>CM060390.1:148098216-149553092 GCA_030545235.1 Helianthus tuberosus
TGATGTTCAGCTTTAACTTGTGAACAAGTTAAACATTTTGCAACATATGCTGCTATATCCTTTTTCATTCCTATCCTCCAGAAATTCTTTCTTAAGTCCTGATACATCTTATCACTTCCAGGATGCATCGTATACTTAGACTTATGAGCTTCTTCTAATAGACGGTGGCGTAGGTTTCCTAATTTAGGTATCCACATTCTTTTCTTATGGAATCTCCAAATTCCATCTGTTCATGTTCTAATTCCTTAATCATTCCTTTTCATTTTTCAGTATCATCCTTGATTACTGACTCTTGTGCCTTTCTAATCTGTTCATTTAAATCTACTTGCAGATTTAGTTTAAGTGAACGTACTCTTTTTGGCTTTTCATGATACTTTCGACTTAAAGCATCAGCCACTACGTTTGCCTTTCCTGCATGATACTAGATATTACAATCATAATCATTAAGTATCTCCATCCAGCGTCTTTGTCTCATATTCAACTCCTTTTGCCCAAAAACATACCTTAAACTCTTATGGTCGGTGAAAATGGTAAACTTACTACCGTAAAGGTAATGTCTCCAAATTTTAAGGGCAAAAATTATGGCTCTTAATTCTAGATCGTGGGTTGAATAATTTTCTTCATGATTCTTAAGTTGTCTAGAGGCGTAAGCTATAACCTTTTGATGTTGCATTAACACACATCCATAACCTAATTTAGAAGCGTCAAAATAGACTACAAAGTCTTCAATTCCTTCTGGTAACGCTAGTATGGGTGCATTGGTCAATCTTTGCTTAAGAATTCTAACGGCTTCTTCTTGTTTTGGTCCCCATTCAAACTTAACAGATTTACAGGTTAACTTAGTTAAGGGAATGGCTATTCTAGAAAAATCTCGAATGAACCTTCTATAATAACCGGCTAATCCTAAGAAACTTCTAACCTCGGTTGGTGACTCAGGGGTTTCCATTTGGTAATTGCCTCGATTTTGGTGGGATCCACATAAATTCATTCATGATTAATTAGATGTCCAAGAAACTGTACCTATTCTAACCAAAACTCGCTCTTTGAAAATTTAGCATAAAGCTTTTCTTTTCTCAATAAACTTAAAAGTGCGTGCAAATGCTTTGCATGTTCCTCTTTGCTCTTAGAATAAATAAGAATATCATCTATAAAGACAATTATGAATTTATTCAAGTATGGCTTACATATTCGGTTCATCATGTCCATAAATGCAGCTGGAGCATTGGTTAGACCAAATGGCATGACAGTAAATTCATAATGGTCATACCTTGTTCTAAATGCGGTCTTAGGAATGTCCTCTTCCTGTACCTTTAATTGATGATATCCTGATCGTAAATCGATTTTAGAGAAAAATCGAGCTCCATGCAATTGGTCGAACAAATCATCGATTCTTGGTAACGGATACCAATTCTTAATCGTGACCTTGTTCAATTCACGGTAGTCAATGCACATACGCATTGATCCGTCCTTCTTTTTGACGAATAATATCGGTGCTCCCTATGGCGATGAGCTTGGTTGTATGAATCCATTTTCCAATAATTCATCTAACTATTTCTTTAGTTCCTGCATTTCTGCGGGTGCCAAACGGTAAGGTGCTTTAGCAATTGGTGTTGTCCCTGGTATCAAGTGGATTCTGAATTCGACTTCTCGGTCTGGCGGTTGCCCTGGTAATTCTTCTGGAAATACATCTGAAAACTGAGATACTACTGTAATATCTTTTAGTTCTTTTCCTTTAGTGTTATTGATTATGGAAATCAAATACACTAATGATCATTTCCTTATATAACTTGTTGTTTTCATCACAGAGATGAATTTTGTGGATCTAGATGGTTTATCTCCTTTAATTGTGATCTTTTCACCTCTTGGTGAATTTACTTCGATTGACTTTTGATCACATAAAATACTGGCTTTATTGGCTATTAACCAATCCATTCCTAATACAACATCAAATCCTGCCAGATTCATTGGGTAAAGGTTTGCAGTAAATTTTTGATTTAGAAATTCTATTCTTGCTTCCTGCAAGATTTCAGAAATCTTAATGGTTTCCCCATTTGCTGTCTCTACTAGACATTCTTGTGGAAGTTTAGTTAATGGTTGCTTGAGAAATTTGCAAAATGAAGTATTAATAAAACTTTGGTTCGCACCAGAGTCAAACAATACTTTAGCAAAAATATCATTAACTAAAAACGTACCGGCGATCACATCCGGAATCATCTTTGCTTCTTCTGTAGTCAGAACAAATGCTCAAGCATTTTTAGTATTCTTGGTTTTCGTGGCTGGAGCTAGTTTTGGACAGTTTGGCTTGATATGGCCTTGTTCTCCACAGTTGTAACATATTCTGTTGTTAGGCTTTTTCCTGCAGTCTTCCTCCTTGTGTCCAGATATTTTGCAGAAATTGCAGTATATGGAGCATCTTCCAGAATGCTTCCTTTTACAATACTTGCAATTGGGTGCAGAGGTAGAACCTACATTTTTCCCACGGTTAGAATTTCCAGAGCGAAATTCTTGGGTAAGCCTTTGAGCTAGGTTCTTCCTTTGATCCTCTTCTCGTGTACGCACTAACTCATTCGTCAAGGTATTTGCTAGTTCTACAGCTTCTTCTATGGTTTGAGGTCTAGCTGCCTTGACTACATGCCTAATTTCACTGATTAATCCCCAAATATAGCAGGAGATCAATACTGGTTCGGGTGATGCAAGGGTTGGCATTATTCTAGCATATTCAAAGAATAATGTAGTGTATCCCTTACTATCCACTCCAGTCATCCTAAGGTTTAGGAACTTATTTGCTATCTGTTCCTTTTCATTGGGAGGGCAGAATTTTCTTTCTACCATGTTTTTAAATTCCTCCCATTCCTTATTGTAAGTTCTATCACTTCCCCTAGACTGGAGGATAGTGTTCCACCATTCTAGTGCTGAATTCTTAAACAGATTGGAAGCAAACATTATCTTATCCTCTTCCGCGCATTTGCTTATTCTTAAGACTGCCTCAGTCTTTTCTATCCAGCGTATAGATGCAACGGCCCCTTCATTGCCCGACAATTCCATTGGTTTACAAGACCAGAATTCTTTATAAGAACAACCATAAGACACGGTTCTTCTTCTTTTGGGAATGGGCACTTGAAGTATGGGTCCATTGTTTACGCTGTGTTCAGGTTCAGTGGGTCGTCTACTATCACGTTTACTTTTATTTTCTGCTTCCTTAACCGTTTTGATAATATATGGCATTGCATCTATTATCCCTTGTGCCACTATGTGTTGCATGGCACTGTTATCCACTTGGTTTCCATTATTGTTGTTGTTTGGGTTATCGTTATCCGGGTTATTGTTACTCTGGTTATCGTTATTCTGGTTTTCCTGGTTCACTTCGTTGTCCATCTGAATTTTAAACATTTGCCACTTATTAATATTACAAAATAATATTTAAGGCAAACAATCACATAACACATATTGATTAAAAACGTCAAACATTGCAACTTACTCTTTCTTATAGTATGCATCTAATACACACTAGAACTGGAATTTAAAGTTACAATACTAATATGCATCACTAACCACAAAGTGGTCTATACTACGATAGATATATTATTATTTATTTATTTATATTTTTTTTTCATACACACATATTATATATTTTATTATTATATTTTAATATTACTACTTCCACCATCACTTTCACTGATATGGGTTCATCCAAAACTCCATATTACGCTCGTCGTACTTCCAGACGAGTCGTTCTCCGATCTGCCTCATCCCGTCACTGTTTTCTAAAATTTCTTCTCCGAAAGTTAGGAGCTCTTGCACGTTTTCTGCACTCATTGGGGGTGCAGGTGCTGGTACTGGATCTGGGTACTGTGGCATGGGTTCTTCCTGAGGGTATGGATTCTCTAAAATTTCCCTAATGTATTCATCGTTATCATAGTAGGGATCTAGAGGGTCCAGACCTAGGTAAGCTGCTAGGTTTGGCATGGGTTCATCAGTTAGATGGTAGCGTTGCACATAATCCCTATGATCATCGAACCACTGATCGTAGTCTGGGTCTAAGGGATTGGGTGCTGGTATCCTAGGTATCTCTTCTGGATTAAAATCATGCATTTGGACTTGGTTTTCTGGGTTGTTTTCAATCTCCATTGGCTGTGTGGGAAACAAGGGTAACTGTTGAGGGGCTACTAGTTGTTCCAGGTTTGGGTCGGCGGCTGTGGATGCTAAAATATGGAAGTTTGCTAAACTCCTATTAAGCATGTCTTGGGTGTGGGCATCGGTTTCTATTTTAGCGGCTGCTAGCACTCGCTGCTGTTGTAACTTTTTCATTCTTTTCCTACGCTCGTGTGCTCCCCTACTGAACCATCCTCTCTTTTTCTGAGGGAATGGCTCTTCAGACTGAGCCTTAAACTCGAATATCCCATCTTCATTGTCAGTTGAATACCCTGAGAGGGCAGGCTGTGAAGAGGTGCCTTCGCTCCTAGGTGAGCCGGACAACTGACGATAAACGTCGGAGGGTCCTTGATCGCTCATAATGTAAACTAACAAATAGTCAAATAACACACAACAATAAAATACAGATATGCACGTATTTTCGTAATTAATTTCCTAATGATTTGAACAATATCTTGGTGTCAGCAAAACACTTCTGTGGCTGAATCAATGGCTTAGCTCTGATACCACCTTCTGTCGCAATCCCCGTCCCCTATCTGTCCCGAGAACGGGCGGCCGTGAGACCAGTTTTGGTAGTATCGGTGTTTATCATTTTGGCAGCGGAAATTACATCAGGACCGTAGTTAGGAAATATTTTATCAGAGTAAATACCACACTTTATATAAATATATTGGGATAAAACCCAAGTTTCATTACAAACTGTTTTATAGGGATAAACCCCATTTTATTGAAATAAAACATCTTCTTTTATTTAGGTAACTTTTATAGCCACTTTTTCCAAGCCTTCAGTGTTGTCCAGCTGGCTTCTAGTTGGCTTTCACATGTTGTTACCTGAAACGCGTTTAAAAATATTTTGTCACTGGGAAATACTGGTGAGTGAATCCCAGTTTAATCAAGAAGAGTTTTATCTTTTAACAGTATTGAAAGCTATTACAATGTTTATTTCTACACAATTACTCATTCAGTACTGTCAATCCTGACTGGTGGGTCATATTACACATTGGCTAACTCTTTGTCCAATGGTAACGTGTTCCACATTTTGTATACAAAACCCCAACATACCGGCAGTAATTTAAGAACTACAAAGACTCAATCACTGCTAATCACATTGTAAATTATTTAAGGTTTTGTAAAAATAGTTTGTAAAAAGGTTCACAAAAAGGAGATTACTCACATTGCTGTCTTAGGTTTTCCTTTAGGGATTTCCTGGTGATTATCTATTAATTACAAAAATGTACATGTGTTAGTATAATAACCCAATATTTACATTAGTAATACCCTCCCCGAGACGGCATTCCAATGACTACGTCGGGCAGAACCACGACAGCCATTACGGAACCCTGGATCAATCGGGCAGCGTATCTAATACGTAACCAGGGTTATGATACTTACTACGGGGCAGAACTTCGTTATTTAGGGGGTATTATACCCGAGAATCACTTCTACACTTAAGAAATTAGAGAGGGAAATAAAGAAATGAGCAACAGAAACTGAAGGTTGAGGGCCTTCTTATATAGTGCCTCTTCGACTTCTCTCGCGGCCCGCGTAAGACGTAGCCAAAGGCTACGCGGCCCGCGTAATAGACTGGGTAGGCCCTAGCCTGGCCCAGTCATCGAACTAGCTTCGCCACGAGCCCGACACGTGGCGGCACCGGGTTAAGCCTGGTGGCCTATCTGTCGCAGCCCGCGTAAGAGGTAGCCAAGGGCTATGCGCCTCGCGACAGCCCCCTTAAATTTTGTTTTTATTTAATTTTTAATTATGTATGGATGTTTGGGCTCGGTTTTCACATACGGGGTATATATTGAGACATATAGGAATATTTTAAAATATATTAGGGTGTCGAAAATATTTAGGAGGGTTGTTATATAACGCCATGCAAAACGAATTCAATGCCTTAATTAAAAACAAGACTTGGGAACTTGTCCCGAGACGTCCTGACATGCATATTATTCGTAGCATGTGGCTCTTTCGCCACAAATACAGGTCCGATGGCACATTGGAAAGATACAAGGCACGTCTTGTGTGTGATGGCAGAAATCAAGAGGTCGGTATTGATTGTGGCGAGACGTTCAGCCCGGTTGTTAAACTGGCTACGATTCGGACATTTTTGACATTGGCCTTAACGCAGTCTTGGTCTATTCATCAGTTGGATGTCACTAACGCTTTCCTATATGGAAATCTTACAGAGACTGTGTATATGTATCAACCAATGGGATTTCGACACTGAGACTATCCTGAGCATATGTGTCTTCTTAAGAAGTCTCTTTACGGGCTTAAACAAGCACCAAGGGAGTGGTACCAAAGATTTACAGATTTCGTTACTTCTATGGGGTTCTTGCAGAATCGATGTGATAATTCTCTCTTCACATATCATCACGGGGGTGACATTGCGTACTTACTAATTTATGGGCAGCCCCGCGGCTGAATTTGCAATGAAAGATCTTGGACCTCTCAGTTACTTCTTGGGTATTACGGTCTCTCACACCGGTCACAAAATGTTTCTCTCACTGCAATCTTACGCTTTTGACATTGTCAACCGTGCGGGTATGTCTACTTGTAACCCGGTAGCAACTCTTGTTGATATAAAACCAAAGCTTGGTGCTTCATCTGGTGTTCCGTTTGACAACCCCACTTTATACCGAAGCCTTGCGGGTGCACTTCAGTATCTCACCTTCACTAGGCCCGACATCTGTTATGTCGTTCAACAAATTTGTATTCACATGCATAACCCTAGCATCGAGCACTGGAATGCCTTGAAGCGTATTATTCGCTACATACGTGGCACGGCGGAGTATGGTCTCACTCTCTCCTCGTGTCCTGATATTTCTTTGCGGGCCTATACAGATACCAATTAGGCTGGGTGTCCGGATACCCGACGCTCTACCTCAGGATATTGCGTTTACATGGGACAAAACCTTTTATCTTGGTCCTCCAAGCGACAGTCGACCATCTCTCGCTCCAGCGCCGAAGCCGAATACCGTGCGGTTGCAAATGTCGTTGCTGAAATTTGTTGGCTCCGCAACCTTCTCCTCGAGTTGTGTCGACCTCTATCCACGGCTACCTTAGTGTATTGTGACAATATCAGTGCCATCTACCTATCTAATAATTCGGTTCAGCATCAACGCACCAAACATATAGAGCTTGACATTCATTTTGTGCGTGAACATGTTCAACGTGGTACGATTCGGATACTTCATACCCCCACTCGGCCTCAGATTGCTGACATCTTCACCAAAGGCTTACGTCGGGTATTATTTGACGATTTCCGCTCCAGTCTCAACATTCGCCCACCTCTTGCTTCAACTGAGGGGGTGTAATGGAATATAATTTATGTAAATATAGATAGGATCATGTTATTGATTTTGTAATTATCTCTTCCCTAAATTGTGGGATTATATCTTGTATATATATTGAGATATCAATGAGAGAGGAATTCAATTGAGCCATAGCATTCTTCACTTTCTAATAGATAGATTTTAAGCACTAAACCAACAACAAACATCATTTTCTATTAACAATCTTCTTACACTTCTCATCATCGTGTTATCTCTAGGGATGAGATCGGTACGATACCGATACCGTATCGGTACCGATACCGTAAATACTGTTACCGAAATTGAGAAAATGTGGATACCGATTACCGTACCGTATTTATAGATTCGATACCGGTATCGGTACCGGTATTTCGGTACTTTACCATATTGGTACCGCTTTGATGTCATCCATTGTTTTACCTAAAAAAATTTCATGTGCAACACATTCATCCATTATTAATTGAACTAGAGTAATATATAAAGGAATGTAAACAAATGGTAAACATATTAAGTAGTCAAAAAAATCAAAAGGTAAACATCCATGGGTTCGACTTTTAACATCCAAATTCCAACATGTCTAAAAAATCATCATAATTGATTAAAAATAACCAAACAAAAGAAATTTGATATTGGTTTTTGTAAAACAATGTTCAAGAAAATATAACTTTATAATGGGATCTAAGATAATAGCAAAATACATAAGGTCATTATTAAATTCGGTATTAATACCGGTATTTACCGAAAAATACCGCTACTGATACCGTTTTTTACCGATACCGAATTTTGAAAAATCTATTACCGATACCGGTACCGTTTATGATCGGTACGGCATCGGTACGTACCGGTATGATATCGGTACGGTATCGGTATTTCGGTAAAAAATCTCATCTCTAGTTATCTCCCTCTCACTAAATCTCAAGACATTTCTTAGAAGTGAAGACCAAGGCAACGCTAAACTTTCATACTTTTAATCTTTGCATAGTTGGCAAAAAGGCCTTCATATATAACTTTTGTTCACTTTTGGGTCACAAGTCAACCTCAAAATATATGATCAAAGTTAACACAATTATATATGAATGCCATATGTTATATTAAATATATAACAACCCTGAAAATAAAATTACAATGAAATTTGAGATGTTATAATATGGGAGGAGAAGGTGGTATGCAAACAAGGCCGTCTTTGATGGGTGCGGGGTGGGCGACGGCACGGGCCCAAATCCTTCGGGGACCCAAATCTTTTTAATTTTATATATAATTTACGTTGTATAAGCTAGAATATATATATATAAGGGACCGCTAAAATGAAAACTATTCCCAGTTGCGAGAACCCCCCTTCACCAATCAGACTATGACACATATTCACTATTATTTTAAAACATAAAAGCTAATATAGTAATTTACTCAATATGTCAAATCTCTTTTAAAGTCTTCTCTCTTTCTCTCTCCATCACACATCAACAACATCAATCAGTTTCTCCCTCTTCTCTCATAATTTGTTTTTTTTTTTGTCATATTATATTTATTGTTTTTTATTACCTTTTTTGTCTCATTACATTAAATGTTTTTTTATTAAAAATCAGATTTTTTTATTAAACAAAATTATAAAATCAGATTTTTTTTCAAGATTTTTTTACAAAAAAAAGTTTTTACAAGCCGTTTTTTTTACTCCCCGTTTTTTGCGTGCCATTTTTTTGCCCGGTTTTTTTACGCACCGTTTTTTACTCTCCGTTTTTACGCGCCGTTTTTACGCCCCATATTTACGCGTCGTTTTATCGCCCGGTTTTTTAACGATTCTTTTTTACACCCCGTTTTACGCGCCGTTTTTTTTACGCGCCGTTTTTTACGCCTCGTTCTTACTTTCGTAAAAAAAGTCGTTCGTAAAAAAGGTTTTTTCGTAAAAATAAAGTTGTCCATAAAAAAACACGGCGCGTAAAAAAACGGTGAGTAAAAACAACACATGGTGTAAAAAAACAGGACGCGTAAAAAAAACGGCGAGTAAAAACGGGGCATAAAAAACACTGCGTAAAAAAACCGTCGCGTTTAAGACAGCGCGTTAAAAGCGGGGCGTAAAAAACGGCGTTTAAAAAAGGGGCGTAAAAAACGGCGCGTAAAAACCGACGCATAAAAACGGGGCGTAAAAAAGGGCGCGTAAAACGGCGTGTAAAAACAGGGCGTAAAAAATGGGCGTAAAAAGGCGCGTAAAAAACGGGGCGTAAAAAACAGCTCGTAAAAACGTTTTTTTGTAAAAAATCTTTAAAAAGTTTTTTTGTAAAACAATATGATTTTAAAATGTTTTTTTAATAAAAAAAATCTGTTTTTAACAAAAAAACACAATTAATTTAATGAGACAAAAAAGTAATAAAAAACATTAAATACAAATAAGACAAAAAAAAAACAAATTTACTAGACTACCCTTTTGACATTAAAATATTAAAAACATAATAAGATAAAAATGATTTAATGTTAGTTTTAATTACTTTTAATCTCATCCATCCATCTCCAAGATCCAACGATTGAAATGTGGTTCTCATGGTTTTCGCAACTGAATGTGGTTTTCATTTTAGCGGTCTCCTATATATATATATATATATATATATAGAGAGAGAGAGAGAGAGGTAGAGGATCATGTACATTAATCCAGAAATGTGAGAAGCGTATTATAACACTATATATAACATTATATAACAACATATAAACACTGTATAACACGATGTAACACAATATAACACTATGTAACACTATATAACACTATATAACAAATATAACATTATATTTCGTCTGATAGCATGTCTATGATAGATGTATAGTGTTATATATTGTTATATAGTGTTATATAGTGTTGCATAGTGTTATATGGTGTTGTATGGTGTTACATAGTGTTTTACGGTATTTATATGGTGTTATATAGTGTTATAGTACACTTCTCACACTTTTGAATTAATGTACACTATCCCTACCCTATATATATATATATATATATATATGTATAGGATTAGGTTCAAGAGAGAACACTAGTGTAGTTTGCGAACTGAGCGAACTAATCCTGGCCATACATGTGTGTAGATCAATGGCCAGGATTTGATGATGAAATACACTAGTGTATTTTACGATTTGATGATGAAATCCTAGCCATCCACGTGTGTAAATCAATGGCCAAGATTTGTTCATTCAGTTCGCAAACACATTAGTGTTCACTCTAGAACCCCACCCTATATATAGGATAGGGATCATGAGTGAACAACATCTTTGGTTGTGAACCTTGTGAACTAATCTCAACCATTGGTTTCAATTCTTGATAAAAAGGGCAAGATTGTAATTAAATATTTTTTTTTTAAATTCCTTTCCATAAACCAATTGCAGTTACAATTCTTATTTCCCTGCATATCTTACGTGATCTTTTTTAACATCAATCTCGTTCTCTCTCTACACTACGATTTTGTTTTAGAACATCATCAGATCATCATCATCAACATCAATCTCGTTCTCTCTCTACACTTCGATTTTGTTTTAGAACATCATCAGATCATCATCATCAACATCAATCTCGTTCTCTCCCTACACTTCGATTTGGTTTAGAACATCATCAGATCATCATCATCAACATCAATCTCGTTCTCTATCTACACCATCTGCAGTGGTAAGTTTACTTTCAGTACATCGTTTTCAGTTGTGTATGCTTGCTACTTCTTTTTAATTATAAGAAATCGGAAAGTTAGGGTTTCGTTCATCGGGTGTATAAATATCAGATTGAAGTTGTAATAGTTGTTTAATCTTCCGATTTTCAACCACAAAAATGTTTATATGCGATGTTGCTCTGTTTTTATGCGATGTTAGGCTGTTCATCGGAAAGTTAGGCTGTTAAAAGTTTTTTATGTTAAAAATATAAGTTTATTTAGTTATTTGGATACTAAGAAATAGTCCTGAAACTTGTTTCTTGTTACTAATTATAGAGTTTTTCTTACTGTAAGATTCTAATGTGCAGGAGTTGAAGCTAGAGGGTATATATTTGGTCCTCCAATTGCACTAACTTTTGGTGCCAAATTTGTTCCGCTTCGCAACCCGAGAAAATTGCCAGGTACCCATAAATCTTGTAGTTTGCCAAATTTGTTCCGCTTCGCATACTATTATTAGATCTATTCGCTAATAACTTTTCCCAGCTATAATCAATAAAGTTAAGGTGTTTCTTTTTTATAAGTTTAAACTCAGAATTATGTATGATATTTGATTGTGCAGGTGAAGTTATATCTGAAGCATATGTGCTGGAGTATGGTACAGATTGTCTAGAGATGCATGTCGGGGCTGTACAGCCCGGTGAGAGCGTTTTGATTGTAGATGATCTAGTGGCTACCGGTGGGACCCTCTCAGCACCCATACGACTTTTAGGTAAACACGAGAGGTTACATCTTTTTGATCTTTAATTGCAATCATACTACTTGATGTTGATCAGACCGATAATATAATGTTTGAACGTGTTTTATTTCTAGAACGTGCTGGAGCTGAGGTTGTTGAATGTGCTTGTGTTATTGGGTTGCCACTAGTGAAGGTAGCCTTTTTTATGGTAGTTTACTTGTTTGTATTTATGGTGGTAAAATGGATGATAAATGATTTGATAAACCTCTTGTTTCTAACAGGGTAATTGGAAGCTCAATGGGGTACCACTTTATGTTCTTGTGGAGCCTCGCCTAGATGATCTGGTACACTTTTGCCGACTAATTTCCAAATTTACCCTTCAGTTCCCGATATATCAATATTTTTGTAATCCACATTATCATAAATTATTTACATCGTGACCAACAGGATCATACGTTATGAGATGATGCAGAACATGATGGTAGAGCAACACTTGGATGGCGAAGGGGAAATTCGTCTTTTTAAGCTCCTGCGCGATTGCACTAACGCTTTGGGTTTAGGTTTTAGAGTTTTAGGTGTTTTTCCACCCATTTGAAGAATAGCTTTGATGGGTGCATTGTGTAGGTGAATACATTACCTTAATTGAACTCACATCTCAGCTTTATAAATATAAACCATTGGTAATGATGGGGTGTTCAAAACTTCATAATTCTTTGATTGGGTATTCGGGTCTGGTAATTTGATCAATTCAACAGTTGGGCTGAACAAAAGGTTGTACACTTTGTACACATGTGTATAAGCAGTCGATACACAGGTGTACACCAGGTTGATTGTTTGGATGGTTGTTTTAGTTTTATTCTAGTTAAGTACACAGATGTACTTTAGAGATTCTTGAATGGGTCAATTGTAAAACGGTGGTCTGTACAGGTTATAATAACAAGCAGAGATGTTTTCTTATTAATTGAGGTAATAAAAGTATTGACGGATTTACACATATACAGTTAGTCCACAAAAATTAATCCAATACTAGAATAAAACTAAACCAAACATCCAGTTTCCATCATAAAAACAAAAACCAACCCAACCACGTAACCACATATGGTTATAATAAAAAAAATTGTCATAAACATATTGTTCTCTACATGGAGCGTTTTAAATATTAAGCATATTCGCCACGTTGTATGCAACCGCTTCAGCCTTTACTTGATCGCGGAGCGTGTTAGCATGGGAGCACTCACATCTTCACAACATACTTCAGCCATTATGATCCCGGAGCGTGTTAGCATGGGAGCACATCAATTTTGCTCCATCAACAAATGTAACATTATGCCCTGTTTTTTCATTAGCCATTTTAACACCTGAATCAATTACATACTGTTAATACACAAATGTACAAAACCTGAACTTTATAATAATCTTAAACCCAGTTAATACATAAGTGTACACCAGACCATACATAGTACACAAATGTGTACCAAGGAACATACATATGAGTACACAGATTTACTTAGTTGAATAAAATGTATATACACATGTGTACACAGGACAAAACTAATATATGGTTCAAAAAAAGTGCAGTGTACTGATCATATCTAGGTCAAATCAGCTTAACATCAATATACACATGTGTACACACTTATACATTGGCATTCAGAAAATTAACATTCAACAAATACACATGTGTCCATTCTTATACTTTCACCAAAATCAATAGCATTCAAGGAACTAAAATTCGAAACTCTTATGAACGCTATACACATGAGTACATCAACGATTTTACACCCTGTACATATGTGTACTTTTTAATCTTTTTATCTTAACACCATTAAAAACCCAAAGATATCTTTTTTACCTTTTTCCTATGAAAAAAAACTGACATACACACACAAATACAACTGCTGTACAATATAACCAAATCCATCTACACTTGTGTACCTAAAATTGATGTACACAACAACTACCGTAACCACATGTGTACACCGGAAAATTATGACCAACATAAGAAGAACATCTTCATCCCCCAAACCATGGCTAGAATCAGAATTTCCGGCGACAGAGTACACCGTCGAACAACCGATTCATAACCCACATTCAGCCGGCACAATGTTATCATGAAATCGATTAAAAAATCATCAAAAAATTACATTATTATATGAACATCGCTGTATTAAACATATAACACACCACCATATTGATTCGAAACTAACAGATTGAACAAACCCTAACTCTTCGCATATAAAAAATTAACCGAAATTAACAATAACATTCACCAACAATCAGTGTAATGTAGTATAAACTTACTTTCGTCAACCCTAACTTCTCTACCGTCGCCGGATTGATTCTCCTTCATGAATCTTCTGGTCGCCGTTTAGGGGGTTTTCAAAGACACTTTTCTGAAAAGTTTCTAGATTCAAGGCTATTTAGTTACAATTTGATAGATAGCAACTAATATTACGGGGGGGGGGGGGAGATATATCTCAGTATCAAATCCTAACTAATGGTTACTTGTTTCCATATTTAAATGATTGTAATTTGATTAAAATAACCCCCCTGTTAATAATACCTATTATATTTAAATACATAATTAATAAATTGATTTAAAATCTAATCTAAAGATCTAACAAAACCAATGGCTAGGATTTGTTCACTTTGTTCACAACTTAACCCTTGTTCACTCTAGAACCCTACCCTATATATATATATATATATATATATATATATATATATATATTGAATTGAAAGATGACACAAATAAGCTCTTGTCGGGGTGGTTATTGCCTTGCTTAGACAACAAGGAGACGCGGGTTCTAATCCTAGCGTATCCAAATTCTCTATTTTAGCTTCATTTTTTAGTTTTTTTTAGCTATATATGACATTTAATGCCTAATTTTGTCAACTGCATCTTCTCATTTAATTAATAAATTACTAACTACGCTTATCTAAACATAACTATTTAAATTTTAGTGATTAAATAATTACTTTTACATAGATTAGGGTTTTCTATTCAGAAAGGGATGGCGGCACAGTTTGTTGCTCGTCTACCTGCTATCCTTATGTAAATTTCCCAAATTATTGGAATGAAATATATTATCTATCGTGAAACAAAAAATAATAATAATAATAATAATTGACGAGTTTATAATACATGGACATTTGCAAATAGGGCCTAAAATTTTTATCTCGCACAGGGCCAATTTTTTTTTCTATTTTCGGAGACGGCCCTGTATGCAAAGGTCTTAAGACTCGGAAACGAAAGGCGAGAGATATAAAGTTGTTGATGACCTAGCATGAGAGAAGGGCGAGGGAGGGTAATCGGGAAATGATGGGATGGGGAGACGATGAAATATAGTCAAGATTATTGATGACCTAGCATGAGAGAAGGGCGAGGGAGGGTAATCGGGAAATGATGGGATGGGGAGACGATGAAATATAGTCAAGAAGCTGACTTATCGAACAACGATGTTGGTATTTTAAAAATTACATGACAACTCGAACAACGATGCAGGTAAACACGCTTATGTTGATCTTACCGGGGTTTCCCCCCTTGTAGGCTTTCGGGATACAGGTTTTGTCCCTGGTCAGGCGATTGCAAGGGCGGCAGTGAAGAAAATGGACAAACATGCAAAAGCCTGCGAGGATAATCAACATTCCTTTATCCCTTTTGTCTTTGATACCTTTGGCTTGCTAGCCCCAGAAGCCATCAGATTTCTTGAACGGGTCCAACGGGTTGTTCACAGCAACATTTCGTCTCCTAGAGATCGGGGTTTCATTTTTACTAGGTTAGGTTTCGCTATTCAAAAGGGGGTAGCGGTGCAGCTTGTTGCCCGCTTACCGGCTATCTTGGTGTAATTTGTTTGGCTAAACTTTTTGGAACGTTAAATATAAATTGTCATTTAAAAAAAAAGAAAACTAAGTAACAATAGGCACTCAATACATGAAATATTGACAACTAGGAGAATTCCCGCTCGCGCGCTACGCGAGGGGCGCGACACTCTTTTTTCTCTTTCATGGTCGTGGAAGAGAGTTGTTGCTGCCTGTTGCCATTCCATGTCCTCTGTTAACACTGGGTTCATGGTGATGTCGCTTGACCCCGGACCTTGCTGCCTGGGGTGTTGCACCTGCATAAGCATGAGTTAAAAGAAAAAGTAAGGAATTCATCATTACACACATGAAAGAGTAAACCAAAATGGAACTTTCAGAAAAATAATAAAAGCATACCCAATGTGCGAAAAAACTCAAGAGTTGCCACATAACTTAGAATACATGCTTATCTTTGCACAATTCACAAGAGAATCCTTACCAAGCTTGTCAACCTAAAAAAACATAAATGTAAGAAAATCCAATTCCAGTAGATGTACTTTTGCCGTATTTGACCCGTGTCTATCACACCCACTTAAGCCTCTAGATACCTATTAACATACTTGCAATCGTCTAAAAGATTGGTCTTAAATTTACAGATCAAATCAACCCCATTTAAATGTAAATAGTATCCATCATGCATGATATGTTAAATTAAGTACACATGAAGCTGCAAACATTGGTACGTCTGCAGATGCAAAATCAAATTTCAATCAACACAATGCACATTAGAAATATCACAACAATTAGTTTATTAAAGTTGACCTTTTCTCATAGTGGGACCTCACCGTCTACTAAACACAGCCTTTAATGTCGATTTGAGCTTACAATAAAAAAGCTAATTTTTAAAACCGGCAGAAATAGCGATCTTCAATTGTAGTGTAGACGCATCTGTCGATTTGAGTTTACAATGAAAAAGCCAATTTTTAAAACTGGCTAAAATTGTGATCTTCAACTATAGTGTCGACACATTTGTAAGTAATTAATTCAGCAACAATCTGCACTATATATAATTTAGATTGTATAAATAATTTTTCTGCCTTAGAATATTTTTAGAACGCTTAAAATATTAAGTTAAAAAATGGTTGGTATGTGTTCATCTACATAGTATGAAAGCAAGAAATTAAAACTTGCCTAGCAAGAAGCAAACACAGTGTAATATATATCGCTATAACAGAATTGTTATCATTAACTAAAAGCTACAGCAACCATCTTGAATTGGTGTGTATATACATTTTTTTTACTTAAATTCATATCAAGTGTGAAGCTAAAGACATAGAAACAAACACCTCTTGGTGTAAAACAATTGGACACAAAAAAAAAATTACGATTCTTGAACCGGTGCGCATACTATTTTTTTGTTTTGGTTAAATGCATATTATATGCAAACGATAAGAACATAAGAACAAAGCAACAGTGGATACCATCTTCTACAAAGAAAAAAACAAAGACCAAAATTCATTTTGCCCAAGTCACTAAAGAAGGTATAGCAGCTATACAAAGCAAATCCAATTGGGAAAACCCAAATACAAACTCTAGACACCATTATTGAGAGTGAACCATGGTTTTGAAGTTGGAACCTCTTTCAAACGGCACAAATTTATCACTATAAGAAGTTTTAGACACCAATTTTCTTAAAATCAATGGAGATTAATTCAGATAAATTGCGAAAATGCAAACAATAAACATACCTTCAAGGCCTTCTCAGATCTAGTCGTAACACCGTTTCCTGCTGAAATCGCCTTCTTTTCTTTTCGATGCCGCAACCTAGTTCATGACCCTGCCTGAATTGCCTTCTCTTCTTTTAGCTGTCGCATGGAGGTGTGTCTTAGATAGCCAATTCATGTGACTGAAACTGGGAAAGGTTAAATTTGAAATTTTATATAACCCACTTTCTTGCATATAGACATATATATGTTTAGTTGACCTGAGTTTAATGCACAGAGATATCCCAAATTAAAACATCATGTGCTATAAGTGCTGTAGTTGAACTGTGCATGCAATATGCAAATGTTTCTACTGTACAAAATAATTTATACATAAACAGATAGAAAACAAATGAATATACAGAGATAAATAATTTGTTGGGTTACCATGCCAGTGTAAAATTTGAGCACTCTCCATGGATGTTCTTCGTTTATATTTCTCATTGCCTTTCTCAGTCTTTTCGCAAATCAAATTAAAAGATGAGTTTCGTAAAATTCAAAAATCAAAGATAATTATAAACAATAAAAATAATCATGGTGCTCAAACACATAATTTCAGAAATAGAAGAACCAAATTCTCACATACAACAAAACCCTAGAAAAAAATAATAGTCGCGTACCTGGGTGAACGCAATCGTGTTTGAAACCGAAATCTATACGGGGATCGGTTGCAAAGTCACTGGTCGGTTGAATTGAGCGGTCAACTGATCGTTGGTTGGTGGCAAACAGAGCGGTGGTGGTAAGATAGAGTCGTGGATGAAGGAAGTTTAGGCAACGAAAATTCAACGTCATCAACTGCCAGCTGAAGACCTAAACCACCATAACGGCGTTGCCCTAAAATCCAGACCACCGGCGGTAGCGGTTTTCTGCTCTCTCGCGTCTCACTTCCGTAAGAAAATGCAAGAGTACCCTATCTAGGGTTCCAACGAACGACGTTGCCCTAAAATCCAGACCGCCAATGTAGCCATGAACCAACAGACCGTCGACGGCAACGGTTTTCTGCTCTTTCTCTCTCTCTCTGGCATCTCACTTCCGTAAAAAATGCAAGACTACCCAGAAGATAAACGGAATGACTGGCAGGTGTAGGTCAAGGAAACCTTGGAGACCCGAACTGTTCCTAAGAACCTACCCAAAATGTTATATAGTATAATATAATATAATATAATACGTTTAGGTTACTACACATAATTATAACACGTGTCAAGGTTAACATATTTGGTGTGAGCAGTGGCGGATCTTGCCCGTTGAACCTGCTAGGGCCGAAAGACACGGGCACTAAAATTAGCACTACGGTCGAAAAACTTGCCAGGGCCGAACATAGTATATATACAAAATTTCGATCGAAATGCGGAAAATTAGCACTACGGCCGAAAAACTTGCCAGGGTCGTGGCCCTGCGACTGCTCCACTAAGATCCGCCCCTGGGAGTGAGTTAACAGTTAATAATATTTTCATTACTAAAACAGTATTTATATGTATTTTCCCAAATCATGCTTGAGATGGATGCACTCAATCATGGGATGTGGTGTTGGCGGTTTGCGATGGTTGTGTGGTGTGGGCGAAGGTGACAGTTGGGTGGTGCATGGGATGGCGCTAGCGGTGCCAACATCGGGGATCCTGGTGGATGTTGATGCTTTTGTAAGTTAATTTTCTTAAAAGGAAGCTAAACTTTAAGCTATTATCACATTTGAATACTTTGCATACGTTCATTGTTTAAGATAAAAAATATTGATGCAGGCCCAAGTGTAGAAGATCAAGCCATAGTGTTTCCGGAGGCTCACGATCGAGCTACCAAAGGGCTACACAAAAATGACCATAACTTTGGCTATGTGTCTCCATTATAGGTGTTTTATTTTTATTAGTTAAATCGAAGCTTGAAACGAGGAGCACATGGACTCAATGGCGGATCTAGCCAAAAAGTTCAGGGGCATCCTATTTTTTTGGATCGGGTGTATGCTTTGTATAACAAAGACGAAGTTGAGGAGTATTTTTACACTACGAAAACAAAGTGGTATTTTTACACTACGGAGACGGGGTTAAGGGGTAGCTCGTGCTACCCCTGCTAACACATTAACTCCCCCCTGCACGTGGTGATAATGCTCCGGGCCTTGCCTAAGTTTGAGTCCAAAAACACAGTCTAGTGGGAGTTACGAGCACTTTTATGATTTTTTTTTTCATGTTTTATTCATTTTGTTTATGAGCTTGTGTTTGGCACATACCTTTTTATGGCCCGTTTCAAATTTCTACTTTTATTTAACTCTCCATGTAATTTGGATGATTATTCATCAGATTTGCAATAAAGCATCTTATCATTTCAAATTCTCTTCCCTTTGAATCAAATTTGAGAGTTTGAGGAAGATTATTAGGCCACAGGGGGCACTCCCGTTATTTTTATCACGGAACATTCTATCACGCGTTGAACTTCCATATTCCCACCCCCACCTAATAGTATAACGCGTTATATTTTCCACGAAATCCATTTTCGTTATTTTTACAACGCGTGATGGTTTTTTTTTTTTTGTGAGTGTAATTGTTGGTTGGGGGAAATTGTTGGGTGTGGTGGTGAGTGATGACCACCCCCACTAAAAAAGTTGTGAGTGATGAAAAAATGGTTGCTGACATGGCGGATCATGATTGGATATTGTGAGTGATAGAAAAATGGTCGCTAGTGACCACCCCCTCCCCACTTACAAGTATTTATAAAATCAACGTGAACAATCTTTCGTTTTAGTTTCGCCCGCTAGATCAAAGACTAAAAGAATTTTAAGTAGCACTAAGTGTATCACTGCAAAGGTCTGGGACCTTTAATCTCGCCCGCTAGATCAAAGACTAAAAGAATTTTAAGTAGCACTAAGTGTATCACTGCAAAGGTCTGGGACCTTTAATCTATACAATAGTCAAATATATATGAATCTACTTATTTTAATTCCAATTATAAATTTATTTAATAGTAAAATAAAATTTTCAAAAAAGTTAAAACTTTGAAAGCTTAAAGGAAATTTCATTTTTGCCCTTCAAATATGGAATGTCTTGTCAAACTTGTGTATTTTGAAATATGATCTATCATCTATCATATATGTTATCTAGTTTAGAAGAAAGACAAGAAAAATTACATTTTTTGTGTTTTTTTTCCTAATATTAACACATGGAAAAAACTTATTTACACATGGTGTATACGGGCCGTACACTCTTATACGGCCCGTATAAAATAAAAAAAATAACAAAGTCTGTGTCAGCAGACTTTGTCAGTTTTTTTATTCCATACGGGCCGTATAAGAGTATACGGCCCGTATACACCATGTGTAAATAAGTTTGCCTGGTCGTATACAATGTATACGAACGTGTATACGGGCCGTATACTTTTATACGGCCCGTATGGAACGAAAATTTGATTTTTCTCAAAGTATTCAAGGGATTTAAGGTGTAAATCAAACTAGATATTTTACAGTCGTGAGGTGCTCAAACCTTTCTAAAAGTAGAAAAAAAATAAAACATTATCAAGTAACAAAGATTGAAGAACAAAAAAACGTGTCGTATGACTGTAATAAAACGGAAGCTATCAACGCGGGATTACGGGCATGGTGTTATTCTTTATTTAATATTTACAGAATAAAAGGAAGGGTGAGGCATTTGATGAGAGTTGTAAGGAGTCTGAGTCTTCGGTTTCATCAGCCTGTACCGAAGAAACCAAATTCGCAACAATGAGTGTGAGTCCATTGTTGTTCGTGAATGTTTCGAATCATCATAGAAGACGTGTCGGGTTCTTATGCTAGTGGTCGGGCTTACAATGCTCACACAGGGTGATAAACAACGCTGATATGAACACAAACCAACTGCTTTATCTTGAGTCGTCGAGAAAACCTTTCCTCAGGGGAGGGTGAGTAGTATGAGTCTGAGTCCATTGTGGTTCGTGAATGTTTCGAATCATCATAGAAGACGTGTCGGGTTCTTCTGCTAGTTATTCGGAATGTTTCGAATCATCATTAAAATTAACAATACGGTCTTGATTGAAGACGTAATTGCAAGACTGTTTGTCGGGCTTCCAATGCTCACACAGGGTGAAAAACAACCCTTGATGTTGAAACCGGTTTTACCTCATGAAAAGGAAAGGAACAAATTTTTTTTAGAGAAGCGTTGGGATTTAAGGGTTTATGAGTCAAAGTTAACATTCAGATTCAGAAGGCAGATGAT
This sequence comes from Helianthus tuberosus, assembly GCA_030545235.1. NCBI lineage: Eukaryota > Viridiplantae > Streptophyta > Magnoliopsida > Asterales > Asteraceae > Helianthus > Helianthus tuberosus. The sequence continues at coordinate 148,119,790 of CM060390.1, forward strand.
TTGTACTTGGTTTATTCTCTTTAATCTATTAGAACGATCCTTGTTTTGTCACGTACATGCGTTTAATTCCCAACATACTTGTTTTGTCACGTACATTTCGTAAGAAACTTTTCGCGCACTGAACCTTCACCTCTAATCATTTCCTGGTCAAATCACACACTATAAAGTTTAAACTTATCGTGTGTTGCAATTTGGAAAGATGACCGAATAGAGATCTGAATAATAAACTGTGGAGAACTTGTTTGCGTTATCCATCAACATAAGCTAAAAATACTCTAAAATTAACAAGGCGGTCTCTTTGTTGCGTACTGATTACTGAGAAGATTTGTTGAGATCGAAGAAAAGAGTAAAAAAGATGAATTGAGGCGTACATTAGGAAAAAGAAGTCCAACAATCCGTTCATTATCTGTTGTTGTCTAAAACAATATCAATTAACGTTCAGTTGTGTACACAAATTCATCACCGGTTTCTACAGCACAAGCACATACACAAGGAGAATGTTCTCGAAATTGAAGGAAAAGAAAAAATGGTTGCTGATGTTTTTCACTATCAGGATTTTGTTGGTTTGTTTAAGAACCTGATTCCAATGTCCTACTACTACAATCCTTCCTACATTATTGAAAATTACTATATCACCCCCACCAGATACATCAATTTGTCACTTTCAAAATTCAAATCAAACTAACATGAAGTATCTCGAAGGTATCTTATTCATATTAATCCACCACGAAGGAGGAGACTCAACTGTCGCTGCACAGTTCTCGTTGTGGTCGACATATACCAACGGTTCTGCGAAGAAAACATCATCTGTTCATCATTGTTCTTGAAGATGAAGATGAAGAAACGAGGGTTTATTTTCTTTAATCTATTAGAACGATCCTTGTCTTGAGAACCTGATTCTGTATACGTTGAAAGATAAGAATACAACGTTCATGTATCACAAGGAATGACCGATCTAAGGCAGAGAACCTGATTCAGATACACAAATTCATCACCGGTTTCTACAGCACAAGCATATACACAATTTGTTGGAAGAACCCGACACGTCTTCTGCTAGTTACTCTTTTCTTCGATTTCAACAAATCTTTCAAGGTCTTAAGTGATGGACAATTGGTTAAAAGATGTAGAAGAGTTTGTGTAGAGATCTTTACAGTATGGTTTCTCGACAAATGAAGTATTAAAAGATGTTAGTTTCTTGACAGTATGGTTTCTCGACAAATGAAGTATTATCTGATAAAACTCAAAACAATAGTAATCTTCCCAGTAATCATCCATAACAAGGGTGAGCTCGTGTATTGGACCCTGGCGCAGCAACAAAACATGGTGTAAATCATTCATGTCCATGTTTTTCCTTGTACTTGTGTAAGGACCTGCAAAATTTTCCATAAACGACCCGTAAGTGAAAACCCGGAACCCTGAAACCCTAATGTGCATGAAAAACAAAGAAAACAAGATTTCTGGTCTTCACGCGGGCCGCGTCAACTTGAAGTTTGACCGGATAAGCATCCGGACCACGTGTCGTCCACGTGGCGACCCTACTCGTGACCCATCAGACCTACACGTAGACTAGGTGGCCACGCGGGCCACGTAAGAGTTAAGTATGGGTTTACGCGGGCCGCGTAAAACCCAATTTTAGGCTATAAATAGCCTGTGCAAGGGGCTGTCATACTGTGTCGAAAACTTTGATCAAAAACGAAGTTCTACTACTCAAAATCATATTTTCACATAGAGGAACGCTGCTACGATACAGGGTATTAACTCGATCGCTGCTACGATTCAATGTCCGATCGATTTAAACCAATCCGATGGATGTTTAAGTGCCGCTCAAACTCGGGCTATACTTTGTCATTCGTCGTGAATTTGATGGATGTTTAAGTATTGCACTTTGTCATTCGTCGTGAGGGTTTTAATCTCGTGAGTTATCGTAAATGTTGTATTAAGTTACTGACCTAGTTTCGTATGCATTGCTGTTTAAATTAGGTTATCAGGCTAATCAGTAGGCTAAACTCTGCCCATCTAAACTTGCAATGTGAGTCATTCTTCTTTTTACCAAATTGTTTCCAAAACCCTATATATTTTCAAAATTATAATTACAGGGATTAAGTCTTTGTAATCTTCAATTACTGCCGGTATGTGGGGTTTTGTATACATTACTTGATACCCGTCACCATTGGACAACGGGATAGCCAATGGGTGATCTGACCATAGTCACAGATACAGTCGAGTGACAAATACCGATTTGGGGTAATTGGTTGATAGAAACATTGTAATCACCCTTAATACTGTAGATTATAACAATGTGTCGTTTTGTGCAACTTGAGTGACTCGCCAGTATTTCCCCGCTGATAAAATATTTTTAAAACATGTTTCAGGTGATCTGCTGTGATCCAGGAAAAAGTGCCGTGTAGCACTGCAAGCTTGAAGAAGTGGCTTAATAAAATAAAGAAACATGCTTTTGTAAAACAGGGATTTCTTAGTGGAATACCCTTTATTGTTGTCACACCCCGACCGCGTAAAACAATAAATCGCGGTGGAATCATCGGGGAGTGTTGTAACAGAATCATTGTTTCAAAACACACGAAAATTTGAAGTTTCGTTTTATTAAACATTAAATATTTACATCGTCTGGAAATCTAAATAAACAAGTTAAACATAGCCTATCATTGTTATTAAGTCACTAAGGCCTCGTCCAGTCCTATGTGAGCATGCATCCTAGCAATCAACATCATTCAACAACACCTGAAACATATGTGAAAACAAAGTCAACAAAGAAATGTTGGCGAGTACATAGGTTTTTGAGAGTGTCGGATTCATGGCTAGTTTACATGTTGCAATACTTAATTTAAAAACCTTGTTTTGAAAAGTATAGTATTGCGACATAATTAACCAACTCAATTCAAGTTGGTTATAATTTATAAAATCTCGTAGCCATGATTCTTAACCCAAAACATTTATTTAATTAAATCAAATTGTAAAACATCTCGTAAAAACTTGTTAATAAACCTCGTTAATAAAATTCGTTAATAAAACTCGTATGGTTTATATCATTTCGAAAACCTCGTTTATGTGACATCGTTTACCCAAGTGAACAAAATAACGCCACGGTATGTAATACAGTGAAAACACTTATATATAGGAAGTACCAGCGGCGTATCCACCATGCTTTCATCACATTACACCCGTCCCGTTATTTAAACACTAACCAAAAACCAATCGTTTACCCAAATCGTTTAATTCGTTAAAAATCGCTTTAGTCGTTTAAATCATTCTCGTTTTAAATTGTGAAAACTACTTTCGATTGTCTCGCTAATAACATCCAAACCTTCGCAACTCGCCTATCGCTTCTCGCATTAATAAACCACCAAGGGTAAATTAACAATCACAGATTCAGTCGTTACCCACCTAACCCACACATAACCATGGGTGCAGTCTGATAACGGGATTTGTCAGATCCTATGGTACCATAACCTAATACTGGTCGGTTCGGCCAAAACTAATGAATGTTATTCGTTATGTAAATACAACCAACAAGTTTGTTTACTTTATCAAAATCGTTATTAATTTTGTATAAACAATATCATTTATTTTTGAAACCATCGTTAAAACCTCGAAAACATTTAGCACATATGAATCACCCCAAAACAATTTAAAACAGTAAAAGAGGGGACTATGTACTCACCTGAGAATGCTTAGACGTCTTGAACAACAACCAAGCAAAGCTAGAGGGAGCACGGAATCAATCGGCAACCTAATAACTATATAAATAAACCGGACCTAAGTCGGAAGATCGAATAGGATGAGGTTTTGTAAACCAAATGAGTATTGGAACTCATATGACATGGTTTAACAAAGGCTACATTCTAAATCGAAACCTAACCTAAGTGCTTTCGACCCATTGCGACCCATTAAGGTAGCTTACGCTACTTTAACGTGTCGTTCGCGCAAAGCGCGTTTGAGACGTCTAACTAGTCCTATGACAAGTATTATATGCCTAAACATGTTTAAATATGTTGCATAATCAATTAAGTGACAAAAGTTTGTGTTACATATGCTTAATTACCAATTATGCATGAAAAGGGCATTTTGGTCATTTACATAAGGCATATAAACTACCTATCATACAACTAATTAAACCTAAGTGACCATAAGGTATAACCTCGGAAGGTTATTCCTTATACAACTATGGTCACTAAACATGCTTGGTCGGATCCTAATGATCGACCAAACGGGTCGAGTTCAAAAGTCTAAGCGGGTGTTTAGTCCGCTTGACTTACGACTCTACACAAGCACTAAACTAAAAGTGACGAGCTAAACATGCTACAACATGTTTAGTTAAGTTAGAAAACATGTTTTGATATCAAAACAAACGGTTTTGATACCCAAGAGTAGTTTGGTTACAAAATACGCATAAACACGCATTTTGGCCGAAACTACGACTCGTCACTACGCCTAGTCAACGTGGTAATCAGTAGGTATAGTCACAAGGGACTATAACCATCGTGATTACGCTCATGTTGCAAAGTTCAAACGAACTTCGTATTAACCATAAACTGGTCAATGCATAAAGTCAAACAAAGTTTGACTTTCACGCTAAAAAATGCATAAAAGAACGAAAGAGGACTTACAAAAGGTCCAAGGAGGTTTGATCCAATTTATTCTCAGGTATGAAGTGCAAGACTTCAGCTTAGAGAATGAAAATCAGATCAAATGTGAGTTTGAGAGCAAAGGGGGTGGGGTTTATATAGTTTTTGCACAACCGTTAAGATCGTTCATCGTAAAACGAGCTTCGATCTCATCCGTACACATGTGCCCATGGTTTTGTGAAACCATGGGAGCACCTAGTTTCATTAAAACCATGTGAAAATGAGGGGAACAGCTGGAACAAGCTGGAATTTAGATTTTTCATTTTGGTCCCTTCCTAAGATAACTATGGCAGAATGTCAATTTTGGTCCCTGAATGTGCATAACATGGTTTTTGATGCATTTTTGACACGTTTAAGCCCCGTTAATCCCATTTCAAGGCTCTAAAATGAAGTTAAAGTATATGGAACATGAAACATGCTCAAAAATATCTCGGATATCGGTTCGTTTGGTCGTACGGTTGCGTTGTTCAGTTAATCACGACGAAACACGAACGAATGCGAAAAACGATCCAAATTACGCGACGAATGAAATTTTATCATGCCAATCACTAAAATAAAATATTTTAATGATTACATAAAGTTTTGGATGTCCGGATGTATTCCGAACGTAAGATATGCGAGAAAATGCAAACTTATGCACTTTTGACGCTTTTAGTCCCTGAATGACCAAAAAGTTTATTTTAGTACACCGAACCCCTCAAAGCCTATTTATAAGCTATGTAAAGGATATTTAGGGTATGTTTAACTTATGGTCATGTTCCGGAATGTTCGTTACAGTACGAATCGGCATACTTTCGCAGTTTGTCGAAATTAGTCCCTGTAAGCGAATAAACTTGATTTCGCCACACCAAACCCTCCAAAACGTATTTCTAAGTTATGTAAAGGTTATTTAAGGTATGTTAAGCCTATGTCACTGTTCCGGAGTGTTTGTTTCATTAAACTGGTTATATTTACGCATCAGTGCGCGTATAACCTTCCAGAAAGCGATTTAGATCCCGAAATCGAACAAGAGTTGATATGTGCAAATGATACACATATTTATACAAATACCAAGTATGAAATACAATATTTCATTGGTTTGGTATTTGTTTGATGGCCGTGGAGGCACAGATGTCACAGTATCCCCTACTTCAGGAAATTTCGTCCCGAATTTATTTAGAGGAAACTTGTGAGGGCTTGAAACATGAAGTCGAAAAGATAAAACAACACTGGTTAGGGTTCTGAACTTCTAGTAACTTTAAATAACATCATGCTTGCAATGTAAGAGGGACACCTATATACAAGTATATGAAGCGCCATTGGTGCATCCACCGTACCTCCATTACATTGTTCACGTTTCGTTATTGTTGTCACTATCGGTTCTTACACATGATAAATCTTACTGGGGTTCCTGTGCACTGAATTTCATAATTATGTACGCGTCCATAATTACGTAATTCCTTGCATAGTCCACACAATGCATTTGATAATGTGTAGGGGAAAACCAAATGAACGAACCTGTGATGAGTGTGACTGGACCACCATAGGGTCCTTTCAGCTATATCATCACATGCCATTCTTAACCAGATTCTGAATCAATCTTTTAACTAGACCATTCAAAGGGTCTCTTTTTGAATCATGGAATGGTACTATATAATCCATGGGTCTTAATTATTATATAGAAACCCATTAAGGATTTAGGGTAGTACCTTTTGAATATCCTACTATGAATCCCTCATATGAAGATATGGAAGATTCTACGAGGATTTGGATAATGAAAATCGGATCACACAATAAAAGAGAACACATAAACACATAATTGTTTAACTTGACCTTTAATTTGTTATCTTTGGACACGGGTATTTAAAGCATACCAGGAATCCAATCCGTGGATTTCATTTGGCACTTTAAATATTTTAAAGAATCTAACTATGAAGATAGGAAGATCTTAATAGGAATTTGGTTTGTCCTTATTGAATTGTAATGTACGTATTAAGGTGTACAAGGAATCCAATCAGGGCTCCGATTTGGGCGATAATCATCCTCAAGGATCTAATTGTGAAGATAAGAAGATCCTATAGGGATTTTGGAATTCGAAGAGCGGGAGACGCTTCGAAACCGTGCACTAGACGTGCTTAAGTCGATACACGAGGTAGAATGCTCAGGAAGTTGAGGTGCTAGATATGCCTAGGCGACATATGAAGCATAATTTGAAGGTTGGGTAATATGAGCAGAATGCTTTTCGAAAATTATGCATGGGGTTCTTTTCAAAAATATGTTTAATGTTGTTGAAATCTTACATAATACTTTTGAAATCATAAAGTAGGCGTATTAGGTAAGTATATTTATAAAATATTTTAAAATCATGCGAGGTAAATTTTGAGATTATGCATAAGGATTTTGAAAATATGGATAAAGCCTTTGAAATTATGCATTTGATACATTAAGTAAATATATTGTGTTTGTTGATTATATCATAAAACATGGGTAAAACATAAACCCTAATGATGTAAATTCAATCATGAACAATAAAAATAAGACGTGTACCTGATTAGCCAGTCACCACACCAGAGAGGGAAGTAGACGTCATGTTCGTCAGATTGGTCTGGTTCCCCTTTAGGATGTATCTTCTTGATGGTAGTACCGAGTTCTTTAGGGTTGAAGAACTCATAGTAATGGAGAGAGAGGAGGGGCGATTTTAGTGTTGATGTTATGAAATGTCTAACCCTAATCCCTTTCTAATAATCTCCTTATATACACCCAAGGGGAAACCCAATTAGTTAATTAGGGTAATCTGGCCCATCAACAATTACCAACTAATTTATTATAGGTTTTAATATATTTTGATCCATATTATATAAATGATAATGATGGCTACTAGATTAAATACATATAAATAAAATATTTAATCTTACATTCTCCCACTTAGCCGAATAATCATTTATCATGAGTATTAGATAAGTCTGATCAGAAGTTAATACTCATTTTAGCTTTAAACCAAGAACCGTAGCAGAGAAATACAGCCGTTGAATCATTATTCGACTCAGGACCCCCATTAATCATACTACAGCCTCAATTTAAAACCTAACAGTTATAATCAAAATAAGTAAGCCCTTTAACGTTTGATTTGTATTTATAGTTGTCTATATGTCATTACACCGGCAGAACATATGTTAGAGACATACAAAGTCAAACTGATGAGGAAAATTAATTAATAATTAGTCATTCATAGTACGATATGCAGTTGTACATGGTCATCAATTAAAACCCGTCTCTTTTATGAGCTCTCTTAATAAGACTTATGGGTAATAGACCTTCAGTTATAGGATCCTTAAGCATATCACGAATGTATTCGATACAAATATTTAGTTTCCTCAATTCGTTCATAGACGAATAATTAATTGTGTATCGAAATTTAATTCAGCACCTCTCGAACTGTTACTGTTCAAGGAGACATGGTAGCTGACTTTATCACAATAAGTCTTCAATATATTAATTCTAATGAGTTAATAAACTTATGAGTCCACTGATAAATTTCCAACAACATTTAGTGACTATATTATGTCGTTATAACTTAGGTTGTTATTATCAGTTTATTATGACTCCTCCGTGAGATATGTTTTGTCTGCTGACATAAGGATATACCCGAAATTACATTTTTGTCATCTTTGAATATTACAAAGTTAAAGTAATCAACCGGTTTAAGTTCTCACTTCTTCTTTAAAATTATAGTCTCTCGTTGCCTTTTATAGATATTTTAATACTCCATAAGATGCTTCACATTAAACTAGACATATCTAGTGTGTTGCAATGTGAGTAATATCTAAACGAGTATAGACTTAAAATACATAAGGCTTCTAATTTATGAAGCATAAGTAAATGATCTCATTGATCCTATTATCCTCTAAAGGAGAGCAATATTGTTTGTTACATAAATGTAAGGACCCATTTAAGGTTAAACTTATGGAACGAAACTAATATCCCATTGGGTCTATCTCAGTATGTTATGATATCTATCACGTAAGAGATATCGCTGAGATCTATTAAATCAAAGTTTGTGTTAACAATGCTTTGACTTATGTAACATATACTTGTCAAAAGAATATCATCTATATAAACAAGTTTAATTTAGTTGCTCACACTCATCTTGAGGTAGGTACATTAATCCACTTGATCGTTGATGAAAATAATTACGTTAAGATTTCATCATATTATGATGTTTGCATTAACCCATACATGGATTTTATTGGCTTATAGACAAACTGTTCTTTAACCTTCAGTTTGGAACTTTCAGGTTGTTTTATGAACATGTAAATGTGTCAGCCAATTGTTAGGGAAAATTGTTTCTAATGTTCATCTAATGTAGCTTTAAACTATTATGAGCTACTAAAACAGTGATGATCCTCAAAGAAATCTTCTTTAAGATAGGTAAGAATGATTCTTTGACAATTTGCCTCTTCCTAAGTATGACCTTTGACAATCAATCATGTTTCTTCGTGTCTTAATGCTTATATAAGGATTTGGTTTAGTTATGAACACTCTTAGGTAATTCAATCAAATCTCAAACGTTATACGAACACATAAAATCAGTTTTACTAGAAAACTGTTTTATTCCATTTAGAAAATTGATTGACGCTAATGGCTTAATTAGAAGAGATTGGATCAGTAAACTTTTCCAAAATCCATTTCAACTTCATTAGGGAGGTTATGTAATCATCAAAGTTAGTAGGCTTCTAAACCTAGATGACCTCCTGAGTTGATTATTGGGTTTTAAAAGTTTCAGTTTTATGGATTAGCTCTTTGTTAGGTTGCTATCATTTTCAGTATTCTAAGTGTGTAAGAGTTGGTGCAGTATGGTGTACAAGAGGTGTAATCGGAGTTAAATTCGGAGTGAAATTTAATGACACTCTTCCCCCCGCCTCTTGTATTCCTTGTAAGTCATAACAAGGACTTTCACTGCTCCCACTGACCTTAGAAATCTTTAGGAACTCAGCATGCTTAGGATCAATATTTAACGACCAACAAATTCTAATAGAGAAAAACAAATTAATGACGTTAGTCGTTGTAGTTTCTCTTGTTGAGGATTATGTTAGTTTAGGTAAGAAATCTAAGTGTGCCCACAATTAAGAAACAATGAAACTTTTGTAAGAGTAGCTTTAGATTTAAGGAGACAAGTTTTGATAGAACAGTGTCATAATGGAGCAGTGTCTTGTACAAGAGGTGTAAATTAATTGAAGTAATATAAAGTTTTCACTCCCCCACCTCTTGCAACTATTGCAAGTTATTATTAAAACACTTAATGCTCCCACTAATCTTTAATATCTCTAGAATGCTACAAGAGAAGTTTCAATGAGCTACGTGACGTGGGAACCTATCACATATACGTTAGACTTTATTTGATTTCTTTAGTGTCCAGATGTCATAAGAAAACTCAGGGACATATCTAATAGAAATCTTATTAAGTACATATATGAATAGATTTCTTCTAAGACCGTGGGCCATATGCGACAAAATTTAGATACAAGTTGATAGTCTTTTAAATGATAAATGAATTATATCTGAATATTCCATTTGGAATAAGTTCCACGGATGTCAATGAATGACTTATGATGGACCCATACTTATTCCTTAAGCCAAGTCATATTTTAGGGCTTTAACGTCATGATTTAAAATCACTTAGAATCAGATTAGATGAAAATAATCCTCATTATCCATGTCATGATTTCTCATGAATTTCGGTTGTAATTGATGAAATTTATAAATCTCATTTTCCTTTTGTCAAATTCTCATTTGCATGATGACAAAAGTTGTGAAAGTTTAAGGTATCATCTAGTTTCATCTTAGTAATGTTTCTATCCAGATATTTAGAACAAATAAAATGAGAGTTTGAGGTAAGTGTGACTTTATGTTGATTATGTAAACCTCACAACCTTCATAACATAGCCTAAGTAATGATACTGTATTCTGATTAATCTTCAGAATATGTAAGGTATCGAAAAGCTTTGTTAGAAGACTGCTTATTATGGTTCTTATAGCCTTAACATTTAATTTTGTCACTAACTCTCATATTAGTTATTTGTTGAGTTATGGTAAGGAAACGTATGGAACTAGGGTCAACTAATCATGTGTTAATTGGAATATTATAATTAGTAGACTTAAATATCTTTAGTAAGTGACTATCTAATTAATTTATCCAACCGTTCTTCTGAATAATGGATAATCTCGTTTCTTATGCCTAATCTAATAGCATAATTATGCAGTGAGATTTTCCCTTGAAGAACCTTAAAGTTGGAATTTTTACTTGTAATTTGTCTATGGACCTTAGAACAATCATCTTTTAAAGTTTTAAGTGATTGTAAGGTGAGTAACAACTTATTTTCCAGCTTCAAACATTTATTTCTTTGTACATATGTTGCTTATCAACACACTCATTATACTTTGGTACTTTTGAGTGTTATAGTTGATTTATAAGGCATCAAATTGTACAAGTGAAAACTTAGTATGTAATGTACTGGAAAAATGTACTTATTTCCATGCGTAAACCCTTAACTTTATGGGACACGGTATTGTACATTATAATGTATTCACATATACCACTTAACCTTATAGTTTAGAATTTTAAATGAAGGCATGCATCTTAGGAGTTCTAGTGATTATTCCACAAATAATAGGTTTGTCTTAGGAAAGACTTAATTTGGAATAACTTTAGTGATAACATTTATGTTAGATAGTTCTTGATTATCATAAGAGACATCATGTTCGATTTGTCCTATTAATCATGCTCTACTTTTATTCTGTAGTAATCATTATCAGAAGAGAGCAGTAGGATTATCGTGTCTTAAGAGATAATCAAGGATTTAATTTAAGAGCTAATTCTTATAGAAACTTTAAATAAAGCAAAACATTTTAGGTTTAAGAATTAGAGTGGATGAGATATTGATTTATAGAAGAAAGTTATAGTGAGTAAAGTTATGGGTACTTAAAAACTAAGGCAGACAAAATGATCATAAGATTAATGAAGGATCATTAATGTGAGGATCATTATATGAAGAAGCTGTGATATGTCTATTACTAACATCAAAATAATAGACTTAGTTAAAATTCTACTTAAACGAAGACAAATCAGCTTTGGCCAGAAGTGTAATCATTTAAGCATGTGTGCAAAGTAATCGTGACAAATCAGCTTTGGCCAGAAATGAGACAATCACTTTAGTTATGCACTTGTTAAGTATGCTAGACATGAATGAAGTAAATCAGCTTTGGCCAGAAATTAAGACATTCACGTTTGTAATACATACTCAACATAGCTTTCGTAATACTTGAACAATAAATAGATGCATCAAATCAGCTTTGGCCAGAAGTGATACATCAGAAGCTCATTCAAGTTAAGCTATTTTGGTTTTGTAAAACATTATCTAAATTCTGATTAAGTAATTAAGCGTTTACAAAACCAAGTATTTTAGTTCACATTAACAGCTTAATAAAGTAATGAGATTTCGAGTGAGTGACTTATGAGATTTCGAGTGAGATCTCGACTTAGTTATGAGATCTCGAGTCAAGTCTCGACTCATCTTGTAACATTATGAGGTCTCGACTCATTAAGGTCTCGAGTCACAACCTCAGTGTCTCGAGTCGTAATCATGGTCTCGACCACTGTGTTTTATGAGATCTCGACTCCTTGATGAGGTCTCAAGTCGCAACCACGGTCTTGAGTTGTGAAGATTGAAGCCCTTAGTCGAAACCTCAGTGGTCTCGAGTCGAAACCTTATGGTCTCGAGTCGAAATCGTGGTCTCGAGTTGTAAAGATTGAAACCCTTTATGATTTCGAGTCGCAACCTTGTGGTCTCGAAACTCCTGATTAGCAGCTGATCAATGATAATTTTAAGGGATTTTTATTATAATTTCAAAATATCTCTATCTATCCAAGTTAATTATTCGATTATAAATTAAAAATAATATATTATTCGAAACTTGGAGATAAAGTTATACAATTTTAGGAAATATAATAAAAAAAAAACTAACTTATCCCTAAAGTCATGAAATTATCATTATCATTGAATTAATAAAATGAATTCAAATTTAGATTCATATATCACGTAAGAATTTGGCATATGAATGATAATAATAAAAACAATTATATGATAACATGGAAAGTGAATATTTACATTCTTTTCTTTTAATTTATCCATGTTTTAAATATTAGAAAAAATAATAATAAGAAGAATAACAATTATCATTCATGATCACAACCTTTTATTGGGATTACGAATTCATGTGAAAACTGACGTTTTGCAAAATCAATGGATTTTCAATATAAGGTAATTAATGGCTTCATGCATTCCAATGATGTTATTATGCTTCATTAATCGCAAATTGGATCTTAGAAAAATAGAATTTCATATATCCCATTAAAACAAATTCATGATCGAATTACATGATTGAATTATATAATCAACATTGCTCTGATACCACATGTTGATTATATCATAAAACATGGGTAAAACATAAACCCTAATGATGTAAATTCAATCATGAACAATAAAAATAAGACGTGTACCTGATTAGCCAGTCACCACACCAGAGAGGGAAGTAGACGTCATGTTCGTCAGATTGGTCTGGTTCCCCTTTAGGATGTATCTTCTTGATGGTAGTACCGAGTTCTTTAGGGTTGAAGAACTCATAGTAATGGAGAGAGAGGAGGGGCGATTTTAGTGTTGATGTTATGAAATGTCTAACCCTAATCCCTTTCTAATAATCTCCTTATATACACCCAAGGGGAAACCCAATTAGTTAATTAGGGTAATCTGGCCCATCAACAATTACCAACTAATTTATTATAGGTTTTAATATATTTTGATCCATATTATATAAATGATAATGATGGCTACTAGATTAAATACATATAAATAAAATATTTAATCTTACAGTGTTTAAAAAAATCGTTTTCAAACTATATGAAATATTTTGAAATTATGAGGGTCGTTTTGAAAACCTATACTATGTAATTTGTTATGAAAAAAAATCAGAATGAAATGATATGAGATTGAAGAAAGGTATCCTTAGTTATCTAAGCAAGGAATTAAAGTGATTAATCAAATTGCCACTTCGTTTCTTAGAATGAAACGAGCACTTAGAATTTTCGAGGAAATCATGAGCGATCATAAGAACGAGAGAACTACAAATACGGTTCTTTGGTGTAGGTATCATAGGGGTATGCCATACACACATGCAACTATATTTGTACATCAGAATTGCAAATAGAGATTTATTTATAAACAAAATCGATTGTTTCCGAGTTCAAAGGAAAACACTAGAAACATAAACATAAGATTCGAATTATTCAAAGCAGCAGCTTCTTCTAATCGGCCAAATGCTCATCCGTGGGTCAGATTTAGCAAGTCTTGGGCATTTATTCACGAAATGACCCATCTCGCCATAGTTGTAGCACGATCCAGGTGGAAAGCGAGCTTGAGCAGGATTGTTGATAGCTTGATTTGGTGCAGCTGCAGCTGGGCAAACTCTTGCGGTATGACCTATAAGTCCACAAATTTGGCATCTGCGGCACTTCACACTAGCATGAAGATGAAGGCTACATTGGTTGCACAAGGGTGCAATTTCGTTGTATGGCTTCTTAGATAGTGGCGTTGCCACTTGGCTAGGTCCCGTTTATTTTGGTGCAACAGCTGCGGGATCCTTTGAAGCTTTACGCTTCTTTGACTTTTTCGAAGGCTCGGCTTCTGCTTCTTTCGATGCTTCTTGGGTGGCTTCATTATTGAGACGAGACATGGCGACACCTAAGGCCACAGTCTTCAGGATTACTTTGCCTATTCGCTGGGCAAATTTGGCAGTTTTCTCGGACATTTGAGTGTCATTGCGATAAAGAGACATTCTAGAGGAAATGAAGGACATAGGAGAAAACAAGTGAAATGTTATCGGATAATTAAAACAGAACGACAACGCATAGAAATTGCGATCATTTGTTTGTCACCTAAGGCAAACAAATGAGACGGAGATTAATCAAAGTAAACGGGTCATATTAATGTATCACAGAAGACATGCTCGCCTATAAGTGAACACTCACCCCAAGAGTTCCCAGGTAAGAGTGACTGGTCCGATACTCCGGATTTGTACGAACACTCTAGCCTTAGACAGAAAACTCAGTGTACAGGCATTCACCCTTCCAGTTTGCACGTGTTCACATTATAAGACCCAAGCTTTGATGAGATTTCGAAAACTTTTAAGGTTCAAAACCTTACAATAAATCATCCTAGAACAGATGATTGATTTTCAAAGCGGCCTCGAATTTTTGTATTCTTATTGTGGTTGTCACCTAAGGATAAGTGACGGTATTGTTTTAAAACTAAACACAAGATAACTTGTGTTAGGGTCCTAGGAAGGTTATAGACTAGGTCAAAGCATTAATAATAACCTAATTCCCTATAACCTTGAGCTCTGATACCAACTTTTCTATCACACCCCGACCGCGTAAAACAACAAATCGCGGCGGAATCGTCGGGGAGTGTTGTAACAGAATCATTGTTTCAAAACACACGGAAATTTGAAGTTTCGTTTTATTAAACATTAAATATTTACATCGTCTGGAAATGTAAATAAATAAGTTAAACATAGCCTATCATTGTTATTAAGTCACTAAGGCCTCATCCAGTCCTATGTGAGCATGCATCCTAGCAATCAACATCATTCAACAACACCTGAAACATATGTGAAAACAAAGTCAGCAAAGAAATGATGGCGAGTACATAGGTTTTTAAGAGTGTCGGATTCATGGCTAGTTTACATGTTGCAATACTTAATTTAAAAACCTTGTTTTGAAAAGTATAGTATTGCGACATAATTAACCAACTCAAATCAAGTTGGTTATAATTTATAAAATCTCGTAGCCATGATTCTTAACCCAAAACATTTATTTAATTAAATCAAATTGTAAAACATCTCGTAAAAACATGTTAATAAATCTCGTTAATAAAATTCGTTAATAAAACTCGTATGCTTTATATCATTTCGAAAACCTCGTTTGTGTGACATCGTTTCAAAATCGTTTACCCAAGTGAACTAAATAACGTCACGGTATGTAATACGGTGAAAACACTTATATATAGGAAGTGTCAGCGGCGTATCCACCATGCTTTCATCACATTACACCCGTCCCGTTATCTAAACACTAACCAAAAACCAATCGTTTACCCAAATCGTTTAATTCGTTAAAAATCGCTTTAGTCGTTTAAATCATTCTCGTTTTAAATTGTGAAAACTACTTTTGATTGTCTCGCTAATAACATACAAACCTTCGCAACTCGCCTATCGCTTCTCGCATTAATAAACCACCAAGGGTAAATTAACAATCACAGATTCAGTCGTTACCCACCTAACCCACACGTAACCATGGGTGCAATCTGATAACGGGATTTGTCAGATCCTATGGTACCATAACCTAATACTGGTCGGTTCTGCCAAAACTAATGAATGTTATTCGTTATGTAAATACAACCAACAAGTTTGTTTACTTTATCAAAATCGTTATTAATATTGTATAAACCATAACATTTATTTTTGAAACCATCGTTAAAACCTCGAAAACATTTAGCACATATGAATCACCCCAAAACAATTTAAAACAGTAAAAGAGGGGACTATGTACTCACCTAAGAATGCTTAGAAGTCTTGAACAACAACCAAGCAAAGCTAGAGGGAGCACGGAATCAATCGGCAACCTAATAACTATATAAATAAACCGGACCTAAGTCGGAAGATCGGATAGGATGAGGTTTTGTAAACCAAATGAGTATTGGAACTCATATGAAATGGTTTAACAAAGCCTACATTCTAAATCGAAACCTAACCTAAGTGCTTTCGACCCATTAAGGTAGCTTACGCTACTTTAACGTGTCGTTCGCGCAAAGCGCGTTCGAGACGTCTAACTAGTCCTATGACAAGTATTATATGCCTAAACATGTTTAAATATGTTGCATAATCAATTAAGTGACAAAAGTTCGTGTTACATATGCTTAATTACCAATTATGCATGAAAAGGGCATTTTGGTCATTTACCTAAGGCATATAAACTACCTATCATACAACTAATTAAACCTAAGTGACCATAAGGTATAACCTCGGAAGGTTATTCCCTATACAACTATGGTCACTAAACATGCTTGGTCGGATCCTAATGATCGACCAAACGGGTCGAGTTCGAAAGTCTAAGCGGGTGTTTAGTCCGCTTGACTTACGACTCTACACAAGCACTAAACTAAAAGTGACGAGCTAAACATGCTACAACATGTTTAGTTAAGTTAGAAAACAGGTTTTGATATCAAAACAAACGGTTTTGATACCCAAGAGTAGTTTGGTTACAAAATACGCATAAACACGCATTTTGGCCGAAACTACGACTCGTCACTAGGCCTAGTCAACGTGGTAATCAGTAGGTATAGTCACAAGGGACTATAACCATCGTGATTACGCTCACATTGCAAAGTTGAAACGAACTTCGTATTGACCATAAACTGGTCAATGCAGAAAGTCAAACAAAGTTTGACTTTCACGCTAAAAAATGCATAAAATAACGAAAGAGGACTTACAAAAGGTCCAAGGAGGTTTAATCCAATTTATTCTCAGGTATGAAGTGCAAGACTTCAACTTAGAGAATGAAAATCAGATCAAATGTGAGTTTGAGAGCAAAGGGGGTGGGGTTTATATAGTTTTTGCACAACCGTTAAGATCGTTCATCGTAAAACGAGCTTCGATCTCATCCGTACACATGTGCCCATGGTTTTGTGAAACCATGGGAGCCCCTAGTTTCATTAAAACCATGTGCAAATGAGGGGAACAGCTGGAAAAAGCTGGAATTTAGATTTTTCATTTTGGTCCCTTCCTAAGATAACTATGGCAGAATGTCAATTTTGGTCCCTGAATGTGCAAAACATGGTTTTTGATGCATTTTTGACACGTTTAAGCCTCGTTAATCCCATTTCAAGGCTCTAAAATGAAGTTAAAGTATAGGGAACATGAAACATGCTCAAAAATATCTCGGATGTCGGTTCGTTTGGTCGTACGGTTGCGTTGTTCGGTTAATTACGACGAAACACGAACGAATGCGAAAAACGATCCAAATTACGCGACGAATGAAATTTTATCATGCCAATCACTAAAATAAAATATTTTAATGATTACATAAAGTTTTGGATGTCCGGATGTATTCAGAACGTAAGATATGCGCGAAAATGCAAACTTATGCACTTTTGACGCTTTTAGTCCCTGAATGACCAAAAAGTTTATTTTAGTACACCGAACCCCTCAAAGCCTATTTCTAAGCTATGTAAAGGATATTTAGGGTATGTTTAACTTATGGTCATGTTCCGGAATGTTCGTTACAGTACAAATCGGTATACTTTCGCAGTTTGTCGAAATTAGTCCCTGTAAGCGAATAAACTTGATTTCGCCACACCAAACCCTCCAAAACTTATTTCTAAGTTATGTAAAGGTTATTTAAGGTATGTTAAGCCTATGTCACTGTTCCGGAGTGTTTGTTGCATTAAACTGGTTATATTTACGCATTAGTGCGCGTATAACCTTCCAGAAAGCGATTTAGAGCCTGAAATCGAACAAGAGTTGATATGTGCAAATGATACACATATTTATACAAATCCCAAGTATGAAATACAATATTTCATTGGTTTGGTATTTGTTTGATGGCCGTGGAGGCACAGATGTCACAATTGTAAATTATGGGTGTAATCCCCAATTTATGAAATAAAATAATTGGGCGTTTTCAAGTTTTAAAAAGATCATGTTAAAATTTCCGCTGCCAATATAATAATTACCACGGGGTTTCTGTCCTGCGGCTCTTGGACCGGGTCAAACCGGGACGGGGGCCGTGACAGAAAAAGGTGGTATCAGAGCCACTGATTTAAGCCAATTAAGTATCTAGAAATACTTAATTTTTCTAATTGCCATTCTGTGATTATGTGAAAATTAATTTACAAAATTTTAACCTAGAATTTTGAATGTTTCTTCATATATGCTAACAGCATGAATGTGTTGTCTGAAGCTCTTCAGAATATCATTATCCATTCTGTTGACATGGAAGTTTCCGAGGGCTTTTCCGGTTATTTGGCCGACGTTGATGAACCTATGGAATTCCAAGCCCAACCCCAGGAGAAACCCAAACCGAAAAAGAAAAGAAGATTCATGGGCTGGAGGCGTGTGCGTAGGAAGAAACCAGCAACACGGAAAGTTATAAAGACTGAGGATCCAAATGATAAAGGCAAAGGAAAGGAGTTAGGGGAAAGTTCAGAGCAAGCCCAGGAAATGCCATCATGGGAGGAGCTGGATCATAAACTGGCACTTAGTGACCTCATCGGACCTGCCGATGAAAACCTCTTCAATTACCCAGTAGAAGCACAACTTCCGGTTAATCTAGAACCGGCTATTCCAGATCCTATTATCCACCCCCGACCTCTACCAGAAGAACTAGAAGAATGGTGGACAACTGACTAGCAATTTCAGAATCTTTTAAATAACCCTAATACCTTTTCCCCCAATTTGATCCTGAGCCTCCACTACACCCCCCTATGAGCACAGAAAACTTGGCTGAACTCCGCCACTATGGCGAGGAGTTGGTGGACGCAGGAAATAGAATCCGGGAAGTGGGGGAGAGGATATCCTGGAAGTACGACGAGAGGGAACGTCGTTTCTGAAATGCCAGCTGATGAGGAGCGTATGTGGTTGTGGGAATGTGTGTTTAATAATAATATAATAATAAAAATATAATCATGTGAAATAACTTAAAAAAACTTTTGTAAGATAACTGGTGTGTACGGAGGCATACTAAAATATATAAAATATCAACGTCGCAAAGTCGACAATTTTGGCTATACATGTTGACTTGATTATGTGCGATTATCTTATTGTGTGATTGTTATTTATTTTATGTTAGTAACTTATATATTATTATTAATTACCAGATGGAACACGCTGGTAATGAACCAGTTAACGAAGTTAACCAATCTGAGCAAAACCATGAAGATCCATTTTTGAATAGGCAAGATATAGAGAATATCGTTGCCCAAGGAATAGCTAATGCTATTCCAGCAATTCTTGCTGCTGACCGAAATCCAGTTGAACCTCAACCAATTATTCCCAGCAAACGTACTCACGGCGACAATTTCAGTAATAGTATAAATGGAGGCAGCAACATTAATAATAATGATAATGATGATGTGGTGCAAGCCCCCTTTCTTAAGAAAATGAAAGCTGCAACGCCTGGTTGCACTTACAAGGAATTTCTTGCCTGTAAACCGGTTAAATTTGCAGGCAATGAAGGGGCGACTGCTGCACTGCGTTGGTTAGAGAAAACCGAAGCAGTAATTAAAATAAGTAAAGGTGCCGAGGAAGACAAGGTCATGTACGCGTCACGTCTTTTTAAAGAAGGAGCACTAGAATGGTGGAATACGGTACTAAAAGCCAAGGGAAGCGATGTGGCTTATGCCATGAATTGGGAAGAATTTAAAAGTCTGGTGGAAAGAAAATTCTGTCCCGAATATGAAAAGGAACAAATGGCAAATAAGTTCCTAAACCACCGGATGGTGGATGTCGATTGTAGAGGGTATACTTCGACCTTCTTCGAGTATGCCAGAATAGTACCAACTTTGGTTTCGCAAGAACCGGTACTTATTTCTCGCTACATCTGGGGTTTGATTAGCGAAATCCGTGATATCGTCAAAGCTGCGAGACTTCGCACAATCGATGATGCGGTGGAATTAGCCAACACCTTGACTGACGGACTGGTGCGTACGCGGGAAGAAAACAGGAAAAAGGAAGTAGCCCAAAAGATTACCCAATGATTTCGTGTGGTTAATAGTAGTAACTTCAAGAAAAGAGGAACTGGGCAATCTTCCACTCCGCCGTTCTGCAGGAACTGTAAAAAGAAACATTTTGGAAAATGCAATGAAACCTGTAACTTCTGCAAAGCTCTAGGACATCGTGAAGAAGAGTGCAGAAAGAAAACAAAGATCTGCTATAACTGTGGAGAAGCTGGGCATTTCAGACCAGAATGCCCTAAATTGGTCAAACCAGCAGATAACAAGGCCAAACCTGCTGAAGGAACTAATAAGAAGAATGCAAGGGCCTTTCAATTGACCACGCAGGAAGCCGAACTGATTCCTGACGTAATAGCTGGTACGTTCCTAGTTCACGACGTTTATGCGAAAGTATTATTTGACTCTGGTGCAAACCAAAGTTTTATAAATACTTCATTCTGCCAAGCTCTTAACCTACCTTTAACCAACCTTAGACAAATTTTTACGGTAGAAACGGCAGATGGGAATTCTGTTAACATAAATAAGGTTTTGCGAAAGGAAAAGATAGAACTTTTAGGCCATAAATTTTCTGCAAACCTGTTACCTATGAATTTAGCCGGATTCGATGTTGTGTTATGAATGGATTGGTTAGTAGCCAACCATGCTCGAATCCTCTGTGATAAGAACTCTATAGAAATTCATACACCCACAGTAGAAGTAGTGGTTATTACAGGAGATAAGCCACGTAAGCCAATGAAATTCATTTCAGTAATGAAAGTGGCTAGTTATTCAAGAAAACAAGGAATAGTGTATATGATTTCGGTAATCATTAACACTAAAGGTAAGGAACTTAAGGAAATTCCAGTAGTATCAGAATACCCGGATGTATTCCCAGAAGAACTACCTGGATTACCACCCGTTAGGGAAGTAGAATTTAGAATTCATCTAATTCCTGGAACTGCACCGATAGCTAAGGCACCTTATCGGTTAGCACCCACCGAAATGCTAGAATTGAAAAAGCAGTTAGATGAATTGCTCAGTAAAGGATTTATACAACCTAGTTCATCCCCTTGGGGAGCACCGGTGTTGTTCGTAAAGAAGAAAGATGGGTCGATGCGAATGTGTATCGATTACAGGGAATTGAATAAGGTTACAATTAAGAATCGATACCCATTACCTAGGATTGATGACCTTTTTGATCAACTGCAGGGAGCTAGATATTTTTCTAAGATAGATTTACGCTCCGGATACCATCAATTGAAGGTACAAGAAGAAGACATACCTAAAACTGCCTTCAGAACTAGGTATGGTCATTACGAGTTTACAGTCATGCCCTTCAGACTAACAAATGCTCCTGCAGCATTTATGGACATGATGAATAGGATCTGTAAACCGTATTTGGATAAATTTGTAATTGTCTTTATTGACGATATACTCATTTATTCTAAAAGTTAGGATGAGCATTGTAAGCACCTACATGCACTCTTAACTTTGTTAAGAAAAGAGAAACTTTATGCCAAATTCTCGAAGTGTGAATTTTGGCTACAGGAGGTGCAATTCTTAGGACACATGGTGAATCATGAAGGTATTCACGTAGATCCCTCCAAAATAGAAGCAATCACCAAATGGAAGGTCCCACAATCAGCTATGGAAATTAGAAGTTTTCTAGGGTTAGCCGGATACTATAGACGATTCATTAAGGATTTTTCTAAGATAGCGGTACCATTAACTAAGCTAACCTGTAAATCAGTTAAGTTTGAATGAGGACCTAGGCAGGAAGAGGCTTTTAAGATTTTAAAGCAAATGTTAACAAACGCCCCAATTCTTGCCTTACCAGAAGGGACAGAAGATTTTGAAGTTTATTGTGATGCTTCTAAACTAGGATTAGGATGTGTGCTGATGCAACGCAAGAAGGTAATTGCGTACGCCTCAAGGAAATTAAAGAAGCACGAAGAAAACTATACGACACATGACTTAGAATTAGGAGCCATAATTTTTGCCCTTAAGATTTGGAGACACTATTTGTATGGCAGTAAGTTTACAGTCTATACAGATCATAAGAGCTTAAGGTACATATTTGGGCAAAAAGAATTAAACATGAGGCAAAGAAGATGGATGGAAATTCTAAGTGACTACGACTGTGATATCCAATATCACGAAGAAAAAGCAAATGTCGTTGCGGATGCGCTAAGTCGTAAGTATCATGAAAAACAAAAGCGAGTTTGTGCACTCAGATTAAATCTACAGTTAGATTTAATAGAACAACTGAAAAACATTCAAGAAACAGCACTCAAGGATGATGCTGAAGGAATGAAAGGACGAATAAAGGAACTAGAGCAAGGGGTTGATGGAATTTGGAGATTCCACAAGAAAAGGATTTGGGTACCTAAGCAAGGAGATTTAAGGAATAAGATTTTAGAGGAAGCCCATAAATCTAGGTATACCATGCATCCTGGTAATAATAAGATGTACCAAGATTTAAGGAATAACTTCTGGTGGATAGGAATGAAAAGGGATATAACTAGATATGTTTCTAAGTGTCTAACTTGTTCACAAGTTAAGGCAGAACACCAGAAACCTTCAGGGTTACTCCAACAATTAGAAATGCCTGTATGGAAATGGGAGCTCATAACAATGGACTTTGTTACTAAGTTGCCCAAAACCAGAACAGGTAATGACGCGATTTGGGTAATTGTGGATCGATTAACCAAATCAGCCCATTTTCTACCCATGAAGGAAACCTTTAGCATGGAAAGATTAGCCAAGTTATATGTAGACGAGGTAGTATCCTTACATGGAGTCCCACTCTCTATTGTATCGGATAGAGATAGTCGTTTCACCTCACATTTCTGGACAAGTTTCCAGGAAGCAATGGGAACCTGACTAAATTTAAGTACTGCATACCATCCTCAGACAGACGGACAAAGTGAAAGGATGATCCAGACCCTGGAAGACATGCTTAGGGCATGTGTAATAGATTTTGGTGGAAACTGGGATGACCACCTACCCTTGATTGAATTCTCCAATAACAATAGTTATCATTCAAGCATCGAAGCTGCCCCGTTCGAAGCACTATACGGACGTAAGTGTAGAACTCCAGTTTGTTGGGCAGAAATAGGAGAAAGTCAATTATCAGGTCCTGAGATAGTGCAAGAAACCACCGACAAGATTACTCAAATCAAGGAAAGACTGAAGACAGCTCGAGATCGCCAGAAGAGTTATGCAGACACTCGACGCAAGCCACTAGAATTTCGGGTTGGAGACAAGGTACTCTTGAAAGTTTCTCCTTGGAAAGGAGTAGTTCGGTTCGGTAAGAAAGGAAAGCTGAGTCCAAGATACATAGGACCATTCCTAGTAATCCAGAAAATAGGACCAGTTGCTTATCGCTTACAATTACCAGAAGAGTTAGCCGGGGTACATGACGTATTTCATGTATCCAATCTCAAGAAATGTCTATCGGACGAATCGTTGGTAGTCCTTCTTCAAGACATACAGGTAAATGAAAAGTTGAAGTTCGTGGAGAAACCGCTTCAAATAGAAGACAGAAAGATTAAATTTCTCAAACACAAAAGACTGGTACTTGTCAAAGTCAAGTGGGATTCAAAAAAAGGACCCGAATACACCTGGGAACTGGAATCGGAAATGAAGCAGAAATATCCTCACTTATTTCAATAAATCTCGAGGACGAGATTTTAAATAAGGTGGGGAGGATGTAAGGACCTGCAAAATTTACCATAAACGACCCGTAAGTGAAAACCCGCACCCCTGAAACCCTAATGTGCATGAAAAACCAAGAAAACAAGATTTATGGTCTTCACGCGGGCCGCATAAAGAATAAGCTTAGTATGACGCGGGCCGCGTCAACTTGAAGTTTGACCGGATAAGCATCCGGACCACGTGTCGTCCACGTGGCGACCCTACTCGTAACCCATCAGACCTACACGTAGACTAGGTGGCCACGAGGGCTGCGTAAGAGTTAAGTATGGGTTTACGCGGGCCGCGTAAAACCCAATTTCAGGCTATAAATAGCCTGTGCATGGGGCTGTCATACTGTGTCGAAAACTTTGATCAAAAACGAAGTTCTACTGCTCAAAATCATATTTTCACGTAGAGGAACGCTGCTACGATACAGGGTATTAACTCGATCGCTGCTACGATTCAATGTCCGATCGATTTAAACCAATCCGATGGATGTTTAAGTGCCGCTCAAACTCGGGCTATACTTTGTCATTCGTCGTGAATTCGATGGATGTTTAAGTATTGCACTTTGTCATTCGTCATGAAGGTTTTAATCTCGTGAGTTATCGTAAATGTTGTATTAAGTTACTGACCTAGTTTCGTATGCATTGCTGTTTAAATTAGGTTATCAGGCTAATCAGTAGGCTAAACTCTGCCCATCTAAACTTGCAATGTGAGTCATTCTTCTTTTTACCAAATTGTTTCCAAAACCCTATTTATTTTCAAAGTTATAATTATAGGGATTAAGTCTTTGTAATCTTCAATTACTGCCGGTATGTGGGGTTTTGTATACATTACTTGATACCCGTCACCATTGGACAACGGGCTAGCCAATGGGTGATCTTACCATAGTCACAGATACAGTCGAGTGACAAATACCGATTTGGGGTAGTTGGTTGATAGAAACATTGTAATCACCCTTAATACTGTAGATTATAACAATGTGTCATTTTGTGCAACTTGAGTGACTCGCCAGTATTTCCCCGCTGATAAAATATTTTTAAAACATGTTTCAGGTGATCTGCTGTGATCCAGGAAAAAGTGTCGTGTAGCACTGCAAGCTTGAAGAAGTGGCTTAATAAAATAAAGAAACATGTTTTTGTAAAACAGGGATTTCTCAGTGGAATACCCTTTATTGTAAATTATGGGTGTAATCCCTAATTTATGAAATAAAATAATTGGGCATTTTCAAGTTTTAAAAAGATCCTGTTAAAAATTCCGCTGCCAATATAATAATTACCACGGGGTTTCTGTCCCGCGGCTCATGGACCGGGTCAAACCGGGACGGGGGCCGTGACAACTTGCTACGTCAGATGTTAGCTCGGAAGTTCTATTACACAAAGTAAACCGAAGGCTTGTCCTTGCTGCCTCTTCGGTTGGTAAAAGACATAAGATGGTTTCTAATACAGGCTCTTTTAGAAAAGCGTTGGGATTCAAGGGTTTATGAGTCAACAAATCATTGGTTTAATACCAACTGCTCGAAATCCCTTTCGTTTTTTGGATCGTTCTAATAGATTAAAGAGAATAAACCAATTTTTACCATAAGAATACGGGCCGCATACAATTATACGGCCCGTATACACAAAGTTAAAAAAAATTACCGGATCGTATACAATGTATACGATCTGTGTATACGGGCCGTATACTATTATACAGATCGTATACTATGGGTAAAAAATGATTGTATCAGACTCTCTCCCCCTCATTTTCTCTCTCTGACAACCCTAGACCCAAACCACCACAATCCACCACGTTCTCCGAAAAAAAACATCATCTGTTCATCATTGTTCTTGAAGATGAAGATGAAGAAACGAGGGTTTATTCTCTTTAATCTATTAGAACGATCCTTGTCTTGAGAACCTGATTCTGATTTAAACAATGCACGAAGATCCTTGCATTAGACACAATTTGATGGAATTTGTGGATCAACAGAAATAACTGAAATAACTCACCATTCTCTTGCACCTGTATACATTGATTATGGATTTAACTTGCAAGAATTATGGATTTCGGTTGGTTCAGATCTCGGAAGTACTGAACAACAGAAATAACAGCTTCGGTTTCATCAACCGACTTTGAAAACCCGACGGAATCTACGAAGAAACTGTTGGAAGAATGGCCAATAATACGTTCATTATTTTTCACAATGGTGCCAATGTCCTACTACTACAATCCTTCCAACTCCTGATTTCTATACGGGCCCACAAGTTGAGCTTCCTGATACATATCGCATGATAGAATATACATATCGTCCGTTCAAGTTGAGCTTCCTGATACATATCGTTCGTAAGAAACTTTTCGTGCACTTAGCCTTCAGTTGTGTACCCTTCAATCTTCTTGAGTATTTTTTCTAACTTTATGCTTGCATCCACCACAGTGAATATTAACTTTGAGTGAAAGAGTTTGGAAACCAGACGGAATCTACGAAGAAACTGTTGGAATTTGTGGATTTCGGTTGGTTCAGAAACTTAACAAGAGAAGCAACTAAACAAAATACAATTGATTACTCAGTCGAATAATGGCCAATAATCCGTTCATGATAGAAAAGTTGAGCAAGAATTGGGTCCGTCGCATGATAGAAGATACATATCGTCCGTTCAAGTTGAGCTTCCTGATCTCACAATCGTCGCTCTCGTCGGCTTCAGAATAATCATCGACGTCGTTGCTGTGGTTTTTTCTCTTCCGGTTACTAGGCCTATCATCTCCGTCTACGTTTGGTTTCCTCAACGAAGAACCATCAGCCATTATCTGCCCTTTTTCCTTTGGTTTTCTGGTTGATTTTTGAGAAAGAGAGGGTGAGGGTTTTGAATTGATTCCTGCGCTCAAGTTTCAAGTACTGGAGTGAAAGATTTGTTGGAATTTGTGGATCAACAGAAATAACTAAATACAACCGGTCAAATCACACACTATATAAAGTGTAAACTTATCGTGTGTTGTAGTTTGGAAAGATGACCGAATAGAGATCTGAATCAAGATTTACGTCTGATGTCCAAGTTTGATCTCATTTGACTTTGTTCTTCGTTTTTTGGATCGTTCTAATAGATTAAAGAGAATAAACCATTTTTTACCCTGAGAATACGTGCCGTATACTATTATACGGCCCGTATACACCATGTGAAAAAAAATTACCAGATCATTTTTTACCCTTTAAATATGGGCCGTATACTATTATACGGCCTTATACAGCATGTGAAAAAAAAATTAACCGATCGTATACAATGTATACGATGATTGTATACGGGCCCGTTTAATATTATACAGCCCGTATACTATGGGTAAAAATTGGTAAAAATGGTTTATTCTCTTTAATCTATTAGAACGATCCTTGTAATCATCAACCGGCTTTGAACGGGTGTAGAACACTCGTAATCCTCAACTGGCTTTGAAACCGGACGGAATCTACGAAGAAACTGTTGGAATTTGTGGATTTCGGGTGAATAGTTTTTAGTAGATACCTTTGGATTTAACTGAAATAACTCGCCATTCTCTTGCACATGTATACGTTGATTGTGGATTTAACTTGCAAGAATTGGGTCCGTCGCATGATAGAAGATACATATCGTCCGTTTAACTTGAGCTTCCTGATGCAATTTGTTGGAATTTGTGGATTTCGGTTGGTTCAGATCTCGGTTCAGAAATAACAGCTTCAGTTTCATCAACCGGCTTTGAAAATCGGACGGAATCTACGAAGAAACTGTTGGAATTTGTGGATTTCGATATGGTTGGTGTAAAAGCTCACATTTTACTACGTTGACCATGTTTTTTGACAAATCATCTGCTTCCTGAATCTGAATTTGAAAGTTAACTAGACCCCTCAAGTTGTCATTCATAACAACTAAGCTTCTGGAGAAGAGTATGTTGATATAGGAGAGTTGATGCAATTTTCCAAGCATTTTATCGTGTGTTGTAATTTTAATGAAGCAATGAAGATTGAATATGCAAACCGCATCCGTCTTCTGTTATGATTCGAAACATTCCGAATAACTAGCAGAACCTGACACGTCTTCTGTGATGATTCATAACATTCCGAATAACTAGCAGAACCCGACACGTCTTCTGTGATGATTCGAAACATTCTGAATAACTAGCAGAACCCGACACTCACAAGTTGTTGATCTTTTGGTGGTGATTTACTCCCGAACAAACCATGCCCACCTTGACTAGAATAGATAAGCGTATCACTCGATCCACTTACATTCGAATAACGCTGAGAATCCACAACGCTTATGGCCGGATTCTTTCCTTCAATCTTGCCAAAATCAATGCCTACTTGTTTTATTATCACGAAAGTACTGAACAACCGAGATAACAGCTCTGGTATTTATCACCAACTCATCTTTAGTAGTGTTTGTTTGAGAACCTGATTCAGATACATAACGGTCTCTTTGCTTCGTCCACTAGAACTATTTGTGTATGCATTCTTTTGGTAGTTAACAACGCTAATTAGAAAAAAAATTGTAAAATTAATCATATCGATTGCTATAACAGGATGGATGTGACACACACAGATAGATAAGCTGTCACAGTTGTCAAGACTGTTTGTCGGGTTTCCAATGCTCACACAGGGTGATAAACAACGCTGATACGAACACATGTGTTTCGAAATAGACTTTGTTCTTGGTTTAATGAAGTTACACGTAACATCTAGTTATATTTAGATTTAAACAATGCCCGCCTCAACTGAGATAACGGACATCCATCAAGCTCAAAAAGAAAACTTGTGTTTCCCATAGTCACAAAAGATTGCGGTTTGTATTTCGCATAGCCACCGTTTCTGTAGTAAAAAATGGTTGCGGTTTGTATTTCGCATAGCCACCGTTTCCGTAGTAAAAAACGGTTGGGTTTGCACATTCAATCTTCAATACTTCATTAAAATACCACTAGTAGAAAACCCGACACGTCTTCATGTTACGGAGAATGTTCTAGAAATTGAAGGAAAAGGAAAAGATTTGTTGAAATTGAATTTAACAACTATGACAGGTTATTAAAAGTAGCAATCACCTCCAATCATTTCCTGGTCAAATCACACACTATAAAGTTTAAAGTTATCGTGTGTTGTAGTTTGGAAAGATGACCGAATAGAGATCTGAATAACAAACTGCGGAGAACTTGTTTGTGTCGGGTTCTTCTGCTAGTTACTCGATCAACGGACTGATCGGTAACGTTACTCTACCTGTGCTCCGATTTAAGCGGCGTGTTCCGATCAATGTTGTTAAAGGTGATGAAGAGTTTAGAAACCCTAGAATGATGGTGTTTTTACTGGAAAAAACGTGATACTTGAAAAAACATCCTTATATACGGCCCGCATACATTTGGTAACATAAAAAACCTACCAAAATAATTTCATTGAGCCGTATACGTTTTACAAATCGTATAAACATGTATACGGCTCGTATAACTATATACGGGCCGTATATAGTAAAATCAAAAAAAAACATTCTCTGCGTATTTTCATATTCAAAAACATTCTATACGGCCCGTATACACTAGTGATGTGAAAATAAGATATAGAGGGTGTGGGAACAAGGGGAGCCTTTTTTTCTCTCTTCTTCTATTCTCTCTCTCACACACTCACACTCACACACACAGAATACTATCCACCATCATTAGTGAATTTGCCCATCTCATTGTGCGGTACTCTTGTCGCTGACTTTTTTTTTTGTGGATCCATCAACAATTCAACATTTTTCAATAAAATTACTTTTGATAGACAGGGTATAAAATACTATAGTTACATCAATTATAACAAAAATGCACTTCGCTTGAGCTGGAAATACTATAAATTATAACAATATTTACAAGTTTACTTAATAATTTTAGCAACAACATGACATACATTATAATCTTTAATAACTAAGACAAGCAAGAAAAGTTAGATATCCTGATATTATAATGCGTATTACTTAGAGCCTGTGTAGTGGGGCGGTATGCAGTCCCATAGCGCCGTATGGCGCCGCTGCACACCGCCACGAAGGGCGCCATGCCCCAAAATTTTTCACTGGCGCGATTATTATAGCGGCGTTATTTTGATGAATTTTTTTTTTGACTGTTGTAACGGTCATAAATGTAAAAAAAAAATTCAATTATTTTTCAAAGGGGCTTTATGACTACGGCCTCAACTTGCATAACGCCTCATAAAGCCCCGTAGTGACATGACATGCCACATGTCGCATAACGCCCCCAAATGGGCTTTATGACTACGGATGGGCTTATAAGATACATAAGTCTTTCAAAGTTAACATATTTCATTATGAAAATGTTGGTGGCTTGGTGCATCCATCAACTAGTTAAAATATCAATCACCAATAACTTTTTTGATTAATATTGTAAACTACAACTAATGTTGTTGGTATTTATAATGATCAATTAAAAGAAAATTTTACAGTTTCACATCCGAAAGGGCTATCTTAAAAATGTTGTACTATCTAAAATAAAATAAAAAAATGATTTAAACATACTTTACAAAAAGGCTATAAAAAGTCCAGAATACTTCTTAATAGGAATACAAAACAAAGAAACCTCTAAATTGAAACGCATACAATTTATAAAAATGACGCATAATTTTCGTAAAATCCAAAACAATAACATTTTTAAATTATTTTTTGCGAGACATGTTTTTTTTTTCTAAACGGCAAACACAAACTCTCTAAAATAATCCCTTAAAATTCACCTGTTGCACACTTTACAAGATTTGAAACCGCACCACTTTAATAAGACATAAACACCCAACATCACTAGGTCAACATGTATCTAACACTTGTTGCCTAGTGGTAGGAGGCTTGGATTCATCAGTAGAGACCCCTAAGTTAAATCCACTTGTGTCATTTTTGGTGGATTAAGGTAATGAAGGATTTTGAGCTACACCTTGTGGGAGGTAGCCCGTTCGAATCCTGAGCTTACCCGGGCTTTCGTCTTCCGTGTGTTACGCCAAAGAGTTTTGCTCTTGTGGTGACACAACAACTGTTAAGTGACAGCCAGCGGTCATGGTTGCAAAAATCGCGACTAGTCGGCGATTAATCGCTGACTAGTCGCTAGTCGTCCATCAACTGAGTAATTTTCAGCTAATCAGTAAAAAAATCGCTAGTCGGCCTAGTCGGCCCTAATCGCGACTAGTCGGTCGGGAAAAATCGGAAAAAATTGGGAAAAAACAAAAAAAATCGGAAAAAATTAGAAAAAATCGGAAAAAATCGAAAAAAAAAACACATATTCCGGCCAAAACCTCCCAGATTCCGGTCAAAACTTGTACACTTAAAAAAATTACGTATAAAAATATATGTATATATGTATAAAAACTTAAAATTATACATAAAAAGTCCGATCCCGATTAATCCCGATTAATCTTATACATAAAAAGTCGGCCTAGTCGGCCCTAATCGCGACTAGTCCCTACCTCACCGACCCGCTAGCGACTAGCGAGTTCTCCAACCTTGCCAGCGGTATAGTTTATTGGGGAAACACCTAAACCAAACTCTAAAATCAGCGTGAGCCCAATCAAGAAAACTCTCCAATTTAGAAAGTGTGGTTGACAAACACAAAAAAGTCGTCATTCCAAAAAAACACTAGACCAACTTGCAATAAGCACATGTTTACATTACTAATTAACCATTAAGTTTATCTTGTTCAACAATTCAACATTAATTAAAAAAATCAGTATTTTTAAAGCCCACAAAGAGGGAGAACAAAATTTTTTAAACTCCCCAAAATCTTTCTTCTTCTTCTCTCTCCTTCATCAAACGTCGCAACGGTTCGCCGTCGCGTAACGGCGGCGGGGCCTCTTCTTCTACGCCGTTACCTCCACTAACACTTCTACCAACAACTTCACATCTCACTCCACCTTTTTCCATTCGTCACATCACATCTACTTCACCGTTATCTGTAACACGTACGGTAAATTCTCATTCACCTGTTCCTACATTTCATCGCGATATTGTTTCGATTTTGTTATGAATCGATGTTACATTGTGCGATTGATACTTCTGATGTAGTTAATTATTGAATTTCTGAAGGTTGTTGTGGTGTTTGTTGCGAATTGATGTTAATTATGGATCTATAGGTTTTTGATGAATGCTAGTTTTATATGTTTTTGTTTCAGTTTGTGATGATTAATTAATTGATTTACACAGAGATTTAGTTTTGTGATTTAAGTTCAAATCAGCATGCCTTTGTCCCCCTAGCGTTTGACACGTTTGGCTCTTTGGCGCCAGAGGCAGTTCGTTTCTTGTCCAGAGTTCAGCGTGTAGTCCACAGCAACTTTTCGACCCCTCAGGGGCGCGAGGCTTTGTTTTTAGTAGATTAGGGTTTTCTATTCAGAAAGGGATGGCGGCGCAGTTTGTTGCTCGTCTACTTGCTATTCTTATGTAATTTGCCCTGATGATTGGAATGAAAACTAGTGATTTTACTAAAAAAAAAAGTTCAAATTTGATTGTTGTTTTGTGCTAGATTTGGTACCTGTGAAGGTGATTTAGGTTAGGTTTGCAGAACAGTTTGAAAGTTGATTTAATTGGTGATTTAAGTGAGCATCTGCTTGTTGTTGTACATATATTTACATAAAAGTGAGTAGATGAGGGTACATATTTACATATTGATGTTTAGAAAATGGTTTCTGTTTTTTTAAAATGTGTGGAGACTGCATAGTTTCTGGTTTATCACTTTTATGATGTTTTTTTTGTGCTTTTGAAAGGCTGTTTGGCTAGATATCAATATGTTATGTTGTTTGATGTTGATGAGAGTTTAGAAGAATGATGAAATTTATTTGTTCACTCGGGTTAGGGGTGTTCATCGAATCGAATAATGAATTTTCATATTATTTGAATCGAATTATTCGAATTTTTATTTATTTTACCTGAATTCGTATTCGATTCGATTAGTATTTGAAACTCGAATTCGAATCGAATTCAAACTGAATTCAAATAAATTCGATTTAGTTCAACTTCACCCTAAACAATAAATTCTTTTACTTTCATTTTTTTAAAACTACTACAAATAATTATATTCAACATAAAATATAGTAATCTGCAAAACTAATTAACTATCAATATGTCAAAACACAAAAATTTAGAAGATAGGTTGGTTATTGGTAGGGATTTAAGTTAGATAAAAATTTAGAAATAAGTAGTATGGACTATTCGTCAGTAGGTTTGGTAATGTTATGAATAATAAACTTATCACTTATGGAGGTAGTTCATACTTTGGCCAAGTTTAGAAGTTATATGTGTGTGTGTGTATATACATATATTAAAAAAATATATATATTGAATTAGAATTTCGAATCGAATCGAATTGAAACTCATAAATTCGTATTCGATTACCGGATTCGAATACAAATCAACTGGAATTCGAACCTTTTTAATCGAATTTGAATCGAATTTTGAATTTGTCGAACCGAGTCGAATTTTAAACACCCCTAACTCGGGTTCAATAAGCTTGAAATTACAATGTTTCACATTATTCTAGCCACTTGAAAGCATAGTTGTTAATGACAAATAGTGATAATGTACCTATATGCTACATAGCGAATAGTGATGCGCTAGAAAAAAAAATTAAACCAATTTTATTGGTATATTATATCAATGTATATTTAACAAAAAAAACTAAAATCCAGCTATTTTATAGCTATATTTAATTGCTATCTATATTAAAAAAAATTAAAGGCTGCTATCTATTGCTACAGATCATATAGCGAGCATGGACCTATACGCCACGCTATTCTCTATAGCGACCGTAGCAATCGCTATTGACAACTATGCCTGAAAGTTATTGTATCTGACTGGATTTGTTATGTGTACATCAGTGCAAAGAAAAGAAGGAAGAGAATAATTGTCTTAAGGCCAAGTCGATTGTGATTTTGACTAACAATTGCTATGATTTGTGTAAATTTTTACCTTTACATTGTTGATAGTAGCTTACAGAAAAAGTTAGTTAATTTAAAGAGAATTATTGTATTGTGTTTAGGCCAAACCGACTGTACTTTTGACTAACAATTGCTATGATTCATGTCAAATCTTAAATTTACATTGTTGATTGTAGCTTACATTATGCAGGATTGAATCCTTTTCTTAATGTTTTTTGTTTTTGATAGGTTTACAAGATGATTGGATCATTTCTTACCCGAGGGCTTGTGTATGTTAATCAAACCTCTTTTCTTTTCAGTTTGAGAAATTCAATCCACTTTTTCTAATAAAACTACTTAATTACACGCAGGATGTTTTTTGGGTATGCATATCCAGCCTACGAGTGCTTTAAATCTGTGGAGAAAAATAAGCCTGATATCGAGCAACTTCGCTTTTGGTGCCAGTACTGGTATCGCACTATTACATATGTTACTTATGTTAAGGTGATAATATACCAACATTGCTGGATTCGTGCTTATAACCTTAATTATTGTTACTTTCAGGATTTTGGTTGCCGTACTAACTGTTTGTGAACGAATTGGTGACACGTTTGTTTCATGGTATGAACATAATTTATATTATGGTAAATGCGTATTTTGCTCTTTTTTACATATTATTTGTTTCATACTTGTGAAGGGTCCCGATGTACAGTGAAGCAAAGTTGGCATTTTACATATACTTGTGGTACCCCAAAACAAAGGTGAAATTTCTCTTGTTTTAGTTTTTGAATAAAAATATTTTTAAATTTATATATGTTTTTATCATATATGTGTCTTTTGTTGCTGTGCTACAATTATTTCAGGGAACTTCATACGTTTATGATTCCTTTTTTCAACCGTATATTTCAAAGCATGAAACCGAAATCGACCGTAATTTGTCTGAACTGAGGACAATGGCTGGAGATATGACTATATTGTACTGGCAAAGAACCGCAAGTTATATTCAAACAAGAACTTTCGATATTATACAATACGTCGCGTCACAATCAACACCGAAACCTCGACCATCTAAGGTACATCACAAAGCTCATTATTTATTTATTATTTCGTTTATTGTAATCCCAATACAATTGTTTTAATTGTAACTTGAAATTACAGCCACAACAAGCTGTGAAACCTAACCGCAAGGGCCAAACTGCAGCTCAAGAACAGGAGACTAA
Organism: Helianthus tuberosus; assembly: GCA_030545235.1. NCBI lineage: Eukaryota > Viridiplantae > Streptophyta > Magnoliopsida > Asterales > Asteraceae > Helianthus > Helianthus tuberosus. The sequence continues at coordinate 148,155,017 of CM060390.1, forward strand.
AGAGCCACCATCACCTGCTGCCAGCTCATCATCATCGTCATCATCAGCATCATCAAATTCGGGTTCTGATGAAGTAGACATCCAATCAGGTGCGGGAAAGCCACAAGTGCCGCCGCCAGTGCCAGCTGTCACGAAAGCACGAAAAGCAAGCCCAACACGCAAACCAGCAGTGACTACAGAACTACAAACCACTACTGAACCAGAAAAGAAACAGACTGAGCCTGCTCGTTCATCTTCTTCGATTGCCAACACAACTACTACTGTTAAAGAGATCATGATGGAAGAGCCCGGACGGGTTACACGGGCTAAGTTGAGAAAAGCTATTTCTCTTCAGTGAATGCGGGTGATAATAAGTCTCGTTTGTCATGCGTTTATAAAAGTGCGAGTATTTTGGCAGTAGAGTTGATATATCATATATGGATACTGATATATTGATGTTACATATGCTGTTTCTCTATTTGCCATAATATTTGTTGGGTATTTCAAACTTGTACTAAGGGCATTATGTTAGAATGCATTTAATGCTCTTATATTCTGTTTGAAATTGTGGATGATTTTCTATGGGAACTGAGAGATAAATGTAATCTAACATGTGCCTTTGTTAAAAGTACTTTTATATGCTAGAAAATATAACAATGTTAATAGGAAACGGGTGTGTGCCCCAAATGCCTATATGCACATCAAAATGGTTTTTTTGTCCTATATGCACACTCTGCAGTGTCGAGCTGTGGCCAAAGCGCGGCGTTTTGGTCCGGTCAACCAGACAAAAGACTGACGGGTGTCTGACGGGTCTGTTGACCGGACCAAAACCTCGAGCTTTGGCCGCGTTTTGGTCCTGTCAACTAGACAAAAGGCTGACCGGGTGTCTGGTTGACAGGACCAAAACGCGGCCAAAGCTCGGCGTTTTGGTCCGGTCAACAGACCCGTCAGTCTTTGTCTGGTTGACCGGACCAAAACGCCGCGCTTTGGCCACAGCTCAACACTGCAGGGTGTGCATATAGGACAAAAAACCGTTTTAGGCTGACTATCTACACACCAAGTGTGCAAATAGTCTCCCCTAAAAAAACTTAAGAGACCATATGTCATACTTGGTTTGGGAACTAGTGCCTTTGACTCACATTTGTTGGAATTGGAATATGGAATTCATGGGCTGATAACATGCTGTGTTGGAATGAGATTATGGAATTCATGGGATTGCATATTTTATATTGGACAATGAATAAATTGGAGTTAACTACTTAAATGGTTCAATGAGTTTCTTAAAAGTTGCATCTTTAGCTTCTGATTTTAAAAAGGTGTATGTTTGAGCTATGTAGTTATCATTTTGTAACACATTTGGGCTAACAGATGTTTCTACAACGATTGTGTTTTTTAAATTTTTGACGGAAGTTATCGTTAAACCTTCGAAATGTTATAAACTGACAACTACTTAACTTAAACATCGTTGGACTCTAATGATGTTGTTAAATGACAACCATAGAACTCAAATGTGTATTTTTTTTAAAGTTTGATTCTAAAGCGAGTTAGCATTCTGTCATAGTACTGTCACACCCTCTAAGGCCATTAACATTGCTAGCGTTGCCCCACAACTATCATGTTCACCAATCACCACCACCTTTACCCCCCCCCCCCCCCTCTTCTGCCACTTCCACCATATTGTAAGTTCGGGTTCCAGTTTTCTGCTGGCCCGATTTTCTATTATTTTCAATAGAAGTTTTGCCGTTCAAAAAAACATATTACAATCCATTTGAGAGGTAACTTCATCAAATTTCAATCTTTTGTAGAAATTATAGTTATAATTCCAGCATTTCCAACTATTTATATATTTTTATATCTTAATTCTTTTATAAATTAAAATTCCAAAACAAGGTATATTGAACCAAACACCTCATGTTTAATAAAAGAGTTAGGCTATTTTATAATTTAGGAAGATCACAATAATGAAACCAAGTTTTATATTATTAGGATAGTTTATAATTTAGAAAGAACATAATAATGAAAATAAGTGTTTTGGGTTCTAGTGAGAAATATATATTTGTTTCCATTCCACAAAAGATATACACAAACAAGAAGTATAATTTAAAGCCCCTTACTATTCAAATAATAAAACACTTTTCATGATCTAAGCATTGTTTGATTGGATTGGACTTTGTTAAATAAATAAGAAAAAGAAAAGCAGCATGATTATGGCATACAACATATGACTTCATTCTATTATAATGGAGTCAGTAAAATGCCCATTTAAATACAAAACCATCATTCTAACTTCTCAACCACAACACACTCTATAGACTTGTAAAAGTCATAATACTCCACCTTGCACTTTCTCATGGCATACACAACTTCTTCCTCAAGATCAGAAGCTTGGGAGAAATTTCACCACGAAAAACCGAAGCAGAAAAGGGGGTTATGGCGCAAAATAACAAACGTTTTTGGTTGCAAGAAGAGTGAACGTTCCGAAGTTGTAGACCCCTTAACCACCCCGGCCCGCTATTCAAAATTAGGACCTTCCTCGAACCCGTCCTTCTCACCATCGCCGTTGTTGTTGCACCCGTCTCTACGCTCTCCAATCAAACGTCGTTATGGGTAAAGAAAAGGAGATGTTTGAGATCGTGTTATGTATTTGTATGTTTGATTTTTGTTGGTCAAAATGTTGTTTATAAGCCACTCGAATTTATGTACTCACATACCAAAATACTACAGTAATAATTATGCACCCTGTTCATTGCATATTTCTCTTTCCTTTCTTGAAGTGATTTAAAAAGACAATTACTATTTCACATTAGAAATAGTAGTTTTTATTTTTAATCATTTTACATTATAAGGGTAAATTTGACAAAAAAAAATTATATAAATAAAAATAAGTACATACTCGGATTCCCTATAAACTTTTTTATATAAACGAGTCATGTTAATGGAGGAAAAAGTAGAATACCGGGTGACTTCTAGATCCATTATTCTTGTACAAAATGAAATCCATTGTATGTTATTGTTATAAGAGGTGTTCTTGAGTGAATAAGTTAACAACAATAAAAGGGTAAAGCTGTAATAAGAGTTTTTGTTAGAAAAAGGAACAATAAAAACTGTTAAGATTTTAGTTGCTCTATTCACAAATGAGCTCTTAATATAGAAACGAGATAAGATTCAAATCAAGGGAAAACTTCAACGAGTTGTGAGAACTTAAAGAACTTGGCTTTTCCGTGCGAGTTTTGACCTCTAGATTAAAATGTTAGAAAGACGGCCGTAAAAATAAACAAATAATGGAAAAAAAAGTTCGAAGTGGTGTTTTTGGCTTCGTAGAGCTGCTGTAAAAAGTTGATGAGATCAGCATGACATTAGATTTTTACAGCATTTACAACTACTGTAAGTGAAAAAAAATTAGTTTTTTTAGGAAAAGTTGATTTTGTTTAGGATTTTTGGTAAATATTTTTTTTGAAAAAAATCTTTCGTAAGACCGAGTTTTCTAAGTTCTCATAACTCGTATAAGTTTTCATTTTACCCTATCCATATATATATAAACAAGTACGACAATAATTGTTTGGATAAACCTATCTAAAGTCGTAGCTTGAGACTTTCTTAATTCTTCATCTATTTTTCTCTTTCTACATGTTTGGCTAGCAGATAGTTGTTTAGGAGACATTATTGATGAAAACAATACCTAGGCTAAACTAACCATTTAAGCAAATAAATGAATAATCAAATAATCTAATTACTAAACGATAATCTTATAGAGTTAAGTTCATGTACAAACAGCCTTATCGTACAAAACGTACGGAAGACATGAAAAAACAAAAAAAAAAAAACACGGTGGCATTTTTGTAATTATTTGCTCGTAGAATAATTATCAAAATTACTCTACAAATGATATTGTAGGAGAATTTTGATCTTGCAGGGTAATATTGTAGAATGTTCTTATAGGGCAATTTTGAAACTTGTAGAGTATTTTTTGATACACTTGTAACACACTACAAAATTACTTTACAAGATCAAAATTATCTTACAAAATCAACATTACCATATAAGATCATTTGTAGAGTAATTATGATACTCTACAAAATTACTCTACATGATCAAAATTACCCCACAAGAACATTTTACAAAATTACTCTACAAGATCGTTTGTAGGGTAATTACGATAATTACTCTACGAGTAAATAATTACGAAAAATGCCAATGCGTTTTTTTATCTTTTCACCTTATTAGTATGTTTGGTATGATAAGGGTATTTGTATTTGATCTTTTGTCTAATCTTATAATTATCTAACAAAATTATACAATTATGAATTATCTAAACCCTAAATTTAGCAAATAAAAAGTTTGACGAATGACCGAATCGGATGTGAGATAACAAATAATTAACACTTACGGATTTGATATGAAATGAATCAGATTTGAAATGATTGATATTCAACATTTTAGTGATCGATCTCAGAGCTTCTTTATTTGTGAATAGTCCCACGTTTAGACTGGAGGGTGTGGTATAAAGCCTCTAGGGGCTTTATCACGCCACGTTAGCGTCACGTCAACGCCACCTCACACAGGGGGCTTAAAAGTCCCTTCCTTTAACTTGCAGAGTGTGGTATAAAGCCCCCCTATGAAACAAAATTAAAAAAAAATTATTGGTTGAAAAGAGGTGGGCCCCACATGCACCACCATTTTCTTCCGTTAACACAATGGCGAGGAGAAGGATGGCGCCCCCTTTCGTTTGCTCGGTTTGGACGATGGCGCCCCAGGGGCCCTATGAAGGCTGAGGTGGCGGATGGCGCTAACCCATACCTACCGGTCTTACAAATTAGAATTACCGCTATTAAGATTTTAGATTTAATAGTTAATTAGGTTTAATTTTTAGTGGGTTAATTAGATTTTGTTAATTAGGTTTTATTTTAAAAATGGGTTAATTGGATTCAGATGGGCTGATTTGTTTAATATGGTTTTTCGGTTTAGATGGGCTAATTTGTTTGAAAAAGTTATTGGATTTTAAATTTCTGAAAGAAGTTATTGGGTTTTAAAGAGGTTATTTGGTTTAAAAAAGGTTATTGAGTTCTAAATTTAAATATTTATTTTTAATTTATTCTGTCAATTTTAATTCCTAAAGATTTGAGTGTACACATAGTCACATAGATCTGCTATACAAATTGTTTGATGTAATTTATATTACAGAGAAATAATATTATTTTTCTTTTCCAGATATTGTATTTTGAGTTTAAGTTGTGCTTTTTTATGCTGCAATCAAAGTTGAATCATTTTTTTGTGTGTGTACTTTATACACATAATTACAAGGTTGTGTTTTAATGAACGTGGTCATCATTAAGTAAGTGAATATAATTGTTGACAAAAGGTCGATAACTACGGCCACTGCAACTAACGCCTCTTTAATTCACTATCAGATGCGAACTAACACCAAGGTAATCACTAATCACCCTTGTAACTTTTACAAATTTTTTCACCACCTAGGATCATGACACAGTTCTTCAAGAATCACATTGATTTTGTTGGTCTAGCAAATATATCCTCGACCGTACAACAAAAAAACATCGAGATACTAACAAGCTATGGCGCTAACGGACACAAAGTAGAAATGTTAAAAGAAAGGTAAGAGTTGAGCAAGTATAATCAGCGTAGAATATTCGGAAGCTCCTAACGACGTTAAGCATATGTTAATCAGCGTATACAAGTTTGTTCTATTTCCACTTTAAGTCTAAGTTGAAGACTCAAGCCTACCATATTCAAGCTTCCAACAAAAAGAACAATATGAATAAATAACAATATTTGAGCAATGTTACTTAAATAGTTTGTAGTTTTCATAAACTTACTTTTAGTTTTAACTAGTAGGTTTTACCCCGCGCGATGCGGCGGTAACTCAGTTATTATCAGTTCGGTTGGGTTCGTTTCAATACCGACACTCGCTATAGTAACTGAAAGAGAAAGCTAAAGAAATAAAGTCGCGATATGCTCAAAAGGATATTGATACATCTTTTATATCAATCAAAAACCTTAAAAACGAATACTGGTTTCTAATATTGCCGATATCGGTACCGATGTTATTTGGTCGAAATAAATTAGATGCATCACATATCGAGACTCGTATAGTTTACAATAAAAAATACATTTTTAATATTGTTATCGGCACTTGTATAATATACCATAAAAATATGTTGTTTTAAACACAAAAAAAAAGTAAATACTATACATCGTCGGTTCCGGTTCTATTTGGGTATAATAGCGGCACGATATCCATTTTCATGAAAAACTGTACCACAATGTTTAAGAACTATAGTTACATAGTTAGATTAAAAAAACTAACATGATCAAGGTATTAAAAATTAAAAAAATAAACTAAATGATAAATAATCTTTGATTAAATAACTCAAAAAAAATATTTAAAAAAAATTAAAAACACTGTTCATGATCAATTTAAATTAATATGTATAATAATATCCCCATTGCTGATAATAGAACTAGAATAGATAGTTTTTTGTTGCTTACTCACACAAACACATATTCTTATTTTTCTATCAATTTCTAATTCTAATTTTCCTCCCCAATCTGATATTAAAAAAGATGATAATGACAATGCATAGAAATGGTGTTTTCGCTTTTAAGTGGAGAATCTCAAATCATATCGTGAACGATTTCTTAAAAAGACGAATACCCTTGGAGGGGGACGTTAAACCGGCCTCCAACAAAGGAAAGTATTCAAGCTTGTGGTGTGATCTTGCTTCGACGTGTCCTTCCTGAAAAAAAAAATTGAGCTTCATTTGAGTGAATATTGTAAAATATATGGATTTCCAATCTATTTGACCTCCACTTGTGTTAAGTAGTCGAACAAAGTTCATAAAAGACACCAAAAACAAACGGATATTGAGGCTTGTCTTGGGTAGTTGGGGTGTCAAATTTTGTCCTTTCTTCCTAAATCACTAAATGCCATCAGTCTACATTAACTTACTATATAAAGATCACAATAATTTATTACCATAAAATTTAAAAATATATATTTATTATGTCCGTGATTTACATTATATATTCCTTTCAGAAAATTCTGAATAACCAGTCCAAAATAATTTAAAAAACAACGATTTCTACTAGAAATCTAAAGGTAATGCTAATATTATTTTCATTTAACTTGTGGATGTGAATTTAGGACATGACACTAACCAAGCCCGAATGTCGTGAAAGAGAGGGTTTAGACGTTGGATGAACGGAGAACATGTTTAGCTAAATATGTTGTTCTCCAGCGAATTCATGTTTATAGAATTATATGTGTACCTTGTGTTAAAACTTAACATGGTTAGGTCTTATGTATACAAATGAGAAGTTAAAAAAATTGGGATCGGATTCTGTATTTTAATCGTAATTGTGCTATAAACAAATTATTTTTTGGGTTTATGTATGTATTACACACTAAAACTTTTATATGCAATGATATCAGCTTTAACTATAAAAAAAAAGTAGCCTCATTTAACAAAAAAATAAAGTCATGACATGCCCAAAAGATATGTAATCTGAGTTGATGAACACCTGAATGCCGAAACTTAGTGACCTTGTTGGAAAAGTTTCAAGGGTCGGCCACTACGTCCGGAACAAGATTGGTCCGACTGATACTTCCCAAAACTAAATTAACTACAACAAAAGACGATAGAGCTTTGATTTTCGATTACATTACAGGTCGGCTTTGACTCTTAATGTTAACTACCTTATCAAAGATATATAAATATATGACTAGTGGGTGTGGGGCGTTGGTTGGGGCGGGAGATGTCAGGCAGCGCTGGCTAAACCACACCGGGCCAGCGTTGGCCACGGCGTTGCCCCGCTGGCGTGGCTTTAAAGTTTGGCGTTAGGCGGGGGGAGGTCTGAGGTGGCTGGCTTAGATTGGCTGGTGGGAGATGTCCGTTTCCACACCCCTCTTTTTAGAAAAATCAACATGGCACCCCAACGCCGCCTGACCACGCCGTTTCCACACCCCTCTTTTTAAAAAAATCAACATGGCACCCCAACGCCGCCTGACCACGCCGTTTCCACACCCCTCTTTTTAAAAAAATCAACATGGCACCCCAACGCCGCCTGACCACGCCGTTTCCACACCCCACTTTTTTTTAGGTGGTCTGGTGGAGCCCACACTCACCACGTGTCGAGCAATGTCCCCAACCCAAGCCCCCACACCTCATAGTCTAATAGATATTTCTAAGGCCGGAGGGTGTGGGAGGCGCCACCACCGCCAGGTCACCATCTATGGCGCCGCCGGCGCTATACCCCCACACCGAGCCAATCAAGAGGGGCGCTATAGGTGAGCTCGCCACCATGTTAACGAGGAAGAAGGGGCTGTTCAGGTGGGGCCCACTCGATGTCATCCAATCAAATTTTTTTTTTTTTTTATTTTGTTTAATAGGGGGCTCCATCCCACACCGTGCAAGTTAAAGGGGGGCGTTATAAAGCCCCATGGCTGACGTGGATCCTACGTTGCGCTTACGTGTCTTGATAAAGCCCCTAGGGGCTCCATCCCACACCCTCCAGCCTAAACACTAGTGAATATGTTATACTCTTGGTATGGTTGCTAGCAGTAACTGAGAATGAGTAGTGGCCAATCTCACACATCGTATTTACTGAATGAGCATTTAGTAGCCTCATCAGTCATCAATGAGACTGTGACCATAGTATAACTTTTAACCGATTAACTTTATTTACAATTGAGGTGTACAGAAAAGCCAAAAACCAAACCTAAAATCAAAAGAAAACCAAATTATTGTAAAAGTCCGTCAGATATATTTATATTTTTTTCCGACCTGGTTTAAATTATGCATTAAAAGTTAAACTATATAAAATCACACCATTTTTACCAAACAAGCATTGTTTAGTGTTAATAGATTACTAACTTGTTTATTTTCTTTCTTATTCTGATCCATCTAAATCCAAATAGAATCTAAACGCCACACAAAAAATGTTATCTACAAAGATTTCCTTCTTTCACATATCTATATTTGACTACAAAGATTTTACAAATCACATGATGTCTCCAATTTTTTGAAATTCTTACTTGATCTGGAAATATGTCGATTTCAAGATACAAACAAATCCCAAATTATTTTACTTTTGTTTCTCCTTGATTATCCATGATTAAACATACAATAAACACATATAATACGGGTTATATACAGTGGCGGATCCAGAAATTATTTCTTAGGGGTGCGAACAAGGGGTTCAACCAAACTTTCAAGGGGTGCGATCGAGTTTTTTTGCCTATAAAGTACACTAAAAATTTGTTTCTAAGGGGGGCGCCCGCCCACCCAAGCTTATGCTTGGGTCCGCCCGTGGTTATATATCTAATATAATCTTATCAAAATATTAGGGCTGACAATTGGGTACCTGTTAAGACACGATTAGACTTGTTTGACTGAAAAATACACCTTTTGACTTTTTTTAATTTTTAAAATAATAAAAATTACAATATTAGGATCTATCATTTATTCATCTTTGTACATAAAACTGTTTTATAAACATGAGGTAGAAAGTAGTTAAACGAGTCGTAATCATGTTTGAAACTTATGTTGTGCGCGCCATCAGAAACCTGTTAAGACACGATTTGTCAGCCTTACAAAATATATAGTGGCTCACATCAAAGTTGAAATTCTTAATCTTATTATTATTATAACTTATAGTATTATGGCTCACATTAAAGTTGAATATATTAATTACATGGTTGCAACAAGTAAATTACCAAGTTGAATTTCTTAACATGGTTGCAACAAGTAAAATACCACCCGCATAACTTCTTATTTGTGACTCGTATAACCCGTATAAATCTCCATGAGTCATTTAGCTCTGCAAGAAAGCACATACTTTTATGATAATATAAATAATATTGTTTACTTTTTTTTTTTGCAAAAATAAGTAAACAATATTATTTATATTATCATAAAAGCATGTGGTTGTTATTTTTATTAAAAAGAATTTACGTTTTTACAAAGAAAATATCAATTGGATGTTTAGTTCTATTAATAAAAGTCACAGTTTTATAAATAAATTTTACTATAATTTACTCAGGTTTATTACAAAGTGTTGCCGTGTTTACTTTTATTAAAAAAAAGTGTTGTTATTTCACACAGAAAATATCTAATGGTTATTTGTTCCATTAGTAAAAGCTATATTTTATAAAGAAAAATATTATGGACTGTTTAGTTTTATTACAAAGTCTTAAATTTTTATAAAAAAATATATGATTTTCCTATAGAAAATAAAATATATACAGACTAGAGTAACCATGAAGATTAAACCTCGTGATCAAGCTCAACGATACAAGTAACTTGAGACAATCTCCAAGGAGAAAATGTAACATACTAATGACTAGTGTATATTACGTGTGGAACTAGATCCCATACAATATTCGTTGATGGGAGTATTAATGTGGCCATTCATGGTTTATCTAGTGTGGTGGTACCGTAACTCATTCAATGTGACCCATGCAGCGACTAGGAGCAGGGGCGGATCTACCAGCCAACAAGGGGTAGCCTCCGCTACCGCTTGGTCGGAAAAATTTTGACGTTTTTAGTGTAAATTTTGGAAAAATTTGACGTTTTTTCGATTTTGTTACCGCTTATTTATAAAACGTTACCGCTTGGTCGGAATCCTAGATCCGCCACTGACTAGGAGTCTCGTAGCGTACCATGTGTTATCGGGTGATAGGTTGAGCCTAGTGTATGATCCGATATCGGCTCTTTAACATATAATTTAATGTTATGTCATTATTCTGGACATCGTCTATACCTCTGGACCTATATTGTTCTGGTGGGTCTTCACAAAACTAATTAACCGCAACTAAAGACTATGGAAGGAGCATTGATTATTGATTACCTTGCAGGTCCGCATTGCTGTCATCGTTGAGTTACCCCACAGGAGTTTATTGTAAACTACCTTGTAAGAGATTCATAAACTCAACGAATATTTCCAAATACTATACTCTATGGGTTTATTTTAGTAAGAGAATGACAAATATTATATTTACTATTATAAAGTTATTTTATATTTTCAACATCAGTTGATCTGGGATACCTGTAGATTTGGAATACTTATATGATTGTCATTGTATAATTTTATCCTAAAATATATATTATAAAAAATTTGGTGACCTAATCAAGAAAAAAAAAATCCCGGAAACTGAAGAGCGAAACAATGTGATAGCAGTAAAAAAACATTTTAGTGTCCGCCACTGATTAGGAGCATCTCATCGTGTAGTTTTATCAGATCATAGCCCAGTCCAGTGTATGATCTGATGGCTATTGTCAATGATACATTGTGTTGCATGAGTTTAGGGGTTGTTTGTCAACATCTGAATGATTAAGTACTAAACCAGTAAGAAGTCTGAACCATTAAGTGCTGAACCAGTAAGAGGTCTGAACCATTAAGAGCCTGTATGATACGAACGTGAGTAGATAACCTAGGCTTACCCTAGCGGTGTGACACCTGTGTCACTACAACCATCAAACAAATTCCAAACCAATGAAATATTGTATTTCATACTTGGGATTTGTAAAAATATGTGTATCATTTGCACATATCAACTCTTGTTCGATTTTAAGCTTTAAATTGCTTTCTGGAGGGTTATACGCGCTCTGATGCGTAAAAATAACCAGTTTAATCCAACGAACACTCCGGAATAGTGAAATAGGCTTAACATACCTTAAATAACCTTTACATAACTTAGAAATAAGTTTTAAAGGCTTTGGTATGGCAAAAACAAGTTAATTCGCTTACAGGGACTAAACTTGACAAACTGTGAAAGTATGCCAATTTGAACTGTAACGAACATTCCGGAACATGACCATAAGTTAAACACACCTTAAATATCCTTTAGATAGCTTAGAAATAGGCTTTGAGGGGTTCGGTGTGCTAAAATAAACTTTCGGCTCATTCAGGGACTAAAAGCGTCAAAAAGTGCACAAGTTTGCACTTTTGCGCATAACTCACGTTCTGAATACATCCGGACATCCAAAAATTTATGTAAGCACTAAAATATTTTATTTTAGTGTTTGGCATGAGAAAAATCCATTCGTCGCGTCATTTGGATCGTTTTTCGCGCTTATGCGCATTCCATCGTAATTAGCCGAACAACGCAACCGTACGGCTAAACGAACCGACATCCGAGATATTTTTGAGAACATTTTAAGTTCCCTTTACTCTAACTTCATTTTAGAGCTTTGAAATGGGGTTAACGGGCCTTAAACGCGTCGGAAAAGAGCTTATTACACTACAGGGACCAAATCTGCCATTTTTGAAACTTTCTGTGCAGAAACATTGAATCTGGCCTATACCACCTTTGCACATGGTTTTGGGCAATACTATGGGCTGGTTTGATGTGCACATGGTATTACAATACCATGGGTGCAAGTGTATGGCCAAGATTGAAGCACGTTTTCCTAGAAACGATCTTAACGGTTCGGGAAATCCTATAAATACCCCATGCCTTCATTTTGCAAAACCCACAAGAATCTTGATTTGAGAAGCTCTAAGTTGAAACCATTGTTTCATACCTGAGCTACTTGGATCGAGATTAGCATTCGGGGACCCTTCGTAAGTATTCTTTCGTTCTTTTATTGTTTTTTTTCGAGTCCGAAAGTCAAACTTTGTTTGACTTTCTGCGTTGACCAGTTTATGGTCAATGCGAAGTTCGTTTGAACTTCGCAACGTGATTGTAATCACGATGGTTATAGTCCCTTGTGACTATGCCTACTGATTACCACGTTGTCTAGGGTCGTAGGGTAAGCGATCTAATAAATCGCTTATACCTTCGAACCCGACCCATTTGGTCGATCATTAGGATCCGACCAAATACATTAGGTGACCATAGTATATAGGGAATAACCTTCCGAGGTTATACCTTATGGTCGCTTCGTTTAAGTAGTTGTATGATAGGTAGTTTATATGCCTTAGGTAAATTACCAAAATGCCCTTTTGACGCCAAAATTCATTTTAAGCATATGTAACATAATCTTTGGTATCTAAACTGATTTGGTAACAATATTAGACATGTTAAGGCATATTTTACTTGTCATAGGACTAGTTAGGCATTCCGAACGCGTTTCACGCGAACGACGCGTTAAAGTAGCATAAGCTACCTTAATGGGTCGCGATGGGTCGAAAGCACTTAGGTTAGGTTTCATTTAGTATGTAGGCTTTGTTAAACCATAAGACACGAGTCTCCATACTCGTTTGGTTTACGAACCCTCATTCTATCTAAATCTTCCGATTTAGGTCCGGTATATTAATGTAGTTACCTATATTAGGTACCGTTTGATTTCCGTAATCTCTAGCATTGTTTGGTTGTTACTCAAGGACTTCTAAACAATCTCAGGTGAGTACACAGACCCCTCTTTTACTGTTTTCAAACTGTTTTGGGGTGAAGCATGTGTACCTATCTGTTATTTTCATGTTTTCCAAAAGTATAATTGATTATACATGTTAGTACTTATCTGTGACAAACTGAATGACTATCTATGGTTTAAACACTGATTTCTCAAAGAACATAAATAAAAATGTTGAATTGTACTTATTTTATGTTCACCAGACCGATTGTTAGTATGATATAGCGCTATAGGATTTGACACCCCATTCCTGTTGTCATGGAATGTCTGAAACCAATTTGTTTCTCCATCCAAATAGGGATTTCCTTTGTGGTATCCCTATAGTCTCAAAGGTGTATTTTGATGCACTAGGTCTGAATGAATTCTTAAATCACATTATTTTTGTATATTTAGTTATACTCCCAAAAGTATAGTTTGATATGCTCCCATGTGTGATATTGTACAAAACCAACATATATATTTTATCAACAAACCAAAGCATATTTTGATATGTTATTTATAAAACCCAAAGCATATTTTGATATGTTAATTATGAAACCAAAACATAGTTTAATATGTTATTTACAAATCCAAAGTATACTTTTAATATGCTACTATAAGGTTATTCGTTTAACCTTACATTTATTTATACAAATCACATTGGTTACACATTACATGATTTACATTGGACACATAAACATTATTGACATTGGTTATACATTACATGACTTACATCTTGACATAAACATTTTGACATATTATTCAATACGTTTGGCAATTGGTTTAAACATAGACATCTTACATTGTTGGTTTGGTTTGAGTAAGTGATTAAGTAACGAGGCGTGTGTAATATGATACAAGCATGGTGGATACGCCGCTGGTACTTCCTATATATAAGTGTTTGTATGGTATTACATATTGTATCGTTATCTGAATCATTTCAATTTGAGACATATAACATTTTATACAAATAACATACTTTTCACAAGACATTAATTTACAAACAACTTATCTTATACAAACTCATTTTACATGGTTATTCATTTAACCATACATTATTCTCTTATTTATACATATCATCTGATCTTATCGTTTTTCAAAAGATTTACAAGACAAAGCAAATTACAAGGTTCATGACTAAACATTTTTTCAAACATAAGTCATGAATTCTGTTCTCACAAAACCTATGTATCTCACAGGCATTTTTATGCTGACGTACCTATTTTTACACATGTTTCAGGTACTGCTTTGCAATGATTGTCGATACATGCTACATTTAGGATGGACTCGTGCCTTAGCAACTTTAAAAACTTAGAAGATCATAGTTGTACTTATTTGATTGTATTAAAACAATGAGTTCATTTATTCAATAAAACAGAATTTATTTATTCCATGGTTATGAAACAATGATTCTGTTTCAACACTCCCCGACGTTTCCGCCACGTCTAGTTGCTTTACGTGGTCGGGGTGTGACAAGCGGCGTTACCCTTGGCCAACCAAGATAGCAACGACGGTCGGGATCCGGCCGACCGGAATTCACAAGAACAACAAAAAAAACCTTGTTGTAGAGAAGATAAATTTTCCATTAACTGATTAATCCCTTCCAGCCTTAATTACAATATAAATAAAAGAAAGATAACAAACTAATGGATAAAACTTATCCACCTAAGAAATTCAAATGTTTAAAAACAAACCAACAAATAGATAAAATAAATAAAACAAATACTAGAACTCGGCTGGAAGTTAAAACGAACTCGGACGCGCCCTTTAGCCACTTTGCATCGAATCCAGTTTGTCACGGTCTTGACGGTCATCCGGTTCTGTATCACTGTATAATGCTTAACCGTTCAGAGGCAAATGTCTGACCAATTCAGATTAGAGGTCTTAACCATTCAGACATTTGCTCGTGAAACAAACAGTCTGAACCATTAAATGCTGAATCAGTAAGAGGTCTGAATCATTAAGAGCCTCATTAAGAGGAAAACAAACAGCCCCTAAGCTATTTTTTTTGAACGTCCAACATAAGAATCGCCGGGTACTCCGTACGCGGCACCCATTGGCCGAAAGGTAGCCCGCGGCAGCCCAACCTGCACGCACGGAGCCCCTAGCCCATCATGCCACCAGTTCCGGGGAAAACCTGACCCTGCACCCGCAGGAGGGCACGACAATGCAGAGCCGGTAAAACCCGGGTGGATCAGGAATCGAACTCGAGACCATTCGACCAGGAGTCTTTCCTTCATTTCCCCATAACCACTGAGCTATAAGCCCATGGTTAGCCCCTAAGCTATTATTCTATATGTTGTTTCGGACACCGTGTGTTTCCGAACCAACATTGGTCCAGTTATTCTTTTCAAAACTAATTAGCCGTAATCCTAGACTATGGAGCTTTGATCAATGCTTACCTTGTAGCCGTATCTTTAGTTTTTTTATTTATGTTACCCCAAAAGACCTATATGTATAATGCCTTGTCAAAGATTCATAGATTTTTATAAATATATAGTTCTAAACACTCATGAATGTGTGACACTCTTGGGTAGTTGGGTGTAAGAGAATGAGCAATGGCCATTAATGTAACAGATCACATTAACTGAAAGGTGATTTAGTAGCCTCATTAATGAGTCCGTGATCATATCTCCCATAAAATGTCAACTACCTTGATATCCTCTTTCTTGAATGGCATCTACCTTATTTTTGTTTGTATGTTAGACTAAAGGGTATGGTGAGGCCCATCCCCACGAGGATGGGTCGCTACGTAGGCGTCACATCACCGGCTCGTGGGGGATGGGTCTCCTTCACATTTGAGGGGGATGGAGGATGGGGCTACCCCACCTCATTATTTTATAATTTTTTAAGTGTTTTTTTATTAACTTAATAAAAAATTTATAAAAGTTAAAAAATACAACATAAATAAATTCATTTCATAACATAAAAAAAATTACATTTCCTAAAAATAAAAAATTACACTACTCGTCTTCGTCTTCGTCTCCGTCACCGTCCCCTACGTTTACGTTATTCCATATATGTTCTACCAAATCCTGTTGAAGGTTTGCATGCGTGAAGTCGTTGGTTAGCGCGAAGGAGTTTAAAATCCTGTTGCGTCGGATCTACCGGGACAGTATTCCCGTAAGATGCACTCTCATCATACTCACAAATCGCCCGACCTTCGTCTTCAATAATCATGTTATGGAGCAAAATGCAAGCGTACATACAAAGGCGCAACCTCTTCAGTGTGAACGCACGTGCCGGTTGTTCAAGGACGACCCATTTTTTTTTGTAAAACACCAAAACAACGTTCGATGTCTTTTCTTGCAGCTTCTTGACGCTTGGCGAATTTTTTCCTTTTTTCGTCCTCGGGAAATGAAATAGTTTTGACAATGGTAGACCAAGACGGATATATTCCGTCAGCAAGATAATACCCGCGTCTATACTCAACCCCTGAAACTGTAAAACGGGTGTCCGGACCGATTCCATTAACGACATCGCTAAAGATCGTCGATTGGTATAGCACGTTGAGTGAACCAGGGAGCCCAAAGAAAGAAT
Organism: Helianthus tuberosus; assembly: GCA_030545235.1. NCBI lineage: Eukaryota > Viridiplantae > Streptophyta > Magnoliopsida > Asterales > Asteraceae > Helianthus > Helianthus tuberosus. Next base: position 148,171,888 of record CM060390.1, read on the forward strand.
GCCAGATCCACAAATCTTGTGACGCCACGGCCTCAAGTATTAAGGTTGGATAGCCGTGATCACCTCGCTTGTATTAGCCTCGCCACGAAGTCGGGCAGTTATGCCACGCCCAATGCATACAATCAATGCTACCAAGCATTCCCGGAAACCCGTGCCTTGCTTCATGAGCTTGGTACAACTGTTGAACATCATACGCGTTTGGTTTCCGCAAATATTTTTTTGCTATACAGTTTCACCACATTATGGCAAAACCGATACAAACATTCCCGCGCAGTTCTTGCCGACATCTGTAAGTACTCGTCCAAAGCGTCGGCCACTGTCCCGTACGCCAGTTGGCGAATGGCCGCAATACACTTTTGTAACGTGGTGAACCCTTCATAATTCTGAGCATCGGGTCGTTGAGTGAAAAACGGGTCTAGCCCCGCCAAATCATCAGCAATCCGTGTGAATAAACGGCGACTCATTCGGAACCTTCGTTTGAAAGCGTCGGCGTTGTAAAGGGGTGCATCCGAAAAATAATCGTTAACCAATTTCTCGTGCGCTCCTTGGCGGTCTCTGTTAATCCGTATTCGTCTGGTAATAACGTTTTCAAACGAGTCATCTTCCTCTTCCTCTTCCTCTTCATCCTCCAAAGAATATGCGCCGCCTTTACCACAGCGTTTGCGAAAAACATCTCCTCTTCGTCCGAAGAAGACGAGGACCACCAAGAATTAGATGCCATTGGTATAAAAAATGGGAGTGTTTTTTATAAAAATGGATGAGAATGGGTGAAGAATGGGGAGAAATGGATGAGAATGGTATGAAAAATAGATGAAAGTGGTATATATTTAAATTGAAAAAGTAATTTTTTTTATTTAGAAAATAGCCGTTATTAACGGCTAGTATTTGAAAATGGGCCCGTCGAGTTCGAGCGTGGGTCGCCGGGGACGACGGAAACTGGCGAGGGGGCGGTGTGGGGGACCGGCGCCGGGCCACGCCGGGCCTAAACCGGCCCCCATACCGCTTATTCTTAATATAAGATAGTAAATGTCAACTACCCTGATATCCTCTTTCTTGAATGGCATCTACCTTGATATCCTCTCTCTTTAAGCAAAGACCAAAGTTCAAATTTCTAACATAGATGAATTTAGATTAAGTTAATATAAGCGTAAATTACTTTTTTAGTCCCTATATTTTAGTGGTTTTAACTACTTGAGTACAAAGTCAAAAAGTTTAACGTCCTGAGTCCCTAGCCACTCGTTTTATAACGTTTTCAGTCAAATTTTTAACACATGTACTTTTGATTTTGGACTCAAGTGCTTAAAATCACTAAAACACAGGGACTCAAAACATTATAAAATGAGCGGTTAGGAACTCAGGGCGTTAAACTTTTTAATTTTGAACTTAAATGGTTAAAATTACTAAAACACAGAGACTCAAAAAATAATTTACACTTAATATAATTTGAAAGGAGAAGTACTGAAGTAGAGTAACATTCCCCTTAGAAAGCAATCACTTGATTTATCCAATTTGTTGAAGTTCTTACCTGATTTGAACATATGTCGTTTAAGGTTCAACATACAAACAAATACCAAATTATTTAACTTTCTCTTTCTAGTTCTCCTCCTTAAAACTAGAAAGTCAAAATTGTTTTGTTTGTATGTTGTGTTATCCATGATTAAACATTCAACACACATATCTTTTTATATTAGTTATCTAGCTAATACATAACATTATAAAAACTGAAATATTATGAACCACATCAAAGTTAAAATTTTTCAAGTAGTTACAAACAGTAAATTACGTTTAAGAATGAAAAAAGAAAATAGGTTTAAATTGAAAAACTACAAAATATAAAATGTTGTAATTGTAAATATGATGAATTTGGGAAGTAAACTAATTTGCTTATATTAAATGTAAAACAGAAAAAAAAAATTAATGATTGGAATCTGAAACTCAAAATTACTTTTGTTTTTCAAAAATTTGGTACAAAGTTATGGGCATTTTTTGTGGATTTCAAAGCATGCATTCGCCATTAAAACGTGCAAACGATGCACATATGAAGATGATGGGGAACAATCACCCTCTCCACGTGGTTACTTGATATTTTTCATACTCACCCCTCCCAAAGAAACCATATTTTAGATTATAATATGATTCAAATTATATTCATAAAATAATATTGACAACTTTGTAAAAGCTTTTTAGTATTATACTGATATGTAGTTTTTTAAGACTGTAATTCAGTTCACTTTTATGAAACTCTTGAAATATGTTTTAGTGTGTTTTGATTAGATAATCCTCTAAAGTTATTTCTTTTATAAAATGTTTTTGAAGTGAATTAGAATATGGTAAAAGAATTAAGTTTTAATTTTAAATATTTCAGAATGTGAACAGCAGAGTTATAAGTCGCTTTTTCTCTCTTGTTACATCTTGACAATACTTATTAGTTTCTTGACAATACTATGCATATGTATATATCAAAGAAACAAAACCCGCACGTCTGATCGGATCTAATATTTCCATAGGGTAATTTTTTGAATATCACAATCGACTAGATGATTCTGGAAAACAAAATTCGTCTCGTCATAGGAAGGGAGGTCTTCCTGTGACAATGGAAGTAAGAGGCAATGAGAGAGAGTGGAGAATACTATACCTATGAATAATGATCTCACCTTTAATTATACTAAGTGTTGTTGGTTGTAGCTTTCATTAGGGATCGGTAGTCCCCAATCACTTGTAACCAACTCTGCCGTCACTTGCAAGAATTGATCTAGTGTCACGTCAGCTCAACATAGGTTATCCAAATTTGGGCATAGAGATTGGATTACGAAAGAATTTTAAGCCACAAATTACGAGCTTTTAACGGAAAATATGATACTATTCCACTAAATATAACCCTCCAGGGCCTCACCCACCCAAATCTAAACCGATACCCAGAAACCATCAACATACAACTTCAACATCACCAAGTAGCATCGCATGGTATAGCAAGACGATGAAATACGATTAAAATAATTGCATGTCACAATTAAAAAACAAACATCTATATGTATAGCACAATGCTTTCCTAGTACAGATATTTTATGATGTTTCATGTATTGGAACATAAATTTAAGTTATTTGTAACGTTTATTCGGGAAATCTTTGATAGGGTAAAATCATAAACACTACAAAAAATGTGAGCAATAGAGGCGATGGTATTAGCGATGACTTCTAAAAAGTTTCTTGTAGTGAAATGTGTGTGTATGTCATCTGGTATGAATATATTTCATTCGAATTCAAAACTTTCCAACTGATAAGCATAGGACAGTTATCTTTGGTAAAGGAAGGAAGTTTTTCGAATTTTAAACCAAATAAATTATTGAATGGGAATTCAAATTTCAATTATTAATTAGACAGGTACTTTATGTTAAAGGGAAAACTTATGATAAAATAATCATAAAAGTGGGGTACGGAGTATTTTGATGCTCTTCAGATATCATATTTAGATTTTGATGTGTTATGCATTACTTTTTTCCCCATCAAGTGTAAATACATATTGACAAAATAGTGTAAAGTTAAAAAGAGAGCGAGGTAAACAATTATATAATGATAAAATTTATCATAATTTTAAACTAAATGTCTAAGTATTTATGTGATTGTTCTAAGATGGTTCGGGAAGAAGTCTTTCAAGGGGTTCAACAATGAATGTGCTATCTATGAATGTGCGCGGGTTGGGGGAAGAGAAAAAATGGGATTGGGTTCGTAATATCCGTAGAGAAAATGAAGGTGGTTTGGTGTTGGTTCAAGAAACTCAACTCGTCTCCATTGATGGGGTTAACATGGGAAGGTTATGGGGTAATGATGAATTTAGGTTCGAATGGGTTCCTTCCAATGGGAGATCAGGGGGCCTCCTTACGATATGGGATTCTAAGTTGTTTAGCAATGTTACAACAGTGAAGCAGCAGAATTTCATTTTTGTTTCGGGGATTCTCAAAGATAGCGGTAAAGGGTTTTCTTGCGGGAACATCTACGTTCCTCACAAGTTGGATGATAAAAGACGTGTTTGGGATGCGGTCAAGAATGTCCACGTGTTTAATGATGAATACGTGATTCTGGGAGGAGATTTTAACTGTGTTCGGAATAAAGAGGAGCGAAAGAATTCTAAGTTTAACGCGGTGGCTTCGAGAGAGTTTAACGAGTTCATAGAAGATATTGGCTTATGTGAATTCATCTTACGGGGTCGTAAATTCACTTATGGTGTTGGCGATAAGTTCAGTCGTATCGATCGTATTCTAGTCTCTTCGAGCGTGCTTTTTGGTTGGCCTAATGCGGAGTATCGGGCGTTAACTCGAGAGTTATCCGATCACTGTCCGTTAGTGCTCAAGGTTATGTCCCGGAATTTCGGCTCCAAACCGTTTCGCTTCTACAATACTTGGTTAGGAAGGGATGGTATTGATGAGGTTGTTAATAATGCTTGCGTGACTGAAGGTGACAATGACACTCCTCCTGATATTCGGCTGTTGAATAAACTAAAAAGGATCAAACAGAACCTCAAGTCTTGGATCAAGGTTGTGAAACATAAAGAGTCTGAAGAGGAAACCACTTTGAGACAAGAGTTGGATTCGCTTCAGGTCACTATGGAGGATCGGTCTTTATCAGAGGAGGAGTTATGGGTTTTCGAAGAAGGTTCGTTCCGGCTCCGTGAATTAGAAATGTGGAAATTTAAAGATGTTAAACAAAAATCCCGGGTCAAGTGGGCTACTGAAGGCGACGAAAATACCTCGTTTTTTCACGGGGTTATTAATAGTAGAAAGGCGAGTAACGCGATTCCGGGTCTTTTGATTAATGGTTTATGGGAGACACGTCCTAATGTGATTAAAAATGAGGTTCTTCGGTTTTTCCGGGATAAGTTTGCTGAAGAGATGGTGCACCGGCCGATGTTACAGTGTTACGGTCTTCAACAACTTTCGGAGACTGATGTGGGGGTCTTAACCGTCCCTTTTTCAGAAGTTGAGATCAAGGAGGCCACGTTTTCATGCGGAAGTGATAAAGCCCCGGGTCCGGATGGCTTTAACTTTCGCTTTATTAAAAAATATTGGTCTTTATTTGTGCAGGATTTTAACATTATTTTCCAAGACTTTTACAATAATGCTATTATCAGGCGCGGAGTTGGTTCTTCTTTCATAACCTTGATCCCGAAAACCAAAGATCCAGTGACTTTGGGAGAATATAGGCCTATAAACTTGATAGGGGTGGTAAGTAAAGTCATTTCTAAAGTTCTTTCTTGTAGGCTTAAAAAGGTTATGGATAAGGTGATCAATGAAACTCAAACGGCGTTCATAGCCGGGAGATACATTCTAGATGGGCCCTTGGTTGTGAGTGAAGTGTTGGCTTGGGCTAGACGATCCAACAAACATGTTTTTATGTTTAAAATAGACTTCGAGAAAGCCTATGATAATATTAATTGGGGATTCGTCTTGATGGTTATGAGGCAAATGGGCTTTCCCGAGTCTTGGTGCGGATGGATTCACGGGGTGCTTTCTTCGGCTAGGTCTTCTGTGCTTGTTAATGGGTCGCCTACGTTTGAATTCTCGTGTGGGAAAGGCATGCGCCAAGGAGATCCTATTTCCCCTTTCCTCTTTATTATCGCAATGGAAGCTTTATCGGGTATTATAAAGAAGGCGTGTGACGATGGGATTTTTATGGGTATTAAGCTTCCTAATGATGGGCCTTGTTTGTCTCATTTATTATTTGCGGACGACGCTATGATAATGGGTGAATGGTCGGAGGATAATTTTAAAGTCCTTAAAAGAATTTTGAGGATTTTCCATTTGTGTTCGGGGCTCAAAATCAACATCAACAAGTCCACTTTATTTGGTATAGGGAAGAATGGGGACGACTTGAGTCGGAAAGCCGAAGAGTTGGGATGCTCCCCGGGTGTGCTTCCTTTTAAGTACCCCGGGATACAAGTTGGAGCCATTATGAATAGGATCGCGAGTTGGGATCCTATTGTTGATGTGTTTAGAAAACGGCTCTCTAAGTGGAAGGCGAAGGTGCTTTCTATAGCCGGGAGGGTTGTTTTAATTAAATCCATTTTGGAGAGTCTACCGACGTATTATTTTTCCCTATTCAAAATGCCGATTGTTATTGAGGCGATGGTCAAGAAGTTCTTATGGGGAGGGAGCTTGGACATTAATAAAATGCATTGGGTGGGTTGGGAGGTTGTGACTAAAGCGAAAAAGAACGGTGGTCTTGGGTTAACTAAGTTGGATGACGCCAATAATGCACTCCTCTTGAAATGGATATGGAGATACAAGACTGAAACTAATGCCACTACTAGAAAACTGGGTATTTTGCGACCGCATTTTTGGTCGCAAAACGATCGCAGTTGCCCTATTGCGACTATTTTTCGACCGGAAATGTGATCGGAAAAACACCCGTCGCAATTGCTCTAATGCGACGTAGTTGCGACCGCTACTTCCTTTTGCGACTGCGGTTTTGCGACTATAAGAGCGGTCGCAAATATTGCGACTGTTCCTGGTTTTGTGGGACTTTGTTTGCGACGGTCTTGTTGCGACTGCTAACCTTTTACAAACTGCGACTGTTTTCCGACCGCTTGCCATGCAACCTTCTTGCGATCGTTTGCTTTTTACAAACTTGCGACTGTTTTGCGGTCGCAAAATGATTTGTATTTATTTTTTTAGCTCTTTCTATTTGTACCTGCTTATAATATCATATTTTTTTAAAATTTAAGCATTTATAGAATTTTAAAAATTATATAAAGCATTCCACTTAAAACATCAAATACATGAGTTCTCCGAACAAAATACATATCCAAAATAAAGTGCTTATAACCGACTCGATGATTAGACATTTTGATAGCTAATTTTTAGCATCGCTTTAACGTTTGTCATCCTTCCGTTCAACCTTTATTTCTCTTCTTTTTCTTTCACCATCTCTTGTTTGATCATGTTCAACTTTTTCATCTAAAAAACAACCAATGCAAAGTGTTAAGATTCAATAAGACCACACACAACCTTTAAAAAATATAGTTTCCGAAAACCGTTGTATTATCAACCAAATCAACTGATAGGTTTATGTGCTTTTAATTTTTGGTATGTAATAGTACCTCGTCTGATAAGAATAAGATCTCTTCCGTCAAACCCTCTGTATCGTCTTCGGACTAAATAATAATCAGAGCAAATAAATTAGAATAATAACATCTTTTTGATATAAACAAAATGGAATTCAATATTGAAATTGCAATCTTCTTCACATATGTTCATCCATACATATACAAGTGTAAACAATAGATATAGATAATAACTTCTAAAACGGTTATTGTGTAACTGCCCAGAGCACTTATTTGGTGGAGTTATATCTGCTTTTATAACACTCCCCCTCAGATATACATACTATTCATTATACACTATTAACAACATTCTTCAGGATGATGTTAAATCGATACTTCAGGATCTATATGATAAACTGATACTGCAGGACCAGTTATGCTGCCTCCTTAAAAACCTTACTAAGAAAACCCAATGGGACAAAACTTAGTCAAGGAAAAGAGTACAGTGTGTATAATGCTCCCCCTCAATTTAGCTAACGTCTTTTAATCTGCGAAGCCCGATCTCATGTGATAACTGCTCGAAACTGCTTCTAGGCAAAGATTTTGTGAACAAGTCAGCTAAATTTTCACTTGACTTGATCTGGCGAATGTCAATTTCCCCTTCTTTCTGCAAGTCATAAGTTGAGAAGAGCTTTGGTGAGATGTGCTTGGTTCGATCACCCTTGATGTAACCTTCTCTGATCTGAGCTATGCAAGCAGCATTGTCTTCATAAATAATTGTTGGCTCCTTCTTGATCTGTTCTAATCCGCATGCTTCTTGTATGTGATTAATCATTGATCTCAACCACACACATTCTCGACCAACATCATATAGTGCTATTAATTCGGCATGATTTGATGATGTTGCTGCCACCGTATGTGAATACATAACCTGTCTGAGATTTTGCTTTGTGAGGATCTGATAGATATCCGACATCAGCATACCCAATAAGCTGGGACTTTTGATCTTTCTGATAGAAAAGACCTAAGTCTTGTGTCCCGCAAATATATCGAAATATATGTTTCACACCATTCCAGTGTCTACGTGTTGTATTCGAACTGTATCTCGCTAGTACATGAACTGCAAATGCAATGTCAGGTCTTGTGTTATTTGCGAGATACATAAGGGCACCAATCGCGCTTAAGTACGGTACTTCTGGACCAAGTACTTCTTCGCCTTCTTCTTGAGGGCGATAAGGATCCTTGTGTGGATCTAGCGGTCGGACAACCATAGGTACGCTAAACGGATGTGCTTTATCCATATTGAAACGAACTAACATCTTCTGGTTGTAGTTTGATTGATGGACAAATGTGCCATTGCATAGATACTCAAATTGTAGTCCGATGCATAATTTTGTCATACCAAGATCTTTCATTTCAAATTCCTTCTTTAACAACTGAGCAGCTTTCTCTATCTCTTCAGGAGATCCGATGATGTTGATATCATCAACATAGACTGCGATTATAGTGAAATTTGATAGTGATCTTTTTATAAAGACACATGGACTGATAACATTAGACTTGTATCCTTCTTTTTCGAGATATTCACTAAGTCGATTGTACCACATACGACCAGATTGTTTGAGACCATATAAAGATCTCTGGAGCTTTATAGAACACATATCTCGAGGTGTTGATTTTAATGCTTCAGGCAATTTTAATCCTTTAGGAATTTTCATGTAGATGTCATTTTCAAGTGTCCCGTATAAGTATGCGGTGACGACATCCATTAGTCTCATATGAAGTCCTTTAGAGATTGTGAGGCCGATTAGGAACCTAAGGGTTATCGCATCCACTACAGGGGAATACGTTTCCTCATAATCAACTCCTGGGATTTGGGAAAACCCTTGCGCTACAAGTCGAGCCTTATATCGTACAATCTCATTCTTTTCATTTCTCTTTATTGCAAACACCCATTTATAACCTACTGGTTTGACGTCTATGGGTGTTCGGACTACAGGTCCGAAAACATGTCGCTTTTCGAGTGAATTTAATTCGGCATTTATGGCTTCTTGCCATCTTGGCCAATCATTTCTGTGCATGCACTTTTCTAAAGTTTTAGGTACGTAATCATTTTCATTGACTACATCCGTTGCTATAGCATATGCGAATATATCATCAACACGTGTTTTGTTCCGGTTCCACATTGTACTATCTTGTACATAATTAATAGAGATCTCATTTTCGTTCGGTACCGGTGTTTCTTCTGACACTTCATTTTCCTCTGGAATTATAGTTGTCTCTTCCGGGACATTCACCTCTACCGGGGTTTCATTTATAATCTTTTGTGAGTTTTCACCAACTGCGTTACTTTGCTCTTTTCGTTTCCGTGGGTTTTTGTCTTTGGAACCGATTGGCCTCCCACGCTTTCGTTGTATAGTAATCGCTTCTGGGATTACTTCAATTCGAGCAGGTGCATTTGATGCTGGTACATGTGACTTTGTCACTCTATGCGTGTCTGTGAATGCATCTGGTAATTCATTCGCTATTCTTTGCAAATGTATAATCTTTTGGACTTCATATTCACATTGACCACTTCGGGGGTCGAGATTTGATAGCGATGATGCATTCCACGTTATTTCTTGTGTTACCAGTCTTTCTTTGTCCTTATCTCCCCCTAAGACTGGGAACATTGTTTCATCAAAATGACAGTCAGCATACCGTGCTGTAAACATGTCTCCCGTCATTGGTTCTAAATATTTAATTATGGACGGGGAGTTAAAACCAATGTAGATACCCAGTCTTCTTTGGGGTCCCATTGTAGTATGTTGTGGTGACGGTATTGGTACATATACCGCACAACCAAAAATTCTAAGGTGGGACAAACTTGGTTCTTGTCCGGAGACCAGTTGCAATGGGGAGTATTCACGATCAGCAGTTGGTCTCAATCTAATTAGTGCAGCGGCATGCAAAATAGCATGACCCCATGCAGAAGATGGTAATTTACATCTCATTAAGAGTGGTCTAGCGATTATTTGTAATCGTTTAATCAGAGATTCAGCTAAACCATTTTGTGTGTGAACATGAGGTACTGAATGTTCAACATTGATCCCGATTGACATACAATAGTCATTAAAAGCTTGAGATGTGAACTCTCTAGCATTATCCATCCGGATGTTTCTAATTTGATTATCCGGGAAATTTGCTCTCAATTGTATGATTTGAGCTAAAAGTCGGGCAAATGCTACATTTCGAGTAGCTAAAAGGCTCACATGTGACCACCTTGAGGATGCGTCAATTAAGACCAAGAAATAGCGGAATGGCCCACACAGAGGATGAGTAGCTACATTTCATGTATTAGCTTAGTTTGTGTGGGGCGCGTTATAAGTTTGCCAAGAGAGTATGCTGCACATGTTAAGTCTTGTGGTAGCAAAACTTTTAAGTTTTTGAGAGGGTGCCCAGTTGCACGTTTGATTAATGCATTATCAATAGTTAGTTGGGTACCCGAAGATAATATTATGTGTGCTCTGCCGGAGCCTTCAATAAGCTTACTAACACCAGATATAGTACTAATCAGTGTCTCTGCCGGAGACAACTCAGAGAAAAATTTCATATCTTTGAGAATAGTGTTAGTACTACCGCTGTCTACCAGACATTCATCACCAATAATAGCTCTACTGGAGCTAGTATACATATTTCTTCAGCAAATAAAAATAAATAAAAGTTAATGCAAAAAAGTAAAATGAAACATTGCAAGAGTTTCAAATGAAAAGTAAAACATAAAAGGTACATTATCCTCAATCAAATTAGTTTCAGCATTCTTTCCTTTTTTCTTTCATTATATGTTAAGATGCCTCAATGAGGTATTTAAGAGTGCGACATGTGCGGGACCAATGATTTGACATCCCACATTTATAACAAATGTTGCTTTGGTTCCCACTACTTTTCCCTTTTGAATGTCGCCCCGTATTATGTAGACTCGATGCACCACCGCTATTTTTTTTAGTGTTCTGGGACTCTTGATGCCATGTATATCCCCATTCTCGACTACGACCACGACCTCTGCTGGGACCGCGACCTCTACCTCGTCCGCTTTGAGAATTGGCCACATTCTCTTCAGGAAATGGGCTTGCACCGGCGGGTCGCGATTGATGGTTTTGGAGTAGGAGCTTGTTGTTTTTCTTCGCGACCAGAAGACATGATATCAATTCAGAATATTTAGTAAATTGACGTTCCCGGTCTTGCTGCGACAGGAGCATATTTGAGGCATGGAACGTTGAGAAAAAATTTCAAGCATGTATTCATCGGTTATTATTATTATTTTTTTTTTTTCACCACATAATTTAACTCAGAGGTAATGCGGAACAAGGCAGAATTATACTCACTAGCGGTCTTAAAATCCTGTAGTCGTAAATAAAGCCATTCATAGCGGGCTTTGGGGAGTAAGACCAACTTCTGGTGGTCAAAACGTTCTTTGATATGAATTTTAGCATTAAGAGTCCATGGGAGGTAGTTGTTACCCGAGATGTTAAGTGCGGTAAATTCAAGTTTTGATAAGTTCGACATATTATCTACAAAGGAAAGAATAGGGCATTTTAAAAACAAGCCTTCCAATGAAAATGTATATTGTATGAGAACTTCGGGTTCTCTTTTGCTAGAACTGCAGGTTCTAAATTTTACGTCGTTTTAATAATAGAGTAGGAAATTAGATACTCTCGTATGATTTCCTATTGTAAATATAAATTGTGTTTTGATAAAATATCAAATATATGATATGAAACTTTGTGAAATTGAAAATATTCAAATAATTAAAGTGTTTTGCTTTTAAATGTGATTTTCAACTTTCCATGTACGTCAACTTAAATATAAGGGCATGTTTGGCTTAGCTTATTTTCAACTTTTGCAAAAGGACTTTTGCCCAAAATAAGTCAGGAAATCCTGACTTTTGGCAAATCTAAAGGACTTTTGCCCTTCAAAAGGAAAGCCAAACACTTTTCAAAAGTCATTTTGCCCTTCAAAAGTCATTTTACCCTCAAAATAAGGAACCCCAAACACCCTCTAATATGATTAGATATGGGAAGATATTATATTAAACTTGGATGAACAGCTGTATTCCACTTCTTCTTCTTATACACACTATAAACAACCCTAACTTTTTTTTTCAATTGTTTATTTCTTCTTGTGTTTCAAGATAATTCGTCTGATCAACCCATCATTTGTTCTATCTTTAATTATACAGGCATGCTCCATATACAAACATACACGATTAGTGTTTTGTAGATCTAACAAGAATGAAAAATTACTGAAAAAGTCAAGATCCGGTAGTTATCACCCTGGTAGTTACCCTCACAAAAAAAATCAAAAAACAAAATCCCTTAGAGTTAGAGTAACCAGATTGCGGGTATCATCGGACGCACCACCGTTATGGCGATTTCTCCAGAAACAAGTTCCGGATGTTGCTAGGTCTTCCGGTGGCGACGATGGTTAAGAAAAAGGGAAACCGGTGACGGTTATGCCAGCGGTTATTGTCCGTCAACGCAATTTTTACTCTGACGACTGAGAGGACGGCGTTTTGCTCCGACGGTTGAGACGGCGTCGGTTGAGAGGCGGCGTTTTGCTCCGACGGTTGAGACGGCGTCGGCTGAGAGGCGGCGTTTTGCTCCAAAAGAGAACCAATGGTTTACTCCGGCAGAGGACTTGCGGTTTTGTGTTTGTGTACTATGAAGGTATGGTTTTGGTTTGATTTCCTCAAAAAAAATTGGAAACATCAAACAGAGACAAACGAGAAAAAAAAATGTAATTTTGATTCTTTGTATTCGATTCTTAAAGATGTTAAAGGATTGTGATATTTACGATTTCGTTTCTGTCCTAATACACAAAGACAGGGCAATCCTAAAACAGGGCAATCCTAATTTGTTCTAAAGTTCAAAGGAAAAATTGCAGAAAAATTAATATAGTACCCGGATTATGCCGATTGCTGATTGATGTCTAGTGGAGAGCAAGCGTGCTGATAACGTGATATAAACAAAATGGAATTCAATATTGAAATTGCAATCTTCTTCACATATGTTCATCCATACATATACAAGTGTAAACAATAGATATAGATAATAACTTCTAAAACGGTTATTGTGTAACTGCCCAGAGCACTTATTTGGTGGAGTTATATCTGCTTTTATAACACTTTTGATTATGTTTTCTTTTGAGATCAGAACCCTTCTAAACCATGTCACCAAATGACTTATGTCTTCTGGCATAGTCTCATCTAGGGCTTTTCTGCCTGTTATTAGTTCCATTAGTACTACCCCAAATGCATAAACATCCACTTTTGTAGTCACTCCTCCGGTAGCTACAAAAAAACCCGAGGTTAATATTTAGCAAATAATTAGAATTAATAATCAACAATAATAAAAGAACACATATATAACCGAATATCATACTTACCAGCATATTCGGGTGCAAGATAACCAAAAGTTCCAGTCAATCGAGTCTCAACAGAATACTTCCCATCCGGGACGTTTCTCACCAAACCGAAGTCTGCAACTTTAGCCCGCATATCATCACCAAGAAGAATATTAGACGGCTTTAAATCTCTATGAATAAAACTTTGTTGTGCCAAACTATGCAAATACTCGACCCCCCTCCCAACATCCAAAGCTATAGACACCTGTTGTGTCCAGCTAAGCGGGCCGGTTTTATATTCCCTCCGGTCAAACAAGTGTTGACTTAAAGTTCTTTGTGGCATGTACTCGTATACCAAAAGCCTCTCGTTACCATTGATACAATATCCAAGAAGAGCCACAAGATGTCTGTGTCTAACTTTGGTTAGTACTGCAATTTCGGCTTGAAATTCTTTCAACCCTTTTGTACCCATTACACCCGACTCCATTCGTTTGACAGCTATTTTAGTCCCGTCATGTAACTCCCCTTTGTCGACGACCCCAAATCCACCTCTTCCTAAAACATTATCTTCACTGAAGTTGTTGGTGACTTCTCGAAGAAGTTGGATGGAAATTGAAACGTTGCCTCCTTCAAAAACTGACATTTCTGTATGGTCACCGCTGCTTTGACTCTGTAACTCACTAACACCATTATGAGCATTCAAACTACCACCCATTACACTAGCTTTAACTATTTGTTTACCGTTTTCGGGATCTTGAACTTTCATGGGCTTTTGAATTTTCTTCTTCATATAACACTTATAACACACAAACAATAAAATCACAACAAAAACAAGAACACCAATAACAACCCCAACAACCATTCCAGTTGAACCCGAACCTCCTTTCTCCATATAACGTTCCCATGAATACTTATGATAAATCCTTGAATTTTCTGTTCCAATTTTATTTTATTTAAAGTTGTTTCATTTTGATCTTAATATTACCTCCATTATTATAACTTAATGGTACATTTCAATATGTGAGTTGCGTTTTTCTTCTTCAAAACCATATGATTTGTGTTTTCTTATAGTATTATTTGGGTGTTGAATGATGAATTTGTGTTTGCAGGTCGAAACACATTTTTGAAGTGAATATGGTCGAACTTACAACTGAGAAACCAAAACCAACCCCGAGCAGTGAACCGGTGAACCTGCACACAATCAACAAGTAACCGAAATCGAACTTTCAAACCTGTGTGAAAACAAACCGAAATCAAAATCTTAAATCTAACCTTGAACCTAAGTGAAACTGAAATCGAACCTTTTAAGTGAAACTGAAATCGAACCTTTTAAGTGAAATTGATAGTTTGACTTTAAGTAAATAAAATCATAGATGGCAAGATAATGGGGAAAATTAGGTCCTTGTTATCTTAAAACGGCCAGATGGTCTGAAAATAGAAGTCTTTACAAAACAAATCTCATGTTGAAGGATTCAATGCCAGATTGATTGTGTAACTAGAGTATAATCACAAACAACAAGCACAAATCACAAAGCAAAACAAAAACATTCCCCTCTCCATATCTCATAACCTAAATCGTAGATCTCAAACCCTAATCTCACCAAAAACTCGCAATAAACACCAAAATTAACCTAATCAATCCAAAATTCATCATATCAAGATGCAGCATCGTTCATAACAACATGATTCCAAACTAAATTGGTTCTAAAATCGCAGAATTAACAATAGCATCGACTTCAATCATGTATTCGGATTCTTCATCCATACATTAAACCTAATTATTAAAGGAAATGAAGAGAGAAACTGACTTAATTGGAGTCGCCTGAATCAGATCGGTGAGGGGATTTCTTCGAGTGACAGATCTCTTCAAAATCAGATTGGCGAGAGGATTTGTTCAATCACGTATTCGGAATCAGTCGTCGGATTTAACACATGGTTTCAAACCGGAATCAGTCGGATTGCTAACACTGAGTCGGATTATTAAAGGAAATGAAGAGAGAAACATACCAGATCTACTGTGAGTGAACCGTGAGTCGCAGTTATGTTTTGATGAACGATGAGCGGCGGATTGCTAATATTGATCGGCGGAGTCGTCGGAATCAGATCGATGAACGATGAGGATGATGAACGATGGTCGCCGGCGTCGCATATCTGCTTTGATTGAATACGGGAAGTCGACGATGAACAAAAAAGAAGTGTTCTGATTGAATTTTCTAAAATACGGGGACTGTCAGTTTTAACCCAAAACTTATGAGTGTTGACAGTTTTTTACCCTGAACAATGATTTGTAACTTTTCCTTTTTCTATTTTTCTTGTATCAGTGACCGCTTTAGAGGGTCGCAATTTTTGTTTTTAATTTTCGTATTTGCGACCGTTTATGATCGCAACTTTTACTATTTTTTATTTTTTCTCGTATTTGCGATTGTTTTCCGACCACTATTTAACTGATTTGCGACCGCAAAAATGCGATCACAAAATTTGCGACTGTTTTGCGACCGAATCTGAGTTGGTCTTTAATTTTGCGATTGTTTTGGTTTTAGTCACAAATCGGTTGCTAATTTTGCGACATCCTTATGTTGGTCGCAAATTTTGGTCCCAATTGCCTAGTTTTCTAGTAGTGAGTGATATGGCGTAGGGTGGTTGATTCTGTTCATTGCTCTAATAGACGATACCAAACGATATCGTGCAATCCGTATATTAAGGGGGTCTGGTCTACCATTGTTAAATGTGGAAATCGGTTGGTGATAAATGGGTCGACGTTTAATTCTCTTATCCAAGGTAACGTGGGGAATGGGGCAGTGATTAAATTCTGGATTGACCCTTGGGCTGATCGTCTCCCTCTTCGGATGCTGTTTCCAGATTTGTTCCGTTTAGAAAAAAAAATAAATGGTGCACTGTTTCAGATCGTGTCGGCCAAAATAACCTGTCTGGGGTTATGACATGGGACTGGAAACATTATCCCACTACGGTTTAGGAAACTCAGCAGCTGGTCCTATGTTCTCGGCTGGTTTCAGGCACCACTTTGTCTTCGAGCACTGATAGTTGGACCTGGAACAAAGGCGCTGTGCAGATTTTGAGTGTCAAAGACACAAAGCAGTGGTGCAAGCGCAATGATCAGGTAGATAATACTAGGGTGATGCGTTGGTGTAAATGGATTCCAGCGAAGTGTAACATATTCATGTGGCGCTCTTGGTTAGATCGTATCCCCACTAAGGTAGCGTTAGCGAAAAGAAACATTCATGTTGGAGATAAGCTTTGTGTTATGTGCGATCACGCGGAAGAAACGATGGAACACTTGTTTACAGGCTGCCTCTTTGCGAATGGGATCTGGGTCGCTGTTGCTAACTGGTGCCGTATTCCGCAGCTGATATTGTTCTCAATTCAGGATGTTCAGTTTGCGGTTGATCAGTTGGGGTTCTCAGCAGCAAAGAAGGAGATTATCCGCGGGATTTTGATGATCGCTTGCTGGTGCATTTGGAAGATAAGGAACGACAAGATTTTTAAAGGGGTTGATGTGCCGATTACCAAAGCTATTTCGGATATTAAATCCTTTAGTTTTCTTTGGTTTAATAGTAGGGGTAAACATACTAGAGTGGATTGGAAGGGTTGGCAAAAATTCATTTTTGATGTAATGTAATGTTCTTTTGGTTGTTTGCTTGGTTTTCTCCGCCTTGGAGATTTCCGTAGCTGTTTTTATTGAATGTAGCCCTTCAACAAAAAAAAAAATTTATGTGATTGTTACAACACTCTACTAACCATATATGTGATGAGTGTTCCCTTTAATTCGTGTCAATACTAGAGTTTTTCTTATGCTCTTTTTTATCTTTAGGTTTATTATATACACAAATCTTGCCCTTCTATTTATTATGTCACTCTTTGATGTAGAGCGGAAATAAAAATAATGAAAGGAACACTCTCAGTGAGAACATTGATACGATATCGAACACTTATCTCATTACATCAAACCTTCTATATATAAGCATATAAATTACTATACTTTTATTATGAAAATGAAACTATTAACGTGTTAAAGTTAAAGAAACATCGTTGATTTCAAAATCGGGGCTCCGTATGATGTAATTAGTGTATGACAATTGTGACTAATTAACTATCGATGGACGTTTGTCACATGGTTTGGCTCGTTAAAACATTTCCATCCATTTTTTTGTGGGGCCTTAGCTCCATATTTGCATAGCACAAGTTATGTCCTTTTTAACTTACATCCTACTCGTATCACTCGCATTACCAAAACAAACATCAACAAAAGATACATTCTATAATATAACAATTCATGAAGGCTCTTAAAAATAGTAGATTCATTGGACAACAATATGATACTATTTACGAATTTACCATCATTGTTACTTTGTTGTACACGTATTATTAAATAAGTACAAGCTTTTAGTGCACTGCTTAATATTTTACTACCCTTAAAGCATGCTCACGAATCTGCCATCATAGTAACTTTGCTACTCACATATTACTATTACTGATGGTTTATTAGCAAAATCAAAACCTTTAAACACCTAGGTTAGGAAGATATGTCTTGGGTTCAAGTCCCATAGACGACAAGAGAATAAAAGAAATTAGTCGTCAAAAAAAAAAGTCGAGGAGAATAAGCCCTGTTTAGGTACCAGTATTCGTTTTTAGGTCTTCGATCGATACAAAGCAACCTGTCAATATTCTTTCGAGCATATCACGACTTTAATATTTTAATATTTGGGTTTCTCTATTTCGGTTGCTATAGCAACTATATAATATGCAAAGAATTAAACAAATTAAGATCCATCATATACATTGCTATAGACATCAAAATTTCTTAAAGTACTCCTATATAAGAACAAAAAAAACTTTTGCAAACTTACATGGAGGTTTAAACTTTATACTTTTACCACAACTTATGTCATATCCGTTGCATAAAAAGAGCAAAGGATATAAAGAGCAATGGATAAAAAACAAAAAAGCTTATTTTGAAACTAACGGTTTACAAACCCTACTGACATAAAACATTATCCATCAAACTTTAACCAAAAAGAAAAAAAATTAAAAAAAAAGTTAAAAATAAAAATAAAAAAGAATGTTTAAGAAAAAATAAAAAATTCCAGCAACCCTTTTTTTTTTTTTTTGAATGGCTCAACGGATCACCCCTAGACGAAATACCTCCGCCCCCCGAGTTCGAGCCCCGGGCCACCCCTAAGGTCCAGCCCTCACCAGACATACGCCGGTTAGTACTCGAACTTGTAACACACCCGAGCGGGAAAACCTTGGTCAAAGCCCTTGCGGGCCGGACGAGTTGATTGTCCCCAATTGGGGATCGAACTCGTGACCTTGGCAAAACCCTCTCACCTCCTCCCAGACCAATTGGGCTGGGAATCATTGGCCAGCAACCCTTTTTCCCTCCTCAGATTCACACCTCGTTAAAAGAAGCAAAAAACATCTTTCAAAGGTATCTCTCTCTTTCTTCTTCATAACAATATTTCTCTCATTGTTATTCTTTCCTGCAACACCTTGTTGTACTCTCTTTCATGGCGGTCTTGCAACTCTCACCTTCTGAAACCCACAAAGTACAACCCACAAAGCGTAGAAGAAAGCATCACCCACAAAACCCTAAACCAAAACAACACCACCACCACCACCAACAACAACAACCACTTCAAACATCATCACCAACATCATGGGACCAGATCAAGAATCTTCTGAAGTGCAAGCAGATGGACGCTAACGGGTCGGATCAGAAGGTCCAACCCGACCCGGTGAGGAACTCAAATGGGTATTCAAAGTTGAGTTCTTGTAGCTCCATATGCAGTTTTAGAGATGTTGCTAATGGGAACACTAGGGTTGTTCATAGGCCGGATAACTCGCCGGAAAGTAGCACTGTTGTTGTTCAAGATTCCGGTGTCCTCAGGAGGAAGAAGCATCTGAGTAATGGTGTGTCGAATAATGCGGGTTCGGATAAATCTAATGGTCATGGGAGTTACATGTCGTCTTCTAGAGGCATGCAGTTGAGAAAGCTTTCAGGGTGTTATGAATGCCATGCTATTGTGGATCCTGCAAGGTTTGTTTTTCGTTTATTTCTGCTACTCGTTTACCTGTCATTTGTTTGTAATTTTTTGTTTTGCCATTTTAATGAAAGTGGTAACTTTATAACTAGATTGTAAGCGTAAAAAATAATATATTTCTATTTAAACCTATAATCTAGTTATAGGTTTAATGATTGGATTAACATAAGTAGTAAACTTAAACACTCACGTGAGTGTGACACTGGACTGGATTGGGTGGTCAGACCGGTTTTACTAAAACTTGTCCGTTGGTTCAAGTTTTATGAACTAACGGACCAAGATATAATAAACCGGCTAGTTTTAAGATAACTGCTTAAAACTAGTCAACTATTGGGAAACCGCCAATTTAACTAGTATGGGTTAGTTTTCAAAACTCACGCGATTGTGAATCAGACCGGTTCAACTAAAACATGTTTCTTGGTATAAGTTTTATGATCTAAAGGAGTGGGCTACAATAAACCGGGCAGTTTTAAGATAACCGCTTAAAATTAACCAGTCAAAACCATTGGAAACCGCCTATGGTTTCCTCCTGTTGAGCTAGACTGGTTCGGTTTTCAAAACATTGAATAATTGGCCTATGATTTTGTGAAACATTTAACTTAATTATTGTTTAGTTGTTAATTAATATATTGATAAAAGTAATGAAGTGTTACAAAAGATGATTTAACCATGCAGGAATGTTATTGCAAGAAGTACAATTTGTATATGTTCAGAATGTGGAGAAGTGTTTCCTAAGATCGAAAGCTTGGAACATCATCAAGCTGTTAGGCATGCTGGTATTCATTCTTCTTTTCATTTACATTTCTTCAAATTATTAATTTTATTCTTTTTATACATATATAAAGAAAAAAAATAAAGTAAATGGTAAATAGTAGACAACTAAATAACGAAACAAATTTATAAATATGCTAATATGTTTTGTATTTGTCATTATGGAAGAATTATAACACGTAACATCATTAAAGTTAAACAAATATAAAATAGTGAATTTATAGAATAATTTAAAGTTTAGTTATATATAATTTATAAAGTCCTTTTGGCTTTAACTATAACTAGAGTTATAATATGGATTTATATGGAACAAATGTGTTATTGGATTTATTCAATGATGAAGGTGACCTTTTGTGTCTTTACCATGGAGAATTGCGTGCATGTGGGTAATCAATGTAATCACATTCCTTTGGGACCATATATTGTATTCATTTTAAATTTGCCTTCATTCTAAGGGAAAAAAACATTTGTTCATTGAAATGTCAATATCCATATATACAAATCATTTTGTATATACTTGTAGTGAGACAAATCAACTATTTTCATAATAACATGTAGTTTATTTTATCGCCACATCTTCTATCATGTGTTATATTATATAATATGATGTTATTGATATTGTAACAAAATTTTAAGGATTCTTTTGGATAAAAGACACGTTACGAGAAAAGTAATGAATGAAGAACACAAATGAAGCTCACCCGTGACATATCCCTCGGGTGCAATAAAAATACAAAGAAAAAAAAAACGCTAAAACTAGCGGTCTAGACATTAACTCAAACAACCACCACCACTAAAACAATGGTAACATCTTTTATATTAGCTGGCAATCGCTCTCATATGTGTAACTTTTGACGTTATGTCGCTATGTCGCATTTGTGGTGATAGTGGACCTCTAGAACTTAGTCGACTTGAGCTAGCTAGATTCCATTGTTATAAATAAATTTACATGCTGATTACTTCTTTGTCTAGTGATATCAGGTAGGGGTGTTCATGAACCGATCCGATCCGATTGAGGGTCTGCTCATGCTCGGATTGAATTACAACCGATCCGATCCGAGCGGATCAAATTTGCAAAACCGAGCGCAAAAGTGATGCTCATGCTCGGATTGAATTACAACCGATCCGATCCGAGCGGATCAAATTTGCAAAACCGAGCGCAAAAGTGATGCTCATGCTCGGATTGAATTTGAATCGATCGGCTCGGTTTCGCTCGGTTTTTATCAAATCCTAAAAAAAAGTCGAGCGGATCGTTTTCGCTCGGTTTTGCTCGATTGAATGATAAGGCTTCGTTCAACAAAAACAAATTCTAACTTAATTAAAACATGTCCAACAAAAAAATTTGAAAGTCTAAATAATATTAAGATGGGTTGAATCTTATTTGGGCTTTTAAATTTTTTTGGGCTATTATATTTTTTTGGGTTTTTAATCTATAAAATCTATAATATATATATTAATTATTAATAAAAATAATTCGAGCGATCGTCGAGTGAGCGGAGCTTTGCTCATGCTCGGATTGAATTTGAATCGAACCGATCCGATCGGCTCATTTAGAAACTGAGCGGGAATCGAACGAGCATTTTTCGAGCGATCTTCGATCGTCGAACAGTTTGGACAGCCATTATCAGGTGTCTATCTCTATTAAAATAGTCCGCGTTGAAGTCTCACAAGTGGGCATTAGATACATTTTAGGAGTAAATTTTAAGGACGTTTGTTTGCGATATAAAAACAAGATTTAGACGACACAATAATCTTTAAACAATGGTGGATACTTTTCATGTTTAGAAGGGCTTAATTGCATTTATCTTTTGTAAAAGAGCCATTGAAGTAAATTATTTTTATTTGATTTAGTATCGGAGCTCGGGCCAGAAGATTCGGGTCGAAACATAGTGGAAATAATATTCAAATCCAGCTGGCAAAACAAGGACCATCCGATCTTCACAATCGAACGTATCTTAAAAGTCAACAACACACGTCGAACCCTCCAACGTTTCGAAGACTGCCGCAACACCGTGAAGCTACGCGCCACCGCCACCACCTCACGCTGCGCCGCCGACGGCAACGAGCTCCTCCGCTTCCACTGCACCACTCTCACCTGCTCCCTCGGCTCCAACGGCTCATCCACCCTCTGCGGCTCCACGCCGAGCTGCGGCGTCTGCACCATCATCCGGCACGGCTTCCAAAGCCCAAAATCCGGCGACGGCGGAAGAAAAGGGGTGTGCACCACCGCTAGTAGTGGTAGGGCCCACAATTCTCTGGTGGTTGGGGCGGCGCGTGGGCTTAGGGCCATGCTGGTTTGTCGTGTGATTGCTGGGAATATGAAGCGCGTGAAGTTAGACGCGTCGCCGGAAGAAGATGGGCCGTACGATTCGGTTGGCGGGTATCCCGGGTCAGACTCGGGTATTGAGGAGTTGTATGTCTATAACCCGAGGGCCATACTTCCATGTTTTGTTGTTATTTACAAGGTGTTGGAAAGTTGATCTTATATTATTTTTTAACTTTTGAATCCAATTTTATATTTAGTGTTTTGATTATTAGAGACCTAAACTTAAGTTGTGATGAGAACTCTTTGACTATCTACTTAATTTGTATATAAACTTAGTGAGTTTGATTTAACTTAATGTGTAGCTTTTATATGATTTAACTCATGAGTAGCTTTCTTGCTTATTTTGATATTGTGTATCATGGCAAGTTATATAAAACATATCGGCCATCACTAAACACACGCCCTTATTTTTGTCATTAGACTATACGTTCTAGATTAGTACCCCATGCTAAATTAGCATGGGGGCTATTTAGCATGGGGGCGCTAAACACAACGCCGATGCGCCAAGGGATTTGAGCGCTGGAGAGATGGTGTCCAGCCCTTTTAGCCAATAATGTCCTTTTTCATTTACTATTTTATTTTTTTCTTTAACTTTATATATACTGGGTTTATTTTTTTTTCTTTAATCTTATATATATTGGGTCTAGTTATTCCACAACACATAATTATCGAGTATTTACTTATCGTTCAATGTCCTGCGTGGCAGTGATATGACAAGAGTTTAATTATTCCACAACGTCACATAGCCTTAGATGTGTTTTTGAATAACAATCTCACTCAATAACTAGCAAAAAGTGTTGTCGCCTCAACGTCACGTAAACAAAGGGCAATAAGTAAATCATCCAATAATTAGGTGTGTTTGGTTGTTGGAGCGGGTCCCACCTTCTTCCCCAAAGTCTTCCTCACTCACGTTCGTCATTGAATGACGATGGGAGACAATGGCGCCTCCATTAACTAGCCGTCGCGGTGTTTGGCACCCCCACATGGTGAGTTGTCATGGGACATCAACCCGCATCACATAGCCTTACAACTATCATGTCATATTGGAGACTCAACAAAATCAGTCATCCCAATGTTCTTGTATAAGATGGCACGTCGGAAGCTAAAACTGTTATATATTACATACGTAACATGTGAAAATACATGGTATATTAAGGGAACTAAAATTAAGCACCCCGCGTTACGAGTGGACGTAAATCCATGTCAAATAGTACCAAACAGCAAAATAAATATTTTTTTTTAAATATGGTGTAGCATTACTCAGTGAATGGACAACATTATTGAATTTAAGGTTTATTTTATGAATACCAAGACTATTTTGAATGCAACAAAAGTAAGAGCTAATAAATGAAGCACATTAGTCCATGCATTCTCCTATAATATTATATTATTATTTTATAAATTAATAAATCAATGTTTTGAATAGTAGAAAAGTAGAAAAGGTTATAATAATGTATATATAATTTTTTAATAATTTTTATTATCTTCTTTACCTTTTAAGTTAGATAAGCTTGTGTCAACTGGTACTTGTATCAAAAATACCAGTACGGTTATCGGTACATGAAAGTAAAAACCGACACCAGCTTGGTACAGAAAACACCAATAGTCGGTATCGAATTTATTTTGAAAATCTTTTAGTTCGGGAAATTCGGTACTGCTACCCGGTACCATTTGCTCACCCCTGATCACGGGTGTCGTACGAACAACGGTATCGTGCATCATTTTTGTTGATTTTCTTCGACTTTTAATGATTTCTTTTTTTAGTTTTAGGGGTAGGGATGAGCTCGGTGTCAACCAATACCGAATCGGTACTGATACCGAAAATACCAGTTACAGTACGGGTATATGAAGGTAAAAAACGGTAGTGAACCGGTACCAGGAACGCCAAAAGTCGTACCGAATTGGTACTTAATATCTTTCGGTTCGGAAAATTCGGTACCGGTACCCAGTATCATTTGCTCATCTCTGACAACAGGTTTCCTACGAACAACATTATTACCATACAACTTTTTTGTCTGATTTTCTTTTGGTTATCTTTAATGTTTTTTTCTATATTTTCTTTTTATGCTTGTCAGCGGTTTCCGTGCTCAACGCGTTCGTAGTGATTTCAAAACACATGTAAATACAGACTAAACGACAAAAGACGTTCGCCGCAACGCGGCGATAGTAAAAAAACTAGTTTTTGTGAAATTATAATTGGCAACACATGTTGATGCTCCAATTTCTCGACATAACCAACCACTAAAAAAGATTCTTCTAATGCAAAAAAAAAAAAATATAAATAAATGTAATACTGCCATAGGAGGATTTTAATCGAGGTCCGGGTGTCTCAACCCTCTCGTTTTACGATTTGGAATGAAAATTTGGATATTTTCAAAAAAAGTTATATGTATTGAGTCTGATTCTTTATTATATTTTGAGTTAATTACTGTTTTCGTCCCTGAGGTTTGTCAAAAATAACGGTTTCAGTCCATTAGCTTAAAAATTGCGATTTCAGTCCATTAGTTTCATTTTCGTAACCATTTCATTCCACTAACTTAACTCCATCCATTTATTTTGTTAACTTTGGGTGAAATTACCAAATTACCCCTGCTAACTTAACAAATTGTAATAAAAATAATTCTAAAAAATCTAAAAATAAAAAAAATTCCAAAAAAATTCAAAAAAATCAAAAAAATTCCAAAAAAATCTAAAAATCATAAAAATTTTAAAAAATCATAAAAATTCAAAAAAATCCAAAAAAATTCTAAAAAATCCAAAATGTTTCATTAAATGTTTCGACGCAAACCGTTTCGACCCGTACCGTTTCGAGCCGAACCGTTTCGACGCGAACCGTTTCGACCCGTACCGTTTCGACGCGAACCGTTTCGACCCGTACCGTTTCGAGCCGAACCGTTTCGACGCGAACCGTTTCGACCCGTACCGTTTCGACCCGTACCGTTTCGATCCGAACCGTTTCGACGCGAACCGTGTCGACCCGTACCGTTTCGACGCGAAACGTTTCGACCCGTACCGTTTCGAGCCGAACCGTTTCGACCCGTACCGTTTCGACGCGAACCGTTTCGACCCGTACCGTTTCGACGCGAACCGTTTCGAGCCGAACCGTTTCGACGCGAACCGTTTCGACCCGTACCGTTTCGACGCGAACCGTTTCGACCCGTACCGTTTCGACCCGTACCGTTTCGACGCGAACCGTTTCGAGCTGAACCGTTTCGACACGGTTCGAAACGGTACGGCTCGAAACGGTTCGCGTCGAAACGGTACGGGTCGAAACGGTACGTGTCGAAACGGTTCGCGTCGAAACGGTTCGGCTCGAAACGGTACGAGTCGAAACGGTTCGCGTCGAAACGGTTCGCGTCGAAACGGTTCGCGTCGAAACGGTTCGGCTCGAAACGGTACGAGTCGAAACGGTTCGGGTCGAAACGGTTCGCGTCGAAACGGTACGGGTCGAAACGGTTCGCGTCGAAACGGTTCAGCTCGAAACGGTTCGGGTTCGAAACATTTAATGAAACATTTTGGATTTTTTAGAATTTTTTTGGATTTTTTAGAATTTTTATGATTTTTTAATTTTTTTTTTATTTTTAGATTTTTTGGAATTTTTTTGATTTTTTTGAATTTTTTGGAATTTTTTTGATTTTTAGATTTTTTAGAATTTTTTTTATTACAATTTGTTAAGTTAGCAGGGGTAATTTGGCAATTTCACCCAAAGTTAACAAAATAAATGGATGGAGTTAAGTTAGTGGACTGAAATGGTTACGAAGATGAAACTAATGGATTGAAATCGCAATTTTTAAACTAATGGACTGAAACCGTTATTTTTGACAAACCTCAGGGACGAAAACAGTAATTAACTCTTATATTTTTTCTAGAGCTAACAATAGATATCTGTATAACACACGATTAGATTTGTGTACTGAAAAAGTACATTACTTTTTTAAAAATAAATAAAATTACGAGGTTAGTATCTATCATTTCTTTTTCTTGGTACATAAAACATAAAACTGTATTATAGACATAAGATATCAAGTAGTTAAACAAGTTGTATTCATATTTAATACTTGTGCTATACGCGTCATCAGAGATTTGTTAAACTCGGTGATACATGATTTGCCAACCATAATTTTTTGTTCGTAGTGTTAACTTTATCGAAAATTTTCAAAAATGAATATTATTGTAGTGTAAAATATTGGATTTTTAAGAGTGCAACCCCTGCCGATTTAGATTTTAAAAGTCTGCCCCCCCCCCCCCCCCCAACCGAATTTTAGCTCAAGCTTCGTCAGTGGACTTATATCATTATGGTGTTTAAAAAATGTGGTTGCCCATGAAGTGCTTAGAAGTTAGAACTTAGAGCATTCACAAGGCTAATATGTTGTAAGACCCTTACTTGATTTAATGATATTTCATATAAGTTTCGCATAAAAATGTGTTTATACGATTACACATACTTCTATAATACGAGTTTGTTAAAACATTTTAAGATTTAAAACATTTCAACATATTATATGTATATTCGTCGTTTAAAAACGCGACGACTAAACGTAGTGCGGAAGCTTGAATCTTGATCGTATTTGGTTCCTCATTGAGCTTGATCGTCATCCAGTACTTCTAGGCAAACCTACATTTCATAAATAATGAAATGAGTTAGTCATACTAAGTTTATAACGTGTCTAATCAAGTCCGTATGCCAAAACGAACAAGAAAACAAATTTTTGCCAGTTATTAAGCCCCTTGCGGGGCGCGGCCAGATCTACCTCAGGCCTTCGCGGGGCACGAGAGCCCTGGCGGGGCGCGACCGTCTTGTTCTTTTTCCGTCGCGGGGCACGAGACCATTATTTCGACAGAAAGTTTCAAATGAAGAGCTGCATATTTCCAGCTTGACCAATTTTCACATAATTGGTAATAACTCGCTCAATTTTCATCCGTTTTACGATCCGTTTCTTCCTACGTGATCGTAATTTGATTCTCCATCATGTGGAGTCAAAACCCGACATCTGAATTAACAAAATTCTAGATTTTAAGCCCTCGACTTAAAATTCAATTATTAAACTTTTGACCCGTTTCATGATTTATTAAACAAACTTGTTTCTAATCATCATAAAGCCATGGACTACTTATTAACTCAAAATCTTTAACTCGTGATCATAACTTTTACGAATTTCGCGGCCAATACCCAAGCTATGCGCATAATTCATTTTGACCCGTTTAGAGGATTTAAACATTTAAGTTTCAATCTCGCTCTTTCTTTTCACACATCCTATTTCCACATTAAGATATCTACTTATCTTCCACCACAACTATATTTGTGGTGGATTTTATACAATGAACTATTTATTTCTAATTCTACCATTCGGTTAGTCATTTTACGGAAAAGGGCCATTTTGAGGCGTTTGACCCAAAAAGGCTTATGCCTATAACTTTTTCACTTGTCAAAGACTTAATTGATCATAATACTTATTTCTAAACAACCCTTGAGGGTCGTTTGCCCGATTTATCGATCAAGGGCGTTTTGGTTAACTTTAGTCCCTTCTTTTACGACGAAGAACTTTCAATAACTTATTTGACCAAAATCGCACATTTTAGTTAAAATCTTTTTTACACATACCTGGCTCGGGTCAAAGTATTGACCCGTTTTAATACCTCATCAAATAAGTTGCTAGTTAATAGCAACGCGTATTCCATACGCTATTCACCCCTGTGATCATAATACTCGACAAACAATCATTAGTCGATATCGTCAAATGGTGATAACATCACTATTCGACCCGTTTGGCCTAAACGACCAAACATTTTGTATTAATAGTTGAATGATATTTATTTACCATTACACTCATTTAACCCATTATTTATTTTCACCATATGGTCATATTTCAAAAATTTGTTTCTTACGCATTTAACCTCTCATGGCTTACACCGTAGAGTGTCGTTTAAACTTCACCTTTTATCCGTCTACACGCGACTAAATTACCGCTTTACCCTTATTATTCATTTTGGCTTACCTTATAAGGTAGCCATTCAAAAACTCATTATATGTTTGTCATTTCATGACCAATTTACCGTTTCGCCCCTTTTTACCATTAAACATGGTTTTAATCATTTACACTTGTTCCGACCCGTATCATTTCGCGTCGGAACCCATATTTCGAATATTACCTTATCATATTTTTAACCTATAAAATAAATAAGTATTCTACGAAAAGGGTGTAAGCTTTACTTACCTTGCATCCAAAATACGCTTTTCCTTCATACTTGATTCGTTTGACCCGCTTCCTTCCCAAGCTTCCACCTAGCTTGTCTAGCGTCAAACTATCATTATAATTCGTAAGATGGTTAGATTAGTCATTATCAATCACGACTATTCCACCTTACGAGTTTTACGTCGAATTTATTATTCGATCTTATCATTGGCCAGTTTGACTTTTAAAAAGTCACTTGACTATTAACATATACAAATGCGCAATTGGTTCATCGAACTCACTTAGGCATTTCATCCGAATACTTAATGAAATCAAATTTTACATACTAACTAGTAGGTAACATGATTTCAAGCATCAATAACATGATTTTAACATCAATTTCTTTATATTATACAAAAACCCATCTTATGACAAGTGTAATCATATACTCGAATTCATAGATTAATCAAACACTTTCTTATCACCATCATGTATGATGATTCTAAACATGTTTATATCATCAATTTCATCATATTACTAAAACCCACTTATCTAAGTGTGGTAAATCATCTAAACTCTTAAATCATAGCAACATACGTATAATTTTCACTTAGGGTTTTGTTCCTAAGAAAGTATACATCACTAATTCGGCCATAACCTCTACGATTCATACATAAATCGCCACTCGTAATGTTCATCAAAATTTCACAACTTCATTAAACATCAAAATTCAACATACCTTATGATCCTCTAGCTTGGGTGATCGTTAATTCACGTTCATTCATGAATTTGAGCCCCAAAATAGCTCTTCAATTTGATGTTATTTGATGAACTAGGGTTTTGGCTCCTTGGAGCCTTCTCCTATCGATCCAGAACACATACTTTCCGGGTATGAAACTCCACACACTCGAGCTATTGTGAAGTGACCAAACTACCCTCTGCCATAAACTTAGATTATCAACCTTAAAACGCCACCACCATTTAGATAGCATAGCCAAATTCGCCAATTGTAGGGACCCAAACCCCACCCCTAACTCCTTTAGCGTCATCATATTCTTCCACGACACCCATTTCTTTTTTCCCCTTCTGGATTTGCCCCACAAAGGAAATCCCTTCTCATTTTTTCTAACTTTTTTATGACACCAACTGGGGCCTTATATAATGAAAAGTAATATGTCGGAAGTGCGTTTAGAACCGAGTGAATCAATGTAATTCTACCACCAAAGGAAAGTGAATTCGCCTTCCACAATGATAGCCCGTTTTACAATCTAATTACCAAAATAAAGAAGTGGTTAAAAATTATATTGAACATTTCTACAATAGTTACTCATTTATAAATAAAATAAACCTTTATAATTTAGGATTCATTTTTAAATACAACCGATTTTTTATTACGACCGGTATACATAAATTGTTATATAAGTCTTTAAAATAATGAGTTATTTATGTTTGTTTTGATAAAAAAATATCTGAAATGAAAAAAAAGTTCTTAAGTTGAAAAAAACAACAACAATTATACAGTGTTATATGTTCAAACGTTATTAAAGCTATTTTTGATAGATCTATCTATAAAAGGAGAAATCCCAATGACATTAGAAAAGTTGATGTGTCAGCAGGAGAGGCTGTCCAACAATGCTTTTCTTATGTCATTATTACATCATAAAGCCTAATATATAAATCACTTTAAAATACATTTAATGTTCTATCAAACCACTGCCTTGTGTATTTTCAAATGTTAAAGGTCTGGCCCACATTCCAAAGGGTAAACCACTGCCCATCTACAAGAAAGTAGCAGCTGGTTCCTTTGGCAAATGTATACTTAGCAACAGCAGTTGTTGTTATCTTACGTAATGCTTTTAGATCAGCAGATGTTTAACGCTAATTACCGGGAAATTCAAATTCAAATATGCATGGGAATAAGTAATTAGCAATTAACGCATGTCACTCAGAAACTCCTGTCAATCATCCTTCTTATATAAGGCTTTTCTTCTCATTTCCCTCTTCATATTTCATCACGCTTTCATCTTATCTGATTTTGAAATTTTAAATTTAATCACAATCCGAATTCCGAATTAGAAGCATGTCAATATCAGTTGACAGTAATAATCTTAGTTTTGTTAACGATTTAAATCCTGGGAAAGATATGTGGAACATGAAAGCGAGAATTATTCGAAAATAGAATCAGGGTTACAAGATGGATCTCATCTTAATTGATGAGAAGGTAATTTGTATCTCTGCTTTTCCATTTTATGTGAGAATGTAGTGTTGTATGCTAAGAAGATACTTTCTTTAAATGTTCTTCAGGGTGCTAAGATTCAAGCAGGTATTAAGAGTCATCTCATACCTGTTTTTGATGGACAGCTTCAAGAAGATGCTGTTGTGATTTTGTCGAAATTTGGTGTTGGTGAGAATAAAGATTTATATAAAGTAGTACTGCAGCCTTATAAAATCAACTTTTATAGATGCACAACTGTTACTCCTGTGAGAGATTGGCAAGGTGTTGAGTATGGTTTCAATTTCAGAGCTTATGAAGATATTCTTCAAGGAGAGGCGTTAAATATTAGAGAGTTTTACTTATATTCTTGTATAATGTGATCATATAGATGTTGTTGGATCTGTGATTTGTTGTGGAGATCTTGAAATCTTTGATTGACCTCCAAAGGAGACTAAGAAGATGAATTTTGATATTGAAGACTTGGAGTAAGTTGTTGTTTATATGTGAAGTCATGTACTGATCATTGTTTGTATTTAATGATGTTAATAAATAAGATGAAGAATGTTGGTATTTAATGTGGGATCTTTGTAATGGTAATAAATGAGATCTATAGTGTTTGTATGTAATGCGGAATCATGGTAATAAATGAGGTCTACAGTTTATTCTTAGTGAATATGGTAGTTAATTTATGGCTCATTTGCTACTTTAATAAATGTCATAATTTTCTTTTGATTTTCTGTTTTTATTCATTCACTGTTGTTTTGATATTAGAGATTTGTAAAGAAATGGTCATAAATTAGTCTTTAGTATATCGTCATATGAATATTCTTTTCATGTAGGGGTAAGGTTTTGCGGTGTACTGTGTGGAATGATTATGCTCTACAGATTAAGGACTTCATTTCTAAAATCCCACCTCATGAGCATGTGATGGCTATTATACAACATGGAAAGTGTAAGGAATGGAAATGTATTTTTGTTACTTTTTGCAAATCATAACTATACTGTTTATTTATGGCAATATAAAGACAGATATACATTAAATATCTATATACTTTTCCATGTAGGTGAATATACTGTTCAAAGTGATAAGTTTGCAACACGAATTTTTCTGAATGAAGAAATTGATGAAGTTAATGAGCTAAGGAGGAGGTAATTTGTCAATGTAATTTCTATTGTATATAGATGTTCAAGTCAAATACTTGGTTTCATGTTATTTGTATACAAATTCTAATCATTTGTGGTATTCAAAAGGCTTATACTGAAGTTTGGACAAGGGAGTGGTTCTACTTCTCAAACAATACTATCGTCTCAGAGTGTTTTTCCATTGCATAAAGAATTTGTAACTGATGGTGTGAAGAAACATGTTGATGAGATTAGTAAGATAGAAAAGGTTTCACATCTTTTTATATAGTTTGGTTATTTGTTTGGTTTGTCACCTGCATGTTTTTACAGGAAGTGTCTTGTGTTTTTACAGGAAATTTCTTGTGTTGTTGTTGTGACAATTAAGATTGTGCAAGAAGAGTATGGTTGGTTTTATGCTGGCTGTCGTAAGTGTTTCAAGAAGGTGATGGGTAAAAGTGAATACTTGCAGAATGTTGAAAATGTTTCAGATGATATTCTTCGATTGCCTGCGACTTCTTTGGTTTGTATCAATGTCACAACCCCCGATCCCTGATCCCCGGGAACGGGCGGACGTGATCACAGAGTTGGGTGGTATCAGTTTGATTAGTCTCGCAGCGGAAGTTACATCAGGACCGTAGTTAGGAAATGTTTATCAGAGTAAAACCACCATATTTTATATTAATAACCACATGGGTAAAACCCAAGTTTCTTATTACAATACTTTTATAGGGACAAACCCTATTTTATTTAATTTAAAACATTGTTTCTTAGATAACTTTTATAGCCACTTATTTTCCAAGCCGTCAGTGCTCTCGAGCTGGCTTTTTCCCAGTTGGCTTTCACATTGTGTTACCTGAAACATGTTTTAAAAATATTTTATCAGCGGGAAATACTGGTGAGTGAATCCCAATTTAATTAAAACAAGTTTTATCAATTACCACAGTATTGAGAGCGATTACAATGTTTATATCTACACAATTACCCATTCAGTACTTGCCACTCGACCGTATCTATGGCTATGGTCATATCACACATTGGCTACTCGTCGTCCAATTGTGAAGGTTATCAAGTAATGTATACAAAACCCCATAATACCGGCGATAATTGAAGAATTACACGACTCACATACTGGTAATATGATATAAACAATTAAGGTTTTATAAAAACAATTGACACGAAAAAGGAGATTACTCACATTGCTATCTTAGGCTTCTTGTAAGGTTTTCCTGGATATAATCTATAATTTATACAAATGTATATTGGTTAGTATCATAACCCTTTAAAGAATATAAATGATACCCTCCCCGAGACGGTATTCCAACAACTACGTCGGGCAGAACCACGACAGTTGTTACGGAACCCTAAATCAATCGGGCAGCGTAACTATTATGAAACCGGGGTTATAATACTTACAACGGAGCAGAACCTCGCTAATTAGGGGTATAGTACCTGACTATAATTTCTCTACTACAGAAATTGAGATTTGAGATTGAAATGTGAGCGACGAAAATTGTAATCCGATGCTATCTATTTATATGGCTGGATTCTGGTCCTGTCGCGGCCCGCGTAAGGTAAGGCTAAGCCTTACGCGGCCCGCGTCAACATCGGTCAACGGCGTAGCTTGTCCTGGTCATCTACTAGGTTCGACACGATGTCGACACGTGTCAGCACCGGATGTCTTTGCGTGTATAGGTTTCTCGCGGCCCGCGTTAACTAAGCATAACCCTTACGCGGCCCGCTTCAACTAAAGAAGTCAGCGAAGTCAACTCCAGTCTTGATACGGCCCGCGTGAGATTTGAGGTGGGTTCTACGCGGCCCGCCTCAGCCCTATATTTCTTGTTTTTGATTTATTTAATAACTATAATATAATTCGGGCTCGGTTTTTACTTACGGTTTGTATTTAAAGACATATTGGGGTCTGTAATATATTTTTAGGATGTCGAAAAATATTCGAGGGTGTCGGTTTTCTTGAGGGTTGTTACATTCTCCCCACCTTGTTTTAGAGCTCGTCCTCGAGATCTACTGAAACAAGTGTGGATATTTTCTTTTCATTTCAGATTCAAGCTCCCATGTGTATTTAGGTCCTCTTTTGGAGTCTCACATCACTTTGACTAGAACTAATCTCTTGTGCTTGAGATTTTTTTTTTACTTGAATGATCTTGTCAGTTATTTCCTGCACTATCTCAGGTCCAGATAGTTGTTTTTCCCCAATTTCTACCCAATAGAAACACTTTTGTCCATAAAGTGCTTCGAATGGTGCAGCATTGATACTTGTGTGATAACTAAGAAAATTCTTATGAAAGGTAAATGATCGTTTGACCTTTTTGGTGAATTTACTTGAATTGACTTTTGATCACATAAAGTAATGGCTTTATTGGCTATTAACCAATCTATTCTTAAAACAATATCAAATCCTACCAGATTCATTGGGTAAAGATTTGTAATAAACTTATAGTTTAAAATTTCTATTCTTGCTCCCTGCAAGATTTCAGAAATCTTAATGGTTTCTTCATTGGCTATCTCTACTAGACATACTTGTGGTAGTTTAGTTAATGATTGATTTAGAAATTTGCAACATAAAGTATTAATAAAACTTTAGTTTGCATCAGAGTCAAATAATACTGTAGCAAAAATATCATTAACTAAAACATACCAGTGATCACATCCGGGATCATCTTTGCTTCTTCTGCCGTTAGAACAAATGCTCTAGCATTTTTAGTATTCTTGTTATCTGGAGCTGGAGCTAATTTCGGGCAATTTGGCTTGATGTGACCTTGTTCTCCGCAGTTGTAGCATATCCTGCTGTTTTTCTTCCTGCAGTCTTCTTCCTGGTGTCCCGATATTTTGCAGAAGTTACAGTATATGGAGCATCTTCCCGAATGCTTTCTTTTGCAACACCTACAGTAGGGTGCAGAGGTAGAACCTATATTTTTCTCATGATTAGAATTTCCAGAGTGAAATTCTTGTGTAAGCTTCTGGGTTAGGTTCCTTTTCTGATCTTCTTCTCGGGTACGGACTAATTCATCAGTCAAGGTATTTGCTAGTTCTACAGCTTCTTCTATGGTTTGAGGTCTAGCTGCCTTGACTACATGTCTTATCTCTCCAATTAATCCCCAGATATAACAGGAAATTAACACTGGTTCTGGTGAAGCAAGAGTTGGCACTATTCTAGCATATTCAAAGAATAACCTAGTGTACCCTTTGCTATCCACACCAGTCATCCTAAGGTTTAGGAATTTATTTGCTATCTGTTCTTTTTCATTAGGAGGGCAGAATTTCCTTTCCACCTTGTCCTTAAACTCCTCCCATTCCATATTGTAAGTTCTATCAATTCCCTTAGTTTGGAGGATAGTGTTCCACCATTCTAAGGTTGAGTTCTTAAACAGATTAGAAGCAAACAATATTTTATCTTCTTTTGCACACTTGCTTATTCTTAAAACTGCCTCAGTCTTTTCTATCCAGCGTAGGGTTGCAATGGCCTCTTCATTGCCCGAGAATTCCATTGGTTTGCAGGACCAAAATTCTTTGTAAGAACAACCATAAGGCATGGTTCTTCTTATTTTGGGAATGGGTGCTTGAAGTTTGGGTCCATTGTTCACGCTGTGGTCTGGTTCAATTGGTCGCTTATTGCTATGTTTACTCTTGTTATCAGCATCCTTAACAGTTTGAAGAATAAATGGCATTGCATCTATAATTCCTTGTGCTACTATGTGTTGGATAGCACTATTATCCACTTGATTTCCATTGTTATTGATGCTAGGATTCTCATTAACCAAGTTAATGTTACTCTGGTTATCATTATTCAGATTTCCTTGATTTACTTTGTCGGCCATCTGAATTTTTTTAAACATCTACCAAATATTAATATCATAGAATAATATTTAATATAGTAAATCACATAATACGCAATTTTAGTCAAAAGCGTCGATCATTGCGATTTTACTATATTCATCTATTACACACCAGTACTGAAATTAAAATTTACAATACCGACTGAAATAAATAATAATAGGCATCCGTACACATATTTATTTTATTTTATTATTATTATTACTATTACCGTTTCTGCCATCACATCTACAGATATGGATTTATTCAGAAATTCATATTACGCTCATTGTATTTTCCATACGAGTTGTTCTTCCATCTTTCTCATTCTCTCACTACTTTCTAGATTTTCCTTACCAAATGTCCTAAGTTCTTGTACATTTTCTGCACTCATTGGGGTTGCAGGTTCTAGGACTGGGTTCGGAATCTGGGGTGCAGGTTACTTATATGGGGTGTAGGTGCCTGGATTCGATAAGGATTTTCTAAAATTTATTTAAAACAACTATTGCTAGATTACAACTGAACTTTCGAATTATACTAACGGTTTATTTAATAGTTTAACGTTTCCGGCTTGTAAGTGTCGCAGGTGCTAGAACTGGTTTTGTAATTTAACTTATAAGTTAGCATTTACTGCTACAGTAGCTAACATGTAGAGATTTGCCCATTTTTCGTCTAATTTATCTTCCCAGGGTGGGTTACTGCCTATTTTCTGGGTTTCCTGAGACTTTTTCATATTCTCTTGACTTTTTCTAAGAATCCGGCTTCTTTTACTAGGGGTAAGTGGATTTTCAAACTGTGCTTTACGGACAAATATTCTTTCCTTAGTATCTGCTGGGTATCTTGAGAAATTTGTTTGGGATGAACTTCCCTTTTCTTTGGGTGAACTATCTAGTTTGTGATAGATGTCCGAAATTCTTTTCTTACTCATACTGTAAACTAACAAATAGTCAAATAACACATCATAATAATTACAATTATGCATGTATTTCCATAATTTATTTCCTAACACAAAATATAACTTTAAGTGTCAGCAGAACACTTCGTTGGCTTAGACCAGTGGCTAGGCTCTGATACCACCTTCTGTCACAACCCCCGATCCCTGATCCCCGGGAACGGGCGGACGTGATCACAGAGTTTGGTGGTATCAGTTTGATTAGTCTCGCAGCGGAAGTTACATCAGGACCGTAGTTAGGAAATGTTTATCAGAGTAAAACCACCATATTATTATATATATCAAATCCTATCGCTGGTTTGCGCCAGTGGTGAATTCGTTGCTTTACTCTGGCCACAGGCTTTTCAATGTTCCTATTTCGACCCCTATTTAGTTTTGTCTTCATTCACATGTTTCTTTACACGTGCTTATTTTTGCTTGAGTAGAGAGAGAAAGGGACCAATAATAGAAAGGGAAGTTGGTGCACAGGACTATACGTGGAAGAGAGATGGAAACTCCGACGACCGGCTATGCCGTAATCTGGTGCTTGTACAATAGGTTGGGTGACGGTGATGGTTTTTGTGGTTTAAATAGTCATGATGGATAGGGTTTCCACCGTCATCCCTCATGCGCATCTTGGAAACGGGAGTTGAATTTTGGTTCTAGAGTTTGATCGAACAGAGTACAAACGGAGAAGTCAATTTGTTACCTTATTATCCCCGGTCGGAGAAGACAAATGGAGACAGCGGCGATAGATGGGGGCTGTGGTGGTGCCGGCTAGGTGATGGACCGGGAGAGACATCAAGGTTTATGCAATCGATAGATAGAATGTCAGGAGCCCAAGGAATGTTGCCGACGGGAAGTACAGCGGCGACGCGGAAGAGAACAAGAGTTGTGTGATTTTACTGCTTTGCTTTTGCCTTTGCTCAATACCAATTCTGTGGGTACGGGTAGGAATGCAAAATCATTTGCATTTGAATATTATTTATTTAAGTCGTGTTAAAAAAAAAATCAAACCAGCAAAGCAAATGAGTCATTGATTCGATCGTTTGCAAATGGTCCGGCGGGTTCAACCAGGAATCGGTAAGGATGGCGGTCCGGTTGCATTGATTCGATCGTGTCTGAAAAATTCGGCCGGTTTGTAACGGTTGGCCGGTCGGTTGGACCGATTCGGCGGTCGAACCTGTATTTGTTAATTGCTGCAAGATAGCTACATCCAGCATGGCAGATTTGAAGGGGATCTGTGAAAAATAGTGGATCTGGGGTATGTGGAAGGCAGATGTGGAGTCATGGTGGTGGATTTGGAGTTCCGATGGGGATGAAGAAGACTGGCTTCAACTTTCGATGTAGAAGATATGGTCCACATGTTTATATTTTTTTCTCAAATTTCAATGCCTAGATATTTAGAAAAGCGTATATACACTTTAGTTTCATATATTTAGTTTATAATTTTTATATTTTATTAATTGTTAAATTAAATATTATATATTAAATATCTGGTCCTTAAATCCGGTTCAACCAGTGAACCAATAAGCTAGCAGGTTCGATGTCCGATCCAGTTCTGAAAACATTGCAAATGACTGCTGTGAAAGTTTTCTTAGGCGGCGGTGGAAATGGTCCAGACAAATATTTAGGGAAAAATTAACATATTCAAAATAATAATTAAAGAAATAACTATATTAGAATCTTTAATAGTTAAAAATACATTTAAAAAAAAATTAACATTAAAAAATAATAATGAAAGAAATCACTATATTAGAATCTTTAATAGTTAAATATACATGAGTTACAATTTTTTATGCTACTTATTATATAAAATATTGAAAGAAAATAAATATTAATTAACTAAGAAACAAATCAAATAAACTATAATTTACATCGTATGGCTACGTTCCATATGTGAATAACAAACCATATTTTTGTTTTTCTCATCTATTATCCAAGTTTTAGCGGTTTTGCTTTTTTTTTTTGTCTAACCTTGATGAGATGAACTAAGCAATATCGGCTGAACAACATCGGTATAGGTATTTGTTTGTATGGGTTTTGTATGACGTAAAACATTTATTAATATTTTGTAAAGAAATGAACCGGTACTGAAAGCCCGTCATAACGAATCAAACCGATAATAACCGTTTCTAATCCCGATACATGTCGAACCGATACCGTTCAAATTCCCACTGCGAAGCGCGGGTATATACCACTAGTTTTATATTAATAACCACATGGGTAAAACCCAAGTTTCTTATTACAATACTTTTATAGGGACAAACCCTATTTTATTTAATTTAAAACATTGTTTCTTAGATAACTTTTATAGCCACTTATTTTCCAAGCCGTCAGTGCTCTCGAGCTGGCTTTTTCCCAGTTGGCTTTCACATTGTGTTACCTGAAACATGCTTTAAAAATATTTTATCAGCGGGAAATACTGGTGAGTGAATCCCAATTTAATCAAAACAAGTTTTATCAATTACCACAGTATTGAGAGCGATTACAATGTTTATATCTACACAATTACCCATTCAGTACTTGCCACTCGACCGTATCTATGGCTATGGTCATATCACACATTGGCTACTCATCGTCCAATTGTGAAGGTTATCAAGTAATGTATACAAAACCCCATAATACCGGCGATAATTGAAGAATTACACGACTCACATACTGGTAATATGATATAAACAATTAAGGTTTTATAGAAACAATTGACACGAAAAAGGAGATTACTCACATTGCTATCTTAGGCTTCTTGTAAGGTTTTCCTGGATATAATCTATAATTTATACAAATGTATATTGGTTAGTATCATAACCCTTTAAAGAATATAAATGATACCCTCCCCGAGACGGTATTCCAACAACTACGTCGGGCAGAACCACGACAGTTGTTACGGAACCCTAAATCAATCGAGCAGCGTAACTATTATGAAACCGGGGTTATAATACTTACAACGGAGCAGAACCTCGCTAATTAGGGGTATAGTACCTGACTATAATTTCTCTACTACAGAAATTGAGATTTGAGATTGAAATGTGAGCGACGAAAATTGTAATCCGATGCTATCTATTTATATGGCTGGATTCTGGTCCTGTCACGGCCCGCGTAAGGTAAGGCTAAGCCTTACGCGGCCCGCGTCAACATCGGTCAACAGCGTAGCTTGTCCTGTTCATCTACTAGGTTCGACACGATGTCGACACGTGTCAGCACCGGATGTCTTTGCGTGTATAGGTTTCTCGCGGCCCGCGTTAACTAAGCATAACCCTTACGCGGCCCGCTTCAACTAAAGAAGTCAGCGAAGTCAACTCCAGTCTTGATACGGCCCGCGTGAGATTTGAGGTGGGTTCTACGCGGCCCGCCTCAGCCCTATATTTCTTGTTTTTGATTTATTTAATAACTATAATATAATTCGGGCTCGGTTTTTACTTACGGTTTGTATTTAAAGACATATTGGGGTCTGTAATATATTTTTAGGATGTCGAAAAATATTCGAGGGTGTCGGTTTTCTTGAGGGTTGTTACAATCAAATCTCATACTGAATGTACATCAATCACCACAAAGTAAGCAATGATGATTATTTACCGTTATATTTATATAAGTAACATTCTAAGACTGATATCTGAATATAGTTTTATAGTTTACTTAGTTAGTTGTGTATATTTCAGGTTCAAGGTGCAAGTGCGGGTGCAGGATGAGAGTGGTAGTGTTTCTTTTTTTATGTTTGATAGAGATGTTCAGAAGCTTCTTGGATTAGCGGCGAGTGACATAAGAGAGAGGCAGGTTAAGGCCAATGATACTGGATTCCCTCATGAGATATTTCGATTGGTTGATAAGAAGGCTGCTTTTAAGATTGATGTTTCAGAGTTCAATCTTAAAAATGACTATCGTGTTTATACTGTGCATAAAACATGTGATAATCTAGTAATAATTGCTGAGTTGGTTGGTGGAGATGGTAATGGTGATGAAAATACGGATGAGGTAGCATATAAAATTACTCTTTCAATGTATTTATTTTTCTTTTAAGTTTTAAACACTGGATTCTGTACTTTTTTATATGATATCATATATTATGATCCTTTAGGTTACTCAAGAGGTAGCTGACGTTAAAGACGTTAACCTTTCAGAATCTTCCCAGGTGTCTGCTGAACGAACTTCAAGGGTGAGTATTTTATTTTTAAAGTATGTTTAATATGTTTAAAAAGAGTTCATTATTTTATTAAATGAGATCAATAGTTGTTTTGTGATCTGTTGCAAGGATGTTGTCTCTGTTACGGCCGACTCTTCAGCCGTTGAAGTTGAAAAGGATTCTGGATCAAGTCCCGATGGAAAGCAGATGGCTCAAAATGCTGATGCTGTCAACGTTGGTGAGCTATCCACTAATGTGAGAAGAACCTGGAAGAAGCTGACTAAGGTTAACAATTAGATGCTTATGAAAAAACAATTCTTATGAGAGATAAGTAGAAACCACTTATTTTTGAAGAATCCTTGTGGTTTTTATTTATGTCGGTTAACTGTTGTTTTAACAAACTGTGGTTAAAAGTTTGGTTTGTAAGGGCTATGACGATAAATATGGTATGTAATGTCTACGGTTTAAATATCAAGTAAGGTTAACCTTTTGTTTGTTATATAATATTGTTATTATACATTATATACATTTTTGGTGATATTGATGGTCTGGATAAGTAGTAGGGTTGTATATTATTGTTAGATTGATGAATTAAAATTTAATCAATTGGTTAGTCGGAAAACTGTTGGGGTCTGAGATACATTAACATCTGTTAGAGGCTAAGCACTGTTATAGCGTGCTAACATCTGTTAACCCCTAAGCACTGTTAATGATCTGTTAAAGGCTAAGCACTGTTATAGCGTGCTTCAACAGACCTTATGAGCTGTTGAACATCATC
Organism: Helianthus tuberosus; assembly: GCA_030545235.1. NCBI lineage: Eukaryota > Viridiplantae > Streptophyta > Magnoliopsida > Asterales > Asteraceae > Helianthus > Helianthus tuberosus. Next base: position 148,213,628 of record CM060390.1, read on the forward strand.
TGTTAAAGATCTTATATTATAGATCTTCTGTTGAATTGTGTAATATCTGTTGGTGCACAGCAGAACTTAGGTTCATCATACATTTTGCTTCATCAGTAGAGGTTCTCTTTAGCAGACCTTTGCTTCAGCAGTCTTTGTCTTAACAGACCTTTTGGTTCATCAGCAGAGTTTGTTTGGCTCATGAGCTGAGGTTGTTTGGTTTAAGTAACAGACTTTTCTTTCAACAGTGGTTGTCTTCAACAGACGTTTTGGTTTGCAAAGTTTAGCGAAACAGATCTTGAGTTTGTCCCTTTGGTAGGACAGTTTTTAAAACACTGTTATTTGTAATTACAAGTTGTATACTATTTTATTAATTTTGAGTCTTATATTTCTTTTTGTTGAGTGACCGGGAAATGTAATGGAAAATAGTAATGTTTAGACGCAAAATAAAGTAATGTTTAGTTGAAAAATATAAAAAGGTAAAACCACAAAGTTTTGAAAGTATATACTAAGACTGCATAAATTCATTGTTAAGTTAGTTTCCAAAGAAGAAATTTGTCCATCAAACATGTCAACTAAAACATAAATTATTAAAGGCTGAAAAGGTGTTCAAAGATCATGTCAACAAACTTCAAAGTGTATTTTATCTCCTCTTACACTTTTTTCTTCGACTATCTCAAACCTCAGCTTTTTCCCCACAGATATTCCCGTTTCATTCATGATACGCTGCCAGTTTGTATGCATCACTAGATGGTTGTTATCGTCAGGTCTTCTAGGATCTCTCCTAACAACCAGTTGTACCAAAAACTTCACATGACCAAATGACAGCACAGCTCTACGGTAATCATTTAGCTGGTGTTCTCGAACAAAGTTCTTCGGTATTGCCTGTAAAGGAAAATTCTTTCTTTAGTTATTCATTCAAAACAACATATACTTTAAGTAATAACAGATAGATCCAACATTATAAGTAAAATCAACCATATTAAAAGTAGATATGTAAATACCAAGCTGTGTGTCTCTAAAACATGGTATTCAAACTGTTTTTTATAATGTGGACGCCTTTTGCGGTGTTGGTGATTGGTACGACTGCAGTGATGTTTTGTCTACCCGTGAAGTGCAATCCCGTCTTTGTTAAAAACCTTCACAGTGAAGTTAAAGTCGTCATCAGGAGTACTTCCCATCCATTGAAACATCAGTTGGCAGCTTTCCTCAATGTCATTTTCGAAGCAAAAAGTTATCCATCCTGGTCCCATAAAACCAGCAGTTAATCCCTTTTTGTTTTCAGGAGAGAAAACATAATGCACATCAACTTTACTATTCTGCTTTGGTCCATGTACTTTGGCAACCAAGTTATCAATTTTTAATCTCCTTTGCGACAACAGCTTCAGCAAATCGTGTGGTAAATGCTATAATTTTCATATATTTTAGAAATGTCATATTAGAATTTATATAGGATACAAAATATAAATTAGAAGTTTTTCTAACAGTCCAAAAGATACACTGGCAATATATAAAAATAAGTAGCAATTTTTAACCTGCTTGCAGTATGTTTCTTTTTCAGCCTGTATCAAGCAACCATGAACATAATCTCTGTTCGAGCCATCTTTTCTAATCTTCAATCCCTCATTGTTCAAAACATTTATCTCAAATTTTGCTTCCTTCAATTTTTTTAAACACAGCTTGTCTATGTTGTTATTTCTATAAGTTTCAACAAACCGAGTCTATTCTGGCCCGTTTATCCTCTTACTTTTATGACCAATGCTCTGTACTGCAATCTTATACTTAAAACCCATATAATCAACCAACTTTATTACTTCACACTTTCTTGGTAATTGGTTACTCATTATCCTTGGAAGTACCTATGTATATAAAATACACAACATTTAATATATCTTTAATTTTATAAATACAGTTTTTAGCATACAATTGTGATTTGAGCTAATTTGTTCTAAGAATATAGCTTACCAATCCCTCATTTAGGTCTGGCAATTCAGAGACGTTGATAATTATCATAAACTCCATCTGAAAGTAAAAAAATACAATAACAGTTAAATACTAAAACATAAAATCAATTGTATCTGGAAAGCATTCTATTTAAGGTATAAAAAAATATCCAACACTCTGTAGGACCAAACTTATATGTTGTGTACTTCAATATAGTCCCTACAACCAACAATATGAATCTAACACTGTGTAAGATCAAATTTTTATTCTTGTATAATAAAAAAGTATTATATGGCAATAAAGTTTTCAAATATCCATGTTTGTGTCAACTTCAAACTTCAGTTTTTTTCAGCAGACAAGGCTATGTTCACTTACAAATCAGACATATGAGTACTATAAACTGATTGCAGAATATTTTATCAAAATTAATATTGATAGAACAAATGTATCAACACTACATGGCAGTTCATACAATAATTCTAAAACCATTCTTAAAATTTACAACCAAATATTTATGAAACAATAATATTTCAGATTGTTATTTAGATGGAATGAATCAAAATGTAACTAAATAGGTAGATATAAATCTTATTATAAAATAAAGAAAATAAGTTCATATAAGTTTATCTATTTTAACATCAGTAGATTATGATTTTGATGTTTATATAATTTGAAATGAGGAAACTGAAAGTAACATGTCAAAGCATACCTATAAAATACACAAGAGAACAAAAAAAAGATACCTGATCTAAAACTTTAAACTTCTGATCGTAGAGTTTTTTCGCCAGAGAAGAAACTGTAGAGTTTTTTCGCCGGAGAAGAAGAGGTGAGATTGTATTGGGATTGTTGAAAATAAGATATTTATCTATTAACTTGTAATTGTTTACTTATTTAACTTATAATAATCTTTAATATCGGGATTTAAAAACTATTTTTAATTATATAAATATAAATATATTAAATTAATAGATAAGTTTTTCGTATTTAACATTTTAAATTTATATTCAAACAGTGGTTATTGCTGTGCAAAAATTGAGTTGTTTTAATGTAAAAGGGGGTAAAGTATAAATTTTACAAAATTTAATTTCAACCAACCAGTGTAAATGTAACATCTGTATTAACTCCATTTAATATACTTTTCATCTCCATTATTGAATATAAGCTCCAGAAAACATATTCGGAAGTTTTCTCAAATAACTTTCTTATCAAAATCGGCAAGGTTCTATTGCATAATATAGATTACACGCTATAAAATCAAGTATTGTTTCTTTGAATTTATTGTTTGTATTATATATGTTAGACTAATCATTATTTGATGTTATGAGTATATGTTTGTCACTGACGGCGTTTCATATTCTCTCTTGAAGCAAATAATAGTTGTTGTAATCCGATGTATTTTTATTGATTAAGTACTGCATTAACTTAAATGAAGTTACTGATAGTATTCTCTGTCTCAATTTGTGCATGCATCTTCGTGATGTTGTCTTCTACATTACGATTAATAAATCAACCTTAAGTGTGTGATTATACAAATAGTCCGGTTAATATTTGGTACTTTTGTTTTTTAAGTGCTGATTTATTTTAAGAGATGTTAGCGATGTCTATTTTATAATGTTGTTTGTCTATCACTTTTGTTGGATGTTGTTCATTTTTATAACTTGTAAGTTTAAATTGTTTATTGCAGATATGAATCTATCCAATCAAACACCATCCTTTTTACAATTCCTTAATGAAGATGATTTTATATTTTTGGTATGTTTTTTAACTTTCCTTCTACTATTAGGATTCTACATTAATTTTTGATGTAAGATGTTTGTTAACTACTGTTGCAGAATATACCACTTGATTTTCAGACTCTTTTGTGGGGCAAGGAGGTCACGTATGGGAGAATTGTAGAGTTACTTGATGGTGACAAATCATGGTTAGTACGAGTAAGGAAGAGAGATGATCATTGTATATTTACGGATGGATGGACAAAGTTTGTTAGAGATTGTTGTTTGAAAATGAAAGATGCTGTATTGGTGAAAGCTATTGGACGTTTGTCATTCGTTGTCTCATGTTTTAAAGAAAAAGTCTACGAGAACTCTTACATTTCAGCAAATATTAGCCCTGAAGTTGGCATGACTGTAAGTCACAATATATTATTTTGTTACTTACTCTAAATATTTTATGCTAGCTCAACAGCTTGCTAACATCTGTTTGCCCTTTTAACGTCTGTTTCCTTATAATCTTAACATCTGTTTACTAACCTTTTTTAACTTCTGTTGACTAAGTCTTTTAACCTCGGTTGACTAACATCTGATATTTAAGACCTGTCCACGTTGCAACCTCTGCTGGACATAATGGATGACAGTTGTTACAAAACCTCTGTTAGATAGCAACAGAGGTATGTAATAGTTGATAGCCAAACAATGGTTAGGTTGTGTGTAAATACTGTAACTACTGTTGACTAACTATGTTGAGTAATTCTCATTTTAACTTTTGTTGACTAATCCGTTGTAACTTCTGTTGCTCATTAGTTCATATCAAATTTGTAAGTCTGCACTAAATATTCCTTTACTTCTTCTATAGCTAATTGCTAACAAATTTTGGAAACAATTCTATGGTAAAAATTACGAGTATGGGATGGCAACTATCTGTGTGGGCGAAAGGTTTTGGAATTTGATAATGAAAGGATGGACTGATGGATACGGATTTACTGATGGATGGTTAAAATTGATTGAAGAAGTTACCATAGCAGTTGAATCTTGGTTGGTTTTCACCATGATTGCATCTAAAACGTTTGAGCTTTCCGTTTTCCATTTCGAGACTGGAACTGAGGTTTCCTTCAAGAAAGCTGATGTAGTTGTTTTGGATGATTCAGTTTATGGAGATGATGGGTTTGATTTATTGGCTACGGTATAAAATTTTGATGATAAAATACATTGTTTGATAACATGACGGTGATAAGTAACTTTGTAGGTCTTCTTGATGTATGGATCTTTCACAGAATTGTCAATCTAATCAAGAGTGCGGAATCCTCTTGATCAGAATATAGCAGAAAACGTGTAGGAACAGAAATCAGCAATTCACTTTCAAACCGGGTTTCTTTTGATTATCAATCTCACAAGAATTACAATCAATCTAAACCCTAACCACAAATTCGTCCAAGCTAAGCTCTCACGAAATTGCTCTCTCACAAAAAATGTTTTGGCTGATTAACCTAAACCCTAAAGCGTAACCTTGTTTATATAACACAAGGTTGCTACTTGGGCTAAGGTTTCCTACATGGGAAAAGCCCAATTCGTCCACCCTTGACCCAACTGGGTTTTGTTTAGCCCAAACTCTATAATTTCACTAATACAAAGCTAAACCCGCTAACTGTTTATCGTTTAACTAATTACAAGATATCCAAAGACCAAATCTAAGCTGTTGTCACAAATATGCACCAACAAACTTTTATTATATTATGCTGATAACTTTTGAAATCTCATTTTGTAGGCTAAACACAAACAGCTTCTGGATTCCGGGGAAGTTGCTTTGGATGATGAGGATACTGGAGCTTCGGTTGGTAATTCTAAGCAGTTTACGAGTTTTGAGGATATTTTTAATGTATATATACACATGTAATATTTATATATTATTATGATTTAAAATATGGTTTCTTATATATGATCCTTCTTATAAATATAGTTTGCTGATGATGGGCTATTTGATTCAAATATTGCGCGTCTAGTTGACGAGTCAGATGTTAAAAATGCTGTAAATTTATAATTTTCTACGCATATATTTTATTGTATAATAAGTATAAGAAGGTTTTTTTTAAATTTTGTTGTAGCCTGAAGATCATTCTGTAAAAATAGCTGATGATGTTAACGATCCTCAACTACAGTCTAAATATTTTCCTATTCGTGACATTTCACACCATTAGTTAATTCTTTATGTAATTTTTCGTGAAAAGCAGTCCAAGACGATTACCAGTATATTTGTCCTCTTAAACAAATTGCATGAACATTTCAAGTACCATTACCGTCTGATACGTTAAGGTAATTTTAATACTAAAATACTAGTGTGTCCCACTTCAGGATATACCCCCATGATCAAGGTATGCACAAAGATTCATCGTAGTAGGTGAGTATACTGAATTCATCCGTTTTGTTTTTCAACGTTTAGATAATTGGTGAACAGGTCAGTACTTCTGTACAGCAGAGAGACCAAAATATCTAACGAGGGCTAAGACAAATACCATTTTTGGTACGAATTATGCATTTTGCACTTTTTAAATGACTCTTTATGAGAGCTTCTTCATTTATGGGTTTTGGCATTTTTAGCTCTTTTAAGATATCCTGGTTGTGCCTAGGTCAGCATGTATCTGGATGCAGCAGAAGGACAACCCTGATATCCCCAGATGAAATAACAGTATAAAGACCCAAAACTTCAGATTTTGGCAATCTATCAACGCAAGATTTAAGGTCATTAAACCATACACCACTGATGTGTTCCCCACTCATACACAGTTTATTTAGGTTTATATCACATTGGTAAGTTGATTATTTCATGCTTTTGCCTACTGGTACATCATATAATGAATCTGCTATCACACTTAAGCAATTTAATTTCAGTTTCAGTGTGACAGTCTAACTTGCTGATGTACTATCATTTCTTCTTTTTTCACACAGTGATAACTCATTTTTGATTTTCTAATAATTTTTTTTTAATTTTTCAATATTTTTGTATTTTTTATTTTTAAGAAAAGCAGTAAACTATTTACAAAATTCTTATGAAAAACCAGTTATTCAGGATTCCTCATCCCGTTGAGTTCGACTAAATTTTCAAAGCGAGCCCTGTCAAAAGCTTTAGTATAAAGATCTGCCAGGTTATCTAGTGTGTCGACTCAGTACTTTGAACTTCAATTTAAATCATTTAATATATATCAACAATCTCACATCCCCCGTCATGTGCCTAGAGCAGCCACTATCAACATACCATAAGTTGATAATCCTCCTTAGCAGCTCCTGCACACACCAACTAAGAAATTAGTTAGATTGGGGGACCCAAGCCTTAATGGTCTTGGGTCGTCCAAATTCACCAACTACTGTAACATCCATCCAATATCCATTACTCCTAACTAGAGTCTTGGATCTCAGACCTGTTGATGGAATTTGATTTTGATTTCCACTAGGTCTTTGGTCCTGAGGGTTCCTATATGTGTTTGGACTATTTGACCTTTGAAAATTTTGGTTTTGGTACCTTGAATTTTGATTCCAAGAAGCATTATTGTTGTAATTTCTAAAGCCATAGTTATAAAAAGTTCGACCACCATCATTTTGGTATCGATTTTGATATTGACCTTGACTTCTGAAATTATTTGAATTATTATTGTTCATTCTTGGTGAACTGCTTCTAGGTCTCTCATATCTGACTGGTGGAGATTTTGGCTGAAATCTTGGTTGATTTCTTTGAAAATGATGAGCTTGTGGAGTTCCTTTTTCAGCCTTATCTACACCAACAGCAGCATTCTCTGGTTGCTTAGGAGCAGATTTCTTTGGAGAATTTGCAACTTTCTCCTCATTATCACCTTTCTTCTCAGGTGATTTCCCTCTCTGTTTTTCACTAATTTGTGCTTCACTCTTTTTGTTAGGACAGCAGCTAGCTCCATGTCCTTTGATGTGACACTTGAAGCACGATCTCCTTTTCAAAGACTTCTTAGCTGGAGTCTCTGAGGTAGATCCCTTATCAGATGGTGATGATCCCTTAGATAAACCTTGTTTAGTTTGCTTGGATTCAGATTTTTCTTTGTTTTTATTTTTAGCAAACTCTACATTTGATTCATTTTCAATAACAGTTGTTTCATTTTTCATATCACTACCTTGAACAAAATTAATCTTTTTAACAAAAGCTTGATTTTTATTCTTAGGCGGTGAATTTTTCCTTTTCAAAGGTTCCCTTTTATTGTTCTTCTTAGCATCATCACTCTCAGATCCATCACCTTGACTTGATGTGGATGCGAAACTACTTGGTGCAGATGCCATAAAGTCTGCTAGCTCATCTTCACTAGGCAGGAATGAATAGTCATGACTAAGAGGAGGTGGAACTTCATTAAAGCCCTGGAAGCCCACACTGGTCTTGTCATTACTCTTCTTTACCCCACCCATCATGTGTTTCATTACAAAAGACGAATCTCTGAATTGACTCAATTTCTTTTCAAGTTCAACAATTTTGAGTTGTGCATCTGACAACTCTTTGCATTTTTCAGAAATCTCTTTTGTTTTCTCAGCCATCATGTCATGAGCTAAGTCTATGACTTGAAGTTTTTCATTTAGTTTGCAAGTTAAAGCTTCAATTTCAGCTTCATAACCTTTTATCTTCTTCAAGTATGACGATTCATTTCTTTTAGCAAAAAAGTTTGACTCTTTAATGTTAGACATCTCGCTTATCAAACTTTGGTTTTGTGTTGACAACCTGTCAACCTCACCCTGTAGTTCACGGCATCTCAAACATACAGAATTAGATTGTACCTCTTTCTCATGAACTTCTGAGGTTTCATCAGCAACAACCTGTTCAGCTTCACTCTCTTTCTCTACTTCAGCTTCAACATCATTCACAGTAGTTTCAGCCTCATCAACTGGCATTATCTCTGCCATGAATGCCCGAGTGGCATTCTCATTATTTTCCAGATGAACACTACAATCATTTGAACCTTCTCGTACTGTAGAGATCGCAGCTTTATTCCTTTTAACATCTTCATTTCCTTGATACCTCTTTTCTAATGCATCCCACATATCCTTTGAATTTGTGTACCTTTTGAAGGTATGCTTGATGCTATCAGGTAATGACATCTTTATTTCAGCCAAGGCTATTTTTCAACCTCATACATCTTTTTATCATCCTCTTGCATGTTCACATAGTCTGTTCTACGTGGTCTGCCCTCATAATAGTGTGTTGGGTTTGTGTACCCATCTTCAATACAGATCCACATGCGTGCATCCTGAGATTCAATGAATGATTGGAAGCTGGCCTTCCATGTAAGATAATTCTCCACCTTCATCATCTTAGGTGCGTTCAAATTCGTCATGTTCGACATTTTAACGCAACAGACTGGTAAAACCGTACAAAATATCTCCGAAAACAGTGGTTACCAAATTACACCTTTATAATCGTCTCGAAAAGACAAATCCAATGATATATAATGTCGAAAACCGAATTCGGGATTTTCCAGAGTCTGTATTTTTTTTGTATTTTTTTTTTGCCCTAAAAATCCAAGGAATTCGACGGTGCAGACGGTTTAGTAAAACGAGCTACGGATCACTTTCTATTCACGAAAACGTTAATTTTTCCTTATGCTTGCCAAAAAATCTTCCACCTTTTAAATTTGCTACTAATTTCGCTAGCCAGTCAAGATTAATTTCGCTAGTCTATTACTTGTTCAATTTCGCTGATCAAAGTTCGCTGAAAAGGTCAATTTCGCAGGTCAAATTCGCTGGTCAAGTTCGCTGTATATTTCGCTATTACGACGATCAGTAAAGTCGCCGAAAACGTAATAATTTCGCTGTAGAAAATTATACGGTTACCAAAGTCGCCTTTGGATTTAACTTCGCCGGTAATTTCGCAGGTCTATTAAAATCGCAGGTCAGTCTGCGAAATTAATTAAATTCGCCAGTTAAATATGGAAATTCAATCTTTTCGAAACTTTGATGATTTTCCGGATTCCTTAAACAGTTCCTGCAAAATCGAAATAGCCAAAATATCAGTAATTTTCAAAATCCAATAAGAAACAGAACGAAGAACGTGAAGAACACGAAGAACAATCTTCGAATCTTCAAGCCTTTCTAGCCAAAATTCTTCAATAATCAACCAAAACTTGAATCCTAAAACCTGCAGAATAGAAAACAAACAATGCAGAAGATCAAACAACCAAAAATTTCGAAAATTTTTATCAAAAACAGCCAAAATTTCGAAACCCTAATTGCAAAAATTTCGAAAATCTCCCTGTTTCTGCCAAGCACAATTCTGAACCGAGCCTTCAAGAGCCTAATGCTCTGATACCAATTGTAGGTCCCCTTGATGTATGGATCTTTCACAGAATTGTCAATCTAATCAAGAGTGCGGAATCCTCTTGATCAGAATATAGCAGAAAACGTGTAGGAACAGAAACCAGCAATTCACTTTCAAACCGGGTTTCTATTGATTATCAATCTCACAAGAATTACAATCAATCTAAACCCTAACCACAAATTCGTCCAAGCTAAGCTCTCACGAAATTGCTCTCTCACAAAAACTGTTTTGGCTGATTAACCTAAACCCTAAAGCGTAACCTTGTTTATATAACACAAGGTTGCTACTTGGGCTAAGGTTTCCTACATGGGCAAAGCCCAATTCGTCCACCCTTGACCCAACTGGGTTTTGTTTAGCCCAAACTCTATAATTTCACTAATACAAAGCTAAACCCGCTAACTGTTTAACGTTTAACTAATTACAAGATATTCAAAGACCAAATCTAAGTTGTTGTCACAAATATGCACCAACAAACTTTTATTATATTATGCTGATAACTTTTGAAATCTCATTTTGTAGGCTAAACACAAACAGCTTCTGGATTCCGGGGAAGTTGCTTTGGATGATGAGGATACTAGAGCTTCGGTTGGTAATTCTAAGCAGTTTACGAGTTTTGAGGATATTTTTAATGTATATATACACATGTAATATTTATATATTATTATGATTTAAAATATTGTTTCTTATATATGATCCTTCTTATAAATATAGTTTGCTGATGATGGGCTATTTGATTCAAATATTGCGCGTCTAGTTGACGAGTCAGATGTTAAAAATGCTGTAAATTTATAATTTTCTACGCATATATTTTATTGTATAATAAGTATAAGAAGGTTTTTTTTTTAAATTTTGTTGTAGCCTGAAGATCATTCTGTAAAAATAGATGATGATGTTAACGATCCTCAACTACAGTCTAAAGATTTTCCTATTCGTGACATTTCTGCCTCTTCAAGTGTTGTATCTAATGTAAGCGTTTATTAGTTTTATACTGTCTATTTTATTATTGTCTCAATATATTGATATTCTTCTGTATGATTGAGTCTTAAACTTCAAAGCTGAGTTGAGAAGATAGTTTGTGTTGATAAAGAAAGTTATAAAATTTCAAGAATTTAGAGTTGTTATATTCTAAATTAGTTTACTTAGGTGGATAAGATGCACAAACTTCGTGGCAAGACAATTGTAGAAGATAACCAAGCTGTTGATAGACCGTGTAAAGTTCGAAAGGTTCGTTTAGTATCATCCACTTCAGAATCAGTGTTACACTTCACCATACATGCTGAAGATAGACTTGTAAGCTTTTGCAGTCGTTGCTTTGTTTCATTATTTCAACAATTTCAGTTATATATCAATATTTTATAAAATTCACTATTCAATTTTCTGTTTTTTAGCATCTGCCATCAGATGTATCTTCTGTGTTGGATCTGCATACTGATAATCCTAAGCCTATCAAGATCCAGAATCTCAAATGTGAAGTTCAGGAACTGTTTACAACATCTCAAAAACCAATACTGGATTCAACTACGCTATTGTTGGATGGTCTTCTTGTCTGAGATCTTGCAATATTGCTTTTGGTGATGAACTTTCGTTAGAGTATCACAAGTCTACTCAATTGCTGAAGTTAAAAAAAGTTGTGCATACCGTGACAAAGATTGAGTCCTCTTAGTTTCAAGTCATAATTGTTTGTGATTGTACATTTGGTTCGTCGATGGTACTAATTTTGCTTCTTAGACATGTTCTATATGTAGTTATGTCTATAAACATCTTTCTTGTCAATGGGTGGGTGCTACTTTTTTTTGTGGATAGGACAATGGAAATACTCATATGTATTTTCTATATTAACTGATGATGCATATTTATAGTTGTCTTTTAGTTATAATAGATAACACGTTTTGGTACAATGTTGTCACACCCCAACCGATGGCGGAAACATCGGAGTGAGACGAAATAGATTGCAAGAGACTTCATAACACTATTTGTGACGATATTTAATTCAACCAATTTCATTTCATAGATAAATTGTCAAAACATTACAAGAATTCAAATAACAACATTGTTCAAACATGATAATAACAAAATTGATACAACACTTTAAACCTAAACGTCTAAGTGAGTATCTAGGCATCTTTGCTAGTCCGTTTTCATAGCATCATCAATCCTCAACCTGTAACATGTTTAAAATACAATTCAATGCAAAAGCAAAGGCGAGTATTCAAGTTTATGAATAAGTATAAAGTTTAAAAAACGAATCCATATGGCAACTTTGTTTATACAAGATCAACCTAACATGGCATGCAATATTTCTAGCCAATCCTCTGTTTACGCAACAATGATATAATTCAACATGACCACAAGTCTACGGGCGGTGCGTTACTCCTATAGCGCTATACATGTCAAATGGAGGCTCGAGAAAGCTAATGACTAAAACATATCACATAAGTATGGTCCACGTAAGCATCAAGTATAACAACATAGTATTCATGTATAAGGATTGTTTTCATGCATTGCATAAAGAATAAGTTTAAGTGTAGTTTAATAGTTAAACATGTTAAACCTCAAAAGTGGTAAATATAAAAAGGGGGTTGCGAGTATACTCACATAATTGCTAAGTCTTCCGATTATCCAAGTATCGACGAGTGTGCGAGTTTGGGAGGACGAAACACCGAGGTCACCCTATAAGGGCAAACGATGGTGCATGAGTAAAAGGAATTATGACGGAGGATAGGAAGTGAAATCTAAAGTATAACTTGTTGATATATATATATATATATATATTTTATTTTTTTTTCGCATAGAGTATACATAGTTTATGTATTGCTTCCAAATTGACTCATTAAGATAATTATAGAAGTATTATCAAAAGAATGAAAATAAATAAATGACTAAATAAATAAGTTTACGTTTATAATTATAATTATTGTTATAAAATTTAATTGAATCCGATAGGCTTCGTCTAATAAAATAAACGTTTCGTTTTACGGGATTTTACAAAAAAACGGGCAGAGTTTCATCTGTTTTTGGACGATCCCGACAACACAAGTTGTCAATCTATTTTCAAAATTCAATAAACAATTGACGAAACAACATCTAATTATATGTTTCTATGTATTTTTAGGACAATATATATATATTGCGGTTTTATGATAGCGAGATATATAAAACAATATAATTGGAATATTTACGTCGTTAAAATACCGAGTGCACCGAGACCTCAGTTGACCAGGTTTGACCCGACAGTTGACCGCTTGACCGGGACATCGAACCGAACCTGGTGAACAGAAATAAGAATCAAACCATTCTTCATCGGATTTAAAGAAAATAGTAGCAATCGAACGAAAAAAAAAGAAAAGAGGGATTACCGATTGAGCTTGACTGAACCGGATCTGAACCAATCGATCTGAATCTGAACCGAGCCGTGTGAGTCGAAACAAACCGAGAACCAAAACTGAATCGGAACTAAGTTGAGCCAAGACCCGAACCAAACTGATGTCGAGACACGAACCAGACTCAACCCGAGTAACTAAGCTGGTGACCCGCGACTTGAACCAACTTCACTGTTCCTGTCGCCACTGCCGTAGACGGCTGGAGTGCCGCCGGCGGCGTCGCCACTCGAGTCCGAAACAACCAAGACACTCGAATCAAAATTCAAATCTGAATGTAAAAGAAAGGAAGGAGACGAGGGGGGGTGTTTACCGAAAAGATGTGTAGGACCAGGCGCCACCGCCGTCGACGCCATGAAGGTGTCGGCCTCATCTTCTTCGTCGTCTCTCTCTCTCTCACTCCGTAATCTCTCTCTCTCTCTCTCCTCGCTTTCTATGTCTCTCTCTTCTCGTCGTCCCCTATACCCACCGCCGTGCGCCACCACTGCAATGGTGGTGGCCAGAGATTCAATCGAACAGGGGGGTGTGAAGAGGTGAGGAGCTGTGGTTGTTGTTGTGCAAAGCTGAGACGCCGGTAACGCAGCTCCGACCGCCAGAAATTTCTAGTGAGAGACCGAGGGGTGTTGGGTGTTATGCATAGGAGATTAGGGTTTTTATTAGATCAAGATGCATAGAGAAGGAACTCACAAGAAGGTGTCGGCTGAAGCTTTGAAAGAGAAATGAGGGGTTTGAAAGAAAAGTTGTTTATATAGTTAGATTAACAATTGGCCCAGGGCCCACAAGCCCGTTACTAGCATTTTTAAGCGGCCCAAACACGTTTTCAAGATTTGTTTTCAAACCCGAGCATCGTATAATGTCGTAGAATAATATCTTGAGGTCAAATTACGCAGAATGTCGTTGGAACTCGTTGTGTGACGCGTTCGTTCGTCGTTTGCGTTAAAAGTGCGTAAAATGCGTAGTTTTCCGTTTTTAAACCGTTTTTCGATCAGATTTAAACTGCGTTTCAAAAAAAAAAAAGAAACGAACTCGTATTTTATAAAAATATGGAAATATGGAAATATGAGGCGTTACAGTCTCCCCTCCTTTAGGAAATTTCGTCCCGAAATTTATTCAAGAGTATGACTTGAGAGGATTTTGGCAAACAGAAGAGGTTTGTTTAAAACTGAGGCTTTAGAGTTTGGGACAACAGAGTATAATTGAGGTATAAGGGTGAACGATTGATCTAATAACGATTATGAGTATAAGAATAGCATAAGCATCGGATAAACAAAAGTAGTGTTAAGGATGAAGTCTCGTCATGGATAATCGAATATAATGCGTTTGTGAGTTGTTTAAAGTTTGAATTAGGTCCATAAAGGTCTGCAAAACACTGACTTTCTCATGGCACGTTTTACGAAAGTTTAGTAACATGGTGAAAACACTTATATATAGGAAGTACCAGCGGCGTATCCACCATGTTTTGACCACATGACGTCCGTTTCGTTAGTCGGTGTCATGTTACGTTCCGTGTCTTACCATACACAGTAGTACACTCCATGATTCTCATGCGCCTACCACTATAATCCCGTGTGCACCCGCGATTATACTGATCGTCGCATGATCCGCATAGCTTGTACTAGTTGTGTATGAATCAGGGTATACATAAATTTGAAAAAAAAAATGTGTATGTATAAGAATGTAGTATATAAGCAAGTCCATGCTTAAGTACGTGTGGGACCCACGTAAGCGAATCCCTCGGATTCCGCTCGCTTACGGGTACGAATGTATGAATCATGAGTATGAATGTAAGCATGAGCATAAGTATAAGTATAACGTGTATGAAAGGGAGTATAAAATGTGAGTACAAACATAAGTTTAAGTATAAACACAAAGCGTATGAGTATGACTACGAGTATAAGTGTGAACATAAGATGTATGAGCATAGACATGAACTTGAATATAAGTGTAAAACGTGAAGGTTTATATATGAATAAGATATATATGTATGAATATAAGTGTAAATAAAGTTGTATAAGTGTATTTGAAAACATAAAATGTATGAACATGAATATGAATATGAATATGAATGTAGTATAAACATGAATGTAAGTACAACGTAAGTGTATAATTGTGAGTGTACGTATAAACGTAAAACGTATGAATTTTGAATCATGAGTATAACATAAATGTGTAAGCGTGAACATAAGTAAAGGCATAAAATGTGTAAGTATGGATGTAGGAAATAATGATTTTGTTTATAGTATAAATCGAAATGAACGAGTTTATGCGCGTAAAAGATCAAAAGTTTCGAGTATGAAAGAGAAAGGGAACGTGTGACACGCGTGAGATTGTTGTGAGATATTGACTAAAAAGTGTAAAATGGTATGCATATATAGTTGTTTACGCAAAACGTGAAGTTATATAGATTGAGTTGTCATGAAATGCAGGATCTAGTTTGTGAATGTAAGGGAATATAAAACAGTTATTGGTTACGTGAAACGTACTTTGTAAAAAAGGATGGAATGCTACTACGGTTTTAAAAGAGATTACATAAGTTTAAAAATTTGTCGGTCCTTATGAAGTTTCCTTGCCCACGTGTTTTGAATTTAACTGACATATCGAGTGAGGTTTTGAAAAGTTATAGAGATAAAAAAAATCCGCATCGTCTTAAGTAACTTTGTGTTAGAAACTTCGAAGTTTACAGATTCTTGTGAAAATGTTCATCCTTAGGAAAAAGGATCTTGGTATATGAACTTAGTGTTTTGCTGGTAAAGCGTCTTTTAATAAAAATGTGTTATTGATTTCGAAAGAAGTTTTAGTAAACGACTGAATAATAGTTGTAATTTTTTGTATGAAAAGTTGGTTTGATTCTCAATTGAAAAATAGTATTCTTTAGTATAGTGATGCGAGACGAGCGTGTTTTAGTAATTACGTGAAATATGAAATTTTGTGGGCAATGATTTTATTAGACCGCCTAGGTTGGTAAGTAGCATTTCGTGAAATTTTTGAAAGTCGAGGAACTCAAATCCGTTGGTGAGGTCGTTGTAAGATGAGAAAAGAAACAGAGTTAATCGTCAAGGTAAGGAAATCACTCCTATCTCGGTGATATGTCTCTGCTCGTTGTTACAAAGGCGTAAATAAAATTACGTGAAATCATGCATGCTAATAATGTATAATCGTATGAAAAGTAAGAGTATGATGTTGCGCAAAAATGAATCTCGAAAAATTATTCAAAATTGACAAAAGATCGAAAATAATAAAGCGCAAGCTCGAATAAAACTTGGATGGTTCCAAACGGAACATTGACTAACCAAAGTGGTCAAAAGAGTCTTTTGAATTTGAGAGCATGCTTTGGCCTAATAGGTGAAATACTCTCGCTGACACATCGGTTAACGGTATTTACCCTTCCGGTTATTACATGTTCCCATTCAATCGACAATTCGAGATTTGGCGGAATTTATAAAAATCAAGGAGTGGGACTAGTCAACAAGGTACGGGTTTCACCCCTAACTTGACGACTTCGTACCCTAAGTATAGTTGGCACTCGTCGGGTCAATTAAATTTTCGACACGTTGACGAGCGTCCACTAGAATTTAAATTTGAAATTTCCATTAAGATGTGGATTTCACTCCTAACTTAATGGTGAATTTCGTGCGAAAATAGAATCAGGCGGGATGAGAGTCGTTTACCAAATTGTGGGTTTCACGCCTATTTTGGTAAACTCGTCTCGTTTGTATAATACGACTGTTTTCGTGTTAAACAAAAAATCGAGTAAAATGCCTTGGAAAAAGGCGTATGTTAAAGGAAATAACGAACAAGTATAAGCACATAAAAGGCATGTCGAGAATAACACACAAAGAATAGATCAATAGATCAAGTATCGACACATAATAAGATAAGTATTGTCACATAAGAATAGCACGTCAAGTATTAACACACAAGCGATATATACGTTTAAAACGTCATAGCGAATAAATAAAAGCAAATAGAGTAGCATGCAAGTAGTTTCAAGCAAGACGTAAGAATAAAGCTCTAAAACTATAGACTAGGTTAAAGCATTCCTACTTTTCCTAATTCCCTATAGTTATGGCTCTGATACCAATCTGTCACACCCCAACCGATGGCGGAAACATCGGAGTGAGACGAAATAGATTGCAAGAGACTTCATAACACTATTTGTGATGATATTTAATTCAACCGATTTCATTTCATAGCATCATCAATCCTCAACCTGTAACATGTTTAAAATACAATTCAATGCAAAAGCAAAGGCGAGTATACAAGTTTATGAATAAGTATAAGTATAAAGTTTAAAAAACGAATCCATATGGCAACTTTGTTTATACAAGATCAACCTAACATGGCATGCAATATTTCTAGCCAATCCTCTGTTTACGCAACAATGATATAATTCAACATGACCACAAGTCTACGGGCGGTGCGTTACTCCTATAGCGCTATACATGTCAAATGGAGGCTCGTGAAAGCTAATGACTAAAACATATCACATAAGTATGGTCCACGTAAGCATCAAGTATAACAACATAGTATTCATGTATAAGGATTGTTTTCGTGCATTGCATAAAGAATAAGTTTAAGTGTAGTTTAATAGTTAAACGTGTTACACCCCAAAAGTGGTAAATATAAAAAGGGGGTTGCGAGTATACTCACATAATTTCTAAGTCTTCCGATTATCCAAGTATCGACGAGTGTGCGAGTTTGGGAGGACGAAACACCGAGGTCACCCTATAAGGGCAAACGATGGTGCATGAGTAAAAGGAATTATGACGGAGGATAGGAAGTGAAATCTAAAGTATAACTTGTTGATATATATATATATATATATATATATATATTCGCATAGAGTATACATAGTTTATGTATTGCTTCCAAATTGACTCATTAAGATAATTATAGAAGTATTATCAAAAGAATGAAAATAAATAAATGACTAAATAAATAAGTTTACGTTTATAATTATAATTATTGTTTTAAAATTTAATTGAATCCGATAGGCTTCGTCTAATAAAATAAACGTTTCGTTTTACGGGATTTTACAAAAAAACGGGCATAGTTTCCTCTGTTTTTGGACGATCCCGACAACACAAGTTGTCAATCTATTTTCAAAATTCAATAAACAATTGACGAAACAACATCTAATTATATGTTTCTATGTATTTTTAGGACTATATATATATATATATATATATATTTATATATATTGCGGTTTTATGATAGCGAGATATATAAAACAATATAATTGGAATATTTACGTCGTTAAAATACCGAGTGCACCGACACCTCAGTTGACCGAGTTTGACCAGGTTTGACCCGACAGTTGACCGCTTGACCGGGACATCGAACCGAACCTGCTGAACAGAAATAAGAATCAAATCATTCTTCATCGGATTTAAAGAAAATAGTAGCAACCGAACTAAAAAAAAAAAGAAAAGAGGGATTGCCGATTGAGCTTGACTGAACCGGATCTGAACCAATCGATCTGAATCTGAACCGAGCCGTGTGAGTCGAAACAAACCGAGAACCAAAACTCAATTGGAACTAAGCTGAGCCAAGACCCGAACCAAACTGATGTCGAGACACGAACCAGACTCAACCCAAGTAACTAAGCTGGTGACCCGCGACTTGAACCAACTTCACTATTCCTGTCGCCACTGCCGTAGACGGCTGGAGTGCCGCCGGCGGCGTCGCCACTCGAGTCCGAAACTACCAAGACACTCGAATCAAAATTCAAATCTGAATGTAAAAGAAAGGAAGGAGACGAGGGGGGGTGTTTACCGAAAAGATGTGTAGGACCAGGCGCCACCGCCGTCGCCGCCATGAAGGTGTCGGCCTCATCTTCTTCGTCGTCTCTCTCTCTCTCACTCCGCAATCTCTCTCGCTCTCCTCGCTTTCTCTGTCTCTCTCTTCTCGTCGTCCCCTATACCCACCGCCGTGCGCCACCACTGCAATGGTGGTGGCCGGAGATTCAATCGAACAGGGGGGTGTGAAGAGGTGAGGAGTTGTGGTTGTTGTTGTGCAAAGGTGAGACGCCGGTAACGCAGCTCCGACCGCCGGAAATTTCGAGTGAGAGACCGAGGGGTGTTGGGTGTTATGCATAGGAGATTAGGGTTTTTATTAGATCAAGATGCAGAGAGAAGGAAGTCACAAGAAGGTGTCGGCTGAAGCTTTGAAAGAGAAATGAGGGTTTTGAAAGAAAAGTTGTTTATATAGTTAGATTAACAATTGGGCTTGGGCCCAGGGCCCACAAGCCCGTTACTAGCATTTTTAAGCGGCCCAAACACGTTTTCAAGATCTGTTTTCAAACCCGAGCGTCGTATAATGTCGTAGAATAATATCTTTAGGTCAAATTATGCAGAATGTCGTTGGAACTCGTTGTGTGACGCGTTCGTTCGTCGTTTGCGTTAAAAGTGCGTAAAATGCGTAGTTTTCCGTTTTTAAACCGTTTTTCGATCAAATTTAAACTGCGTTTCTAAAAAAAGAAACGAACACGTATTTTATAAAAATATGGAAATATGGAAATATGAGGCGTTACAAATATCTATACACATATCTATATGTTCTATCCATCTGTGTTATGCATGGTTTTCTAATATCTGATACTTACTATCTATCCATCTGGCAAGTTTTGTTGAAGATAATGGATGACAGTTTTTTGGAAAGTCTGTTGGAAAGCAACAGAAGTTTTTAACAGTTAATAGACAACAGTGGTTTGCTTTCAACATAATGGAATTGCTGTTGAATAAACCTATTGACCATTAGTGTATATCAATTTTATGAGTCTGCACTAATTATTTTTTTACTCTCTGTTAATATGTGCTATGCATGGTTTCTAAGAAACGACCCGTGTTTGCACACGGGTCTTACCGCTAGTACTATATAATAAAAGAAACCAAGTTTGGGACACTTGTCATCATATTAGGCCATGCATCTTATGGATAATTATTATTTAGTTTAATTAATCTCTTCTAATTAATTATAGATATCCCTCCTATTAAATATTATTTAATTTAACTCCTTATAGATAATTATTATTTAGTTTAATATCTTATAGATAATTATTATTTAGTTTAATTTTAATTTAATCTCTTCTAGATAAAAATTCATAATTATTTATTAACGAAACATATTTTTTTAATAAATTATCTAACCATAAATTTTAAAATTCGTTTGATGAAAAGGGAAGACACTCAAATATCTTATTTATTTATTATGGGGATTTTAATTATTGTCTATTAGTTTATCTTAAGAAATTTATACATAGTTAGGTTCAATATTTGTTTTGTCATATTATTATTATTATTATTATTATTATTAAATTAAATATATAACTTGATTGTTCGTACTTAGGTCCTTAATTTGTTTGTCATATTATTATAACTAAATATATAACTTGATTGTTGTTACTAACCACCTATAGTGTTCGTTTATTTTTGAAAAATTAGAGATTAAATTCAACATATTATTTTCATAATCTATTACTATCTAACTTTAAATATATATATATATATATATATATATATAAAACAAGGGTCATGATTTAGAGAAAACGGTAGAAAGTGTGAGAACAGTGAGAACGCTTATCGATCGTCCGATCAAAACAATCTATGGACTAGATTGGCGCAGTGGCGTTTTCGTAAATAACATCAATTTTATTACGTAAACGCGCTTCATTAAGGGTAAAAGGGTCTTTTGACTTCTCCACACAAAACGCCATCTCATCAAATAAAACGCCAAAAACAAAAATCACATACCATTCCCTGTAAAAACGCCATTATATATAAAACGCCAAACTTAATTAGAGTAAAATCCCGCCTAAAAAAACCGCCAAAAAATCCTATATATACAACATCTCAGACCTTCAATTAAAAACACACACAAAAACCCAAACACCATATTTCATATATCACATTCGCCTTAGAAAACGCCAAAAAACCCAAACATCAAATACCTTCTAACCCTAAATGTTTTTTTGAAATTCAGTTTGGTTGTCTGTAAGATTTCGCTCAATGAAATGGACAAAATCCTTAAGTGAGGATGTTGTCCATTTCATTGAGTAAAATCTTATTGACTAATCCTCAACTTCCATCTAATTTATAACGCCAAAACATACAAAAACATTATTGAGCTTTGTTGTCAATAAAGTTTAGCTGTATGGGGTGGACAACATTGTCAGTTATCTTTTTTAACAGAGGATTAAAAATGTTGTCCATCTCATACAGCAAAACATTATTGATTTTAGCATGATCAAATTTTGAGTTTTAAGGTGCTCTTATTTCGTGGCGTTATATTTATCGGTAAAACGCCAAAAAAGTTAAACAAATCAAACATCGTTCATTATGAAATTCAAGATTGTTGGCTGAAGGGTCTAAACTCAATAACATTTTGCTGCATGAGATGGACAAATCTTCAAGAAAAAGATGCTGATGTCAGACTGTGTGCTTCCAAACAGCCACACATAAAACTACGTGAAAAATAAAAAAACAAAATGAATCATACGAAAGTCGAACCAGACAGTTAACATGATTCAAAAAAGAAAAAAAAGACTGGTGACAGTGAAGATTTGGAAGATCAATTGTTTATGTATTCTTTTTTTATTTTCCTTTTCAGTTGATTGTTATATAATAAAAACGTCATATATAATAAAAACGCCAAAACAACCAAAATGCTTGCTTAAACGACATTATCCCGTTAAACGCCACCAAAAACTCCCAAACTATAATAAAATTACTTGGAAAAAGTATTATAAAAAGGGGCAATTACATATATCCCCCTACAAACTTCATAAATTACGTATATACCCAACTCAAAATTTAATTTACATATATCCCCTCTCAAAAAATGAAAAATATCAAATATACCCATTTTGATTTATTTTAATAAAATTATTTTAAAATTTTACTATTTTGCCCTTTTTACTAAAACTTAAAAACTTCTCTTGATCTTAAGAAACCTATAAACCCCAATTATCAGGTCCGTCAACACAATGTCATGAACAATTTACGTTTCAAGATCAGAAATTTATCAACTAATCTACTCAGTAAAGAAGACGAATCAATTGTATAGTGATCCAGGACCAGATCTTACCCAATAATCAAGAAAATCTGAAATAAAAAAGTCAATAGCCAAAACGACAACACGAACGAAGATCAGTCATGCAACTCAATTCCCAAATCGTTTTCAACAACAAAAAAAGCAATCCGATTGACATCTGGAAAATCAAAGGAGATTCAATGACCGTTCCAAATTCCAAAATAAGTGGCAGAAAGCATTGACTTTGATTTCAAAATAGCCATAATATGTGTAAAAGACAGATCCAAAATCTAGAGGAAATGCAGAAAGCAAATCTATGGAAATCATTAAAAAAACATGAAATTAATAAAGGGAAATTGAAGGATCTGATCCACATGTTCAATGCTTTGATGCAAGAGAAAAAAAAAGGAAAGATGAATCACACTTTTATTCGTAGTATGCAGTTATAACAATGAGGGAGAGAGAGATGGAGAGATGCTGGAGTGTTCTTTTAAGTTATAAAAAGGGTATTTTTGTCAATATAAGGTAATATTATAGAAGAAGGGGAAATGTGAAATTTAAATTTTGAATTGGGTATATATGTAATTAGGTTTTAAAATAAGGGGATATATGTAATTCTCCCTTATAAAAAAACCCAAAAAAAATATAAAATAAAAAACAAACTTGAAAATGTAACTAGAAACAAAAAATACAAATCATTAATACTGAAGATAGGGAAAATTTATTATATTAGAATCTAAAACGCCAAACTTGAAAGATGGGACGTGTTACAGACTTCAGAGATAAAGCTTATAAAAAACAATAATTACAAACAGTAACTGAAAAGACGAATACTTTATTATAATAATGCACCGCCTAACTTAGGCGCCAAAAAGACATCCTATAAAATCATACGTCTCAGCAACTTCCATTTGATAAAAAAAACGCCAATACTACCAAATACCACTCACTGAAAAACGCCCAAAAAAAATCAAAGATGGTTAATATGCTTTCTTGGATATTCATAATAGTTGTTCGTGAAGTTTCACTGAATGAATTATTATCAGAAGGGAGTAACTCAGAAAGATTTTGCTGCATGAGATGGACAAAAATTCAAGAAAAAGATACTGATGCCAGTCATATGGCATTTTGTATTTTTTGTTCTTGAAGAAAGTTTGGATGACGAGAAGAGATCAATGACAATGAAGAGTGGGTTGATTATAAAGATGAAGATCAAGATAAAGAAAAAGCGAAAAACCCACTCACACGAAATAGATCTATGTCCCCAAACATTCACAAAAAAAAAACCAGATCAACAGACGAGCAGGCAAAAAAATCAAACCAATGGGTTTGTTAAGTTTTACTTAAAACGCCATACATTTGGTGACAGTTCTAGTACTATTAAAGAAGAGAGAGACTGATGAAAGTGAAGATTGGGAAGAGAGATCCGATTAGGATTTTTAATTTATTTTCTTCGCTTGTATTTTTTTTCCTGCGGTTGAAATATAATATAACAATAGTAAAACGCCAAGATAACACAAACGCCAAAAGTTTATAAAAAATAATAGAACAATGGGGCATCTTGTTTAAAACGCCTTGGAAAACGCCATTCAAATAGATAATGGCATACAATTTGAATAAACGCCAAAATGTTAATACAATGAAACCATTAAACGCCATTAAATATTGAATTTGGTTAACGCCAAAAATCTTAAAAACCAACAATATTGGGAAAAGCGGAACTGGAAAAGCAAAAGATGAAAGGTCAAAAAAGCTCCTCCGCCCTTTTCTAAGCGGCGGGACACGTGTTGGGCAGGAAGCGTTCTCACCGTTCTCACACTTTTGAGCGTTTTCTCCTGATCCCGTTTCTATAAAACAAAATGTTGCAATACATCGCTAAAATCAAGCCACTAGTACAAAAATGATTTTAGGGGACGTTTTAAACTATAATTTTGGGGCGGTTTAGACAAAAACCATGTCAAAAATCCAGATGATGGTTCATTATACAAAAAACCGGGTCAATAAAGTGTATTTGGGCCGGTTTAAAACAAAAGAGTTGATTAAATTGGGGGTGGCGCTATTTTGGGGCGGTTATGCTTTTGGGGTGTGGGCATGTGCTTGTATTTTGTTTTTATTATTAAACTAACCTTATCTATAACCTTAAGGTGAGGCTATTGTTGAAACTATCAAAGCAAAATCTAGATATTTAATTACTACGGCAGTGTGATAGGAATAAACCCACATTTTCTCATCAGTTTTACAGTCATCAATCATTCTCAAGGCTTCAAACACCTGAGGCTTCACCAAGAGATGCAGTTAATGAGGATCCGGCCTAAGTTGATTTGAATTGGGTCTGTTTAGCCCAAGTCCAACCCAATGTCTGAGAAGTTTGTGACCCAGAACACTACAACCCACGATGCAGTCTTGTTTTTCCAATTTAGTTCAACTATTTTTATGTTTCAGCAATTTTCTTTTCTTTGTTATTTTATTTTATTTAACTTTTCAACGGCAGTTTCTTTTAATTCCTAATTGTATGCATAGTGGGTGGTTTTTCTGGCCTTTTCCACTTTTTGTATCGATCGTTAATGAATTTAAAAGACAGACTTGAATTTTGCAAAACTTTAAATTCTCTGTGAGAGTTTGTTTCTTCCTTGCTATTCTAATCAGTGGCAGGATTAGAAGGTGATCTAGGAGGTTGGTGTTGATATTCACGTGGTGGACCTGTATCGTGAAAATTGAGACCATATTTGCCCAACGGATCTTCGAGTGGTGTGGCTGTAACTCGACGGTACATTGAATTATCATCAATTTTATCCATGCGGGTTGTTTTCGATCCACTTACTAAATTGGAAAAACAAGTCTGCATCGTGGGTTGTAGTGTTCTGGGTCACAAACTTCTCAGACATTGGGCTGGACTTGGGCTAAACAGACCCAATTCAAATCAACTTGGGCCGGATCCTCATTAACTACATCTCTTGGTGAAGCTTCGGGTGTTTGCCTACCATCTTCCCCTTCTTCAGAAAAGTTTGACCTCAAACTTGGTAGGGGTTCTTCCTGGTCAAAATAAGGCTGCAGATCAACCACAATAAATGTGGCAGAGACACCGTACTCCCCCGGCAGATCAACTTTATAAGCATTGTCATTAACTTTGGCAAGAATACGAAACTAACCTTCAGAGCGGGGGCTTAGTTTAGAACGACGTTTCGATGAAAAGCGCTCTTTACGAAGATGAACCCAAACGAGATCTCCGGGTTGGAATAAAATATGTTTACGACCCCTATCACGACGATATTTCAGCAGGTCATTACTTTTGGTGATTTTGTCGTTGACTTGTTGACATAGTCGCTTAATATCAGCTACTAAAGTACTGGCCTCCTGACTAAACTTTGTGGTTGTATCAAGAACATCAAGGTCTAAAGGCATATGAGGATTCTGACCATAAACCACGATAAAAGGGCTTAACCCGGTAGTTTTACTCGGAGCACGGTTGTAGGCAAATTCAGCCTGCGGAAGTAATTCCTCCCACTTCTTCTGGTTGTGAGTAATGAGAGCACGAAGTAGGGAACCCAGAGTTCGGTTAGTGGCCTCCGTTTGTCCATCCGTTTGAGGATGGCATGTAGTGCTGAACTTGAGAGAAGTTCCCAGTTTACGCCATAATGTTACCCAAAAATGACTAAGGAATTTAACATCGCGATCACTAGTCATTGTTTTAGGTATCCCGTGCAGCCGAACTATTTCCCTAAAATAGAGCAATGCAATCTGGACAGCATCATAAGTGGTATGACAGGCCACAAAGTGAGCCATCTTTGAAAAACGATCAACCACTACCATTATAGAATCTTTATGACGTTGTGTGCGGGGCAGACCAGTTATAAAATCAAGACTAACATCCTCCCATGGGGACACAGGTACAGGTAGCGGCATGTATAATCCATGAGGAAAGGAGTGACTCTTGGCTTGGTGACAAGGCAGGCAGCGACGGATAATGTGAGTCACATCTCTGATCAGTTTTGTCCAAAAGAAATGGGAGTGTAGCATTGCAGTAGTCTTGTCAATTCCCAGGTGCCCTGCTAAACCACCCTCGTGGATTTCCTTGATTAATGATATGCGAATACTATGTCGAGGGATGCACAGCTGTTGTCGTTTGAAAAGAAACCCCTAAGAAATATGATAATTTCCAGTAGCATGCCTTTGATACGTCAAGAATATAGTACCAAAATCTGGATCAGCATGGTACACTTCCTTTATAAGTTCTAGCCCAATAACTCGGGGTTGTAAGGAAGTTAGCATTGAGTACTTACGGGACAAAGTATCAGCACCTTTGTTAAGCTTACCAGATTTATGCTTAATGGTGAAGTTAAAAACCTGCATAAACTCGACCCATTTAGCATGTCGCGGTTGAAGCTTGTGCTGACCTTGGATATATTTAAGTGCCTCGTGATCAGAATGCAGAATAAATTCTTTGGATACTAAGTAGTGCTGCCAATGATCCAAGGCTCGAACGATTGCATAAAATTCTTTATCGTACGTAGAGTATCGTTTCTTGGCATCATTTAGTTTTTCGCTGAAGTACGCTAGTGAACGTCCTAACTGAGATAAAACTACCTCAATACCCACACCTGAGGCATCACACTCGACCTCAAACACCTCTTCAACACAAGGAAGAGCGAGCACCAGTGTAGACGATAACAACCTCTTGAGTTCTTCAAATGCAGATTGAGCTTGAGGGGTACCTCGGTCATAGGAGCCACGATAGAACTGAAGTTTTAAACAAAACGCCTATAAAAAGAGGCAAGCCCGTGAAAGCTGCGGACCTGCTGTATGGATTGCGGTGTTGGCCAATCGCGAATAGCCTGCACTTTCCTTTCATCAACCTGTATGCCTTGGCCAGATACTAAATAACCCAGGAGGTAACTTGATTAGCGAAAAACTCACACTTTTCTAAATTCCCATACAGTTTTTCTCTGTTTAATACTTCAAACAATTGATGTAGATGATCCTGGTGCTCACCAGCGGTGTGGCTATATATAAGAATGTCATCAAAGTACACAACAATAAATCTGCCTAGAAAAGGTTTTAATACCTGATTCATTAAGCGCATAAAGGTGCTGGGAGCATTCGACAGTCCAAATGGCATGACAAGCCACTCGTATAGTCCGTCTTTGGTTTTGAAGGCTGTTTTCCATTCATCACCATCTTGTATTCGGATTTGATGATACCCACTCCGCAGGTCAACCTTAGAGAACACCGTCGCTCCGTGTAGCTCATCGAGTAAATCGTTTAACCGATGAATTGGAAATCGATACTTAACAGTGATCTTATTAATAGATCTACTGTCCATACACATACGCCATTCACCATTCTTCTTGGGTACAAGTATTGTCGGCACAACACATGGGTTGAGCGATTCACGAATGAGCCCCTTCTTTAATAGAGCATCAACCTCTTTCCTGATTTCATTCACTTCCTGCGGATTAGTACGGTAGGCTGGCTTGTTGGGTAAGACTGCTCTGGGTACCAAGTCAATTCTGTGTTGGATAGTCTTCATAGGAGGTAACCATGATGGTATTTCAGCCGGGAATACTTGAGCATAGGATTGTAATAATGGCTGGATAAGTGGGTGCTGGTTGTTGGCTATGGGTTCCATTCCTTCATCAAGTCCTGCCAAAATAAACTCTTTGAAGGACTGAAATTCAAATTGGTCGGCCTTGAGGTGTGTACTCAAAGGTGGGGATTTTATGGGTTGACTGGTTGGAGAAATAGGGGTGAGTACGATCTTTCAGTCATTGTGAATGAAGGAATACGTATTTTTATACCCGCCATGTGTCACCCGGGGATCAAACTGCCACGGATGACCCAAAAGTATTTGACAGGCATCCATGGGAAGGACGTCACACCACACCTCGTCCGAATATGACCTGCCAATACTCAAAGAGATAAGAACTCGGTGAGATACCTGAATGCCTTTGCCATGGTTTAACCACTGAATTATGTAGGGAGCCGGGTGAGGCTGAGTGTTCAAGCTTAATTTGTCAACCAGGGTCTGAGATGCCACATTCGTACAGCTACCCCCATCGATAATCACGGTACATACACGCTGGAATGGTACATCTGGTGTGAAAATAGCTTCTTGCTGAAGAACTTCTTCCCAAACCGGAGCGGCGCTTAACATTCTCCGGATTACTAAGCAATCGCCCTCGTCGGGGCCCACCATCTCTTCCGTTGGTTCAGGTTCTGCATTCGGCTCAGAGGAGGCCTCACTTCTGAATTCATACCCCGTGGCTAACTCGAAATTAGCAAGGGTGATGACTCGTTTGTTGGTACACTCAGAAGCTATATGCCCTAGACCTTGGCATCTGAAACATCTCCTAGGTGCTTTGGGGGAGTCGGAGTTATGGGAAGATGAGACTGGTGTTTTAGGGTTAAAAGGGCTGGTGGATTTCGGGGTGAAATTGGGTTTTAAATTGGTGTTGGGCTTGAATGTGGACCGAGTGGTGTCTTGCTTCCCTTAAGCCCGCTGCTGAGAATCAACTTTATGGGCCAGCACTGTCAATTCAGCCAAAGTCTCATAAGTATGCAGCTCCACAATATTTGCTACCCGAGGCTCTAACCCTCCTAGGTAACGCACTAATGTTTGAGGATCATCTTCAGAAATGTCACATTTCATCAATAGGTACTCTAATTCTCACGAATAATCTTCAGCCGTACCCAACCCCTGTTTCAACGATTGTAATTGAAAAAGCCCTGCCTGAATGTAGTGGGATGGGAGTAACTTTTGTTTCATCTTCTCCTTCATTTTTGACCATGTCCGGATCTTTTCCTTCCCTCGTCGCTCTCGTTTTAAACATACGTTAGACCACCAGGTAGAGGCGTACTTGCGTAGTTTAAGGGCAACGATCTTAACCTTTTGTTCTTCAGCAGTCTGTTTGTAGTCGAACACCTGTTCGACAGTTTGGATCCAGTCAACGAACTCATCTGGATCTAATTTGCCTTCATACTCGGGTATATCCACCTTAATGTCATTCGGGTGCCAACCAGATTGATCCCTGTTGCCCGGGGTTCCTGACCCGCTTGTTCCACCAGAATTAACATCATCGTCTACTCCTTTGTTTTGAGAAACGATTAATTCTTGAATCTGATCTTGCATAGCTTTCATTTGCTGCACCACCTCCCTTCGATCGGTCTCAAGGGCTTCAGTTATCAGTTTCTTCATCTCAGAAACACTTCGGGTATCCATAGCTCTGATACCAAATGATATACATAGATTTAGTAAGTGGATCAAAAACAACCCGAATGGATAAAATTGATGATAATTCAACGTACCGTCGAGTTACAGCCACACCACTCGAAGATCCGTTGGGCAAATCTGGTCTCAATTTTCACGATACAGGTCCACCACGTGAATATCAACACCAGCCTCCTAGATCACCTTCTAATCCTGCCACTGATTAGAATAGCAAGGAAGAAACAAACTCTCACAGAGAATTTAAAGTTTTGCAAAATTCAAGTCTGTCTTTTCCATTCATTAACGATCGATACAAAAAGTGGAAAAGGTCAGAAAAACCACCCACTATGCATACAATTAGGAATTAAAAGAAACTGACATTGAAAAGTCAAATAAAATAAAATAACAAAGAAAAGAAAATTGCTGAAACATAAAAATAGCTGAACTAAATTGGAAAAAAAAGACTGCATCATGGGTCGTAGTGTTCTGGGTCACAAACTTCTCAGACATTGGGCTGGACTTGGGCTAAACAGACCTAATTCAAATCAACTTGGGCCGGATCCTCATTAACTGCATCTCTTGGTGAAGCTTCGGGTGTTTGCCTACCACTTCGATCCATTCAACAACCCATCTAAGGTATGAACTTTTTTTTCATTTATTGTTTACATTTTTACTTTTAGTTAATTTTATTTATATATTAATTGATTATCTGTTAATTGTAGTTAACTCGTCGTTCTATACGGAAATCTTCAACTTTAAGGGAGGGAAAAAATTCATTTATTGTTGATACATTTTTACTTTTGGTTAATTTCATTTATATATTAATTGAATTTATGTTGTTAATCACGGTTAAAAATTGAAGAATTGTAGTTCTATCAACAAATTAAAGGTACGGCAAGTTTATTCATATTGCATCTATTGTTTATATTTTTTTATTTTATATATTAATTGATTATGTATTGTTATTGATATATATTCTATAGTATGTAAGTATATGTATTTATTATACGTGTTTTATATATATATATATATATATACATATTGTTGTATGCATATACATCTAGATAACCTTTAGAGTATACCTATCCGAAATTTATATATACATATTGTTGTATGCATATACATCTAGATAAATTTCGGATTGTCCCCATTTTGGGACTGCTTTTTGAATATTCTATCTCATTAGGATGTGTATATATTTTAACGGGTTGGCTGTTTAAGAAAAAATCGATAGCATTTCGCCTTAGCTCCTTCGAGTTTGCGGGTTATACGCATACTTGGGGAGTTAAGGCGAAATGCTGTCGATTTTTTCTTAAATAGACAACTCGTTAAAATATATACATATGAGATAGAATATTCAAAAAGTGGGTTAGGATCCACCGCCTTAAAACACTGGTTTACACCATATATGTGTGTAAATATGCAATTATATGATTTATTTGTTTATTTTAATTTGCAGATGGATCATACTTACTGGATGTACCATACCACACGTACAAGATCGATGTTTACGGATGGCGTTCGAAATTTTCTTAGGGTTGCCGAAACAAATCGGTTGAATAGTGGAAGTGGATTGATTTGTTGCCCTTGTACAATTTGTAAAAATTTCCAAAGATTTAATGATATCAAAGACATACAGTTTCATTTGATTACACGTGGTTTTATGCCTAGATACACATGTTGGTCAATGCATGGGGAATCACTTACTAACACTAGCACAACGTCAATCAATCTAGATGATGATAATAGGGAGAACAATGATTCAAATATTGATGATGATAATGACCATTTTAATGACCCCAATGACAACTTAAATGAAATGTTTCATGATTTTGAGACTAATGTTGGTGCGGACGATCAAGAAAAATTACAACAACTCTTTGAAGAAGAAGGAAAACTGTTATATCCCGGTTGTGAAAAATTTTCGAAACTTAATGCTGTGTTGAAGTTGTTTCACTTAAAGTCAAAAAACGGATGGAGTGATAAAAGTTTCACAAATTTATTAGTGCTTTTGCACGACATGCTTCCGGAAGGTAATGAGTTACCGCTTTCGACATACCAAGCAAAAAAGTTGATGTGTCCTATGGGATTAGAAATTGAAAGAATACATGCATGTCCAAATGATTGTATGATGTATAGAAATGAGTTCGAGAATGAACACAAATGTTTTAGATGTAATGCATCAAGGTATAAACGTAAAAAAGAAACTGATGAAGTTGATGATGATGTGACAAATAATGGCCCACCGGCTAAAATGTTGTGGTATTTTCCCATCATACCGAGACTGAAACGTCTGTTTTCAAACGAAAAAGAGGCAAAACTATTACGTTGGCATTCAGATGAACGTGTAAATGACGGAAAATTAAGACATGTGGCGGATTCACCTCAGTGGAGAAACATTGATAACATGTATCCAGAATTTGGAGAAGAGATTAGAAACATACGATTTGGACTTAGTTCAGATGGAATCAATCCTTTCGGGAGCATGAGTAGTATCCGTAGTACGTGGCCGGTTCTTTTATGTATCTACAATCTTCCACCGTGGTTAGCCATGAAACGAAAATACATTATGATGTCTTTGTTGATTCAGGGTCCGAAACAACCTGGTAATGATATTGATGTTTATTTGTCTCCTTTAATTGAAGACTTAAAAACTCTATGGAGTTCAGGTGTAGATATGTATGATGCTTACAAGAAATAACAATTTAAATTGCGGGCCATGATTTTTTGCACCATAAGTATTTTCCTGCGTATGGTAACTTGTCAGGGTACAAGACGAAAGGTAAGAAAGCTTGTCCTGTTTGTGAAGATGAGACAAGTTCAGTATGGTTAAAAAATTGCAAAAAAACTGTATACATGGGACATCGAAGATTCCTTCCAGATGGTCACATTTATCGAGAGAAAAAAGAAGAGTTTGATGGTAGTACCGAGCTCCGAAAGATAAGGAAACGGTTTGATGCATTTTCAAGAGTTAAAAATTTAAAAACTGTGTTGGGAAAAATTGTTATTGGTTCTACAAGATCACTTTCTGAAATTAGGGCAACCTTTCAGTTTATAGTTCATGTTTAAACTATGTTTAAACTAATGCTTGGTTGAAGTTGGTTGTGACAAATATGTTTACTGATTTTGTAGGTGTGTATGTATATGTATTTTTGTGTGTGTATTTCTATGTGTATATAGTATGTATATGTATCTAATTAAACAACTCTAGTTATGTGTTTTTTTGTTTAATAGTAAACTATAGCTATGTCGAAAAGAGGCAAACGTGGTGTTGCTTCTTTTCAAAAGAATTATAAAGAGGAGGATTATAAGGTAGAGTTTGACCAAAATAATCGTCCGGTGGGTGCAATGAGTTCTCCATTTATGTCATGGTTTGGGTTGAAAGTTAGACAAACGTTTCCATATCATGTTGATACGAAGAAGTTTGATACAAACCGGTGGGATGAATTATGGTTGGATGCCAAGGTATGGTTTTTTTAACACGTTACCATAGATATTATATATTTGTTTAGTATTATGTTTAGCCTTTTAATTTGTAAAATCTTTAGAGGTTATGGAATATTCAAACTTATCGGCCAAAAAAGTTTATGCTTAGAAAAGCAAAGAAACTTTGTACAAAATTAGAAGCAGGCTTGTTATCAACTATGCTAATAAAGGAAAAAGGCCTTTTGAGAAATATGCATATCTCGATCCTGCACATTGGGATGAATTCGTTCAGAAAAAGACAAGCAAAGAATTTTTGGTATGTATGAATTAATTAATTAATTAAGTAATTAATTAACTAATTAATTAATTAATTAACTAATTAATTAATTAATTGATATTAATATTATTATTATTACTACTATTATATGTTTGCAAGTATTAATAGTAGTTTGCTGATTTGTGTGAAGGATATAAGCGAGAAGGCCAAAGCAAGTGCAAATGCGACCCGACTAGGACGAACTGGGTACGCAGGATTGGATGCTAAAGCTGATACTATATGGCCTATACTTGAAGCAAAGTATTCGTATCTTAAAAACATACAAGATAAACGCGCAAAAGCGTGGATAATGAGTCAAAAAATAAAAAACCCAGAAACTAACTCGTATGAACTTGCACCAGAATCGCATGAAACAATCGAACGTTTGGTAAGTAAATGTGTTGAATAATTCTTTAAAGTTGTATATATCAGACACGCGCATGATTTAACAATATCTTTTTGTAGGTCCGTACTGAGAGAGAGATGATAGCAGATGGTAGTTATTTTGCAGGAAAGGATGACCTAATTATTAGAGTTATGGGACGTGAACATGGCGGAAGAACACGGGTGGTTATAGGTAATGACACACATACATACACACATATATATGAGTTATTATTATTATTTTTAAATGATTATTGATGTTAATGTAGTTTCAGATTTTGAGTTTATATAGGTTCAACAAATGTTTATGGAGGATTGTTCAACAGTGGTAAAAAGTAGGGCTGGCAATTTTAGACGAATACAGGACACGAACCTACACGAAGTTAACAGGTATCGTGTATGGCCTTAACAGGTATCGTGTATCAAACATGTAGACATGAGATTACCTGTTAATTTTCGTGTATTAACAGGTTAAATACCTGTTTACCTGTTAATACCCGTTAGTACACGATAAGAAATTAAATTAAATAAAACTCATCAGCCATGTGCGTGTGGGTTCCTTAATTCCTTTCTATTTCATTCCTCATTCAATTAAAAAAATAAATAAAACCCTAAACTTCCTCTGTAACTCTCAGATAGCATGTCGTGTTCGTGTTTTTGTTCGTGTTAACAGGTATTAACAGGTAATTTTCGTGTATAACAGTCGAATAGTCGTGTTAACAGGTATTAACAGGTAATTTTCGTGTAATCATGTCGTGTTCGTGTTCATGTTTGAAAAAAAGGACACGATAAGTTATCGTGTCGTGTTCGTGTATGTGATTTCGTGTATTGTGTCTTATCGTGTCGTGTCTTATCGTGTACGGGTATACACGATATGCCAGCCCTAGTAAAAAGCGAGCAAGAAATGGCGATAGTTTGGATGTAAACCAGGAGAGAGGCTCGGTATCATGGGTGAACAACATCTCGAGCCCGGGTTTTTGTGGCGCTAGTGCGTTTGGTGGACTAACTATGTCTGATCCACCTATCAAGGTAGTATATTTTATAGCTTGTTAAATAAAAATGTTATGTATTATTAAAAATGTTATATGGTTTCGCAGAAATTGACCCCATGTGAATTGCTTTTTCCATTCCAACTTAGTGATGAATTGACGGTGGCTATAGGGCAGATATGGCCAACTTCTGATAGGTTCCTTCATGGAAAACTAATAGACGATGGTTTTGTTAAAGTTCAAGTAGATAATGTCATTGAAGGTTGCGAGAAAATGCCTATTCTTGAAGTTACAAAAATTAATGATATTAAATGTGTTGGAGATATGCTGCACAGTTTTGTTCAGTGGCCTTGGGATGCACTAAAGCCTAAAGGTATATTTGTTTATACATTACATTACATTTTAGTATATTAATATTTAATTTAATCTAAATTTTTTCTGTTAAATTGTAGATTGTGAACAAAGACAAATCCAACAGATTAGTGAGTGCCCCAAGAATGGACCTGAGTCTCGGTTCATCAAGTCACACAGGTGTCTTGCCTCAAACACAAATTGGTGATGTCGCAGCAACTTCATGTTATCACCCAGGGCCAGAGGTAGTTTATATTAATCTCATTTGATTTGTTCATATTGTAACAATTGTTTTTTGTTATTATAGATTGAGGAAGATGATCTGAATGAACTACAAATGCCTATTCAACAAAACATTGATCAGATGAGTTTTATGAATATGGTAAAACATCAGCAACTTGTTTTTATAACAATCCACACACACATGCGCGTGTACACACACGCATCTCTCTCTATATATGCACACATATATAAAGAGTGCTAATCAGATTTTTGTTTCTATAACAATCCATAAGTACTAATGTTGTTTTTATAATCCTTTTTAGTCAATGCAAGTGCAAGAACTACCCGAAAAACAAATGCCAAACACTCATGCTCCTAATTCAGATCCAGAATTTATCGATCCTAAAGTAACTACTGCTTTGGAAAGAACAAAGACTAGGCCTCGTGCAATTCAAGATATGGTTGAACTTTTATCAAGGTGCGTTGGGGATAACCATAACATTCTGATTTCTTCACCGACCAGGATGTATCCCCAAACGGTTCAGGATAGTATTCCATATGTGGAGCTGTTACAACTATTTTCTAATGACTGGCTTGACATCAGTGTGATACATTGGTTTGCAATGTAAGTTTTTATTATTGTTTTCTATGGTACAGTAATTTTTTTATAGATACAATCAGTTTACTAACTATATCATTATTATCTGTTCTTGATTTAAGGTATTTTTATGAGACACACAATTCTCGATATGCATTCTTTAATCCGCACCACATCAAAGGTGACTCATGCATGAAAAATTCTGAAGGCGTTCAAGAACATATCATAGATATGTTTATGTTCCATACTGACAAAACATTTTTTCTTGCACCATATTTAGCCATGTAAGTTATGTTCTTTGACCATACATACATACACACACATACATACTTAATTATTGTATGATTTTTTTTTTGTAGTGACCATTGGACACTAATTGTCATTTGTGGCGACAAGCGAAAGACTTTGTTGTTTCCTTCACGGACCGCGAGAGCTGGAGCTGGCAGAAACGTTGAATCTGGCTTCAGAAGGTGTTTTCTTGTAATTTTAACATGGTTTTGGGATACCATTTGCTTGTTTTTGAGTTCCCATTGTATTGTAAACTATGTGCCACAAGTGTATGGTTAGGATCAAGCTTTGATTCTTGCAAAGACACTTGTAATCATCTTGTGAACTCAATACTTTCTATAAATACCCACCAAGTTCAACCTTCATTCCTCACACATTGATCTAAATCTGCTCTAAGTTGAAGCTAAGGCTTCATATCTGAGTACTTTAGTTCAATTCTTCCTTGCTTGGACATTTTGTAAGCTTCCTTCATGCTTGTTCATGCTTTTCAAGCATGAAAGTCAAACAATGTTTGACTTTCTGCTTTGACCATGAATTTGGTATACACAAAGTTCGTTTGAACTTTGCAACGTGAGCGTAATCACGATGGTTATAGTCCCTTGTGACTATACCTACTGATTACCACGTTGATTAGTCGAAGTGACGAGTCAAAGTTTCGGTCAAAATGCCGATTATGCGCATTTTGCAACGAAGCTATTTTCGGGTATCAAAACACTTTGTTATGATATCAAACTTGTTTTCTAACTTAGTAATGTTTAACTCGTCACTTTTAGTCTAGTGCTTGTTTAGGGTCGTAAGTCAAGCGGTCCTGACAACCGCTTAGACTTTCGAACCCGACCCGTTTGGTCGATCGTTAGGATCCGACCAAGCATGTTTTGTGACCATAGTTGTATAGGGAATAACCTTCCGAGGTTATACCATATGGTCACTTAGTTTAATTAGTTGTATGATAGGTAGTTTATATGCCTTAGGAAAATGACCAAAATGCCCTTTTCATGCATAATTTGAATTTAAGCATATGTAACCTAACTTTGTCACTTAAACTGATTATGCAACATATTTAAACATGTTAGGGCATATAATACTTGTCATAGGACTAGTTAGGCGTCTCGAACGCGCATTCGCGCGTACGACGCGTTAAAGTAGCGTAGACTACCTTAACGGGCCGTAACGGGTCGAAAGCACTTAGGATAGGTTCCGATTTAGAATGTAGGATTTGTTAAACCATACCACATGAATTCCAATACTTGTTTGGTTTACGAAACCTCATTCTACCCGATCTTCTGATTTAGGTACCGATTTATTAACTTAGCGATCCGATTACTAGGTACCACTTGATTTCCTTGGTTTTCCCGAGCATTGTTAGTTCATTAGAGCAAGGATACTTTGCAAATTCAATGTGAGTACATAGTCCCCTCTTTTACGTTTTCAAATGTTTTGGGGTGATACATATGTGCCGATACGCTAATTTCATGTTTTCGACTATTTGATTACACATGCATAGTACTATCAACTGAGAGAGGCTATATTATTGACTCTATAAGTAGAGAAAAGGACCAGCATAGTTACCTTCTTACGTCTGTCATTGACGAAGCTTTTGGGTTTCCATTTCTTTGGGATATGGTGAATGTATGTTTTCTATTTTATTATCAATTTATTTTCATGCATTTAAAATACTTAATTCTTAATTCAATGCAGTGTAAGCAGCAAAAGAATGGCTGGGAATGTGGTTTTATGTTTATCAAAAACATGTTTGAGTTTGTCAATACTATTCAACACGACTTTCCCATTAAGGCAAGTGTTTTCTATATATTTATATACTTTGTGTATTTGCACTAAATTACATATTTTTCAAATTACATGTTCTCTATTTATTTGTTTTAGCTTTGGAACGAGAAAGGCTGCCTTCCGCAAAAAGAAATTGACAAACTGATCCTAGATTTAACGCCACAGTTTATCAGTAGGGTGTTTCCTACGGGTCAGGTCAGAGGCATGCATGACAACATGTAAAATGTATTTTCACATGTCAAATACAGTAAACAAACTAATATAATTAGAAAATGAATAATATTCTCATATATAGTCATTTATTGATAATATAGCCCATACATAGTCTTATTGTTAGTATACCGAATACAATTAGAAAACTAATGCTATTATATAAAGTGTTGGGACATCTTGTGAGCAAATATCTCATGTGTTGACTTAACTTGGGAAACATACTAAAAATGCTTAGTTATTATCTATTAGTTTTGTTGTGTTTTGAATATATTGTTTGTTAACTTTTTTAATCTTGATTGATTATGATTTATTTTTGTCAGGTGTGGTAATGGAAACTAAGAAGAAAGCAATGCACAACAAAGAATCAAAGTTGGAGTTCCACAATTGGAGTTGAAGTTTCTCGGTTTATGTTTGAACTTTTGGTGGCAAATTTATTTCTTTATGAGTTAAAGTTTCTTTCATTTTGTGTTTGAACTTTTGGTGGGAGATCCGTTTCTGTAGGAGTTCTGGCTTTTTTATTTTGTGTTGAAGTGAGAGTTCGACTATTGTCATTTGGTAGCAAAGTGTTGTGTTGTTATATGGTTGCTTCGAATCTATCAAAGTATTGTGTTGTTATATGTTTGTTTCGAATCTATCGACTCTTTAACTTTTCTTTTGTTATGGTAATATAAAAAGTTACTTGTATTATTATTATTTATGTAAAAGCACTTTTTTGTTATCTCTGTTTAATGACGCGGTTGTTTTTATTTAATGATGTGGTTTCTTAACCGCGTTAAAAGATAGCCTCATTTTTTACTCTGTATTTGAAGTGGCTTTGGATATTTATTATATAGTTTAGATTGTTTAACCCGTGTAACACACGGGGAACTAACCTAGTTAGAAGTATATAAAATCTTTTATTTTCACCATTTCAAAGTTTATTTAGTTTAATAATTAAAAACAATTAGCTAAATAATAAAATAAAAAATATAAATCTTGTTTTAAATATTATAAGAGTTAATTGTGTGGTTAGTCCATGTGGTTTATTCAAAGTAATAAGATTGGGTACTAAGTTCTGAAATGACGAAAATACCCTTAGCTCTTAGTTAGTTTTTGACGACCATTAGCCATAAGACCCTACGATGTTACAAAATCAAATGTTAAAACCTGAGACTGTTACTTAAAACTATTAGTACCTAAGAGCGTTACTTTCTACAAACCACATGAACTAACGTTGTAATTAACTCTAAAATTTAAATAACGATATATGAATACTTTTTTATAAAACTAGCACATGAATACCTAAGGCTACAAGACTACAATTAAAATTTAAATAACCAAATATGAATATTTTCTTTTACAAATCTAGCACATGAATAAAGTGTTAGAATATAGGCTTAATCTTGGAAAAATTGACAAGAATATGTTTTCTATTATATTTACATTTCTACATGTTCAATATATATTTTAGTTTCCTTTTATTATCATTTGTTGTGTTTTGCATTTTGCTCGAAAACACTAGGTGACTTCAACTAACATCCATGCTATGGATTTTCACGGTTTGGTTCACACGGTTGTGATGAAAACTTAGAAGGAAATGCTGCTAACTACCAGGTTGAGTGGGTCTGCCGGCCACCCGACTGTTTTTATTGGTTTGGCAATTAAAAGGTTAACGAGATGTTTCAAGTTTTAAACTAGATCGAACTATAAAATCAGAAAACCAAACCATGAGCCGAAGCATTTGGATCTTAAACATGCTAAACTTGCGGCTTGCTTCAAATTGGACGTTTCGATTGGTTACAACGACTTATGAACACCCATAATATACACTAAGACACATAACCTAATACAACCGTCATCATATTCGTTGATTGCTAAAGTGTCATCAATGAGGAATACATCAACCCTCTCTCCCCTAACTACGATCACACGTATCGGTAATCCACTTAATTTTGCTACTAAAAGGGGGATAGAATTGAGTTCGGGTACCTCGACTAGTGTTTGGTTTACATTTGTGAGTTTTGTTTGGTTTGTGCTATATATGTTGATTCTTTAGGGTTTCTTAGATTTATGTGAGATTTGTTGGTTTTGTGTTTGGATTTGTTGACTGTTTTGGTTGTTACCGGTGGAGGTGTTTGCAGTTTGCATGGGTTGTTGGTAGTAATAGGGGGAGGTAACATATTCAGATGTCATTGTATAACTTATAACTGGATGTCACATATCATAAAAGATACATGTGTGTGGTAACCAAATAATAAGGTAACATATTCATTAGTTAAAAAATAATAGTCATAAAAAACCATTTCTTCAAACAATTTTACAATACATACAAAATAAAGTGGCGGCTGGAATAGTGAAGGCATTTGGTTCAGTGGTGGAGCTTGACCAAAAGTTTCGAGAGGGCGTAAAGTGATAGGACCCAAAAAAATTTTCTATCGTTATGTTTCGGGTCGGATCGGGTTGGCTATTCGATTCAAGTCGGGTCAAATAATAATAGTTCCAAATAAAATAAAGTGTATATTTACCAAACTACCCATCATTTATATACAAAGTTTATAAATATTTAGGATATACAATTTAGGAAAAATAATCGGGGGCGCAATCCTATATATTTTAAAATTTTCGGACGAAAAATCGAAACTTCTACACTTCTAACCGAAATATTGGGGTGGGCGGGTGCACCCACAGGGACCCACCATACTTCGCCTCTGATTTGGATGGCCAAAAGTGGTGGCCAACTTTTTTTTTTTTTTTTTTTGCATTTGCATAAAGTAGTTATTTAGAAGTCCTGTTAAATTACGATTTTATCCCCTGTTTAAAATTACGATTTAGCCCCCAGTTCGAAATTAAATTTACTATTTTGCCCTCAGTTAAAAAAATACGATTTTGCTCTGGTTAAAAAAAATTATAGTTTCCCCCAAGCTACAGTCCTGCCAAATTACAATTTGGTTCCCAGTTTAAAATTACAATTTCGCCCCCAGTTCAAAACAATTTCTTTTTTGCCCCAACTAAAAATTACGATTTTGCCCTTAGTAAAAAAATTACGATTTTGCCCACAATTCAAAATAAAAAAATGGTTTTGCCCTCAGTTCAAAATATTATTTTACCTCCAGTTTAAAATTACGATTTTACCCCTGCTAAAAATTACAACCTTACCATTGTTTTTTTTGGGCAAAACTATGATAATGTTTTATTTTACTTGGTTGACTTAATTTAGTTTTTATTCGTGCCAAACAGCTGCTAGCACTCGCTAATTGGTCATGACAAATTATTGTTTTGCCCCCAACTCTAAATTACAATCTTGTCATCGTTTTAGTTATTTTTTTTTATCATGATAGTGTTTTTCTTTACTTCGTTAACTCGATGTATCTTTTTAGATATTGTGTTATAAGTAGCATGTATAACTAACCGAAATAAATGCGTACATGTTATTAAACTAAGAAATATCCGGTTTAGCACCTCGCAACGCGTGCTACGCATAACTCTAGTTTAAAACAATCACTAAGATTTAAATAAGCTATTTTATATATAAGTTTTATCAATAACAGAAAATTAGACATTAATAAAAGGCAAAATTGCATTTTTCGTCCTTTATGTTTCAGGGTTTCTGCAGGCGCTGTCCTTTAAGTTTAAAAATTACACTCTATGTCCTTTATGTTTGCAACCTGTTACAGGCGGTGTCCTTTCTCATCAACCCAGTTAACTTTTGATGTTAAATCCCCTCTTTGTAAAACTCTTAACAACAGGGACCATATGTGTTAATTTTTTATTTTAAAACCCTTCTTCCTTTCCTCCCACAGATCTGCAGACAACGAAAACCCCCAAATCATACCATTAAACCTCCATTAAACCTCTAAAATCATACCTTCATTCCAATCGACGTTTCCTCCCTTATCCCCTTCACGACAAAGCAATCCACACCGACGGTGAAGGTGATGTTGAACGATGGTGATGATGATGTTTGTAGGTGGTCGCCGGTGGAAGTTCTACAAAGCTGTGATGATGATGGTTCTCATAGTGTAAGGTGTTTGTAATAGACTTCACCCTTTTTTGTCAGATCAAAACTATGGAATCACAAAACATTATTGTGTGTGCCGATTCGGGTTAAGGTAAGAGTGTTTTTGAATTTTTTTTGGTTTAATTGTGTGAATTTTGGTTGGAATTTTGAGTGATTTTGATGAATTTTTTGGTGGGTTATGACTTGGTGACAGTATCTGGAGGACCGTGGTGGTCGTAGACGACTGCCGTAGAGGGTGGTGACATGAGGGCGGAGTAAGCCCTAACCTTGCCAGAAATTTGAACAGGGGGCCGGAGGGAACGCTGAGTGAGAAACCCGGCACACGCCATCATTGTGGAGGTTTGATTTGTGTTTGGATCGGAATCGGATCCTCCTTATTGTCCTAGAGCATGTTGATTTGTGTCGAAACACTGAAACATAGTTGCAGGTGTAAACTTTTCTTCAACGAATTGGTTTAGATCCGAGTCAAAGTTTGTTAAAAATCAATTAAAATTTGAAAGTTTGTTGGATGATGTTGTAATTTTGATCGGTTGTTTTATACTTTACTTGATTGGATGATGTTGTAATTTTGAAGGTTTTCGATCTATTGAAACGGAGAAGAAGAGTGAACTGATTTTGTTAAGGCTGGTGTAGTGAAAAGTTTTTTAAGAGAGAAGAAGAGTGTATATTTCAGGTCCCTCATGTTTCACTTTTTTACATAAAAGGTCCCTCATTTCAGGTCCCTCGGGTTTTAACATCAAAAGTTAACTGGGTTGATGAGAAAGGACACCGCCTGTAATAGGTTGCAAACATAAAGGACATAGAGTGTAATTTTTAAACTTAAAGGATAGCGCCTGCAGAAACCCTGAAACATAAAGGACGAAAAGTGCAATTTTGCCTTAATAAAATACATTGTGTTGACTTTCTTGTATTAGGCCACCGTACTTCTCAAATTGGAGAGTCATGTTACCCCACTCCGGCCTGACTACGGTGTCTTAACCAAACCCACACTGGCTTCAAAGTTTGGCTTGAGTGTTCCACCGGGGAACCCTACCGCCGACTACCACTTGACAGACGTGCCACCACAAGAGCTAAACACTCTTTAGCGTAACACACGGTGAGATGAAAAGCCGAGTAGACTCAGGATGGAACCTGACACCTCTGCAAAGAGGCTAGACACTATCGATCACTGTCTATTTCATTAAAGTGATACAAGCAAGGATTGAACTTGGGTCATTAGAGAACCCAAGTCATCCTACTGCTTGGCCTGGATTAAAATTTTATATTAAGTAACTGATTATTCTATAATCTGTATTATAGCATGCCATTTAGTTTACTGTGTGGTCATTTTTCTAATTGATGGAAACTAGTTGGTGATACTCGCGCTTCGCGGCGGGAGACCCGTTTTATAAATTTAAATTGGAAACGTAGACACAATGATAGAAATTACATTAATAGCAGGAATCCGGTCGCTATCGGTTTGGTTTATTATGCTTTCGATACAATAACGGCACTCGATATAGCAATCGAAAGAGAAAGCCTAAAAAAATAAAGTCGTCATATGATTAAAAGGATATCGAGACATATTTTACATCGATCAAAATCAATAGAAATGAATATCGAAAACAATAAAAATAAATACCAATATCGATACCGACGTTCAGTCGAAATTGGCCTGGTTCATTTGTTACCTGTACAATATGGACAATCAGTGTAACTAATGATCAAAAGTTTGTTAGGATAGTAATATTAATGTGTGATTGTAGCTTAAAAAAACCTAAATGAAATAGAAAAAAAATAAGAAAAAGATAAAAGGAACTGTAGCAAACATGCAATGTGAATTGATATATATAATAATGTTCCAGACTTCCAGTGATGTCTGATTGTGTGATGCCCGTATAGCCCACCAGATTACTTTGGGCCCAAACTTCAAGGGTATGACAAGTGGGCCTAGTTAATTGTCGTCTGGTGCATTGCAGAAAAAGAATTCTAACCATGTTATGTGTTGGCTTTATTAGTTGGCGTGTTTAGTGGTGCACAAATCGGGTTTTCTGAATACCCGGTTCTGGGTATGGAGCCGGGTTCGGGTATGATCGGGTTCTACAAAATCGGGTATTGACAATACCCGGGTCGGGTC
Organism: Helianthus tuberosus; assembly: GCA_030545235.1. Lineage (NCBI taxonomy): Eukaryota > Viridiplantae > Streptophyta > Magnoliopsida > Asterales > Asteraceae > Helianthus > Helianthus tuberosus. Next base: position 148,257,884 of record CM060390.1, read on the forward strand.
CGGGTTTTATATAAAAAATGTATACCCTATATACCCGGGTTCGGTTCGGATTTTCTAATACCCGGGTATTATAATACCCTATTTTCGGGTTCGGGTAGGGTCAGGTATGGATCGGGTTGGGTTCGGGTACGCCTCGGGTATTCATTTTTTTGGATAAATCAAAGAAATATAAAATGCAAAACCTTTTTATTTCATAAAACATTGAAATATATGACACCTAAATAATCATTGAACCGGATTGAATAAGATGATGAACATAGATAGCTTCGAATAACCTGATCGTCTTCGTTTATTGTTCTTCATCAAAGACCCCTTTTATTGGGTATAGAATACAATGTAAACCAAACAAATGATCATAATACACTTTCTAACGTCTATATAGCCGTTACCAAGGTACAAAACTCGAAAAAACACAAAAAAACGAAAAAACCTGAACAGGGTATTGGGAAACCCAGACCGGGTATTGAAAAAAACCCGGTTCCGGGTTCGGGTTGAAACCAGGTACTCATAAAACCCGGGTTGAAAACGGGTATAAAAAAACCCAGTTCCGGGTTCGGGTTTTATAACAGAAATACATACCCAACCCCTACCCTATGGGTCGGTTCTGGTTCGGGTTCGGGTATAAAAAAACCCGGGTTTTATAATACCCGGTTCCGGGTTTTATTTTCGGGTCCGGGTTCGGGTTTTTTGTGCACCACTAGGCGTGTTGCGTGTGTGCTCACTTTTTCAAATTAATCGCAAGGAAAAGAACAGGAAAAAAAATTGATATTTATTTGATAATCTTATTAATAAGTATTCATAAATGCTGATGGATGAAATCAGGGACGTTTGGAACAAATAGAAAAAAAAATAGTGGAAACTTTGTATGATTTGAAAAAAATTACTGAGAATTAGTGAAAATCTGCTAAAAGGAATCTTATGCATCAAATTCCTGGATCCCGCCACTGTAAGAAATAGAATATGTAGTTTATTTAATTCATTGTTAGATTGAAATATTTCCATTGTTTTTATCAAAAGTTCAATAGAATATTTACAGAGAAAACACGAATGAATATTAGAACTAGACTAAAAACATTTCTTACAAAGTGTTTCAGTTGGCCGTTGTAATTGTCGACAATTAGGGAGTTGCATCAGTTAAAGACCATCAGTAAAACTCTAGCCCCAGTAAGTAAGTAAGTAAGTAAGTAAGTAAGTAAGTCGGTTATTGTTGATGCTCAATTACCACTTGTCACTTATGGGCCAAGTTGTTCTTGACTTCGATTACCACTTATTATCATATTTCTTTTAATTTTGTGTTAATCATGCAAGTTTGAAGCAACTTCTACTAGGACTTCAAAAAGGTAACCGAAGTTGACATCCTCACCAGCCCATTGACCCAGCCTGACCCCCACCGGTCCATAGACCCAGCATGGAGCGTCGCTTACGAATCCCCATCAAAGGGGCGTTGTCTCTTTGAAGCCCTATGTTTGTTGGTTTCTAAAATTACAATAGTCTCGAACAATTGTGTACTCCACACCTCATAACTTTTATTGATGTATACTATAAATTTACTTTCGTCTTAGGTAAATCCCACATAACCAAAATAGTTTGATGATAACATAATTTCCAACACATACATTGTTGTTATTATGAAACATGTCAAATTTTCAACCATTGTAGTCGGGTTTTCGAATTTCCAAGATACTCAAAGAACTTACAAGGCGAGCTGCGAGCATTCCTTCTTTCCGCATGAACTATGCGATAATGGTGATCTCTTACTTTGGCTTAACCGTCACATACATCCTTGTCGAATATTCTAATTTCATTCAAGCTTTTCTTTTCAGCATTCAATTAGCACACATGACCTAATGGTCTAGTGGTACGGTGCTTGTCCGCCACAAAAATAATGTGGGTTCAAATCTTTGCAAACAAGAGGGTATAATAATATGAGGTTCTCATCAAAAAGTGTTTTGGGCAGTTTACTTACAAAGGTTCAATTTGAGTGGTGTTTTAACGGGTCAAATGATTAAGCTAAATAAACTAACTAAAAATGAAACAATCAAACATGCTAAACACGTTGAAAGTAATACAAGTTGCATTCAAATGCATAAATTTTTTTTTTTTTTTTTTTTTTTTTTTTTTGTATTGTGGCTTTGGAAGGGGTCTTGTTTGTTAATAGGAGCCAAAAATCACAATAGTCGAAAGACTCTTGAAGTAGTTTCGAAGCTGACGATTGATACATCGTTGCATTAGAGCTGATTATCAATAGGAATTGATTGTTAGTATTAGTGATCATTAACTGTGATTGGAAGCAGCTATGATCAATAGTAACTAAGTTTTTGCTAACAAAAGAAATCATCAATGGCAACTAAGTTACAGCTTACAGTTTTTGAACTTTCTTAATTATCCGATTAAGATTTCCTACCGTCATTATACTTAAAAGCGAAACACAAAATCCAAATAAATAGCTTTATCTAAAAAGACAAGATGATTTCTGTAATAATATCATTATATGCTATTATATTTAGCCCATAAAATTTAAAGAAGAATATGATAAAACATATCATAAATGTCTTTGCTTGAGGGCATACTAACCCATTTTGACCCGTTATTCAACCAACCTATGTTGTCCCCTCAACCCAGCGACTTAGAAAAGTTGGAGTGAAGTACAATTTCCGTAGACAGCTGATGACGGTTACACAGTTTGTGTTTTATTTCTGGAAAGCGAGAGCGAATTCTGTTTCTCCCTCTTCTTTGGCTATATAAAACATTTACATTTCCATCAATCATTGACTATCAAAAGTCAATTCCTTTCAATGTTTTCATGACTTATCTACCTTCGATTTTGTAAATGAAATGTTGTATACAAGCAATAATTTCCCTTTAAAACCTTTTCAGTGACTACAAACACTCTTGGTGTCCGATATTACATTCACATGACCTCCTTCACTCTCGGCTGTCTGCACAACCTTTATAAAATGACATATGTAAACATGAACCAAACATCTCTTTTGTAACACATTCTTCACATCAGTCTCTTCAGTTTGATTTGGTGGTACCATGATTGATGACGGTTCCATATCTGAAGTTTTATTCATACAGGTCTCGGTATATGTTTGAGCCAACGCAAATAAAGCTTGGGCTGCTTCTTCTTCATCTTTTGTTATTAAAGACAGTTTCGAGTCTTTGTGTTCATCCTGCAAAATATAAAATGTGAGTTTAATGTGTCTTTTAGTAGGTAAATTTTCGCGGGCTTTTGAGTTTTAGATTACTAACCACAGCGGTTTTGTGCTTCTTTGTGCAATCTTTTAATCGCCACTTGAATCTATCTGTCTCTTTTCTTGAATCCGGTGATGTGGGCACAAAGGTTTTTCGAGACTCCTGCTGTCGTTTTTCCAATGCTGTAAAGTGTAAATGCAATCACAAAACCATTAATAACATAAATACCTCACAAAAGCTGCATAAACATTATATGTTATTAACATTAAACTGCACGAAGGAAATGAGTTGTTCAAAAGTTCATACATTTAGCCATTTACGATAATCGAATATAGCTTCTAGATATGAACATGTGGTCCTGGGCCCAGTTTAGTTGGTCAAGAAGTTTGCTTCATGTCTTAAAAGGCCCAAATCTAGTCATTAACCGTCCAAGTCGAAAGACACTAAGATTGATTTGGGCCTTAACCGGCCCATAACAAATCATGTCATTTGTGTTACCAAATAAGTCAAAAGTAGAAAACTTTTCATGCGTTAAAGATCAAGTAATTATAAAACATGGCGATAAAGCAGATACCTGATCGTAGCTTTCGCGGGGTAGATGCATACTTAATTGTATGAGAAAGATTAGAGAACTGCAAAAGATATAAAATAAAAGATTACAGTTTAGTTATTGATATCAACAACCTCTTTTTACCTGAATCAAATTATTACTTTTTTTTTTTTCAAACGCGGTACATTTTGACCCGAACCCATTATGATTATAAATGGTTTTGACCCAACCTGCACCACCCGTTTTGACCCGTTACCGACCCAACCTGCCCAGCCCATTTTAGAGATCATTATATCACCTTTTTTGTTTCACCAAGTACACCCACTGAACTTAATCTTCTCAACCTCTCTTTTTTTAATGATCTCTCCAAGAAAGCATCATCAAGATTACCACCTAATTTGAAGACAAAAGAAATCTTAAAATAAAAACCAAAAACGCAAGAAAAAAAATCCCAAGAACAATAGAGAAAAGCTTTGTATATCACACAAAAAAATAGCTATTTATAACATTTTTCATTCTGTTACAAACAATAGAAACGGACTTCAACGGATTCTGATTATTTTCAATGTTAAACAAACAAATAGGTAAAAATAACTACCTTTTTCTGGTCGCATTGGAGTTGAGAATTCACAGTATCCACTATCCACCTTTCTGCATTTTGTGAAAGGCAAAAAAAAAAACTAATCAGAAAAATTGATATTTCATCTCTTTATTTTGAGTTTTTATTTATTATATACAGAATTAATCGATTGTTATTGATGAAACTGATTATAAAGAAGATGAATTTCGGAAATCATACCTGTATGAAGTCAACAACAATCTCAAGATAAGAAATTGGTGAAATTTACGATGTGAAAACTCATCTATGGAATCATATAAACAGAGTTGAAAATATCTGTATGATTACTAATTTCGAACAGACGATCATTAGTGAGAGAAAAAAAAACGAATCAGAAGCTTGCAAATGAAATCACACTCGCACACTCATCGAATCAAATCATAACGGCCTCTCTCTCTCTCTCTCTCTCTCTTCACCTATATATAGCCAGCCTTGAAGAAGAGTGGAAAATGACACAATTAAAACAATCGTACAACTTCCAATTCTTATAGTACAAGTCAGTAAAGCAATATCATTCTGCACTTGTATATTACATATATGTACACAAGTACAGACCACCAAGGAATGGGATGTATTAATTCAACGATGCATATAGTCACCACAAGCTCAATAAAAATTAGGGCAGTTATAAAAACAAAGAAAGTTAATTTTTTTTTAACGGTAACTTTCTTTTTGAGTGACCCAATGTCAGACCGCCTAAACGGCGGTCCTATCCAAGATCTGCCCAAACTACGTTGTGTTAACCGGACTCGTACTGGGTTGGTCGGACTTGGTTACGGCGTTTCTCCGAAAACCGTACTGCCTCCACACGATATGACTCGCTGAAGTAACAGCTAGATGAAAATCGGGGTGCGGCTCTGGATCGAACCCCCCTCAGTGGGTTTGTCACCATCATTGCCCAATATTCACCCCAATATGACACAAGTGGGAATTGAACTTGAGTATCCATTGGAAAACCCAAGTCTCCTACCACTAGGCCACAAGTGTGGGATACAAAGAAAGTTAATTCGACCATGAAATTTCAAAAATAGATGTTCACTCAACGAATTTTGCCGCTGCTTTTCGCTAAAAGCATGTGCCTAGCCTGCGTTTTTTCATCGAATTCGTAGGCTTAGCTGGCAACTTTACTAAAAAAGTATAGGCTAAATCCTAGCCCTTTTAACCGACGGGGCTAATGTGTCGACTTCTGAATGGCCTAAACACTTCTAAAACTGAAAACTAAAGTCTATTTTGAAAAAAAAAAAAGTTAACTATGTCTTTGTTTTTGTAATCATCCTTAAAAATCATAAATTTCGTATTTTAGAATGATTATACAGTATAATATTTTATTTTATATAATATAATGACATATATCACAAAATACAATAAAACTTTACATGTAATCAATGAATTCAAGAAAACTATGTATTCGAAAGAAAAAAAGGGAAAAAAGCTAGCAATTGATCAAAATCAAATCTTTGTTAAGTGAATTCTTGTTTCTTTACAGGATTGGCAATGTCACACTACTCCAGAAGGCAGACGAAGAACTAGCCGCCCGCCCATAAAACTGCATTTGAAATAGCTTAAAACATGTTATTCATCATCAAGATCAATGAATTTAGCATCGCGAAAAAGAGAAACAGTAATCGAACCTTTGAACATAGTAGTAGCAGAAGTCTGCAAGTATGAATGTTTGCACAATTTCGGAAAGAAGGACTAGTGAAGGCCACATTCCATAACCTAAGGCCGTCAACAATTGTCCCCGAGTATCCCAAACCTGTTTGAAATAACACGCGTCATATAGTCATAATCATTAAATTTGTAAAGTATTTATACGACCAGGACCATCCACGATAAGGAGACCCAAAAACACCAAAAAATGTTGTCTAGTCAAATGTCACATTAGAAAAACACTAATTTAAAAAAAAAAAAAAAAAAAAAAAACGCCTGAAAACATTGCCATATCATCACCGTCTAACTAGATGATGTGAGGTTTTTTTGAAGCTAAGCGCTTATTTTCTATGCTCAAAAGTGATCATAAATGCATATAGAAACCTACCTGTAGAATCCAATGAGCACAGCTTAGAAACCTTGCGACCCCTAAAGCGAACACATAATGTGCTGTGAACGGTTCAACAATCTAAACGATAACAGATTCAAGTTAGAGGTTAACATGTCATTGAGCATACGCGTGTTAATAACAAAAGTATGTTCAAATAGACCTTGGTATTTTGCATGACCCGAAGTTGCGGGAGAACAGAAACAGATTCGAGATAAACACAAAAGGCCCAAATGATCCTATTCATAATGTGATGTTGTGTTGTTGGATGAACCACAAGAGACAATACAGCACAAGGAATAACCTGCAACTCAAATCATGAAACATACATTCATAACGAAAACATAAAGTATTTAAAAAATAATGGTTAATTAAAAGGCTAGAGGTAGCTCTTACCACATAGAGTTCTGAAACATTGTCTTTCTCAAGCATGTAACTAGAATTTAAATTGAAACGCATCATATAGATGACCCAAACTGTCGCGGTCAATGTAGTTAAATCGAGTATAGTATGTACATCATATTCCATAACATAACTGCAGTATAATCTAGCCCCTAAGAACATGGCTGTCAATTCCTGTGATTTTAGTGAAAGCCCTGCAACACATGATCAACCTTAAATTGAGATCCATATTTGATATATTCAATTAATATTCAAACAAATCTAACGTGTTGATTCAAATATATATATCGGGGAAGGTTAACGTACAATAGTCCTTAACGTGCAAAGTGTGTGCGAGTTAAATTAAGCATGTTATAAAACTCTAACCCTAATCACGCATGAAAAAAAACCATAATCACGCATGAACAAAAACCATAATCCCGCATGGTCACTGTAATGACGCATGTAGTCACCAAAAAACAACAAAATCACGCATAAACAAAAAACCATAATCACGCGTGAACAAAAACCATAATGACGCATGGTGACTATAATCACGCATGTGGTCACCAAAAAACAGCAAAATCACGCATGAACAAAAAACCATAATCACGCATGAACAAAAACCATAATCACGCGTGAACAAAACCATAATCACGCGTGAACAAAAAACCATAATCACGCATGAACAAAAACCATAATCACGCATGGTGACTGTAATGACGCATGTGGTTACCAAAAAAAAAAACAAAATAACGCATGGAGTAAACTCTAATCACCCATGTTATACTCATAATTACGCACGTTATAATTTACTCGCGTACGCTTCGCACGTCAAGAACTTTTGTATTTTAAACTTTTCCTATATATATATTAGATCAGATGATCACATGCAGTGGCGAAGCTTGGATTTTTCGGCCGGGGGTGAAAACATATATACCCAAAAATTTCTATAGAATACCCAAAAATTTCTATAGAACCGGGGGGGTGAAAACGTATATACCCACAAATTTCTATACGAAAACTACATATATAACACTGCTGAGCGAAAAATCCCGGGGGGCGGACGTCCCCCCCCCCCCCCCCCCCCGCCCCCATTAAGCTTCGCCCCTGATCACATGTGTTTGTATGAATTGATATTAAACCATTGATTAATCAAATATGAGATGCATGAAACACAATGAGAAAATATTGCAAATAACAACAAAAAGAATAATGAAGAATGGGACGTATGATGATGTACTACCGGCGCATGTTTTCTCGGTGGCGAGTTTGAAAATGAGGACAGAAATGCCGAGAGCGTGGACGGCCTCAGCGGCGATGAAGAGGTTATCGTGATCATAAACGACGAGACGGATGACGATGAGAGCGGCAAGGGCGGAAACGGAGGCAAGGAAGACCTTGATTTTGGGAGGTTGGCGACGGAGCCATGCCTGCAACGCCTGCACCGGCTGTTTCATTCTGCATGCATGCGTCTCTTCTTGACGACGAAAAATGAAAGTTTACATGAGAGGAAGGAGGTGAATAAAATAAATGGTTTTGTTTTATCCAAAGCCAAAGGTAATTAAGCTTCTTCTGCCATTGGTTTTATATTATATATATGTAATGTAATGTAATCAACAACCCTAAAACTTTCGTCTTTAATATGCTAAATAAGGAACCGATGGTGCAGCTATTGTTTGTTAAAGGAATTTAATGGTTCGGTTGTAGTTACCAAAATAACAATGCTAAACTACCAATACAACTAACCAGTGGCGGATCCAGCCGGAGAAATCACTGGGTTCCTTTTTCCAAATCATACAAGGTTTACACTACAAAAAAACGTTTTTTTCCAAATCATACAAGATTTACACTACAAAAAAACGTTTTTTTCCGAAAAGACTGGGTTCCTGGGAACCCGGTCTTTACATACTAAATCCGCCCCTGCAACTAACACTTGTTTATTTATTTATTTACTTTTTTCTTTTTGAAAGATAACTTCATTAGAAATGTGGCGCGTCCTCAAAGCGAGGACCGGCCCAAGAAAACCATTACATCAAATACAAAAGGTAAAAGACCCAATCTTTCCAAACTATATTTTTAAACCGAGATTGACTTTTAAGCCACAAAAAGGAAAAAAAGATTTAATACTAGCCGCAACATCCAAGACCTCCGGCTCTTTTCCCCCAAACACTTTCTCGTTCCGCACCTTCCAAATCATCCACATTGTAATCATCAAGATGCCCGATATAACCATCTTAACCAATGACCTGTCGGACAGGTCCTTCGCTAACTGCAGAAGATCTAAGACATGGAAAGCGAATACCGGGTCGATTTTACACCACCTGCTTATAACTGTCCAGACTCCAAACAAAAAAGCAACAAAATGGATAGTAAAACTATTATTTTTTTAATTTTCATTTCACCCCTGGATTATATATTATATGTTTTTAACCATTTAACCGTAACTTTAGGTTTTTTCATTGTTAACACACGTTCGTTAGCTTTTAAAAAACACTGAATGCGCAACTATGTTTAATTTTTTTGTCTTGGCATTCCGGTATAAACTTTTTTGAAAATCGAGTTGTGTTCCAAATACAATATTTTTTTTTACTATCGTAATCTATATGAGTGTTGGTATTGTACCAGTACTTCGACGAACCTAACTCATTCCGACCGAATAACATTGGTACTATTATTAGTTTTTATTATGGTTTTTGATCAACGTAAAACACGTGTTGATATCTTTTTGACAGATCACGACTTTATTTTTGGTTTTGTAACCAAATCGATACAAACACAATTCTTGACGCATAGCATGAGGAATTACACTAGTTATTATATTATATTATATTATATTGTATTGTATTGGATGTTTGGTCTATATGTATTGGCAAAGAGATGGTGGGGTTTGGGTGGCAATGCATGTTGGTTGTGGTGATAACCATATGGGAAGAGGTGATGGTTCTATTTCTACGAGTTGGCCATAGTGGTGGTGGCGGTGTTTATAGCAATGGTAACTAGTTTTTATTTATATCATTTTAATATAATAGTAGTCGTATAATTAATTATAAATTGCATAAAAGTAAGAAAAATACCTGATAGCAAAAACGGTTTGGTAACGGCTATGAAATAAAACTCTAAATAAAATGGATAGATCTAACGGTATCTTGTGATACAGAAAAACCACACAAGAAAACCGGTTAGGGCAAACTAAACGAGAATCAAGATACAGATACATCACTTGATTCTAATATAGGCTCCAAGAACACCATTCAAGTTGCCACACTTGAACTGATATGGATGAATTAATTATTCTCAAAATCCATTGAGGAAATTAACACACAAATTTCAAACTCATAAACACAATGTCCTTGCTTCTTTCGATTAGTACATATTTAAACTACAATTACAATAACCGACCACTACTCTCATTATCCTTGTTTATGGGTTTTACTAAATATAATAAAAATGAAAAAAAAAAAAAAAAAAACACAACACATGTTGGAAAATAAACAAACTGCACAAAACATGGACTCATGCAAATAAAAACACAAAAATATAACTTAAAAATATAAGATGAAATAAGCGTGACTTAAGGGATGGCTATCAATACCTATCTAGAAAAAAAAAATGAAAAATATATATGTTTGAACATGACAAAATATAAAAAGCTAGTTGATAAACCGTTTAAAAAAAGTTAGGTTAAGAGTTTATCTTTGTATAAGAACAAGCCAAGTGAAAAATATACTTTTTTATTTATTTTATTACTAGTGGATCATGAAAAAAGTAATACAAAAATGTAAGTTGATATATTTAACAAGATAACTAGTTATGTAAACATATTCACATATAAAAAATTATCAATCTTAACTTATATTAAACATATTAAATATATAATTTATGATGTAATTAGACATGCACAAATCGGTTATTTTAATAACTGAAACCGGTTAACCGGTTTGGGGAGTTAATGGGCCAAAAAAAGAAAACCGGTTACGGTTAATAACCGACCGGTTAATAACCGGTTATTAACCCCGAATATCAATACCCGATAATAACCGACCAGTTATAAAAAACCGGTTAACTTGTCAACCGGTTAATAAAAACCGGTTTTTCCGGTTATTTAAACAAGGCTGCAGACTTGTTATAAAAACTGCAGAATTTAAAAAAAAAAGCTGCAGAATCAGTTAAAAAACATGCAGAATCATTTAAAAAACATGCAGAAATATAAAAAAAAGCTGCAGAATCCTTTAAAAAACATGCAGAATTATATACAAAACATGCAGAATTTTATAAAAACATGCAGAATCCTTTAGTCAAGCGCGGATTGTCAAAGTGATCGAACGGCAACGATTGTTGAATAACAAATTGAGCCATCCTTAAACGAACCGCCTCCGGGTCGAAATTCCAAACACCCATACCCCGTGATATTTGCGCTTGATCATTGGCGGGATTTTTTTTTGTTGTCTTGCAATGCGACGTCAAATGTGCTCTCAAAGTAGAGTTCGATGACGCCGCAAGAAACGACCCGCATTTTTTGCACCTCGCCTTCTCTTTTCCAATCGACATCTCGCATAAATCAAAATTCACCCATAGTGTCGGGTCTCTATTCGTGGTCAAAATCCTCTTCACAAAGAACTCGCTAGATGAACCAACAACGGTCGAAGCATCGCCACTCGAACTCGCCATTTGTAAGTTGAAACGTATTTTGTAAGTGTGTTTTGAGCTAGAATTAAAGTGGGATTATAGTTATGCATTGAACTCTTATATATACACATCCAACCATCGTGAATGCTGCTGTGCATGTGCTGCTCACTAGTTCAAACGGTAATATTACCGTTTTTTCTATTCAAACGGTAACAAACAAACAAGTTGTCTGCATGCTGATGCTGCTGTGCTGCTGATTTGCTGAACTGGACCGGTTAACCGGTTAATAATAGGCATGGGCTTCGGTTTTTAATTAACCGGTTACAAACCGGTTATTGATGGGAATAACGAAAACCGGTTACGAACCGCCGGTTATTTATTAACCGTAACCGGTTATTGTGGCACCGGCTAAAAACCGATTTCGGTTACGGTTATTAACCGATGAAGGTTAAAAAACCGGTTTTTATGTGCATGTCTAGATGTAATTGTTAAAAAGAGAATATATAATACTCTACAATTTTTTAACATAAACATACTAGAGGTTTAAAAACCAGTTTGGGCCCAAACCGAATCACTTTCAAAACCAAAACCGCTTTTTAAACCAGTCAAACTGGTTTGGGTTATAAACCGATTCTAGAGTTGAAAACCCCAACCCACTCTAACTGATCGGGTTTAAATTTATTTGGAGCATTAAAACTGTTTTTTTTTTTTTTTCATATCACGCCCAAATCAATTTGGGTTGGAACCGGTTCTCGACACAAAAGTCCCGAACCTATACCTAACCGGCTAACCTCCGCATTGGATCGTGGCCCAAACCGGTTTTTATACACCTCTAGTAGTAGTAGATACTAAAAAGTATTGGGCCAAAACCCACCAACACTTTTCATTCGGCCCACATTCGAAATTCACCAATCTAATCGAATCTTCCCCTTGACATCTTTCAAATTCCCAATTTCCCCAAAACCCTCAATCAATCCAATTCCAAATGGCATCTGAAAACACAAAGCATTTGAAGCATGAACAAGACGACGATGAAAATGACGAAAAATCCCTCAGCTCACTCCTTCAAAACAAGAACAAGAAACCCAATGGCACCGGTTCTTTCCTTTCCAAATCGCTTTCTTTAAAAGATGCAAAGGCAAAGAAACAACCACCCAAGTTGAAGAAAGAAGACAGTGATGATGATGATGATTTTATTATCAGTCGAAAGATCAAGAAAGATGGACCCCAAAGTGCTGAAACGGTTGTTAATGCAATCTTTTTTTTTTTTTAATTGTGGGTTTTTTTATTTTGTTAAAGTTTTGATTTTTTTTTTATTATTTTTTTTTTTTGTGCAGAAGAAGACACCCAGTTCTAAGGTGAAGAAGGAGGAAGCTGGGAATGATAGCATGGTTTGTGATTATTATTATTATTTATCTTGGTTTAGGGTTTGTTTTTTTTTTTTTTTAATTTGGTTTTTTTTACTTTATTTATGTAGAAGACACCCAACTCAGAGGTGAAGAAGGAAAAATCTTTAACTTCTGATAAGGTTTGTGATACAAAGTCTTGTACTTTCTGCATTCTTAAACTTAGGTTACATTAATTGTGTGGGCACTCGGGGCAAAAAGTGAAACAGTACTAACTTTAACGTTATTTTACTAATTTCTTGCGGTTCTTGCGTCGTGCACATATAATGTATATATGTGTGGGGCGCTGCAAAAGTGAAATGGTACTAACTTTAACTTCATTTTACTAATTTCGTGAAAATAACGTTAAAAGCGGCGGATGGTTAATCATGCATCATGTGGTGACGTCGATAGCTGAAAGACACGGGGTACATGCACCAATCAGTCTATGTCCCGATTGTTTGAGTGTTATGTGCCTTAGGTCCAAGGCTTGATACAAAACTACAATCGAGTCGGGGTCTCACTGGAAGCAGCCTCCTCAGACCCTACCTTAGTTTTGCTATTGGTGGGATTTACTGAGTATGATGATGATGATTTGTAGTTATTTGGAAGTTTAGTTAGAATATAAAAGATTGGAACTGAAGTATGAAAGTATTCGACTTTCGTAGGCAGATTATTGGTAAATTTAATTAGCAAGTGGTAGATATTTTTCTGTAGTTTTTAGATGAGTTTATGAATGCTAGAATTATATTTCAAAGTTGTATTTTCAATTGTTTGTCAACATTTACTTTCAATGCACATTAATTTGTTGCCACCAAATGTAAACCACCTACATTATGAGTGATTAAATGAGTAATTTTTTTGAGTCAGAATGATCTATATTGTGGATAAAGCATTCATCTTGATATAGGTTCCCCTAGTGAATGGCTGTAAATGAGTAAACTTTTGGGTATCTTATTTAGATGATTAAATTAATGTTGCGGGTTTTGAATTAAGAAACAAAGGGAGAAATCAAGTGAGCAAAATGGGAAGAAGAAAGAAGAAAAGAAAAAGGTTGTTAAAGGATCGGATTCAAGTGTTAAGAAGGAAAAGAAAGAAAGGAAAGTGTACGATTTGCCTGGTCAAAAGCGTGATCCCCCAGAAGAGGTTAATTTCAATTGATCTAGGATGTGTTGTTATTGATTATATTATAGACCTAAATTTACATTTGTTTAGGTCTTTTTGTTTGTGGTGGAAACTAATGAAGTTTGATGATTTTTAATCTTTCAGAGAGACCCGTTAAGGATTTTCTATGAAAGCTTATACTCACAAATACCAACTAGTGAGATGGCTGCAATCTGGTAAGGATTATGTTAAATTCTGCATCTTTGTTACTTCATGTTGTACGATTACTTGAAATCTGAAATATATGTGCCTTATGCATGGATGCTAAGATCGTAGTTTTTATGTTTGTTAAAATGACGTGTGCTTGAGTTTTCTATGAATCAAAGCCGTATATTTTCGGAAAATTTGTAAAGCATCTTGGGTTATTTTACATCCGGGTCAAAGTTAGGGTCTCTATTCTCTAGAACCTTGATATGTAAAATCAACAATGGCGATGAAGAGATTAAAGCTCTTGTAAAAGAGATGAGGCACACTACTTTTGGTTGCCCCGGAAGCTATGTAGTTAATATCGTGATATATCACCGATATAAAAGTTATCGGTCCCTATGTAAAATATCGGTCAGAATATCGGTTTGTCTTTCTTCTAATTGTTGTTATTAGTGTTTTAAGTCTTAATTGTTAATTGTTAGTGTTTTAAGCCTTAATCAGTTCCTACTTGCTGCAATTGTAGTGTTTTGCATGTTGCAAAAGGTTAATTTGTTAGGGGGTGTTTGGTGTTGCGTTTTCAAAATAGATTTTGCGTTTTCAAAACTGTGTTTTGAAAAAGCATGTAGGTACATGCTTCTCCAAAACGGCGTTTTGGAGCATAGTTATTAAAAGCCATCGCCTCTTGCGCCTACGCCCAATTTCCTACCGAGGCGAGGCAATTGCGCCTTAAGTCAAGGTAGTTGCACTTTGATTCTCCAGGTGATGGTTCATGCGCAGATTCCGGCGAGATTCCTAGATTCTTGAGAGTTTTCGGCAAAATTCTCTAAATTCTTGCGAAATTCTAGCTAGATTTCTACTTTTATCAAACAAAACTACTTTTCTACACTAATAAACTAGCATTTTATAACTTTTGGTACTAAACAGACGATATTAACTGTTATATAATAGCTTTAGTTTATTTTATTTGAAGAATAGTATTAATTTTCTATTATATAAAAATATTTTTAGTTTTTTTTGTTGTACGCTTTTTTTTTTCTCAGGCCCGCGCTTTTTTTGCGCCTTGCACCTAAGCCCCAGGCGAAGCCTATGCGCCTTGAGTGCGCCTAACGCCTTTAATAACTATGTTTTGGAGGCAGATAATCACTTTTTCATCCAAACACTTTTTTAGATTATTTATGCTTTACAAACGCAATAATCAAATAATCACTTACGTAATCCCAAACACCCTCTTAATGGTAGGAAAGTATACTGAACTTCTAGTGTTAAATTGCTATATATATGAATTCAGCATGATATTTAAATTACCGATATCCCACCGCGATAATCGATATCTCAAATATCAGTCCTTGACCGATATCCGATTTTTTACCGCATTAACTACTTAGCGTAATGTAAAATAGATGAGACACGCTACTTTTGGTTTCTGTAGTTTCAAGAGTTCTTGATAAAAATAATTTCTTTTTGTTATATTTTTCGTTTGCAGGATGATGGAATCTGGTTTGCTTCACAAAGATGTGGCGAAGAAGTTATTCGAGGCAAAACGCAAGAAAGCTCAACAACAAAAACTTGGGTCACCGATGAAGACAGTTGTTACTGTGAAGAAACAAAGTGATTCTTCACCAGTGACAGTCAAGAAACAAAGTGATTCTTCATCAGTTACAGTCAAGAAAAAGGTTGTTTCGACAGAAAAGAAGAAAACACCTACACCCCCTTCTAAAGCTCCGACTACACAATCGAAAAAACGAAAGATTGTGGATGACACTGATGGATCAAGTGATGAAGGATCTGATGATGATTTTGTTATTAGTCGAAAGATTAAGAAACCAAAAGCCGCTTAATTCGTGTTTTGGATTTCGGTCAACTCAGAAACTTAGTAGTGTTTGTATCTGTATTTGATGATGATATTTTTCAATCTTTTAGTTGGAGTTGCATTTGGTGAACCTGCTTTCTTATAACTGTGAGTTAATTATCAACCATCTATGTGGTTTGCAAAAGTTCATAATTAATCTCTATGTTTACTGCTATGTGACTGAAATCTAAGGGTACATTTGTCTTTTTCATATTTTGTGGTAAGAAGCATTTGCATTAGACTTTTGAAAAACACTCATTTTTTTTCCCAAAAGAGTATATCAATCACATTCTTAGGTTTTTACTAACCCATCTTTTACTATCTATATAATATAATAATTAAACAAAACTAACAGAGTATAACAAACAAATGCTTTATCTGTATAATACAATCTACCGTCGATTGAAAGAATAAGAGAGAGACGTATGTGTAATTTGTTACAATCTGTAAGTTTTTTTTTTCTTAAACAGCTACTGACGTACGTGTAAGATTGGACGATTAATAATACAGAATGAGAGAGACGTCGGTATGATCTATTACGATCAGTAAGTTTTTTTCTCAAACAGCTACTGTTATGAAGGAGGGAGGATATACCCCAAGTTTCGGGCCCACCAGGAAATCAGGGTGTGATACATTAGTTGGTGAACTCACGTTATAAGTTTTACGTCTTTATACATATCATGTATTAGTAATCTTTTGTATATCATTTTAAAAAGGATTCTATTAAAGAACATTAATTTTTATCTTATTAAAAATACAAAAATTTGAACCAAGAGTTGTTATAGCATGGGCTTATCAACTTTGAACACCAATATAAAGATGATAAGTTGAGCTAGAGGATGAAAGGATGCCATCAAGCACTAACAATCTATGATCGAAGATTGGACGATTTATAATACATAATAAGAGAGAGACGTATGTGTAATCTGTTACAATCTGTAAGTTTTTTCTTAAACAGCTACCGTCGTAAAGTAGTCTAAGATTGGACGATTAATAATACATCGGTATAATCTATTACAATCTGTAAGTTTTTTTCTCAAACAGCTACTGTCATGAAGGAGAGAGAACTAAGGTATCATTAACAAGATAGATGATCTTTTTAAATCAAAGAAAATCAAATACAAATTCCATAAATATAAACATGATGATATTGCTAAACCCTAAGATGCCCCCCATCTCTACAAGTTGGACACGTGGCATAAGCCACTCTTCATCCCTTTTTATATGCACAGATTTTCCATATTTTTCTATCCTCCTCCTCCTCTCCAAGCAACGACAACTCATCTCCCTCTCTCTCTCTACTTTCTCTCTCTAATCTAATCTCTTCTTCATTCCTCCCATCTTTCTCTCTAAATCCGATCCCCCATCACTTACCCACTTGTTCTTCATCTGGGTTTCGAATCTTTCCCATCGAAAACACAAACTTTGTTTTCTTGAAACCTGCAATGAAACAGATTATCAACGGCGGCGGCGGTGGCTTCATACTTCTGACAGACGACGAGGTTGAAGTGGCTGAAACATTATTAATGATACCCAAATTATCAGCCAAGTGGGAGTTAATTCATCGCTTCAGTTTCACGTGGGGTGTGAAGAAGAAACGATCTGTCTTGGTTTCCAAATCGGAATCTTCTCCGTCACCGTTGCCGGAGAAAGTGACGGCGGAGGAAGCCGATAAAAGCCCGTCAACGCCCCTCAACTTCTTGCCTAGTGGTAGCGACGGTGTTGAGAAGCGTAAAACGTCGTCGTCTGGGAAGAGAAGTTTGAAGAGAAAGGTAATAATGATTACTTGTTTTACGGTGTCGTTTTGATTGATTTTCACATCTGGGTTGTTATGAATTGTTTAAACTTTAGCATTTTCTTGGTTTTTATTATAATTTATATGAATTTAATTCAATTTTAATATCTAGGTATTGAAATTGCTCTCTTATAGTTTGATCATTAGATGAAATTTACAGTGATTATAATCAATTATAATTAATTTTGACTTTTTAAGTTGAATGTGTTGACTACTTTAAGCTTGTTTTACTCTAGATTTACTTTTATAATTGATGTGTTAATGTATTTTCCCTAATTATTTACAGGCAACTGATGATTT
The DNA here is from genome assembly GCA_030545235.1 of Helianthus tuberosus. Lineage (NCBI taxonomy): Eukaryota > Viridiplantae > Streptophyta > Magnoliopsida > Asterales > Asteraceae > Helianthus > Helianthus tuberosus. Next base: position 148,275,939 of record CM060390.1, read on the forward strand.
GGTGGAGAGTTACAATAGAATGCAACAAGAAAGAGAAATTCTCTTGAAGGTATGCATTAAATTGACTTTATTTTCTTTAAATTGATTCTTTACATAAATTTTATTTTATTAAAATATTTATGTATTTAAATTTTAAACAGGAAACAAAGGCTATGAGAATTTTGCATCAAGAACTTTCTTCTACAAATCTTGAACTAAAAGCAATTATACAAAAGGTAATGTTGAGTTTTTTTTTTTTTTTTTTGATTAGTGATCCCCATTTGATTTTAAATTAATTTAATTAAATTTGAATTTCTTGAAATTAATTTAGGTAAATTATTCAAGAAACATTAAAGATTTCCATGTATGGAATAAATCTATGAAAATATATGATCAACAAAGTTATCCACAAATTACCATGTTTGCCCCTCCAACACAACAACAACAACGTTGTCAACAATTAGTAGTGGATCCCAACAATGGCAAACTGTTGGCAGTGTCATGCTCTGGTAACAGTCACGGTGGAGGTAGATTTGGGATGATCAATCAGATGGATCCACGTGTCAAGATGCAAGGGGAGGCTTATGATTTCATGGGTTGTTCTCAGCCGTTGGATCAAAGTAAATACTTGATGATGGATAATGATCTACGGATGAGGACTGCTGCAGCAGCTGCTAGAAAGAGGAGGATATTGAGGATGAAAGAGAACAAGAATGCTTTGTTGGCTTTGAAGCTAGCAAGAGGGTCTAGATGATGGTGGGTTTGACTTTTGTTGGTCTTGGTCAACCATAATGGGGTGGTTTGGTAATTTTGACTAATTTCTTTTTGGTTATTCTTTGGTTTAGGGTTAGTGATACATTGGTGAATTAGTTCAAAGACATTTTTTAAATACAATCTATTTTGGGTACTTCTTTTAGAAGTTAAAAAGAGTACTTTTGGGGTATTTTTATTACGATGTTATAGTGCGAATCCAATCTCGCGTGAACATATTATCAAGCTATTTATGTTGGTTTAAAGTTAAGCTTATAATTTGCATGAAATAATAAGTGAATACCGTTCGATACTATCATATTTAGTCCGGCCTTAGGTATCTTAAATTCACGCTTTCAGTTTTAATAAAGGCATGCCCGTTTTTTGCTAACCCCTAGTAACAAGAATTACGACGAGAGACAAAAGGAAGCAATTGACGTATATGTTATAAAGGCCACGTAATTTATTAATACTATATTACTATATCAATATTTTGTAATTATAATGCTCACATTTTTTTTGAACTTACTACTTAATATCTTTGCATTTTTAAAATACAATCTAATCTAATTTTGGGTACTTTTTCTAAATGGTGGAAGAGTATTTAACTACTTTTTGCTTATTTTTATTAAAGTGTTTTAATAGGTTAGTACGAGTTCAATCTAGCTTCGAATATTTGAGCAAATTATGTTTTTGTTGGTTAAAAGTTAGGTTTTAATGAACGTTGAATATACAACTATAGATGCACGAGAGGCAATATTTGCACATGCTAATATGTTGTAGTGTCACGTATTTTATTAATGTTATATTACCAATATATAGAGTGGATGGATATTTTCTTAACTTAAAGTATCAAGTTTATGCTTACACTTATTTTTAGTTTGTTACTTTATCTTTATTTTTTTCTGATTATAACAAATTTTACAAAGTCCTAATTAGAAATACAATTATCTTGTTATTATAGACAAACTAGTATACTTGGAATGTATATCGATTTTTAGATGATTAACGATTTGATTTCTTAGTTTCCTTAATTAGATTGGAGTATTCAACAGTCATTGGCTAAGTGGATTTCAGTTCAATATGATATTTTTCGTTTATGCCCTTCATCTTTGTATAACTCAAAATCTCTTTTGTTACTTTACTTTATTTGAATTTACTATTTATTAAAACTTTCATATTACAATTTTGTTTCTTAAAATGTTACACTATTTGTATTTTTCCAAGTAAATGTTATATTACATATTTTGTATAGTTCTTGTTAAAAAGTCATTGTAAATGTTTCCTAATGACGGGTAGCCCAAGACTAAATAAAATGACTTAGACATATGAACGCTTAAAAGGTTAAAGGATAAAAAGGTTCAAATCCCGCGAACTCGGGTGAGCAGCAAAAAGGATGTGAACAGTGAACCATCACTTCACGGATTGCTTGCCCAGCCTCTCACAGCTGTAAAAGAGAAAATGTACACAGAGTGTAGTCTTTTACCCGCAGGTCCAAACGCTTCAACCCCTAAAAGGGTAAGTCCCCCACTGCAAGCATGTTTCACTAGTCAATGGTTTCCTCTTTGGGTGATGTCCTTCCCTATAAAATGACACTTCACTTAGTGCTAAAGGACATTCCGATCAGCTCTGATTCCATTGGGATCTCTGGTCTTTCCTCTTGAGTACTTGTTCCATGCAAGTCTCTATTCTCCACCTTCAAAACACACATTTCCACTGCTCTAACATCCGAAGTTGAATACACTTCAGCTGAGGATCTTGAGCAAACAACAATATCTAACTAGTGAACCTCTCTCCACGTCTTGCAAACGTGGGGGGACCCCACGACCTGCGTTAGGCAAACCGGAACCCTCCAACCATTTTGCCTGACCAACCTAGCTACTACCATCGGCTAGTATTTGTTGCATCAACAAGTTGGCGCCCACCGTGGGGCTACGCCACTAATTTTCTCCAAAAGACCTAGTAGTGTAGCTCCATTCACTCAAAATTACCATGTCGGAAAGTGAATCTCCGGGAGAGGTAAATCAAGTCCCAAATGCCTCTACCCCAAGCACTAGCCAAGCTCATGTGGCTATACCAACGTATTTCTCAACACCGGGGAGCACTCCCACTGGAGCAACATACCCCGAGTTCCTCACTTTCCAAACACCAACTCTGTTTAGATCAGGGGTTCCATCCCCTAACGTCGGTGTCTCTAACACCCCCTCACGTGTTGACCTTACTCCTGAAGGGGTCGCCAACAACTTCCTAGAGTTGAGGTCTCTACTCAACCAATACGTCAGTAGGGAAAGGGACAAAGGGGTGAGGATTCGGTTGGACTATGATGAGCCTGAGCCGTCGTTATCTCCTGGACCTCCAACTCTTCCTTTCACAAGCTCACAACCAACCCTGTCCAGGAACGAGGCTGGTCCCAGCCACCCACCTCCAAATCCTAACCCATACATATACACAAGGCCAGATCCAACAACGTTTCCCCTCTTTTCTTCCCAACCAGTTGCAACCGGTGCCCCCTTGGGGCACGAGCTGACTCTGGACCAGCTCCTGCAATCTCCAGTAGCGAGCCTTCCGCCCTCAGCAACAACTACATGGGCACAAGCTTTGTCTGTGCTTCCCTTGGCACAAAGTGCCGTTATGAGTGCTCCTTTGGGGGTAAACTGCTCTGCTGCACCTGGAAGCCTACAAGGCTTCAACCTTATGCCTCAAATGATGGCCCAGATGATGGCCTCCTTCCCTTGGCAGCACTTTGTTAATTAAGTACTGGCCACTCAAGGGAATAACCACAACGACACGGGTGCAAGGGTAGAAGAAGATTTGGCCAAACCATTTAAGCCAAGTAATCTTTCGTGCTTCTCACAGCAAATAGCCGATTATGATTTTCAGACAAAGATCAAAATGCCATCCCATATCAAGGCATACGAAACCGAGGATCCAGAAGATCACCTTCAGATCTCCACTGGAGCTGCCAGAATTGAGAAATGGTCAAATGCTGAATGCTGCCTCATGTTTATGCAGACCCTCGTAGGATCAGCCAGGATATGGTTCAACGATTTACCAGCCAGAAGCGTTCGAAGCTTCGATGTAAGACCCTTAGTCCATTTATACGATTTTTATATAAATTTCGATTATAATTATTTAAATATGTTTACACATACATTACAAAAATATGCATTTCTTAAAAACTTTAAGAAATAACACAATTCAACATTTCATAGAGAATTCGCCGTTTAAAAACGTGACGACGAATCATTTCACGGAAGCTTGAATCTTGATTGTGTTCGGTTCTTTAACGAGCTTGATCGTCCTACGGCATCGCATATTAAACCTACATTTCATTCAAACGATAAGAAATCAAAGCATTTGAACGAAATAATTGAACACAAGAAATTATTATTATTTTTTTCAGCCCCTTCACCCGGCCGTGTCAAATGTTCACCCGGCCGTGTCAGCTAAACATGTATTTTTCACAGCCCCTTCACCCGGCCGTGTCAAATGTTCACCCGTCCGAGTCAACTCTGCACATTTATTTTTTCACCCAATTTACATCCAAAGCTATCCAAACTCATTTTAATCGCTTGGAGTTCGTTTCTTAACATATCTAAGCTATGATCCATTACCCGGATCCATTATTCATATAGTTTACGCTCCCGTTACCCGGCTTACGTTTTTCTTTATTACACTTAAACCAACATTTTACCACCTACTTTATTTTGACTCGTTTAGAAGTTTTCATGCATTTAAGCATCTAACTTGCTCATCTCATTTCACACTTTGCATTCTCACATTAGGATAACTACTTACATTCCACCACAATTAATTTTTGTGGTGGATTTAACATAATTAACCAATTTTCCCAAATTTTACCTTTCGGTTGGTCATATTACGCAATTGACCCATTTTTAGGCATTTGACCCACGAATGTGCATACCTATAACTTTAATTCAAATTTAATGATTCCAAAATCAAATACAAGTTACTAAACAACCTTTATGGGTTGTTCGCCTAATTTACCCATCGAGGGTTTTTTGATCAATTTTAGTCCCTTATTCACTACGAAGGACTTTCGCTAATATTTGACCAAAATATCGCTTTTTAAGTATAATTCTAAACATGCGTACCTGGCTCGGGTCATAAGATTGACCCGTTAAAATACCTTTCACTGTTAATTACTAATCAAATAGAAACGCGAACCATGTGTTAAATTTCTGCGATTACAAAACTCAACACGCGATCAAAAGATATTATTGTCAAATGGTGTTAACAACACCATTTGACCCGTTTAGTCAAAATGACCAATTATAATTATGAGATGGTATTTAATTACCATTTCATCCCTTAAACCTATTCCGATTTACTCTTTAAATTCATCTTGCTTAAAGGTCGTTTCTTGCTTTGTTTGACCCATTTTGACTTATGCCAACTGGTGTCCTTTCAAATCCTTTTTATTTATGCGTTAATCCATGTTCGGGTTATCATTTTACCGTTTTTACCCTTTTTACCATAATGTATGGTTTCTTGCCATTCTCACTTATTCTGACTTGCATTATAAGTATTTGGTAGTAAGAATAAAAAGGCGTAAGCTTAACTTACCTCGCATCCAGTTTACACTTCCCTTCTCGTACTCGATTATTTGACCGCTTCTTTCCCAAGCCTCCACCTAGCTCGTTTAAGCGTCAAACTATTGTCAATCATTTACAAGGCGGTTAAATTAGTCATTAACAATCACGACTTTTCCACCTCACACATTTCTTATCATTAGCATTCATCTGAACACCTAATATAATCACGTTTTACACACAACCAAGTAGACATTTCATATCACTGAAAATAGGCTGTTTTTTGTGATCTGTTAACCTGTTTACAAGTCTTCAAAAATTATGATTGTTTTATGTGACGTACCTCTCGGAGGGTTAGGCCTTGGGTTAAAATTTCAAGATCTAACTCTTTACCAAAAATTCGTAAAAATTCATTTACTAAGCTGCAATCAGATTCGTCACTTCTGGCTGCAGCTTACGAAAAAATTCATTTAAAATTCCTCGTTTATCCGATTGACGAAATTCCAATTGGAGATTTTTGGAATTACCTGAAGTTACCTACAGTAAAAATTTGAGATCATAAATCAATTTTTAAATTGAGTTATGACATTCGTAATGGGCTGCAAATTCTGCCAGAAAACGCGGCCTGAACCTTCGATACCGAAAAATTCATAAAACATTCAATTTTCGTCGAAAAAATGCAATTACAGTGGGGTTTTAAAGATATTTCCTGGAATTACATTTTAGACTCAAGAAACACATGTTTTTGTCACGTTTTGTCTACGTTACAGCCAATATAAGTCGGCTGTAAATTCTGATCAGAAGCTGTTTGAATTCAGCTTTCAATTAAAACATGTTTATAACATTATAACACTATTTTTAGCAATAAAAAACCCTAAAAACATCACATACACGAATTTAGTCAAAAACCACTTATCACCTTCAATGGTGATCATGAATTCACAAGAATTAGACCTAATTTCATCATATACTTGTCTAGGATTTACTCCTAGACACTACAATGTTCCTATCTCATCATATAACAAGCATGCAATCATCTAATTCGAATTCTCTAGGTTTGCTCAGAAATTCAACTAGAGATTTCTCATGAAATTTACATACCTCCTGACTCCTTTTTCAGTGGAGATCACTAATTCGTACTCGGATTTTGATTTAGACTTGATTTGGACCTTCAATTTGAGAGATTTGTGAGAGTTAGGGTTTGCTTCTTTTTCCCCTGTCCTCTGGTCGATCCACGCACACACACACACACACACTGAGTGTGTGTGTTGTGTTTTATTTTTAATTTTAATAAAACAAGTTTCCCTTCTTGGCCATATTAGTCCCTCTTGTTTCATTTATTATAAAAGAAGTTATATCTCATAGCTTTTCATTTAGTTACCCATTACTAACTAGGTTACTATTCCTAGTTAACTTGGTGGGTGTGGGGAATTATAACCCGTTTTATTTTTTTAAGTCCCGTTAACTCGGGCTTCTAATAAACCGTGTTTTCTCAAAGCGTTTATTCTTCTTTTTTATTAATATAGGATTAATTATTTAAATCCTAATATTCACCGTGTTAATTTTACCACTAACGGTATTTTACTCGTCTTTACTATTAACGGGGTTTGATTACCAAACCCGTTTTTGGGGTGTTACAAGTTTACCCCCCTTAAAGAGGTTTCGTCCCCGAAACCTTTCTCACGTACTTTATCAGCTTAGATCATTCGGACCTTAGTCTTGGTGATCACTTGAGCTTTGCTCACACATAATACTCTTACCAGGGAAGTATGGTAATGTCTTTTCGGTTTCATAGCATATGCGTCTTTTACGTGTATGGCCTCATAGGCCGATACTTTCATCTTGTATTTCTTAATCTGGTCACTTATTCGACCAAGTTGTCATCTGATCACTCAGTTATATTTATTTTCAACATGCTTACTTCAAGCTAATCTCATATCGACAAGTGCTTTGTATAAGTCTTAACACTAATCTGACTTTGAAATGTTTTATCGGCAAGACTGATTAGTCGTCGTCACTTTATTCCCCGTCATTCGGGTATATCTTATTGCCAACCTGGCCTTTTGCTTGTTTTCTGATTTTCATTTCTCGCAACTCACGTTACGACTTGACTGTATTCTATATCATTCTCTATATTTCTTTTCTTGTCTGTGAGCGTGTCACGTCACGTTTAAGTCTAATTCGACTTTTCTTTATCATGCTTCTTCTTTTCGGACGTATCGTCTCGCACCCATCGGTGTTAAGACCCACGTTCTTTGATTTACTCATTTTCGAATTCGTCTCATAGTATTCATACGTGTTAAAATGTTGTTTCTTACCAAAAATTGAATTTTTTAGTTTAACATTTTCATTTTAGCTCATGTCAATTCCAAGGAATTTACGTCCAAGGACTTATCCCCTTCCATTGTCATTTCGATAATGACTTCACTCACTTTTGCGACGTAGCAGAATTTAAATAATTGTGAACTCTTTTGTCATTTTTTGCCCGTTTAATGTTTTAGTGAAATTTTTCACTTTTGTCAACCAGACCTTTTACAATCTCTTTGCTTTTAACCCATTTAATTAACTTAGCGAAACCTGTCGCTTTTATACTAACTTTATCTCCCGTTATTATTTTACGTGGGAAGTTACAACCAGTTTCCTTGTTTTATACTATTGACCCGTAGGTTCTTTTGCTTAGCCTCGTAGGCTATTTCTTTATATTTTCACCTTTTTACCTTATTAAGGTGAGACCCTAACAATTCGTTTCTTTCTATTTGGGACCCGAAGGTCTTTTTGGTCCCGTAGACCTTAGCCTCATTTATAATCTCGTAGGTTATGATAATCCCGTAGATCATCTTTTATTCAAGTCTTTAGTCAAAGGTATATACACCTATATATGTATATGGCGTTAAGGTACCCTTTTATGTTCAAAATCATTTATTTTCGTCTTGGTATTTCCTTTGACCTTGACCGTAGTCTAAGGCTACATTTGTTTTCTTTCGGACAATTTTTCCGACTTTATGATTTCTCACGTCATTTGTGCGTCGGTTCATCTTATGCTCACCATTATCCAGTTTACATATATTCGTATTTGATTATGTCCCATTACCGGGCTCATTATTCTTTTGCTTTTGACGCTACCGTTATCCCGTTTGCGCTTACTCACGCCATCCGGCATTATATTATATTCAACCCGTGTGACTTATTCATGTGAAATTTTATCATTTATGGATGTCAAACTTCATTCTTTGTTCGACCCGTTCAACTTTAAAATAGTTGAACATAATTTATCAAAATTTCTATTTACATCATCTTGACTTCTTTTAGTCTTGACTCAAAACCCGAGTCTTTTAACTTTCCATCCGAGTTCCCGTTTCTCGGTCTACGCATGTGTTTAAATCCTTACCTATCAACCAGGTGTTTTACCGAATTCGTTGTTATTGCAACCCTTCCGGTATGAATTAAGACTTCGCTTCACTTTTATATTCCGACTTTGTCCTCAAGTTTGACGTTTTACAAAAACGGCTCGTTAAGAGACATATTTGCATTATCCAGGTTCGAGTGTAAGTATGCCCCCTCCCAATGCATATCTTAATCATTTTACATGTTTGTATTCTCCGGGTTCGAGTGTAAGTACACCCCCTTCCAATGCATATCTTAATTATTTTACATGTTTGCATTCTCTGGGTTCGAGTGTAAGTACACCCCCTCCCAATGCATATCTTAATCATTTTACATGTTTGTATTCTCCGGGTTCGAGTGTAAGTACACCCCCTCCCAATGCATATCTTAATCATTTTACATGTTTGCATTCTTCGGGTTCGAGTGCAAGTACACCCCCTCCCAATGCATATCTTAATAATTTTACATTAATCTTTGTCCCTTCACTCGGGCTCATTATCCTAATGTAATACGCTTCCGTCACCCGGCTGTGCGTTTACATTATTATCAAATATTTTGCTCATTTGATTCATTTGGGTACTTTTTAATTTGTCTCACTCACCCCGTCCTTACTACATCGGATGTAAGCATGTCCATCATAAAAAGTTCATGGTACCACGTGCTCACCACTTACTTGGCCAGAGTAAGCGATCAATACCTGGTATCATGGTTGCAAAAGTCGTTAGGCGCTCCCTAGTCGGTCGACTGAGGAGTTCAGAGTACTCGGCCTAGGCAAAGAGTACTCGGGGAGTACTCGGACATGTTAAATTATAAAGAAATTAGTTTTCGGAAATTAAATATATGTTAAGTAACATAAATTTACTAATATTTATAACAAAATACGTGAAAATGATATTTATTCTTTAATATGATAGGCATAGAAATTATGTTTTATTTTCTTTAAGTCAAATTGGCCCGAGTTGACCTACTAGATCCTATTCTGGCAAAGATTGACTGCATTTTTTCGATTCCGAGTAATTAGGCGGAGTAGAAGAAAGTCGCCTCGGCAGCCTATCTTGTAGCGACTACTCGGGGAGTACTCGGCCTTGTAGACCTTGTTTTACAACAATGCCTGGTATACATGACCTTTTTATAATTTTCACATTACACCCCATGTAAGTAATGCCTCTATTTGTTTCTCTTGGAAGCAATATCCCAGATAGATTTTCTATTCGGGTTTTTCCAAGTTTTTAATCTACATATGCAACTTTCAATCTCTACGTATTTGTTGCATATTACTATTCACGTAATAATTTAAAATGCGCACCTGTAAATGCTTGCCTTAACTGGCTTTCTATGTCGTTAACCTTGTTCGCGATCGTCACTCGATTTAGGTCCTTGATGAGTATGCTCTGCTTGTCATACCTCGGACCGTTCCACCGTCATATCCGCAATTTATTAAACTCTCGCTATCTTCAGATGCGAGTGTCCTTCAATTAAAACATTTACAAGAATTAGTAACATCAACTTCAATAATCGCCCGTATTATAATACAAGGCTTTTCTACTATACGCATCAACGCGCGTAATTTCGTCAACTATATTTATCATTTAATTGAGGTAACGTGTATCACACGATAGCCCTATGTGTTGTTTACAACACTTTAGCATGCTAAACTATTAACATACATGTGCTTACCGGATTTGCGATCAAGCCTCGAACCGAACACTTTATTCTTTTAACCTTGAGCTCTGATTACCAACTTGTAAGACCCTTAGTCCATTTATACGATTTTTATATAAATTTCGATTATAATTATTTAAATATGTTTACACATACATTACAAAAATATGCATTTCTTAAAAACTTTAAGAAATAACACAATTCAACATTTCATAGAGAATTCGCCGTTTAAAAACGTGACGACGAATCATTTCGCGGAAGCTTGAATCTTGATTGTGTTCGGTTCTTTAACGAGCTTGATCGTCCTACGGCATCGCATATTAAACCTACATTTCATTCAAACGATAAGAAATCAAAGCATTTGAACGAAATAATTGAACACAAGAAATTTTTTTTTTCAGCCCCTTCACCCGGCCGTGTCAAATGTTCACCCGGCCGTGTCAGCTAAACATGTATTTTTCACAGCCCCTTCACCCAGCCGTGTCAAATGTTCACCCGGCCGTGTCAACTCTGCACATTTATTTTTTCACCCAATTTACATCCAAAGCTATCCAAACTCATTTTAATCGCTTGGGGTTCGTTTCTTAACATATCTAAGCTATGATCCATTACCCGGATCCATTATTCATATAGTTTACGCTCCCGTTACCCGGTTTACGTTTTTCTTTATTACACTTAAACCAACATTTTACCACCTACTTTATTTTGACTCGTTTAGAAGTTTTCATGCATTTAAGCATCTAACTTGCTCATCTCATTTCACACTTTGCATTATCATATTAGGATAACTACTTACATTCCATCACAATTAATTTTTGTGATGGATTTAACATAATTAACCAATTTTCCCAAATTTTACCTTTCGGTTGGTCATATTACGCAATTGACCCATTTTTAGTCATTTGACCCACGAAGGTGCATACCTATAACTTTAATTCAAATTTAATGATTCCATAATCAAATGCAAGTTACTAAACAACCTTTATGGGTTGTTCGCCTAATTTACCCATCGAGGGCTTTTTGGTCAATTTTAGTCCCTTATTCACTACGAAGGACTTTCAATATTTGACCAAAATATCGCTTTTTAAGTATAATTCTAAACATGCGTACCTGGCTCGGGTCATAAGATTGACCCGTTAAAATACCTTTCGCTATTAATTACTAATCAAATAGAAACGCGAACCATGTGTTAAATTTCTGCGATTACAAAACTCAACACGCGATCATAAGATATTATTGTCAAATGGTGTTAACAACACCATTTGACCCGTTTAGTCAAAATGACCAATTTTAATTATGAGATGGTATTTAATTACCATTTCATCCCTTAAACCTATTCTGATTTACACTTTAAATTCATCTTGCTTAAAGGTCGTTTCTTGCTTTGTTTGACCCATTTTGACTTATGCCAACTGGTGTCCTTTCAAATCCTTTTTATTTATGCGTTAACCCATGCTCGGGTTATCATTTTACCGTTTTTACCCTTTTTACCATAATGTATGGTTTCTTGCCATTCTCACTTATTCTGACTTGCATTATAAGTATTTGGTAGTAAGAATAAAAAGGCGTAAGCTTAACTTACCTCGCATCCGGTTTACACTTCCCTTCTCGTACTCGATTGTTCGTCCGCTTCTTTCCCAAGCCTCCACCTAACTCGTTTAAGCGTCAAACTATTGTCAATCATTTACAAGGCGATTAAATTAGTCATTAACAATCACGACTATTCCACCTCACACATTTCTTATCATTAGCATTCATCCGAACACCTAATATAATCACGTTTTACACACAACCAAGTAGACATTTCATATCACTGAAAATAGGCTGTTTTTGGTGACCTGTTTAACCTGTTTGCAAGTCTTCAAAATTATGATTTTTTTATGTGACGTACCTCTCGGAGGGTTAGGCCTTGTGTTAAAATTTCAAGATCTAACTCTTTACCAAAAATTCGTAAAAATTCATTTACTAAGCTGCAATCAGATTCGTCACTTCTGACTTCAGCTTACGAAAAAATTCATTTAAAATTTCTCGTTTATCCGATTGACGAAATTACAATTGGAGGTTTTTGGAATTACCTGAAGTTACCTACAGTAAAAATTTGAGATCACAAATCAATTCTTAAATTGAGTTATGACATTCGTAATGGGCTGCAAATTCTGCCAGAAAACGCAGCCTTAACCTTCGATACCGAAAAATTCATAAAACATTCAATTTTCGTCGAAAAAATGCAATTCCAGTGGGGTTTTAAAGATATTTCCTGGAATTACATTTTAGACTCAAGAAACACATGTTTTTATCATGTTTTGTCTACGTTACAGCCAATACAAGTCGGCTGTAAATTCTGATCAGAAGCTGTTTGAATTCAGCTTTCAATTAAAACATGTTTATGACATTATAACACTATTTTTAGCAATCAAAAACCCTAAAAACATCACATACACGAATTTAGTCAAAACCCACTTATCACCTTCAATGGTGATCATGAATTCACAAGAATTAGACCTAATTTCATCATATACTTGTCTAGGATTTACTCCTAGACACTACAATGTTCCTATCTCATCATATAACAAGCATGCAATCATCTAATTCGAATTCTCTAGGTTTGCTCAGAAATTCAACTAGGGATTTCTTATGAAATTTACATACCTCGTGACTCCTTTTTCAGTGGAGATCACTAATTCGTACTCAGATTTTGATTTAGACTTGATTTGGACCTTCAATTTGAGAGATTTGTGAGAGTTAGGGTTTGCTTCTTTTTCCCCTGTCCTCTGGTCGATCCACGCACACACACACACTGAGTGTGTGTGTTGTGTTTTATTTTTAATTTTAATAAAACAAGTTTCCCTTCTTGGCTATGTTAGTCCCTCTTGTTTCATTTATTATAAAAGAAGCTATATCTCATAGCTTTTCATTTAGTTACCCATTACTAATTAGGTTACTATTCCTAGTTAACTTGGTGGGTGTGGGGAATTATAACCCGTTTTATTTTTTTAAGTCCCGTTAACTCGGGCTTCTAATAAACCGTGTTTTCTCAAAGCGTTTATTCTTCTTTTTTATTAATGTAGGATTAATTATTTAAATCCTAATATTCACCGTGTTAATTTTACCACTAACGGTATTTTACTCGTCTTTACTATTAACGGGGTTTGATTACCAAACCCGTTTTTGGGGTGTTACAAGTTTACCCCCCTTAAAGAGGTTTCGTCCCCGAAACCTTTCTCACGTACTTTATCAGCTTAGATCAGTCGGACCTTAGTCTTGGTGATCACTTGAGCATTGCTCACACATAATACTCTTACCAGGGAAGTATGGTAATGTCTTTTCGGTTTCATAGCATATGCGTCTTTTACGTGTATGGCCTCATAGGCCGATACTTTCATCTTGTATTTCTTAATCTGGTCACTTATTCGACCGAGTTGTCATCTGATCACTCAGTTATATTTATTTTCAACATGCTTACTTCAAGCTAATCTCATATCGACAAGTGCTTTGTATAAGTCTTAACACTAATCTGACTTTGAAATGTTTTATCGGCAAGACTGATTAGTCGCCGTCACTTTATTCCCCGTCATTCGGGTATATCTTATTGCCAACCTGGCCTTTTGCTTGTTTTCTGATTTTCATATCTCGCAACTCACATTACGACTTGACTGTATTCTATATCATTCTCTATATTTCTTTTCTTGTCTGTGAGCGTATCACGTCACGTTTAAGTCTAATTCTACTTTTCTTTATCAAGCATCTTCTTTTCGGACGTATCGTCTCGCACCCATCGGTGTTAAGACCCACGTTCTTTGAGTTACTCATTTCCGAATTCCTCTCATAAAAAAAGGGAAACTTTCATTCCTATGACAGACGCCAAAGGGGTTCAGAGCAACGAAGATCTGAAGGCCGGAACCCCTCAAGTAAGGAGAAGGGCATGAGCTTCACACCCCTCACCAAGACCCCTCAAGAGATTCTTGCTACAGAGGAAGTGAAACAAAGCTTCCGACCTCCCAGACCTCTCCCTAAAAGCAAAAGGAATGAAAATTCCACCAAGTTCTGTGAATTTCATGAAGAGAAGGGCCACCATACTAATGATTGCTTTCAACTCAAAAACAGGATTGAAGAGGCTGTCAAGTCTAGGGAGCTTGCCCACTTAGTAAAGCGGGGTAAGGGACAAGATGGCCGAAGGAAAGGGCAAGAAAGTTAACATGGTGGATTTTGATGGAAAGGTTCCCCACAAACGGCAGCGGTTGGAAGCTTGGGAGCTTCAGTGTGTCTGCTTCCCTCCAACAGAAAAGGACCCACTCTCAAACCCCCTTGTGGTTGAAGCGACTGTGGGTACACTAAAGACAAACAGAGCATACATAGACACTGGTGCGGCCACTGAAATTATGTTTGAGAAGTTCTTCAACCGTTTGATCAATGAGGAACGTTCGAAGCTTCAACCCTCCGGAACCTCCATAAAAGGTATTGCCGACATACACCTCAAGCCTTTAGGGCAACTAACCCTTGATGTCCGTTTCAGTGAAGGCAAGATGGAGAGAGTCCAACCTCTCACTTTTGTGGTTATCAATATACCTTCAAACTATGATGTCATCGTAGGAAGGCCGAGGCAGTGTGCATTCTACATGGTTGTTTCTGTTGGTCATGGCACAGTCAAGTTTCCTACCGAGAGAGGGATTGCAACCCTTCAACCTACTCAAGAGGCTTACATGGTTGAAGGGGAAAGTTCCAAAAGTAAAGAAGATAAGCAAGGGCTTATCATAAACCCCAAGTATCCTGAGCAAAGGATAAGGGTTAATCCAAGCCTCTCACAAGAAACTCTCTCATATCTTGAAAAGCTGCTAGTGCACTATAGTGATGTCTTTGCTTGGTGCCCGGAAGACATGACGGGTATCCCTCGAAGCATTGCTGAACATGAGCTGAGAATACCACCCGAAGTCAAGTCTGTTGTCCAGAAAAAACGAAGCCTAGCACCCGAAAGAAGCTTGGCAGCTTGCCAAGAGGTTGAAAAGCTTGTCCCAGCAGGAATTCTCCGAGAAGTCAAGTATCAATCCTGGGTTGCAAACCCAGTCATGGTACGAAAGCTCGATAATTCTTGGAGAATGTGCATCGACTTTAAGGACTTAAACAAGGCTTGTCCTAAAGATTGTTAACCACTACCAGAAATCGATCTTAAGGTTGATTCCCTCACGGGTTACCCTTTCAAGTGTTTTCTTGATGCTTACAAGGGTTACCATCAAATTCTCATGAAAGAAGAAGATGAAGAGAAAACCGCCTTTCACACGGACAAAGGAACCTTTTGCTACCAAAAGATGCCTTTCGGCCTTAAAAATGCAGGTGCAACCTACCAACGCCTAGTTGACAAAGCTTTCGCTAGCCAAATTGGTAGAAACATGGAAGCATACGTCGATGATCTAGTAATCAAAA
The DNA here is from genome assembly GCA_030545235.1 of Helianthus tuberosus. Lineage (NCBI taxonomy): Eukaryota > Viridiplantae > Streptophyta > Magnoliopsida > Asterales > Asteraceae > Helianthus > Helianthus tuberosus. The sequence goes on from CM060390.1 coordinate 148,291,685, forward strand.
GTAAAACGGAATACCAAATGCTTGACGACATCCAAGAAACCTTCAAGAACCTAAGAAAGGTCAACATGAAACTCAACCCCAAAAAGTGTTCGTTTGGGTTTGAAGAACGTAAGTTTCTGGGGCACATTGTGGGAAAACAAAGTATAAAGGCCAATCCAAACAAGGTGAAAGCTGTTCTTGAAACCAGGCCTCCACAAAGCAAAAAAGAAGTTGAGAGTCTAAATGGAAAGCTCGCGGCCCTGAAGCGTTTTACCTCAAAACTGACTGAAAAATCTTTGCCTTTTTTTAAAACGCTTAAAGGGTGTTCTGACAAAAAGGATTTCAAATGGACTGAAGAAGCAGAACAAGCTTTCAACCAGATGAAGCTGCACCTGGCTTCACTTCCTGACATTGCAGCCCCGGAAACAGGTGACCTGATCTCTGTCTACCTCTCGGTTGCTGAGGAAGTAATAAGCGCGGTCTTAACCATTGAACGAGACAAAGTTTAGGTACCCGTTTATTTTTTCAGCAAAACTCTAAAATTGGCAGAAATCAAGTATCCTCCTCTGGAGAAGCTTGCCTTAGCCCTACTCCAAACGGCTAGAAGGCTTCGAATGTATTTCCAAGCACACCCTATACAAGTGGTCACCGACCAAGCCATAAAGAGTGTGCTTGAAAAACTAGAGAATTCAGGAAGGCTGGCCAAATGGGCTGTAGAATTGGGTAAACACAAAATAATCTATGTCCCAAGAAAAGCCATCAAAGCCCAAGTTTTGGCCGACTTCATTGTGGAAGTCCCAAAGCAAGCTGTCACAGAAGTTAATACAACCACGGCTGAACCTTCTGACCCTGAAGCCTGGAAGCTCTTCACCGATGGGGCTTCAAGCGTTGAAGGGTCAGTAGCCGGGCTCATTTTAATCAACCCCGAAGGCCTAGAATTCACATATGCTCTTCGATTTGAATTCCAGACCACAAACAATGAAGCTGAATACGAAGCATTTATAGTCGGCTTGAGGTTAGCCAAGGAAATGAAGGTTCAAAAGCTTCAAGTCTTCACAGACTCGTTGCTAGTATCAAGTCAAGTGAATGACAGTTATGTTGCAAAGGAGCCCAACATGAAGAGATACAAAGAAAAATCCAATGAGCTGATGAACACATTCCAAACATGTACCATCAAGTAAATTCCTAGGTCTCAAAACAAGAAAGCTGATGCCTTTAGTAAACTCGTCTCTCTCACCTTTGCCCACCTTACCAAAAAGGCATTAGTAGAGGTGTTGAAAACTCCATCAATTGAAGAATTGGAAGTTCAAGATGTAATCACCGATGAAGGCCCCAATTGGATGACTCCCATTAAAAAATTCCTTAAAAACGGTGAGTTACCTGCTGATCAAACAGAGGCTGAAAGGGTTAAAATCAAATCTAAGCAGTAGGTGTTGCAATGTGAAATCCTCTACAAAAATGGTTACCTTGCACCCTTACTGAGATGTGTCGGTCCCGACCAAAGCCAGTATTTGGTCAAAGAGGTTCACGAAGGGATTTGCGGAGCCCATTTTGGAGCAAGAACGGTGGTTGCTAAGTTAATGAATCTTGGGTATTTTTGGCCCTCCATGCACCGAGACACCGCTGAACAACTGAGAAAATGTGATTCTTGTCAAATTTATGCACCGGTCCCAAAGAGCCCCAAGCATGACCTTGTGCCGATATCCTCAGCCTGGCCATTTTATAAGTGGGGAATGGATATTGTCGGCCCATTCCCACCAGCCAAAGGTGGAGTAAAGTTCTTATTAGTGGCCATAGACTACTTCACCAAGTGGCCTGAGGTTAAACCACTTGCAAAAATCATGGGCAAACAGGTCATTGACTTCGTTTGGGAAAACATCATTTGTCGCTATGGGTTACCGGGAGTGCTGGTCACCGATAATGTAAAGCAATTCGCTGAGAAGCCTTTTAGCATTTGGTTCAAAGAATTCAGAATAACCCAGGTTTTCAGCTCAGTTGCATATCCACAATCAAACGCCCAAGTTGAAAGGATGAATCGAAGCATAGTTGAAGGAATCAAAACCTGATTGGGAAGACATGAAAGCAATTGGCTTGAAGAGTTGCCAAGTGTTCTATGGGCTATTGATGTATTGCAAAATACATCCTTTATTCGTGTATAGTTTGTATTATTTATCGTTAGTTATAGTTTCGTTTTAATTGAATTGCGTGCTATTGATTAAATTGCGTTTTTCCAGGTCTTGGTACATAATGTTGCTGAAAATGGAGTGAAAACGAGCTACAATGCTGAAACAATAAGTCCTAGAACAAGCTTAAAAGAGTTAGAATAATATTTGAGGTTTTTGAGAAGCTAGAGCTGGAAATTGGACGCATCTTTCTGTGGAAAAAGTGCCTTGGCGACGCGCCACGGCTAAAATGGAGTCCTGTAGCATAGCGCTAGCATTAAACAATTAATTTCTGAATTTATACATGGCGGCGTCGCGCCACCACGATTGGCCTCACCCGTCGTGCGACGCGACGGGGATGTCTGATGAATCTAATCCGTGTTGAGCTAGGGTTTGCTATATAATCAAAAGATAATCATCATTAAGGAGGAGTTACGAATTCAAGAAACCATAGGCCATTTTTAGAGCTGATATTACGGTTTTCGGAGTATTTTGGCTTGCGGGAATCATCCGGTTGAAGCTTGGAGCATAGGAAAGAAGATTGTTCGGGTCTTATCTCCCGGTTTTCGCTATTTTCTTGTTTCGATACTTTTGCGATGAATTATTGTTTTGAACTTGTTTTGTTTATTTTAGACATCATGTTTTCAGGCTAAAACCTTCGTTACTACCTAGGTTAGATGATAGTTTAACAAAGTTTGGATCTTTAATGGGTTTCCATTGTTTGGTTATGGATTGATCTTTGAAAGTGAATTATTCTAGAACCTTTAATTTGGTGCATGTGCGTATTTAATTTTGATTGTTGATTACTTGATGTTTCACATAAATTTTGGTGGATGTCTTTCACATAATGAATTTGTGTTGATTATTCGTATCTTTGCGGGTTTGGGTGATCTTTGGGTAAATCGGCCGATAGCCTTAGAAACAGTAATTAAAATACAGTTAGAACTAAGTATTCTGCTTAACTTGTCGCTGAGAAGCTCGAGTTAGTTAGTAGGTCTCGGTGTAATATATAGCTAAGATAGGTTTTGAGAGAAGTCGGTCTTAGTTCCCTAATTGCACCTGTGTCTATTAAACCAAGTTAGAATCTAGGATTGCCTTAGACTGTCGCGCTGAGAGGTAGATAGTTGTATTAGGGCACTTTTAGAGTCGTTAGAGGACTGAGAGGAAGTCTAACAATCGGTGTTCACAACATCCTTGTAGGGTTTCCTAGGTTTCTTCCTAAGAAGGGTCGGGAAGTCTTAGCTTGAAATACCTTAGGATTTAGTACTTTACGATCCCGATTTCATACCACAATAGTACCGTTAAAAATCCATTCCTAGTTAAACTGGATTCAAGCCTAGGTAGTCGTTAATATTATTTGAATTAAACCTTAGTTCTTGTTCGTGTCATAGTCTAGTTTTATTTTAATTTCAATTTTAGGATTTTAGTAAACCCCCCCCCCCCTTTAAAACACAAAAATAGTTAAGTCGTGTCAGTGTCAAGTCTAAATAAAGTCATTAACGTGATTAATTAGAGTCCTTGTGGGTTCGACATCTGGACTTGCTTTTCTTTGCTAGAGTCGACCAGTTCACTTGCCGATGAGTAGTTTAGTCAAGTTAGAGAGTCTAGATTATTATTAGTTGAGTCTAAATTTAGGTTTATTTTAGTTTGTTTATTTATTTGAACTACTTATTCCACATCAAGTTTTTGGCGCCGTTGCCGGGGACTTTTGGCAATTGCGTTAATTACTTTGTTTGGATTTCAACTGATATCTATACGTGCTTTTTTGTGTTTTTTAGTCGTAGGAGTCCAAGTAATTTTAGTGTCTTTTTATTTTTAGAGTCTTTTGTTGGAGTCGTCTTACTTGTTTGTTCTCGGTTTTGCAGTTCATGCCCCACACGCGTTCTCAGGGACCAGTGAAGCCGCCGATCGACAAGTCTTCCTTCTCCACACCCAGTTTACAGGTTAGAAAATCCTCAACTTCATCTTCAGCCCCTTCTGACTCTACACTACAATCTAAACCACCGAACTTTGACTTCACCCCGAAGTCGTCACCCCACAACACCCCACCACCTTCCCGTCCACCTAGTCCACCACCAGTTCACCAAATGGCCGAAAACCAAACTGTCCACCAACGCTCCACCGCGGGTTTTACCGCAAACTCACCCATCACCATCCCTGAAATCACCAATGACAAGTCCTGGAAAATTCCCTCATACATCATGACCTCCATTAACAACTCTTGTCAATTTCACGGTCGTGATGATGAGGATGCGCCTGCACATATTAACCGTCTCACCCGTCTGTGTAGCACCTTCGGCATCGAAGGTGTTAATCTTGATGCCCGCTATCTCCAAGTCTTCCCATTTTCACTTGCTGGCCGCGCAGCCACATGGCTCGATTCGCAGCCAGCAGGTACTTATACCACTTGGGCTAGACTTAGAGATGCTTTCCTTGCTAAGTATTTCCCACCCGCGAAGGCCTCTCGCCTTCGAGATCAGATCCATTCATTCAGAATGGAGCCTGACGAACCATATCACTTAGCTTGGGAGAGGTTTCAAACTTTACTCTCGCGTTGTTCCCAACATGGGCTTTCGGATTGGGCTTTAGTAGAAAAATTTTACAATGGTCTCACCCCTGAGTTTAAGGCCTGATTCGACACATCTGCAGGAGGCCATCTAATGGGAAAGAAAACTGTGGCCGACTACAATGATCTCTTTGAGAGCTTCGCTCATGCAGATATAGATCATAGTGCTACCAGTAGGAATTCCAATCCTGTGACTACTTCCTCATCTTCTCGAGGAGTAAATCAAGTCGTTTCGGACTCAAAGGTAGCATCTCAACTTGACTATATCACCAAAGAGTTGCTAGAAATTAAGAAGAAGGTCGATAGGTGCGAAGTTTGTAGAGGTGGACATGACACCGTAGATTGCCCAACACTTACCCTAGAACAGGTAGAGTACATAGCAGGTCAAAATAGGGGTCCAACTAACCCATTCAACAATAGTAACTCTAATTGGCGTGCTAATAATTATCGCTCTTCAGGTAACCCCCTTGTTTTCCATCAGGTCAATATCAAAGCAGGGGGGCAGGTTTCTATTCTAATGGGGTTTCGGGTCAAACAGGTCAATTTGCTAGTTCAGGTTCAGGGGGGCAGTTCAGAGGTGAGGGTTCAAACCAAGAGGTTCAACCTAGGAATGAGGGGTCAAACGTAGTCTATCTAGGATAGAGGACCTTCTTACCCAGCTAGTGGTTAAGGATCAGGCTACCCAACGTACCTTAGAAGAACACGCTACATTCTTAAAGAATAACCATTCGAATTTCTTAGACCTTCAAAGGCAAGTTGGGGATATTGCACGCCAGTTGCAAGAACGACCTCCCGGTCAATTTTTGGGAAATACAAAGCCCAACCCATCTGGTACTTTGAAGGCAATTTCGACCCGTAGTGGTAGGACCTTAGGAGAGGTAGTGAGACCCGAGAGTGTTGAGATAGAAGATGAGGAGCCCGTAGATGATGAGATTGAGATGGAGGCTCCCGGTAAAGTGCAACCTAGGTTAATCCCAGCAAGTACCGCACACACCGGGGGGCCTTCAAGTGAGAAAAGTATAGGAAAGAGGCCCATACAAGTTGTTCCATCACGCACTGTTGATCTTTCCCGTGCTCCATTTCCCTCCCGTCTTAAAAATCAAACTTATTCTAAAGAGTACGGGAAATTTTTAGAGATCTTTAAGCAACTTAGAATCAACCTTCCTTTCATAGAAGCCCTTCAATCGATGCCTAAATATGCAAAAATTTTAAAGGATCTTCTAAAATGTAAGGATAGGTTAGGAGAGGTTTCCAACATCCCCCTTAGTGGGGGGTGCTCCGTCGTAGGCTTGAACAAGGTCCCGGAAAAATTGACAGATTCGGGCCTTTTTACCATCCCGTGCTTGTTTGGGAGTGATACCGAGTGTAGGGCCCTAGCCGATTTAGGATCGAGTATAAACCTCATGCCATATTCCATGTATGAGAGGCTAGGTCTAGGAGAGTTATCCCTTACACGTATGTCTTTGTCTCTAGCCGATAGATCAGTGAAGTATCCACGTGGCATAATCGAAAACCTTCTAGTCAAAGTGGATAAATTCGTCTTTCCCGTAGACTTTGTCGTTCTTGATATGGAAGCCGACGAGAAGGTTCCTATCATTCTAGGACGCCCATTCTTGTGTACCGCCAAGGCTATCATTGATGTCTTCGACGGTAAAATCACACTCCAAGTCGGTGAGGAGAGAGTCACTTTCGAGATAGCACGCACCATGGAACACCCTAGTGGTTCCGATGATCTTAGTAGTCCTTGTCATTCGGTCTATTTCATAGAGTCTTTCTTATCATGTGTTGACCATTGCTTTGACTATATTAGTGGAGCCGACTTAGCTGAGGGTAAGTTAGATGAGGTAGTTGAGAAGGCAGAGGAGGTTGTGAGTGAGAGTGAGGAAGTAGAAGAGACCGAGTGGGTCCCCGAAGTGCTAGAGTTGAGTAAGGTAAAAACTGAGTTTGAGAGTACACCTATAGAGAAACCCGCCCCACTAGAGCTTAAGGTTCTCCCATCCCACTTAGAGTATGCTTTCTTAGGTGAGGGGTCCGATTTTCCCGTCATTATTTCGTCTAAGTTAGAGGATGGGGAGAAGGGTAGGTTGTTAGAGGTGTTGAGAGAGAATAGGGAAGCCATTGCATGGCGACTTTCGGATATCAAGGGCATAAGCCCCGCCTATTGTACCCACCGGATACTCATGGAAGATGATTATAAGCCGGTGGTGCAACCTCAACGGCGCCTAAATCCGATGTTAAGAAGGAAGTGCTCAAGTTGTTAGATGCCGGGGTGATATACCCTATTTCCGACTCACCGTGGGTTAGCCCGCCCAAGTTGTTCCAAAGAAAGGTGGGATGACGGTGATCATGAATGAAAAGAACGAATTAATCCATTCTCATACCGTTACCGGTTGGCGTGTATGCATAGACTACCGAAAGTTAAATGACGCCACCCGGAAAGACCATTTCCCCTTGCCATTCATTGACCAAATGTTGGAGCGTCTAGCGGGTCAACAATTCTATTGTTTTCTCGATGGATTTTTGGGTTATTTTCATATCCCAATCGCCCCGGAGGATCAAGATAAAACGACATTCACATGCCCTTACGGCACTTATGCGTATCTCCGCATGCCTTTCGGGTTATGCAACGCTCCGGCTACTTTCCAAAGATGCATGGTTGCTATATTCCAAGACATGCTTGAGACTTCTATGGAGGTTTTCATGGATGAATTCTCGGTTTATGGTACCACCTTCGATCAATGTCTTCTCAATCTTTATAGGATGGTTAAGAGATGTATAGAGACAAACCTTATGTTGAATTGGGAGAAATGTCACTTTATGGTGACGGAGGGGATAGTCTTAGGTCATAAGGTGTCTAGAGAGGGGATAGAGGTGCATAGGGCCAAGATAGATACCATAAGTAGATTGCCTCCACCTACTAGTGTTAAGTCCGTTCGTAGCTTTCTTGGTCATGCGGGCTTTTATAGGCGTTTTATTAAGGATTTTTCTAAGATTACGCGCCCCATGACCCGACTTTTGGAGAAAGATGTACCTTTCATCTTCGACGAAGAGTGCATCAATGTGACACCTGTGCCTTAACGGCCATCAAAAAAAATACCAAAATCAATAAAATATTGTATTTCATACTTGGGATTTGTATAAATATGTGTATCATTTGCACATATAAATTCTTGTTCGATTTCGAGCTCAATATCGCTTTCTAGAAAGTTATACGCGCACTGATGCGTAAACGTAATCAGTTTAACGCGACTAACACTCCGGGATAGTGACATAGGCTTAACATACCTTAAATAACCTTCACATAACTTAGAAATAAGTTTTTGGAGGGTTTGGTATGCCGAAATCAAGTTTATTCGCTTACAGGGACTAATTTCGACAAACTGCGAAAGTATGCTGATTCGTACTGTAACGAACATTCTGGAACTTAATCATAAGTTAAACATACCCTAAATATCCTTTACATAGCTTAGGAATAGGCTTTGAGGGGTTCGGTATGCTAAAATAAACTTTTTGGTCATTCAGGGACTAAAAGCGTCAAAAAGTGTATAAGTTTGCATTTTCGCGCATATCTTGCGTTCTAAATACATCCGGACATCCAAAAATTTATGTAAGCATTAAAATATTTTATTTTAGTGTTTGGCATGATAAAATTCCATTCGTCGCGTAATTTGGATCGTTTTTCGCGTCCGTTCGTGTTTCGTCATAATTAACCGAACAACGCAACCGTACGACCAAACGAACCGACATCCGAGATTTTTTTGAGCATGTTTCATGTTCCCTATACTTTAACTTCATTTTAGAGCCTTAAAATGAGGTTAACGGGATTTAAATGCATCAAAAATGGCTTAAAAATGTTGCAGGGACCATTTCTGCCATTTTGGTAAAGTTTCTGGAACTGGCACATGGTGGCGCTGTGCCACCACCAAAAGGCTTTGCCGTGGCACGACGCCACCACCTCATCTGGGCAGAAACTCAAGTTTCAGCAACAGCAGGTTATTTTCAGCACTTAACTTGAAGTTTAGGGGCTATTTTGTAACAATTGCAATACCATTTGATTATTTTGGGGCACCCCTAGTATTCCAAAACCTTATGCCCACTTGGACGGTCCAGATTGATGCTAGTTTATCGAGGAACGATCTTAACGGTTCTTGGTTTTCTATAAATACCCAACCCCCACTTCCATTTTCATTCACACTTTGATCTGACTTGGTTCTCTAAGTTGAAGTTATACACTTCATACCTGAGAATAATTGGATCAAAACTCCATAGCTTGGAACCGTTGTAAGTATTCCTTCATTCTTTTACGCATTTTAAGCGTGAAAGTCAAACCGTGTTTGACTTTCAGCTTTGACCAGTTTATGGTCAACACGAAGTTCGTTTGAACTTCGCAATGTGAGCGTAATCACGATGGTCATAGTCCCTAGGTGTAGTGACGAGTCGTAGTTTTGGCCAAAATGCGTATTTAAGCGTATTTTGTAACCAAACTATTCTTGGGTATCAAAACCATTTGTTTTGATATCTAACTTGCTTTCAAACCTTGTTAAACATGTTTTAAACATGTTTAACTCGTCACTTTTAGATTAGTGCTTGTATAGGGTCGTAAGATAAGCGGGCTAAACAACCGCTTAGACTTTCGAACCCGACCCGTTTGGTCGATCATTAGGATCCGACCAAACACATTAGGTGACCATATTTGTATAGGGAATAACCTCCCGAGGTTATACCTTATGGTCACTACGTTTAGTTAGTTGTATGATAGGTAGTTTATATGCCTTAGGAAAATTACCAAAATGCCCTTTTTACGCATAAATTCATTTTAAGCATATGTAACCTAAATTTTGACACCTAAAATGATTAGGCAACATTATTAGACATGTTAAGGCATATATTACTTGTCATAGGACTAGTTAGGCGGTCCGAACGCGTTTTACGCGAACGACGCGTTAAAGTAGCGTAAGCTACCTAAACGGGTCGTATTGGGTCGTAAGAACTTAGGTTAGGTTTCGTTTTAGAATGTAGGCTTTGTTAAACCATATTACATGAGTTCCTATACTCATTTGGTTTACGAAACCTCATTCTATCTGATCTTCCGATTTAGGTCCGTTTATTTACTTAGTTACCTATATTAGGTGCCGTTTGATTTCCGTGATCCCTCTAGCTTTGCTTGGTTGTTATTCAAGACTTCTAAGCACCCGCAAGTGAGTACATAGTCCCCTCTTTTACTGTTTTTCAAACGTTTTGGGGTGAAACACATGTACCTACTTGTTACTTTCATGCTTTCAATGTTTTTATATCATACTTGTTATGTTCATTAGTACACTTATAGTACATGATTTCATTATGTTTTTGCTATGTATGTCCATTTAGTGCATACTTAATACATTGTTTTACATTACATTTTATGCTATGTATATCCGTTTAGTGCATACTTAGTACATTGTTTTACATTACATTTTATGCTATGTATGTTCATTTGTTGCATACTTAGTACATTGTTTTTACATTACATTATATGCTATGTATGTTCATTTGTTGCATACTTAGTACATTGTTTTACATTGTATTTCTGTTGCATATGTTCCAGTAACATATGGACACATTGTTTTACATTTCTACTTGGTATGTTCACTTAGCATACTAGGTACATTATTTTCATAAAACATGCTTACATTTGGTATAACATTTGGTTTGTTTAACAAAACTAATACATTCATTAACACCGATCATGCCGCTCGGTAGTAGGTAGTGGTACCATAGGACTTGACAACTCCCATTCCTGAAATCCTCGGTTTGTTTGGGTGGAAGGAATGACCGAATCCGAATACATTTCTAGGTAGACCTTTGACTTTGTTCTAGGGTTTATCCTACAGTCGCAAGGATTGGATGTAGACGTTTAACATTACTGCATAGATGTTTGTATCAGTAAAGCATGCATTATTTTACAAAACATAACTTTTGATTATAATTTATCAAATGCATTGTTTTGTACATTTCTTTCTTATAGGGTTGAGTAAATGCTTTTAATTCAATAAAGGCTTTTATTCACTATACATTACATTTGATTATACATGAACATTTTTACATTGGTGGTTTGTTTGGTAAGTGATTTAAATAACGAGGCGTGTGTAATATGATAAAAGCATGGTGGATACGCCGCTGGTACTTCCTATATATAAGTGCTTTTATGGTATTACATATCGTAGCGTTATTTAAACCATTTCAAGTTAGACATAATACATTTTACACTCATATCATATCTTCATGAAACATTGTTTTACAAACAACATATTTTATACAAACTCATTTTTACTTGGTTATTCATTTCATTTTGCGTTGTTCTTTTATATTAACTAATTTCTTATCACTTTTGTATGATTTATAAAAGAAAACATTTTACAAGGATCATGACTAACTTTTGTTAAACATTTTTCTTTAAACTTATAAGTCATGAATCCTAAATCAATAAAACCTATGTATCTCACAGGCATTTTTATGCTGACGTACCTATTTTCACATGTGTTTCAGGAAATGATGCATAGGATTGATCAAGATACACATAGGCAGACTTGGGCCTTAGTGACAATAAAAGATGCAAGACTAGTTAATCATGTTATGTAATTTGTTTTTAAGACATTGTAACATCTTTTAATTCAATAAAACAAAACTTCAATTTCCATGTGTTATGAAACAATGATTCTGTTACAACACTCCCCGACGATTCCGCCGTGATTTGTTGTTTTACGCGGTCGGGGTGTGACAATCAAGGCTTTTGATTTTTTGAAGGAGAAACTCATTAGTGCCCCCATCCTTGTTTCGCTCGATTGTAGCTTGCCTTTCGAGCTCATGTGTGATGCAAGTGATTATGCCGTAGGTGCGGTTTTAGGTCAAAGGGTCGATAAACATTTTCATCCAATCTACTACGCGAGCAAAACTATGAATGATGCTCAAGAGAACTATACCACCACGGAAAAAGAGCTCTTGGCCGTAGTGTTTGCGTTTGATAAGTTTCGCTCATACCTCGTGCTTTCCAAAACCACCGTTTTCACTGACCACGCCGCTTTGCGCTTTCTTTTCCAAAAGAAAGACGCAAAGCCACGCCTCATTAGATGGATTCTTTTGCTCTCCGAGTTCGATATCGAAATTAAGGATAAGAAGGGAGCGGAAAACGTGGCCGCCGACCATTTGTCACGCTTAGAGGATCCTAAGAGAGAGGAGGTTCGTGAGGATTCAATAGGAGACACTTTTCCTCATGAAACCATAGACTTTATTAGTGCCGAGGTAGAGGGTTTGCCATGGTTTTCGGATTTGGCAAATTATTTAGCGACCAGCGATATTGTGAGGGGTATGTCCTACCAACAAAAGAAAAAGCTTCTTAGGGATTCTAGGAAGTACATTTGGGATGACCCGTACCTTTTTAGGATAGGTGGTGATCGAGTGCTTAGGAGATGTGTTTCAAAAGAGGATGGGATGGACATCCTTAGACATGTGCACGAGGGTTTAACGGGAGGCCATCACGGGCCAAATGTGACCGCACAAAAGGTTTTTGATAGTGGCTTCTATTGGCCAACGGTAGTGAAAGATTCCATAGAGTTTGTTAGGACATCTGACCGTTGCCAACGTACCGGTAACATCTCATCCAAGGATGAAATGCTCCAAAATCCCATCCAAGTTCTTGAAGTCTTTGACGTTTGGGGTATTGATTTCATGGGACCTTTCCCCTCTTCGAGTGGGAATAGGTACATCCTCGTGGCCATTGACTATGTCTCAAAGTGGGTGGAAGCTCAAGCTTTGCCTACTAATGATGCCCGAGTGGTGGTGAGATTCCTTAAGAAATTATTCACATGTTTCGGAGTTCCTAAAGCTATCATAAGTGACCGTGGTACGCACTTTTGCAATTCTGCCATGGAAAAGGCACTTGCGCGCTACGGTGTCACTCACCGTCTTTCTACCGCATACCACCCGCAAACTAGTGGCCAAGTAGAGAATGCAAACCGAGGGGTGAAGAGAATCTTAGAGAAAACGGTAGGAAAAAGTAGAAAGGATTGGTCGGAAAAGCTCGACGACGCTTTGTGGGCATTCTGCACCGCCTACAAAACACCGTTAGGAACCACGCCCTTCATGATTGTGTATGGCAAAGCGTGCCATCTTCCGGTAGAGTTAGAACATAGAGCTTTGTGGGCATTGAAAACCGTTAACCTCGACCTTACCGAAGCCGCAAGAAGGAGGTTCTTCCAAATCCATGAGTTAGAGGCTCTAAGGGTTGCCGCCTATGAATGATCTTGGAGTATCAAGGAAAAGACTAAGGCGTTGCATGATAGAAGGTTGAGAGGGTTGAAAGAGTTTAAGGTAGGTGATAGAGTGCTCTAATTCAATTCAAGATTGAAATTGATAGCGGGGAAGTTGAAATCACGATGGACCGGACCATATGTGGTAAAGGAGGTGTTTCCATACAGTACCGTCGAGTTGTATGACGAAGTTGATAAAGGTGTGTGGAAAGTAAATGATCATCGATTAAAGCATTACTTGGGAGGTCCCATTGATACTACCGAGGAGGAAGAAATTCCTCTACAGGACCCACCCACCTTCACCGAACAGTGAGTTGAGAAGAGCTTCGTTTGTAGAGTATGTACTATTTGTAAATTTCGTTATTTTTTGTGTTACTCGTAGTTTTTCGTATTTTTGTTTTGTGTGTTTGAGAAATTTTGCAGGAAACGTACCCTTGAAGAGCTGAATTTGCGAAGAAAATGGCATTCCAGGTAAGTCCCAACACTTAGAAAAAAATTTGGGATGGTTTGGGGAAGGTGTGGAAAAAGTTAGAAATTTTTCTAAGTCCCAAAACTCAATTTTTTGCGAAACCTTCTGTTAAAAAAGGGCCGTGGCGTCGCGCCACCATAAAACATACACCCCGTGGCGCAGCGCCACCACTAGGGTCAACAAAAAACCCTTTTGAACCCTTTGAAACAGTTTTGAACCCCAAAAACTGAACCTTTTCACTTGAACCCAGCCGTGGCGTCACGCCACGGCTTACCAAGATCATCCTGGCGCGAAGCGACAACCTAAACGGTCGGTTAAGACCTTATCAGCTCCTCACTATTCCCCAAATTCAACCTAAACTCTTTTCTTCTACCTCCACCACCGAATTCACCATCGTCCACCTTACATCCACCGATTTCCACCATAAAGCCACCCTTTTCATCCCTATTAACACCTACGTGACCGGAAGCGAACCACCATCGAACCCACCGAACACCTCTAACCCGCTGAAACACATCGAATCGGGACTCACCATAGCCGAAATTTTCAACTTTTTCTTGTTCAGTTCAGCGACTCAGGTACGTTTTCCACACGATTTCTCTCTTGTATTTGATTGTTTTTGCTTATTGGAGTTCGTAGGTCCTATTCAGGTCTGTTTCGAGTCGAGTCGTCAAGTTGTCACGTCGGTCCATTGGTCTTGTCGAGTCTTTGGTGAGTCTAGTCGGGTGTTAGTCGAGTCAGTTGATGATGTTTTGTCGGGCCAGTCTTGTGTCTTTGATGTGGTTCGGTTAAGATGTTAATCGGTTGTGTCGAGTCTTGTTTAATAATCCGTTTGGTCAGTTTGTCGTTGAAGTCTTAGTCCGTGTCGAGTCCATGATTGAATGCATTTGATTGTATGGTTTAAGGTTGCGGCATGGGATTGGTTTGGGGCATTTGAGTATTCATTGGTTGCGGTTGGCTTGGTTTGGGTTTACATTGCTACTTAGAAATAAAATTTGGTTTTTGTTTCAAAGTTTACATTGGTTTTGGATGGTGTCGGTTTGGGATAGTGAATGTATTTGATTGTGGATGGATTGGTATGGTACATTGACAATTGAAGTTCTGATCTTGCGCATTAAAACTGAATTTTTACATACGAAAGAAACCTCCTTTAACTAGGCGGAGTTTTTCGACGCTAAATTTGTTTTAAAACAACTAAAAAGCAAATTATTTTTAACCGAGGATTGGACTTCAATGTCATTGTTAGGCACTTGTTTTTAATTACAGACAATTAAAAGTGCCGAAGGGGGGTAGTGTACATTGAGTCTAGTACGTGTCTTTGAGTCATCTTAGTGTCGTTTTAGCCTAGTTTAGTCGTAGTTAGTTGTGTTTGGGTTTACTTGCACGTACAAGTGGTTTAAATTCGCCCGTACTCAATCTTCATTCGGGCGAGTTTAGCTATCACTTAGCAATTGTAATAAGGTAACCCGTTTGTTTCAGAATTAGCCGTGAATGAAATGCTATACGGCTATTCTTTCTTTTTCGAATTTTTTTTTATAGAAATAAAAAAAATATATATAAAAAAAATTCTAAAAAATTCAAAAAAAAAATGAAAAAATACCAAAAATAGTTTGTTATGACTGACTGTCTGCCTGTTTTGTCTTGCTTTTATTTGTTTTGCAGACATGGCGAGCAGTTCAAGGAGCGGTAGGGCCCGGAAAAGGGCCGCGGGTCAGTCGGCACCACAACAGGATCCGCCTCAGCAGGACCCGGTCCCACAGGAGACACCGATCATTCAGATAGCTGCCGATGATCCTAAATTGAGAAAGATCGAGTATCAAAGTTCATATAATTTTATTCCGGATAGGAAAATGCATAGAGCTGATCACCCGATACTGAAATTTGAGCCGAGTACATCAGAATGGAACAAGTAGGATAAACTGAAGAAAACTGATTTACTTCAACACAGGGTGATAGACTGGTTATGGTTGAGTGAGATAGGCTCGAAGCAGGAGGTGATTGACCTTTTGGGTCAAAGGTTGATTGATGTGTTGGAGTGTATACAACCTCAGTATGAGGAGCTGGTGCTAGAGTTTCATAGCACATGGATGCACAAGGAGGGTAAGTTCGAGCAGGACACAGCTGTGTCGTTCAGTTTAGGTAGGCAGGTGTATGAGATGAATATGGCGAGGTTTGCCATAGTTTCAGGGTTGTATACTGAGGAGGAAGTGAAGATGCCGGAGTTTGTTACTAGCTTGCGGGGTGCTTATTCTCAGCCCAGGGATTATGGGGTTGGTGCAACTGAGCTGCGAGAGTTCTGGAGTACGATTTCTGATCGCCCGTTCACGACTACGAACCTGACCACTTTGGTTCGTAATCTGGTTTATAGGTATGTGCTGAAAATCTTATCTACTACACTGGTGGGTCGGAAATCTGGGGAAAACAAGGCGAACTGGATAGAGTTGTTTATCTTGATGTGTAGAGTGCAGAACAGGGAGATGAATCTGGCTACTGTCTTAGCAGATTCATTTAGTAGAGGTTGTCGAGGAGGTCCTCATGCTGGTTTGGATATGGGCCCCTATATTACTTGGATTGCAAGAAATGGGGGTGTTTGACAAATATCTTCCCGAATTTCTACACGAGGGGCCCAAGACGGTGACATTTGGGTTGAAGGAGTTGCAGCAGGCGGGGATAGTGTCATGGATGGAGCCCTACGGCTGGGAGCCGATCAGGCAGGGTCCACAGGTGCAGCCGCCAGAGGGACATCCAGCGAAGGATGTGATGCTTCAGATTGATCCTACACATAGACAGCAGCCACCACAACGACACGAGTTGCCAGCACACCAGTATCCTCGCAGACAGCCACCACCTGCACCTCTTACTTTGGAGTCGTTCTCTGTGTATGTGGAGCAGAGGTTTGACAGGCTGGAGCACCTTATTTGACGAGTCAGGATAGGCAGGAGGATGCCCTCCGATACATCATGAGCAGGCACAGCATGGGGATCCCAGATTTCTTCCAGCCGAGGCATCAGGGTAGCTCGGCTGGTACTGCTGAGAGGTTTGATCCGATTCCCCCGATTCGTGTATTTGGAGAGGGCAGTTCAGGTGCAGGTGGTCGAGAGGAGAGCAGTCATGAGTCTGATAGCGAGCACGACTAGGACTAGTGTGGGGATAGCATGAGGATGCAGGAGCAGCAGCTGATTACTATATCTTTTGTTTGATTATTTTTCTTTTATGCTGTTTTTGATCCTCATTAGTTGGTCTGTACATATACTGATATACTGTGAACAGGTTGGTTAGGGAGGTTGGGTTGGTTTGATGTTGAAGCTACTAATATTTTGATGATGATGATATATATATATATATATATTATGTTTTGGTAGTTTGTGTTGATGATTTATAGGTTGATTGTGTTAGCCGCTTTCGTTCGCGTGTCCGAGGTTAGAGTTGATTGCTGAGCGCGTTTCGAATTGGAGGGCTTATGTGGAAACGACTGGCACTTTGACAGTCTCACATATCAGCTAAGTCGTTTCCCTTTTTGTTGTTGTATTTTATTTATTTATTTCGTTATTTAGTTCGTTATTTAATTAGTTAGTTTGTTAGTAGTTTAGTGGTTGTTTTTCTTAGGTAGTTTGGAGTCGTATTTCCGTTCTTGCATTAGGGACAATGCAATCTTTAAGTGTGGGGATGGGATACATGTAAATAATCGAGTCTTATATTGAAAAATACAAAAAAATTAAAAAAAATTGAAAAAATCCAAAAAAATCGAAAAATCAGAAAAATGTCCTTTGAAATAAGAAGTTTGCTTATTTAAAACGGAAAATGATAGAAAAGGTGAATTTTTGTTTGGGGTCAAATAATAATAATATGAGATTGTAATAAATCGACCTTGCGTCAAGTTAGGGATATGTGGATAGGCCCGGGTTTGGTTTTAAGTTCCTTTGAGCTAATATACCTTAATTGTCGGTCTGCTAGTGGGTTTTCGCCTGGGAGATATGGGAAATCAAAACTGCCGATAATAGTATAAGGGGCACCGTTATAAGTTAAAACTGTTAGAGTTTGTGATCATGCAAAAAAAGGAAAAAAAATAAAAAGTGAGCTAGAAACTGAATGAAAGTAGCGCATTCCTATGTAGTCTGGGTTGGGGATAGTGACTTTACAACCGGATTACCGCTAGGGTGTGTGAAATCGACCTTGCAAAGAAAAGAAAAAGTACCGAAGCTTAAGTAATCCGAGTTGGGGATAGCGACTCTACAGCCGGATTGCCTCTTGGTTAGGGAAAGCATCGTCTACGCTCATGGAAAGAAAAAGAAAAGAAAGAAAAGCGGAAAAAAATGGAAAAAGAAAAGAAAGAAAAGCGGAAAAAAATGGAAAAAGAAAAAATTTGATTGTAAACTTTCTTGGTTTTGATATAAGACGGTTGGAAATTGGTCCAGTGATCGTTCCTTTAGTCCTATAAGCTTGAGGTGGGAGTAGGTGGACTGTAGATTCTAGTGTGAGACCCTAGGTAGACTGACCGCACTTAAATTAAATTCACATGATAAGGGCTTGAGATTAGACTCGGGTTTAAAGGGACAAGTATATCCGCAATCGCGGCTAACGCAAGCCTTGGTTTTAATAAGATATAAATAATTTTTGACCCAAGTGATTATTCGTCTCTGATTCCGTTGCATAATTCTTTTTCGATGACGAAAAAAGAGTAAGTGTGGGGATATTTGATGTATTGCAAAATACATCCTTTATTCGTGTATAGTTTGTATTATTTATCGTTAGTTATAGTTTCGTTTTAATTAGAATTTCGTCCTATTGATTAAATTGTGTTTTTCCAGGTCTTGGTACATAATGTTGCTGAAAATGGAGTGAAAACGAGCTACAATGCTGAAACAATAAGTCCTGGAACAAGCTTAAAAGAGTTAGAATAATTTTTGAGGTTTTTGAGAAGCTAGAGCTGGAAATTGGACGCATCTTTTTGTGGAAAAAGTGCCGTGGCGTCGCGCCACGGCTAAAATGGATTCCTGTGGCGTAGCGCTAGCATTAAACAATTAATTTCTGAATTTATACATGGTGGCGTCACGCCACCACGATTGGCCTCACCCGTCGCGCGACGCGACGGGGATGTCTGATGAATCTAATCCGTGTTGAGCTAGGGTTTGCTATATAATCAAAAGATAATCATCATTAAGGAGAAGTTACGAATTCAAGAAACCCTAGGCGATTTTCAGAGCTGATATTATGGTTTTCGGAGTATTTTGGTTTGCGTGAATCATCCGGTTGAACTTGGAGCATAGGAAAGAAGATTATTCGGGTCTTATCTCCCGGTTTTCGTTATTTTCTTGTTTCGATACTTTTGCGATGAATTCTTGTTTTGAACTTGTTTTGTTTATTTTAGACATCATGTTTTCAGGCTAAAACCTTCGTTACTACCTAGGTTAGATGATAGTTTAACAAAGTTTGGATCTTTAATGGGTTTCTATTATTTGGTAATGGATTGATCTTTGAAAGTAATTATTCTAGAACCTTTAATTTGGTGCATGTGCGTATTTAATTTTGATTGTTGATTACTTGATGTTTCACATAAATTTTGGTGGATGTCTTTCACATAATGAATTTGTGTTGATTATTCGTATCTTTGCGGGTTTGGGTGATCTTTGGGTAAATCGGCCGATAGCCTTAGAAACAGTAATTAAAATACAGATAGAACTAAGTATTCTGCTTAACTTGTCGCTGAGAGGCTCGAGTTAGTTAGTAGGTCTCGGTGTAATATATAGCTAAGATAGGTTTTGAGAGAAGTCGGTCTTAGTTCCCTAATTGCACCTGTGTCTATTAAACCAAGTTAGAATCTAGGATTGCCTTAGACTGTCACGCTGAGAGGTAGATAGTTGTATTAGGGCACTTTTAAAGTCGTTAGAGGACTGAGAGGAAGTCTAACAATCGGTGTTCACAACATCCTTGTAGGGTTTCTGATGCGTGTCGGTGTGTATATATTTTAATGTATATTTTAAACCCCTTTTTACACGTTAGTCAAGTTTTAAATTTATAAAACACGATATTTTACTAACACCAAACACACATATGGGCAAATGCACCCATCGTGAGCGTAGTATAGTGTTGGCAAGATACCGAGGTCGTCCAAGGACACAAGAGCTTTTAATACCGGTTTATCCTCAACGTCTAATCAAATCAAAAAGTTAGAAAAATGTTTTTAAACTAGAAAAATAAAAACTAACTAAAATGCTGAAAAATAAAATAAAAATATAAACAGATAGACAAGATGAATCACTTGGCTCCGACTCATGTTTAGTGTAACCTTTGATTATTTCCGCACTTTTGCACTTTTTAAGAGATTATCTTAGTTATTGTAGTAGGCCCCTCTTTTGAAGGTGACGTTACCCTCAACCCAGTAGTTTGAGTCAGCAAGGATACAATCCTAAAGGGTCGGATTATTGAAAGATAATTAATTAAGTTATTAATGCATATTATGGTAGGGCCCTCTTTTGAAGGTGACGTTACCCTCGGCAAAGTAGTCTGAGTCAGCAGGGATACAGTCCTAAGTAGCCGGATTAAAGTATTAATAGTAGCTTACATATGAGGGGATCAAAGAGTTTGGACCCTCGCCATCCAATACCGGTGGGTATTGAAGGAGGTCCTACTAAATTTAACCCAGGTCCTTGTAGGATCTATACACTGAACAAGGCAACACTCTTACCAAACCGGTCCCTTAACCCCCGACCAGGTAGCCAACATATCTCCATATAGACCGTGGAGATATGAATGGTGAAAATCTTTTATTTTATATAGACAGTAAAATAATGCCAAGACACCACGGACAAACGATAAGGAAGAATCACCTTCAACATAAGAAACTAGTTATTAAAGTCATTAATACATAACCAAATAAAAAGTGCGAAAAGATTAAAAATAAAAAGTATTACACTAGACACTTGTCTTCACCAAGTGATGTAAGAGACTTAGGCAAACATGGCCTTTGATTGTCAAGAACTCTTACGATCAATCTTCGATCCCGAGACGACTCACACACTCTATGATGGACGATGGATGATGGTGGTGGATGATGGTGTTGTGATGGTGGTGGGTGGTGGGTGAAGTGTGAGAGAGGTGGTGTGCCAAGGGATGGTTTGCAAATGAGCCAAGCGCCCCTATTTATAGGCTGAACAGAGACTCGGGCACGGCCCCGTGTCCATTGGGCACGGCCCCGTGTCCACCTTCCTTCTCTTTCTTCATGAATTGCAGTTTGTCTGCATTAGTTGACCACACCCCCGTGTCCGCTAGGCACGCCCCGTGTGCAGAAGCGTATCTGTACTATCAAGATTTCCCCAGATCTTGCGAATCTTAGAGTTGACCACGGCCCCGTGTCCGCTGGGCACGCCCCCGTGGTGGGTGATAGAAGCTTCTACAGCTTTGTCTTTTCTGCTGACACTTGGGCACGCCCCCGTGCTCACTGAGCACGGGGCGTGTTCAGCCTTCTGTCTTCTTAAGTTTGCTTGGGAAGATGCTGTCGGGGGGTCGGGCATGCCACGTTTGATCCTTTTCTTGTATTTATGTTAGATTTGGCTGCCTTTTTGCTTCTTTTGTTTATTTGAGCTCATTTAATCCTGAAAATACAAAAGGAAGACAAAAACACACTTTTCCAACATTAGTACTAAAAAAGGGTTAGTTTTATGCCACATATGATGTAATTTATATGTTGCATTTTGCACACATCAAATACCCCCACACTTGAATCTTTGCTTGTCCTCAAGCAAAACTCTTTATTTTGTGGCTTACACTCCCAAATGGAATGGGTAGAAGAGAAGGTTTTGGGCTTGTCATAGAGTGTTGGGATTTCCAAGATTCTTTATTAAGTTTTATTTTTATTTATTTACAATCCTATTCGTCATGATTTATTTAAAACATTACATAAGATAAATTACTTATTAGGGCATAACATGCCTTTTTTTAAAATTCCATTTATATACAAGTTCACATACCTCATGGGGGATCACTCAACACTCGGCCGAAGATGTATTTTAGTGGATCACTCGAGAGCGGCATGGAACTTACTCCTACCATAGGCTTGCCAAGAAATCAATCCTCCTCCTTTTTAACTATATACCTTTGTAAATATCAAGAGGACTTTTGGGTGAAGGGTTAGGCTTGGGTTAAAGGTAGGTGGTTGGGTTAGTGGTTAGTAAAAAGGTGAAAGGCGTAAAAAGCGTCGGTTTTCGTAAGACTTTTTATTTTTTGAAGTTTTTATTTTGATGAAGCCATTATTCAAACAAAGTTATTTTTGATAAACTTGTTTGTTTATTTCTCTTTTGCTTCATCATTATCATTATTTTTTTTTTAAGTCATAAGAAAAACCGAGATTGTTACTAAAACAAAGGGTTAAAAGTAAAATGGTTTTGGTGGGTGAAAGGGTGTTTGTTTTGGGTTATGAAATGAAAAGGTTTAGGCTCAAAGAGGTTAACTAGGGGTATTTTGGGTAGGTGGTGAAAAAAAAAATAATAATGGTGTAGAAATAAAAAGGGTTAGTCCTAATGCCTCCGTCATTCACTTACTCGGGTTTAAGTTGGTAAGGACCGGGAATGTATCGTCGTGGCAAGTTCTTGAGTTATAAGAACCAAGCGGCTATTCACACCAGAAATGAAAAATGAGCATTTAGTTTAAAGATATGTATTTGTAGCTCAATAAAGGCTCAAAACTCACTTTTTGTGGGAATGGGTTTTTATGTGATCAAGTATATATAATCAAATTTGGGGTGATTAGCGGTTCCAATAGAGTTTTGTATAAGGCTTGTATTTAGGACTTGCAAGATTCAAAGTTTTAGCATCCCCCCACACTTAAATTACACATTGTCCTCAATGTGTCCCAAAAATAAGTTTTTAGGTTGATTGAATGTGTAAAAAGGTGTAAAAAAGCAAAATTTTATGTTACTGGGCGTCTGGACACGGCCCCGTGGTGTCCGGGCACGGCCCCATGTTCAGATTGCCAGTAACAAAATGAGTAAAAAGAAACAGAAGCCTGGGCATGGGGGCGTGTTCAGTGAGCACGCCCCATGTCCAGTTACCTGAACTGGGCATTTTCTGCAGATGGTTGGGCACGGGCCGTGTTGGGCGAGCACGGCCCCGTGCTGAACTTGCTGTAATGAAGAAAAATTTGTCGGGTGGCCCTGTTTTTGTGCATGGGGTGCTGGTTCAAGTTTCCCTGGTTATCCTTCACCATCTTGAGTGTATTTTACCCATCATCCAAACACCATTTTAACTAGAATCATCATTCATTCAAATAGAGAGAATTACATAATAGTCCTAAAAATTGAAAACAAAGTAGAAAAATAAAAGTTAAGGGTCCTAAATTAGATAGGTCAAGTGATACATAAAATCATCCTAAGGAGCTCTACTTCTTTAATAAGAACCAAAATTCCGGAAATAGTTTTCCGGTATCTAAAAGCTTTGTAGAACTCCGAGCCGAGGGGTGTTCCCTAAATGTTGTTAAAGCCATTCTTCTATCTCTCTCGGGAGGAAGAAGGCGGCTTCATTTTCCTCAACATCTTGTGGAGGGGGAGTGACACCAATCGGAACCCCTTGTAGTATGTCTCGAGGGGGTTCCGAATGTATGGTGTACCATTCGGCCGAAATGATGACTTCCGGTATCACATTCCATGCCCTTTGGGTGATAATTGGTACCAAAGGAGGAGAAGCGAGAATGTTCAACCTTTGGTGCAAAAGGTTGACTTCTCGAAGACATCCCTCTAGTCCCACCGTCAAATGATTAATACGGTCAACCAATGCTTCTTCCACCCCCGTCATCTCATCAATGGCCTCTCTTAAGGCGTAAACATAGTTTACAAGAGAATCTTCAACCGTTGATGACCTTCTCCCTTGTCGGTTGTTTCTGGAGTGCGATGAAGATGTTCCGCTAGTTCTGCTCGCCATTCTGAGAAAACATACCGAAAAGAGTTCAGTTTTATGGGATCAGTACTTCGGACACGACCCCGTGTTCAATGAACACGGCCCCGTGTTCAGAGGTCTGCATATTTTTTTGAACAAGGAATCATGGAGTTTTAATTTGTTTTCGTGATTTTTAAAACGTTTTTAAGCAGAAACAACTTAAAACATTGTTGTAGAACTTATTTTTAACAAGATTCCATGAATAAAAATCTAACAAACATCTCAATAAAGCTTGAAATTATGGAGATTTCAAGCTTTAATGGAAGCATAAAGGAAAATTTGAAGAAGATGATAGTGGATAAAAGAGGAAAGGACAAGAAGATTGTTGAGAAACTTCTTTTAGAAAATACCTAGGATGGTATGTGAGAAGATTCCCCAAATCTCTGTCCCTGGAATGGTTCAAATGTGCAGGATTCTTGGCTGCATTTATAGAAAACGACAGCATGCTGCACACGGCCCCGTGTGCAGGCAAGATCCTGACACATTTTGTCCGTATTCTGACATGAAATCAGACGGAAATCTTTTGGTGGACACGGGGGCGTGTTGACCTGGACACGACCCCGTGTCTAGGGGCTGTATATGAAGTTTGGTTTATTTCTAAGGAGTTCATCCGGATCGGGCGGTTCCTTACTGGATGGAACAACCCCAAAGTGCCTAAGATACCTTAATTGCTCTAGATTAAGACGAGAATGCAAGAGGTTGTCGGTGAGGGTGATTCCTATGCTAAATGTAGGTGGACAAATCCAACCCTTTCCCGAGCTCTCGTTAAAGAAGGTGTATGCCGAATCGCTCAGGTCTATGTATGCATCGGACGAAGTCGATGGGGAGTCCTTCACGGCACAATCGACACAGGGATGACTATCGCTCAAGTCCTCGCTAGAGTTAGAGGTAACATCGGGAACAACGAAGTTGTTTTTATTTGAATGCGATCCCAACAATTCTTCTTGGTTATCATCTTGAGATAAATTATTGAAATCCATCCTAAGTTCTTTTAACCAATTAAGAATCAGATCTTCCATTTGAAATTGTTCATCAAGAGGCATTTCTCCTAGAAGATCCGGTTGAGAGCATTCGAGGGAGAGATAGGGATTATTTTTACTTTCGCCCCTCTTAAGGCTACAGGAAAACAATGGGTCTATATAATGGGGTTTATAATTTATAAAATAACATTCTAAATCTTTATGGGAACCACCTCATATTTGACACCACGTACCATAAAAGTGCCGAAAGTAAAAAAACATCAGTATCACTCATGTTTGTGTCAGAAATTACCAACCGTCGGGATCTTACGGTTTTGTTTTCAGTAACTGAATCTTGGGCACGGGGCGTGTTGAGTGGGCACGGCCCCGTGTTCAGCTTACTGACTGACTTAAAACAGGATTACCAGTTCCAAGGATTGGGCACGGGGCGTGTTCAGCAGGCACGGCCCGTGCTGAGTTCTGCAGAAGCTGAAAAATTTAAAAAAATCCTAAAAAAACAGAAAAATAAGAAAAAACGATTAAGCCGTTGATTTCTAACTTTCTTAAAATCCTTGTGTCCCCGGCAGCGGTGCCAAAAACTTGATGCGTGTCGGTGTGTATATATTTTAATGTATATTTTAAACCCCTTTTTACACGTTAGTCAAGTTTTAAATTTATAAAACACGATATTTTACTAACACCAAACACACATATGGGCAAGTGCACCCATCGTGAGCGTAGTATAGTGTTGGCAAGATAACGAGGTCGTCCAAGGACACAAGATCTTTTAATACCGGTTTATCCTCAACGTCTAATCAAATCAAAAAGTTAGAAAAATGTTTTTAAACTAGAAAAATAAAAACTAACTAAAATGCTGAAAAATAAAATAAAAATAAAAACAGATAGACAAGATGAATCACTTGGCTCCGACTCATGTTTAGTGTAACCTTTGATTATTTCCGCACTTTTGCACTTTTTAAGAGATTATCTTAGTTATTGTAATAGGCCCCTCTTTTGAAGGTGACGTTACCCTCAACCTAGTAGTTTGAGTCAGCAAGGATACAATCCTAAAGGGTCGGATTATTGAAAGATAATTAATTGAAAGATAATTAATTAAGTTATTAATGCATATTATGGTAGGCCCCTCTTTTGAAGGTGACGTTACCCTCGGCTAAGTAGTCTGAGTCAGCAGGGATACAGTCCTAAGTAGCCGGGTAAAAGTATTAAGGGTCTGTTTGGTATGGGGTAATGGAATGGACGGGGTAATGGAATGGACGAGGTAATGGAATGGATGAGGTAATGGAATTGATTATTACCATTCCATGTCTTGTTTGGTTACCATGTGAGAATAGAATGAACAATTACTTTTTGTTATTTGGTATGCGAGAAAAGACGAAGGAATAAAATCGGATGGAGGTGGTCAATGATGTGTGGCGATGGTGGGTGGTGATAGGTGGCAGTTGTAGCAGCGGCGGTGGTGGTGGGTGGAGACGGCGGCGAGTGGAGACGGCGACGGGTGGTTACAACGGTGGTGGTGGTAGGTGACGGTGAAGGTGGGTGGCGGCAGTGGTCAGAGGTGGTAGGGGTGGCGGCGGTGGTGGCAAGTGGTAGCGGTGGTGGTGGTTGATAGCGATGACGGAGATGGGTGGCGACGGCGGCGGTGATCGGAGGTGGCAGCGGCGACGGTGGCGGCGATGATCGAATGTGAGTGGTGGCGGTTATCAGAGGTGGCAATGGCGATGGTGGATGGTGGCGGTGGCGGCGATGGTGGGTGGCGGCGGTGGCGGGTGGCGGCGGTGTCGGGTGGCGGCGGTGGCGGGTGGAGGCGGTGGCGGGTGGCGGCGGTGGCGGGTGACGACGGCGGATGACAGTGGTGGTGGGTGGTGGCAACGGTAGTGAGTTGCGGTGTTAATGAAGGGTGAAGAGGGAATGGAATGGAAAAAAAAGGGGGGAGGGATGGAATGATTTTAAGGGAATGGAATGCATTTTGGAATGGGCGATTCCATTCCATCGACCAACCAAACACTCTTTTCTTCATTCCGTCTCAATGATCCATTCCATTCCACCTCTCATTCCTGCATACCAAACGCTACCTAATAGTAGCTTACATATGAGGGGATCAAAGAGTTCGGACCCCCGCCATCCAATACCGGTGGGTATTGAAGGAGGTCCTACTAAATTTAACCCAGGTCCTTGCAGGATCTATACACTGAACAAGGCAAGACTCTTACCAAACTGTTCCCTTAACCCCCGACCAGGTAGCCAACATATCTCCATATAGACCGTGGAGATATGAATGGTGAAAATCTTTTATTTTATATAGACAGTAAAATAATGCCAAGACACCACGGACAAATGATATGGAAGAATCACCTTCAACATAAGAAACTAGTTATTAAAGTCATTAATACATAACCAAATAAAAAGTGCGAAAAGATTAAAAATAAAAAGTATTACACTAGACACTTGTCTTCACCAAGTGATGTAAGAGACTTAGGCAAACATGGCCTTTGATTGTCAAGAACTCTTACGATCAATCTTGGATCCCGAGATGACTCACACACTCTATGATGGACGATGGATGATGGTGGTGGATGATGGTGTTGTGATGGTGGTGGGTGGTGGGTGAAGTGTGAGAGAGGTGGCGTGCCAAGGGATGGTTTGCAAATGAGCCAAGCACCCCTATTTATATGCTGAACAGAGACTCGGGCACGACCCCGTGTCCATTGGGCATGGCCCTGTGTCCACCTTCCTTCTCTTTCTTCATTAATTGCAGTTT
The DNA here is from genome assembly GCA_030545235.1 of Helianthus tuberosus. NCBI lineage: Eukaryota > Viridiplantae > Streptophyta > Magnoliopsida > Asterales > Asteraceae > Helianthus > Helianthus tuberosus. The sequence goes on from CM060390.1 coordinate 148,318,810, forward strand.
GTCTGCATTAGTTGACCACGCCCCCGTGTCCGATGGGCACGCCCCCGTGTGCAGAAGTGTATCTGTACTATCAAGATTTCCCTAGATCTTGCGAATCTTAGAGTTGACCACGGCCCCGTGTCCGCTGGGCACGCCCCCGTGGTGGGTGATAGAAGCTTCTACAGCTTTGTCTTTTCTGCTGACACTTGGGCACGCCCCCGTGCTCACTGAGCACGGGGGTGTTCAGCCTTCTGTCTTCTTAAGTTTGCTTTGGAAGATGCTGTCGGGGGGTCGGGCATGCCACGTTTGATCCTTTTCTTGTATTTATGTTAGATTTGGCTGCCTTTTTGCTTCTTTTGTTTATTTGAGCTCATTTAATCCTGAAAATACAAAAGGAAGACAAAAACACACTTTTTCCAACATTAGTACTAAAAAGGGTTAGTTTTATGCCACATTTGATGTAATTTATATGTTGCATTTTGCACACATCAGTTTCCTAGGTTTCTTCCTGAGAAGGATTGGGAAGTCTTAGCTTGAAATACCTTAGGGTTTAGTACTTTACGATCCTGATTTCATACCACAATAGTACCGTTAGAAATCCATTCCTAGTTAAACTGGATTCAAGCCTAGGTAGTCGTTAATCTCATTTGAGTTAAACCTTAGTTCTTATTCGTGTCATAGTCTAGTTTTATTTTAATTTCAATTTTAGGATTTTAGTAACCCCCCCCCCCCCTTTAAAACACAAAAATAGTTAAGTCGTGTCATTGTCAAGTCTAAATAAAGTCTTTAACGTGATTAATTAGAGTCCTTGTGGGTTCGACATCCGGACTTGCTTTTCTTTGCTAGAGTCGACCGGTTCACTTGCCGGTGAGTAGTTTAGTCAAGTTAGAGAGTCTAGATTATTATTACTTGAGTCTAAATTTAGGTTTATTTTAGTTTATTTATTTGAACTACTTATTCCACATCAGCTATAAGAACAACTGAAAAAACAAGCCACAAAAGAACACCTTACAGCTTGGTGTTTGGATCTGAAGCCGTGATTCCAGCTGAAGTAGGAGTGGTAACTCAAAGAACAGTCAACATGGATCTCTAAGCAAACAACAAAGAGACCATGTTAAACTTATAACTCCTCGAGGAAGCACGAGACCAAGCTGCAATTCAAGAAGCCAAGTACAAACAAATGATGGAAGCTTATTACAACAAAAGAGTCAAGCATGAACGCTTCAAGCCAGGAGACCTGGTGCTTAGAAACAATGAGGCTAGTAAAAAAGAGAACCAAGGAAAGCTTGGCCCAAAATGGGAAGGGCCATATACAATCCTTGAGGCACACAAGGGCGGATCCTACAAACTAGCCGACACCGAAAGTAAAAAGCTTCCCAGACATTGGAATGGAAAGACCCTTAAAAGGTTCCATGTCTGATCAAGAAAGATTGGTTTGTATTTCACAAGTTGTATTTCAAGAGTTGTCCTATGATCACTTTTTGTAAAACAATATCTCTTGAATGAATGATGATGTTTTATCAAATTTGTCTTTCTATCCTAAAATCAGGTTGAGTACCTAGCAAAAAACTCCATGGCAAGGGCCATGTAAGGGGATGAGCTCCCAGGCCATATCGCTCAATAGGTTCAAGGGTTGAGTGAACCTATATAAGGGGTGAGTTCCTAAATAAATACAACTCCATGAGACTTATGAAATAATAAAAAAACAAAGTTGTCTCATAGACGGGTCCGAACAGCCTACACCAAGTGTTCCTCAAGCCTTAGAAAACTTATCAAAAACAGGCTTACAAACTGAAATTAAGCTAAGGAAAGTGATAATTAGGATAGGTGTTATGTCTTCTTGTTAAAAATACCAAGGCTAAGTGACTGTAGCACTGAACCCTTTAAGGTATAAAAAACATAAAGACAACACAAACCTAACAAAGACAATAACATAAAGATAAAGAATGATCCAAGGAGCAACACGACAACATAGTAAAAGGTTGCATACAACCCAAACTCAGAAATACAAACCAAAGCATTAAGTCACAAAAATAAAGTAGCAACCGGAAGCCTTGAAGGCGTCAATCTACAAGCATTCAACAAAACAGCAACACAAAGCAGGTAGTCAAAGTTAACAGCATAGGAAGCTTTAAAGGCTCCCCAAATAAGTTAAAACAAACCTTAACGGTTTATAAACACATATATTGTTCAAACAGGCCACCAAGGCCAACCACAACCACAAAACAGAAACCTTAAGGGTTTCTGCAAAACCTAAAATTGTTCAAAGTAGCATACAAACCATTAAATTGTTTAAGCGGTGCTAAGAAAGCTACGAATATTGTTCAAGCATCGGAAGAAGGCTTAGAAACCCCGGAACCATTACCTTTAGCCTTCTTGGTTTTCTTAGACTTCTTGGCCTTCGAACCACCATCGTCACCAACTGCTGAACCTTCGAGGCTTGTATCCTTGGAAGCATCAGGTTCTCCCGAAAAGGTCTCCTCACTATCCCCTGAATGAGAACGCTTCCTCGAAAGGGAACCAAGCACTTCAGCACAAACCTTTTCATTAAGCCCATCCGGCTTTAGCCCCTGCAAAACAGAAAGAGGTTTGCCAAAACAAGCTGCAACCTGACTTACATATGGGTAAGTCAGCCTCTCCATCTGTTGAACAGAACCTTTAAAAACCTCAGAAGCTTCGGGGCGATACAAGGGAGACTGCTCCAAGGGCTGACCAGATTCATGAAGTTTATAACCAGCAATGAGGCCTTGATGTTTACCCAAGTTGAGCAGTTTGATGTAAACTTCTCCAAGAGCATAATTGAATTCCTTGGAGTGAAGAAGGTAGGTAACAACTTGATGAAAACCTTGCTCAATTAACCACTGGTTATCACCAGTGGCTTGAGCAACCAAAGCCTTCAAACCCTCTTTCTCTTCTCCGAAGGCCCTTTGCTGAACATCCAAGGCCTCCCTGTCAGCTTTCAGCTTCAATCGATCAGCTTCAAAACTCTTTTTGAGATCGTTCATCTCAATTTCATGTCTCCTCGTCAACTCCCCAACCTTCTTCACCTAAGCTCCTCTTTCTTGGAACCCTTCAACCTCCTTCTTCATTGCAGCCATAGAGGCCTTCATCTTGTCCTTCTTCTTGAAAGCTTCTTCATACTCCTGCATACCCTTTATGAAATGGGTAACACCTTCAGCCAACAAGGCCGAAAGGGTTGCAGGAGCTTAGCATCAATCTTGAAATAAAGTGATCAGCTTCCATTTCAGAGATGGCACTCCGAACACCAGGAGGAGCAAAGTGGGCCAACACCTTAGCACAAACAGTTGGATCCTTGAAGCTATCTCCAACTTTCACATCCCAGTTGGGAACATAAACCTCTTCAGCTTCTAGACCCTCCAAGCTTTCAAAACTTTTGCCTGACGAACCCTGGATGGTAGGACTGCTACCTTTCTTGACCAACTTTTTCTTCTTCCCATAAACCACTAGATCTTTTTCCTTACCCTTCCCCACTTCAACCTCAACAACCTGTTCCGCCGATACTTCAATGTCATCACTAACATCAATGGCCTCTGACCCAGAGGGTTGATCAGCACCTTTCAAGCGACGGTTTTAACGCCGAACAGAAACCCTGGAACCTGGAGATTTCGTGAAACCCTTAACATTGGGAACACTCACATACCCAGAACCCTCGAACCTATGCTCAGACCCCCTAACCACTGCATCTTCACCTGGAGTAGCCGCAACATCCCCAAATATCACATCAGAAGTATCATCACTTTTGATAAAATCAAGTGCAGACATCACTACAAAATAAACAAAAACAACATATATAAGCAGACAAAAAATAAGAACATAATAGCACAACAAGGCAAATGCATACCATACCCATCTCTCATAAGCACCGGATCTCGATCACGTTTTTCCCATAACTTACTGAGACCCAATAACACCAATAAGTGCTCAGGAAAGGGACGAAGCCTTGAAGGGCACTCCCTAAGAGTATCAAGAAGACATGTATTTATCTTAGAGGCAGAGGGTTCAGATTCATTCAAAACGGCATCCGGATGCCTCCAAACAAGTTTGAAAGGAACAATTTCATCGAAAACCCAGAAAAACCGGTCTTTCCAGACACCAAGGCTAGAAACCATAGATGAAATTAAGCAAGTGTCAACCTGAGATGTCTCGAATGTAAATCAGTCACCATTCTTGGCCAACCGGAAAAAATGACGGAACGATAAAAGGGTTGGATCATACCCAGAAGCCCGACACAGAACTTCAAAATGTAAAACCCTAGCCAGACCCTGAGGGTGAATCTGGCCGAAGGATACACGGTAATACTCCAAGACATTCAAAAAAAAGTTCGAAAACAGGTGATGAAGGTTCGAAAACTCAAAATGACGACAGTAAAGAGCAATAGAACCAGGAGGACATTTATCAATTGAAACATCACAAGCCGGTGCAACCGGTTTAAACTTCATCCCAATCCCCCATTCCATACAGAAATTTTCTACTTCCTCTTGAGTCAATCGAGAAAATGATTTCGCTAAATCTTTACGAGCACCCATGATACAAGAAAATAAGCACAAAATAAGAAATCGGAACTAACCTGGGCAAAATAAAGGAAGATATGGAAGGAAACTTGAAAGAAAATAAGGGAAGATTGTTGATTATCTTGATAAATAAATGAAAAATAAAACCAATAGAGGTTATGATTACACGGCAGTTAATTAACCTGCCTTCTGCAAAAACCGCCGTCAGTCACATCAACCGTCTTGTCAAAATTCAAATTTCAAAAAACTCAACTGTAACGAACCCTTCAAGCCTTTAAGCCTTGAAGCCTTTAAGCAATGCAAATAAATGTGTGAAAGTCATAAGTCTTTGAGCTCATTTCCTAAACACCTCTGACTTGGGGGGCTGATGACGGGGTAGCCCAAGACTAAATAAAATGACTTAGACATATGAACTCTTAAAAGGTTAAAGGATTAAAAGGTTCAAATCCAGCGAACTCGGGTGAGCAGCAAAAAGGATGTGAACAGCGAACCATCACTTCACTGATTGCTTGCCCAGCCTCTCACAGCCGTAAAAGAGAACATGTGCACAGAGTGTAGTCTTTTCCCCGCAGGTCCAAACGCTTTAACCCCTAAAAGGGCAAGTCCCCCACTGCAAGCATGTTTCACTAGTCAATGGTTTCCTTTTTGGGTGATGTCATTCCCTATAAAATGACACTTCATTTAGTGCTAAAGGACATTCCGATCAGCTCTGATTCCATTGGGATCTCTGGTCTTTCCTCTTGAGTACTTGTTCCATGCAAGTCTCTATTCTCCACCTTCAACACACACATTTCCACTGCTCTAACATCCGAAGTTGAATACACTTCAGCTGAGGATCTTGAGCAAACAACAATATCTAACTAGTGAACCTCTCTCCACGTCTTGCAAACGTGGGGGGACCCCACGACCTGCGTTCGGCAAACCGGAACCCTCCAACCCTTTTGCCTGACCAACCTAGCTACTACCATCGGTCTAGTATTTGTTGCATCAACATTTCCTAAGTGTGTTAGAATGATTATAAAGAGAAATTTTACGATTCATTTTCTTCCGCTCCATATCTTCACTTAAAACAATTTAAGGTCTTACATACAATAAAGGATTGTTTCCCTATTCCCTTAATGGAAGAGCTTCTTTATGAAACAATTTTTTCTAAGTTGGATCTCAGATCTGGTTATCACCAGATTAGAATGCATGAACAGGTTGTGCATAAGACGACTTTTAAGACACATCAGGGCCATTATAAGTTTTTGGTGCTACCATTTGGTTTTACAAATGTTTCTGCTAGCTTCCAATCCTTAATGGATGAAACTTTTAAATCAATGTTAAGAATATGTTCATTAGTCTTCTTTGATGACATCTTAATGGATGAAACGTTTAAATTAGTGTTATGAAGATGTTCATTAGTCTTCTTTGATGACATCTTAGTTTACTGTAAAAATATGGAGCAGCGTGTGGATGATTAAAGGGATGTACTATAGTAGATGAGGGTTAATACTCTAAAAGCTAAGAGGTCTAAATGCTCATTAGAAGGTAATAAAGTGGAGTACTTGGCTCATATAATCACTAAGTCAGGGGTAGCTACAGACCCTTCAAAGATTCAGGCAATCTAAGATTGGCTAGTCCCTGCTAATGTTAAACATTTAAGGGATTTTTAGGCCTGGCTGGTTATTATAGAAGGTCTATCAAAGGTTTTGGCATTATTTCCAGACCTATGACAAATTTATTGAAAAAAGATGCATTTCAATGGAATGAAGAGGCTCAACAGTCATTTGAAGATTGCTCTATCTACTACTCCAATGTTGGCACTACCAGATTTTTCTAAAATTTTTATCCTTGAGATTGACGCATCTACTGATGGATTAGGGGCAATACTAATTCAAGATGGCCATCCCATAGCTTTTATTAGTAAAGGGCTCCTGTAAGACAATATGCTTAATCTGTCTATAAGAAGGAACTACTAGCCACCTTATTGGCTGTAAAACAATGGCATCATTGCTTAAACCTAAACACTTCATCATTAAGACTGAACAACAAAGTCTTAAACATTTATTATCCCAAAAGATTGTAACACCTCTGCAACAAACATGGCTATCTAAGTTGTTAGGGTATGACTATGAAATCTATTATAAGAAGGGCAGTTAAAACCTGGTGGCTGATGCATTATCTAGGATCCAGGGTTTGACAATTTTTTAGGGGGGTTTCTAACAACAAAGTCTTAAACATTTTCTTCACCGTTTTCACCTACAGGTTCGTAATTCAATTCTCTATCTTCTCATCTTATCAAATATCCTTTTCATTCATGAAAATCCTTCACTAAGCCCAAACCTCTTCCCGGGTGCTCGTTTCTTCAACGTTTCAGCTCGTTTTCACTCCTGGGACCCTGCAAAACATACAAGACACCATAATATACAAAACCAATGATGAAATGATACAAAACAACTCAAATTATTATACAAACTATACATGGAAACAAATTTAATTTGCATTACATTAAATATCCCTACACTTACTCTTTTTTCGTCCCTGAAAAAGATATATGCTAAGGAATCATAGTCAAAGAAAATATCCGATCTCAAATTTTAAATTATTTAATTACAAACCAAGCACATGCTAACTTACAATTGCAGGTATAGGATCCACTTAAACTCAACACTGGTTCCTAGGCTCTTATCATGTTCATTTATGTTCAAGTTCGGTTAATCAACCTAAGGTCTCACACTAAAAAGCCACGAATCCACCCAATCCCGACTCAAGCTTATGAAATAAAAGGAACAACCAATTGGCTATTTCCTAACCGTTTTATACAAAAACTCAAAGAATTTAAAATCAAGCTTTTTTTTCTTTTCATGAGCACCAGACTTCTTGCATACCTAGCCCAGAGGCTGTCTCAACCAGAGTCACCATCCCCGAGAGCGACAACGTGAGCTTCGGTAATTTAGCATTTTTTTCTTTAACTCAACCTAGAGGCAATCTAAATCAAAGTCACCATCCCCAATAAAGATTACATTGGCCTCGTCTATATTCAATCTAGCTAATTTATTCAGTGTTGCACAATTTTTCTTTGATAAAAAATTCTAAGACTTTTAGCTTCTAACAATATTACTTATACTATTTTTGACAGTTTCGGCTTCTCCATTTCTTCTAGATGAGTACCCACCGGTATCCTAACATATTAAGTATTTTAGCTCAAAGGAACCTAAAAACCGGAAGAGCCTACCCACATATCCCAAATCAGACACATGCTTAACTTTATTATAATCATAGAATACCTTTACAAGTATTATGAATTTACATCGAGATAGTTTATTATACTCATAGAATACTCATATTATTATTATTTGAAAACCGAACATACTCGACTTTACTATCATTTTCCGTATTTATTTGCAACCTCTAAATCAAGGACATTTTCTAATTATTCAACTTTTTTGGATTTTTGGATTTTCTATTTTTTTCATTTTTCAAATTCTATGACTCAAACAACTCAATATACAGACTCAAACGACAGTTTCCCATCCCCACACTTAAACTCTACATGGGCCTCAATGTAGGAATAGAAACCGACTCAAAAAACTAAAAATAAATAAGAAATAAAAACTAAGGGCAAAAATGGAAAGGACTTAGCTAGTTAATTAACACGTAAGCTCCAGAACTCTCGTCTACTCCAGCTTGATCGTATAGCATTCCATTCGCGATCGGCTTTGATAAATTGACATGCTCAGGATTGCCTCGACAAATAATAAGCAGCTCTGAAATCACCCGAATCGAGATTGAGTACGAGTGGTACGATTCAAACCTACACAATAAAAAAACAAACAAAAACCCGAGTAGTACCGACTCTAAAAAAACGACTCAAAAACTACTAACTTAGACTCAATATACAAAAACTACAACTTTATACAAACTTCACGAAACCTCCCCACAGTTGAACTAAATCAGGAGGTTTCTCTTTGACCTGGACCCTATCCAACCTGTTTAATTCCACCTGGTCCTTGTAAACAATTAAAAAAATTTATTGGTGGAATTCAAAAACATTTTAAAAATTCTAAACGGGTCAGACCACCAAAATAATAAACTTACCTGGAAGGAACCCGATGCGTGGCATGTATCGAGAAGACAGGTCAGGCATGAACTGCAATGTCTTCTTCTCCGTCTTGCACCAACCTACGACCCTCGTCCGGTTCCGATCCTTTATTTTTCTTTTCTTTGCCTTCTCCCATGGTTTTGATTTTTTAGTTTCATTTGTTATACTAACCACGAGCCGGCTGTCGTGGTCTTCCTCCTCCACCACTTTTTTTCTACTTTTGGTGACTTTTTGATCTTCATAGGTGGCGTCACTATCAATAATGCTTCTAATTCGGTCAAATCGCCAAATGGGTCAAATAGATCTTCATCTACTAGAGTTGGTAGATTAATTACACGTAAATAATTACGAAAATGTCACCACATTTTTTATATTTTTTCATGTCTTTCATACGTTTTGTATGATAAGGCTATTTGTATTTTATCTTTTGTTTTTATCACTAACAGTCTTATACGTAAAATTATGGTTGGAAACCTGTGATTGAAAGGTTTGAGCAAAAACTAACTTTATGGAAGGCACGCACGCTATCCTTTGGTGGTAGAGTAACACTTATTGAGGCGGTTCTAGGTAACCTTCCAACGTATTACTTCTCACTTTTTAATGCACCATCACAAGTGACTAAACAATTATAAAGGATAAGGCGTAAATTCTTATGGGGTGGCTGCATGGAAGTTAATAAGGTGTGTTGGGTACCGTGGTACAAGGTCGTAGCACCTAAAGATGAGGGTGGCTTGGGGGTGGGGAGTTTAGCTTCCACAAATAAAGCTCTAATGGTCAAATGGTGTGTCAAATATAAAAACGAAAATGAAACGTTGTGGGAAAGAACGATAACGGCGATACACGATGGGGTGAGAAATCATTCCTATATCCCCATGAAAAGTTCTATTGGGGGTGTATGGAAGGCAATAGTTAACATGGGTCGAGTATCACAGAGCCAAACCATTAATGTTCAGGATAGACTGGTTCCTAAGGTGGGAAAAGGCGACAGAACATTATTTTGGCTGGACAGATGGGTAGGTAACTGCACGCTAAAGGATCTGTCCCCCAACTTGTATGTGCTTGAAAGTGAAAAACGCTGCAAAGTTACTGAACGCTACACTCGAATACAGGGCAGTGTGATTTGGTTCTAGGGTAGTGGAAACAACTTGTCCCAGGTTGAACATATAGCGGATTGGGGCTCATGCACCAATCTCTTAAACAACATAGAGCTGAACTTGAATGCAGATGTATGGTTATGGAAAGCTGGTACTTCAAACGAAGAATTCCTTGTTCGTAATCTAAGGGCGGAGCTAGATCATATCATCACTATACGGGAGACAAGAGTTCTAAATTGGCTGCACTGGATACCGAAGAAGGTGAATTGCTTTCTTTGGCGTATCGTTTAGGATCGGATCGCAACAAAGGAGGCCCTTCAGATTCGGCAGATTCAAATTCCTTCCACGACATGTGTATTATGCAATGACGCGATAGAATCGGTAAACCATCTACTTGTAAGTTGTGAGTTTGCTCAGAACACATGGATTCTGATCTTTCAGTGGCTGAAAATACCACTTCCACGCTTCACTTTGAGTATTGTTCAGCTGTTGGAATTCATATCCTCTCACAAATGTCAAAAAGCGCTAAAAGGGCAGTTCTGGTAGCAGTGGCAGCAACCTGTTGGTGTATATGGAGGATGAGGAACGATAAGATTTTCAAACAAAAACCCCCTTCAATTGGTAAACTGCTGGCCGACATTAAGGCAACGTCGTATGTATGGATCAAGAACCGGGCTGGACTTTCAGATTTAATTTGGGAAAAATGGAGGGGCTTCAATTTTTCGGCTTTCCCACTTTAATGTATCTGTCATAAATTTATTTTCATGTACTGTACTGTGCCTTGAGCATCTTGCTTGAGGTTTTTTATATTTGAAATTTCCGCCCTTTCTAAAAAAAATGAAAATTAATTGCGGTTGATTTATTGTTTATATGTGCAGTGCATGCATACTCAAATCATAATCTGATCATTATAAAAGTATAAACATACGATTTAAATGCCACTTAGAATTACTCATGTGTTCATAATTAAATCTCTCAAAAACTAGCGTTACACCTTCCATATTTGACCCGGTACTTTTTTTATGTTTCGATACATGCATACCCAATCATAATCCGATGATTATAATTTGAATTAAATGGCACTTAGAATTATTCATGTGTTCACAATCAAATCTCTCAAAAAAGTCACATCAACTTTCACACCCGGCTCAATGTCAATTAGGTCCTTGATTACTAATTACACATTAAGTATCCAATATGTCACTTAGTTTGCTAAAAAATTAGCCTTGTTATTCTCAAGTGCATTTCTTATCATCCTAATCTATCTGTTATACTAAAGCAAAATAAAGGTTGACTTTTTGACTTTGAGGTGGCTGCTTTCTTTGGCCAGATAATTGTGAATTTGGGCGGCATTCTCCTTCTTCCTACCTACGCTTCTTCAATTTGGTAACCTAATCAATTTTCTCAATCAATTAAAGCAAATTGATTACTCTTTAAATCTCAAAACCTAATCAAATTGATTTCTACAGGCTATCATCTTTCACCCACATTCAATTTTACAAACCCTAAAATCTCATATACGGCTTCATCTGTAGCGATTGTACCTGGCCATACCCACTTAAGAAATCCCTAAAACTCAATCATTCGAACTCTCATCTAGGTATGTTTTCTTTGATTTTTATGATGTAATCCGATTAGAGCATCGGCCGATTCTCATTTTCATTCGAAATCATCAATTGCATATTTTCTGATTACTTCAGTTCAGATGGCTTCTTTGTCCGATTCTGTTTTTTTGTAGCATCTGTTGCAAAAGGTATGTCTATCATCAACAATTATCAGCATACTGATCGTTACATCCGTTGATTCCAATACAAATACATTATCACTGACAGTCTTCAAGGTAAGTTGAAAATCAGAAGCATTAAACTGAAAATTCAATTCTATTTTGGGGTAAAACGATTGTTTGAGGATTTGTTATATATCGATTGATTTATTTTACCATAGTTGATATTGATTTTTTTCTTATTGCAGCTTACCTTTGATCACCTCTTCTTTTCCTTTAATTTTCAATAGGATGAAACTCTATAACTCTTTGATTACGATTGAAAGCAAGGTAAGCTACGTTTCGATCTATTGTTTTACGTATGTTGTGATCAAATTGGGTAGTTTAAAGCCCCTTTAAAATCCCTAGGAATGGTTTGGTCTGATGATGATGATAGGAGGAATCGGGTATCTTACTGAGGTAATTTTGTTAATTTTTTTATCTGTCTTTATTATGTGTGGTATGTATGTGTTGGATAATCATTTTATTATTCATGAAGATTATTCTTTTTGAACTGTAGTATGTTTTATTTGTTAAACATTTTTTTATTATTCATGAAGATTATTCTTTTTGAACAGGCTACATCGTGTATGGTCATGTGGGTTAAAGAATCACAAACGTAATAGTGTTTATCCCTTCTGCATTATAATGTTGTTCTCACATAGACATAGCTCACAAAGTGGAAATAACAAATAAGAGTTTATGTGTAACTTGAATAAAGATACACCCCTCTCAGTGCCACTTTGGCATGGTCATCTTGATTGTGTATCTGTTAATTCACTGGTTATAGTTTCTAATGGTGTCCTTTTTTCCTCAGGACGCGCCATTTACTATTTGGCGGATGTGGATCCTCTGATGCATTTTACAGCAAATCTAGATCCATGGTAAATAGGGCTTATAAATTTCGTCCCTTTCTTTTTTATGCTTAGTTGTCTAACGTTTTAATTATTTGGGTAAACATTGTGTGTTTTACAGGCAACATCAAGAAAGAGGTGTAGGAAGCATATGGTCGAGACTGGTGAGTTTGTGGAAGCAATATCGATGGGTCTCTTAGGGATTCTATTACAATTACTATGCCATATATTAAATGAAGAGTTGGTGTACATTTCAGTGGTGATTTTTTCATGACAAAAGAGCTATTTGGTATGCTAAGAAAAGCAAATGAAGACAAACAACTCCGTGGATTTAAGCATTTCAATTGGTGAGAAAAATGATTTATGGTAGTTAGTATATTTTCTTCTCCTCATGAATTCACTGCTTATAACTAAAATTTGTGTTTTTTTATTAGAGAGGTTGGTATTATCCTGTCACATTATTCTATTGAGCTTGAAAGCAAAGTTTGTCTTTTTTACATATTGGGAACTATAGTTGAATTTTGTTTTTCTACTGTAGTGAGTTTTTTTTTCCTTTTGCAAGCTCTTGACTTCAATTTTGGATGAAAATGTGCAAATTAGAAAGAAGAACGAGGTGTTCAGGTTATTATTGCTTGTGCTGGGGGTGCAGCCCATTTGCCAGGTTTATCCTTTTCTTCAATTTTTCATATCTAAATCTATAGATATTAACACTCAAGTATGTTATAAAGAGGGTAATGTTAATATTTTAATGTGTGGTTAGGTATGGTAGCTGCCCTGACACCATTACACGTGATGAGAGTTCCTGTACGCGCTTCAACATTGGATGGCTTTGACTCCCTTCTCTAAGATCCCGCGAGTTTCGCGGGTGGTCTAACACACAAATATTAGAGATGAGGTGGTTATCGGCAGTTATATATCAAAGAGGAGTCTACTTGATGTTGTTTTGGTTGTCTCCTGCGATTGTAGCGTTGGTGACATCTTATACATGTTATTACATTGGAATTCCGCTTGATGCCAGCAATGTATTCATGTTTCTGGCAACGATTCAGATCATTCAAGAGCCAATTCTTATTGCTGATATTGCAGCCGTGTTTATAGAAGCAAGGGTGGCGCTACCGCGTATTCTTAAGTTTTTGGAGGCACCCGAGTTGCAAAAAGAACGAAAGAAGCATGTATAAGCGTTAATCAATATAAACGTATAAACACCATGCAGATTGTTTGTGGCTTTGATTAACTTTCTCTGTTTGTTTGGCGGCCTAAAAATGGTGACTGAATAATCTTTGACTCAAGAAATTGGTAGAAGAAGACGCTCCAATTCGATTTGGATATAGGATCTAACTGGCACTAAGATGAAGAAAGCTATTCAGCCTTTTTAGAGCTGCACATAGAACAATATTTTGGATAAAGAAGGCATGTCGATTGATATCTAGACGCTATTGTTGCACTAACAAGCATTGAAGTGACTGGGTCTGTCTTAATGCCACAAAGGTAATAACAAAACAACTTTCATCTATTTTGATAAAAGTTAACTGTTTAAAAAAACCATACAATTCTAGCAGAGTTGGCGTTAAATGTTTTCTTCTTATTTACGGCATTTTAGTTTACTTTGCACAAGTAAGTTGGTTCTATATAAGGGCTTGGCTTTTTGGGTCTAGGTGCATAAATATTCATTTATCAGCTGATTTATGTTGTGTTTTTGTAATTCTGTACTCCATGATCCAGATTTGAACAATTTCATTGCAATGTGGATGTGTGCAATAGTTTTGTACTTGGTTCGATTAAAGAGCGATGGGTGATGCTTCTGAGCTTTAAGGTTATTCTCATTAATTTATCTTCCGTACTTGCGTATAGTCGGTTATTTTAAGTGAGTTGAAGGTTTTTTTAATCTAAGTTTTTTATGCTTGGTTTATTTATGATATTTGGTATTATGTGCAGGGACGGAACTACAGGGGGGTCAGTTGACCCTCCGGTCGGCAAAATTTTCGGTTTTTTGAAGTGTTGAGCGAAATTTTTTTATAACTGACCCTCTTCATTGTCTTGTGTAAAGCATTAAATCTAGAAGAAAAAAATTTGAAAGTTTTCCTGCCGAAGAGCGGTGTTCTGACGGTTGCGAGCAGCTTTCCGATGTTTTTGTGAAGTTGCAGGTTTAAACAGAGAAGAAGACAGAAAAAGACGTTAAAGTCTTTTTAAATACTTATAAAAGGGTTCATGCTTCTATGGGCTTTAGGGAAACTATAGGGCTTTTAAAAAAAATCGAGCTTGCCCCATAATCATAAAACCTAACTTTTATAGATGTATTCTTTTTTCAAAAAAGTATTATGTCTCTTACACTGCCGCTTCTGATGTTCCCTTGAATAGTCTCCATCTTTTGAAATGTTAGAAGTAAAACTTCCATCGTTCTACCTCTACATCATCAAGTAAGTTTGTTTTTAGTTTTAGTCTTTTTTTACTATTATCTATTATTATTTTAATTAATAATAATAATTTTGCGAATTGAATTGTTAGTGTACTATTGTTTGATCATCTAGATTATTTTAAACTTTTATGTGAATGAGTTATCAATTGTTTGATAATCCTTATTATTTAATACCTTTTGTTCTATTATTACTTATTAGATTTATGTTAGTGTACTTTTACTTGATCATCTATGTGAATGATTTATCGATTGTTTGATAACTGTTATTAATTTTTACTTTTCGTTCTTTTATTATTTATTAGTATTTTTTTAGTGTACTATTGTTTGATCATCTTACATTTATTTGTGAATTGCATATATTATAGATTTATTTATTTTATAATTCTTAATGTACCAAATCATATATCAAGACTTCACCAAATCCATTTGTTAATGATTGATTAATACATTTATTTGTATTTTGGCCTCGAAGATGACAATTACCAGTTGATACATTGATTGGTAAAAAAGTGATTGATATACTTTAACGACTGTGAAACAATTTTATTACGACCCCCCAGTTAAAAAATTCTGGTTCCGCCACTGATTATGTGTAATTTAGATTATGTAGGCAATTTATAGAAATAGAGGTGGTGACGTTGAAACTTTATTACCATTATCACTTTTGATCTTAATCATACAAAATAGTACCGATGCTGTTGTGGATTAGACAGGAGTTGCGACGACCAATAGTGCTTGCTGATGTGATTAGAACAGTAGGTACACTTAGGGGGGGATCTAGGTAAAGAACTATGGGTTCGCACAAACCCACTCGGTTTCAACTTTTTAGTAGAAAAGATGATAGAAAATTTGAGATGAACCCATTAACGAAATTGTAGGGATGACACAGTGGTTAAGGAATGCGCCTTCCATACAAAGAGTCACCGGTTTGTTATGATTTCGTATTTTATTATGCTTCTCGACCCGATCTGACCCGATCCAACCCGAAATATCTAACTTTTAGTTGTGAGAAATTTGACCACCTAAAAAAATTAAACCCATAGGAAAAAATTTATGGATCCGTCGTTGGGTGCACGACCATTGGCGCCGCTGCAGTTTGGGTTGGTTCATAGCTGCAGCCGCCTAACTAAATGGTTCAGTTTTATATTACTGGGACAACTTTTTTGTTTTCAAATTTTTCAAAAATGATATAAAAATACTAAAGCTAAATGCTTTAGAGTTTTAAACTTTCAACTGAACTCTTACATCCAGCTTTGAATCATCTAAATCTTAAATAGTGAATTGATTCACATATGCATCTTAAACCATCTTAGCTGACCTTCCCATGACTTCAATTATTTAATATATATTAGAGTTATGACCCGCCCATCTTGACATTCATTTTGTCAGTGAATGCTCATGTGGGTTTTGTGGTATCACTTACCAGCAGAGATTGATGGCCTGAATGATTCTTCCCAAGTATGCCACTTTATAATACCGATTTCTCATATGTTTATATAGTTTTTATGTTGTGTTTTATTACAGAGTAAAATGCCATTTTCGTCCTTGAGGTTTGTCAAGTTTTGCGACTTTCGTCCAAAGGTTTGTTTTTCCGCATCTTAATCCAAAAGGTTTAATATCTTGCCATTTTCATTCGGATCGTTACCTCGATCCATTTTTCCTCCGTTAAGTTAGGGGTATTTCCATCTTTTTTTGTTAACTTAAAAGGCAATTCGGTCTTTTTAATTTTATGTACAAGCATTTAGCATAATGTACAAGTATTCAAAAGACCAAATTGCCCTTTAAGTTAAGAAAAAAGACGAAAATACCCCTTACTTAATGAAGAAAAATGGATAGAGTTAACGAGCCGGATGAAATTGACAAAATTTTAACCTTTTGGATCCAGATGCAGAAAAATAAACCTTTGAACGAAAACCGCAAAACTTGACAAACCTCAGGGACGAAAATGGCATTTTATGCTTTATTAATTTTTAACCTCTTTTTAGGATTTGTTTATAATAGGAGCAAGCAACAGACCAGATCTTATAGATGCAGCACTTCTATGGCTTGGTCGGTTTGCTAAGCTACTTTAACTGAATCAACGCTTGGTTCCATGCTGCAAAGCGCAAGGTTAGACTAATTAACTGAATTTAAGTTTCTTTTATATTAAGTATATATCTAAGTTTCCTATTTTGTTAATTGTCATACATTTTAGCCGCCGATGCAGATCTAACTAACATGAAGGATGACGTTGATTCTGTGGTTGTTGAATATGAAGATTTTGTGAAGGTAAGTTTATGAACTAATTTATCCTTAATTTAAACTGATTTCATATCAACTTTTTGAGTTGGTTCATGGGTGATGCATATTTCAGATACAATATCTATCTTTTATATTAAAGCAAAACAATGTTGATTTCATATCAACTTTTTCAAATATATCATTTGGTTTGACTCGCTAGAGATTAAACATAAACTTTGTCAACCCATTTATAATTATATAGGTTGAAACTGTCACTTTTTAACTTTAACTTTTGTTTCAGAAATTAAGGTTCCAACTGCCATATTAGAAGGCGAGCTTGACCAGTTACACCCACAAGAAGTCAAACATGGGAATATATTATTAGAAAATCAAGAAGTAAGTTCCATGATTTATAGGACTAGATAGGAAGGGATATATTTTTCTCTGTTTAGGGTTAGGGGTTTAAAGTTCACTGAATAAAATAGTTTTTGACAAAAGCTAGATTGAGAGCTTTGTGAAGATATTCAAAGGTGTTGGTCATGGATGGGCTTCAAGATATAGCGAGGATAATGAATCTGTTGAGAGGAGTGCTGAGGTGGCCAAGCATGTGATTTTTAAGCGGGTCGAGTGGTTATTTTCTTATCTCACTTATGAAGGTGTAACGTGATATACTTGAAGCCAAGAACCTTACACTAGCATTCATCATTGTCAAGCATTGTGCTTTGGAGTAGAATGTCGAGTTAGCTTCTGAAGTTAGAGACTTTACTTGATGATAGCGTGGGGCAAAATGTCGAGTTGGAATTTGAAAGGAGTGGCACGTCTTTGACCGTTCAGTTGGTGGTGAGTGACCGACCTTTACATCCAGGTTATATGCTTTACATTTATCATGTGTTCTTTGTTTTAGGCTGAAGACTTACACTCAATAACTCTTTCGGAGTTAGGAGTGGCACGTCTTTGTGATGTACATTTTAGAGGTGAGATTTTTAACCTGTATACCTACAAAAGTGTTGACTTAAGTTACGTTGTATGTCTAATTAGTTTAACGGTTTTAGGTAAAAGCTTTAACTGAATAGGAAACCACTTGAAAGTCTCTATAAGAGTACACCTAGCGGAGTAGCCGTAGAATAATCATTTTTGTTACTTGAACAATTTGATAAACTTATCTCTATTTTTTTATTGCCAGCAAACTTCATCAGATATTAACGGTACATTGTCAATTCATAGGTAAGTGGTAAGTGATATGGTGGGTGGTTTACTTTATAAAATTTATATTTTTCAATTTGTTGTTATGATCCTTGTGTTGGGCGATTTTTGGCAGAGGAGCCGCCAGTGAAGGCGGCTGACCATACAGGACAGAACTATATCAGGTTTGGTTCCGACTCTTTAGCTGCGTTTATTTGATTATACGTCAAGCCGATCTCTTTGAAGAGCAGTGGTTAATCAATTGCATAGTTTCGACTCAGTTTTTTTAATCTGCCTTTTGATCTTTTCCTTATCTAGCCTTAGGAGGACATGCTAAAGAATGAAAATAATCAAGGAACAACCATCCTCCATAATCTGAAGGTAGATTATACTTTGGGAGATTTCGAGGTAAATCAAAATATTCATTTTGTAGAATATTTCCAAGTTTTGTATTTAGTTATAACAAAGTTATGCCATAATGCAATACAATACTAACAAAAAAAATGAAAGATATTCTCTAAGGTGAATCTTCTACAGTGGTTATTTGCTATGTTTTAATTTTCTTGCTTTTGGTCAATTAAAGGTGCTACATCAGTTAGCATGAATTCTCTGACCCTTTGTGATCTTTTACAGTGATTATTTGCTATGTTTTAATTTTCTTGCTTTTTGTCAATTAAAGATGCTAACATCAGTTAGCATTACACGTTTTGTAGGTAATTTTATGGAGCTACAAATATTGGTGGTTGTTTAGGGGAGTTAACGGGCTCTCATATTCATCGCTTTTCATGGAGGTAAGTTGATTTCTTATATCATTTCATATCATTTTTGTTGGGCTAGGTAAAAGATCAAGATGGGTTGAGTCAGGTTGGTGACCTGTTCAATCCAGTTGACCCGTTATAATAGATATTTGCATTAAAGGCATCATGCAAGCTGGTTGGATGATCTTCTTTTTTCAAATAATTTGACCCGTTATAATTAGTTTTCCAGTTGAGGATAACCATAATGTAGTGAATGTAGAAAGCATGTTGTTATCATTCTAAAGTTTTGTTTGGTGCTTTAATATTTGGTGCAGAAGGTATCTATCCGGCGACCCTTAGACGTGAAGCCCAACTTTGGAAAGGTCCAGAACAAAAATGATGATCTACATGGGCTTCAATGCCGATAGATATTATATGTTTATGCATTTTCGGTTTTCCTATAGCTTTCTACTTTGATTCATGATTTATTTTGTAAATGAATCACTTGAAGTTTGAACCAATTGTTTAGTTTTTGGCATGGAATTTGGGGACTTGGGATTAAACTCACATTGAATGTTTATTTGCTGATAGGTATTGATGGGTTTGGTGGTAAGTGCAGGTTATTGGACTTGGGTTTGACTTGGATGATGGCTAGAAGCTTGAAGTTTGTTGCTGATGCGTATGAAAGCCAATAGAGTTTTGAAGATTGATTTTTTTTGTTTGAACTGTATTTTGTCTTGATTTTGGTTGTTTTCGTTTGTTTTTTGTTTGGATTTTGAGTAGGTTTTATGTTTGTAATACTTGGGTTGTGTGTGGTCGTGAGTAGAGTTAGAAGTAGTAATTGTTATTGGTTAGAGTGGTTGGGGTAGGAGTTTGTTAAAACCCGTTCTGTAAGGCCTTAGGCGTTTTTGAGGTTGGTGTTCTTGGGGTATGTCTCGGAAGACCCAATGCTCTTTAGGTGTAACTATTATTTTTTAATTTTATTAATAAAGTTTTGACGGGGTGTCGTCCCCGTTTAGAAAAACAAAAGAGTGAATTAATTACTATAGTTGCATGCCTAATTTGAGGTTTTCTTTGTAAATAGGCTTCCTTGATTTTTTTTATGGTATGGGATGAGTCGGGTTGGGTTGACACGCAAACACAACTCCGATCATCGGATGTTGCAACTAGATACAATGTTGGGGCCTTTTTGTTTCTACTATTAGGGGAATCATTGCTTATGTAATGTGGAAGGCCTTCAGCACTAATTCGAGGTTGGATCATTATTTATTTTATATCCATGGTAAAATTATGTTTACGATCAATATACATAACTTCAGGATGTCAAAGAGAAGCACTCAGTTACTCTCTTATAGCTCAATATCATCAGGATGTAAAAAAGTATTTACGTATTAAAGTATAATTTTTTTGTTGTTTAGCCACCCGTGTATTACACGGGTACTTAGACTAGTTTTCATATAAAACAAGTTTCAAACGAACCTAATCAACTAATTAATTAGCTCTCTTCACAACATACATGTGTTTTAAAGGAAAAGGGTATTTTTTTAAACAACAATTCCAACGGTGCCCTACTCCTCGTCACTGTTTCTACACATTTAGGCTTGATTATATAACCGAAATTCACATATATGGCCAGAAGTAGTTCGTGGCTTACCATATATGTAGAGTCGACCTGGAGAGTTGCTGATTCACTTGAAGAACTCCCGTACAGGCTTTAATCTGCTAATCGGATCATCAACTGATTCGTCTTGCCGGCACTCCTCCCTAGAACCCTAGTCGTACCTTCTACGGAACACTTGTGTTCACGTAATCAGAATATATGATCCTTACAAGACTCATTTGAACCGATATAACAAAGAATGAAACATGCAAATGGGTTCGGACCTTACCGGAATCTGTTCTGATTTGGTAGGAATGCTAACCGTCGTCAAGGCCATCGTCTACACAACCTCTCTCTCTCTCTCTCTCTCTAAAACACTCAGCCAAAGGTGGCGGTGGTCAGCCACCACTCCATCACGATTCTGTCTCCCAAACTCTCTTTCTATCTACAGACATCTGTATATATATCTCTCTCACCCTTCTTTCTAGGGTTTGTATTATGTGTAAAATGAAGGGTAGATAGGTGGTTTGGGGTTTTAAGCGAGGGTGTGCGGTTTTGTAAAAACCACCTGTCACCTAGGAAGACAGGTGTTATAAATCTAAAAGACTAAGAAGGTTGGCAGGTAGGTGACTAACCTTCCTACCACTGTTCATTTAGTTTCTCTATTAACATATAGTAATAATCAACAAAGAAATTAGAAATATAAAAACTAAAATGTTAGTAGATGTGTAAATTTCTCTATTACCAAAGGAAAAAAAAAAACTGTTTACATGTTTCCTTCAGGTAAACACAGTCAGTGGCGGAACCAG
This sequence comes from Helianthus tuberosus, assembly GCA_030545235.1. Lineage (NCBI taxonomy): Eukaryota > Viridiplantae > Streptophyta > Magnoliopsida > Asterales > Asteraceae > Helianthus > Helianthus tuberosus. The sequence continues at coordinate 148,340,079 of CM060390.1, forward strand.
AACTTTTTTGTCAGGGGATTGTTAGAAAAATAGGTGAAAATAGCATTTTTCACAAATATAGGAAAATGATTTTTTCCTATTTTGGGCTAGAAATAAATATAATAAAATGAGCGGGTTTTATATATTTATTTGTGGGTTTGTGTTCTATGTTGGAAGACCTTCGCAACGAACTAAACCACGTCCAAAACCGAGCTAAGATGAATGAGATATCGATGCTCAAAGTTGGGTGTTTGGAACATTCAATGCTGAAACAAAAGGGAAAGTAGCACATTGTCCCACATCGGATGAGAGATGGAACTTAAAGGGGTATTTAAGTGGGAACTCTCCATCCTTATTGTTTCATGGAAGCACACACTAGTGTCCTCGCGAAGGGTGCGGAGCACCCTAACTCGCGCTCGCGCTCGCGCTCGCGCGCGCGCGTGGCGTGCGCGATGAGGCGCAATGTGGCGCTTTGATGGCGCACTTTGCACTTCGCACGCTCGCATCGCCGAGAGCCGCCTTTGTATTTTTGACCGCGTGCGCGTGGTGGAGCACAAGGGTTGCAAGGACCAAGTGGTAGGTGATGCGGCGCATGACGTGGCAGCCATGCGCATGCGCGCGCGAGTACACATGGCACTGAGGCGCGCGGTTGCGCGCATGGTGCATGGGTCCTGCTGTGTCGTGCGCGGCTCACATGTGACGTGGCGCACGCGCGCATGGACTTGAGCCAAGAGGACGCACCGCGCAAGGTGACGTGGCGCACGCGCGCATGGACTTGAGCCACGAGGACGCACCGCGCATGGTGACGTGGCGCATGCGCGCATGGCTGTGAGCAAAGAGGCCGCACCGCGCATGGGCGTGCACACCTGGGCGCGCGCGTGCGCGCAGAAAGCTTCCAGCATTGAATAACAGAGCAGTTTCAGTCCAGCTTCGTAACTGACGAGTTAACTGGCTTTGACTGAGAATTAAATGACGTATTAAATTGCATTGAAGACGTTTAATGCAATTTAAACCTCTCTTTAATTCGTTTTTTGACTGTTTCGACTTAGGAGCTGTATATATACAGCTCCATACCCACATCAGAAGGACACCAGTAACAACAACAGAAAACAACTCTCTCTCTACTACTTGTGATCTTCTTTTCTTGCAGTTTCAAGGTAACCTTCGGGTTGTAGGTCTACTCCGGCAGTACCATTGCTCCGGCTGTTGTACCCTGGGAAACAAAACGAGTACTCTTGGGAGACTCGGAATTTGTTTTAAGGGAAGCGTGTTGAACACGTGCCTCAGTCCAACTCTGCTTCTACACCTTTCTTGTATTTTGGATTTTTCAGTTGTAATAGTACTTGTGTTTCAGCTTTCTTATTTCTGAATTGTAATCTTGTAATTAAATTTGTTTATTTTATTTAATTTATGCGAACGGTTCTTACAGGGATCATCATAAGACTCTCTTTTCTACCGGCTACAACTAGAGAGTCTAAAACATGTTTTTTCCTAGAAAAATCTCATATTGTACATATAAAAGTCTTATAAATTTCTATGTCCGGAGGGTCAACGGACCCTCTTGACCCCCCTCTAATTCCGCCCCTGAACACAGTGATGGAGTTTGAACAAATATATAGGGGGGACCGATGCAAATGGTTAGGATGTTTTTGGTAAATGGTTGAGTATACCCTTCCCACTATCCTTTATGTTTTGGAATTGTGCATAGGTTTGGGCTCATTTGTTATCCCCAACTATAACTCTCTTCGTACAAACCATTGCTACGGTGCTACCTCAAAAAACCTCTTTTAGCATGTATTAATGAAAGAAGCCAATAGACATCTTTTAACTCTATTTCTACTTTAGGAGATTTGGAATTTTTCGATAATTTAATATAATAGAAACTATCAATGAATTAGATGATTAAACTCGATATCTCTTAAGTGAACCTAAAATTAATTACTATTTTACATTTTATTTTTAATTTACATATTGTTGAAATCTAGAGCATGTAAATAAGCCATTTTTTAATTTTTGAAAACTTTTTTCAAATTTTCTAACGACTCAAGAAAATATGGCTTTTTTGGTATAGTAATAGATTAAAAATAGTTCAGTTTCTTAGGGAAAATGATGTAATTTCAGTTTGATGTAAGCCCTTTTGGTTGTTTTTGGTGGTTTAGGGGCGGCAACTATGAATAATATATACCTTTCAAAATTAATTTGTAAACTAAAACTAGGAGTTAAGGGTTATTTACATCCATTTGGTTTGTTCACTTTTGTCATTTTAGGTTACATTTTAAAATTGCACAATTTTCCTCTTTAACATTCTCGAAACGTAAATGACACTTAATCCTTAGGGACGTAAATGGGGCATAACTCCTACTGTGTGAGTTGCCTACAAAGTCCATTTTTCTACAAAGTGTAAAAAATCATAAAACACCGTAATGTCAACTATAAAACACACTTAAAACCCACAAATAACAAAGTGAAGATTACTAAAACGCCATATTTGTGGGTTTTGTGTTGTGTTTTGGATGATAAGTCTTTTATTATCGATGACTAACATTAGTGTGTTTTATGTTGATTATCATGTTGTGTTTTATATTCATAGTTCTACGATGGTGTTTTTGAAATTTTTATTGACTATTAGGGTTTGCATATTTTGTTTTAATGATCTTCACTATGTTATTTGTGGGTTTTGAGTGTGTTTTATGGCTGAAATTGTGGTGTTTTACGACTTTGTACACTTTCTAGGAAAAATAAACTCTGTAGCCGAACCCCACCCTAACTCCTATTATTATTATTATATACACACATAGTTAATAATGAACATTTGGTACCAGGTACTGGTGTGGAATTTCCTGTATCGAATTATTTCCGGTACCGATTCAATTCTGAATTTTTGGTGTTTTTTTCGGTACCGGTAACGGTATTTTACCGAATTTCATCTTCAAATACTAGCACTGTAACGTACCGTACCGAACATTTTTGTGCCTGATATCAGTACCCAAATTTGGCGATTTTCGACACCTGCACCGAGCTTAATATTCATCGGAATCTGAATAAGTATATTAGCAGATTCTTCTAGAAGTTCATACAAACTAAAAGAGAAGAGTTTTTTTGGTCTGTTTGGCTGTTTTGACAGCTCTTATACCTTCTGACCGAATGATTTCAAGTACTACAAAATGCAAAATAGTTGTTTTTCCATCAACACCTTTTACATCTGAAAGTTTCAAGAGTGTGTCGAGTTTAAATGCTTGAGCACTCTCACCGAATGTTCCATCATTCAAACGATTATCGGGTTATAAAGCAGTTTCCAGTAGTTTAATGAATAACCGGCTTTTCTTAAGTTGTATACAAGCAGCATGTACAAGCAACCAAAAATACCAAAAATGCAGCTCGGTGTCGTATCGAAAATACTAGTGCAAAAAATCGCCAAATATGGGTACCGGTATCGGTACAAATGTTCAATATGGTACGGTACCAGTATTTGAAGGTAAAATTCGGTAAAATACCTGTATCGAACTGAACCAGAAGTACCGGTACTGAAAACGCCAAAAAGTAGGTACCGAATCGGTACTGGAAATAAATCGATACAGGTACGCGGTACCAAATGCTCATTCTTAACTGTGTATGTATATAATTATAATAATAATAATAAGCATAAAAAATATATAGGAGTTATGTGCCATTTACGTCCCTGAGCTAACTGAGTTTTTAAATTGGGTTTGTTTTTTGGATTGAAATGACACGTTTCAAGAATGCCATGAATGAAAATGGTGCAATTTTAAAATTTAGCCTGAAATGGCAAAAATGGACAAACCACAGGGACGTAAATGTCATTTAACTCTTAAAATAGTGTAAACATCATCAATATACACTTTTATTTTCACCATGTAAACTTTTTTTTTAATTTTAGAGTAAAGTACAGTTTCAGAGGTTTACACCCAATCACACTTTCAACCCTTATTTAAAAAAAAACGAACAGTCCAATCCCTGTGATTGTCGACTGCTCTCAATCAAGTCCCTCAGTCAAACAACAGTTAGTTGACCATGGTATAGTTGTCTTTTTACTTAAAAAGGAAGGGCAATATCGTTATTTCGTATTTTCTAACCCAATATAGCAGATATCATCCCTCTCAAAGCCCTAAATTAAACCATTCAGTCATCCCATCTTCTCCATTCACTCTCTCAGTAAACCCTAAACCCTAGTTTGACAACACACATCCAAATGAAATTAGGTATATATATATATATGTGTGATTATTACCCACCAAATCGTTTGACACGTTTAGATATTTGTGTTAAACGGATCATGTTTGTGCTACACAATTTAAGAATGTGCAAAATAGGGTGATGCTTTTACACAAATAAAATACAGGTCGTGTGTTTGAGTTGAACTAGTCAACCTTCGTTTACTCTTCAACCAATAATTTATATTAAAATAAAAAAAAATTGTGTCCATACATAAAATTTTGAAATTAGTTATTGTCACAACAAAACTAATTAATATACATTCAATTACTTTTTTAGATGACACCTTTCTGAAGAAAAAAAAAACCTTTGTAAAAAGGTTTTTTTTTCCTCATTTTAGATCTTTGTAGAATGGTTATTCGGTGAACGTTGGTAAAAACTTTTATACATTTCTATGGGTTAATCTCTAAAGTTTTTATAGTGGTTTCGTTCTTTTAACTTAATTTAATGATTAGACCACACGTATTGGACGTAGAAAAGTGGCGTGCTGGCCCATCAATGCCGGGAACACCGTCCTGTAGGGTGGCATGGTGACAATGGCGTGAGGTTCTCACCGGCATGAGGGGCAATTTCGTTGGTGATGTAGCGAGTTGATTGGTGGTTTGTGGTAGTAGGTTTGTGATTGGTGAGTTTTTTTAAAGATTAATAAAAAAATATAGAGCCCTTTTCACGCCCAACACCACCAGGTGTTTTTTTCTTACCACGTGTCTTGTTGACGTGGCCGCCACATTATGATTAATGCCCTATGTTCGTGTCCTCTCACTCTGTATACTCTTAGAAAAGCAAATGTTAATACTTGATTAATTTTGACTTTTAATTTAACTTATTTCTGTGTACTAATCTCTAAATTTCTATTTTGACCTGACCTACTATCAATTGTGAATACTTAATATAAGATAGCTTGCTTAGGATAAGAGTCGTTCTTGCAACCCCTCTTAGTGACTTCGGGTGGTTTTAAAGGATGTATAATTGTAATAAACAGAATTTAATAATAGAATAATAAGGTAAATAAATTATCTCAAAAATTAATATTCTTTTTACAAACTAAAAAAAATATTTATCTCAACGAGTATTACCTGATAAAGAAGATAAATAAAAAAATGTGGTAATAATTTAAGGGTGCTACTTTCTACACCCCCCCCCCCCCCTATTTACTTTTTTCACCCCTCTCCTCTCACATACTTACAGGTGGGGCCTGCGTGGGACCGACAGTTTTCCTCTCACAAGGGGGGTATAATCAGGAAGGAGGGGGTGCGTGTAGAATAGAATGAGCCTAATTTAATTATTAGAGAGAGAAAGTAGGTTTAAAAAGGGTGCTACTTTCTACACCCCCCTATTTACTTTTTTCACCCCCCTCCTCTCACATACTTACAGGTGGGGCCTGCGTGGGACCGACAATTTTCCTCTCACAAGGAGGGTATAATCAGGAAAGAAGGGGTGCATATAGAATGAGCCTTTAAAAACCAGATCCACATCTTTGATTGGTTCAAAAAGTGTTTACGTCATTTTTGTCCCTTTGCTTGCAATCATCACTACATGCCACAATATCTCCATTCATTCATACATTCATACTATAAAGAGTATAAAGTATAAATTCTCTACACAAATATAGTCTTGCATATATGATATTCACTCAAATTGTTGTTACAATAACAACAATTTAAAGCAAAATATCATACTTTTATTCAAACACTTTCATTACCCAAACCAAAACATATCATCCAAACATCAAAATATCTAAAACCACAACCTTAAAAGAGTACATACACTCCAAACTGCATCACATAGATAGAACTTACAAAAACAAAACATACCATTTTAGTCTTTTACCTTTTTACCATTTTACCCTTCATATTGCCCCTCTTCCTCCTCCTCACCCTCTTCATCATATTCTTCATCTGCTGTAGCATCTTGATATTGTTGATATTCAGACACCAAATCATTCATGTTACTCTCGGCTTCCGTAAACTCCATCTCATCCATTCCTTCGCCGGTATACCAATGCAAGAAAGCTTTGCGCCTAAACATAGCCGTAAACTGCTCGCTCACTCGTCTAAACATTTCTTGAATCGAAGTAGAGTTTCCAACGAATGTGGACGCCATTGAGAGGCCCGTTGGTGGGATGTCACAAACGCTAGATTTAACGTTGTTTGGAATCCATTCGACAAAGTAAGACGAGTTCTTGTTTTGCACATTGATCATTTGTTCATCAACCTCTTTAGTGCTCATTTTGCCTCTAAACATGGCGGAAGCCGTGAGGTAACGCCCGTGGCGTGGGTCCGCTGCGCACATCATGTTTTTCGCGTCCCACATTTGTTGAGTCAGTTCTGGGACCGTCAATGATGTGTAGTGCTGGGACCCACGAGACGTAAGAGGGGCGAAACCGACCATGAAGAAATGTAGTCTTGGGAATGGAATCAAATTCACTGCTAGCTTCCTGAGATCAGAATTTAATTGACCCGGAAACCTTAAAGAGCATGTTACACCACTCATGGTTGCAGATATCAAGTGGTTCAAATCACCAACTGTAATTCAAATCAATAGTTCATTTACATTCCGTCAGTGATCCAAATTTGCCGTTCAAAAAAATAGTTCATTTGCAAAACAATTTAATAAAACTAGAGGGTTAATTATAAAAATTGGGAACAGGTACTTACAGCTTGGATTGCTGAGTTTTAAGGTTCTGAAACATATGTCATAGAGTGCTTCATTGTCAAGAACCATACATTCATCGGCGTTTTCAACCAATTGGTGGACGGAGAGTGTGGCGTTGTAGGGTTCAACAACCGTATCAGAGACTTTCGGCGATGGGAAAACGGAGAATGTAAGCATCATTCGATCAGGGTATTCTTCTCTTATTTTCGAGATCAAGAGCGTCCCCATACCAGAACCGGTACCACCTCCAAGTGAATGACACACCTGAAAACCTACAAAACAAAATCAAATCAAGTACAATTAGTAGATAAAACAAATACAAGAGCAAATTCATAACCCATAAATGATACAACTTTGACAAAAAAAAAGAAGTCAAGAAAAACAAATTCAATAAGTAATTTCCTAATAAACAAAAATAAGTTTTGAGAGAGCAAATGGGCCAAAAAGTTCCTCATGTGTACTAACTTTTTTATGCCATAACTTGGCCTACTAATTTTATCTGCCTAAAAGATCATGACCATCAGATCATCAAAAAAAAAAAAGTTATTAAAAACCCTTAAATTATTTTCAAAAAAAGTAAATTTCAATTTTAGCAGATACTATAAAAAAAAAAAAAAAAAAAAAAAAAAAAAAAAAAAAACCCCTCTCAAAACACATCTAAAAGCCTGCAAACATGAATCTTTTTGTATCAATTATCATACATGCATAACCTAACTTCCAAAACAAAAAACACACAGTTTATAAACATAAACATTAACCCTAAAACTCAAACCGACACCGTTTTGGTAACTTCCAAACAGCTTCAAATCCAGATCACAACAAAAAAACATAACTCAACACGACAACTTACGATGAACAAACAACAAAACCTACCTTGCAAAGAATCACAATTCTCAGCTTCTTTCCTGACAACATCAAGAACTGAGTCAATCAACTCAGCACCTTCAGTATAATGGCCTTTAGCCCAGTTATTCCCAGCACCGGACTGACCGAACACGAAGTTATCGGGTCGAAAGATCTGGCCATAGGGACCGGATCTAATGCTGTCCATGGTACCAGGCTCGAGATCCATGAGAACAGCACGAGGGACATAGCGGCCACCGGAAGCTTCATTGAAATAGACATTGATACGTTCGAGTTGAAGATCGGAGTTGGATCCGGTGTGGCGGCCGGTGTGGTCGATGGCGTGTTCGGTGCAGATGACTTCCCAGAACTTGGCGCCGATTTGGTTGCCGCATTGGCCTCCTTGAATGTGTAAGATTTCTCTCATGATTGATGAAGGATGATTGTTGTTGGGGTTTGGGTGGGATGATATATAGATAGATATATATAGATAGATAGAGGTGGTTAAGGGTGGGAGAGAGATAATATAGGAGAGTGAAGGGGTTCGTGTAGTGATGGAGTGACGGTGGTGTGGAAATGAGGGCCCAAATGGCGCCAGGTTAGTAGTGAATGTGTTTTTTTTGGGGGTTTGAAAGTTTTGAGAAGTGTGGTTTTGACACATAAGTTTTGTTTCTTATAAAGAAGGCATGTTCTTTTTTTTTTTTTTTTTTTTTTTACAAATTTCAGATTTTTTTCATGATTAATCATGAACCATTCATATGTTTTCATGTTGAATCATGAACATGTATGTATGACTGCAAACGAATCGAATAAACATGAATATGGCTTTGTTAGTATTTGTTTGTTAAGAAATATTTGTGTTCACAAACGATTTATGAACACTTAATGAAAGAGATTTTATGTCAGTGTTTAGGGTTGTAAACGAACCGAACATTTAATGAACAATTTGTGAATTGTTCGGCGGAAGTTCGTTTACGTTCGTTCGTTTAATAAATGAACGAACATGAACAAGAAATTTCGTTCGATTAGTTATATGAATGAACATGAACATATGTCTCGTTCGTTCGATTGTGTTTGTAAACGTTCGGTAATGTGTTTGTGAACGTTCGTTCATGTTTGCGTGTTTATGTTGTTCATGAAAGATTTTTGTACATTTATTTTATCTAAACCTTTTTACACTTTTTTTAATTTTTATTTATTTATTATTCTAACAATTAAAATAGGAAACCTTATTCCCACTATGTTTATACATCGTTCCCCATTTCCTTCCTCAATATTCACATCGATCTCCATTCCATGATTATGGCTTCAAGTTCCAACGGTGATCCCTCTGTTGTCATTCACCTCTAGCATCCATCACTTTCGTCGATTTTATTTGTGTTCGTGAACACATTCATTTTCTTCGTGAACGAACATGAACATAAAATCTTGTTCGGTAAATATTCATGAACCGTTCGTGAACACATTTATTTTCTTAACGAATGAACACGAACAAGTTCGTGTTCGTTCGGTTCGTTTACAACCCCATATGTGTTAGTTTGTTAAGGAAATGAAATTGTTCATGTTTGTTTGTTAATTTTTTGCAAAGAACGAAAATGAACGTTCATGAACACAAATGAGCACATACTAAGGTTCATGAACACAAATGAAAACAAAGGAACACAAACAACCATTCATGAACTGAATATATAATATACTAACACTAGTTAAATACTATTTGTCAGAATTTTGAAGTATATAAATAAAATATAAAAACACTAATGAACTATCGAACACGTTACCAAACGTTTACAGACATAAATGAACGAACGCGGCCTTTGTTCATGTTCGTTCATTTAACTAAACAAACAAAATTTCTTGTTCGTGTTTGTTTGTTAATAAACGAACGAATATAAACGAACTTCCCGACAAACGACTCACGAACTGTTCGCTAAACGTTTGGTTCATTTGCAGCACTGCCTATATGACTATATGAGATGAGGTTATAATCAGTTATATTATATTTAGTTTGACAAGTTATCATTATCTGACTCATTTTAAGTCGTTTGTTCTCTACAATGGATTAGAGAAAACTTAGTGAGTATCAATGATTGGGAACTAGAGTTCGTTTGAGTCATAACAAACCTGAAAAAAACTGTAGATTGAGCTAATGATATCATAGCACCAAAACTTTGTGACCCCATTTGAAAAAGTCCCTGACTCCATCGACAAAAGTTGGAATATGTGTAGGTAAAAGAAAAATGAAGCTATTGTATCAAGGTTGAGTCTTAAAGAGTAGAGGACATGTTATGAAAATTTAGTTTTTTGTAAGATGAATGGTCAGAAAAGTGCACATGCTAAATTATAGATATACAACTAAGGGGACTAAAACTTAATTATCATAAATATGAGGGGTCAACATGTGTGGATTTCTCTTCATTCCGCTTTAAACCGTGATATCAATCATGTGATCATATAAATTAAAAAGGCTACTATTTTCTGAATCATTTAAGGACAAAAAAGGTAACTCATTGATTTGTCATGTAGGGTAGCCAAAAAAAAGGGTAGCAAATATATTAGTATTTTAATAATATAGATAACTTGACTATAATTAAAAAGAAATCTCTAGATCGGATCAATGTTACATAAATTAAGGGGTGGTTAACAAAAAAAACATAAATCATGATTGCATACATTATTTTTTGTTTTCCTTCAGACTTGTACTTTATTTTGTTCCCATATAAAATAAGATATTTGTATTTTGTCATGTAAATTAAAGGTACATTTAATACACTACATTTATTTAAAATAAATGGCCTTTCAAAAAATAATTAAAATAAAATATATATTATCTTATAAATCTATTAATTTAAAAACAAGCTGGCATCATTGTTTTTTTTTTATGGTTTTTAACATTTTTATAATATTAACGAATTTGCCATTTGCGACATTGTGCAAGTTTTTAACTGTTTAATTACGGTTTTTAAATTAATGCATATGATGTACAAGTACAACCGATGGCCTGCCTTTGACTTATTCGATAGATCCCATTTGGCAAAATAGACGAAACTTGATGGTCGCAACTATGCAAATAAACAAAATGTTTCATATTCAAACAAGATTCGCGAGTTTCATTTTAAATATACAAGCTACTTATGATTTTTTTATATTATCATTATATTTAGTGGAAAAAAAAAACATATTTTACGCTTTATGATGGATATATGTACTACTATATAATAGATGTGAGAATGGTATCTTGTAATTATGATTTTTTAATATTATCATTATATTTAGTGGAAAAAAAAACATATTTTACGCTTTATGATGGATATATGTACTACTATATAATAGATGTGAGAATGGTATCTTGTAATTTACTCTCTACTTTAAGACGTTTAGTATTAGTTTTGTTACGTATTTTTTTTTTAAATGTAAACTTCATTAGAGAAATACCACCCCAGAAACCGGGGGCACCAAAAACGCAACAAAATTACATAATTACAAATTTACACCAGTTTTCACACGATAGACTCTTAAACTTCGTTCTATTCTTAACCCATAGAAATCCCAGCGATTTCACCTCACTAATAACCTTCTCTATTCTAAAAGTGCTATTCCTGAACCTCGCTTCATTTCTCGCATTCCAAAGACTCCAACACGCAATGATTATCACACCTTGAAATATAAGCTTCTCCGGCTCCTTTAAACCACACGTCACATGAGACTCCAACAGATCTTGAAAGGAAAACGCAAAGATTTGTGGGACACGACACCACTTACTAATATAGTTCCATACAACATTGGCCGCAATGCATCCCGTAAAAAGATGACTCACCTCATCTTCTCCTTCATTGCAAAAACCATAGTTCGAGTTCTGAATGTTGATATTTCTTCTCCACAACGCTTCAACAGTAGGAATCCTGTTAAGGTCCGCCCGCCAGGCGAAAATATTACACTTAGCGGGAACCCATTTACACCACTTGAATGTCGAATCGGGGCTCGATCCCCTACCCTTCAGAATAGATCTTTTAACAGCAGCAACACTGAAATCCTCCACTCCTTCCCCAAACCAAATCTATTTGTCCGCACTATCCGACACCGCAACCGATTCCAGCAACGTTTGCAACTGCTGCAAATCCTCCGGTTCAGCTCCTTGGTCCGGCGGTCTCTTCCACAGCCAAAGAAAACTCTCTTGGTCCGAACCATTGGATAATCTCTCGCTAATTCTGCATTTCTTATCAGATTCGATAAGAAATAAACTCGGAAACAGATCTTTCAGCGGCTCGATGGCTGCCCAAGGATCCAGCCAGAAGGATATAGAATTTCCCCTACCCGGGACCCCCTTAAAGAAACTTCGCAACGGTAAATCTCCCACCTTCGATCTCGCAATCCATTTCACGATTTTACTCCAAGGACTTCCCCAATTGTTTTTAGACGGAAGGAAGTCCCAGTTACGAACCCCACAATGAATCGCTGACACAACTTTCCTCCATAAACTTTTTTCATAGTCTTGTACCGCCAACACCATTTAGAGAGAAGCGCCAAATTAATATCTTTGAGCTTACTTAAACCGAGGCCACCACAATCTTTTGGAGAGGAGACACTATCCCATGCCACCCAGTGATTTTTTTTATCCTCACTAGAACTCCCCCATAGAAACCTTCTTATCATACATTCTAAATCATTAATTACTTTGCAAGGCGTCTTGTAGAGCGAAAAATAATATGAAGGAAGACTTTCAAGCACGGACTTGATAAGCACTAACCTTCCCCCAATGGACAAAGAATCTGCCTTCCATTTCGACAATCTAGCTTGAAAAACATCATACACCGGTTTCCAGCTATTAACATTACTCATGTTAGCTCCAACCGTAATCCCAAAATAATGAAACGGAAGAATATCCGCTTTGCACCCGACACTTGCCGCCTTAACCTCCACCTCCACTCCTTCCACCACCACTCCATAAAGATTAGACTTGGACGAATTAATTTTCAAACCCAAACACATATGAAAAACCCGAAGAATTCTAACAACATTTAAGACGTTCTCCGAGGACCAATCCCCCAAAATAATTGCATCATCAGCAAACAAAAGGTGAGATATAACTGGACCGCCATTCGGAATAGATATACCTTTCAAGATACCTTCATCCTTTGCCTTGTCAAGCATAAGTGAAAGAGCTTCTATAACAATCAAAAAAATAAACGGAGATATCGGGTCTCCTTGCCGCATCCCTTTCTCACACTTGAACTCAAAGGTAGGAGATCCATTAACTAAGACTGAAGATCTAGCGGAATTTAGAATCCCCCATATCCAACGACACCAAAGCTCCGGAAAACCCATTTGTTTAATAATATCCACAACAAACGACCAATTAACATTATCATACGCTTTTTCGAAGTCGATCTTAAGCAGGAACGCCTTCCGCTTACTCTTCTTACACCAAGTAATCAATTCATTCACAATTAGCAGCCCGTCAAGAATAAACTTATCCTTCAAAAACGCCGATTGAGTTTCCGATATAACATTTGAAATAACCATCTTTAACCGGTTGGCAAGGGTTTTGGAAATAACTTTGCAGATAATTCCAACCAAGTTGATTGGCCTATAATTATTGAGCTCCACCGGATCTTTGATTTTTGGAATAAGGGTAATGAAGGATGAACCACAACCCACATTAATTTTGCCTTCTTTATGAAAAAAATCCATCAAATTCTTAAAGTCTTGCTCAAGAATATCCCAGTACTTCTTAATGAACTTCATGGAAAACCCATCAGGCCTAGGGGCCCGGTCGTCTCCACACTCAAAAACAGCTTCCTTTATTTCCTTGCTGGTGAACCCCTCCACGAGAAATTCCTTATCCGAAGAAGACAAAGTTTTAATACCACTACAATTAATAACCGGTCTATTAACACAGTTCTCAACAATTTTTTTCTTAAGAAACGCCATAACCTCCTTTTTGACCTTAGACGGAGCCGTCACCCAACTGCCATTAATACTTAACCCCGGGATAGAATTCACGGCTTTTCTCTTATTGATAACACCGTGAAAATACTTCGAATTCTCATCTCCATCAATCGCCCATTTAATTCTTGATCTTTGCCTAAGGTCTTCCCCTTTGCTATAACTCAACTCCTTAAGAACTTTGTTGCTTTCTTCATAAATCCACTCCTCTTCTTCCGATAAGCTTCTGCTTTCCATGACCTCTTCTAATATCTCCAACTCGTCCCTAACCCTCCTCTCTTCCTCAACTTCTTTCTTTATCATTTCATCCCTCCAAGACTTGATTTTCGATCGAATGAACACCAGTTTCTTATTTAAAAACAAGTGTTATATGCGATAGTTCGCCAGCTTCTTACGTATAATACAAGTGTTATATGCGATAGTTCATAATTTATCCTCACTTATTATTCATATTTAATAAGGGTTTACTACATTAAATATTATCTTATTTATAATACTTTAAATTAAGATTTTACCTTACATTTATTACTATATTTTTTTATATCTACATAAGGAAAATTGAATTTAAATAATCTCAATTTCTTAATTTGGCCGATAATAATCACAACTCAGTTATTTGACAATAATAATCCGAACTGGTCCACTTTTGGCCGATAATAATCTGCGTTAAAAATAGCTTGACGGAGTCAAGTTTTTTTTCCGAATTACAAACCGATGTTTTAGGGCTTTTGATTAAAATGAGGATAGGATTGATTGACGTAAAATTTATCTCGAAATATTGCCCCAAACGAAGAAAACAGTGTTTCAATTCGGGTGTTTAAACTTCCTATTAACAAAAATAAAGTGTTTTGGAGCACCGTTTCGAGGTAAGTTTTACATAAATCGACTCATATTCTCGTTCTGATCAAAATCCCTAAAACATCAGTTTGAAATTCGGAAAAAACTTAACTTCGTTAAACTATTTTAAGGGGGGACAATTATCGGCCGAAAATGGACCAGTTCGGATTATTATTGGCAAATAACTGAGTTGGGATTATTATCGGCTAAATTGAGAAAGTTGAGATTATTTAAATCCAATTTGCCTTAACTATTATCTTATTTAAAGGTAAGGGTTCTTGTAAAAAGAACATGTTTCGTACAAAGTGTAAGAAGTCTATATAGGCATGGTTTTTTAAATTTTAGGTATAATGTTTTATATTCTTTTGGCATGGTATTATATAGAAAAACATCAAACATGACAATTTAAAACACTAGTAAATGTATTCTAGTCATGAAATCCAAAACACCATGCGAAGAATTAAATTAGTGTGTTTCAAATTAAATGCATAGAATATATACGATTGTGTTATAAATTGTTGTGTTTGATGTTTTTCTGTATTATACCATATCAAAAGAATATAAAACACCATACCTAAAATTTAAAACACAATACTCACATAGACTTCTTACACTATGTACTAAATAATTTCTTTTTACACTAACATTACCCCTTATTTAAATACTTAAGTATATACTTACTAGGGGGCCGCTAGAATGAGAACCACCACGAGTTATGAGAACCACGAGAACCGCGCCCCGCGGGTGGCCGTTGACCACGAAATTTTTTTTACACCTAGATCCGTATATTTTAAGACCGGGTGTAAATTTTGGGTTCAAACGGCGCGCCCGAGGGGGTAGTTTTTTACGCCCAAAGTTTGGTTAAAAAAAAAGAAAAATTAAAAAAACCCAAACTTTGGGCGTAAAAAACTACCCCCTCGGGCGCGCCGTTTGAACCCAAAATTTACACCCGGTCTTAAAATATACGGATCTAGGTGTAAAAAAAAATTCGTGGTCAACGGCCACCCGCGGGGCGCGGTTCTCGTGGTTCTCATAACTCGTGGTGGTTCTCATTCTAGCGGCTCCCATACTTACTAAACATTTACATAAGAGTTAATTACTGTTTTCGTCCCTGAGGTTTGTCAAAAATCACTATTTCAGTCCATTAGTTTAAAAATTGCGATTTCAGTCCCTGTGGTTTCACTTTCGTAACCATTTCAGTCCACCTCGTAACCATTTCAGTCCCTGTACTTACAGAATAAACGGATTGAAATGGTTACGAAAGTGAAACCACAGGGACTGAAATGGTTATGAAAGTGAAACCACAGGGACTGAAATCGCAATTTTTAAACTAATGGACTGAAATAGTGATTTTTGACAAACCATAGGGACGAAAACAATAATTAACTCTTTACATAATATACCCAAATATAATCAATGTTTAAGATAGGTCGGATTAAATTGCGCTCATGGTGACACCCGCCGTATCACATGGGCCAACCTACTCATGCAAGTATAATGAATGATAGAAGAACTACTCAAGGTTGTCTCGTGGATGGAGTGTTGGTTTCTTCGGTGGAGGCCTGCGTTCGAACCCCTTCCCTTAGCATGGCTCTAGACCCATGAGTCGATTGCCTCCTACTACCTACTACGACATTTTGTTAGCGAGTCCGGTAAACTCGTTTAATTATTATAAATGATAAATTATTTACATATTCATATAGTAAGTCATCATATATAATTTAGTATTATCATTATATTAGTACCAAACTATATTAGTTTTTGTAAATGTTTTAATATTATTATTATATTTTTAGATGTTATATAAATTACTTCCTACATTTGGTGAGTGCGTTGTTTCTATTTTCTTACAATGTGACGATTTCTTTTCAGGTCATTTTTTTAACGACAAATTTGGATCACTAACGGATCACTAAAGTATTATCGTACCACCACCGAAACCACCCGATCGTATCCATCTCTCTCTACTAGGCAATAATATATTCTAAAAAGAAATAATGATACAATAGAAACAAAATTTAAACACTATGTTGACTTTCCATTAAACATATAACTTAAAATATAGATACATCTACTATGTTGACTTTCCATAAGCATATAACTTAAAATATAGATACATCTACTATGTTGACTTTCCATTAAACATATAACTTAAAATATACATATATCTACTATAATATAAAAACATATTTATTTTTTTTATACTTAATTACTAATACAAAATGTTATTTAATATGTTTTTTTAAGTTGGTCATCAAAACTTAAAGACCCAAAATTATGGGTTGAACATCTTGTGAAAAGCCAAATGTTAAAAGATTAGAAAGACACCTTCACATCACTTTTGTTCATCTGTTTAAAGCGTCTCAACTATAAACAACTCCCCTAACTAGCCCAAAGGAGAATGTAACCAGTCAACCTCAAAGTCGCCACACATCGCTACTAAAACGGTTCTGTGACAGTCGGCTCAACAAATCAAGAACAGTTGAACCAAATAGTATGTCAGGTAAAGTTCAAATTGTGGCAAGAATTTCAATCTTCAAAACTATAACCACAAGGAGTAATACAAATGATTTGAGAAAACCTCAACCCAAAGCCATCAAATGAACCATATGCAGCTGAATCCAGTAGGCATCATAATGTTCAGACACTTGCCAAATTCTGGTACTATTCAAACTAATATCAACTCAACATCACCATCACATCATTACAAATACGACCGTCTCACAAACTAAGGAAACAAACACGACATTTTGAAGTGTAAAGCATGCAGATAGTACAAACAACTGAAGTAAGTAACACTAGCGCTGCTGAACGAGCACTTCGTTGCAATGCTTCTTGAAATTTAAGCATTCTTCCACAAGATAATCACTGTCAGAATAAGAAACTTCATGAGAATCAAACGTATGGAACCAGAAAACTAGATTTTAAATAACTTACGAGATCCTCTCGGCCATTTGTGACATCTCCCATCTTGGACTCCAAGGGTAATCTTGTAAAATAGCCGACTTAATTGGTGCGTTACCAGAGTGTGAGTGAAAATGCTTCAAAGATTAACAAAACAAGAACCCAACTTAATAACTACTAATAACAAGAAATAATGCACTTGATATGATGGCATATGTTAATTTTATATGGAAAAATAGAAATGAAAGTTAACCTGAGAACTTTGAAGCACCAGTGCAGGTTGTTGCCTGGGGAACTGAAGTGGGAGAGTAAAGTGAACCTATATACCATTATTTAGGGGTGAGCAGAAAACCGAAAAAAACGATTAAACCGAACCGAACAAAAAATCGAAAAAAAAAAGAACCGGACCGAATAACCTAAAAAATCATTTTTTTTAATGTTTGTTATATATTGATTTGAGAATTATTAATTTTTCTCTTGAATGTTAAGAATTTATAATAAAAAAATTAACATGTTTATTTATCTTTGAAATGATTTATATATTGCCTACAAGAAATAACAAAATTCAACATAAAAATTAAAATGATTTTCAAAGTGTTATAAAAGAAAATGCCATAACAAAAACTTTGGAGAAACATAAAAATAGATTAGAAGGTTAGGTTTATGTGAACAATATTTTTTATTAAAAAGGTTAAATATAATAACTTAAATGTAAACATCTAAGAAAAATTCTTAAATTCTGGATTATATTTTTTTTATTTTTGAATCTTACACAATTTTGTTCCAAAAATCGAAAAACTGAACCGTTGCTAAAACCGTAACCAAACTCGTTGCTAAAACCTAAACCGAGCGGTTTTAAAAAAACGGAAAACCGAACCGTGCACACCCCTCAACCATATACATGAATTGCTTATTTTACATGGTTTTAAAACATCTTTGATAATTTTGACGGTTAATACCAGGAATGTAAACACGCCAGAGCAAGCTAGAAACGTGGCCTTCCTACAAAATACCTGGTAACACAGTTATAAAATATAAGATTTTAGTTAAAGAAGGTTTATTTAAAATATAGAGTAAAAGGCCATTTTCGTCCCTAAGGTTTGGCAAATTTTGCGACTTTCGTTCAAAGATTTGTTTTTCTGCATCTGAATCCAAAAGGTTTAAAATCTTTTGCCATTTTCACCCAGCTTGTTAACTCAATCCATTTTTCTCCATTAAGTCAAGGTATTTCCATCTTTTTTTGTTAACTTAAAGCGCAATTCGGTCTTTTTCAGGGGTATTCGGTCATTTTACATAAAGTAAAAAAGACCGAATTGCCCTTTAAGTTAACAAAAAAAGACGGAAATACCTTGACTTAACGGAGAAAAATGGATGGAGTTAACAAGCCGGATGAAATTGGCAATGATTTTAAACCTTTTGGATTCAGATGCGGACAAACAGACCTTTGGATGAAAGTCGCAAAAGTGGCCAAACCTCAGGGGCAAAAATGACATTTTACTCTAAAATATAAATGCTAAAGTTCACATACTGGGTCAGCTTCTAGTGGTCTTCCAAAGGGAATAGCCAATGCTGTAATAAATTTCCTTCTAACTTCGATTGATGAGACAGCATCTCTTATCTGTATTAAGAAAAAAAATCGTAAAAATAAATAGAAGAGTAAAAGGTGTTGACCAGTGAATATAGAAGATTTCTGCGAACCTGTGATTCAAGCATCTCCTCTAAAGTGGGAAGATATTCAGCCATGCACCTTTAATAGATAAAATCAAAATTATTAGATTATAATTACAAATATTTCAATAAAGAAAAATAAAAACAGAAAATTTGATTAAACACTTACATTCCTTCCAGCCATGAAGGAAGCCTGAACTCATCAATGGAAAATAATGCCTTCAACTCAGGTGAAGATATCAATTTCAAACGCGGTGCTGAAGCCATTGCCAGATATTTTCTACTCACAGGATATATAACCTGTGTTTAAGTGGTAATTAGGTACCGTGCGACAAGCTTGCATAATGCAAACATAGAATATATAAAAATGCACAAAATAAAGAAGATAACCTGTAAGTATATCTTCTGCTGATGACGCCACGTGGACCCTGCAACCATTTTGTTTAAATCCATTTCTAGCAATGGAACTGCAAATTTCACCTCTTCTGGCTACACTACAGTTCAATGGCACGTACACCACTAACATCATTATAAATTAAAAACTATGATCCTCATGAAGTTTACAAAACTTCTATTCACTCAAAGGGGTTTTAATAATCAAATGAAAGTGTATAGTTAACAAATAGTACCTTGTCAACACCAGAGCTCATATACATTTCAATTCCCTGGAGAATAGTTACATGTGATTAGATAAATATAATATGATGGCAAAAATCGCTTATGGTAACATAAAAAACACAGCCTCAAGAGATAATACGTGACAAAGATAAACCAGTGCTTTGATCATATTAACGTTCAGATAATAATTATCCATGCATTATATTAAAGCCTTTTAGCTGCATGTTGATTTTCTAAACTTGTACCACTATACCAAAAAATGTTAACAAAACAAGTCTGTAATAATATAATATAATACTTTACAAGATTACCTCCCGAGAATACATGGTGTTGATTTCAAACTTCAGTCTTTCATCATCAACTTCCCCAACCCGTTTCTTCTGATACGCCATGTACAAACTCCTGCAGTGAATACACAATCAATGCTACATGCTAATGGACAATATTTCATAATGTCGGCATCTCAAACAAGCTATTGTAATCCATAAAATACTTAAATACCTAAGTTCATGAATCAACAACAGCAGCCTAGTTGGATCTTTACAATTCCAATCGGACAAACTATTCTTAGCCTTTATCTCTCCTTCTCTAGCCGCTGGAAACGGTCGAAAAGTTTCATCCTCAGGTCCAAATATAACATCAGGTGGCAACAATGGAAATTGTGCATTGTAGATAACATCCCCTATAATTACAACAACAAATTCCACATAAAGAGAACTCAATACTGGAGTTGTGTTATACATTATGCATATATACAGAAATTACAACAACATACATGCAAGTGAATCTAATTCAGTGAATTAAGAAAGTGAATGAAAAGGCCCAAATAAGATTGAGTAAACTAACATTTGATGTAATCGAGACAAAAGGGGATCAATAACGTAAATCGATCAAGGTAACCGTGATTTTTAGAACCAGACCACATCTGCTCAACCTGTAGAAATTGAAAATATGAGAGAGAAGATGTGATTGTGAGCTAGGGTTTTGATGAAACCCTAAGTGAGAGAAAATGGTACCTTGATTGAGTAAGGGGAGTGAGTGAGAAGGTAATTGAGTTGTGTGAGGATGATCGGAGGTATGCTATCAACCGCCATGGTAGTGTGTGATGGTGATCTCCGGCGAATTTCACCGATCGGTTTTGGTTTTGGGGATGGTGTTCAACCTAATTAAAGCTGCATTTTCGAGTTGTGAAATTTTAATAAACAATAACATAACCAACCAAATGCTTCATGCTTCAAACATTATAAAATTATAATTTAATTAAGTTTACTAGGTGTAGTACCCGTGTAACCACACGGGTATGTTTAGTAATGATCGAAATCAAATACTAAAAAACAGATTATAATATATCATTTAAATTTTGGTCTTTATTTCTATATCTTTATAAAGTAATGTTGAAGACAGTATGTGTGACCACACGGGTAGTTTTAATAACCATCGAAATAGATTATAATACATCATTTAAATTGTTTGTATTTAGTTCATGTTTGATATAGAAATTAGCTAACTAACTCAAAATTTCTTGTCTAAACTGAAAGCATGACCTAATTTTATATTGTCTAATAATTAAAACCTGACCTAATTCAAATAACCAAATGTTATTAAACAGTTCAATAAAGCCCCTTATATTTGATCCAATTAAGCTTACTAATGGATTAGATTTTGTAGGCCCGTTAAAACCCTTCTATCAAATATGGATTAGATTTGTTAAAGACATGTATGAAATGTCCTTAATACCCTTATCCCTTAATATCCCTTAATATTCCTTAATACCCTTATCCCTTAATACCCATAACATAGGCAGATGTACATCAGATTATAATATATCATTTAAATTTTGGTCTTTAGTTCTATTTATACTATATTAGACCATGTTTTATAGATAAGTATTATTTTAGTTTAATCTTTTCTAATTAATTTATATATAATCCTCCTACTAAATATTATTTAGTTTAATTTCTTATGGATAATTATTTTTTAGTTTAATCTCCTTGTCATCATCACACTTCTCCAAAAATGCAACTTGACTGTTATAAGTTGTATGAAATGACTAACATCATCACCGATCATTATCATCATCACACTTCTCCAAAAATCTCCAAATCTCTCTCTCAACTCTCAACAGTCAACACAGATCTTCATCATCTTCATCCAGCTTCATCATCTTCATCTTGAAAACAGAGGTTTGAATCATCATCTTATCTATATATATTTTTGATATTTGTGATGTTTTTGTAAAAAACAGAGGGTTGATTTGGGTATTTTGTTTCAGTTTTTGATAATGATAATCTGAATGCCGCATGATGATGATGATAATCAGTTTTTTGTGAATGTTTTTTTGAAAAAACAGAGGGTTGATTTGGGTATTTAGGTTTTAGTTTTTGATAATGATAATCTGAATGCCGCATGATGATGATAATGATAATCAGTTATTTGTGAATCAGTTTTTGATAATCAGTTTTTTATAATCAGTTCTTTGATAATCAGTTTTTGATAATCAGTTCTTTGATAATCTGAATGCCGTATGATGATGATAATCACTTATTTGTGAATGGGTTGATTTGGGTATTTTGCTTTCAGTTTTTCAGGTTTGTTTGTTCTGTTTTTGTTCTGTTTTGGTTCTGTTTTGTTCTGTTTGTTTGTTTTGTTTTTGTTCTGCTTTGTTATGTTTGTTTGTTTTATTTGTTTTGCTTTGAAAAAACAGAGGGTTGATTTGTTTTGCTTTGTTCAGGTTTGTTTGTGATGTTTTTTGCGAAAATTTTGTACAGAATGGCTGTGGATGTAAAGATACGCAAAACACCAACTACGAAGGCGAGAACACTTGACAACCTCCTAGAAGATAGTACGGTGCACATAAGGAAGTGATTGATCAAAACGATCAATTGCATATGAATGAATACAACCCCAGTGGTAGATATGTAATTAGCGAGCTCTGGAATTTCAAGGAAAATCTAAGAGCTACACTGGCGTTATATTCATTCATATGAATGAATATAACCCAAGTGGCAGATATGAAATTAGCTACACTGGGGTTATATTCATTCATATCTGCTACATTCCGAAGTGCACCGTCAGTAAAGATCCACAATTGCTTGTGGTGGTATGACGTTTTGTCTCTGTATTGTATGTTACAGTCTTTTGTTATCTAGTCTGTAAGTTCCGTCAAGTCTACGAAGTTGGTATGACGTTTTGTCTCTGTATTGTATGTATTAAAACTTTACATTTAATATACAATTTAGGCTTTAATAATTTGTTATAATTTGTTATAAAAAATATTAACAATGCCAATACAACTTTCATCAACAACTCTCCTTAAATATCAGGTTATGTGAATGATATTAGAGAACCAACTGGATCAACTTTTTCTGTAATAAGCAACTCTTCTGGAAGATGTCCTCTTTTCATCAGTTACAATAGATAAATCAACATTCAATAAATGATTAATAGCTATAAGAAAACTCTATAGAGAATACAGTTTGTAATATTTGTTAATGGGCTGCTCTCAATGTTATGATTTGACAATTCAAGTTGTGTGACCATTGAAGATACAAACAATGATAGATTGGTGAATTATACTTAGTGTTGTTAAAAAACTGTTTTGAAAACACTTTTGGCTTAAAACATTGGTTTCAAACACTGTCCTTAAATCAACAGTAGTTTCAAACAGTGTTAACCCAAAAATGGTTTCAAAACATATCATTAACAACACTATTTTAACCGAACAATGACAAACTAAACTACTGCTTCTTCCTTCCATTGTTGCATGTCAAGCACTGATGTTTGACATTCAGTGGTTTCCTCAAAGTTGATCAGTCCTTGAGTGGGCACTACTTTAATCAACAGCAGTACTTATATAGTATCAGTAGATTGAACCAGCAGTGTCTAATCCTTAACAGTCTTCAGGGCTTCATCAGCAGTTTGAAGGACAACAACTGTTGTATAGAGACAGCGGATAGAGGACATCAGATGTTATAAACACTTTCAAGGGGAAAGCCTAGTGTAAACTACTGCTTATGATGAATGATTAATAGTAATAAGAAAACTCTATACACCATACATTTACTGAATTTAGGCACAAGTTATCAAATCCACCTGAGGAGGTTTCCACGACAGCGCCAAAAAATATCATTAACAACACTATTTTAACCGAACAGTGGTTTTAAACACTGCTAACCTTAACCACTGATTCTATACAATATAAGTGACAAACTAAACTACTGCTTCTTCCTTCCATTGTTGCATGTCAAGCACTGATGTTTGACACCCAGTGGTTTCTTCAAAGTTGATCAATCCTTAAGTGGGCAGTACTTTAATCAACAGCAGTACTTAGATAGCATCAGTAGATTGAACCACCAGTGTTTAATCCTTAACAGTCTTCAGGACTTCATCAGCAGTTTGAAGGACAGCAACTGTTGTATAGAGACAGTGGATAGAGGACATCAGATGTTATAAACACTTTCAAGGGGAAAGCCTGGTGTAAACTACTGCTTATGATAAATCCACTGTTGTGAACCAGTTTTGGCTTTAATTATCTGTTCCTCTGATAGGGTTCAATCCCAATACTCTTTAGATTATTTTTCAGTACTGTAAAACTTATCAAAGTTTGAATTTTCTTCATTCATTCAATAATAAACCATAGTATTACAAAATTATGATTTTGAAAAATAATAAAAATTAAAAATTAAACATTACAATTAACACTTCCTAGAATATCTCGTTCTCTCGCCTTCTTCCATCCAATTTCATTTTTTGTTTTAATTTGCAGATCAGCTAGTATATCACAGGTCTTCTGATCCTGTTTCAGCAAATTTGTGATAAACTCTTCCGCTTTTTCTTTAAATTCTGTTGGAGTAGAAGAGGCAACTTCATCCAGCAGTGCAATGCTACTCCAGGTTTGCTTATAATATTTATCACTAACCATACCAACTTTTTTGTTGAGTTCTTCAGCGTTTCTCTGTTCTTGGAGTGACCATGTTGAAAATTCGATTTTAAGATCAGTACTATCCGACCAGTGGTAGAAGGTTTTCCTTGCCATTTAGGAAGAATGTGAGTGTTTTTGGACGGTTTGCTTTAGGATGAACGTTTTTTTTTAAATTGAAGTGTTGATGTTTTCAAGTAAACTAATAAAGATCCTTTATAGTGTTTAAAATGTTTGATAGGATAACTGAAGAGACGTCTCCTAATTATGATAACCTTTTTTTGAAGGTTTCAATTTTGTTCTTTGGTTTTCTAGATATTTAATTTTACTTGTTTTCCCATGAAAACTCATTTTTCAAAGGTTTTGCATTAAAATGTTTGATAGGGTGACTGAACAGGCATCTCCCAAAAAAACACGTTTTTGACTGTTAAATCATTAAATGTACATGGTTTTTAAGTATAAATGTTTATTTAATGATTGCATTTAAATCTGACATTTGGCCTGTTTACATATATTCTATATAATAGCATTGCTAATAAAAAGTTTTTTCATCAAAACAGATTCATTCAGTGAAACAGAAGAGCAACTATTATTATTTTGCCTTAATTCTTATAAATATACTAAAATGGAGTCATATACTTCTGCAAAATCTGACGATTTCAAGCAACGTTTTATTAAACAAATCGAAGACCAAGTTTTGGCTGATAGGTATACTCTTCAAGAGTTGAAGAGGTGTTTTAACGGTCTGGAAGTTGGTCTGCTGACAAGAGACCAGGTTTTGAGGGACTTGAGGGCGATGCCGACTACTTCCGTTCGTGACCTGTGTGTTGCGAGTAATTTAGAATGTGGAGAAAGAGACCTGGAGTTCATGAGAAAGATCAATGAGATACATCGAGAGGTTCAGCGCTCCATGGAGTTGAAGTTAAAGTTTCTTGATTCTTGTTATTAGAGTTAGACGTGTCTGATTAGTTTTCTTTTTTGTATGTAATTGCTACTTTCTTAATACTTCATATTTTAATCGTATTAATTTGTCAGCAGTTTTTACATTCCACTGCTTCATTCCAAGCAGGGCTTTGCTCTTTAGCAGCACTTGAGTTAGGACAGTAGATTAAGTAGCAGCACCTTGTCTTCAGCAGTTGTTGTACACAAGCAGTACTTAATGGACAGTAGTTGTAGTATACAAACAATGGATGAGGGCCATCAGATGTTATAACCACTTTCAAGGGGATAGTCTAATGCAAACAGCTGCTTATGATGAATCCACTGATGTGAACCAGTTTTGGCTCTTATTATCTGTTCCTCTGATAGGGTTCAATCCCAACAAAAGAGGCGTGTACAAAAGAGGCGCATCAAATTCAGATTATAATATATCATTTAAATTGTGGTCTTTAGTTCTATATCTTTATAAAATAATGTTAAATACAGTATGTATTAGTATTATAATAACCATAATGATAAAAGTTTTTGTCTATGTAAACTATCATGTGGACAAATATTTGATGAATTGACATTCGCACAAACTTTCATTAAAAGCAGTCTTATTTGGCCCAAACAAAACTTGTTCTTAGTTAAGTGTAACAAACGGATTTTCTTTAGTGGATAAGATCAAAATACATCTAACATTCTATAAAAAAACATCATTAACAACACTATCTCGATGGTTAATAAAAATATTATGATATTGAAAAATAAGATGGTGGTACCTCTTCTTCTAATTTGAAAACTTTAATATTGAAATGCTGATGAAATTGTTCTTTTGCATAAATAATATAAAACTGCTATATTATCCATAACATAAGAGCAAATACACCCCAAATAGAACAAAAGCAACAAACAAACTACAGAGAAGCCAAACTGCTATATTAGCCATAACATAAGAGCAAATACACCCCAAATAGAACAAAAGCAACAAACAAACTACAGAGAAGCCTATACAAAATCCAAGTTTTACAAAATTGTTCCAGCTATCTAAGGTGAGATCCGCAATTTTTCTCCTTTTAACCATCCACCGGTATGATTTCATTCTGCTTTTATACTTTCCAGGAGATGTGTTGATGTATCCATATACTTTAGTTCAAAAACCCTCTCGTCTCGGTTCTTCCAATAAAGCTCTAAAAACATTTCATAAATTCAGCCAATTTCACTACATACAAATAGAAAAAAACGTAAATGGAAAGAACTACATTGATATGAAACCACCAAATCACAAAACCACTTTATTACCCTTCACTTCCACACTTTTAACACATCCAAACACTTTCAACACACATCCAAACAGTAGTTTCAACCACTGTTTTAACCCAACAATGGTTTCAAACCTCCGTTTTAACCGAACAGTAGTTTCAAGCAGTGGTTTGAACAAATATTAGTTCAATTTTTAAACTCAACTAAAACAAATTAATAACGTTAAAAATTACGATCATTAATATACCTTCATGATGATAGCATACGCATGATTTTTCTTTGCGTTGTGGCATTCATCAAATATTAACACCTTGATAATATCCAACGTTAAGAATCTATGCCTCAATGCATTCCTTAAAATGTCAGGGGTCATGACCAATAGCTGTAAGAATGATGTATAACATATACGTGTGTTCAGTTTAAATTGAAAAATAAAAACTACATGATACAACAAAGGTAAAGAGTAACACAATAAAAGTTTATTACTCAAGACTGCATTTGTCTGCCTCAGGGGTACTTTACGTATTTGATCATTAGTCAAAATTCTGATGAGATTGTATGCGGTCCACAAAAAAGTCAAATGTTGACTTGTCATACCTGATTCTGATATCGTTGTTTCTTCCAATCAGCAGCATTCCAAAAATCAACACCTTTTTCACCCCAATACTCCTCCACTTTCAAATCAAGGTGCTTTCTCACATACTCCGCTTGCTAATAAGACAGACAAAGCTTCCATTAGTATGCTTTAACCACATGTTGAAAACATGTTCAAGAAACAACTAAGTCAACCGACATACCTGTTTGACCAATACAACAGTGGGTACCAACTACCAAGAACACAACAATACACGGGGAGGCTTTTTTCAGCAGATAAGCGTAGTGACATATAAGCATAATCGCGATCAACGTCTTGCCTGATCCCGTCTCCAAAAATACTATAGTGTTCTCCTTAATTGCCTGAGCTAATGCTTCTATCTGATAACTGCTATATTAGCCATAACATAAGAACAAATACACCCCAAATAGAACAAAAACAACAAACAAACTACAGAGAAGCCTATACAAAATCCAAGTTTTATAAAATTGTTCCAGCTATCTAAGGTGAGATCCGCAATTTTTCTCCTTTTAACCATCCACAAGTATGATTTCATTCTGCCTTTATACTTTCCAGGAGATGTGTTGATGTATCCATATACTTTAGTTCAAAAACCCTCTCATCCCGGTTCTTCCAATAAAGCTCTAAAAACATTTCATAAATTCAGCAAATTTCACTACATACAAATAGAAAAAAACGTAAATGGAAAGAACTACATTGATATGAAACAACCAAATCACAAAACCACTTTATTACCCTTCGCTTCCACACTTTCAACACACATCCAAACAGTGGTTCCAACCACTGTTTTAACCCAACAATGGTTTCAAACCTCCGTTTTAACCGAACAGTAGTTTCAAGCAGTGGTTTGAACAAAACAGTGGTTTGAACCACCGTTTTAACCCCAACAGTGGTTTCAACCACCGTTTTAACCCAACACTGGTTTCAACCACCGTTTTAACCCAACACTGGTTTCAACCACTATTTTCTACACAAAACACTGTTTAACCCAACAGTCGTTTGAAACATCTGTTTTATATTCTAACATCTGTTCACAATAAACAGAGGTTTCAAACATAAAACAGACCTTTGCCAAATACATGTTTCACAACAAACTTAATTTATACTATCTATTACCTAAACCGCTTTTCTGAACCACAAGTGATGATTGCATAAGGATCCAACATTCCATTCAGATTAGCACCAATAAGATTCTTCGCTGCTAACAGTTCCATTGAGATTAGCATAAGGATCCAACATTCCATTCGATTCGATTAAATCAAAACTCTTCCGATGAAACAGGTGCCCAATTCATCCATCCATCTCTACACAAAATTCAATCCCTAAACTAAATAATAAAAATGAAGATGTTATCATCCCATGAAATTAATTTGAACCAAGAATATGTGAGAGCACATACCTTGGTTTACCAAAACTTTTGGTTCACATTAATAAACTTAATTAAAAATCAAAATCCGTTCAATCAGTCGATTATTAGGCACAAATTATCACAAGTTCAAATCATAAACATAAAGCACAATCGGTTTAACAATTGTGAATACAATAAATAATTTTATTTCAACCCGCAAACCTTTGCAAAACTCACCTACATCAACAACTACTGCTACTGCTGCTGAATCAACAACTGCTGCTGAACCTCACAAATTCAATCTTCATATTCCCGAACCTCACAAATTCAATCATTTTGGTTTAACAATGGTGAATACAATAAATAATATAATTTCAATCAGTCGATTATTAACTGAACCTCACAAATTCAATCTTCATATTCATGCATCAACAACTACTGCTGCTGAATTTGCTGTTGATTCGGCTGCAACACAACTGGAGCTAGAAACCCAACTGTCTCTTTCTTCTCTATTCATGGTGAAGTTGCAAAACATTTATATTTTCAGAGGGTCACGCTCAGATTAGGAGGTCGGTGACATTGTTGAGGGTTGTCAGGAAATGCTATCACTTTGCATTTCCTGACAACCTCGACAACGTCACCGACCCCTCCAAGTTTTCCACCAAAACACTCTCACTGGTTGCTTCTTCAACAAAGTTACATACAGCCTCAAAAACTTGGATTTCTTACAGTTACATCACTTGCAAGCCTCCACCTCTCCAGCAGTTTCCGCTCTACGCCTATAAAATTAAACCAAAACGTTAATAACCATTACGCTTAGCATATTGAAACGTTATACACCGACACTATAATGATCTATATATCTATATATAAAACTGAAACTCATACCTGAAAGTCTTTCTTCTTGCCACCAGACCTTTCTCCGATAACGTTGTCATCAATTCTAACTTCACCTTTATAAGCAAGAACATATCTTCCTTTATAATAACTAATAACTCTTAAGTTGGTTCTCATACCTGCCAAACATAAATATCAGCTCATAAAACTCTGCCAAACATAAATGCTTTTTAACCTAGTGAAATTAGCTCATAATATTCTGCCAAACATAAATGCTTTTTATCCCCTAGGTTATTAATGATATATGTTTGTTTATGGGCTCATAATCTCCACATCGAGGGTGAGGTAACGATTAACATCAGGTCATACAAATACAATAATATTCAAATCGATGGTAAAGATGATGAATAAACAGTACATGAGGGTCAAGATTCGGTGTAATATTCAACCATCCTGTGCCCTGATGACTCTAAAAACCCTAATATGGTTCCAGTAAATAAAAAGTAAGAAATCGAAAGAAAAGGCAAGAAAACCAAGACTGAATGTTACCAAAGAGATGGAATTGTACCTTTGTGATGAAGATTTCGTAAGGCTGAAGGACGGAAGACAGAATTAGGGCAGAAGATTTCGATATGAAGAAGAAATTGAAATAATTCCAGATTCTTGCCAAAGAAGAAAGATTTATCTTTCAAAAGAGGGGCCTGCTACTGTGAACCGAATGATTTATCTTTCAAAAGACTGTGAATTTTAGAGAGAGATAGTTGAGAGAGAAATTGATTAGAGAAGGTAATTGATTGAAGAAGATGATAGGTTATATATCTGGAGCCATAATTTTGAATTTTGAATTTGGAGCCATAATTTTGATTTTGAATCATCAGTGGTTGATTTTAAATCATCAGTTCGTGACTTTTGGAGTTGGCCAGTAGTTTGGATGATCATCAGTGTTTGCCCTTTTGCCCATTAGATATTGATTATATATTTTAGATAGATTATTAATTAATAGATATGATTACTTCTTACAGTGCATTAATTGCTGATTTCTTCTCCCCATGCAATTTCAAACTTCCCTCCTAAAGAAATCTCTTATTTACTAATAATAAAATCTGATTATATATTTTAGAAAGATTTATACATATCTAAATATTGAAAAAGGAATTATGACATCAGCGATTACATGTGGCATACCTTAGAAATTGACACATAGGCAGTTTTACATCAGCTCATAATCTCTTATTATAGATAGTATAGATTGGACAATATTGGTTTGTAACTTGTTAATTTGTTAGGCTAGATGGTATGGCCCCGTCTTCACCCCGTCCTCACGCGGCGACGGACCGGCACACCATGCCGCCCCCTGCCGTCCCGTCCTCTACGTCCTTTCTTCGCCGTTTGCGACGGACCAATTTGTGGGGCCCAAGAACAAAACTAGCCGTTATTTAAAAAAAAATTCTCATTTAATTTATTATTTCAAACGGTTATATTTCAAAAAATCACCAAATTCACTCCCACTTTTATAAATACTCACCTCTTTTACACATTTTTTCACAACTTTTCACCCACTACAATCTCATACCTCTCTCACATTTTATAACCCCTCTTCCCTTTTTATAAAAACTCATCTATTTTTATACCATTTTTTACCCGCTACCACCCCATCTCCCTCTCAAAAATTATCATGGCTTCACCTTCTTCCATTTCTTCATCATCTTCGTCTACGTGGTCATTGTATCATCCTTCATAACATGGTCATTGAAGACGAAGGTAGAGCGATATGCGAGTACGATGAAAACGCGTCTACTGGAAATTCTGTTCCAGTTAGTGGGGAACAACAAGATTTGAATATGTTCGCTCTACGTAACGAGTACACACATCATAACCTACAAGCGGACTTGGTGGAGTACATTTGGAACAACGCTCAACACGAACCCGACAACGACATGGAAGACGAAGACTAGTAGCTTATTTTAATATATTAGGATTTAAGTTTATGTTTTTTTTTTAAGTTTATTTTTTTTAAGCTTATGTTTTTTTTTTGTTTTTTTTTAAGTTTTTTTTTTAAGTTTATGTAATGTTTTTTAATATTAATGAAAATATTTTGTTAGTTTATTTGTTAAATGTTAAAAAAAAGTAGAAGATTAAAAAAAATAAAAAAAAACATAAAGTGGTGGGGAGGACTATGACTAGGACCATCCTCTCATACCCTCTACTTTTGGGGGATGGACCATCCTTGGGAGGACTATGACGTGGCACCTACGTGGTGGATGGTCCTCCAAGGATGGGATGTCACCATACCATCTAGCCTTAGGGGGAGGGGTGGTGATCACTCATCACTCATTCATCACTCACAACATTCAATCAAGTTTTGCTATGTCATCAACCATTATTCCATCACTTACAAATTTTTTTAGTGGAAATGCTCATCACTCACAACACACAACAATAAACCCTCACACCCCCCACATCCTTCCTTCCATCACGCGTGAAATATATCATGGAAACAACAATTCACGCGTTGAACTTTGTTGGTGGCGGTGGTTTGTTTGCATTTTCCACGCGTGGAAACAAAGTATCACGGGGAAACAAACCCCCACCCCGTCTGCCCTTATGTTCTCAGCTGGCAATCACTACCCAAACATATCATTTACGGATAGGTTTGGGTCATTTTTTCTACCTTCAGGTTCCTTTGGGTATGACAAAAGTAAAGGATCGGTTAAAGTGGACATCGAACAAATTCTTGATCAGGAAAAGCGGGTCAGAATGTATTGACGTAAGTGATCAACGGATCAGGACATGTGAAGGAAAATAATGAACCATGGGCTCTTTGTTATTCATATTGAAGACTAAAGAGTAAAACATGCTATACTCAGTGTACAGTAAGCCTCCTTCATCTACCATCTTGGTCATCGGCCCGTAGTCTTTGTCTACCACTATCGTCCACCGCATTCGTATACCGTTGTCGTCCACCGCCTTCATGTAACACCCCAAAAATGGGTTTGGTAATTAAACCACGTTATTAGTGACGACGGGTAAAATACCCTTAGTGGTAAAAATTAACCCGGTTAACATTGGGATTTAAATAAATAAATTTGATGCTAATTAAAGGAGGGTAAATACTTTGAGAAAACAAAGTATGTAGAAGGCCCGAGTTAACGGGACTTAAAATAAAACGAGTTATAGCTTCCCGAACCCATCAAGTTAACTAGGAGTAATTAACCTAGTTAATAAGGTGTAAATAAGTAAAGAAAACATGAAGTTCTAGTCCCTAATAATTAAAATCTAAACTTGAGGGACCTAAATCGTTAAAAAGGAAACAAGTTCTATTAAATTAAAAAAAACACACCACACACACATCTAGTGTGTGTGGATCGATCATCAGGAGTGACCAAGAAGGGTCAAACCCTAATCAACACAATTTCATCAAATTGAAGGGGCAAATCAAGTCCAAATCAAAATCCGAGTATGAATTAGTGATCTCCATTGAAAAAGGAGTCACGAGGTATGTAAATTTCTTGAGAAATCTCTAGTTGAAATTCTGAGCAAACCTAGAGAACTCGAATCTGAGCTTGCATGTTTGTTGTTAGGATGAAATTAGGGATGAAACTATGTCAAGGAGTAAACCCTAGTCATGTATTTGTTGAATTGATGTTCATGTTTGTGAATTCATGATCATACACTCATGGGTCAAGTGGGTTTTGATTATGTAGTAAAGATGATGATGTACACATGTTTAAAATCATCATAGTTGCTAGTAGAAACAAGATACTTGAACAATTTGCAAGTTTGAGTGTTGAACATACATGACTTGAAATGGGTTTTGGATAATTTAATGAAATTGATGTTGTATTGGTGTTTATAAACACCATACTAACTTGTATAAATGAACTATTTAAACAAAATGGGGATTTATTAAGAGATCATACTTGATTTGAAGTGGGTCTTGACACAAGAATTAAACTCATAATTTATGATTTAGTTCAATAGGAAAAGTAGTCAAGGGTTCATAAGGTGTGAAAGTCATGATTTAGAATGACTAATCTAACAACCTTGTGAATAATGAATGATAGTTGGCGCTTAACAAGCTAGATGAAGCTTGGGGAGCAAGCGGGTCGATCAAAGCAAGTGAGAAAAGAAAAGCGTAATTTGGATGTGAGGTAAGTTAAACTTACACCTTTTATTTGATATCTATTGGTATTATAGACTTATAAGTAAATTGACCGTACGGTGTAAACCGGTACGAGTTATGTAGACGAGATGATAATAATTGCATCTCGTAAAAGTAAACGGTCATATAAGACCAAACGGGTCAAAAGGTGAAAATATCACCCTTTGACAATATCTGCTAATGTTTTGTCGAGTTGCATGATTACAGAAATAATTATCGATTGAATGATGACATCGCTATTACTTAGCGCCACTAAGGCAAGGTATAGTAACGGGTCAATACAATGATCCGGGCCAGGTATGTAAAATAACACAACTCATCATGTAGAATTTGGAGTTCTATAAGAGTTAGACAAGGTTGAAATATAGATATTCGGTTATCTTTTAGGTAAACCGAATAAATTGAATTATGTTTATGGTGATTTAGAAGCACATGGGTTTATAAACAAGATTATAGTTAGAAGGGTCGGATTTTGGGTCAAACAAGTATTTAAAGGACCTTGTAGTAAAAAGGGGATGAAAATTAACCAAATTGCCCTTGTAAGCTAATTCGTAGGAATGACACTTAAAGGTGGTTTAGAAACGAGTCTTACGACCAAATAAATGCTTAGAACAAGTATAGGTAGTGAAAGATGTAAATTCTTGGGTCTAAAGACTTTATATGAGTCCTTGCCGTAAAATGATAATTCGAAGGGTAAAACTCGGAACATATAGATCTCTACATTAAATCCACCACAATTAAAGTTGTGGTGGAAGATTACTTGATAAGAAATGTAGGAATAGGATGTTAGAAATAAACGAGTATGAATTATGCGGAAAAGTGCATAAATACCCTTAACGGGTCAAAATAAGTATTTAAGAACGAACGGGTTAAGAATATACATAAACTCGTGAATTGAATTTATTATGATAGGAAATAATGAAATTATAAGATTCATGTGAGTTGGGATCAAACAAACATGTTTGTTTGACAAAATGCATAAACGGGTTAAAATTCGGTAAAAGGGCAACAAGTCGAATGGCTTAGAAGTCTGAAAAATTGTTATGTTGGATATAGGATTTCAACTCCACAAGGTAGAGAATCAAATTACAAACACGTAGAAAGAAACGGTAGGTCAAACGGACAAGCGGATTGAAAGATACGGAGGTTTTCGTGTCAAAAACGGCAAAATGGAAAGGTTGGTTGCAGGGGCCACCGTAACTTACGGTGCCACCGTAAGTTACGGTGTAGCTAAAATGGTTACGGTAGATTCCCCCTGATTTACGGTGGGGGGAATTAACAATCAGAGGCCACCGTAACTTACGGTGCCACCGTAAGTTACGGTGGAGGCCAATTTGAAATCAATGTTTTTGGATCATGAGATTTTCATTGGGATTTCCTTCCATTATCATTTATCTTGTCTTGTACCGTTATTTAGATTATCAAAACTAACTGTTAAGTTGGTTTTGAACACAGGTATATGTCGAGAGCCCGGATGAAGATAAAGCGTCGAGCAAGAACCGAACACATGTTAAATAAAGCTTCCGCAAGTTGTTTCGTTCGTTATTCTAAAACGGCGAATTAAATCGCATTATGTTATATCACTATAAATTGTAAAAAGTTTTTAACAAGCCCGTATTTTCAGTATAATCGTGATTGTAATTACATGATTATGAGTTTAAATTATACGATAAACGTTAAATAATAACTAGGGTGTTACACTTCATCTATTGCCTTTAATCCTGGAGAGAGAGAGAGAGAGAGAGAGAGGCAATAAAGTCACAAAATTGATTCTCACATATCTTTAAACCAATCGTCAACAAAAATTGACATCTTTGAACCATTCTCACATTACTTTTTGGTTCTTCACAATTTTACATTAACCAATTTACTCGTTCAGGGGATCTTATATGGAGGCTCTCGTGCTAGACAAGGCAAAGTCGGGTACCAAAACGGTGTTACTGGCACTAGAAGAATCTAGGGCTTTTATAGGATAGAAGATGGCGTCGTTAGTAGGGGAACTGGAACGCATTCAGGATTTATGTAACGTGCATAGGATTTTGGATGGGGGATGAAAGTCAAATACTTAGGGGAACTGAATGTTCTTCTTGAGTTTAACGCTTTGGTTGAAGCGATCGAGTTTATGGAAGTCAGAGTTAATTGATGCCTGTGAAGTGTATATATAAGTTTAAGTATATTTTAAGCCCTTTTACACTTTTTTTAGCCAAGTTTTAAATTTATAAAACACGATATTTACTAACACTAAACACACATATGGGCAAGTGCACCCATCGTGAGCGTAGTATAGTGTTGGTAAGATACCGAGGTCGTCCAAGGACACAAGAGCTTTTAGTACCGGTTTATCCTCAACGTCTAATCAAATCAAAAAGTTAGAAAAAGGTTTTAAACTAAGAAAATAAAAACTAACTAAAATGCTGAAAAATAAAAATAAAAACAGATAGACAAGATGAATCACTTGGTTCCGACTCGTGTATAGTGTAACCTTTGATTATTTCCGCACTTTTGCACTTTGTTAAGAGATTATCTTAGTTAATGTAGTAGGCCCCTCTTTTGGAGGTGACGTTACCCTCAACCCAGTAGTTTGAGTCAGCAGGGATACAATCCTAAAGGGTTGGATTATTGAAAGATAATTAATTAAGTTATTAATGCATAATGTGGTAGGCCCCTCTTTTGAAGGCGACGTTACCCTCGGCTAAGTAGTCTGAGTCAGCAGGGATACAGTCCTAAGTAGCCGGGTTAAAGTATTAATAGTAGCTTAACTTATGAGGGGATCAAAGAGTTTGGACCCCCGCCATCCAATACCGTTAAGTATTGAAGGAGGTCCTACTAAATTTGACCCAGGTCCTTTGTAGGATCTATACACTGAACAATGGCAAGACTCTTACCAAACCGTTCCCTTAACCCCCGACCAGGTAGCCAACATACCTCCATATAGACCGTGGAGATATGAATGGTGAAAATCTTTTATTTTATATAGACAGTAAA
Source organism: Helianthus tuberosus (assembly GCA_030545235.1). Taxonomy (NCBI): domain Eukaryota; kingdom Viridiplantae; phylum Streptophyta; class Magnoliopsida; order Asterales; family Asteraceae; genus Helianthus; species Helianthus tuberosus. The sequence goes on from CM060390.1 coordinate 148,376,812, forward strand.
ATAATGCCAAGACACCACGGACAAACGATAAGGAAGAATCACCTTCAACATAAAAAACTAGTTATTAAAGTCATTAATACATAACCAATTAAAAAGTGCGAAAAGATTAAAAATAAAAAGTATTACACTAGACACTTTGTCTTCACCAAGTGATGTAAGAGATTTAGGCAAACATGGCCTTGATTGTCAAGAACTCTTACGATCAATCTTGGATCCCGAGACGACTCACACACTCTATGATGGACAATGGATGATGGTGGTGGATGATGGTGTTATGGTGGCGGTGGGTGGTGGGTGAAGTGTGAGAGAGGTGGTGTGCCAAGGGATGGTTTGAGCTTGAGCCAAGCACTCCTATTTATAGGCTGAACAGAAGCTCGGGCACGGCCCCGTGTCCATCCTCTTCTCTGTCTTCATTAATTGCTTTTGTCTGCATTAGTTGACCACGGCCCCGTGTCCGCTGGGCACGACCCCGTGTGCAGAAGCATATCTGTACTATCAAGATTTGCCTAGATTTTGCGAATCTTATAGTTGACCACGACCCCGTGTCCGCTGAGCACGGCCCCGTGGTGGGCGATGGAAGCTTCTACCACTTTGTCTTTTCTGCTGACACTTGGGCACGCCCCCGTGTTCACTGAACACGGGGCGTGTTCAGCCTTCTGTTCTCTTGTTTTGCTTGGGAAGATGCTTTCGGGGAAGTCGGGCACGCCACGTTTGTTCCTTTTCTTGTATTTATGTTAGATTCAGCTGCCTTTTTGCTTCTTTTGTTAATTTGAGCTCATTTAATCCTGAAAATACAAAAGGAAGACAAAAGCACACTTTTTCCAACATTAGTACTAAAAAAGGGTTAGTTTTATGCCACAATTGATGTAATTTATATGTTGCATTTTGCACACATCAAATACCCCCACACTTGAATCTTTGCTTGTCCTGAAGCAAAACTCTTTATAATGTGGCTTCACACTCCCAAATGGAATGGGTAGAAGAGAAGGTTTTTGGGCTTGTCATAGAGTGTCGAGATTTCCAAGATTCTTTATTAAGTTTTATTTTTATTTATTTACAATCCTATTCGTCATGATTTATTTAAAACTTTTCATAAGATAAATTACGTATTAGGGCATAACATGCTTCTTTAAAATTCTATTTATATACAAGTTCACATACCTCACGGGGGATCACTCAACACTCGGCCGAAGATGTATTTTAGTGAATCACTCGAGAGCGGCATGGAACTTACTCCTACCATAGGCTTGCCAAGCAATCAATCCTCCTCCTTTTTAACTATATACCTTTGTAAATATCACGAGGACTTTTGGGTGAAGGGTTAGGCTTGGGTTAAAGGTAGGTGGTTGGGTTAGTGGTTAGTAGAAAAGGGCGAAAAGCGTAAAATGCATCGGTTTTCGTAAGACTTTTTATTTTTTTATTTATTTATTTTTTTTCAGTTTTAATTTTGATGAAGCCATAATTCAAACAAAGTTATTTTTGATAAACTTGCTTGTTTATTTCTTTTGCTTCATCATCAACACATATTTTTTAAGTCATACGAATAACTGAGCTTGTTACTAAAACAAATGGTTAAAAATAAAAAGGTTTTGGTGGGTGAAAGGGTGTTTGGTTTGGGTTTAAGAAATGAAAAGGTTTAGGCTCAAAGGGGTTAACTAGGGGGATTTTTTTTTGGGTAGGTGGTAAAAAAAATAATGGTGTAGAAATAAAAAGGGTTAGTCCTAATGCCTCCATCATTTACTTACTCGGGTTTAAGTTGGTAAGGACCGGGAATGTATCGTCGTGGCAAGTTCTAGAGTTATAAGAACCAAGCGGCTATTCACACAAGAAACGAAAAATGAACATTTAGTTTAAAGATATGTATTTGTATGCTCAATAAAGGCTCAAAACTCACTTTTGTGGGAATGGGTTTTTATGTGATCAAGTATATATAATTAAATTTTAACTAAGCTTATCATGCCTTTTCATAATTTTCTCATGTTGGTTCTTTTTATCACGACGCTATCGGTTGTAAATTTGTAAAAATATAACCTTTTTAGAAATTTGAAATTCCCAAATTAAACCTAGACAAGTAAAAAAAATTGAAATTTTTTTTGAAAAAATTTGGGGTGATTAGCGGTTCCAATAGAGTTTTGTGTAAGGCTTGTTATTAGGACTTGCAAGATTCAAGGTTTTAGCATCCCCCCCACACTTAAATTACACATTGTCCTCAATGTATCCCAAAAATGAGTTTTTCGGTTGATTAAAATGTGTAAAAGTGGGTTAAAAACAAGATTTTATGTTACTGGGTAGCTGAACACGGGGTGGTGTTGGCTGAGCACGGCCCGTGTCCAGACTGCCAGTACCAAAAGTAAACAGAAGGCTGGGCACGGGGGCGTGTTCAGTGAGCACGGCCCCGTGTCCAGGTACCTGAACTGGGCGTTTTTCTGCAGAACCTTGAGCACGGGGTGTGTTGGCTGAGCACGGCCCCATGCTGAACTTGCTGTAATGAAGAAAAATGTCGGGAGGCTCTGTTTTTGTGCACGGGGTGTTGGTTCAAGCTTCCCTTAGTATCCTTCACCATCCCGAGTGTGTTTTATTCCTGAAAATTAAAACTAAACTAGAAAGCATAAAATTTAATCTAGACTAAAACTAAGGATAGTTCCGCGGAATGCCTCCGTGGTGCGCCACGTTTATAAGGCTCCTTGGCTAGACCCACCTTATCGGGTGGTTCTGGCTCATCTTCAATTAGGGGGTCGTCATTGTCGATTGGATATTTCATTGACCGCTCAAGATCGACACTCTTTTTAAATGCCCCTAATTGAATAGATAGATTGTTGTTCTTCCGGTTTTTCAAAGCTTCGTGGGTTTTTACAAAGGGTCGTCCCAACACTAGAGGAGCGTCATCGAGGATGACTAAGTCGGTTGGGATTACCATTTGATTTGTTTGAACCAAGACATCCTCAACTACACCGATTGATTTTATTACTTTCCGATTGGATAGAAAAATGGGTATTTGAAGTGGAGAAAAATCACTAATACTTAATTTTTCGAAAATGTAGTTAGGCATTATGTTAACACAAAGATCTTTATCAATTGTGACATTACTAATAAACGAATTTTGAAAGAAACATGGAACCGGTGTAATGTTAATTTCAAATGGATCTTCTTTTATTAGTGAGGTTTGATCATTAGTTAACTTAACGCTTACCATTTCGTCAATTTTAGTGTTAGTGTTTAACTCTTTCAAAAACTTAGCATGAGTGGAAACTAAACAATGATTTTCAAAAGAAGGTGACAAGAGATTAATTTCTTCAAAATTAGACTCTTCTTGAATTTTTACGTTGTCGGACTCACCTTTTTCGTTGTTTAACTCATGTGTCGGTTTTTCACTTATTTGTTCTTCCATTTTTACACTTTTAGTTATCTCTTCTTTATTTAATTCCTCTCTTGCGCGGGACTCCTCTTCCCTTGCGCGAGTTTCTTTTATGTAACGATCGATAACTCTAAGGTGTTCTAATATCCTATCGGTCACTTCGGTTATAGAAAAAGGATCGGGATTTTCAAAGCTTGAATCCGGTTGTTCGATCCTTTGTTCCTCATAATACCCATATGAAGTAGATGGTTCACACCATTGTTCTTCATTGTAAGCATATGATGGATAAGGGTCATAATTTTGTTCTTCATAATACTCATATGAGGTGGGTTGTTCACGCAATGGTTCCTCATAATAAGCATATGAAGGTGGTGGCTCATATCTTGGCTCCTCAAAGTATGAGTATGAAGGCTCATACCTTGGTTCATCAAAATATGAGTATGAGGGAGGAGGTTCATACCTTTGGTCTTCATAGGATGTGTATCAAGTTGATGGCTCGTACCTGGGCTCCTCATAGTAGGTGTATGAAGTGGACGGTTAATATAAGTTACAATATTGAACCGAGTGTGGGTCACCACAATTAGTGCAATAGTTACTCCTATAATCATCCTCCTCATAGGTGTAATTGTAACCTCCTGAGTATTGATCCATAAGAATCACTCAGCAGACCACAACCAAGTCTCGAGATCAGAAAACAAAAAATAAAAACGGAAACAGAGGCTGGACACGGCCCCGTGTTCAGTGGACACGGCCCCGTGTACAGAATCTGTATCTGGGCGTTTTAATTAAAGTTACTGATTTCGTTGAGCACGGGGGCGTGTTCAGTGAGCACGGCCCCGTGTTCAGCTTCTGTTACTGGGTGTTTTATGAAAAATGTGCAGCACGGCCCCGTGTTCAGTGAGCATGGCCCGTGTTCAGGTTACTGTAAATGCAAAACTAAAATAAAATGCAGAAAAATGTGCGCGCGTTTTTAAAAAGGTTTTGAAAAACTGATTAGGCCGTTGATTTTAAGCTTTCTTAAAATCCTTGTGTCCCCGGTAACGGCGCCAAAAACTTGATGCGTGTAAAGTGTATATATAAGTTTAAGTATATTTTAAGCCCTTTTACACTTTTTTTTAGCCAAGTTTTAAATTTATAAAACACGATATTTACTAACACTAAACACACATATGGGCAAGTGCACCCATCGTGAGCGTAGTATAGTGTTGGTAAGATACCGAGGTCGTCCAAGGACACAAGAGCTTTTAGTACCGGTTTATCCTCAACGTCTAATCAAATCAAAAAGTTAGAAAAAGGTTTTAAACGAAGAAAATAAAAACTAACTAAAATGCTGAAAAATAAAAATAAAAACAGATAGACAAGATGAATCACTTGGTTCCGACTCGTGTATAGTGTAACCTTTGATTATTTCCGCACTTTTGCACTTTGTTAAGAGATTATCTTAGTTATTGTAGTAGGCCCCTCTTTTGGAGGTGACGTTACCCTCAACCCAGTAGTTTGAGTCAGCAGGGATACAATCCTAAAGGGTTGGATAATTGAAAGATAATTAATTAAGTTATTAATGCATAATGTGGTAGGCCCCTCTTTTGAAGGCGACGTTACCCTCGGCTAAGTAGTCTGAGTCAGCAGGGATACAGTCCTAAGTAGCCGGGTTAAAGTATTAATAGTAGCTTAACTTATGAGGGGATCAAAGAGTTTGGACCCCCGCCATCCAATACCGTTAAGTATTGAAGGAGGTCCTACTAAATTTGACCCAGGTCCTTTGTAGGATCTATACACTGAACAATGGCAAGACTCTTACCAAACTGTTCCCTTAACCCCCGACCAGGTAGCCAACATACCTCCATATAGACCGTGGAGATATGAATGGTGAAAATCTTTTATTTTATATAGACAGTAAAATAATGCCAAGACACCACGGACAAACGATAAGGAAGAATCACCTTCAACATAAGAAACTAGTTATTAAAGTCATTAATACATAACCAATTAAAAAGTGCGAAAAGATTAAAAATAAAAAGTATTACACTAGACACTTTGTCTTCACCATGTGATGTAAGAGACTTAGGCAAACATGGCCTTGATTGTCAAGAACTCTTACGATCAATCTTGGATCCCGAGACGACTCACACACTCTATGATGGACAATGGATGATGGTGGTTGATGATGGTGTTATGGTGGTGGTGGGTGGTGGGTGAAGTGTGAGAGATGTGGTGTGCCAAGGGATGGTTTGAGCTTGAGCCAAGCACTCCTATTTATAGGCTGAACAGAAGCTCGGGCACGGCCTCGTGTCCATCCTCTTCTCTGTCTTCATTAATTGCTTTTGTCTGCATTAGTTGACCACGGCCCCGTGTCCGCTGGGCACGACCCCGTGTGCAGAAGCATATCTGTACTATCAAGATTTGCCTAGATTTTGCGAATCTTATAGTTGACCACGGCCCCGTGTCCGCTGAGCACGGCCTCGTGGTGGGCGATGGAAGCTTCTACCACTTTGTCTTTTCTGCTGACACTTGGGCACGCCCCCGTGTTCACTGAACACGGGGCGTGTTCAGCCTTCTGTTCTCTTGGTTTGCTTGGGAAGATGCTTTCGGGGAGGTCGGGCACGCCACGTTTGTTCCTTTTCTTGTATTTATGTTAGATTCAGTTGCCTTTTTGCTTCTTTTGTTAATTTGAGCTCATTTAATCCTGAAAATACAAAAGGAAGACAAAAGCACACTTTTTCCAACATTAGTACTAAAAAAGGGTTAGTTTTATGCCACAATTGATGTAATTTATATGTTGCATTTTGCACACATCATTATTGCATGGAAGACTGTTTTCAGATTGGTTGAGCACTGGAGTAAGAGTTATCTTTGGGAGGATAAACTAGCTTCGGTTATCACTAGAGAGGCGTCAAGCCATTGTGGATGGGATCAACTTTTCGACCTGATTGGAAACTGTATTAGGAGAGTAGTTCATGTGTCGGAGGCTTCCACAAAGGATGAAAACCTATCATTTGATAGAGTTGCAATTCTCACAAAGGATAAGAAGTGGATTAATGAACAAATCCAGGTCAAATGGAAAAATTCTACTCAGCTGGTTTTGGTAGAGGAAGATTTAAATCCATGGTCGTCATGACCACCATCACATAAAACTCATCACACGTCGTGACCACTGAACTTGTGACGGTGTTTCACGGCCACCATGGGGGTCCATCAGTGGACGCCCCAGCTACCATTATTGTGGTGGTTGTTTTTACTCAAAAACAAGTTAGTGGCTATCCCGTGTACTTTTAAAATATCTAATATATAATAATATATAAAGAAAGAATGAGTGGTGCAAATGAGTGGTTAAAAATTAAAAATGTGGGGATGATGCAACATTGGTTTTGGATGTTTTTCAGTTTCTTTATTGGGTGTTCTTTTATGTTTTTTGAAGAATGAGTGTTTTTATGGTGCGGTAGCTGACTGTGCACGTTTTTACGTGTTATTAGAGTTACTTATTGTGGATGGTCAAGGGCGGGGTGGTGTTACCTCAACCAAATACCATCAAGGTGAATGAGTAGTATAAGTGAAATACTCTCATTTCACTACACAATTTTTGTATACAAGAAGAGATGTAAACTGAAAACAGACCTTGTTGTTCTTTAGGTGTGTGCAATGGTTCTTTGATATATAATTTCTCATTTAGCTCTTATAAAAGATCTTTGTATATTGAGAGATTTTACAAATATATTAAATTATTATTGGGTGTAGTTACTTTATATTAGTTTTTAGCTTAGTTTTGAGTTATTGCTGATGACGGGGTAGCCCAAATCTAAATAAAATGACTAAGAATACATGACAACTTGAAGGGTTCAAAGGTTTAAAACCCGGGAACTGAACTAAAGCAGCACGTGTACAGTAATCAGTCATGTCACTGTTTACTTAAACAACTCTCCCAGCCGCAAAAGTAGAACGAGTGCACAGGATGTAGTATTTTATCCGCAGGTCCAAACGCTTCAACCCCTAAAAGGGTAAGTCCCCCACTGCAAGCATGTTTCACTAGTCCATGGTTCCCTCTTTGGTCGATGTCCTTCCCTATAAAATGACACTTCATTTAGTGCTAAAGGACATTCCGATCAGCTCTGATTCCGTTGGGATCCCTGGTCTTTCTTCTCGAGTACTTGTTCCATGCAAGCCTCCATTCTTCACATTCAACACACACATTTCCACTGCTCTCACATCCGAAGCTGAACACACTTCAGTTGAGGATCTTGAGCAAACAACAAAATCTAACTAGTGAACCTCTCTCCACGTCTTGCAGACGTGGGGGGACCCCACTACCTGCGTTAGGCAAACCGGAACCCTCCAACCCTTTTGCCTAACCAGCCTTGCTACCACCATCAGTCTAGTATTTGTTGCATCAACAAGTTGGCGCCCACCGTGGGGCTACGCCACTAATTTTCTCCAAAAGACCTAGTAGTGTAGCTCCATTCTCTCAAAATTACCATGTCGGAATGTGAATCTCCGGGAGAGGTAAATCAAGTCCCGAATACCTCTACCCCAAGCACTAGCCAAGCTCATGTGGCTATACCAACGTCCTTCTCAACACCGGGGAGCAATCCTACTGGAGCAACATACCCCGAGTTCCTCGCTTTCCAAACACCAACTCCGTCTAGATCAGGGGTCCCATCCCCTAACGTCGGTGCCTCTAACACCCCCTCACGTGTTGACCTTACTCCTGAAGGGGTCGCCAACAACTTCCTAGAGTTGAGGTCTCTCCTCAACCAATACGTGAGTAGGGAAAGAGACAAAGGGGTAAGGATTCGGTTGGACTATGATGAGCCTGAGCCGTCGTTATCTCCTGGACCTCCAGCTCTTCCTTTCACAGGCTCACAACCAACCCTGTCCAGGAACGAGGCTAGTCCCAGCCAACCATCTCCAAAATCCTAACCCATACATATACACAAGGCCAGATCCGACAACGTTTCCTCTATTTTCTTCCCAACCAGCTGCAACCGGCGCTCCGTTAGGGCACGAGCTGAATTTGGACCAGCTCCTACAATCTCCGGTGGCAAGCCTTCCGCCCTCAGCAACAACTACATGGGAACAAGCTTTGTCCGTGCTTCCCTTGGCACGAAGTGCCGTTATGAGTGCTCCTTTGGGGATAAACTGCTCTGCTGCACCTGGAAGCCTTCAAGGCTTCAACCTTATGCCTCAAATGATGGCTCAGATGATGGCCTCCTTCCCTTGGCAGCACTTTATTAGTCAAGTGCTGGCCACTAAAGGGAATAATAACAACAACACGGGTGCAAGGGTAGAAGAGGATTTGGCGAAACCATACAAACCAAGTAATCTTTCGTGCTTCTCACAACAAATAGCCGATTATGATTTTCAAACAAAAATCAAAATGCCATCCCATATCAAGACATATGACAGAACCGAGGATCCAGAAGATCACCTTCAGATCTTCAGTGGTGCTGCTAGAATTGAGAAATGGTCAAATGTTGAATGCTGCCTCATGTTTATGCAGACCCTCATAGGATCAGCCAGGATATGGTTCAACAATTTACCAGCCAGAAGCGTTCGAAGCTTCGATGATCTGAGCAAAGGGTTTCTAGCCAATTTCTCACAACAAAGGCGGTACGTCAAAGATGCTACAGTGATCTTTCAGATAAAACAAAGGGATGACGAAAGCCTTCGAGAGTTCATAGAAAGGTACAAGAAAGAAGGTCTAACATATGTAGTGATACGCCCACTTTTACATACGGTCAAAACAACATGTAAAAATGTCGTTAATTTAAAACTTTCATTTTTATATAACGCCCATTTCTTTACATTTTAGACTTAGATAATTATAAACAATTAGTTTTAGAAAATTCGGCATGACCCGATCGTAACATGAGCATATCCCTGTTTTTGGCAAACTTTATTTCAAGTAAATTAACGACACTTTTAAAAGACTTAACAAAACCATAACATTACTTTTAAATGTCTACCAACATCTAGAAAATTTTTAAAAGATCCATCAAGTCAAACTTCAAAAGTCTAGCTACTAAACAAAACTAGTTACAACAAAATACTTTTTGACCATAACCATTGTTACTAAAAGTAGCGGAATCGCATATAGGCGATATGGGTGCTCGTTCCAAGTCGCCGAACCAATTAAGTTGAAGTTTTACCTACATCAAATAACAAATTAATGAGTTAATTTGTCATCCATATCATCTTTTTCAAATAAACCAATTTATCCATCTCTTGCCTTTACATTATTCTTTTGCACATACTACCCGTTGAACGGGTCATTACATTCTCGTCTCAAAATAGAGACGTAACATTCCATTCCTTACTTACCCGTTAGTAACGGATAATAACATTCTTATCATAACTTTCATTCGGTCCGTTGAACACGAACTAAGACTTTCCTTTCATTCTTTCTCTTTACACTCTGACCCGAATATAATAGGTCGAGTATTATTATCCTTCTTTCATTTCTTCCTTTCATCGTTCGGTTCCTTTGGAATGAACCGAACATGATACAACTTGCTTTCTAAAACTTTTATTTCATAAGACCCGTTCATAGCGGATCATTCTACATACTACATAAACTATCATGAATATGATTTTTAGTACAAACGGTAAATCATCAATTAAAGTTAGAAGGCATAAAACAACATACACTATTTTAGTGCGACCCATTCATACGGTTCGACTACAAAACATTCCAACATACATTCTTTAGTGCGACTCGTTTATGCGGTTCGACTAGATAACATTCCAACATACATTATTTTAGTGCGATCCATTCATACGGTTCGACTACAAAACATTCCAACATACATTCTTTAGTGCGACCCGTTTACGCGGTTTGACTACATAACATTCCAACATACATTATTTTAGTGCGACCCATTCATACGGTTCGACTACAAAACATTCTAACATACATTCTTTAGTGCGACCCGTTTACGCGGTTCGACTACATAACATTCCAACATACATTATTTTAGTGCGTCCCGTTCATTCGGTTCAACTACATAACATTCCAACATATATTCTTTTTCTTTGACCCGTTAGTGATGGGTCTATTACACGACCATTCTATAACGCATTTCGAATACCACTATATATCAATAAACATTACTACAAGTAAACTTTAACCGTACAAGTAACGTACCTCGTTCTTGATTTCCTTGTTGCTTCACGTGACTTGAACCTTCTTCCTTACACCTATACATAACCATTCATACTTAGAATGCATGTCTTATACTTATTTACATACATCTTTTGATAAGACACCATATATTTTTAAGTCTACTTCATAAGCACATTCAAGTCATGATCATTACATAAGGTTTATGACTAACATGGTTGAATTCTTCATTTAGGCATTTCATCAAACACTTGGTATGCATAACATCAACAAAGCATAAAGTACAAGTGTTCAAAGCATGCTTCTACCAATTCATTCTTAGATTTTCAAAATCAACCAAAACTTCATACAACAATCATACCAAATCAGTTTCAACTATCAATTATTTACCAATAACAATTCTCACACTTAACCATTACAACAATATGCACATAATTCATTCATGTTCTTCACAATCTTCCTAATTCATTTGGGTTTATACTTCAAGTCATTCAATTAACCAAACTCAAACAAAATTCTTGTTCTATTGTGTAATTCTAACTCACAAATACACAATTATTCACATTACTATAAGATTGGGTTAAAACCCATTTTTCACAATTCATCATTTTAAGAAATTCAACTTACCACTTTGATGAACAAGCTTAGATGATTAAGATTTTGAGTTCATGCATCTGATTTGGCTTCTTAAACCCTTCTAATTTTGAGAATTTTGGAACAACAAGGGTTGTTGTTCTTGCCCTTCTTCTGATCGACCTCCAACACACACACTAAATGTGTGAAATATGTGTTTTATTTTAGTTAATAAAACTTTCATTCAATTGTTCAACTTTAGTCCCTCAGGTTCTAGCTTTATTTTATTGATGCACAAATTCTCATTCTTTCTATGTTATCATTTCATTTATTTAACTTAGTTATTTAACTAAGGTTATCATTCTACATTCTTATAACTGATTTTAAGATAAATAAATAAATTGCATATTTTTGAGGTGTTACAAGTCTACCCTCCTTAAAGGAGGTTTCGTCCCCGAAACCTGAATACATACCAAATAGTGTCGGGTAGTGATCCCGCATTTCATCATCTGATTCCTATGTTAGATCCAGTCCCTTTTTGGTGTTTCCATTGGACTAGGACTTGTCGAATGGCCTTGTTAAGAAGATGCGTTACTTTGGAATCCTTGATAGCTATCGGTCTTTCAACATAATTCATTCTCTCATCCAGTTTGATATCATCGATTGGCACGTAAGCTGTTTCATCTGTGAGACACTTCCGTAGTTGTGACACATGGAAGGTGTATGTAAATTCAATCCAATGTCGGTGGTAAATCCATCCGGTAAACTACATTTCTAACTTTGAAACTTATGTCCATCTTTATATAGTAGACCATACTAGGGACACCATATACATAGATAATCCATTCAATACATACTAATGCTCTCATAATACTACAATTGTCAACTACATTTAAGTAAACAATTTAACATAATCCCAACATCATCCTTTACTAGTAAGTCCAAAGCTATATGTTTAGCACACATTCATTTCTAAATTACCATTATGAAACTAGCCCGACATATGGTGTGCGCCACACCATTCAAGTATGGAGTACAAACTCCTAAAGTGTAACACCTCGAAAATTCACGTCCTATAATGTACTGACACGTGTCATAAGCTTGAACGTGTGAAAGAATACTCTAGAGGGACTAAAGTTGACAAATAAAGAAACTATGTGAATATATGGGTTCAAAATGTCAACAATGGATAAATATTCCTTACAATAACCCTACAAGATGTTTATACATTCACACGTATGAATCATGGATCATACGAAGCTAAATATAAAAGAAAGTGAGAGATTACAAACTACAGGGGTTAAATGTGTCAACATGTTTAAAGTATACCTCTGAGTGACCTTTTAGCAAACCCGAAGCTTTGTAAGGATTAAATATGCTCACTAGAATACATGATAAAAATATCATCAAGTTTCGTTATCGTATGAGAAAGTTATGATCAAATTCACATACGAGGGGTTAAAAGCGTCAACGTAAGAAATTATGGCTTTTCGGGTGATTACAAAGTTAACCAAGGACTTAACAAAGTTTGTATAAGTCTTGGAACCCTCAAAAGTAAATTTAGAAGGCTTATAATACAAGAAATAATGCGAAAACGACGTTTGGAAGGTCCAGGGGCCAAATTGTAAACATTTGAAAGTTGTGTTGTGCTGGCATGTTGCTTGCGCACCTCAACACTGTGGACGTTGCGGTGCGCAAGCAGGTCCCAGATGCAGAAAACTTCCAGCTGCCTGTTATTTTCCGGTTGCACCGACTTAAAACGATGGTATTCGAATTCAGGGGCTTGTTTGATGGTTTTAAAAGGTCTAGGGACACTTGGAATGATCCCATATCACTTGTAGACCTTGTTGGCATGATCAAATTGAATTTAGAAACCTATATAAAGGCCATGAAGTTGTGTTCTTCAAATTGATCATTCACTTGGAAGTCCACAACTCAACTCCTGGAGGTTGCTGGAGCTCAAGGACATTTCCTAGTGATCTCTAATCATAATTAGGACCCTTGTAAGTGTCCTTAATCCTTTCTAGTTCAGTTTAACTTAGTTGATTAGCGTAAAGTCAAACCGTCGTAATTAAGATTTGACTTCGTCATTAATCTTAATCCCTTCAGTCAAAATTCAAATTGAAAGTACCTATGAGTAGGTAATTATGTGGGTAATAAACCCTTAAAAGGGTATTCTCTGATACCCACTCTATCTAGGTCAATTGTCGAGTCAAACTTGATATTAAAAAGTCAACATGAAGCTTAATTTTAAATTAATGCATAATTAACAATGTAAAGACTATGCAACCTGTTTTATCATTAATATAACTTGGTAATTAATATAAGAACATGTCTAAACATGTTCAACTCGACAATTTTCAACTTAGGCTCGGTTCGGAACCGAAAGTCGCATAGTTTGACTTATGCTTTGACTTCCTGTTCTGACCCGTTTAAGCATAGTTTAGAAATGCCTTAGAGCTTTATTAGGACCAAGTTACCTATAAGTATAACCCTCTGTGATTATACAACTTGGTTCATTAGTTATCCGATTCATATGCGTGATTCCGTTAAATGCTTAAATGTTGACTATTATGCCCTTTTGACCTTAAAACGTGATTTTTGAAAAAGTAAAAGAGTAGAAACCTTAGTTACTGATTTATAAACTTGCACCTAAAATTTGACATCAGTTTGAGGTCTAGATTAAGAGTTATGCTCGTTAGCGTAATTTGAAAGCTTTTTAGTAATTAAATGGCGTAATTAGCATATAGCCTATCTAAACCCACTTTTTGATACCAATCTATTTACCCACTGATATAAAATAATATTTTAGGATTTTTGGAGATTTTATTTATTTTTAGGCTGAGCATAACTTAGAGTTCTAAGTATGATTCGGTTAATGTCGGTTTTGCCCTTTAAAGCCATAAAATGAGTTTTACAAATCCTTTTGACCCCAAACGTTTTTCTACTGATCTAATATAATAAATGTGAGAAATCTGAGTTAGGGTTACCTTCTAGGACAAGAATCATGTTGTTTTTAAGGTTATTTGAAAGATTTTGGTAAAAACCCACTTTGTGAAATAGTGGTACGAATAGGATGATCAAAGTAGCTATATTTATGTGGAATCTTGAAATATGATGATGTAGTAATGCTTGAATCTTAGAAGATTTATGTAGGATAAAAGAAGGTTATGAACATGGGTTGATTGTTGATGAATTATAAGATGAACTAGTAGGAATTCATGCTTGGTATACTTGTACATAATGCTAGTAAATACGATGCCCACCAAGTGTTTGATGAAATGCTTAAAAGAATAATAGGTATAATTTGGAAGGTGAATGAATGAGAATTAGTTGTAATAAATAAACGAATGAATGTGTTGTTATAGGTGCGAAAGAAGAAGGTTCCCACACTAGGAAATCGGAAAGTTCACGAGATCGAGGTACGTTAGTGTACACCGCATTTCTATATTTATGAAGTTGTCATATGTATAATAAATCCTACTTGAATTGTGTGGTTATGTCAAAGTTGTTAGAATTGAATTCAATGGACGTTGAAAGTAATGCTAAAATCCGTCATAAACGGATTGTGAGGAATGATTAAAATACGAAAGTTAACGCATCATATCCGGTACTTTTCGTTGAACCGGGTATGGGAAATTATGTATGAAATGGACGAAAGTCTATTCGATCCGTCCTTCTCGGATCGGAGTATGATGTAAGAATGTAATGACTATGATTGTTCATTATGAACAAATCGAATGAAGGTGATGTAATGATGCTAGTATCCGTTCCTAACGGGTATATTAAGTAAAGTATGCTTAGCCTCTATTGAGACAAGCATGTAAGGAACCGTTTAACGGTTAGCAAAGTAATTGAATGATGCTTAACCGAGAAAGAAACAAACGGGTTTATTACCTAAAATTTGTTAGTGGCGAAATACTAACCTATTTGTTATGTCAAATGTAGGTAAATCCTCAATGTAGGCGACTTGGCAATTTGGAGCGAGCATATGCACACTTTATGATCATCAAGCGCTTCCGCATTTATGTATTAATGTTTTGGGTCAAATGCTTGTTTTTGTATATCATTGTTAGTAGTTACACTTGTTAACACTTGGTGTATGGTTTTTAGTCGTGTCTAGTCGAACGGGTCTTAAACTTGTTTGTTTAATGATGGTTAATACAGGGATACACTCGTCTTACGAACGGGTCATGCCCAAATTTTGTTAAAATCACATATTAATGATATTAGCGTTTTCACCTTTTAAATCGAGAAAGATTTGTACACTTTAAAAATTTATGTTTCTAGCGTCTTTTGGATGTCATTTCTACTAGACGCAAATAAGGGCCTTACAAGTTGGTATCAGAGCCTAGGTTTGAGGGATTCGAGCAAGAGTAATAGTGCTTGAACTCAAACCGACGGCTCGTGCAAAAGTGTGCTCGCTCCGAGATCGCCAATGAGGTAAAATTTTAAGTTTTTGCTTAATACAAGTATGTATAGTGTGTTTATGATAAATATTTAAGTTAAGTATGTGGAGTAGTAATAATGGGAGTTAAACATTAGGTTATATCAGATCTGGCGCCGCACACAGTTGTGTCGTTAAGTGACACAGTTGTGTGGACCATTGATGCTTGTTGCTGAGATCAGGGTGTGTGGCAAGGCTGACACAGCTGTGTGACATGGTACTCAGATAACCAACACAGCTGTGTCTGGGCAAAATTTCCACAAACTTCATATTTTCTTGAGTTTTCTTCAACGAATCACCAACAAGCTTTCCAAAACAAGGTTTTTCAGCGTTTCAGCAAAGGAAGGGCCGTCGCCGACGGGCTGTGAGCCATCGCCGACGCCCTCATACTTGCCGACGGCCTAACTGTCTGCCTACGGACATTGTGGGCGACGCCCATTTACGAAGCCCGTCGCCGACGGCCAGCGGAATCTCAATCCGCTGAAAATTTTTATTTTTGTATTATTTTCGCGTTTCGAGTTCCCGAGTTGTCTGAAAGCCTGTCTAATGATTATGTAGGGTTCACGTAAGGCCTAATAAGACATATGTAATCACAAATGATGGTTACGAAGGAAAGAAATTTGTAAAGGTCGAAGGTAATGTGTCGAATGACACGAATGAACGCTGAAAGTTTAAAAAGTAAGTAAAGTTTAAAATATAAGAATGCGAATGAAGTAATTACGGACTAATGAATTATGATGTATTGAAACTTGTGAATTATGATTTAAGTTCCCATACTTCTCAGAAATGCCCGTTTTATGTTCCTGTCAAGGTAGTAGAAGATATAATAAGTTATGTAAAGTTATGTAGATCGTCGGCGATAAAGTAAAATTTATAAAAGTCGAATGTAACGTATGGAATGGCGTGAAATGAATGATGAATGTATAAAGTGGAGTTGGAAACGTATGATAATGAATAATGAAGGAAGTAAATATAGACTAAAGTACTTGGATATGTGAAGGAGCCGGAATTGTTAATAAATAAATAAAAAAAATTGATGAGATTAGTGGTGAAAATAATTGAAGAATGTGAGTTAGATGGAAATTCGGATGAATGTATGCTTTGATCAGAATTATGCATTAGAGGCTTGTACCTTGTACTTGAATGGTGTGATGCTTATGTGTATTTAATGATTTGCCTTGTTATGATTAAAGAGGCGAATGTGTGCTAAATGCGAATCATACGAGCTTATTAGTAAAGGATACGTTGGAATTATGTTACATAGTTAACTTGAATGATAATTACTATTTGTAGATTCATGAAGCATTAGCATGTGAAAGTACGTGAAAGTGAATGTGTATATATGTATTGTTTGGAGGATTACGTAAATTGTATGTATAAAATACGTAGAATATTAATATTACGGTCTATCATATTTAGATGATTATATGTTCAAAAGTTTGAAGTGTGTAAGCAAGACAGTTGACTATCTAAAAGTCAACAGTATAGGGATATCATGAAATGGTCATTAGACACAAATGCTAAAGTAAAGAGTTAATGTGTTATGTATTAAGTGATTTACGTGTTATGCTTGACGATAGTTTAGTTGTATGGATTGGAAGTGAGATAACTAATAATAAATGCCTCGTTTATACGAAATTTGACTAACGAAATTCAATTAACTTATGAATAGAAAGAAAATGAATAGTTGTATGTATGCTCACATAAGCTAACAGTGTTATGAATGTAATAATATGTAAGGATGGAAATCTTGTCAGTTGATTCAAGTATGGATGGCAAACGGGGTAAGAGGAAACAATGAGGCAAGCATGAACATGAACACTAAAGGTAAGTGATTCGCAATCGCTTCGAATTCATCTACATGAAGGTGTATACGTGTTTGAGTATTCGAAATCAAAGTGAAATGTATAAATAAATGAGAAATGTTATGGTACGTTTTGTTGAAATTGTTGGCATAATGTTAAACCGATAAGACCTTATTATAAAGGTAAATCGGTCATAAATTTTAGTTGAGAAGTTCTAAGGCGGAACTGAGAACTTGGTAATGTTGATGAAGGGTATGGGAAGAATATTAGTTGGGATGTTAGCTAAAGACATTTTGTAAAGATGTTCTAATTGAAAGTAAGTACAACATGTACTGCAATACTTATATACAAAAAGTACTGGGTGGTGGTTGACCTTATAAGGTTATATTGTAGAAGACAGTAAATAATAATTACTTACAAATGCTAGAAGTATTACGTAAGGAATACAATGTGTAATGGAGGATACTCATTAGTAGAGACATGTTAGAGAACGTAGGTGAATTAACACCAAATACGGTGAACGAACAAATAGAAATGGTATATTAAGGGATGGTTATGTATTGAACGAAGCTCGAGAAAAACACGAGAATCATCTCACTTATGTCCGGACAAGCAAGTAAAAAGGGGTCTAACGATTCTTAAGGGATCGGGTCAATATAAGAGAGAAAGATAAGAATGAAAAGTTTAAGCTTACGATTGAATGTAAAACAAACTCAAGAAAGAAGGGTGGAAACACCACTAGAAATAGGATGTAGAGTGTTGCGTTGAGACGCGCTACATGAATTAGGACATGGAATTAGTGCTAGGACCCAACACTTGAAGTTGAATGTAGAAGATTAATACGAAAATATATCATAAGAAATGACATGGTAAATGATACGACAGAAGAACGAAAGGTACGGATGAAAATGTTAGAATCTGAGAGATGGATTCAAACCAGTAAGAATGAAATGTAATAAATTTAAAGTTCGAATCCGTAAGTGAAGACGGATTAAACAAGTGAGAATAAAAACTAAGTACCAAACTCAAATAAGTTATACGGGTCAAATGGCGATCGCCATTTGAACCCAGTATTTAATGTTCGGTTTGTCAAGTTTATTACTTATAGGTGAGCATAATGTATGGGCATGCTTTGTCACAGTTTGGAAATCATTAACCGTCGCAAAGTATAAATAACGAGTCAAGGGTTTTGACCCGCGCCAGGTACGTATAAAGAGATTATATTTTTAATAGGAGCTTATGGCTCGACTAGAGAATGATGTGTCAGAATAGGATAACTGATACCCATATGTAAGAATGTATTTACAGTTAGACTTCCGAAAAGTCAAACGAAATAAATGAAGTCCTTGCAATTATGCAAGTATAAGGTACGAACGTGTACCTCGATGCAACCACAATAGGTAAGGGGGGTGTTAGTCTGACCTTGAAAGGTCAAACTGCGAAAGTTGGAGAAATAACCAATAAAAAGAAAGGATTGTATGTAAGAAATGGAATGTATGATATGTTTTAGCATGTATGTAAGAAAATTGTGAAAGAGGCAATGGGCGAACAAACACCCCGTAGGACGCAGTTATGAAGGGTTATGTGCTAACTGTTTATTTATAGACAAATATGATGGAATTCTTAGTGAGATGATAGTAATGAAGCTAGTGGAAGGATGCCCACGAGTGGGAGCATATTTCATGAATGAATGAGACCAATTCTGGTACGGAAGGTACATGTAAAGAAGCGGATCGATCCGGCGCACGGATAACCGACTTATGCATTGAAGGCGAGGTTAGTAAAATGTTTAATTCTTAATTAATGATTAAGAATCCGTAGATTTATTTGTAAGTGTGAACAAAATGAATGGTAGGATAATTATGGTATGGTATACAATGATCGACCTGTAATGGTCAGCGTGAGAAGGTATGAATGTCAATAAGAGGGAGATTTAAAGGCCTTAAATGAAAGTTTGAGCTGAATTGGTTAAACGCTAGTATGGTGCTCGTACGTAACATACCTAGTTTTTATCATAAGTAGTTCATGCAAGGAGCTAATAATAAAGTGTGCGAAGGATTAAATTTGAGGCTAAACTCAAATTTGTAGTTAGTTCAAGTGACGGTAGTAACCGTAGAATGATGCCTTATACTCGTATTGAGTATGAAAAGGTAATTAGGAAGTGGGTAGCTTTGTATTAGTACCACTAAGTCATTAAATGTTTATAGTATACGTATAATGTTATGCTAAGCCCTCATATGAACAAGAAAGTAATTAGAAGAACGTTGGTAAGGGGATAATGGGGTTTGCTCATGATTACAATAATGAATTATACCGTGCATGATTCGTGTGGGGAATGAAATAAATCGATTTATTTATATTAATAAATGTATGAATATGTTACGCTTATTTCGAAAGATAGAAACAAGCCGTAAGCATAAGCTTGTACGACCAATAGTATACATTTGGAATAAATTTCAATGAACGAACCGCTAGTGATGATGTATGCTAGGAACTAGCATTATAAAGTGAAAACGACATTAATAAGAGCTCTGGATCAGATTCTGACTTAAATGTGATTATGAAAGTAATTTACTTGATTTAAGACGAAGGGACAAAGCGTACAAATACGTTTATGCATGAATGAGACTCTTGCCAAGGTCCTGAATGCATCTATGTTGTATTAAGCATCGTGAATGAATAGATGAAAAAGTAAGAGTAGAAGTGGTCTAGTTGGAACGAGAAAGGTTTCGGGGACGAAACCTCCATTAAGGGGGGTAGACTTGTAACACCCCAAAAATGTTTAGTATTATAATAAGTGCAAATAAACAAAGAATTCAACTTAGTTAATGAAAGTTGGCAAAATGATAGTTATTTTATGGGGAAAAAACCCTAACTTAAACACTCTTTCAAAGTGGAGGGTTCAATGTGTAAGTAATAAATTAAAAGGTTTTAACTATTAAATAAAAAAATTAAAAGAAAATACCCATAACTGAGTTCTGGTCGATCGCACAAGAGAGCAGGAAAAGGGGTGAAACCCTAACTTCAAGAAATCAAGAATTGAGCTTGAATCAAAGGAGAAATCTAATGCATGAACCCCTAAATGCGAGTAGCTAACCTCAATTTCTATAGTGGTAAGTTTAATTTTCTGAAATCATGATTTGTTTAATGAGGGGTTCAACCCAATCTCGAATTTTATGTCTAAATGTGAGAAATCTGAGTTAGGGTTACCTTCTAGGACAAGAATCATGTTGTTTTTAAGGTTATTTGAAAGATTTTGGTAAAAACCCACTTTGTGAAATAGTGGTACGAATAGGATGATCAAAGTAGCTATAATTATGTGGAATCTTGAAATATGATGATGTAGTAATGCTTGAATCTTAGAAGATTTATGTAGGATAAAAGAAGGTTATGAACATGGGTTGATTGTTGATGAATTATAAGATGAACTAGTAGGAATTCATGCTTGGTATACTTGTACATAATGCTAGTAAATACGATGCCCACCAAGTGTTTGATGAAATGCTTAAAAGAATAATAGGTATAATTTGGAAGGTGAATGAATGAGAATTAGTTGTACTAAATAAACGAATGAATGTGTTGTTATAGGTGCGAAAGAAGAAGGTTCCCACACTAGGAAATCGGAAAGTTCACGAGATCGAGGTACGTTAGTGTACACCGCATTTCTATATTTATGAAGTTGTCATATGTATAATAAATCCTACTTGCATTGTGTGGTTATGTCAAAGTTGTTAGAATTGAATTCAATGGACGTTGAAAGTAATGCTAAAATCCGTCATAAACGGATTGTGAGGAATGATTAAAATACGAAAGTTAACGCATCATATCCGGTACTTTTCGTTGAACCGGGTATGGGAAATTATGTATGAAATGGACGAAAGTCTATTCGATCCGTCCTTCTCGGATCGGAGTATGATGTAAGAATGTAATGACTATGATTGTTCATTATGAACAAATCGAATGAAGGTGATGTAATGATGCTAGTATCCGTTCCTAACGGGTATGTTAAGTAAAGTATGCTTAGCCTCTATTGAGACAAGCATGTAAGGAACCGTTTAACGGTTAGCAAAGTAATTGAATGATGCTTAACCGAGAAAGAAACAAACGGGTTTATTACCTAAAATTTGTTAGTGGCGAAATACTAACCTATTTGTTATGTCAAATGTAGGTAAATCCTCAATGTAGGCGACTTGGCAATTTGGAGCGAGCATATGCACACTTTATGATCATCAAGCGCTTCCGCATTTATGTATTAATGTTTTGGGTCAAATGCTTGTTTTTGTATATCATTGTTAGTAGTTACACTTGTTAACACTTGGTGTATGGTTTTTAGTCGTGTCTAGTCGAACGGGTCTTAAACTTGTTTGTTTAATGATGGTTAATACAGGGATACACTCGTCTTACGAACGGGTCATGCCCAAATTTTGTTAAAATCACATATTAATGATATTAGCGTTTTCACCTTTTAAATCGAGAAAGATTTGTACACTTTAAAAATTTATGTTTCTAGCGTCTTTTGGATGTCATTTCTACTAGACGCAAATAAGGGCCTTACAGGGATACGGTATTATAATAATACCGATTGGTCGGGTATTGAATGTTTAATCTTATTGTGATTAAATTATTGAGGTAACCCGGTTTAATCTGTATTGTTTGAAATAAAGACCTTTAGGGGTTAATGACCATGTCCCGGATATCCTTGACATCATTGTATTATAAAATGGTCACGCTTTATGCACGGGGTGTAGGCATACACCTAACAGTTGTTTAAGGAAAAACGGTATCTCACTCTCTTGTGGGCCTATACTTGTGGCGTGTCTGTTAATCTGACTCGGTTTCTACATCGGGCCCTGAACGTACAACGAACATGTAAATTTGTATACAAGATTATAAATATAATTGTCCCAAGTTATAAAGAGTTTGTGCCTTGTGCATTCAAATCAATTTTTATTAAACCTTTTCAAAATGATTCGGTTGAGTGTATTTACCAGTGAAAACTGACGTATTTTCCAAAAGGGTTAAGTGGCAGGTACTGAACGTAATTGGCTGGAAGCTCAGGGCGTTTATAAGGAATCTTGCAAATTCTAGGCGCCTAAAGTCTGTTGAACAATGTTTATGTTTTAAGATCCGCCTGTGGATCCTTTACTTTCCGTTGTAATACTGGATATTACTTTATATTCGGATTGTAATAAATTTATCTTTTGCTTCCGCTGTGCATTCATATATATTGTGTTGTTTGACTATGATGATATCAACTACGTCATGATACTCCCCTACCGGGCCCACCGGTGAAACGTGGAAATATCGGGGTGTGACATAAAGCATACCATAAATTACTCTTTTCATACTTGACTCGAGAATTAAGCATCTTTTTTTTACGTTTGCTACAGTTACTTATACTATGCACACCCTTAGGTTTAACCTCAAATCATTTCATTCATGACTTTATCATTAGCTCTCTTCACGCACTACTTATTCTACTTAAGTAAATATGTTGTGCGAGTTCATCGTACGAGTGTTTAACCGTTACTTCAAATTTTCACTCAAGGAATTTGAGATTTCCTCCTGATGACATAAATTCGTTCTTATGTTGACTGTTGGAAGTTATACATTCAATACCATACCGTACTTATCACACCCTTCGTTTCATTCATAAGTTCTATTCAATCTACACATTCTTAATTATCAGTCATGAGTTAAGCATTTTATTATCCTTGATTTCGTTGCATAGACCAATGATCCACGGCCCGGATCATCCTGCTCCTTCATGAGTTCTCACCATAACCGGATTAACCTCATTCATCCATGTGGTGAGCTTCCGCTCGTGCACATCATTTTTCAACACTACCAACTTTATTACAGCGAGAGTTCTACCTCCTTCATCTATAAAATTTAGGATTAGCATATTTCGTTCAAATTCCTTCAAGTATGGCGCTTATCAACTCATCTTGTTTACATACTAATCCTTTCTAAATTCTCTTTTCTCTTCTCTTCTTCTTCTTTTTTTTATATACATACATTAGTTCATTTTACCCGTTCACAACGGGTCAATACATGACCGTTCCCTAACGTATCATTTCCACTAGATTGACCCGTACTCATCGGGTCATTACATGACCATCCTTTAATATACCATTTTCATTTGTTCATTCACTATATTTGGTGTTAATTCACCTATGTTCTCTCACAGATCCCTTACTAATGAGTATCCTACATTACACATTGCATTTCTTACGTAATACTTCCAAAATTTGTAAATAACTATTATTTACTGACTTCTGCAATTTAACCTTTGAAAGTCAACCACCACTTAGTACTTATTGTATATAAGTATTGTAGTGCGCATTGTACTTACTTTCAATTCGAACATACTTACAAAACGTCTTTAGCTAACATCTTAACGAATATTCTTTCCATACCTTTCATTAACATTACCAAGTTCTCATTTCCGTCTTAAAACTTCTCAACTAAAATTTATGACCGGTTTACCCCTATAATGAGGTCTTACCGGTTTAACATTATGCCAACCATTTCAACAAAACGTACCTTAACATTCCTCATTTACTTATACGTTCCACTTTGATTTCGAATATTCAAGCACGTATACATCTTCATGTAAATAAATTCGAAGTGATTGCGAAATCACTTACCTTTAGTGTCCATGTTCATTCTTGCCTCATCGCTTCCTTTTATCCCGTTTGCCATCCATGCTTGAGTCGATTGACAAGATTTCCATCCTTACGTATCATTACGTTCGTAACATTATTAGCTTATGTGAGCATACATACAACTATTCACTTTCTTTCTATTCATACGTTAATTGACTTTCGTTAGTCAAATTTGTATAAATGAGACATTTATTAATAGTTATCACATTTCAAATCCGTACAACTAAACTATCATCGAGCATAACACGTAAATCATCTAGTACATAACACATTAACTCTTTACTTTAACAATTGTTTCTAATGGCCATTCCATGATATACCTATACTGTTGACTTTCAGAAAGTCAACTGTTTTACTTACACACTTTAAACTTTTGAACATGTATTCATCTAAATATGGTAAGCCATAATGTTAATATCCTACACATTTCATACTCGTATTGTATGACATATACAATTTACGTGATCCTCTAAACAATACACATATACATTTACATATACGTATTTTCACATGCTAAAGCTCCATGATTCTACAAATAGCAAATATCATTCAAGGTAACTATATAACATAATTCCAACATATCCTTTACTAATAAACTCGTATGATTCATATTTAGCACATATTCGCCTCTTAATCATAATAAAGCAAATCATTATATACACATAAGTATCACACCTTTCAAGCACAAGGTACAAGCCTCTAATGCATAATTCTGATCAAAGCATACATTTATCCGAATTCTCATACGAATTCCATCTAACTCACATTCTTCAAGTTATTTTACCACTAATCTCATCATTTTCATTTTCATTCATTAACAAATCATATTCTTTCACGCATCAAAGTACTTTAATATATATTTACTTCATTCATCATTTATATTCATACGTTTCAAACTCAACCTCTTACGTTCGTCATTCATTTCGTGACATTCAATACATTCCATTCGTCTTTTACAATTCTTATTCCATTACTCTAAAACTATTATGACCCTACATAACTTGACATGTCTTCTAAGAACTTGACGGAATCATAAAAATGGGCTTTCGGGAAGTACGGGAACCAAAGATATGAAAAATAAAAATTTTCATCGATCTAAAGCAGTCCGGGCCGTCGGCGACGCCCGGACATGCCGTCGGCAACGACACCCAGAAAGTGGCGTCAGCCACAATTGTGCATTGGCAGGAGATCTGGGCGTCGGCCCAGCTAGCTGCGTCGGCGGCGCACCAGACTGGCGTCGGCGACGGCTAGTCTGGTGTCGCTTCGCTGCAGATCGTAACTTGGTTGTTCTAATCGTTTCCCGGGCCCGTTTCCAACCGTATGGGTCATGCAACTCCCTATATCATCCCCATTATTACTTCCCCACATAACTAACTTAAAAAAAATTCATACCGTAAACACATCATACACACTTTCATCTACCGAAAACTTATACTTTTACCTCATGTGCGGTCTTGGAACGAACACACCCATCGCGCGAGCTACCAGTTTGAGTTCAAGCACTGTTACTTGTGCTTGAATCCCTCAAACCTCAGCTCTGATACCAACTTGATACGCCCACTTTTACATACGGTCAAAACAACATGTAAAAATGTCGTTAATTTAAAACTTTCATTTTTATATAACGCCCATTTCTTTACATTTTAGACTTAGATAATTATAAACAATTAGTTATAGAAAATTCGGCATGACCCGATCGTAACATGAGCATATCCCTGTTTTTGGCAAACTTTATTTCAAGTAAATTAACGACACTTTTAAAAGACTTAACAAAACCATAACATTACTTTTAAATGTCTACCAACATCTAGAAAATTTTTAAAAGATCCATCAAGTCAAACTTCAAAAGTCTAGCTACTAAACAAAACTAGTTACAACAAAATACTTTTTGACCATAACCATTGTTACTAAAAGTAGCGGAATCGCATATAGGCGATATGGGTGCTCGTTCCAAGTCGCCGAACCAATTAAGTTGAAGTTTTACCTACATCAAATAACAAATTAATGAGTTAATTCGTCATCCATATCATCTTTTTCAAATAAACCAATTTATCCATCTCTTGCCTTTACATTATTCTTTTGCACATACTACCCGTTGAACGGGTCATTACATTCCCGTCTCAAAATAGAGACGTAACATTCCATTCCTTACTTACCCGTTAGTAACGGATAATAACATTCTTGTCATAACTTTCATTCGGTCCGTTGAACACGAACTAATACTTTCCTTTCATTCTTTCTCTTTACACTCCGACCCGAATATAATGGGTCGAGTATTATTATCCTTCTTTCATTTCTTCCTTTCATCGTTCGGTTCCTTTGGAATGAACCGAACATGATACAACTTGCTTTCTAAAACTTTTATTTCATAAGACCCGTTCATAGCGGATCATTCTACATACTACATAAACTATCATGAATATGATTTTTAGTACAAACGGTAAATCATCCATTAAAGTTAGAAGGCATAAAACAACATACACTATTTTAGTGCGACTAGGGCTGTAAACGAACCGAACGAACACGAACGAGACCTTGTTCGTGTTCGTTTGTTAAAAAATATATGTGTTCGCGAACCGTTCACGAACACTTATCGAACGGGATTTTATGTTTGTGTTCGTTTGTTAAGGAAATGAACTTGTTCGTGTTCGTTTGTGTTTGTTTGTTAATTTTAGGCAACGAACGTTGGCGAACACAAATGAGCACAAACTAATGTTCATGAACACAAATGGAAATAAACGAACACAAACAATCGTTCATGAACAGAATATATAATACACTGACACTTATTAAATATTTAATTTGTCAGAATTTTGATATATTTAAATAAATATAAAAGCTAAAAATATTAATGAACTATCAAACACAAGCGAACACGTTATCGAACGTTCACGAACATAAACGAACGCGACCTCTGTTCATGTTTGTTCATTTAACTAAACGAACGAAATTTCTTGTTCGTGTTCGTTTGTTTAATAAACGAACGAACACAAACGAACTTCCCGCCGAACGGTTCACGAATTGTTCGCCGAACGTTTGGTTCGTTTACAGCCCTAAGTGCGACCCATTCATACGGTTCGATTACAAAACATTCCAACATACATTCTTTAGTGCGCCCCGTTTATGCGGTTCGACTACATAACATTCCAACATACATTATTTTAGTGCGACCCATTCATACGGTTCGACTACAAAACATTCCAACATACATTCTTTAGTGCGACCCGTTTACGCGGTTTGACTACATAACATTCCAACATACATTATTTTAGTGCGACCCATTCATACGGTTCGACTACAAAACATTCCAACATACATTCTTTAGTGCGACCCGTTTACGCGGTTCGACTACATAACATTCCAACATACATTATTTTAGTGCGTCCCGTTCATTCGGTTCGACTACATAACATTCCAACATATATTCTTTTTCTTTGACCCGTTAGTGATGGGTCTATTACACGACCATTCTATAACGCATTTCGAATACCACTATATATCAATAAACATTACTACAAGTAAACTTTAACCGTACAAGTAACGTACCTCGTTCTTGATTTCCTTGTTGCTTCACGTGACTTGAACCTTCTTCCTTACACCTATACATAACCATTCATACTTAGAATGCATGTCTTATACTTATTTACATACATCTTTTGATAAGACACCATATATTTTTAAGCCTACTTCATAAGCACATTCAAGTCATGATCATTACTTAAGGTTTATGACTAACATGGTTGAATTCTTCATTTAGGCATTTCATCAAACACTTGGTATGCATAACATCAACAAAGCATAAAGTACAAGTGTTCAAAGCATGTTTCTACCAATTCATTCTTAGATTATCAAAATCAACCAAAACTTCATACAAGAATCATACCAAATCAGTTTCAACTATCAATTATTTACCAATAACAATTCTCACACTTAACCATTACAACAATATGCACATAATTCATTCATGTTCTTCACAATCTTCCTAATTCAAGTGGGTTTATACTTCAAGTCATTCAATTAACCAAACTCAAACAAAATTCTTGTTCTATTGTGTAATTCTAACTCACAAATACACAATTATTCACATTACTATAAGATTGGGTTAAACCCCATTTTTCACAATTCATCATTTTAAGAAATTCAACTTACCACTTTGATGAACAAGCTTAGACGATTAAGATTTTGAGTTCATGCATCTGATTTGGCTTCTTAAACCCTTCTAATTTTGAGAATTTTGGAACAACAAGGGTTGTTGTTCTTGCCCTTCTTCTAATCGACCTCCAACACACACACTGAATGTGTGAAATATGTGTTTTATTTTAGTTAATAAAACTTTCATTCAATTGTTCAACTTTAGTCCCTCAGGTTCTAGCTTTATTTTATTGATGCACAAATTCTCATTCTTTCTATGTTATCATTTCATTTATTTAACTTAGTTATTTAACTAAGGTTATCATACTACATTCTTAGAACTGATTTTAAGATAAATAAATAAATTGCATATTTTTGGGTGTTACGTGTAGAGGCAGACGAAAAGATGAGAGTGGCCGGTTTTATGAACGTCATTACATCCAAATACCTTACAAGAGATTTCAACAAATCCCTACCTAAGACCTTGGAAGAAGCTCTCGAAAGGGCTGAAGCCCATATCAGAGGAGAAGATGCTGTAGACATAAAGGAGCAGAGAAAAAGGGGAGCTAGCTGGCGAGGCAACAGCCCCACTAGAAAGAAGGGCAACTTTAATCCCTATGACAGGCGTCAAAGGGGTTCAGAGCAATGAAGGTCTGAAGGTCGGAACCCTCCTAGCAGGGAGAAGACCATAAACTTCACAGCCCTTACAAAAACCCCCCAAGAAATCCTTGCTACGGAGGAAGTGAAACAAAGCTTTCGGCCTCCTTGACCTCTCCTAAAAAACAAAAGGAATGAAAATTCCACCTAATTTTGTGAATTTCATGAAGAGAAGGGCCATCATACTAACAAAGAGTGCTACCGATTAGTAAAAGGCTAGTCGTGACTTTTTATTATAGAAAATTATTATAGTCATTCACAAGCATACGCGGAGTACAAATATGTAATAGGTTTGCACATATGATTTTCTCATATACATGTTTTCAGTATGTCGCCTACCAGACAATGGCGGAGGCAATGAATCAGGAGATGTAGCACATGCTACCCCTCAACTCCGTTTTAGTAGTGTAAAAATAACCTTCAACTCCGTTTACGCAATGTAAATTTTTTTATCTTTTTATACACATGATACCCCTAACCCTAAAAACATAAATTGAGATATCTCTGAATTTTTGGGCTAGCTCCGTCACTTCTACCAGAATAACCAATATCAATCCCCTTGTACACTAATATGATCGAGAACTATTTGCTCAACAACACTAACAAAATTTCTATATGTTAGTTTGTGCAATCTTCAAAAACATAGAACAACTGCTATCACCCAGTATGTCAACCGACTACTAATGAGTAGAAAACTTATAAGATAACATAGTCTCTAAATTTGAATCTAAAGAACACCTTAATGTAAAAAAGCCAAAACATATAAAAGATGAAATGGCGAATAAGACATACAATTAAATACTCCATTATTGATGAAACAGTGGTTAACCAAGGGAGGTTAACTCACTGGTCTCGTCAAGTAGGGTTAATCCCTTCTTTCCGAGGATCGGTGGCTGGATCGTCCGCTGGTCAGTCTCCTGCACAAGGAAAACAAATCGTGACTCGTAACAAGGACGATGGGGTGGGGGGTGCTCCTTGTTACCACTCTCCGGCGTGATAATCAGTAATTTGCTTGTGAAGCAAAGTGTGTGATAGTGGTAGTAGTGAGAGAGTTGATAAGTGATACCTCAAACCTGGTCCGGAATGGGTATTTATAGCAGAGGAGTGAAGGAGGGTAATTGAGTGGCTAGACTGACAATGCGCCGCCCTTATGCAGGTGTGTCAGGCTTGTCGGTTGTGGAGGTGAAGCCACGTCCTACTGCGGTGTCAGTCTGTTGCTTACGTATGGGCTGACAGGAGATTGTCATTAGTTCCACTTGCTCTGTGGTGTCAGTCCCACTTGCCTCGTGGGCAGGATGCGGTGCCGCGCCGCATCGCTGCTCGCGGTAACTGCTGTTGTTTCCGCGTTCTCGCTCTGGCCAAGACATGTGGGGGATGCGGTGCTAGGCCGCATCGCCACTTGTGGTGACTGTTGTTGTTGTCCAGATCCCTTGTCGTGACGAAAATGTTCATAGGATGTGGTGCCAGCCGCATCGCTATGTGTAACACCTATTTTCATACACAAGGTAAGTCTTCTCATCCCTTAACCGATTGGATTCGACCGGTGTGTTCGCGCGTGCCCGCACGGACACAGATAAATTCTTGCCGGTGGGGGTTTTTGATAAGGGTGATGGTCACTCGCGGCCATGATGTTGCGAGATCTGGGACCATACCCCTTCAATTATTTAATTGCTACCAATATCCATTAACGGAGACTATATTATACATTCTCACACTTAGATATCTGAAAAACATAAGAAAAAAATATTAACAATTCATAGAACAAAAATAGGGCAAAATAACATTTTAAGACGAAACGTAAAACGGAGTATTATAGGCAACAATAATTCGTGTACGTGTCTACTTTGAAGATATGTTTAATATGATAAAGTAGATATAAGAGTATAAACTTATTAACATGAAATTGGACATATGTCATAACCAATGATATACGAGCAAAAGCTGATACACGATCATCTGATAAATCAAGTAAATATTATCAATTATAACTTAAAAAATTAATAATAACAACACTCTTCACAAATAGCTACTTTCATAGGTTTTGTCATTAAACAAACATCAACAATTATAAAGAAAAAATAAATACAAACATTAACTTTTTTTATTTTTTTTTGAAAAATAAACTTCATTAAAACAAACATTCGACCCAAACGGGCAAAAGGCCAAACAAACAACAACACCCCTGACCCAAAACGGGCAAAGGGCCAAGAAAAACTACAACATATACAAAGGGTATTTACACCAATCTGCCCATTTCATATAATTACAAGGAAATCTATTTTTAACCTAAGCATAACCTTTCGATTTTATCTCCCCTATGATATCCTGCGGACTACATTTTTTCTGATTAAAAACCACCTCCTTCCTTTCTTTCCATAAGCACCAGCATGAGACAATAGCCAACCCGTAAATGATCTTTTCCGCCTTCATACCATTCTTAATGTACCTTTGTATGTCTAAAATATCTTTGAACTAAAAAAAGAATAGCGGCGGGATGTTGCACCAAACGTTGAAGGCCGACCAAACCCGGAAAGCTAACGAGCACGCAGTGAACAAATGCTCCAGTGTTTCCTCGAATTCGCAAAAAGGGCACATGACCGAGTTAATATCCACATTCCTTCTTCTTAAGTTAATTCTCGTAGAGAGCCTATCCAAGTTGCTTCTCCAAGCCATAATATTACACTTGATGGGCACCCATTTACACCACACAAAGTTAGGAGGGTGGCTATTGCCTCTGTCTACAATCGAAGCCTTTTTAACCGACTTCACCGAGAAACCATTCCGTCTATCAACAGTCCAAAGCCAAGCATCCTTATCGTTGGAAAGTCTCAACAACTGAGGACCTAGTGACATTCCTTCTATTCCTTTAGCTCTTCATCTGTCTCAGGCTGTCTAGACCAATGCCAGGAGAGAATACCATTTCCTTGCCCCGCTACAATTCTCTCAGCGACCCTGCACATTTTAAACAACTCCAAACCAAATAAATTAGGCCATCTTTCCAAGAAGGGAAGATTGCCCATCCAAGTATCAATCCAAAAACGAATACCAGCCCCATTCCCGACCTTACCCATGATTAACCGATTTAAACCCTTCCCATTTAATTTTAATTTGGATATCAACTTCACCATATTTTTCCAACACCCCGCTATGCTCCCGTTAAGCGGAATGAAGCACCTTTGATTGTTTTTACCATGACAAGCTTCCACTACTTTACACCCCAGATTATGGTTTTCGGCCCTAAATCTCCATCCCCATTTAACAAGAAAAGCCTCATTAACCTCTTTGAGCCTGTTAATACCCACCCCACCTTTTGTCTTAGGCCAAGTGACCCCCTCCCAAGCCACCCGGTTCATTTTGGAATTTCTACTAGAACCCACCCATAAGAATTTTCTCATTTTGGCTTCGAGGGTCTTGATAACCCCATCCGAAGCCTTATATAAGGAGAAATAATAAATAGGCAGACTTTCCAACACCGGATTGATCAAAGTAAGCCTTCCCCCTATCGACAAAGTTTTAGCTTTTCAAACCGATAACCTTTTATCAAAAACCTCAATAATAGGTGTCCAGTTGTTAATTCTGTTCATATTAGCCCCCACCGTAATCCCCAAGTAAGTTAGTGGGATAGAGTACGTTTACACCCAATCACTTTAGCCATATCCGACACATCCCCACTAACAACCCCCAACCATTATATGTTAGATTTTTGAAGATTGATTTTTAAACCCGAACAAAGATAAAATATTCTCAATACCCTCGCCACGTTCTTCAAATTATCCCTATCCCATTCCCCCAATAAGAGAGCATCATCAGCATAGAAAATGTGAGATATTACCGGACCGTTATTTATTGGGAGGTTGAATTCCTTTGAAAAGCTCTTCATTCCTAGCTTTGCACAACATGCTAGACATGGCTTCCATGACCAGAAGGAACAGAAACGGGGATAAAGGATCTCCTTGTCTAACCCCTTTGGTACATTTAAATTCAAAGGTCGGAGACCCGTTCACAAGAACTGAGGACCTAGCCGAAAGTAGGATCCCTTCGATCCATTTACATCATAGTTTAGGAAAACCCATTTGTCCCATGATATCCAAAAGAAAACTCCAACAAACATTATCGTAAGCTTTTTCAAAATCAATTTAAAAAAAAAAGCCTTTTTTATTATATTTTTTAATCAAAGCCATGAGCTCATTTAGCATAAAAGAATTATCCAGTATGTACCAAACAAAAATAGGGTCATAGCCATTAGCCCATAGAGAAAAATAGGGCCCATATGGTGGACTGGGCCTTTTAAAAAACCCCTAGGTTTTCAACCTTATAACCACAGTCCACACTTTCATCTTTATAAGCCGCTCTTCATCTTCATCAAAGATTCATGATGTCTTCCAATCACTAACCTCTGTTTACATGCTATATTTGTTAACTTTGAAGCCGAATTAAGATTTTTGGTCAAATTCTCACGGCGGTCATCTGAAATCATTCTTTTTTGTAAGGTGTGATGTATTGATCCAATCGTTCTTATAACAATAAATTTCTTTTATGATAATGGTTCTAATGATAATGCTACTGTAATTTTTAGAATTTATTATTTTTTTTATAAAAGAAATTTATTTTGTTGTTTTGTTAAAATGGGTATGAAATTTGACCCGCTGGCTAAGTTATTAACTTTTAATGCCTTTTGGGATGAATCATCACCCTAGATCCATTTCATTTTGTGATAATTATCATTAATTTTTTTTCAAGAATTATGTGAATATCATGAAATGATATATTTTTCTGGATATTTCTGTTTTATAGTAATACATATTCATTGGTATATTCTTTCAATATTGTTTTATAACTTGGTTTTTAAAAAACATGAAGCACTTGAGGTGAAAGATGTGCCGTTCATGTATGTGAGGCATTGTATAATAAACTTTAGAGTTAATTGCCAAAATCGTCCCTGAGGTTTAGGCACGTTTGTCATTTTCGTCTAAAATGACACTTTTATACCAAATTGCCCCCACCGTTTGTAATTTTTTGTCATTTTCATCCGAACACTAACTTAGTTTATTTTTTCTGTTAAGTTGAGGATATTTGGATTAAACTGGCAAATATAAAACCACAGGGATGATTTTGGCTATTTACTCAAACCCTTTTTAATTTCTTTAATTTAATTATGAGTAGTTAGTCCCTGAGGTTTGCACAAAATAACAACATTAGGTACTAATAGTTTAAAATCACATTCTAGGGTATTAACTTTTCATTTTGTAACGTTTGAGGGTATTAACTTTTCATTTTGTAACGTTTGAAACTTTTCATTTTGTAACGTTTGAGGGTATTAATTTTTCATTTTGTAACGTTTGAGGGTACTAATAAAATGTGATTTTAAGCCTTTAAACAGTGCTAATACCCTCAAACGTTACAAAATGAAAAGTTAATACCCGAGAATGTGATTCTAAACTATTAGTACCTAAGGTTGTTATTTTTTGCAAACCACAGGGACTAACTATGTAATTAACTCTTTAATTATTTTTGTTACATATATAATAAAAAAGAATATACATGGAGTTTTTAGAAGAAAAAATTAATAGTTTTGTCACATAATTTTTATAAATTTTCATCAAAATCACTAACTCAGTTTATTTTTTCTGTTAAGGTGAAGGATGTTTTAAATTTTATAAATTAAGACAAAAATTAATTTACAGCTTCTTTATATAAATCAATTTTATAAAGAGAAAACGTCATTGGTGTGCAACAAATAACAATCGATTACAACTTTTAGTATTTATCAGTTGTAGAGATAAAAAAAATTGTAAAACCTTACATATTTTTTATATGTGTTGCGCATCTAGGAAATATGTTGATAGAAATAAAATATTTATTTAATTAAGATTATGAGGGTTACTAACTAATACATATTCTAAGTGGCTTGAGTAAAGAAACTTTTTTGTTCATAGCATTATAATTACAATTTGGTGGGTAATTTTAATGTTTGATAACGATGCGTTGTTTGATAGGGGGGCACTGACTTCTGTTTTTTCCTTAGGAGCGAATTTAAAAGAGTAGAAGATGAATTACAAACTTGGTACATATGATAAGATTTTTTTATTTGACTCTTTTCAATAAGGTCACCAGCATTTTAGTTTTATAAAATTTAGAGGTTTAAGTAGATTTTATTTTTATAAAACTGATCTATATAAAAAATTAGAAATTAATTTCTGTCTTAGTTTATAAATATCTTTCGCCTTAATAGAAAAATTAACTTAGTGGTTGGATGAAAATTTATAAAAATTATGTGACAAAGCTATTATTTTTTTCATATAAATGTTGCATGTATATTCTTTTTTATTATATATGTAACAAAATCAATTAAATAAAGAAATTTAAAAGTGTTTGAGTAAATTGCCAAAATCGTCCCTGTGGTTTTATATTTGCCAGTTTCATCTAAATATCTTCAACTTAACAGAAAAAATAAACTAAGTTAGTGGTTTGGATGAAAATGGCAAAAAATTTACAAACGTTAGGGGCAATTTTGTACAAAAGTGTCATTTTAGACAAAAATGGCAAACCTGCCCAAACCTCAGGGACGATTTTGGCAATTAACTCTAAACTTTATAATATTTTCATACGCATTGATTGCTTTTACTGCACAAAAGCAATGAGGTCTAAGACTGTGGCGCGAAGCACAAAAATGTCGAGTTTTTATCGTATCCGAGGCGTAAACTAATTATATATATATTTTTTATATATCCCATACATACCCCTTAGGTTTTTAGCTTTCTCTACCCAAAATATAGTTGCAAATAAGGTTTTTGTATGACTTTAGCATGTACAAGCCAAAAAAACACAAGGTGCAACAGTTAGATGCATAAAAACCCCTCGAGTACGAGAGGCGTGCACTGCCATAAAATCCAAAAAAGCGCGTTTTTTGGCACTTCTTGTAATTACTATAGGCGTTGAGCGAAAAAGCCCCAAGGTGTGTGCCTTGTTGCGCCTCGCGCTTAAGCATGTCTGAGGCACACCTTTTACACATCATTCTTGTACAAGGTTTGGTTCAAGTTTGACAAAATTTGATCCATTATGAATGTATATGGCACTGGATGCTAAACACATGGAAGCAGCAAGGGAACATTATTCCCAAATGAAAACACACACAAGCGGTAGTTGCATAGTGGGACTAGAAGAATGACCAGACTTGAACACCACTGCTCGCGAGACTTTTGGTGTCAAATGTCGAGTCAGGAGGAGCGGGATACTCAATATTTTTTTCATTACGAAACTTGTTTGTATAAGCACACTCGAAGGCTTGACAAACTAGATATAATTAAAGTTTGTTTGGCTCAAAAGTTGTGCAAGATTTTATGTTGTCAATTTTGATATTGTTCGCTAGCTTTGTTTGCTAGATGATTTCCAACCAAATTGACAAACACCAAAATCTTTCAACATACATAAACAGTTTTCACAATTTAGAAATTTAGGTTACTGAGGATGTAATAACAAAGCTTTTAAAGAACTAAATATGAAAGATATGTTATTACTAGTGATAATACCCGCGAACATCGCGGTTTTGACAAAATGATATGTTTTTTAGGTTCTGAGAAAAAAAAATTACGTTTATGATGATCATAATGAAATTCTACGAATGAAATTATTATAGAAATCTGAAGTCCATAAAGTAAATTCAACGAATCAATGTAAACTTTTGAGAAACATATATCCTATTATATCATGACCCTTTTATTAAATAGAAAACTAAAGTTTACAGTCATTGTTTTCAAATTTCAACTCTACATTTATTTGACAACTTATACTTTTATTCTAGTAGTCGTCCGTTTGACCTAGTTAGTCATAGTAATGCCCCTAATTACAGCCTCACTCTGCCCTCATATCACAATCACTTCCCGGGTGGATCTCAAACAATCAATCATCAAACTCAAGAGTCATCGTTTGAAAATGATAATATACATATATCATCAAAAACAATCTGACAAATCAAACAATCAATCACCAAAAACAATCTTCAAGTTGCAGACCATAATACACCCATTTGATATACCAAATACAGCCAAACAGACTCAAAACAACACACACAATACAATCTTATTTAGGCTACACCAGACAGATCAAAACTTTTTCATTTCTCCCATGTCACACCAGCTATCCTTGATCGATTCTTTACCAGAAGAAGCTAACCACTTAAATTTCTTCCATCACGTTAGATATCGCCGATTGTTTGTCTTTAAAGAGGAATGCATTTCGAGCTTTCCAAAGGCTAAAAAACAGTTTGTACAACCCCGATAAACACCTTTTTCCCCTTTATTGACTCGTTCAAAGCCTCGTGAAGTTACAGCAAATCCGCCAACTAAAAAGCATAAATAGGCGGTACTTTGCACCATCATGAAACAATCTGCCAAACTGCAACGAAAAATGGCATGTGTTGAACTTATATCTAATGAAGGACACTTAATCAAGGATGGACTCCTTAACAAAATATGAACCTTATCTAAATATCTATAATTCGAAACCATGTCTTGGAACATTTTTCGGCTACGATACGTGATTAACGGAAGCGATAGACATACTGCACTCACAAGTCCCATACCCACTTATCCAAAGAGGACCTATAGTTTCTGGTTGCAACAAATGGGTCAACTCCGAAAGCACCCGTAATTCAACGCTACTTAGATCTTGCCTTTGCCAAACCCAATTGAGAACAACCCCACACGCACCCACCCTTACTTTGTCAGCTACACAATACCACTTACACTTTACCAGTTCAAAAGGCGTTGGGAACCTTGATGCCAGCGAAACGAATCTTAATCTATCCAAACGTCAAGCCAAAAGAAGATATCAGTTCCATTCACAAAGTTCCTTTGATGGCTTTACTTAAATCAATTCCCAATTTACCCATGTCAATTTTTATATTACCAATTGCCTTCCACAGACCAAAACTTGACACTTTGGCTGGAATATTACACCATAATCGTAATGATAGTAAAGTGTTGGAATTGATTAAGTGATAGTAATTCAACTATTCAGGTGATTAAATTAGTGTTTAAGAGAAACCTGAAGTTGGAACATGATATGTAGTCGTAGAGAAACTGCAAAAATATAGCACATGAGGTGGATAAAAATGCATAACATAAAATGA
The DNA here is from genome assembly GCA_030545235.1 of Helianthus tuberosus. Classification (NCBI taxonomy): domain Eukaryota; kingdom Viridiplantae; phylum Streptophyta; class Magnoliopsida; order Asterales; family Asteraceae; genus Helianthus; species Helianthus tuberosus. The sequence goes on from CM060390.1 coordinate 148,414,692, forward strand.
TTAGAGAAACGTTAACCTTGAATGTTACTTTTATCTGTGTCAATCTTTTCAAGGATATCACTTTCAGTAAGAACAATAGGGATACTTTCTTCCTGTATAGATGAAGGACTTTCAAAACCCTTTCATAGATCCCCATAAGTAGCTCCCTTTTAAAAGTAAGCATCACATTCATTTCCTTTGGTAGCAGTGCTGTAAAAAAACAAAGGAATAATAATCTCATGAAGAAGGTTTAGTTTTAATGTCGACTGCCAGCAATCTTCCCGCAAATGGACGATATATCTCTAGAAAACCATCATAACATACTATAGATAACTATATAAATTGTAGATAACTTTTAACATATACATAATTACTATACAAACCAAGACACACAAAAGAAACTCGCATCACGGCAAAAAAGAGTTGTAATTGCACATGTACCTCACTCATGTAATGGGTATCCGTTGAAGGTACACGTTCAGTTTGGACATCCCCCTCTTTGACCCGTCAAAAGAAAAGTCTAAAATAGAATTCAAACTATATATATAGTAATAGCACATTGAAGTTTGGTTATGAATTTTCAAATTTTATTAGGTGCCAATTTACCAGTGTCTTCCTTATAAAAATTAGAGAAATTCCATGGATCTCTGGTGTTGGTTCATAGAAAAAATATGTCACTAAACACGAAACAAAGAAAACACTAATAACATTACAATGACAACGATGGGAGAATAGAAGGAAAAAAACCCTTAGAGATTTATTCCTTATAACAAATTATATAAATAGATTGAATAACATGAATTTAAGAAGAAGATTGGAATAAAGGAGTCGGTGTCGAAAAACGCTAACCTGGGTGTGGGTCAAAAAGGGCCGACCAACAACACTTTTTGTATCTTTCTTTAATAAATGATTAATGTGTTCAACTGGATCACAAAACTACAATAGTCATTAAACATTTTCTCAGAAAATTAACTTAGAAAATTTTATGCATTTGTATATATTTCAGATGACTTTTCCCTGATTAGCCAGCTCAACCAATTTGAATGTTATAACAACAATAGTCTTAATATTTTTTTCTTTTCTTCTTTTTTAAGAACTCTATTAGCTTTAAGTGATGTATTTACATGAACCAAACCTACCCTATTGGATCAAATTTACCATCCCCAATCAACACTTTGCTAGTGAATGTATAAATTTGGTTACTTTTAAGAGGTAGAGAATGAGACCTTGGAAGCATAATCTTTGTGAATCACATTAACCTGTTGTTCCTTTGTGAGATTAGAGTTAATTTTTCCCTAAAAAAGAATCAAACAAAATTTAAGATCACCAAGAAAACATAGGTGTGGATGTTTTAAACATGAGACTCACAAGTTTAAATGCACTGGTTCATATCTTTGAGAATTTCACTTTCTGTTCATCCACATTAAAAGCATATATAAAAACAACTTTCAGACCATATCTGGATATGCATGTCATCTACTTATGTCAAAAATGTTAGTTTAAAGGTGTAAAAGTGTATGACGTTGAAATCATGTATACTTCGAGGCTTATTCGTCACATTCAATTTGAAGTAACAAACGTGAATATTTTGACAAAAAAAAGTCAACTTACATGATAGCATGCTTGCTTATTGGATTGGGTTAACCATTACGATTAGCAAAATTCATCGATGGAGATGGACCCCATTCATTATCTTGTGTAATGAACTTTGGGCTTGTTTAGTTTGTTGAACACTGCAGAGGTGGCTGCAATGAAGAATAAAACAACTAAAAATTGACTCAGTTATTTAAATGAAATTGTCTAAGGAATTGAATTCATAACCAAGCTAGATGTCTTATGGAACTCATTAACATTAGAGAAACGGAGACACTGCTTGAAATGTCAAATTCATACTCATCATCTTATTGTTAACATAAGTCTACATTGAAAAGTAAAAATGAAGTTATTATATACACAGATAAAGATTTATAGGTTTCTAGAAAATATAGAATAAGAAAAAATTGATACTAAATTTAGTAGCCAAGTCAATTAACCAACTTGAGCCACCACTGCAAGTAACAACTCTAGAATCTCCAATATTTGCTACCAGATGATCACCAATAGTTAAAGTCGTTGATGTTGTAGATGATTATTATAGCTTGAACTGTCAGCCAATCATCAGGATTTATTAACAAATTAAACATATTAGTGCAAATATAAAAACGCTATAAGGGTCATATTAGATACAGCAAGTCTGGTTAGAATGCATAATTTTTTTGTACAGTCAAACCGGGCCTAGGCAGGTGGGGTTAACCCACAAACACTTTTCTAACCTTTTTACTAAACAATCGACGTGTTAATCATGATTAGGAATGAACTCGGTATCGGTACCGGCACCGAAAATACCGGTACCGAAAATCGCCAAATATGGGCACTGGAACCGAAAATTGCCAAGAATTATTACAAAAACAATATTAGTACAATAACAATCCAAAACAGTTGATAAAACGACTTCTCTATAGCTATGGCAGTCTTTGTGACTTTCATAAAATAAAATCTGGATGACTTCTTAAATTCTAGTAAAGAGTATTCTTAAGATAGTATGCTATTCTTATCGATCTTGATGACTTATTTGGATAACGATTGCATAATAAATATAAATCAGATTTGAATAATCAGATTTGAGCTTAATGTTAAATTATCTTTGAAATTAAACAATTGGTTGGGTTATATGAAGTCCAAAAATTTCCTTTACTTTTGAAATATTTTCAATTCATAATACACTAAACACATCCTTAATGTGATTGACTGGGTCCATTAAATCTACATAATCTAAGACTACTAAATGGTACTTTAAATAATCTATAATTACTAAATGTCGTGAAGCCCACGGGCGTTCCTTTAAGAAAATTGTTTCAGCAATCAGTATGTCACCCGGGGTCGAACTTACCATAATAAGTTTAATGAATTTATAGAACAAATGGGGTAACCCTTACCAAAATTCTTCATCTTCAGCGCACTGAATCTCCAGTCCTCACCAACCGAGCAATATATATGACAAAAAATAACAAACATTAACCATAAGCGTAAAAAAGTTAACATTGCTCAAAAATAATAAATGTATGTTTAAAGATGAATGATATATAATAAAACTTTAAAACCAATTACCGATTGTTGTAGAGAACGAAACTTCGTCTTAATCTTTTTGGGGAAGTCATGTTGACGTACATCTTCACCGGGAAGGATAAGTTCAATACCTTGTAAATGACATGTACATGTGTTACATGTTCTTATATAATTAAGACAAATGAACATCATGAAAGTATTAAATTTATAAGAAAAGACCCATCAGTATGGTTAAAGTAATCAAAACACTAAAAGACTAAACTAACATGTTCCAAAGTAGCAAAATCTTCATTCAGTTTTGTAGAATTGTAATCATTTTTTTCTCCTAATCCTTGTCATTGACACCTTGTCTTTAATTTGTAAAATATTTGAAATTCCCAATCTATATCCCTAATCAATAGTATACAAATTTGACACCTACTTGTACCCAAAAAAATGCACTGTCATTCACTTATAAATTAAAAAAAAAAACCCTGCAGTTTATTACCATATAAAACCAAATTCCCAGACTGCCCATGCAATGTTATTTCTTTTGAATGTGCAATTGTGTCTGCACCTATGACTTTAAATTTTCTCACAATCGAACTCTAACCTCAATTTTGTTATTTCAACATTAATGTCAATATTAATATCCAACTCAAACTATGAATTCAATTTTCTAAAATACACTTTATTGACCAATTAATATATTGGGAACCTGAATCAGTAGTTAAAATCAGTAAGAAAACTCAGTAAGCTGTAAAGAGTGTATCAATTTGGTAGAAATCATATCAGGTTCATAATTAGAATCCTACCTCAATTGCAGTGTGATCATATCAATTTCAAGAATAAAAAAGACCTCAATGTAGTTCGTAGTCGCTGTACTACTTGGAAGCTTTCAAACCCTACAACTATTCCTTTCCTTGTCTTAGTTGATTTATACCTTTGATGTCTAAAACTGAAATAGATACTAAACTCAAGACAAATTGATAACCTGCTAAGATAAACCTTAAAATAGCCATATAATAAAATCAATCATCATATTTCAGCCTTAGTCCCAAATAGCTTGTTTTGATAAGAACCTGAACTAAAATCCCCCAAATCACGACAACTTGTAACAATTGAATACGAAACTGGTTTTAAGTATATAAAACGATTGTAATCATTATCATTTTCAAAGATCCCATTCAATAATCCTAATCGTTAATAGATAAATATGCGTCTGGCAGACCAATTTTCAGCTAAAGCCATGAGAGACTTACTCTACATGGCAGGGAGCAATAAAAACCCCACAAAAGCTAAACAAAATAATGAATGAAGACTCCTCCTAACCAAGACAAAAGAACATAAACGACAACACAATTGAGTAAACATACCTTTGAATTGATCATTCTTTATATATCATACATCTAATCCTAAGCTTATGATTAAACATATCACTAAATTATGTCACAAGACAAAACCAGCAAGCATTAATGCGACATCTTAATAACATAACAATCGGTCCACAAATAATAGATGACTAATAGATGCAAATCTCGATAATGAATATAAATATATACATATGAATTTATGTTCTAGATCTGCGTGCAAAACATCAGAATATGTAATTTCAATCGAATACAGGAAAAAGTAATAATAACTGAAACATAAGATGTAGGATAAAGGGAATCAAAAAAACGAATCGAAACCCTAAATTTTCAAGAGTGTTACATTACAATCAATATAAAAAATCTAACAGAATCAACAATCATATTTAGCTTGCTTGAAGGTATCGTACACATGATTGAGAGAAATCCACATAAAAAAGGATGAATAATCGAGTGTGTACAAACCTGTTGATTGAAAAAGAATGAGCAGATGGATTGGATGAGAGAAAGGAGTTTCTGGAGCAAAACCCTAGATCGCGAGCGAAGGATTGAATTCATGACAAAACTTGAAGAGGCTTTTACAAATTGCTTTGAGAGAGAAGCCACCATTTGAGCCGGATCTGTGAAACGACGACCGGTTAGGAAGCAGAAGAAAGATTTACCTCATCAGACGTTTGAGATTGAGAGAGGATGCTTGGAGAAGAATGATAGAGGAAGCTTGGAGAAGACGCTGAATGTTGGAAACCCTAGTATGCGAATGAAAGGAGCGGGTTGTTGCATTATATATGGAATGAACTTATTGACCCGAATGAGTGATTCGGATCCCGTGTACGGGTTCACCTCAGGGAAATGAAGAGTATAGAATTGGCGGGAAAATGAGGTATGGAGGCTCTAGTAGGTGGACATGTGTCCCCTAGGTATGGCTTTTATTAGATTGTAAAGATGAGATGCAACTAATTCCAAAGAAGTATATCCGCTCCTTTTTGTTGTTTTTCAATATATAGTCACGTGCCAAATATTTGAAGATCGGGGTGCTATGGGTTGTGCTTGAACGCTTGGGTTACTGTCTGCCACTTTATTTGGGACGGCTTCAGCGAATAAGGTGTGCGTGTCTATGCGACAAACGCATCACTGGTTGAGGGGTGGCGCTGTTCTCCTAATGAAAACTAGTGACCCACACAAAAAAGAGGAAGAATTGGCTTATCCTCGAGGAGACGGGGACGCCACACGGGGGTTCGAAAACTAACACCGTGACAATATGCTCTTTTAACACGAGATATTCATCAGTAGTGTGTCACTAGGAATGTTCACTGCAGGTTCCCCTAGTTTTAATAAACAATTTAGGGGAAACTGTTAAATACTGTTCGTTCAGGGTAACAACAAACAAGCAGATTAGTTGGCAAGGCTTCACTAACAACTTTCATCAGTTTAACAGTTCGTTTTAGCTTATATTGCAAGTTTTGAAATAATGAATTTGGTTCATGATTATATTACAAATACCTGCATATTCCATAAATGAGTAACATGTAAAGATAATAATTTTAAACAACCAATTTCAAGTTTCAAACCGAATTGGTCCACTAAACCCACCAAATTGCGAAAAAAAACCATAAACTGCACCTAGGGCTGTAAACGAACATGAACAAGGCCTCGTTCGTGTTAGTTTGTTATGGAAATAAGTGTGTTCATGAACGATTCATAAACACTTACCGAACAAGATTTTATGTCCGTGTTTGTTCGTTAAGGAAATGATTGTGTTCGCGAACACAAATAAAATCGGCGAAAGCAACGGAGGCTAGAGTTGGACGACGGAGGGAGCAACTGAAACTTGAAGAAGTCATAATCGTGGAACAGAGAGGTCAATAGCGTTCGGCAATGTGAATATTGAGGAAGGAAAGAGGAACAGTGCATAAACGCAGTGAAAATATGGCTTCCTATTTTAATTTTTAGGATAAAAAAATAAATAAAATTTAAAGAATATAAAAAGTTTAGATAAAATAAGTAAAAGTAGAAAAATATGATGAACAACATAAACAGACGAAGATGTTGAACGCTCATGAATACAATTGAACGGACGAGACCTATGTTCTTGTTCGTTTATTTAACTTATCGAATGAACATAAACGAACTTCCCGTCAAACAGTCTACGAACTGTTTACTAAATGTTCAGTTCGTTTGCAGCGTTAAGTCTGCACCATTTGAATCTCAAATTGGGTGATTTGCTATTGTTAGGGTGATTATCAAGCATAAACAATATTATCAAATATATACAATATACACATTTTTCATGGTCAACTCACTAGTTTCCATTGGAGGGTTTCTTTAATTAATGCCCATGGCTTTATAGCTTAGTGGCATCTTGGTGGTGGGATAAGGCTTTGGGACCAATAGGTCCTGGGTTCGATTCCCACAAGGGGGGTTTTCCCATATTTATTGGGTTTCCTCCTGAATTGGTGTGACATTATGCCTAGTGGAGATGGATATGATCTGGTGGTTCCTCTGGTGGCACGATGATACTCCAGTGGTCCGTCAGTGATCCTAATTTGCCGTTCAAAAAAAAAGGGTTTCTTTAATTAATGAAGCAATTTAACACTCGATGTTTAACCAAATTCTAAAATATTGCAATCATTGTTGACGAACAAATAACCGACTATTAATTTTCATTGGAGGTCTTCTTTCGCTTCATTATTTATATAATATTTTTTTAATATTTTATTAATCTATTTGTTGACGAACAATTAACCGACAGCTAATATGTATCAGAGATTGACCATGCTTTACAAACTAATGGCTATTATAACGAGTTTGGTGTTTAATTGTTAAAGGCTGTGCTTGAGAAGTAACTATTTTTTTATTAATTTTTATGTTTATATGAACGTATTAGCGGACTAAAAAAATACATTAGGTGGTTGCTATTTTTAAAAAGAAAAAATATAAATTCTTGACCATGACATACAAGAATATGTGTAAATATTGTCATAAAACTATAAGTTAACATTATATTTGAAAATAATAATAATAATAATAATAAGTAACTGTGAGTGGTGTTATCTCTTCATTTATGGTTTGGTGGTAGGAGGCTTGGGTTTTCCAGTGAAGACTCAAGTTCAATTTCCACTTGTGTTATATTAGGGTGGATATAGACAATGAAGAATTTGGACTAGGCCTTGTGTGAGGTTGTCAGTTCGATTCCAGAGTCCAACCGGGTTTTCGTCCCACCGTTTGTTACGTCTGAGAGTTCTGCTCTTGTGGTGACACGCTGTCAAGTGGCAACCGACGATATGGTTTCCTGAGGGAACGCCCAAAAAAACCAAACTTTGAAATCAGCGTGGGTCCTGTTAAGACAACATAGTTTGGTCAAAGTGGGGCAATACAGGGCTCTCATATTTGAAGAGTATGATAACCTTATAAATAAAGTTCACCGTTAAAAAAAAATATGTGTGTGGTGTCAAAGGTAAGATTAAGGTGAATTTGTTACTATTTACAAAATTTTTGGGAGAATAGAATATCAAGTTTTATCGTTTGTTTATTTATTATCAATAGTTCAAATTTTATAAATTTTGTATTTTATACACACAAATGAGTATATTATTTACTAGGTTAAAACCCGTGTATTACACGGGTTGTAAAAATATAATTTTATATAATAAATAGTCAAGATTTATCTTTTAAAAATAAACTTTAATGTATTATTTTCTTATTATAACATTTTACTTTGTTAAATACTAGGTTAGAACCCCGTATAATACACGGGTTGAATAAATGTAATTTTATATCAAATAATAAAAAAAAATATTTTTAAAACCTCGTATATTACACGGGTTGAATAAATGTAATTTTATATACCAAATAATATAGAATATATCTTAAAAAATCTCATTTATTACATGGGTTAAATAAATGTAATTTTATATATTAAATAATAAAAAGTTATATCTTTAAAAACCCTGTGTATTGTACGGGTTGAGTAAATTTAATTTTATATATTAAATAATGAAAAAAGTTACATTTTTAAGAACCTCATGTAATTTTATATACTAATGGGAAATTGGATTTAAATAATCCGAACTTTCACCTGTTGGCCAATAACACTCCGAACTTTCAGTTTGGCCAGCAGCACTCTCAACTTTCATCATATTTTCCCAAAACACTCCCAAACTAACATATCACTAACCAAGTTAGTTTTTAAGTTTTATTTATTACACAAACAGTCCCTGTAGTTATAATTTACTAGTTTTAAGTTTTATTTATTACACAAACAGTCCCTGTAGTTATAAAAAAATCATAAAAATAAAAAAAAATCTAAAAAATCAAAAAAAATTCAAAAAAATCATAAAAATTCAAAAAAATCAAAAAAATTCTAAAAAAATCTAAAAAAATAAAAAAAATCATAAAAAATCATAAAAATTCTAAAAAATATCAAAAAAATTCTAAAAAAATCATAAAAAACCGTTTCGACCCGTACCGTTTCGACGCGAAGTGTTTCGACGCGTACCGTTTCGACCCGGACCGTTTCGACCCGTACCGTTTCCACCCGGACCGTTTCGAACCGTACCGTTTCGACCCGGACCGTTTCGACGCGTACCGTTGAAACGGTACGGGTCGAAAACGGTACGGGTCGAAACGGTCCGGGTCGAAACGGTACGGGTCGAAACGGTCCGGGTCGAAACGGTACGGGTCGAAACGGTACGCGTCGAAACAGTTCGCGTCGAAACGGTACGGGTCGAAACGGTTTTTTATGATTTTTTTAGAATTTTTTTGATATTTTTTAGAATTTTTATGATTTTTTATGATTTTTTTTTTATTTTTTTAGATTTTTTTTTAATTTTTTTAGAATTTTTTTGATTTTTTTTTGAATTTTTATGATTTTTTTGAAGTTTTAGATTTTTTTTTTATTTTTATGATTTTTTTATAACTACAGGGACTGTTTGTGTAATAAATAAAACTTAAAACTAGTAAATTATAACTACAGGGACTGTTTGTGTAATAAATAAAACTTAAAAACTAACTTGGTTAGTGATATGTTAGTTTGGGAGTGTTTTGGGAAAATAGGATGAAAGTTGAGAGTGCTGCTGGCCAAACTGAAAGTTCGGAGTGTTATTGGCCAACAGGTGAAAGTTCGGATTATTTAAATCCAATTTCCCTATACTAATCAATAAAAAGTTATATCTTAAATATTTAAAAAGATATATTAAAAAAAAAACTCGTATATTGCACGTGTTTAATAAACTATAATGTCATATGTTAACACATACGGTCGTCAAAGTTTATCTTTTTAAAATGAACTTTAATTTACTATTTACTTATTATAAGATTTTACTTTGTTAAATATGTATTCTTAACAAATTTTTCATTTAAAATTATTATGATTATTTAATATGATCATAATAAAAATAAACGTTTATATTCTTATCTAATTTTTTGTTTAATATATTATTATTATTATTATTTAATATGCTAATAATAAAAACAAATATTTATCCTTATCTAAATATTTGTTCTTATCTAATATTTTTGTTTAAAATTATTATTATTTAATATAAGAGATAAATAGGAAAATAAGGTGAGAAAACACAGAAAGTGACACGTGTCAAAAAAGATTTTTATTTATTAGTATAGGAAGATGTATTCTTAACGAATTGAGTAAAATGCAATTTTACCCCCTGTGGTTAGGGGTCATTGGCATGTCTACCCCCCCTAAGGAAATAATTGCAATTTTACCCCCCACTGTTCACTGTTATGTCGCAACCTTACCCCCCGGCCTCAAATTTGTTGACTAATCTGTTGACTATAACTTGAAATGACTATAATGCCCTTTCATATTACCCCCCTGTGTTTTGTACTACTCTGTAATATTACCCCCTGCCACCACTCCCACCGCCATTCACCACCACAACCACCACTGCCACCGCCATTCACCACCATAACCACCACTGCCACCGCCATTCACCACCACAACCACCACTTAAAAGCTTGCATCCTTTTTCTTGGATTCTCTGACATATCTCTGCAAATTCAAGACAAAAAAGAAGATGAAGGTATCAAAATCTACACCAACTTTTACAAAGTTTCAAACTTTACATGATCAACAAACACAGGTGTAGATTCAATATCAATGGATACGAAAGACAAGATACTGACAGTAACAGGGGATGTAGATCCAGTGACAGTTGTGTCAAAACTGAGAAAGATTTGTCACACAGAGATTATATCAATTGGTCCAGCAAAGGAGCCAGAGAAGAAAGATGGTGGTGGTGGTGGTGGTGATGACAACAAGAAGAAAGAAGATGATAAAAAGAAAGAAGAAGACAAAAAGAAAGAAGAAGCTAAGAAGAAAGAATTAGAAGCCAAAAAAAAGAAGAAGAAGCTTTGAAATTAACTTATGCTGCTGCTGTTGCACATCATCATAATCATCAGCCATACCCTTATTATAATTATCATCAACAGTAACAGCAACCTTACTATTAGTATAATCATCCTCCTACTCTTATTAAGTGGTGGTTGTGGTGGTGAATGGCGGTGGCAGTGGTGGTTGTGGTGGTGAATGGCGGTGGCAATGGTGGTTGTGGTGGTGAATGTCGGTGGGAGTGGTGGCAGGGGGTAATATTACAGAGTAGTACAAAACACAGGGGGGTAATATGAAAGGGCATTATAGTCATTTCAAGTTATAGTCAACAGATTAGTCAACAAATTTGAGGCCGGGGGGTAAGATTGCGACATAACAGTGAACAGTGGGGGGTAAAATTGCAATTATTTCCTTAGGGGGGGTAGACATGCCAATGACCCCTAACCACAGGGGGTAAAATTGCAGTTTACTCTAACTAATTTTTTGTTTAAAATTATTATTATTTAATATGATCATAATAAAAATAAACGTTCATATTTTAGTCTATTTTTTGTTTAAAATTATTATTATTATTATTTAATATGATCAAAATAAAAACAAATGTTTATCCTTATCTAAATATTTATTCTTATCTAGTATTTTTGTTTAAAAATATTATTATGGTTTAATATTAGAGATAAATAGGAAAATAAGGCGAAAAAGCATCAGGAAGTGACACGTATGCAAAAAAAGATTTTTATTTATTAGTATAGAAAGATGTTTTTAAATTTTAACAGTTTATCTATACATGCATAGGTTATGTGTAACAATATAATCTACAGGTGAATTACACATAATATAGGCTATATGGTATGTAAACGAAATATGTTTATATTATTTATAAATTAAGAGAAACAAATAATTGTTGTGCGTTCAACAAAAAAAAGAGAGAAACAAATAATTCCATGCATATTATTGTCTTTTACTTAAAAAAAAATGTTAAAGACTAATTTATTTTATCATGTTCTTGCAATATTTAATGTTCCATACAAACAACATGTGGTAAAAGAACTAAAAAGCGAATCAAACAATACACAAATTTGTATATGTATATAGAATCGGTCATGTGTTCAGTATGCAATAAATGAAATAATTTTATTTAAACAGTGATTTATTTAGTCAAACATAGTACATAATCCTTAAAGCTCATAAGAGTCACGAGCCTAAAAAGTCTATTATTTATATTATTTTTATTTAATATACAAATTAATAGATAATAAACGAGCCGAGCCCGAGCCGAGCTCGAGCTTGAAAAAATACAAACGAGCCGAGCTCGAGCCTTGAAAACAAAGCTCGAATCGAGCTCGAGCTCGAGCCCGAGCTCACATAAAGTTAATCGAGCTCGAGTCGAGCCTGGTCAAGCTCGGGCTCGGCTCGGCTCGTTTGCACCCCTAGTTGTGGTCGGTCGTGCCCCAACAAACACTAATTAATATTTTAGAAAGGTTTATAAGAAACCGTGTCCAGTTTCTTACTTTTATGTCGACTTATAGACACCTTCATATAATAAATATTTCCTTCTCAGAACTAAAAAAATACATGTGAAATCTTTGGTGAGACACGGGCGGACGGACGGAAGACCTCATATATAGGGTGCGAGGTCAACTAACACCGTGAAATTTTTAAATGTTACCATGTAATTTATATCGCAGTTTTTCGACCGACCCTTGAGATTTTAAACGTAACTCCTAAGATTTATTAACTTGCATAGAAGATATCAAACTATATGTGTTGTATTTGAATAACAAATTCAAAAGCAAAGATTAGGAGTATCAATTTCGGTTAAGTACTTTTGTTATTATTTCTAAACTAGGTTAATACGCCGCGCGCGTTGCGGCGCGCTAAACCGAATCGGTTTAAACATTTTACTTGTACGAATGAAGTTGATACAAATTGTTTAAAAATAGATAAGGTAATTTACATCTATATTTTTTTTAAAGGCAACGGAGACTATTATTATCAACAAAGTGAAACCATCGACATAGCAAGATACTATCGGCATGATACTGATACAGGCTATAGAAAAAAATAAAATACATGAGCAAACAGAAAAAACATAGTTCGCCTAAACATTAATGTTGAAAAGTCTCCAGTTGCTGCACCATGTTATATCAAAACCTTTGGCTCTATTCATAATCCAGTCATATGACAATTTAATTTGATCTGCAGAAAGTTAAATGCTTTTGGGTGGATCTTGAGCATCCGTAGCTCCTTTTGAGGGTTTGTATCTCTTAAAAGCTGCTAGAAAACTCATTTGCACAACTGAACCAGATAATGTATATTCAATGTAGAATTTTCCGAAAGCAAAGTCACAAACCATCTAGCATATCCTCAAGCGTAAAACAAACTTCATTAAAAGATTTACAATTAAAACATCAACCCGTTAACCCAGTCAAATACTTTTAGAGAAAAAAAACAAATTACCGTAAGCTCTTAGTGTATTAAACAAATTATCGTATGTTATAACGTGTTTAGGTCACATATATTTGACTCTACTAAAGCTCTTGGTGTATTATGTGTTTAGATCATATATATTTGACTCTATTAAAGCTCTTAGTGTATTATGTCTGTACACATAAACCAACATATTATAACTTTCATACCGCATGATACCAAAGACATGAGTTCAAGAAAGGTTATTAAAATGGCTTGATGTGCTAAGTGGTGGTTACACACAGGTTATTAAAATGCATCCCAAATGATTAAAATGCATCCCAAATGAACCCACAACTAACTGAAACTTACTCAAATACCAATGTGTTGCTTTTTAAAACAAATATAAATAACTTACTCAAATACCAATGTGTTGCTTTTTAACAAAAATATAAATAACATGTCTCGATTTCGTAAGAAAACTTGGAACTTACCCATTGCTTGCAACATTCAGGGTTTTGTGTTAAGCACCAGATGTAAATGCTTGATGCTTCATGGGATAGCTCAGGGATGCCTAAAATGTCCAAAAAACTATATCAATAAATTAAGTTTGAATACACATTCTTTAGAAGTAGAAATTTATATATTTTAATAATGTACCTTATCCAGGATGTAATACTACGATGCCATCTAGGATCTTCTCGTTTCCGAGTGTTAAATGGTTCTTATATCGTCGGTCATCAACCGCAGCAGCTACAAATGCAATCCATGGACTGTAAGACACCATCGTTTTGGCAAACGGGCCACCGTTTCCGGCGGCTTGTGCAACAAAAACTCCGGCTTTTACAGCTGATAAAAGTGCTGCATCGAACGGGTTCAGAAAAGTAGTCCTCGTGGTGGCCGGAGGGCTGTTGGGCCCAACCCAGAGGTTCAGAATGTCGACACCGTCATGAACCGCCTGTTCGATGGCTGCAACTACATCCGCAACAAAGCCTCCAAAGAGCCTGTAGAGAGCCTTGTACACCGCAATCCTATTCAAATTGATCATTATTCAAGTGTTATTTTGGTTGTATTTAAAATATACACAATAATAAAATAATATTATTTATATACATTATTATATGTAATGTAATACGTAATTTCGGTCATACGAAGAATATATATATTTGTGTAGTATATATTTTATGAGCATTCAACCTGTTTAATACACGAACTATTATGGTATTTCAGTAATACCAATTAACATAAGCCCGTTTGACATGGTTCCATTTAGCTAAAGTTTAAATTTAACATAATCAAATCGACCCATTCACAAGAAAACGGGCCAACGGGGCAACGACCTTTATCTTGAAGTGTTAAATTTCCATGTTAAAACAAAAGAAAAATAGTGATCAAACCTTGCCCGAGGCGCCATTCCACTTGCTCGTCCATATTCATACCCGTGCACACGTACAGGAACCCCATTGTTTCCCGCAGCGATAGCAGCGGTATGACTGTAAAACAGTAATCATCACGTGTTTAATAAAAAGCCGATAACAAATATAAAAGTTATTAGGAAAAAAAAAAAGAATATAATGTTGTTTTCGTTGAAATCAGCATATTGGAAAATTCAAAAGGAAAATGCCAAATTCGTAACCACATAATATTTAGTTTTTTTCTTTTTTTGTATTGATGTGTAATATAAATTTTTTTTATCCCACATAAAGATTTTATTTTATTGACAAGTGAATTTCGATCCACTATCTCGTGACGTCAAGAAAAATACTTCATTTTGGAATATGGATGCAACTTAGATCTTAGTAACCCATATAATGAATGAAATATACACAACAGAAAATTACTAAATGATAATGTAGCGGCTTTTGCAAAATGTTGAGCCCCGACGATCTTTCCGTTACAAAAACTCCTCTTCGTGTCGGGATCATTTTCACATTTCCCTCTGTATCTTGGAAGCGGTTCGTAAGGCTCGCTTATGGTGTTTTGAAAGCTCGGATGGTGTGGGAAGATACCGGAATCTACAAACCCGATCACGATATCCTCTCCGGCTCGATCAAACCCGCCACCTGTGGGCCACACGCCGGTTGGAAGTCCTAGAAACTGTGGTGTGTGTGTTGTGAGTTTCCTCACTTTCCAGTCTCTGTCAACTGACTTCACACCGGGGGCTCGCCTAAGCGATTCTGCCTACTAATATTCGAATAAACGTATAAGAAAACATGATTACAAGACTACATTATAATCATAAATGAGTAAATGACCAAAACAGACATTTTTATAGATGGCTAAAGTAAATAAACATGTCAACCCGTGAACCTACCCGATTGACCCGAGACTGACCTGTTTACCCAAAACTGACCCAAGCCCGTTTACCCTAAACCCAAAACCGGGAACCCGTTTAGCGTAAACCCAATCACGCAAATTTCGTGTTAGGTTTGTGGTTAAGTGTTCAAATTGTGACCTGTTCAAGAGACATGTGGACCGCAAACCCATTGATAAGATGCTTGTAGCTGTATACTTTCGTGTACGTTTCATCTTCGAATAATGATTCAAGAAGCGCATCGTGCCTCGTTTCAAGGTGTTGATAGTATGACGCAACCGAATCACTGCATATAAACCAAAATAGTAAACAAAAGCGCGATAAATCGTTTAATTTGTAACAACAATCATTAAACATTTAAACAAAAGGATGATTGGTTTCAAGAACACTAACCTAGTGACATCAAGTTTCTGATCGGTATCAACTGCAGTGGCTTCAAAACCGTCAATGCCACCCCTATAACTTATCACTGGCTCTCCTTCAACTGTCACGATATAAACCTCGGATTTTGCAAAAATCAAGGAACCAAACAGAACCAAAAGCATGAACATATGTTCAACATTTATCATCATCGTCGTTGTCGTCATCTCCTGATTGATCCACTGATCACCAAATCTGTTTCCAATAAACCAACTTCAAATTAAATCACATGATTCAACATAACTAACTCCCTTCAACTTCAACATAAATATATTATCACAACACACATTCGCAAGCCCCTGTGAGTACACGCTCGTTCACGACTACTATTATTCAAACAACCCCCCCCCCCCATCTTGGTGGGGTTTGGGGGCAATTTGGTCCATCATTAGCAAATGGTCATCACAACACACATCTTGGTGGGGTTTGGGGGTAATCTTTACAAGATTCACAAGAAATATAATATCCACACTCTACAAGATTTCTACAAAATATTCAATCTCTATTTACAAAAACACAAAAACAAATCAAGAAACATCACATATTCATTCACATTACAATAAAATCTGAACAACTAACTCAACAAATTTCAAGAAACATACCATTATGAAAAGATCTGCAACACCCCCTTCAAATGTGGTCCAATAGAATACTGCCAACCACCGGTTACCACCGATGATGGTAAAACCATCGCCGACTACCGTCGGTCTGAACAACAGACCTGAGACGGCGGCAGATTACCGGTCACCTCCGCATCTGAAAACCCTAAAGCTTCTGATAACCAAATCCGAGGCCAATAACAGGTGATCGCTGAATCCAACATGTGAATACCCACATAGACCAACCGGAACACATATCGGCGACCACCACCGCCATGCACGGCCGCTAAGGACTGGTCAAACGGTATAAGACGGCGGAGGCGGCGGAGCCGTTTAAACAGTCTCCATCAGCCACACTATCTCTCTCTTCTCATTCTTCTGAATCGTAACCAGAGGATTTTCATGAGAGAGAGGAAAACCTCCAAAGATCGGACGAGCTGGAGGCGGTGGATAGAAAGGTGCGAGCTTTGAGGTTGGGGAAAGGTGTAGAGATTTGAGATTTGAGATTTGTATGATATATCAATGAGGAACGTGGCAACATCTAAAGAAACGAAGGAATGAATCAGCAGTTAACCATTGTTCATTCACTTCTCTTATTATCCTTTAGTAATGGTGATTGAACGGTTTATTCCCTTTTTTGTATTCATTGTTTTACCGATGTTCACAACAAGTTATCATTGATTACGTGAATCAATCCGAAGTGAATTGAAAATTCAGTCGTCGGTTAAGAGACATCTGAGCACCGAAAATCCTGACACTGGCGAGAAAAAAAACCAGTGGTCCGCTATTTGACTAAACACCGAAGGTGTTAATATGACATTTTGTTTTTACATAATATGCATGCTTTGCAAGTGATTAATGAATATGTTAGGTCAATCTAATATCGCAAGATGAACTGTATTATAAAATAATCTTCATAAACCCTAAAAGATGGATCAATGGATTGAAATATGTAGTTATTAAGACACAAGAAGAGAAATAAGAAGTGAAGGGGTATGGTTCCAAAAATGTCGCGCAGACCATTCTGGTCGCGCTTTGGACCATACTCCTTAATCACTTCGATGATCAATCTTCAGACCCCCGCGTGGGATGATCAAACAAAGCATGGCCTCCCGCGAGGTCAACCCAAGAGATAACGGCAGTTTCTATACTTGGCATTCTGAATAAGGACCTTCACCTCCTGCAACCCCGCGCGGGTTACTAACGTGCTCAGCAAGGGTCGCGCAGGAGTCAGAGAGCAAGGCCACTTCAGAAGGTACCAAAGGTACAAGTGGCAGAAGGGCAAGCCAATCAGCGTCCTCCAGGCTGTGCTCTATCGTGCTCCACGATCGTCTGACGTGCAGGAGACATAAAGTACACAAGGACGCCTATGTGGCACCAATCAGGGGGCGGTGACACCTGCCCCATGATCTCCACGTACCTGCTGATGGCAGAGGGACAACAAGGCCGACAACTGAGACACGTGGTTCCAATCAAGGTGCGCCAGCACCGAAGATCTTCTAAAAGACACTAACGGTCGACACCAGTGAGACAAAGAGCATATCCTCTATCTTGTCGCTTTCCGGCCCAAGGCCCATCAGCCCATCTCCTCTTACACCTCTCCGGCTATAAATAGAGACCTCAGTTCACAGGTTAAACATTCTATTCCCTCTACTCTCACTCTTAACACACAATTATCTCCTCAAAGCAGATACTTATTCTCACGCCTGAGTCTGGTTAAGAGGGAAACCCCCATATTCCCCTCTTAACGAGCTAACGGTGTTCTGTTTTGTAGGATCATTAAGCCAAATCGGAGCTCAGAGTTTAGAGAAGATTAACCACTATGAAAGGAACATAAACCAAACTAATTGATCCTAAGATTAGTTCTGTGTTTCTTCATTGGCGCCCACCGATTTTTTGCAAATCACTCTCCTCTTCTTTTTCTGAGTCTTTTCTAAGTTGTTTTTCCTTCGATCATGGCTGGTCAAGGAATCATTCCTGATTTTGGTTTTGGAACAAACTTTAATGCAGCGTTGGGGGAGGACAATCAAAATGTCCAAGTCCAACATGCTGAAGAAATCGGTGAAATTGAAGTAACCAACACAGGGGGACCCCGCACGAGCTTCTCTCGCATCACTCAGACGGGAACCCCGGCAAGTCATGTTGCTGGTCCTTCAAACCCAGCTCCTCCCTGGTTGTTCCTATCACCATTTCCGTTTCCACAACGCTTTCCATTGCCATTTCCTCTCTGGCCATCATTCCCACGACCAGTACCAACCCAACACGTCTCCTTCGAATGACCATTCTTTCCACAAGTTTCGCACTTCCTAACTCTACACTGGTCGGCATGATGATACTGACATGCATTACATTTGGGCAAGGTGCCCAAGTATCCTTTTCCTTTGATCTCAACACCAGTAGCAGCACCAGTGACAGCAACTTGTGCTTCAACTGGTGGGTTAGCGTCCTTACGCTTGTTGGCATTGCTGCTCGCACGAGTACCCTTCTTGAAGTTGGAGAACTTCCGCTTGTTCTCTCCAGACGACTCGACATGAGTCTCCTTCTTCTTTCTATCAGAGATTGAGAACTTGTTCAGCCTAATTGCTTCTTCAGTCAATGCCACACTCAAATCAATAGCCTCAGTGATCGTTGGAGGCTTTGATGTTGTCACCATGCTCATGATTTGGGGTGCCAATCCCCAGATGAAGCGTTCAATTCGCTTGAACTCCGGTTCGACCATGTAGGGAACAACGCGAGATAAGTAATGAAATCTCTGCACGTATTCAGCAATCTTCAGACCATCCATCTTAAGATTCCAGAACTCGGTTTCCAATTTCTGAATCTCAGCCCTTGAACAGTACTTCTTGTGTATAAGTTCTTTCATCTCGTCCCAACTCATAGCATATGTAGCTTCCTCTCCCAGAGTCTGAACCTGAAGGTTCCACCATGATAGAGCTCCGTCTAGGAAAAGTCCAGAAATGTAGGTGACCTGGTGCTCTGGCGCACACTTGCTCATTCGTAGCACAGAATCTGTTTTCTCAGCCCATCTAACGAAAGCTACAGCACCTCCAGTGCCGTTAAAGTTCAGAGGCTTGCAATCAAGGAATTGCTTGTAAGT
This sequence comes from Helianthus tuberosus, assembly GCA_030545235.1. NCBI lineage: Eukaryota > Viridiplantae > Streptophyta > Magnoliopsida > Asterales > Asteraceae > Helianthus > Helianthus tuberosus. The sequence continues at coordinate 148,434,310 of CM060390.1, forward strand.
ACAGCCTGTACAAGCAACATCATTTACAGAAAGTGTTAGCAAACGCACGTGGAATGTCCAAACGTAACGTAATGTATCTTAAGTGACTTAAACATTACCGTGAGGTGGGTTATTTCCTGAGGTACCTCCGATGTGTTCAGAGCGCAAGGCCTCATGTTGTGCGATTGCTTGTGAAATCCGTTCTTGCAGTTCAGCCTCTGTTGTGGGCAACTGATTGTTTCTTCGAGGAGGCATCTTCTAAAAGAAGATTGTATAGGTCAGGTCTTATGTATATAATAAGTAGCATGTATATAGTAGCGTTTATCATAACAAGTAAGCATGTAATCATCACAATCATGGCATAAACAAGTAATTTAACACCGTATTTAATGAGAACATTACGATTGAACTTTCATTAATCATCGACCATAATACAGTTACATGTTTTATAAAGTATCACTTCAAAAGGGACTACAGGGTCACACTACCCTTGTCCAAAATGTCTATCAATCTATGATAAGTCATATAAAAAGTGGTCTCCAAAAGGCTTCAGTAGCTCAACTCAATAGCGATGCTCTCATCAAAAGCAAGCTACCAACACAAAACCAAAAACCGGCTATGCTGATGGTGGTGGAGGAGGAGGTGGAGGAACAAAAAGCAAGCTGCGCACATGCGCTAGCTCCTCCTCAAGATCATAAATGTGACGCAACAGATAGCTGATCGGCTGCTCCATGGTGAGAAACCGAACATCAAAATCTGGATAGGGCAAAAGAGGAGCAGGTGCAGTCGCAAAAGGTGACGGACATGAACAAGGTAGAGGACGTGGAATCCTCTCAAGCTCCATAACTCTACGACACAGGATCTCCTGCTGAAGCTGCAACGACAAGAGTAACTCATCCCTTGTGTAACCAACAAAGTGCGAAGGATGGTAGGGATCAGAAACTGGCATGGTGTTCGGTGGAAACCATATGAGTGGCTCGCCTAGTGGTGAAGAAGTAAAATGAGGAGTAGGTGTATACTGAGGCATGTGAGGAAAAGCTGCGGTCACATGTGGGTCATGGCCAGGCTGCTGGCTAGAAGGGCCTTCCCCTGGACGGGGCGCGAGAATGTCCTGCAGTAAAGTAATAGGTAAGTCAGCACGGTGTACATCTGACTCAACCGGATGAAAAGGGGCAACATCAACAGGTGCATGTGTATGTGGGGGAGTGACTGGCTCAATAAAAGGAGGTACATCATCATCATCATCATCTATCCACCCATTGCTGGTGAAAGCCTATCGGGGGTCTATCTGACTGGCAAAAGCAGCAGGGTCAGCGGGTGCAGGAATCGGATCTGGTATGAGCGGTGCAATGTCAGGTATGCCAAATGGTACAGGATCATGATCAGGCAAAGGCTCAGGAGCGGGCATCAGCTCAGGAGCTGGTATCGGCTCAGGATCAGCAGGTGCATCAACAAGCTGATCGTCAGGGGCAAAGTCTAGCTCAAGGTCAAGCTCAGAGTCGTGTGGAGGAGTAGGTGTGGCAGACAGGGCCGTGTCAGTATCAGAATCAGTGGGGTAACGCTGCAGTCCCACTGCATGCAAGGTGGAGGATGACACAGACTCAAAGGAATCTGGAACAGAATGATCAGAAGAAACCTCAATAATAGGAATCCCAACGAGTGGAACAACAATGACATCCTCAGCTAAAACTCCATCACCATGGGCATCATCAGGGGGACCATCAATAAAAAGATCGACATCATCATCAGACAAGTCATCAAAAGGCAAATCCTCGAAAGGAAAGGCCGCAAGAGGCAAAGGGGCGAGGATCGGTGCCACGACATGATCACCATTGGGATGTCCGAGGATGAGATGGTCCTGGGCAGGAATAGGAATAAGAAAGGGATCCTCCTCGGGGATACCATCAGCATGCGGTAAATCATCGCCAAAGTCGGGCAGCGCAAAAGGCTGAAAATCATCGTCATCGTCCGACATCATCTCCAGGTCACTCTCGGTATCGGAGGTAAAGATCTCTGGCTCTGGGACGATCTCATCGTCAGAAATAATGGCCATGGGGTCTTTAGTATCAGACAGTCCACTCTCAGACGAAGACATAGTGTCTGTAACAAAGCAATCACAACATATGCACATATATCAACAATCATCATTAAGCATGTAATTAATAACAGTGAAATCACGTATTCTTCCTAGTCTTCCCAGACTATCCCACCCGGTCTCCCAGACTGAACTACCCAGTCTCCCAGACTAAACTGCCTAGTCTCTCAGACTAAACTCCCAGTTTCTCAAACTGAACTACCCAGTCTCTCAGACTGTACTTCCCAGCTTCTCAGACTGTACTTCCCAGCCTCTCAGACTGAATCATAATCATAAACTTTGAAATGTGTTTCGTGTCTTTTTATTTAAAAAATGTTTGTTTCCTAGATCTGGGCGTTTCGTGTATGAAATGAAAACATGCTTGTAAAAACATTTTCGTGGGAGCCCTAATGATTGTAGTCTAGACTCGAGAAGGAATCCTAGTTTGCTACAATCGAAGCTCTGATACCAAGCTGTCACACCCTGAATATTGCGGAAGCGTGATTATGGTGTGACTTTCTTAATACCATTGCATTCAATCATAACATCAACTATATGATTAAAACAGTAGATGTTCATCCATAAATTAAGTTTAAAATCATGACATCATTGTCTTAAAACAGAGAAATTCAAATACGAGTACAAACCATACGAGCTATTTTAGAGTTTACAAAGACTCGACAAAAGATATTAAATAAAACCAGGATTTGGGAGGGGTGTCTGGTCCAGGATAGGACACCCTAGCCAAACCCTAAGACCATGGATGACATCTTTTATTCTTGACATAACTTGAAACATGCAAACGCCCGCCATATCCTCATCTAATTCCCTGAAATACATGTAGTTTGAAAACATCAACAAAAGTTGAGTGAGTTCATGTGTTTGTTTGTGTGTATGAGTAAACCTTTGAAAGTATGTCTGTATGTATGTAAATCCTGGTATGAAAGCAACAAGGAAAACATATCACCAATGGTTTGCAAGGCCATTGATATGTGTGAAGTGATGCAGGAAAACTCAAACCTAGCAGATTTGTCTCCGAGAATAAGACATAGTCACCACATGGGCCACCCTGGTCCGCATGGGTGTGGGCTCGGTACACCCAAATAGATATATCACTCATGTCCCTCGGTCCTACAACGAGGATTAATGGCCTTAAGTGTTATACCCACCACTCACATGATCAAGCAGTGCCCTTCCTTAGCTAACCATACCAAATAAAATGTTTGTAAACAGTTGTAACATGTACTTCACCCCCGAAGTTATAAAACTGAAAACAGTTAAAAGAAAAGGGGGACATGAACTCACAGTCTTGCGTCTTCAACAATCGTAAATCGAACTTCTTCAGTGAACACGACTACCTACAACGTGCTAATGTCTATTAGATGAACGGGTCGTGCCTTGATTTAGTATTAAAGTCTTTGAGTTATGTTTCTTTCATGCCTTTGATATTATTCCAAGTTATATAATTATCGTCAAAATAATTAATACTTTAACTTAAATTATATTTATTAAATTTTGGGAATAATTGTTAAACAATATGTATTAACTTAATTCTTCCCAAGTATTGATACTTGTATTTCCTTCCCAATGATGGGGGTATCTTATACATGTGTATTCGTATTCTTGTATTTGTATTTTCATATAAGTTCCAAAAATAATATATTTTCAAGTCTTACTTTAGAACATATATATATATATATAAACTTATTTTTATCCAAAAATAATGTATTTCAAGTTTACCCAAGAAAGTATATATTTTTCCCAAAAATAATATATCTTCTAAAAATTCCAAGTAAATATATATATATATATATATATATATATATATTATATTAACCAAAAATCATATATTTCCTTCTTGTCAAAATATGATATAACTTTGTGATAATCATAAAAATCTTATTTTCATTTCCTTGTGTCCAAAATATTATTATTTACCAAAATATACTTGTGAATTAAGTTCCGGAATATTTTGTAAGTTACATTTCTTGTTCGGTTTCGCCAATATTTTGTGTGTAACTTGTATATTTATTCCTTTAGATTTTGGTAATATTTTGGATTGTAATCCTTGGTATTTGATGTGTTACATTATTTCATGCCCTAAAATAATATAACTAATACACAAAGTATACAAATAATCACACACATTGTGTCTTCACAATATATATTTCCCAAATACATACTTAGTCACTTTTATTTATGAAAACGAACCTCCAATATTTGTATTTTTGTAATAAAAAATTATGGCAAAGTTTATGTAACCATTTATTGTTGAAAATACACTTGTAAGTGTATGTTTACAAATATTTTCTAAGTGTTTATATTTTTAGAAAATTTTGCCATAGTTTCCCCTAAAAATGGAGGTTTCCATGCTTTCAAGCATATCATTTTCTTTTGTAAAAATCACCACAATCAATTTACAATCAACTCTAAACAACTTACACTTACCGATCTTACCAAACTCATGCATATTCTACTACTTCATGAACTTGAAAGTTTATGAAAATTTGTAGTAACTTGGTAGGGTGTTTAGTAAGTTTAGTTACCCTTTAAAGTGTGGTTGTTTATAAAAAAAATCATTCTTGAATGACTTAGATGTTTACAACTTGTAATCATGTTTTATAAAAATGTTTCTTTATGAAATTTTCTTGTTACACAAGTGTTTCTACACTTGGTTAATCACTAAAAACAAGTCTTGTTTATGTAAGAACCAAGATTATATGAAACTTATGTTTTTAACTTGGTTTCTTTGAAATACCACTTATAAATATTAAGATCCATATGATCAACAACTTACTTTAATCATGGTTTTTCAAGAAAACATTATTTCCTTCAAGTTCATGCTTTAAGTGTGGATGATCCATCATCCTACAACAATTTCTACTTTCACATCTTGCTAAACTATGTTTTTAATCATGATTTAGCAAGACCTTATGATGATTAACATCACTTCTACAAACAATCAAAGATCAACAAGCATAACAACTTATATTCATCAAGATATCTTTACTAAACAAGCTTATGTTCATGTTCACTTCATATGATTCTTTGGTGTTCTTGATGTTTTTTTATCATGATTCATTATTAACCACTTAAAATAGATGTAACATAGATAGATCAAAGTTCTTACCACTAGCACAAGGCTAGGGATGATTTAAGTGGAGAAAGTGAGTGGATAAAAGCAAGCAAGAAAGGTCCTTCAAGATCCAAAGCCACCAAGGTCCTTTGTATACCTTCTAGCACCCTTGTAAGTGTATGGATTGTATGAAGGAAGTTGAATGATAATGATGGTGGTTGTGGTGGGTTTCGGCTGAGAACACAAGAAGAGGGAGAGAGAGCTTTGGTGTGTGAAGTGTGTGAAGATTATGAGTTCATGGTCTAGCATAACATTCTTATAACCATCTAACCAAATTATCCTTTGGGTTTTATGTCATAAAAAGCACAACCAAGATCTATTTAACAAATGAAATAAAATCAAGGTGTGGGGGCCAAGCATGGGCCGTCCCATAGGTGGGGGGGGGGGGGTTCTAGCTTAGGTTTGAACCATTTAGTTGTAATCTAGTTCAAATTCAAGTATCGGTTACGTGTTTCAGTTATTTGATATTTTTAGGAGGTGTTATGATGTTCGGGGATCATAACTAGCTTGGTAATGTTAAAACAGTGCTTCTAGTATAAATTTGATGTTTCGGGTAGTGTCCGGTTGTTCGGTTGGATACTGTTTCATTATAGTGCTGAACTTGCAGTTTAGTGTTCTTTATATACCCTTTTGTGACACTTTTAATTCCCGACACTTAGGAAAGCATTCAGGACCAATTAACCATGTTTCTGCATAATGTGTTTAAATGCTGATTTATGCTGAATTTTGGTGAATTCAGCACTTTTAGGCACTTTCCGGCACTTAAACTATCACCTAGAAAAGCAGTTTTGTGATCCTTACTTCCCTACACTCTATACTAGTGTGGTACTTAGTTTCTGGCTCATACTGGGTCTCAAGACACTGTCTGTCTATGTACTGAGTTTTGTCAGCATTTGCTGATATATCTGTTTACTATGCTAACTGTGCTTTGTGCATCATTTATGTCAATATGTTTGCATGCAGTAATGATATGACATTATGCAATATGTGATGCACATGTAAATGTAATGCAGTAATCAGAAAGCAGTTAATTGTAATTCAGCACAGTCATGAAGCACTAATCAAGATTAATTAATTGTACGGATACCTGGATTTTTGACAGTTGTCACAGCTAGCTGGAGCCAAGAGCTCATACACCGAAGACCGCTTTTCAAGAGAAGCTCGTGCGACTACGGAAAGCGCAACAAGGGCAAGAATCATGATTGGAAAGCTGGAAAATCAAGTGGTTATGAGGAAAGTTCGCGCTACAAAGAGGACGCGCGAGAGACAATAGACAGAATTGGGTATTGAAAGGCAGTCAGAGATGATAACAGAGAAAAGCACTGGACTCCGCTCACAAAGACACCAAAAGAGGTGCTCATTACGGAGAACCACGATTTCAAGGCTCCAAGGCCTATGACAAACAAGAAGGGGCAAGACCCGAACTTGTACTGCGATTTTCACAAGTATACTGGTCATCTGACAGATGACTGTATCAGTTTACGACAAGAGATCGAGAGAGCGCTGAAAAGCGAAAAGTTAAGCCACCTGGTGAAAAATGTGCGCAAAGAGACACGCCAGATCCAGCGCCATGATGACGGAAACCAGAAGAAGGTCAGGCGCCTGGAAACTCACATGGTCAACGGGCCAAGATACAGTGCAAGAGACAAAGGCAAGCGCCCTTTCGAACCCGCATGGCAAGAACAACAGGTCATCTTCCCTGTAGTATGCGGGGGTCCACGCGCTACGCGCCCCGTCGTCATTACCGGTATTATCGGTCATTATGAAACAGAATACATATTCATTGACCCGGGAAGTACAGCAGACATCATCTACGAGCAGTGCTTTAATCAGTTTGATGATGAAGATAAAGCGAGACTCGAGCCACTTGATTATCCTCTGTCAGGATTCTGCAACGAAATGGTCTTCCCATTAGGCCAAATCAGCTTCCCCATCACGCTGTCTGACGAAATGCATTCAAGAACCACAAATGTCAACTTCATGGTGATCCCTGTCAAATCAAAGCATGATGTTTTAATTGGGAGAGCTAAACATGGTAACCTCCACACCCCACTCAGCCATCGGGTTCCCAACCGAGACGGGGGTGTCGATTTTCTATGCAAAGAAAGAAGTGATGTTAGCAGAGGATGTGCGCCCAGCCAAAGCGGCGAAAATTTCAACGACTGAACCAGAAAAGTGGGTTTTAAACCGCAAATACCCAGAGCAGACGGTGACGATAGGCCAGGCAATCTCACCAAACATCAGAACGCACCTCAAACAACTTTTATTCAGAAACATGGACATTTTCTCTTGGACCCCGGCAGACATGATCGGTGTCCCACACGACGTCACTGAACACTACTTGAACACCTATCCCTCCGTCGAGCCAAAGGTCCAAAGAAGGCGCATCCTAGGTCCAAAGAAGGCGCATCCTAGGGGCGGATAAAACAAAAGCCATGAATGAGTAAGTCTGTGAATTGTTAAAAGCAGGTATACTGAGAGAAGTGCAGTACCAAAGTTGGGTTGCAAACCCCGTGATGGTGGAGAAGTCTAATGGAGGATGGATAATGTGTGTCGATTATACCGATCTCAACAAGGCATCTCCCAAAGATTGTTATTCTTTGCCTGAGATCGACAAAAATATAGACTCTCTCGCGCCGTACAGATGGAAATGTTTTCTGGATTGTTACAAGGGGTATCGTCAGGTTCAAATGAAGCTCGAGGACGAAGACAAGACAGCTTTTTGGACCGACATCGGCATCTTCTATTACACAAAGATGCCATTTGGCCTCAAAAACCCTGGCGCAACCTAACAGCGCTTGATGGATACGATTTTTGTTGATGACATCGGAAAGCATATCGAAGTCTACATCGATGATCTCGTGATTAAAAGTCCTGAGGAGGACCAGATGTTAAAGGACATTGAGAAGACATTTAACTCTTTGCGAAGCGTAAACATGAAGCTGAACCCAGCCAAATGTTCTTTCGGTATGGAAGAAGGCAAGTTTTTAGGCTTCGTTGTTACAAACGGCGGTTTCAAGGTTAACCCCGAAAAAGTTCAAGCAATAGAGCAGATGCCTTCACCGTGAACAATCAAAGAGATGCAGAGATTAGCCGGTCGCCTAGCCGCGTTCAATCGCTTCCTGTCAAACCACGCTGCAAAGTCATATCCTTTCACAAGAATTTAAATGGACGCCAGAAGCTGAAGCCGCCTTCCAGCAAATGAAGCAGTGTTTAATCAAGCTCCCTACACTAACCGCACCATTCGAGAAGGAACCACTCATTCTGTACTTGTCCTCTTCAGACAAGGCAGTTGGGTCGGTATTGTTAGTAGAAAGAGATGGAGTTCAGACTCCAATCTACTACGTTAGCAGGGTGCTCACAGACCCAGAAACTCGATATTCAACAATGGAAAAATTAGTGCTTGCGCTGCTACACGCCTCCAGAAGGCTGCGCAGATACTTCACAGGGCACGTCATCACCGTACTCACTAATTTCCACATCGGCACAATATTGCAAAAACCAGAAACATCTAGGCGGTTAGCAAAATGGGCGATCGAGCTGGGGGATCACAACATTCTATACAGGCCACGCCTAGCAATTAAGGGTCAAGTGCTAGCGGACTTCATCACGGAAATCCCAGAAGATAAGATCAAAGATTATGAGGTTGTCGATACTCCCATCAAGGAAACATCAGATGGGTTATGGTTGTTATATAACGACGGAGCTTCAAACGAAGATGGCGCAGGAGCTGGATTGCGCCTTGTTAGCCCAGAGAAACATGAGTTCACATATGCCATCAAGTTGGATTTCAAAAATACCAACAACGAGGCAAAATATGAAGCATTCTTGGCAGGCTTGCGCCTTGCCATAAAAATGGGAGCTCAAAATCTACAAGTGCATGTTGACTCACTCCCGATCGCCAGTCAAATTAACGGATTGTATGACGCAAAGGGTGAAGTTATGGCTTTGTATTTAGATCAAGCGAAGGATTTGCTTCAACAATTCAAGTCATACGAGGTAGTTCACATCAATCGCTCAGAGAATAAACCAGCAGACGCCTTGAGCAAGCTCGCTTTAACATCTTTTCAACATCTCGCCAAAGATGTAAGAATTGATGTACTAAAAAACCCGTCGGTTTTGCTGCGTCAAGTGAATCTGATCGAGATAGGGCAACCATCTTGGATGACCCCTATCATACAGTATTTGCAAGAAGGAATACTCCCTGAGAATAAAGCAGAGGCAAGGAAGATACAAAATAAAGCCTTATGCTACGAGATGAATGGTGGTATCTTGTATCATAGTTCCTTCTTGGAGCCACTTCTGCGCTGTGTGGACCCCCAAGATGCAAATTACTTAATCAGGGAGATCCATGAGGGCATCTGCGGCATCCATGCGGGCCCACGCATGGTTGTCGCGAAGATAATGAACGCCAGATATTATTGGCCAGGGATGCACGTCGACGCTCTAAAGGAATTGCGCAAATGCGACTCCTGTCAAAGGCACTCCCCGAAAACCCTGCGCCAAAATAACGATCTTATCCCCGTATCCACTGCTTGGCCTTTCCAACAGTGGGGGATCGATATGGTGGGACCTTTCCTAGAAGCTCCCGGTGTTGTGAAGTTTATAATCGTCACCGTCGATTATTTCACCAAGTGGGTGGAGGCCAAAGCTCTCGCCTCAACTACTGCAATGATGGTGCGCAAGTTTATACGGGAGCACATCATCTGCAGATTCGGTCTCCCACTCAAGATTGTAACCGACAATGACACCAATTTCGCTTCTGAGGACCTTCAAAAGTGGATGAAAGAAATGAAGATTGAACACACTTTCTCTTCCATTGCGCACCCTTAGGGCAAGGGCCAAGTTGAAAGTGTCAACAAAAGTATTGTCGAAGGGATAAAGGTCCGACTGGGCACCAAGAGAAGAGGCTGGGTAGATGAGCTCCCGAGTATCCTGTGGGCCCATCGAACCATACCGAAAACGAGCACTGGCGAAAGCCCCTTTAGCCTAGTTTACGGCTCAGAGGCGGTTATCCCAGCTGAAGTTGGCCTCCCTCGCCGCGCTTGACAGCGGTCAACACAATCGATAACGAGGCAGAGTGCCGTCTAGACTTGGACCTGCTAGAAGAGAGACGCGAAATAGCGCGAATCTAAGAAACCAAGTACAAGACGCAATTGGAGAGGTACTACAATGCAAGAGTGCACATTTGTACCTTCACTCCAGGTGAATATGTCTTCAGAGACAACGAAGCTTCAAACGCTGAACGCCCTGGGAAGCTAGCACCCAAATGGGAAGGCCCATACTTAATACACGAGGTGCTAGGGAAAGGGGCATACAAGTTGCGCACCATGGATGGACACATCATCCCGCGCACATGGAACGCGCAACAATTGCGCAAATGTTACATGTGACTATTCCCGGCCTCGCGCTTTTATCAGTTATGTTGGCCACGCGCCTTTGTTACTACTTATGTTGGCTATACGCCCTTTTATTTCGTTGATGTATGATTGGCCTAGCGCCTGTTTGAGAGCTACTTAATGAAAGCATTGACTTATGCCTTTTGTTTTTAGCATTATGACTTCTTCGTTACAAATGCATGTTAAACTTTTGATTAGCACGAAAACACTCCAGTAAATTACGAGCTCTTGAGTCACACCTCCAAGGTCCTCTGCGAACATAGCGGGAGACCGGTCAAATACACTCACATGCGAGCCACACTTACATTTATTCGCGCTAACTTAACCAAAGTTTCTAACAACAGTGCAATAATTGTAACTCCAAACTAATGGCAAACATAATGCTATATTCTATAAAGCGCACCGCGCAATAATAGCATAAGAAATAACAAAACATCATTAATTCATTTCAAAAAGCGCGACTGCGCGTCAAGTTACATTCAGCTTTTAAAAGAAAATTACAAGGCACAACCTAGCAACACTTAACTACTCATAACCATCACCATCATCGTCGTCATCGCCATCACCATCATCACCGGCTGGTTCTTCTTCATCAGATAACTCTGCAGTTTCTGGAGGATCTAGAATAGTCTTGAGCCGTTGGCACCAGTCATTATGCTTCAGCGCCTCTGCGACCAAATCCATCACAGGCAGTGATAAATGGTCATAGACCTTTTCAGCGCGGGCTAATGCAGCATCAACTTGATCGGTCACTGAGCAATGACTAACGTCAAACTCATGTCCTAACGCCTCTTCAGCATGCTGCGCACACTCTAGATAACCTCCACGGTGACCAACCGCGCGTGAGGCATCTATGAGAGTAGCAACAGCTCCGTCCAACTCAGAAGCATTCAAGATAGAGTTACCCATCTACAGCAAAGGCAATGGATAAGAAATAAGTTTTAGAAAATAAAGCTTAAGTTAAAGAGGGGAACCGTACCAGGACTACTCCTCTACCGCGCATCCATTCAGCCTCATAGACCAGCGTGTCAACAATGCCTTGGGCCTCGGAGTAATTGTTTTGCGCTACGTTGAGGGCAGTTGTGCTCATGTCTCGCGCCTCCTCAGCCTTCTGTTTGGCTTCCTCAGCAGTAGCAGCTTTCACTCGTTCGGCCTCAAGGTCAATCTCTAAGGACTCACTTTTGTCGGTTTGCTCTTGCAAACGACGTTTCAACTCTGCAATCTCAACGTCCTTAGTTGCCAGGTCCTTATCCTTACTGGATACCTGCGCTTTCAACTCAGCCTGCAGAAGGATGGACAGAATTTAGATAATTTCACAAGCAAAAAGCATAAAGGGAAGAAGGGTTAACACTGATCAAACCTCGACACGCTCTCTATCGGTTTGCCCATCCTCAATCTTCCCTTTCAGATCAACAATTTGAGCCTCAAGGTCCGTGATTTTAGAGCGCGTGACATACATACGTTGATTATCTTTTGCACATATCTTCTTCCACTCCGCGTGCTTCTTCGCCAAGAGGTCTTCAGCAGCACGAAGCTTACCCCTAAGGCCTTCACGGCCCCATTCTTCCGATTTCCTATCAGACTCAAACTTATCTTTTTCTTCAGCAAACCCAGCCTTAGCTTTTTCAAATTCCTTAACCTGCCTCCCCAGGCGCTCACGGTACTTCTCCCACTCAGCCCGCTCTTTAACCATCGTGCGCCACTCGCGCACGATCTGGTGGTTGGCTCACGCACTATCTGGTGGTTGGCGGCGCTAGTATTGGCCTCCCCAACGACATAGGCTTGGTATAGCCCATCGTCAGTTCGCGCCCTTTAGCGGTTAACCTCATCAGGAGGGAAGATATTCAGAAACCGGTCGCGACACACACCAAACTCCCAGAAAGTGTCCTTCTGTTTTAAACCCCATGGAGCTTGGTGGGGAGCATTACCACGCGCCTCCTCGGTATAGGTCTTGTAGTATATGTCGCCCACGGTATCCTTTGGACTGATAGTCTATGGCATCGACCCTCCTGCACCACCAGCCGCACCCGCGCCACCTACAGCGGTTGTAGCCTCCTTATACGCAGCGCCAGCTGACCCCCCAACAGCACAAGTAACTTGAGAAGTTTGGGTGGGGGCTTCAACCTGCAGTTCCTCATGAAGGGGTTTAACAACCTCGGGCCCTTTCTTCTTCTCATGAAGGGGTTGGTCAAGCCCCGTGATATGGACGACCTCCGGACCCTGCGCTTTCTCATGTGCAGTTGTAGCAGCGGCCCCGGTCTCCATAGGATCATCAACAGGCTTTTCAGAAACCTTCGTTTTCTCTCTTTCCTCTTTCTCAACAACCTTGTCAACAAGCTTCTCAGCAGCTTTCTTTTTCTCCTTCTCGGCCTCTAACCCAGCAGTCTTGAAAGGCTTGATTATAACCCTGGTTCTTTTCTGTGTCGGCTCTTGAGGATCTTTAAAAACAACACCATTCTTTTCCGAGGTTTTCTTCTTGACCTCTGCAGAAACTAAGTGTTAAAAGGAGGTGGCAACAAAGTGTAGGTCCCTCTCGAGGATGAGATAAACCTTTTCCTTGTTATATCAAACACACTAGCGAGTGCGGAATCCAAGCTAGCATGCAACCGAGAATTTATACGAGAACAAGCACAAACACAAACACACAAGATTCACCGATTAACACCACATGTATTAATACGAATGAAGGGTCCGGTTACAAGCTCAATGTTTACAGAAGTGTTCTATAAACTCTCAAAGTGTGTGTGTTCTCCTGTCTCTCTCTGCCTTATCTCTCGTGTCTGTCTATGTCTTCCTATGAAGAGAACACAACACACAGGTATTTATACCCGACACAGCGTGTCTGGTCGAAGGATCAGACAGACTGATCGAAAGATCATCTGTCGACCAGAAACAGCTCGAATGATCCATATGTACCTCGAAGGATGATATCCTTCGAGGTCCATCTATCGAAATCTATCTTTCGAGCTCATCATCGAAGGATATAAACTATCCTTCGATGATCTATCCTTCGACACACACAACTAACAACCAATGTGCTAACTGTTTGGCCAAGTCAAACCAGGAGGATGGTTAACTTGGTCAAACTTACATCGAACGCACATTGTAACAAACTAAGACGTAACCCAGACTAATATAAGACATCGTTTTGTATCATGACGAAATACAGACAAAGTACAGACACAAGTGCACCAACAAACTCCCCCTTGGCTGTAGCTTTGTCTCGATCTTCGTGTCTTCAAGTCTTCAAGGCCGAGTCGAACCGAGCCGAGTCGCGTCCACACAAAGTGCATCAACAAACTCCCCCTTGGACGCTACTCGTGATGGTTCGTCTTCTATGTCTTTCATGTCGGAGGATCTTCAAAGTCTTCACGCGTCGTAAGTAGAAAGTGTATCAACAAACTCCCCATTTAACTTAGGTAGTGTGTCAATAAACTCCCCCTTAGATTGAACTCTCCATTGAGTCATCCTCGTGAATCTTTTGACTTGTCAATTCTTCAGATCCTTGTGGTGTTGGTGAAGGGACAGCGGCAACTCGATCATTTTATCCTTTGAGTGCCTCCACTTCGTGTCTTCATTCCAAAGCTTTTTCATCGAACATGTTCTCCTCGCCTTTAGCATCTGCACATGCAAGAAAGCTAAACGCATAATGAGAACAACCGCTTGGAATATAGTTAACATTTAAACTAACGACACATATGAGATCAAATCTCAATCAAACACCAACCGACAGCAGTTTGAAAGTTTAGAAAAGTATTCATTTTAATCCTTTAACTTTCAAAACTCGTTAACTTCGACTGTTTATGAAGATGCAATTGTTTTCCAGCTTACGATCAGGATTTTGGGTAGGATAGACTCGAGTTCCAACATCGGTCAATCAAAAAATAAACTAGAAGCAAAATCTTTTTGGATTTTATAAAGTTTATATTAAAACACACCTAAAATCTTTTTGAAATTTTCATTTTTCAAATGTAAAGATGGAAAGCAATAAATAAATATATACCAAGATACATAAACAGGAAACATTAAATAAATATTTACAGACATTCTTTTTGCGAGTTTCGAGGGTAAGAGAATCATATCAGTGTACGGTCATGCCAAAACGCTCTTGTTGTTCTTTTAGTTAACATTAAGATAAGCATCCTATAACAATTATCGGTATTGTTGTCCACTTAAGCTCAGCTTATCATTTGTAATCATGGCGAGGGGATACGTTAAGGTATAATTTATACTTACCGACCGGTGTTCATCCACATCACGACACATTCCCGTATCAAGGTATGCACGAGGATTCATCTTACCGGTGAGTATACCGATTATCATCTGTTTGACCGTATATGATGTGAGATTCTCACTTATTTTGATTGAAAACAAGCCCTATGTGATATAATCACTTATTAATGAGGAACTTGATTTTCGATGCATGAGGGCACAGGAGCAAGTCCGTGAACAGGTCAGTACTTTCGTACAGCAGAGAGACGAACTTGACTCCCGGATGAATGTGATATATTATCACTTATTTGTTTGGACATGTGATTGTTGATCACTTATTGAGGTCGTATGCAGTATGTACACGTATGTATAGTATCATGGAAGATCTAGACTTGCGTCCCCGTTATTTTTCGGTAAAAGATACAACCATGATACCCAGATGATAAGCAGCATAAAGACCGAATATCTCAGAACCTCGGCAATCTCTCAAACGAAATTTCGGTACTAAGACCATATGCCAATGAATGGTTCCCACCCAGTCTTCAGTCAATTTAAGTTTATATCACCCTGCACACTTTAAAATGATTGTGAGCCTACCGATACATCTTATATAGAGCTGCTTATCGTTTTTCATTTAAGGTTTAAAGAGGTTTAGACAGACCACTGATGTACTATCATTTTCTCTTTTTCTCTCCAGGAAACTCATTTTTGCTTTTCTATTGTTTTTGTGTTTTTTTGAAATTTTTCGATGTTTTTGGATTTTCAGATTTTGGATTATTTGGATTACTCCCCCTAAAATCAACAAACTAAAATAAATTTAAAACACACAGGTATTTACAAAAATGATTTTCCGATGTTGGTTAACTCATGTTTTACCTCAATGCCGTTAACCAAAATTAAGTTTTTAATCAGAAATGATTTAGCGAATTTTGGAAAAAATCAGTTGGCATGTCGGTTTGCGGTGCGGACCATGACAACATTGTCTGGCCAAAGAGTGCTTAACGAGATAATAATTCACAAAGCAGCTTAAATATCGACAAGTATAGGAGAGATTAGAAATTTAAAACCGTATCCTGCAACTGCATCGTGCATTGCAAGGAATCTGAGAGCTCTCCCAAACTGGATATCCACCCGGTGTGGATTTCAAAGTCGATTCTTTGTAGCTACTTAGAAATCTCTTGACAGCAACAAGATCAGAAACCTTTGGGTCCGGCTGGTCGTCCACATTGCACCAGCGAAGGTCTTTGTCTTTCTCTTTCAGAAGTAGTGTGCGGTTGTTCAACCCATGTCAAGGCGTCCGCACACCTGGTTGGTTTGTTCAACAAACACATTTTCTTCAATCACACCACAAAGAAATGTCCACTGCACGTTCATCTTGTAGATTGTGAACTTCAGACGTGCTGCAGGTGCATACATTTCATTTGAATCTATCCCGGGGACCCGATCAAAGCCTTGAACATTCACATTTTGAAATGATTTTCATTTTGTCGAAGCTTTTCAATCTCTTTCAACAGACATTTCTGTTTCCCTTTTCTCTTCCTCTCCATCAAAGGCAGCAATTTCTTCTGTTGCCTATTTTGTGCAAGGATGCTCCACTATCAACAATCTTACGACTATCGAAAGTTCCTCCTGGAATATCCTACACGCTTACTCAAAAATTAGTTGGAGAGGGGGACCCAAGCCTTTGTGGAC
Source organism: Helianthus tuberosus (assembly GCA_030545235.1). NCBI lineage: Eukaryota > Viridiplantae > Streptophyta > Magnoliopsida > Asterales > Asteraceae > Helianthus > Helianthus tuberosus. The sequence continues at coordinate 148,450,802 of CM060390.1, forward strand.
TTGGGTCGTCCTTGATCATCAAGAAAAGTGATTTCAATCACTTGATGATTAGGAAAAAGAACCTGTGGTGCTCCCCCTGACTGAATTACCTGTTTTTGTTTCCAAGCTGTTTGTTCTTTACCAGTATTTGCATTAATTGTTTTAGCATTTACTGGTTTTACAGTTTTAGGTTTTGCTTGAACAGGTTTTTCTTCTTTGACCTCTGATTTTAAGGCCTTTTCAATTACCTTTTGATTCTTTTGTTTTAACTTCTTTTCCCTTTCTTTCAAGACACGTGGGTCTTGTTTCGGGGAAAATGATCGTTTTTGGTAATTGGTTTCTTGGGGAGCACTTGTTTTTGCCTTCAACTTTTGCAGGTATGGGCAGTATCTTACAATATGCCCAATTGTGCCACACTCAAAGCACATTCTCCGCTCTACAAACCTCGGAGAAACACGTTGATGACCAGACTGAGAACCAGACAATGAACTTTGTGATCTAGACGTGCTTGGACCTAAATCACATCCGTTGGTGTGTTGGGTGTAATTATTCTGATCATTTCGTTTTAAAATTCTAACTTGTTTTATAAAATCAAGGTTAGATTTATCCTGAAATGTTTCAAGTTTGTCTGAACCCGTGGATCCAACAAAGTTCACTTTCGGTTCTCTTTTCTTAACAGGAGCTCTTTTGTTTTGCACCCATTGTTGTTGAACCTTAGGTGCTTGAACATTCTTGTTCTGAGCCTTCTTTCCCTGTACCTTACCCTTTCCGGAGTTGACTTGTTGTTTTCGCTCAGCTTGTAGTTTTTGGTTTCCGTACTGTTTTCTAATTTGTTCACACGGAATTGGATCACATTGAGTGACAGTAACTTTGCCACTTTTGTTCCCCAAAAACTTATCAGTGCATCCTTCAAAAATTTGCTCAATTAAATCTTGATTTACATTTTTAATTGGAAAATCTTTGTTAGAGTAAATTTTGTCATCTCCTTTGAGCGTGTACAACAAGTTACTCCCTTCAAAACTTGATACACTCGACTCCATTTCTTTTGACATTTCAGTCTCACTCGGTTTCACTGGTGGATCACACAGGATGTGATTCTCAATTGGAATATCTGTTGTAACCGAGTTAGACTGTTGTTTCACAATTACTTCAGATTCATCATCCGAAGAATCAGCATCCTCAACAGTGGGAGGACTCTGTTCCTTAACACATGATGAATCTGTCACATTCTCAGATTCAGATTCAGATTGACCTGAGGATGATGTACCAGTTATGAACCCGAGGCCTGCTGCAAAGTCATCTAGACCGAGTGGCACAGTAGGTTCAAAACGGGGCATATCCTCGTCATCAGGCAATTTGGAGTAATTGTGATTCATTGGGGGAGGACATGATTTGAATCCCATACACTTCTTATCCCCCTTTTTCTTTTGAACATCAATAATGTGATCCAATACATAGCGGGAATTGGAATAACTTTCCAATTTCTGCTTGATTGTTTCACATTCACATCGAGCGGTTGCCAATTCTACCATCTGCTTTTCAATTGTGTCTATAAGATCATTGTTAGCATGTTGTTTTCGCAAAACAGCTTTTTGTAATTCTGAAACATCATGTCTTAATGACGCCATTGTTGTTTTAAATTCCTTTTCATTTCTGGTTAAAAACACGTTAGCTTCAGCTGCTTTAGAAAGATCTACAATCAATTCTTGATTGTGTTTGGATAGGAGTTCAATCTGACTTTCCTGTTCAGCATATTTAACATTTAAACTATCACAATTTTCACAGCTAACTACAGTGGGTTCATCGACACATACCTGACCTGATGAACTGTCGACATTAGCCATAAAGGCTGAATGGAGAGAAGACGAAGAGTAAGCAGCTTGATCCATCAAATTAGATCTTCTTTCAGTTCCTGCTGCAGCTTCTTCCAAAAGCTCATCAATATCTGCATCGACTGACGCACTTGATGTCTCATCCACATGATCATTTCCTGAAGTGGGGGATTCTTCATCTGAGCTTCCGCTATAACCAGAACTGTCTTCATCTCCAGAAGATGCAACACCATTGGTGGAAGATTCTCCACCACTGGCGTGCCTTAAATCCTTTACGACTTCAGCAAAACATGCTGTTCCACCATTTCCTCCTTCTCCAAGCTGAAGCGACCAATCACAACCCTCATCTATTTGAACCAACAGCCCCCGGTTGGTATTTGATGACCCTGCTTGGCCTTGGTTGTTGACAGGTATCAACGTACGAACATTGTTCCCGTTCTGGTTGCCTTGATTTCTGAACGGATTTTGATTTCCATGCTGAGCTGGTCTTGTGCATTCCCTTTTGAAATGACCCCGTTCGCCACAGTTAAAGCACTTGACAGCTTGCTTGTCGAACCCATACTTGGTGTCTTTCTTGTTTTCCAAGTTGGTTCTCCCCGTCCTTTCCATAAACTCCTTTGCTCTTCGAATTGCACTAGCAAGAGCCCATTTGATATCCATCATCTCAAACTCTTCTTTATCCACTTGCTGATAATCTTCATTGGTTAGATTGATATTCCCAATCTGACCTGCAACTAATCCACAATAAGCACTAACCAAGGTATTCAACATCTCCATATGCTCCTTGGCTACTTCGACACTGACTTTGGAAAAGTTGGAAGTGTCTAATCTGACTGTGTTAGGATTGGAAGTGGCTTGAAAGTTTGAAGAACTTCCATAAAACCCTTGCTGTTGCGATTGTTGCTGCTGAGCTGTCGGTTGCACATTTGGTCTTGAAAACATCGTGTAGGCTGAAGGATCAAACTGATCTGTTGTTGAAGGTCCGGTGTTAGAAACGAAAGCTGTTTGAAGCTTTGCGTGTTGAGAAGCTGGTCTTTCTCCACTGATACCTCCTGCAATCCCAAAGTACATTTCTGGATTTTGAGGAGTTTGTGTTCTTTTTGCCTTCAGCTTTTCTTCTACATCCTTATTCTCCAATCTTTGAATTAATTCATAAACAGTGATTGTTTCTAAAACACCGTTTTCTTTGAGAATTTCAAGATAACTGCTCCACTTTGCTGGTAAGCTATCAGCGAATCTCTTCACCAATTCTTGTGGAGTGGCAGTGACTTTAAAAGCAAACATCTCGCTCAACAAGTGATGGAACCTTGTAGATAACTCTCCCAAAGTCTCATTCTCCAAACACGTAAATCCTTCAAACTCTTTCTTCAGTAATTCTTGCTTGATCTTTCTAGATTGAGCATTTCCTTCACAACGTAACGTGAGCATATCCCACAAGCTTTTAGTAGTCGTGCAGTAAACAAACTGGTGGTAAATGTCTTTGTGAAGAGCTTGTGTGAGAATCATGAATGCCTTCTTTTCTAACTCAAACTTCTTTTTATCTTCTTCAGACAAAGTGCTGTAAGTTTGTGGATTAGATCCTGCAACTTCCAACTCATTTTCAAAGGCTGTGAAGAAGCACATCCATAGATCTTGACCTTGTCCCTGAACATAAGTTCTCAGCCTTTCTTTCCACCATCCCCAATCATTGATGTGATTTAACTTTGGCGGTTTTGTGCTTGTACCAGTTTCACTGTCATTCTGCATCATAGATTGAATGCTGTTGCTTTGATTTGTGACCAAAGCCCATTGATTTGCAGTTATCATTGCAGCTTGAGGTGGGACAATAGCTCGCATCCATGCATTTTTGTCGAAGTCTGATGTAGATTGCGTAGATTGCATAGCTGATGATTGTGGAGTCGAAGTTATTTGAGTCCATGCAGTTGGATCCCACTGACTGTTTGTTCCCATTTTATGACAATTAATATATTAAGTGAAAATTGATTTAAAAATGAAAACAAGTTTTCTATTTAAAAAAATTTAATTTTCACAAACTATGTTAATTTCAAATGATAAAAGCCAGCCGAAAGATCCTTGATCGAAAGACCTGAAAAACACAAACTGTTAGACTTAAACAAACAAGGATCGAAAGATCAACACCTGTTCGAAGGATCAACAGTGTTCGAAAGATCACTGTTGAGTGTCGAACAATGTTTTTCGAAAGATTCTCCAAACGAAGGATCCTTATCCTTCGAAAATGTACTGTAGACCGAAAGATGAACACGAAAGATGACTTCGAAAGACTTCCCAATCGAAGGATCCTAGTCTTTCGAAAATGAGCAGAAGACCGAAAGATGTATGTTTCGAAAATATTCCTTGGAACGAAAGATAAGTCTCACACTTCGAAAGATGCTCGAATGATGACTATCTGTCGAACCTCCTTTGGTCGAAAGATGATCTTTCGACTTCGAAGGATATCTTTCGATCTTGTCTGACACAGTTGACAAAGAGTGACGCGTTGGTGAAAAAGTTGACGGGTTGGTGAGAAAGTATGTTCAGACCATATCTTGCAGGTCTGAATATGCAGGTCTTTCACCAACCGGGTAATGATCCCAATATTTTAATCAGTTTACAACTCCAAAGCACAAACAAGTTCCAATATTCAAATTTTAAGATCAAATGTGTATTTTTATGAAGAACACTATGAAGACTTCAAGAACACCAACCAGAAAAACAAGAATTTCGGTGAACCGAAACTCTCCAAACAAACGATTTTGCTAAGATGTTTAACAAAAACCAACAACTAACATGTAAACATGAAAAATAACAAGGTTTTTAACAAAACATCAAGCAAAAACAGAAAGATTTCCAGAAAAATATGAACTTTAAACACCCGGAAAACACCCGAAAACACTCGGTTTTAACAAGGAGAAGAGCCAAGGCTCTGATACCACTTGTAGGTCCCTCTCGAGGATGAGATAAACCTTTTCCTTGTTATATCAAACACACTAGCGAGTGCGGAATCCAAGCTAGCATGCAACCGAGAATTTATACGAGAACAAGCACAAACACAAACACACAAGATTCACCGATTAACACCACATGTATTAATACGAATGAAGGGTCCGGTTACAAGCTCAATGTTTACAGAAGTGTTCTATAAACTCTCAAAGTGTGTGTGTTCTCCTGTCTCTCTCTGCCTTATCTCTCGTGTCTGTCTATGTCTTCCTATGAAGAGAACACAACACACGGGTATTTATACCCGACACAGCGTGTCTGGTCGAAGGATCAGACAGACTGATCGAAAGATCATCTGTCGACCAGAAACAGCTCGAATGATCCATATGTACCTCGAAGGATGATATCCTTCGAGGTCCATCTATCGAAATCTATCTTTCGAGCTCATCATCGAAGGATATAAACTATCCTTCGATGATCTATCCTTCGACACACACAACTAACAACCAATGTGCTAACTGTTTGGCCAAGTCAAACCAGGAGGATGGTTAACTTGGTCAAACTTACATCGAACGCACATTGTAACAAACTAAGACGTAACCCAGACTAATATAAGACATCGTTTTGTATCATGACGAAATACAGACAAAGTACAGACACAAGTGCACCAACAAACTCCCCCTTGGCTGTAGCTTTGTCTCGATCTTCGTGTCTTCAAGTATTCAAGGCCGAGTTGAACCGAGCCGAGTCGCGTCCACACAAAGTGCATCAACACAAAGAAAACAAGAGGGTAGTCAAAAGACTAACCTGGAGAGAAATTATAAAGAGAGCGCAGACTGCTCTGTTTTCCGATTACTGGGGCTTCCCCAGCCTTCTGCGCCACAGAAGCACCGCTATAGTCTCCTCTCTACTTCTTTTCCTGCTTATTAACTTCTCAGCAGGCTCTTCCTCTTCTTCTTCGTCATCAACCGCGATGGAAGAGGGAGTAGCACCAGCATCTGGATTCCGGGAACCCGCGCTACCTGAAATCTTCGAACTAGCGGCAACAGTCTTCTTTTCGCCTATACGCGACAAACCTTCAAGTGAACTACTGAGGACAACATAATCCTCTAAGTTACTCTGACGAAAGCGTAGAGTACCTTTATCAGAAGCACCAGTAGTTGCGCGGCTACTCCCGCCTTTCTTGCTGGTCACTTCAGCGCCTTTCTTCCTCTTGTTCGGCATTTTCTTCTTCTCTTATGGGTCAATCCCCAGGTCGCGCAACACACCTGCAAAGATGTTAGACCACAAACTTAGCTCCCTATTGGAAGACCCTACAGACTCCTCGCTGGAAAGATAAAGAATTTTTTTCCCAGAGGAAGTCACAGCACGCAAGGGTCTGGGAATAGGAGATGCGCACCTTTTGTCGCAGTAGGATGATTGGCGAAAGATCCAGCTGGAGGATATAGAAATTGACCTTTGATGCGATCATACCAATACTGCTCCCCTGGCCCCAACGAGCGCACCCCCATGGAAGCACCAAATGTGGGGAAAACAGCTTGATAGAGTTGCTCCTCTACATTAAAACCGAACAATTAAGCGCAACTGAATGGCAAAAGAAGTTAAAGAAAGATAACGAACCTCTATCTTGAAACTTTAACAATTGAACTTCGTTGCTCTCCGGTGGCCACTGGTCACTCATCTGCGCTGCAACAAGAACGTTCTCACCAAAGATCCGGTTTGGTGTCGCAGTAAGCTTTAAGTACCAGGCTTCCCCCTTCGGGATCGGTAACTCCTCCTTCTCAATCACATCCAGCGCCGGAAGATCATTGCAATCGGCATGACCTCCTCCCTAATAAAGAAGAACTTCTGTTTCCAATCATGGAAAATCTTGGGTGGATTCAGAAGTATCTTCTTGGCAAACCCCCGGTTGCCAAAATAGTAGAAACCCATGTTCCTAATGAGCTGGTAAAACGCCCTAAAACTTTCCACCGTAGGCTCTATTTCATGTGATCGACACAGAAATTCAAAGTGCCTCACCCTCACCATACCGGGTGGACTCATCTGTGAAATGTGAAACCCATAATATTGAAGGATATGAGCCATGAATTCCGTCGCCGGCAACCGGAAATTACCCTGTAAGAAAAAGTCTTCAAAAAGTGTGATATATCCCGACGGTGCATCGGCAGCAGTCTGGTTCTGACCGGGATATCTGGCGTCCCACTCCGGTGGGAACCGGAAGCCTCTTGTAATCTGTTCAAACAAACCCAGGTCCCATTTGAGGACACGGATGGGACCTTTTTCACCCGGGTTTTCTTCTTGGGGATGTTCTTCAGCCATGGAGATTTAAGAGAAACTTTGGAATCTTCTGGTAAAATTTGAATGTTTGAAGATTTGAAGATCTGCTACTGTTCCGTTGAAGATTTGAAGATTCAGGGAAGAAATAGAGAGAGAGAAGAGAAACAGCAGAAGAGATTGTGATCTTCCCTCCCCCTCACATCAACTATATATACTCATCGCATTTAATGCGATGAATAGACGTGCCGGGTTCACCGCGCGAGCACCCAATCAGAAGCTGCCATGTACGTCGCAATTCCCAGAGTGACAGTTACCACGCGCGCGTTGGCCTCACTCGACTGACGGAAAGCCAAAACGGCAGGAACAACTTGATGACAACCGTGTTAGCAGTCAACTCAAACGTCGCCATCAATGACGTTTCTCACCAACCTGTCAGAGTTAAAAAACCAAGGGTTTTCCCGCATAAATCTACTACAGGCTTCATGCAGAAGTTACCTAAGCGCGCAACATCCACATGCATCAAGTGCACTTGCACTTTTACAGCCAAAAGCAGAAAATTTCCAACAGACAAGTCTAGTAGTCGCGCCGTAGTAACTGACAAACAGTTACACGCGCGCGACTAACCAAGATCTAACAGGCATTTTTTTCTAGCCCAACACTTCCTTTTTCTAAGTCCAGAGCTCCAACCACTCACTTCGCGCGTGATGCAGCACTGGACTTGGGGGACTTGAAGGGGTATGGTTCTAAAAATGCCGCGCAGACCATTCTGGTCGCGCTTTGGACCATACTCCTTAATCACTTCGGTGATCAATCTTCAGACCCCCGCACGGGATGATCAAGCAAAGCATGGCCTCGCGCGAGGTCAACCCAAGAGATAACGATAGTTTCTAAACTTGGCATTCTGAATAAGGACCTTCACTGTAATAACTCTCAACAAAAAGTACTATTTAGTATTTTATTATCTGATTAGGAAACCCTAATTGAGAAACCCAAGTGATTCTGCACAAACCCTAAAATTTTCAGAACAATCAGAATCAGGATTAGGGCCCCTAAAACTCGGGGGGGGGGGGGGTAAACCCCACTCGGTAAAATCCACACAGTTTGCTGTCAAAAATTAAAAATTACACGAAACCAACTCAGCCAAGCTACTAGGACACGAAGCAACCCTAGGGTAGAATAGGTCCTGTCGCGCCACGCGACAGGAACAAGAGAACCCCTCGCGTGGCGCGAGGGGGCGGTTTTTCATGTATAAATAGAACAGTCTGTTTGATACAATTCTGCGTTGATGCGACGTTCAGTTTCAAATTATACTCCGAGTTATTATAGAAACAGTACAATAAACACACACGAATTCCGAATTTCTGCCGCAAAACAGGGTAATAACTCGATCGCTATTACGATTCATTTTCCGACCGATCAATATATCCAATGGATGTTTAAGTGCTGCCCACATTAGGGTTATACTTTGTCGTTCGTCGTTAATTCGATGGATGAAGTATCGCACTTTGTCGTTCGTTGTGAGAATTTGATCTCGTGAGTTATCGTAAATGCTGTATTGATTACTAACCCGGTTTTGTGTACATTATTATTTAAATTAGGTTAACAAGGCTAATCCGTAGAGTAAACTCTATCCGTGTTAAATCTGCAATGTGAGTCATTCTCTTTTTATCAAATCTATTTACAAAATCATGTTTATTTTCAAAGTTATAATTACGGGGATTAAGTCTTTGTAATCACCAAGTTACAGCCGGTATGTGGGGTTTTGTATACATTACTTGATAATCGTCACCATTGGGGCAGCCAATTGGGGGATATGACCATAGTCACAGATTCGGTCGAGTGACAAATACCGTGGGTAGTTGGTTTGATATCAGAAACATTGTAATCGCTCTTAATACTGTAAATTATAACAAATGTGTCATTTTAGTAAATAGAATGATTCACTCAGTATTTCCCGCTGACAAAATATTTTTCAAACATGTTTCAGGTGATCTGTTGTAATTCAGGAAAAGTGCTGGGGAAGCATTTCAAGCTTAAGATAGTGGCTCATTATAAAATAAAGAAATATGTTTTGAAATATAAAGATTTCTCCGTAAAATAGTAGTATTGTAAATTACAGGAGTTTTATCCCAAGTTGTGAAATAAAATAATCGGGAAAAAATTTAGCTTTAAAACGATCCTGATGATAAACTTCTGCTGTTAAACTCAATTAAATAAATACCACGGGATTTCTATCCCGCGGCTCCTGAAACGGGTCAAACCGGGTCGGGGGCCGTGACAGAAAAATGTGGTATCAGAGCCACTGAGTTAAGCTAATTAAGTATTTAGAAATACTTAATTTTTCCTGATTACTATTATGTGATTATGTGTGTTATTAACTGATTATTTGTTAGTTACAGTATGGGTAAGCCAAAGCTGTCAAGCATCTATCTTAAATTAGATAGATCATCCAACGAGAAGGGTAGTACATCCCAAACCAAATCTTCAAAACTCCCTACAATTCCTGAAGAAGGAATATTTGTGCGAAAAGCACAATATGAAGAACCACTTTCTCCTAGAAAAAGGAGTATGATTATTAAGAAAAGTAAAGAACAAATCCGAGAAAAGAAGATTAAACGGGAAACCCAGGAATTAATTGATAAATCACCTTGGGAAGATAAGCTAGATGAGAAATGGGCAAATTTGTATATGCTAGCCACAGTAGCAGAAAATGCAAATTTTTAAATATTATTTTAGCATCTTATTTATTACAATCTAGAAACCATCAACAATAAATAAATTTCCAATAAACCCTAGTATGTTTTCCAGTTATATTTGTAATAAATTAGTACGCAATATGCAATAATATGTAAAAGTTATTTATGAAAATTATTGTAAGATTTTAACTTAGTATTTTATGCATTTTGCATATATGCTACATCTGCATGAGTGAGATATCTGAAGCCTTTCAGAACCTCAATCTTTACCCGGTGAATATAGAAGTTTCCAAAGAATTTACTGGATACTTTCCCGATGTAGAACAACCGGTAGAATTCAAGGCTCCACCTTTGAACAAGCCAAAACGAAAGAAAAGAAAGAATTACGTGTGGGGAAGTCGTATACGTAGGAAAAAGCCAGTTACAAAACTTTCTAAAATAAACAATCCTTTAGAAAAAGGAAAAGAAACTATAACCAAGGAAAGTTCTAAACAGCAGGATATGGAACCTGAAGTCAAGAAAGAGTCTAGGCAAATGGAAATGCAGTTTGAGGAATATTCCAAGGATATAGAAATGGAAGTGGGACAAGGTTCTAGACCAATGGAAATTGGAGAGAGCTCCAAACAAAACCAGGGAAGGACTTTTCAGGAAGAAATAGATTTTCTATTGGCAAGCTGTGAGACGATTCAGCCTGTTAATACTAATATTTTTACCAATCCTATTGGAAATCAACTCCCTATGAATTTTGAACCAGCAATCCCAGAACCCATAGTTCACTCCCAACCTTTAGAAATGGACGAATGGTGGACAAATGATTGGCAATTTCAAAATATTGTCAACGATCCTTATTCCTTTTTTCCACAAGTCGATCCAGAACCCCTACCTAATCCACCAATGAGTAACGAAAATATGGCTGAACTTCGCCATTTTGGTGAAGAGTTGATGGATGTGGGAAATAGAATCAGGGAAATAGGGGGACAAATTGCCTGGAAATATGACGAAAGGGAGCTTCGTTTTTAGGACGACAAGTGACAAGAGATAGTAGGATGGTAAAACTGTGGTTGTGTAATAATAAAAGTAATAGTAAAATCAGTCTGTAAAATAACTACGAATAAAACTCTGTAAGATATTGGTGTGTAATGATGCATACTATCAAATATATAAAATGTAATCGAGAAATCGATAGTTTTGCCTATACATGTGTTGAAAATTGTTTGATTGTTTTTATGTATAATTGTTATTTATCAGATACTAATAAAAAATTATATATATATTATCAGATGGCAAACATTGATAATGAACCAGTAAATGAGGTTAATCAGTCTGAGCAACATCCAGGAGATCAATATATGACTCGGCAAGATATCGAAAACATTGTTGCTCAAGGGATAGCCAATGCTATTCCAGCATTCGTTGCTGCTATAAAGAATCCAATCGAACCGCAACAAATTGTCCCTAGTAAACATATTACTGAAGATAACTTCAGTAATAGTGTAAACGGAGGCAATAATCATGTAAATCATAATAGGGAACCACATCAAGCTCCATTACCCAAGAAAATGAAAACTGTAAACGGAGGCAATAATCATGTAAATCATGGAATCAGGTATGCAGTATTTACAGACAAAAGTATTCGGTCCAACGAATTCCTAATTGGAATTAGGGGGTCTAGTAAGATTTGTAATATGAATACCATGAGCGCTTTAGGGCGTCCTCAAGATATGTTTTCAGATACCGCTATCCAACCCCTCACGTGTGAAATTATAGAAGATCCCCTTTAAGATCAAACAATTCAATCGAATTGAGTATGATTGTATGTGTGATAGCATCTACTATACCAGGAATATCAATGAATCCGATTATTGCAATTGCTCAGCGTAGGTATATCCAAGAACAAACAATTTTGATAGGAAAGATCATGAAATCTTCATTTTTTCAAGAACAAGAAGTTTGGCCCCCTTTCTAATCTAATATAATCTAATAATCTAATTTTTCATTTTTTTCTTACAGCAGAATCTTTGTACTAAACTATTTGCTATCGTCTTTTTGTATCACTATCCCATTTATTCTGCCTTTTCATTGGGATTGGTTTTTGTTTGTATATCGTTATTCTATATTCTATCGAACTCCCATTTTGTAGCTGCCGCGCAGCTCATCGAGGGGTTTTTTTACCTAGGAGATGTAAGGATTGGTACATAGAATAACTTTTTATTTGATTGATAATCATATAAAGCAGAAGATATTTTAGCCATTTGCATCAAGGAACCTTTGCTCTCCTCAGCCATTTCGGGTTAAGAAGATGTCAAAGCGCCTTTTACATAAAGGATGTCTAGTATAGCCAATAAAGATAAAAGTTAAAACTTGAACAAACTACAGTTTTTTTTATATGAACTTGTTTCATTCCAATTATCAAGGCAAATTACATAAGGATAGCAGGTAGACGAGTAACAAAATGTGCCGTCACCCCATTCTGAATAGAAAACCATAATCTACTAAAAACAAAGCCTCGCCCTTGAGGGGTCGAAAAGTTGATGTGGACCACACGCTGAACTGTAGCAAAAAACCGAACCGCCTCCGGCACCAAGGAGCCGAACGTGTCAAACGCCAGGGGGACAAAGGCATGCTGATTATCCTCACAAGCTTTCGCGTGCTTTCCCACCTTCTTTGACTTTGATTTCAGTACCGCTTACCCCGCCACAAACCCATTTCCCCGGAACCCGGCTATGGGGGATATCCATTACTAGCACATTAGCCAGGCGTAGGGTGGAACTCCCAACCATGTTTCCCGCCCTCTCAACCAAAAACTAGCACGTCAGCCAGGCGTAGGGTGGAACTCCCTTCCGTCAGGTCTGTAAGAAAATTAACCGGTGGTTTTTTCTTTACCGAGATCCCTGCTCGTATAAGAATATTCATTAACGCGTCTAAGAATATAGAGTATTGAAAACAAACAATTGGAAAAAGGTAATATTAAGCTATTTAACATTTAGAAAAAACCAAACCGATAACTACCTTTTTTAATTCCAAATAAAGTTAGATATTTGGAAAGTCCAAAAGTAAAACCAAATCAAATATGTATAATATTATCATTTATCAATCCCGTTGAATAGTTGTAAGATTATTTTAACGTAGAAAAATAATATGTTTAAAAAGACCCAAGTCATGATTTCACACGAAAGAGTGCAACATTAGGTCCCATTTTACCAATTCAAAGACACCTGACATATTTGACTATGGGCATTACAAGTTAGGTTTGTTCCATGTTGCGAAACTTTAAATCCAAAAAAATATGTTAGTAAAGTCAAACTTTGTTAATCATATGATATTCAATTAATCCTTCTAGAAATAGTTAACAATTACTTTACGTTATCTGTAGAATATGATATTCAATTAATCCTTCTATAATGGTACAAGTGTTTTTGGTGACAATATTTTAACTAATAGAACTTAAAATATTTATCTAAACGTAGAGAAAAAAACAAAAAAATTGTTATAAGGCTAACTTTTCATTTAGATCTAAAGGAGTGACATACCTAGATATAATAAAAAAAGTATATTAAACATCATTACTAATAGATACAATATGACTAAAGTTGTTCTATACGGGTCCTTTTTATACCACACTCTAACCATCTCGGATAAGCATCATACAAACTTTCACTAAAACGTCTTTACTCATTACTGAACTTTCTTTGTGGGAATACTATCTCTTGGCTGACATGGTCCTCTAAGTAAGTATGACCGTCAAATGCCTTCTCATTGATTAATATGAAATGATGAAATTAGTTTTCAATTTTCATGATCAAAAGGAAGAGTATCTACATCAGCGTATTCGATAGTTTTAGAAGACGATTCTCCAACTTTTCTATTGAAGATCGTTCAAATACATGACTCATATTTTATGTTATACATCAAACAAAATTATTAAAATCTTCCAATTTCTCATAATTCTCATTCAAGTCAATAACATGTCGCATTAGTCAATAAAAATTTTCCAATGTTTCAGATGATCGTAAGTTATCACTTTGTTTAATTCACGTAATCAAATTAACTACTACTTTATCATGTTTTAAATAATATAAAATTTAAATACTCAAATATTTGATCATAAACTTGTAATTTTTTGGTAAACCGTATTCCCGATGTAAACCACTATGTTTCCTAGTCTCATTTAATAAAAGAGGGGGAAGGAAAATTTTCTCTCCTAATCTCTCCAATTTGGGAGAATGAATATATGGCCATATTTTCTTCCATTTTCCCTTCCCTCCACTTGTTAAACGAGACTCGGGAACATAGTTTTTTCATATTTTCATCTCTTTTCCTTCATTTTCCCTCCCTTATCCCTGTTAAATGAGACTCCGGAACAGAGTGAAACTATGGCAAGAAATCAGAATAGCATACCTGAGTTGGTCCCTGATTGGAATTCTGGCAGGACGGTCTTAGTGATAATTGTAGTTTTGACCGGAATAGTATCGTGGTGGAGGGGTCACCGATTGGATTTCTGATCCGATATTTGCTTTCCCGCTACTTTATTTTCTTTTTTTAATAAGGTTTAAAAATTAACAAGGGTTATGGCCACATGAAAGTTCGTGGAAGGCGATGGCAAAATTTTATAAGGGACGATCGGGAATTTAACGAGTATATAACACTAGTTTTTAAGGTGGGCAGTTGCTTCCATGGGGAGCCGACCAACCCAACCGTTCACAGTCATCTTCCCTCTACACCCACGGGCAATCGATCACAGATGGCCGGAATCCGTTGTATGGTGCCCCTCGGGGCGGTGTGTCACAGCGCAATATCCTGCTTTGGCGCGATACAACGTAGTACTACACGATGATGTGAATAAAATCAAAATTCAAAGTAGGACATATGAATTAGGGTGAGAGGGGCACTCCCCTCTTAGGGGAGTCCCCTCTCTTACGCACGGCCAATCAGCACGCGCCACGTCAACTCCCTTCTTAACTCCCCTTACACCATCAATTTGATGGCGGCAGTCCTCTCTTAGGGGACTTGGTTTTATTTTTTTTATATAAATATTTTTATAAAAGTAAAACATAATTTAAATAAATTAAAACTAAATGAAAATAAAAAATAGAACATTTCATTTAATTAAAAACAAGTTTGAAGAGTATTTTTAAAAGTAATAAAAAAATCACATGGAAAAAATCACAAGAAAAAAAGAAAAAAAAAACAAAAAAGAAAATGGCATCTCTCATCCTCCTACATCTCCTTCATCCTCATACATCTCCTTCATTTACCTGCATTTGTTCTTCATCCTCCTTCATTACCTCACAAGAAAAAAAAAATGGCATCTCTCACGCGGTGAACACCCACCGATCCACCTCCCCGCTTACGCTCCCCGATTTGATGGCGGCGGTGTTTCTGCTCGGGGACTTGGGTAACCGCATGTGGTCACCGAGAGTGCCCGTATACCCTTAAAATGAATCTCTTACTTTTATTATTAGCTCACATGGGACATCCTAGATGAGCAGCCAATCAAAACTATAGGTGACTATGCTACATTAAATGACAAACCAACATACAATAATTTTTAATTCTACAAACCAGATTAAAGTCTACTCCGGGGAATTTCGGGGAAAAGAATTGTTTATTTATTTAAGAAAAATAAATAGACGCATTTTAGTCATGCTATTAACGTGTTGACGTGTTTAGGGTATAAACAAGCCCAGAGGCTCGAGAGCTACTCGTTATCGGTTCGGTTAAAAGCTGGAACGAGCCGAGCTTTAACGAGTTCAAGCCCGAGCTCGTTTAGTTATCGAGCCCGAGCTACTCAAATTCATGTATTTATAAGCAAAAGTTTTAGCTCAAGTTTGATTTTGGCTATTAACTAAAATTAAATAAACCGAACAAAAAACCATCAATCTAACCGAATAAATCAAACTGATTAACCGAAAAGCGATAGATTAATCAAATAGATTAATCAATGACTTCGATTAACGTTCAAGCCCAGCTGGGAGAAGGTACGAGGTGGATGATCGTCCAGCCAGGGGCGGCCAGAGCCCGATATTTCGAAGGGCACATTATTTAAAAAAACCCGATATGTATATGTAAATTTTTTTAATAGGGTATACCCATACAAACACCAACATAAGCTCACTTACAAAACTATGCTTATGGTTTAGATTAGTTATTAGCCCATTAACATTAGGTTTAAATCTTTAGTGAGCCTAATACCCAATTTCGTTAAGGCCTAAGGGCACGTTTTTTCGAGCTCAAATGAAACGCCCAACTTTTCACATTCGACTAATAACATAAAGTTCATACAATTTTACAAAAAATTCGGCATGACCCGTTTGTAATAAGAACTTACCCCCTGTTTTAACAACATAATTTAAAATTAGGTCCTACGACACTTTTCAAAATATGTTAAGGTTATGACCAACAAGGTCCATCATAAGTACTTTATCCAACTACCCAAAAGAGTTAAAAACCAAACTAGTTACAAACATCCTAACCATAAGCCTTACATTTACTTAACAAAAGCTATTTTGACCCTTTTTACAAAAAGACAACATTAATCGGAAGCGTGTGACGGGCGATGTGGTGTGTGTGTTCGGTCCGAGCACGCCGCGATTAAGCATGGGATTTACCTATCATTCATAACAACAAAACATTGTTAGTTCGTAATACATAACAATTGAAATCCTTTAATTCCGTATCATTATTCGACCCGTTAACATAACACATTACTTTACTAACATTATCACCTTCATTCGGAAACATTCATCATACCACTTTCCGATTCATTTATAATGAACCGCTACGTACCATATCTTTCACTATACTTACATTATTTGACCCGTTATGAACAAGTCAAATTCTCAAACATTCCAACATTCATTCTACTTATCATTCCAACCCATTAGGCGGGTTATTTCAAATTTACTTCAAACATTATCTTTTGGACATTTCTCCATATAAACTCTTTGCATCTATTCAATTATGAATCATAAAGGAAATTTACACTAAATTCATAGTACTAAATATTATCATTCATAAATCTACAAGTAGAGTACATAAAGTTCATATGAACTTACCGCGATCTTGAGATGTTTGTGACTTCGGGTGACTTGCGCCTTCTTCTTTCTTCGTGCCTATATGTCATAACTTTATACACTTAGCTTTCATTACTTCTCACAATTCATATTGTTCTTTATGAGATCTGTAAGATTAAATATATATTATTTTATATTTAATCTAGTAGCCATTATAATCATTTACATAATATGGATCAAAATATATAATAACCTATTAAATAATTAGTTGGTAATTGTTGATGGGCCTTATTACCATTATTAACTAATTAGGGTTTCCTCTTGGGTGCATATATAAGGAGACTTATGTTGAGGTTCTAGGGTTAGACACATAACCTAATTACTCTCATAACATCAAATCGCCTCCTCCCCTATACCGGTTACCCTTTATCGGTTCTCTTATCACCATCATTTGATTGCACACTAAGGAGGAACCAGATCAAGCTGACAATCATGTCAAACCTTATTGCTGCGTCTCCATCTGGATTCTCTGTTGGCATGTACTACTGCAATCAGGTATGTTATTCATGTTTTCCATTATGCCTAAAACAGAACTGATCAACATATGGTATCAGAGCATATGTTGATTAATCAGTTCTGTTTTCGTATCCATTAATTCTGGGATTGAAATCTGGAAAACGGAATTTTTGAAAGCCTAATTAAATTCATAGCCGGTTTCGAGTCACATAACCCGAGTCCACTGTTTCGGGGAAAAAGAATGTTTTTTTTAATGACTCGAAATCATAATGGTAAATCTTAACTGTCTGAAATCTGTATAAAACTCTTAAAAATTCAGGTTTCGGGTTCCAGAATTATTATTTTATTTATTAGGGTTCTTCATGTTCTTAGTGAAATTCGAATAAATTTCCTTATTTTGGAATGAATTAAGGATTAGAAGGTGTTTTTCCTGTATTTGATTAATTTTTATCCCTTAAGATTTCGAAAAATCTGTTAATATTATTAGATATAATTTTCAAAATTATTGGAGAAATATAAAATATCTTTTAAAACAGGAAATAAAATATACCAAATCCCTTAAAATTCGAATTTCAAACTTATCACACTAACAGTTGTTAACAGGAGTTTCGAGATCATTTGTTTAATGACTCGAGACCATAAGGTCTCTACTCGAGACCATAAGGACTCTACTCGAAATCATAAGTGTTCTCAAATCTTCACAACTCGAGATAACGATTTCGACTCGAGACCACAGGGTCTCGACTCGAGACCACAGGGTCTCGACTCGAGACCACTGAGGTTTCGACCAAGGGCTTCAATCTTAATCACTCGAGACCATGGTTGCGACTCGAGATATCATAAAACACAGTAGTCAAGACCATGATTACGACTCGAGACTGAGGTTGCGAGTCGAGACCTTGATGAGTCGAGACCTCATAATTTTACAAGTTGAGTCGAGACTTGACACGAGATCTCACTCGAGACCTCATAACTGAGTCGAGATCTCACTCGAAACCTCATTATTTTAGGCTGTTTAATGTGAACTAAGACTTAGCTCGGGGATCCGCGCTAACAGGTGGTTTGCTATTAGATAATTGGTTTTGTAAATACTTAGTTAATTAATAAGGATCAAATAATGTTTTACAAAAAAAAAAAAAAAAAAAAACCAAAATGGCTTTACTTGAATGAGCTTCTGATGTATCATTTCTGGCCAAAGCTGATTTGATACATCTACTTATCGTTCAAGTATTACGAAAGCTATGTTAAGTGTGCATCATAAACATGAATGTCTTAATATCTGGCCAAAGCTGATTTAATTCCTTCATAGATGACATATTTAACAAGTGTATAACTAAAGTGATTGTCTCAATTTCTGGCCAAAGCTGATTTGTTACAACCACTTTACACACATGCTTAAATGATTACACTTCTGGCCAAAGCTGATTTGTTTTCGTTTAAGTAGAACTTTAAATAAGTCTATTATTTTGATGTTAGTAATAGACATATCACAATCTCTTCACATAATGATCCTTATATTAATGATCCTTAATTAATTTTTATGATCATTTCGTCTGCCTTATTTTTTGTACCCATAACTTTACTCACTATAACTTTCTTCTATAAATCAATATCTCATCCACTCTAATTCCTAAGCCTAAAATGTTTTGCTTTATTTAAAGTTTCTATAAGAATTAGCTCTTAAATTAAATTCTTGATTATCTCTTAAGACACGATAATCCTATTGCTCTCTTCTGATAAAGCACTACAGAAGAAAAGTAGAGCATGATGAATAGGACAAATCAAACATGATGTCTCTTATGATAATCAAGAACTCTCTAACATAATTGCTATCACTAAAGTTATTTCAGATTAAGTCTTTCCTAAGACTAATATATAATTGTGGAATAATCACAAGAATTCCTAGGATGCATGCCTTCATTTAAAATTATAAACTATAAAGCTAAGTGGTATATGTGAATACATAATAATGTACAATACCATGACCCATAAAGTTAAGGGCTTACGCATGGAAATAAGTACATTTTTCCAGTACATTACATACTAAGATTTTCACTTGTACAATTTAATGCCTTATAAATCAACTATAACACTCAAAAGTACCAAAGTATAATGAATATGTTGATAAGCAACATATGTACAAAGAAATAAATATTTGAAGCTGGAAAATAAGATGTTATTCACCTTACAACCACTAATAGTTTAAAAGATAATTGTTCTAAGGTCCATAGACAAATTACAAGTGCTAATTCCAACTTTAAGGTTCTTAAAGGGAAAATCTCAATGCATAATTATGTCATTAGACTAGGCATAAGCAACGAGACTATCCATTATTCTAAAGAACAGTTGGATAAATTAATTAGATAGTCATTTACTAATGATATTTAAGTCTGATAATTCTTTAATATTCCTATTAACACATGATTAGTTGACTCTACTTCCATACGTTTTATTACCAGAACTCGACAAATAACTAACATGAGAGTTAGTGACAAAACTAATTGTTAAAGCTATAAGAACCATAATAAGCAGTCTTTTAACAAAGCTTTTAGATACCTTACATATTCTGAAGATTAATCAGAATACAGTATCATTACTTAGGCTATGTCATGAAGGTTGTGAGGTTTGCATAGTCAACATAAAGTCACACTTATCTTAAACTCTCATCTTATTTGTTCTAAATATCTGGATTGAAACATTACTAAGATAAAACTAGATGATACCTTACATTTTTCACAACTTTTGTCATCATGTAAATGAGAATTTGACAAATAAAAAAAATAAAAAACGAGACTTATAAATTTCATCCATTATATCCAAAATTCATGAGAAATCATGACATGATTAATGAGGATGATTATTCATCTAATCTCATTTTAAGTGATTCTAAATCATGACGTTACAGCCCTAAAACATTACTTGGCTTAAGGAATAAGTATGGGTCCATCATAAGTCATTCATTGACATTCGTGGAACTTATTCCAAATGGAATATTCGGACATAATTCATTTATCATTTAACAGACTATCAACTTGTATCTAAATTTTGTCGCATATGGCCCACGGTCTTAGAAGAAATCTATTCATATACTTAATAAGATTTCTATTAAATATGTCCCTGAGTTTTCTTATGACATCTGGACACTAAAGAAATCAAATAAAGTCTAACATATATATGATAGGTTCCCACGTCACGTACCTCATTGAAACTTCTCTTGTAGCATTTCTAGAGATATCAAAGATCAGTGGGAGCATTAAGTGTCTTAATAATAACTTGCAATAGTTGCAAGAGGTGGGGGAGTGAAAACTTTATATTACTTCAATTTACACCTCTTGTACACCTCTTGTACAAGACACCGCTCCATCACGACACTGTTCCATCAAAAACTTGTCTCCTTAAAATCTAATGCTACTCTTACAAAAGTTTCATTGTTGCTTAATTGTGGGTACACTTAGATTTCTTACCTAAACTAACATAATCCTCAACAAGAGAAATCACAACGACTAACTTCATTAACTTGTTTCTCTATTAGAATTTGTTGGTCGTTAAATATTGACCCTAAGCATGCTGAGTTCCTAAAGATTTCTAAGGTCAGTGGGAGCAGTCAAAGTTCTTATCATGACTTGCAAGGAATGCAAGAGGCGGGGGGAAGAGTGTCATTAAATTTCACTCCGAATTTAACTCCGATTACACCTCTTGTACACCATACTGCACCAACTCTTACAAACTTAGAATCCTGAAAATGATAGCAACCTAACCAAGAGCTAATCCATAAAACTGAAACTTATAATAAACCCAATAATCAAATTAGGAGGTCATCTAGGTTTAAAAACCTACTAACTTTTATGATCACATAACCTCCCTAATTGAAGTTGAAATGGATTTTGGAAAAGTTTACTGATCCTATCTCTTCAAATTAAGCCATTAGCGTAAATCAACCCTCTGAATGGAATAAAACTGTTTTCTAGTAAAACTGATTTTATGTGTTCGTATAACGTTTGGGATTTGATTGAATTACCTAAGAGTGTTCATAACTAAACCAAATCCTGATATAAGCATTAAGACACGAAGAGGCATGATTGATTGTCAGAGGCTATACTTAGGAAGAGATAAATTATCAAAGATTTCTTTGTGCATCATCACTGTTCTAGTAGCTTATAATAGTTTAGCTACATTAGATGAACATTAAAAATAATTTTCCCTAAAAATTGGCTGACACATTTACATGTTTATAAAACAACCTGAAAGTTCCAAACTGAAGGTTAAAGAACAGTTTGTCTATAAGCCAATAAAATCCATGTATGAGTTAATGCAAACATCATAATGTGATGAAATCTTAACGTAATTATTTTCATGAACAGCCAAGTGGATTAATTTACCTACCTCAAAATGAGTGGGATCAACTAAAATAAACTTGTCTATATAGATGATATTCTTTTGACCGGTATATGTTACACAAGTCAAAGCATTGTTAACACAAACTTTGATAAAATAGATCTCAGAGATATCTCTTAAGTGATAGATATCATAACATACTGAGATATACCCAATGGGACATTAGTTCCGTTCCATAAGTTTAACATTAAATGGGTCCTTACATATGTAACAAACAATACTGCTCTCCTTTAGAGGATATTAGGGTAAGTGAGATTATTTCCTTACGCTTCATTAATTGGAAGCCTTATGTAAGTTCAAGTCTATACTCGTTTAGATATTACTCACATTGCAACACACTAGATATGTCTAGATTAATGTGAAGCATCTAATGGAGTATTACAATATCTTTAAAAGAAACGAGAGGCTACAATTTAAAGAAGAAGTGAGAATTAAAACCGATTTATTACTTTAACTTTGTAATGTTCAAAGATGACAAAATGTAATGTCGGATATATCTTTATGTCAGCAGACAAAACCTATCTCATGGAGGAGTCATAATGGACTGATATCAACAACCTAAGTTATAACGACATAATATAGTCACTAAATGTTGTTGGAAATTTATCAGTGGACTGATAAGTTTATTAACTCCATATAATTAATGTTTTGAAGACTTAGTGTGATAAAGTCAGCTACCATGACTCCTTGAACAGTAACAGTTCAAGAGGTGCTGCATTAAATTTCGATACGCGGTTAATTATTCGTTTATAAACGAATTGAGGAAACTAAGTTTTGTATCGAATACATTCATGATATGCTTAAGGATCCTATAACTGAAGGGCTATTACCCATAAGTCTTAGTAAGAGAGCTCATAGACGGTATTAATTGATGGTCGTGCGCAACTGCATATCGTACTATGAATGACTAAGTATTGGTTAATTTTCCTCATCAGTTTGATTTTGTATGTCTCTAAGAATATGTCAAGTTGACATAATGGAATATAGACAAATAAAGTTACAAATCAAACAAAGGGCTTATGCGTATTTTGATCATAACGATTAGGTTTTAAATTAAGGCTATAGTATGACTAATGGGGGTCCTGAGTCGCATAATGATTCAACGACTGTATTTCTCTGCTATAGTTCTTGTTTAAGGCTAAAATGAGTGTTAACTCCTGATCAGGCTTATTTAATACTCATAGTAAATGATTACTCGGCTAAGTGGGAGAATGTAAGATTAAATATATATTATTTTATATTTAATCTAGTAGCCATTATAATCATTACATAATATGGATCAAAATATATAACAACCTATTAAATAATTAGTTGGTAATTGTTGATGGGCCTTATTACCATTATTAACTAATTCGGGTTTCCTCTTGGGTGCATATATAAGGAGACTTATGTTGAGGTTCTAGGGTTAGACACATAACCTAATTACTCTCATAACATCAAATCGCCTCCTCTCCTATACCGGTTACCCTTTATCGGTTCTCTTATCACCATCATTAGATTGCACCCTAAGGAGGAACCAGATCAAGCTGACAATCATGTCAAACCTTATTGCTGCGTCTCCATCTGGATTCTCTGTTGGCCTGTACTACTGCAATCAGGTATGTTATTCATGTTTTCCATTATGCCTAAAACAGAACTGATCAACAAGATCTACTAATCACATACATCATTACCATAAACACGTTACATTAACTCACCAAGTGTTCATGTAAAATCATGACCTAACCGACTTAGGCATTTCATCGAACACATTATGTGCATACAAATTAATGAGCATAAAGTACAAGTTCTTAAAGCATGCTTTTCTCCCTAGTTCACCCATTGATTAACACAAGCTTCCCTAATTCCACATTTTACCATACTAACTAATAACATATGGTTGTAGCATCAATTATTTATCAACGTATTGTTTCAATCACACATACCATACTAGTTTGCATATAAAGTTTCAAGATTTCTAGTCATCCTAAAACATGCATATGGGTTTTACTTCAAATTATCCTTGTGTACAATTTCAAGCATGATTACAACTCCCATATGTTACTACATCTCGTGTTCATACCCAATTTCATATCAAATTCGCTGATTACACATATCACACTTCATCAACTATCATTAAAACACTAAATTTGACTTACTTGATACTTATAACACTTAGGGGATCATGATTCCTAGCTCATGCATTGAAATCTCAGCCTTTTACTCCTTCAATTTCATGGGGAATTGAAGAACTAGGGTTATGAAGGAGAAGTTCCCCCTGGCTTCTCTCTCTCGATCGAACATACAACCCACACACATACTGGGCATTTAACCCCCCTCATCTTTTTAGAACATAACACTTTCTTTTTATTTATATAATTCTCTAGTAAACATCCATGCAAACATAAGGCTTTTTAAGTTTACTAATATTTATAAAACCTTAATGATGATAAAAATTATGTTTACCATTTCTTTTCATAAAATTTTCTACGGATAAAATATTAGAACGTGTCATACGAAATTCGGGATGTTACAAGTCTACCCCCTTAAGATGGTTTCGTCCCCGAAACCATAATACATACCGAATAACTCTGGGTAGAGCTCCCGCATTTCATCCTCCGCTTCCCACGTAAGTTCCGATCCCTTTCGGTGTTGCCATTGGAACAACACTTGTCGAATGGACTTGTTGCGGAGTTGCTTCACCTTAGAATCTTTTATTGCCACGGGCTTTTCCACATAATTTAACCTTTTGTCAACTTCAATGTCATCCAAGGGAACGTATGCCGTTTCATCCGTAAGGCACTTCCGTAGTTGCGACACGTGAAAAGTGTTATGGATCCCATCCAACGCGGGTGGTAATTCTAATTGATACGCCACCACCCCGACCCTAGCGAGAATTTTGAATGGTCCAACGTATCGAGGGCCTAGTTTTCCACATTTACGAAAACGAATTATCCCTTTCCATGGAGAGACCTTTAATAAGACATAATCTCCCACTTGGAATTCGATTGGTCGCCTTCGCCGATCCGCATAAGACTTTTGTCTATCTTGCGCTGCTTTTATTCTTGATCTAACCATATCAATCTTCTCGTTTGTTTCGGCTATGACATCCTTTGACGCGAGTTCGCGTTGACCCACTTCCCCCCAACAAACCGGGGTTCTGCATTTCCTTCCATAGAGCATTTCGTAAGGGGCCATTTTTATGCTGTTATGATAACTATTATTATATGAAAACTCTACCAAAGGTTGATGATCATCCCAGCTTCCTCCGAAATCCATAACACACGCCCTTAGCATATCAACTAACGTTTGGATAGTTCGTTTCGACTGACCATCAGTTTGTGGATGGTAGGCGGTGCTTATATGTAACTGGGTTCCCAATTCTTCGTGAAATTTCCTCCAGTAACGAGATGTGAACCGGGTATCCCGGTCGGACACTATAGACACCAGAACCCATGTCTAGATATAATCTCATTCGTATAAACTCCCGGCATCTTTTCCGAATTATAGGTTTCCCGGATGGGTAAGAAATGCGCACTTTTGGTTAGTCGATCAACGACTACCCATATGGCATCGTGCCCCTTCCTTGTTCTAGGAAGTTTAGTCACCAAATCCATTGTTACATGCTCCCACTTCCACACCGGTATCTCCAATGGTTGCAACTTTCCATACGGCCTTTGGTGTTCGGCTTTTACTTGAGAACACGTCAAACATCTAGCAACATACTTGAAAATGTCTCTTTTCATTCCCGGACACCAATAATTCATCCTCAAGTCTCGATACATCTTTGTAGCTCCTGGATGAACGGAGTACCGAGACTTGTGAGCCTCATTCAATAGTAATTATTTCACATCACATTCTCGAGGTATCCAGATTCGGTCATACCTCGTTTTCATACCATTTGCATTCTCTTTTAATTCATGAATAAATCCTTTCCTCCTTTCTTTCTTTGTGTCGTCGGCATTTAAAGATTTTGTTTGAGCTTCTCGAATTTCATCAAGGAGTTTAGGTGTGACTACCATCTTCGTAGATCTTACCCGAATCGGGGGCGGGTACTCCTTTCGACTTAGAGCATCCGCCACTACATTAGCCTTCCCGGGATGGTAATGAATGTCACAATCGTAATCCTTAATGAGTTCCAACCATCTTCGTTGCCTCATATTAAGATCTTTCTGCTCGAAAAATATTTGAGGCTTTTATGATCCGAGTAAATAGTACATTTCACCCCATATAGGCAGTGCCTCCATATCTTCAAGGCAAACACGACTGCCGCCAATTCTAGATCATGATTTGGGTAATTGTTTTCATGCTGCTTGAGTTGTCTTGAAGCATAAGCAACGACTTTACCCCTTTGCATTAACACGCAACCTAAACCTTGGTGGGAGGCGTCGGTATACACTACCAAATCATCTATCCATCCGGTAATGTCAACACCGGAGAGTTTGAGAGCTTTTCCTTCAAAGTCTGAAACGCCTTCTCTTGTTCTTTGCCCCAAATAAACTTTTCACTCTTCTTTTTTAATTTCGTCATGGGCGAGGCTATCTTGGATAAATCCTGGATAAATCTTCTGTAATACCCACCCAAGCCTAGAAAACTTTTTATTTCGCTTGGATTTTTCGGGGGTACCCAATTCATTACCGCATCTACTTTGGACGGGTCCACATGGACACCATCCGCGTCGATTACATGACCCAAAAATTGTACCTCTCTAAGCCAAAAGGCACACTTTGAAAACTTTGCATATAACTTTTCCTTGCGAAGCGTTTCCAATACATCACGTAAGTGGGAAGCATGCTCTGCTTCACTTCGGGAGTATATTAGTATATCATTAATAAAAACGATTACATACTTATCAAGCATAGGCCGGCACACCCGATTCATTAAATCCATAAATGCATCTGGTGCGTCCGTTAGCCCAAAGGACATTACTAAAAACTCGTAATGTCCGTACCGCGTCCGAAACGCAGTCTTCGACACATCCTCTTCTCGTACACGCAGTTGGTGATAACCCGACCGCAAATCGATTTTCGAAAACCAACTTGCCCCTTTAAGCTGGCCAAATAGGTCATCAATTCGGGGCAACGGGTAATGATTCTTCACTGTTAACTTGTTCAACTCTCGGTAGTCGATGCACATTCGCATCGAACCATCTTTCTTCTTCACGAATAATACGGGCGATCCCCATGGTGAAACACTTGGTTTAATAAAACCCTTTTCGAGTAACTCTTGAAGTTGCGTCATCAATTCTTTCATTTCGGCCGGGCTAACCGATAAGGGGCTTTAGCTACCGGCTTTGCACCCGGGTTAAGCTCTATCTTGAATTCTACTTCCCGCTCGGGCGGAAGCCCCGGTAAATCTTCCCGAAACACATCCGGATATTCGTTCACTACATTCACATCTTCAAGCTTTGGAACACCTCGATTGGTGTCGATCACATAAGATAGGTACGCCTTACCTCTGTTCTTCACATGTTTGATGGATTTAATTATAGAACACAATTTTGAATTAATGACCCTATCTCCTTGAACACTTACCCGCTCCCCCCCCCCCCCCGAGGTTACTACATGAATGACTTTCTTCTCGCATTGAATTTCAACATGGTTTTGAGCTAGCCAATCCATTCCTACAACTACTTTAAATTCTCCCATGAACATCGGGACAAGATCTATACTAAAATCCTCATCTTCAATCAAAATCTTACAGTTTCTACAAATATCATGTAACAAATAGCTTTTACTATCAGCAACTTCCACTTCTAAGGGTACTAACATCTTTTCAAGCTTAAACGATGGATGAACTAACAATTCATTAGAAATGAATGATCTACTAGCCCCGGAATCAAATAAAACATTCATAGGCATAGAATTAACCAAGAATATACCTGAAACCACATCCGGGCTAGTCTTAGCTTCATCCGAGGTTAACTGGAACATCCTACCACGAGCCTTGGAAGACTCGTCTTTCTTTCCATCTTTCTTTGCCCCTTGTTGGAGTTTCGGACATTCCGCTTTAATGTGTCCCGTTTGATTACAATTGTAACACGCTTTTGAGTTTTCGGGGCACCTATAATACGGATGTCCCTCTTGCCCACATTTGTAGCATCCCTTCTTTCCTAACAAACATTCACCCGAATGATGTTTCCCACATGTCTTGCAAGTCGGAATCCCACTACTTGTCTTCCCTTTCCTATTTTGATCTTGATATTTTGCCTTTTTCGATGGGTTTGTGTTGGTAGGCTTCTCCGCCACCCTTTTCTCTCCCTGTTCAACCTGCCTTCTTAACTCGATCTCCCTATCTCTTGCCCAGTCGGTTAATTCATTCAACGTTGCACACTTGGAGGGATTTACGAACTCCCGATATTCAGCATTTAACATAGCATGATAACGTATGATTTTCAACCTCTCAGTCCCTGCTATCTCCCCACAAAATTTCACCCTGTCGAGGAACTTATTCGTTATTTCATCAATCGTTTCATCTTTTTGTCGAAGACGTAAGAAGTCTTCTTGAATCTTATCAATTGCGGATTGTGGGCTATGATATTTCAGAAATGGCTCCTTGAACTCTTGCCATGTTAACGTTTGTACTTTTTCATCCCCCAATTCATTTGAATGTGCGTCCCACCAATCCTTTGCTTGGAGTTGTAGGAGGCCCGTAGCAAACATCACTTGATCCTCCACTTCACATATACTTCTTACAAACACGGCCTCGGTGCTTGAAATCCATCTTTGACAGGCTATCAGATCGATTTCCCCTTTATATGGTAAGGGGTTACATGCCATAAATTCCTTATACGTGCACCTTCGAGTGCTTTTCTTTGTTTGCAATTCATTGATCATTTCCTTTAGCTCTTCAACTTGGGACATCACTAATTTGTTGACTACTTCCAACACTTGACTTTCAACTTCTTGAGCTAGCCGAGGAATGCTAGCCTCTATTACCTTCCCTACTTCTTCCACAATTCTTTCGTTTATTGCTTCATGTTGAGACGCTATATCATCATTCATGTTTACATTATCCGCCATCTACACAAAACATTTATCTCATTCATTAGATTTTTTTTTCATGCATCTCTTCATCATATTGGAACTCATGTTAGCATATTACATTCACTTTATAATGCATACTTTATACATCATCGTCCTTGACGATCATACCGTATCGTGTAGATCATAATATTTGATCACAACGATTTACATTCTCATCCTTTCATAAATATACATGCCTTCCCCCATCTTTCTTAATATCAAATTTATCTTAACATTGTTTATAAGGCTTTAGAAATTGATTAGAACGAGTTCCCTATACTTAGAGGCCTAAACCACATTTAAAAACTTTAAATGTTAGTATTATAAGTGTAAAAAGTTGTTAAATGTCATAATTTACCTCATACACCATCAAACAACAACATTTAACAATTTTATCAATCCTGTCATAGGCTACGGTCTACAGACCGTAGCTTACGGTCCATTAATAATCAACAAAACAGCCCCTCCAGTACCGTAGCCTACGGCTGAGCCGTAGGTTACTGATAGGTCCGAAACGATCCGATTTCAGTCTTGGTTCGGTATGAAATATGGAGACGGGTGATTCAAGAACCATAAACAAACAATAAGATGAATAAACACAAGATTGAACAAAGATATTTGATTTATTGGATAAGAACATACAAGATAATCCACCCCGGGTGAGCTCCCCCGGGGTGGTGGCTCACAAATGCACACCTACAAATGATGTTAAGTCCACTATTTAAAGACCCTGAGCCTTGTCCTCCAAGCAAGCCTCCCCTTGCTTGGAAAACCACCTAAAGATGCTAAAAACAAATACAAACCATATAAAATAAACTCGCTACATCATACGAACAATAATATCGTTAATAAGGTCGGCATAATTGATAACATCATTCTCTAATTTGACCCAACAATATTCCCCCGAGAATGATGCTATCAATTCTTCAAATGATGTTCAAAAATAAATATGACGTCGTCTTTGGATCTTCACAAATCGGCTGAAAATAAAATGTCTTTCATTGTCGTTTTCCCCCGCAAATGTAGACCCTCCAAATTAATTCAAGATTCAAACTCAATCGTCAACTCCCACTGTGTGTAAGCTTTACGCCCGATTGAACATCTCTACTATAATTGGCATGTGATAAAGGTTCGAACCTCCAATGATCGAAATAAAATAATCTGCTTTTTTTTTGAAAATCTTCAACTCGGTCAAAACTTTAAAGCCCCAAAGTCGCAATATTTTTTTTAGGCCCATGTAATAATCTTGTACTCCCGACCCTTAAAGCTTTCATGGTCTGACTATTAATTTAAACAATAGTCGAGCCAAAATCCAAACCAAATCCATATAAAATATCAGACAAACTGGGCCCAGTTTAGTTAGCCTAAATTTCTGTAAACCTAAGGAGGCCCCAACAAAGAAATCCTGTACAATTTCAAAATATTGGGCCCCCATGCCTTGTAACTCACAAAAATTTCTCAACTCAAATAAAATAAACCCACCAATTGAATCAATTTTGCAGCAGCCCACAATAATTTATCATCGGCTTGTGGTATAAAACTTGTGATATAAAACTTCAACAATTTCTGCTGCCAATAACATTCTTCATCTTATGCGGGCCCAAAAAATATTCCATCATTCTCTAATCACCATCATTAGATTGCACCCTAAGGAGGAACCAGATCAAGCTGACAATCACCATCATTAGATTGCACCGGTTACCCTTTATCGGTTCTCTTATCACCATCATTAGATTGCACCCTAAGGAGGAACCAGATCAAGCTGACAATCATGTCAAACCTTATTGCTGCGTCTCCATCTGGATTCTCTGTTGGCCTGTACTACTGCAATCAGGTATGTTATTCATGTTTTCCATTATGCCTAAAACAGAACTGATCAACAAGATCTACTAATCACATACATCATTACCATAAACACGTTACATTAACTCACCAAGTGTTCATGTAAAATCATGACCTAACCGACTTAGGCATTTCATCGAACACATTATGTGCATACAAATTAATGAGCATAAAGTACAAGTTCTTAAAGCATGCTTTTCTCCCTAGTTCACCCATTGATTAACACAAGCTTCCCTAATTCCACATTTTACCATACTAACTAATAACATATGGTTGTAGCATCAATTATTTATCAACATATTGTTTCAATCACACATACCATACTAGTTTGCATATAAAGTTTCAAGATTTCTAGTCATCCTAAAACATGCATATGGGTTTTACTTCAAATCATCCTTCTGTACAATTTCAAGCATGATTACAACTCCCATATGTTACTACATCTCGTGTTCATACCCAATTTCATATAAAATTCGTTGATTACACATATCACACTTCATCAACTATCATTAAAACACTAAATTTGACTTACTTGATACTTATAACACTTAGGGGATCATGATTCCTAGCTCATGCATTGAAATCTCAGCCTTTTACTCCTTCAATTTTGTGGGGAATTTAAGAACTAGGGTTATGAAGGAGAAGTTCCCCCTGGCTTCTCTCTCTCGATCGAACATACACCCACACACACATACTGGGCATTTTTTTTGAGTTAGGTGTTTTAATCTCACATTTTCATTTAACCCCCCTCATCTTTTTAGAACATAACACTTTCTTTTTATTTATATAATTCTCTAGTAAACATCCATGCAAAAATAAGCCTTTTTAAGTTTACTAATATTTATAAAACCTTAATGATGGTAAAAATTATGTTTACCATTTCTTTTCATAAAATTTTCTGCGGATAAAATATTAGAACGTGTCATACGAAATTCAGGGTGTTACAACTCTACCCCCTTAAGATGGTTTCGTCCCCGAAACCAGAATACATACCGAATAACTCTGGGTAGAGCTCCCGCATTTCATCCTCCGCTTCCCACGTAAGTTCCGATCCCTTTCGGTGTTGCCATTGGACCAACACTTGTCGAATGGACTTGTTGCGGAGTTGCTTCACCTTAGAATCTTTTATTGCCACGGGCTTTTCCACATAATTTAACCTTTTGTGAACTTCAATGTCATCCAAGGGAACGTATGCCGTTTCATCCGCAAGGCACTTCCGTAGTTGCGACACGTGAAAACTGTTATGGATCCCATCCAACGCGGGTGGTAATTCTAATTGATACGCCACCACCCCGACCCTAGCGAATATTTTAAATGGTCCATTGTATCGAGGGCATAGTTTTCCGCGTTTACGAAAACGAATTATCCCTTTCCATGGAGAGACCTTTAATAAGACATAATCTCCCACTTGGAATTCGATTGGTCGCCTTCACCGATCCGCATAAGACTTTTATCTATCTTGCGCTGCTTTTATTCTTGATCTAACCATATCAATCTTCTCATTTGTTTCGGCTACGACATCCTTTGACGCGAGTTCGCGTTGACCCACTTCCCCCCAACAAACCGGGGTTCTGCATTTCCTTCCATAGAGCATTTCGTAAGGGGCCATTTTTATGCTGTTATGATAACTATTATTATATGAAAACTCTACCAAAGGTAGATGATCATCCCAGCTTCCTCCGAAATCCATAACACACGCCCTTAGCATATCAACTAACGTTTGGATAGTTCATTTCGATTGACCATCGGTTTGTGGATGGTAGGCGGTGCTTATATGTAACCGGGTTCCCAATTCTTCGTGAAATTTCCTCCAGTAACGAGATGTGAACCGGTTATCCCGGTCGGACACTATAGACACCAGAACCCCATGTCTAGATATAATCTCATTCGTATAAAGTTCCGCTATCTTTTCCGAATTATAGGTTTCCCGGATGGGTAAGAAATGTGCACTTTTGGTTAGTCGGTCAACGACTACCCATATGGCATCGTGCCCCTTCCTTGTTCTAGGAAGTTTAGTCACCAAATCCATTGTTACATGCTCCCACTTACACACCGGTATCTCCAATGGTTGTAACTTTCCATACGGCCTTTGGTGTTCGACTTTTACTTGAGAACACGTCAAACATCTAGCAACATACTTGACAATGTCTCTTTTCATTCCCAGCCACCAATAATTCATCCTCAAGTCTCGATACATCTTTGTAGCTCCCGGATGAACGGAGTACCGAGACTTGTGAGCCTCATTCAATATTAATTCTTTCACATCACATTCTCGAGGTATCCAGATTCGGTCATACCTCGTTTTCATACCATTTGCATTCTCTTTCAATTCATGAATAAATCCTTTCGTCCTTTCTTTCTTTGAGTCATCGGCATTTAAAGATTTTGTTTGAGCTTCTCGAATTTCGTCAAGGAGTTTAGGTGTGACTACCATCTTCGTAGATCTTACCCGAATCGGGGGCGGGTACTCCTTTCGACTTAGAGCGTCCGCCACTACATTAGCCTTCCCGGGATGGTAATGAATGTCACAATTGTAATCCTTAATGAGTTCCAACCATCTTCGTTGCCTCATATTAAGATCTTTCTGCTCGAAAAAATATTTGAGGCTTTTATAATCCAAGTAAATAGTACATTTCACCCCATATAGGTAGTGCCTCCATATCTTCAAGGCAAACACGACTGCCGCCAATTCTAGATCATGAGTTGGGTAATTGTTTTCATGCTGCTTGAGTTGTCTTGAAGCATAAGCAACGACTTTACCCCTTTGCATTAACACGCAACCTAAACCTTGGTGGGAGGCGTTGGTATACACTACCAAATTATACATCTTTGAGTTCACTCTATATCTTTTCATTCTTTGAGTTCACTCTACATCTTTTCATTCTTAGGGTTTCATTCATCGGAGTATATTTTTACATCTTTTAATTCTTAGGGTTTCATTCACCGGAGCATATTTTGTAGACATTGACGACGGCGGTCGACGACGATTACGTAACTCACCAGATTTCACAACGACGGCAGCCGAAAACGGTGTTTACGACATCCTCTGCATCACCATTTATGTCTGATGGTCCTCCTCATACATTCTCTGATAATCCTCCTCATACATCTGATGCGGACATTGTTGGTCCATCTGATGATAATACAGTTGACAGTCACAATACAACTACAAATACAGAACATCAAGAGTTGCAGTTCATTCGATTTGTGACTAAAGGTATTATATTGACTGTAAATGATGTATATACTTTGTAAATGATATTATATTAAATGATATGCACATGTGCATTATATTTACTCTAAATGATGTTGAATTAAACTATATGCACATGTGCATTATGTTGATTATAAATGATATTGTATTAAATTATATGCACATGTGCATTATGTTGAAAATTAGACTATGACGATGATGTATGGATTCTGAACAATTGCCTTATGTATGACTATCCAATTATGCACAGAATGGCAGCAAACTAAGGGTCTTGGGTGGCGGGACAACTACAACAAAAAAGGGGAGGTGACTGTGTGGGATTGGCAATGGAAGAACAAGCCGACAACCGGGGAGGCACGGGTGGAGTTTATGCAGCTTTTGGCGCTGCTGAGATACACCAGAATGAAGGCGAGTCTAGATGGGTGGGGTTGGCACTCGAAAAAATAAGTCGACTTTCAATGTTAAAATCGTTAGAGAGGACTTGTGTGTCACAAGCGAGGGCCGGTCGAGTGGCTTTGAAATGACCTGGATCGGCTGGGCTGTCACACCCTGGCTTTGCGGAAGCGTGGTTAACTTTTGGTGTGACTTCTTAATACCATAGCTTAATCATAACAAAGCTATATGAATTAAAAACCATGCAAGTCATCCATTAAGTTTTGAAAACAACATACAGTACCATTGTTTTAACATACAACCATAACCTTGTTCAGTAGACATTACAACTTATAACATAGCATAAACGTGGTTTAAGGACTGTGTCTTGTCCAGGAAAGAGACACATCCCCTAAACCCTGATGACTTCATGACAAGTGCAGCGGAAAACGTTCCATATCGTGCCAGATCCGTTTTAATTTCCTGAAATACATGTGAGTTGAAAAATCAACAATAATGTTGAGCGAGTTCATGTGTAAGTGAGTATGTAAAACACTTGTGAGTATAAAAATAGTTGTGGTATGTAGCAGTGTAAGAGGACTTGTGATCACCAATGGTTTGCAAGGCCACTGACATATGTGAAGTGCAAATAGGGAGACTCAAACCTAGCAGATTTCGCCACGGCAAAATATGTGGACAAAGTCACCCCACGGTCCGTTTCTAGTTTGGCCGGGGGCTGGGCTCGCTACACCCAGATAGATCTACCGCTCCTGTCCCTCGGTCCCTCCATGAGGACTAATGGCCCCATGTTGTTCCTATCCACTCACATGATCGTATAACACCTCCTTACGTTAAACATACCGTTGTAAAGTACTCGTAAATCATAGTAACATGTATTTCACCCCCGCAGTTAAGTAAACTGAAAACAGTTAGAGAAAAGGGGGACATGAACTCACAGTGAATGCGCGTCTCTACCAAGTGTCTCCAATACAGTAAGCTGTGCAACGACCTACAAGTGCTAATTCTATTAGACGGACGGCCGTGCCTTAGCTTTATAGTTTAAGTCTTTGGGAAATAGTTAGACAACTATTTCGTGTTTATGTTCCGTATACACTTGGTAGTTATTCTTCTTCCCAAGGATGGGGGATACAATACATGTGCGTAAGTTACGTTTTATCAATCTTGTGGTAATGTAATTACCGGTGTAACTTGTATGTTTGTGGAAGCGTTCGTAAAGTTTTGGAATCATTAACGCTTGTAAATATTATTTTCACTCTAAAATAATATTTATGTATTTCACAAAATAATCATAAACAGTGTTGTGACAAATATATTTATCACGTTAATCTTTGTGAAAACCCCACCTCCGAATATTTAGTAAAATATAGTGCCGGCGAAATTTATGTTTTGAAAATATGTCCAAAAATAGTTCTAACACTTGTTGTGTAAAATTCTAAGTGTTAGGTTTTTGGAAAATTTCGCCAGAGTTTCCTCTGTAACTGGAGGTGGCCACGCTTTCAAGCGTATCATTTTCTTTTAACAAACCAATTCAACAACTTCTTTATTCAATCAAACAATTTCCGACACATCAAACTAGTCGACAAGTATGTAAATCGCATAGTCGCATGAACTTGCAGTTTTTCCGAATCTATAGTGTAAATCCCCTTTATATATGTAGATCTTTATATAAAGTAACTTTGACCTCGTAGAAACCCCGTGTTTAGAGAAATCCGTCTTTACAACTTCTAGTCATTTTTCCCCAAAAATAGTTATTTGTCGGATCTTTTCATTTCACAAGTGTCTACACACTTGTGGTTTATAAAAATCATGTTTGTTTGTGTAAGATCCTTTCTTTAAAATACATGATTTCTTAAATGTGTGGTCCTTCAAAAATACCACTTGCAGATACGTAGATCCGCTAGTTTTAAACACCATTGTACCGGTTAAATCACTTTTACACAAGTAAAATATTTCTACACAAGTTCATGTATCTTGTGTGGTAGAGTTTCGCCTTTTAACCCTTGTGGTTACCAAAAACGAGCTTATGTGAAGATACATGATCTTACAAAGTCGGGTTAAACGGAGATCCGAGCTACCACATCATAGATCGGGTCTAGATAAACACAAATTCCAATTACTACAACTTTTACACAAGTTATGAACTATTAACCACCACTTTTATAGTTTTTAGTAGACTTTAACACATCAAAATGTATGTTATCGATATTTAACCGTCAATATTCCTTTTAACCACTTTAGATGAGTGTAAAAACAAGTTTTAAACATTATACCTCTAGCTCAAGGCTAGGGAAGATCTTTGATGAAAAACGCGTGGATAAAAGCTAACGGTAGAGGTCCTTCGTGTTCCGCTTGCTCCGAGGCTCCTAATATGCGACTTGTGAAGTGTGTATGATGATGGAAAGCAAGGAACTATACTTGAAGTATGATGGTGGGGTGTGGTGGGTTCGGCCGAGATCCACAAAGAAAGAGAGAGAGTGGTTTTTGGTTGGTGATAATTATCTCAAGTGATTAGTGTGTATTTATAGGAAAGATTAAGTGGTATTGTCCATTGGTCACAATGTCTTTAAGATATTAGGCAACAATCCATTAAATAATCTTGGTTGTACTAGAGGTGTCCCCTCTAGTTACAAAGGGACCGAATCGGCCATGGGGGGGGGGGGGTCCCTTGGTTCGATTTTAAGTAGGTTAGTTAGGGCTTAGTTAGGTTAACTAAGTTAGTTTAGGTGTTTAACTTAGTTAGTAATATAAAGCGTGTTATGACGGGTGTTAGGGTAATCAGGGACCCTAACTGGCTCAGAAAAATATAAATTGTAAAAATAGTAATATTTTCGTGTTCCGGGTAAAGTCCGGGTGTCCGGTTGGATAGTAATCCGTTAAAGCCTTTTGTAACGCTTTAAAGTGTCGTTATTAACATTTTTAGTGACACAATTTGTTTTCCCGACACTTTAGAAAGTGTCTTAGTAATATTTTCTCATGTTCTGGCACTTTATTAGTCAGCTAGAAGCTGGTTTATTTATTAAAGTGCTGTGTTTGGTCCTTAAAGTACGTTTTAGGCACATCCGAATCAGTGTATCTTATTCCTAGAGACGCGGTACCACAACCCTTATGTTCCTACACTCACTACCAGTGTAGCCAAAATATATGAGGCTCTTAACAGGCCTTAGAGGCAGTGTCTGCCTGATGCTGGTCATATCAGCATGTTCGCCGTGTATCCGTTTAGTGCTACTGTGCTTTTTGTGCATCATGTTTGTCACTAGGGTTCAGTATGTAATTAATGTAGTGACAGCAAATAAAGTATGATGCAAGTAAGTGCATGTATCAGTATGCAGGTAGCAGTTTATCAGCTAGTTCAAACAAGCACAGTAATCAAGTAGTAATTAATCATTAATTAAGTTATACGGATACCTGGTTTAGTGCGGGTTGTCACATTCTCCCCCCGTTAAATAAATTTCGTCCCGAAATTTAAGTTCTGCTTGTAGATGCAGAGTTCTTAGGAAATAAGTGGGGGTATTTCTCTTTCATCCGGTCCTCACGTTCCCAGGTGAATTCAGGACCATGTCTGGCATTCCAACGAACCTTGACGAGCTTGACACTGCTCCGGCGGGTCTTGTTAACCTTCCAATCCGTGACCTCAACAGGTTCTTCAACGAAGTGGAGCGTGTCGTCAATATGAATCTCGTCGATAGGAATGGCAACGTCAATTTGAGTTGGACTTTTCTTTAAATTGGATACATGAAATGTATCGTGAACACCATTCAGTTCAGCAGGTAGTTCCAACTTGTATGCTACTGTCCCAATTCTTTCCAGAATTCTGAAAGGACCAATGTAGCGCGGATTTAACTTCCCACGCTTTCCAAAGCGTGCCACCCCTTTCCAGGGTGATACCTTCAGTAAAACCATTTCTCCAACTTGAAAATCCGCATGCTTCCGGTTTGGATCCGCGTAGGCCTTTTGTCTGTGGCGAGCTGCTTCGATGCGTTTAAGTATTTGCGCGATCTTGTCTGTCGTCTCTTGGACGATTTCGGGACCAGCAAGCTGCCTATCACCTGCGTCAGACCAACATAGTGGTGATCGGCACTTGCGTCCGTATAGGGCCTCAAATGGCGCGACACCAATACTGGTGTGGTAGCTGTTGTTGTATGAAAATTCGACCAAAGGTAAGTGTTTATCCCAGCTACCGCCTAAATCCATAACACATGCCCTCAGCATGTCTTCCAAAGTTTGTATCGTTCGCTCGCTCTGGCCGTCAGTTTGCGGATGGAACGCAGTGCTCAGATTCAATTGTGAGCCAAAAGATTCTTGGAAGGATTGCCATATCCTTGACACAAACCTTCCGTCTCTATCAGAGATGATCGAGAGAGGTACTCCATGACGTGCTACGATCTCTCTCAAGTAAATTTCCGCAAGTTTACTAGTACCGTCTTTCTCCTTGATTGGCAGAAAGTGTGCGGACTTTGTTAGGCGGTCAACAATCACCCAAATCATATCATGGCCTCTTGGCGTTCTTGGCAGTTTTGTAACAAAATCCATTGAGATTTGTTCCCATTTCCACTTGGGAATCTCAGGTTGTTGCAGAAGTCCCGAAGGCTTCTGGTATTCCGCCTTGACCTTAGCGCACGTTAAACATTTGCTCACGTAAACAGCAACGTCGCCTTTCATCCTAGGCCACCAATAGTAATCCTTGAGATCTTGATACATCTTATCCGATCCAGGGTGGATAGAGTACCGTGACTTGTGCGCTTCGTCGAAAATAACTTCCCTTAATCCACCAAACAGAGGAACCCAAATCCTTTTCTCAAAACATAATGTTCCTTCCTCGTTTGGTACCAAAAGCTTCTCCATTCCACGGAGATATTCGTCCTCAAGGTTTCCCTCCTTGAGAGCTTCCTTTTGTGCAGCACGAATGCGCAAGGAAAGATTGGTTCGTATAATCATTTCCAATGCTCTAACCCTTATGGGCTTGATTCTTTCTTTACGACTTAGGGCATCGGCGACTACATTCGCCTTCCCTGGATGATATTTTATCTCGCAGTCGTAGTCGTTTAACAATTCAACCCATCGTCTTTGCCTCATATTCAACTCCTTCTGGTTGAATATATGCTGTAGGCTTTTGTGATCTGTGAAGATTGTGCACTTCGTACCATACAGGTAGTGTCTCCAGATCTTTAAAGCGAAAACCACTGCGCCAAGCTCTAAATCGTGTGTGGTATAATTCTTTTCGTGCACTTTCAGTTGGCGTGATGCGTAAGCAATGACCTTTTGGCGTTGCATCAACACACAACCCAATCCTTGACGCGATGCGTCGCAGTATACCACAAAGTCATCAGTGCCTTCTGGTAGAGCTAAGATTGGCGCGTTACAAAGCTTATCCTTCAATATCTGAAACGCTTCATCCTGTTTGATTCCCCAATCAAACGTCTTGTCCTTCTGCGTGAGGAGCGTCAAAGGTTGAGCGATTTTCGAGAAATCCTCGATGAACCTTCGATAGTAGCCAGCCAACCCCAAGAATTGTCGAATCTCGGTTGGTGTTGTAGGCGTTTCCCAATTTTTGATTGCCTCGATCTTTGCGGGATCAACATGAATTCCATCCCCATTAACCACATGTCCAAGAAACTGGACTTCGCGTAGCCAAAACTCGCACTTGGAGAATTTGGCGTACAGCTGTTCCTTCTTTAGCAGCTCCAATATGGTTCTAAGATGCTGCTCGTGTTCAGCCTTCGTCTTTGAGTAAATCAGGATGTCGTCGATGAATACAATCACGAACTTGTCTAAGTGTGGCTTGCAAACCCTATTCATCAAGTCCATAAAGACTGCAGGTGCGTTTGTCAAACCAAATGGCATAACGAGGAACTCGTAGTGTCCATAACGAGTTCGGAAGGCTGTTTTCGGGATACTTTCCTCCTGTATCCTTAGTTGATGGTATCCAGATCGAAGATCGATCTTAGAGTAACAGCTTGAACCTTGAAGTTGATCGAACAGATCGTCGATTCTTGGCAGAGGATACCTGTTCTTGATCGTCAGCTTGTTCAATTCTCTGT
Source organism: Helianthus tuberosus (assembly GCA_030545235.1). NCBI lineage: Eukaryota > Viridiplantae > Streptophyta > Magnoliopsida > Asterales > Asteraceae > Helianthus > Helianthus tuberosus. The sequence continues at coordinate 148,490,938 of CM060390.1, forward strand.
AGTCAATACACATGCGGAAACTTCCGTCCTTCTTCTTGACAAACAGGACCGGAGCTCCCCAAGGCGAGAAGCTTGGTCGGATAAAACCCTTGTCTAACAACTCTTGAAGTTGTGTCGACAATTCCTGCATCTCAGACGGAGCAAGTCTGTATGGTGCCTTAGCCACAGGCGCGACGCCTGGAACTAAGTCAATGTGAAATTCCACTTGCCTCTGAGGTGGCAGTCCGGGTAAGTCTTCTGGGAAGACTTCTGGATACTCCCTTACGACAGGGATGTCCTCGATTGTTGGCTCAGCAGCCTTCTTATCTACGATGTGTGCCAGAAAAGCAACACATCCTTTCTGTAAACACTTCCTTGCTTTCAAACAGCTGATAAATCTTAGCGGTGTGTCACGCTTCTCTCCGTGAACTACAATTGTCTCACCATCATCAGTTGGGATACGAACAACTTTCTCGTGACATACTATCTCAGCCTTGTTTCCGGATAACCAATCCATTCCTACCACCACGTCGAAGCTTCCCAATTGGACTGGTAGTAGATCCAGAGTAAACTCGCGTTCTCCCAATTCTATCACACAACCTCTGATTACTTCGTCGGCTCCAACTAACTTTCCATTAGCTAATTCGATCGAGTAGGGAATGTCTAACTTATTAGCAGCTAACCCAAGCATATTCTTAAATTCTAACGATACGAAGCTATAATCGGCACCAGTATCAAATAAAACGGATGCATAGCGTTGATTGATAGGGAACGTACCCGTAACAACATTTGGATCTTGGCGTGCTTCCCTAGCTTCTAGTTGGAATACTCTACCACGGGCCTGATTCAACGTTGGGCAGTTCTTCTTAAAATGCCCGATTTCCCCGCAGTTATAGCATCCGAGTCTCTGCCCGTTTCCATCCCCATTACCAGCTGGGGTGTTGTTCTGGTTGGTATTGCCAGCCTGGTTCGCATTGTTGCCTCGGTTTCTGTTTCCTCCAAAATTTCCTGGTAGGCGGTTTCCATTTCCACCACGGTTATCATTCCTATTTCCATATCCTCCCTGGCCTCCGTGGCCCGCAATAGCCCAACATGATTCCTTTGAGTGGCCCGGTTTTCCACAAGATTCACAAACTCTCATGTTGCAATGGCCAGTATGGTGGCGTTGGCAGTTGTTGCACCTGGGCTGGGTGCCCTGGTACCCTTTTCCTCTCTTGGTACTGCCAGCTGATTTTCCTTTCTTTACTGCCATACTGACGCCTTGTTTGAAGTTTGAAAACTTCCTTTTGTTATCTCCTGAGGACTCAACGTGAGTCTCTGTCTTCTTTGCCTTGATTTCATCAAACTTGTTTAGACGAATCGCCTCCTCGGTGAGAGCCACGCTCAAATCGATGGCTTCAGTGATAGTCGCTGGTTTGGAGGAGGTTACCATGCTTATTATTTGGGGAGCCAAACCCCAAATGAAGCGCTCGATTCGCTTGTATTCTGGCGTAACCATGTAAGGAACCACTTGAGATAAGTCGTGAAACCTCTGGACGTATTCTGCAATCTTTGGTCCATCCATCTTTAAGTGCCAAAATTCAGTCTCCAACCTTTGAATTTCTGCGCGTGAACAGTACTTTTTGCGCATTAGTTCTTTCAATTCGGCCCAAGTCAGGGCGTAGGCGGCAGCTTCGCCTAGTGTTTGCACTTGTAGGTTCCACCAGGATAGGGCTCCATCTAGAAACATCCCTGAAATGTATGTGACTTGCTGATCCTCTGCACACTTGCTCATGCGTAAGACAGAATCGGTTTTCTCAGCCCAGCGGGTAAAGGCAACTGCACCTCCTGTGCCATCGAAGTTAACTGGTTTGCAGTCTAAGAACTGCTTGTAGGTGCATCCTGCACGTATGTTAAAACATGTGTTTGGCATTAGCATCACCGCTAAAATCTCCAACTAGTTCATGGTAGGTTCGAATGGCGTGGTATTACCGTGAGGTGGATTGTTATTGCCTTGGTTAACACTTCCGCTTGCTCCTGGCTGAGATGCTGCGTACTGTGCTATGGCAGCAGCAATAATCTGCTGGAGTTCTGCCTCATTAGTTGGCATGTTTTGTTCGCGTCTTGGCGGCATTTTCTAAATGATGGTTTACGTTGGTCAGGCCATAGCGAAAAGTACGTATATAGTAATAGTAATAGCACGTAATATCTCATGTCATCAATACATCACATATATCAATCATCCACATCTCATACCATAACAATGCAAATAAGTAATCAAGCGAAACAGATATGATGAGAATACTGCGATTGCCATACATCAAGACCACAGAGTAAGTGTATCAGTACATCATAGTGTCATACAATCATCCATCAACTAGGGGCTACATCACCCCTGTCCAAAAATCATAACAAATCAGTGTCAAACACAACATCAAGTACATGTCAACAAAAGTCAAAGTCAAAAAGTGGTCTCCAAAATGCTGTGCAAACCAACAATCGCCGTCTTCTCATCCTTGTCTATCTAATCAGTAACTGGTGAGCTCTATGCAGATGGTGGTGGAGGAGGGGGAAAGTGAGTATAAAACAACCGGCGTAACTGGAGCCAGTCCTCCTCCTGGGCTCGCTGTGTACGAATAATGGAAGCAACCTGCTGCTCCAGAGTAAAAAGACGAGCAGCAATATCTGGAGGTAATGGTCGAAACGGCTGTAGGGGAGAGTGTGTCCGACCATGACACTGACAAGGTGACAACCGAGCTCTCTCGAGCTCCTGTATACGCTGTGTGTGGGACTCATGCTGTGCGACAAAGGACATCAAGACGTCCTCAATAGTGTGTCCCCTGTGAAAAGCATGGTAGGGGTCAGTGGGTGGCATACCGGAGCCAGGTGCCCAAAGAAATGGCTCGCTAGTGGGGTCGAAAGGTGCCACGTGAAGCGGTGCAACAGCGGGTGGGACAAATGACGTCTGAGGCATAAAAGGGATAGGCATCGGTACATGCCCATCAGGGTGTGCTGAAGAACCCTCTCCAGGCCCTGCTGGAGGTATAAACATAGGAACCTGAAATGAAAAGTCAACATGTGGTGCAACAGGAATCTGTGGAGGAAAAGATGGAACATCCTCGTCAGCCGGTATCCAACCGTGCTGTGCGGACTCATCCGGTGGATCCATATGTGCCGCGAACAGTGCATGTCCGGGCTCGAGGGGAACGGGATCAAATAAGGGAGCAACAACAGGGTGAACGGGTGCAAGGTGCTCTATAGGGTGGTCAGCAGGTATATCACCAACGGGCAAAGGAACAACGGGATCAACAGCAACATGATCGCCCTCAATCACAGGAACATCTACAGGGAGATCAGCAACAACAGGCTCAAAAGGGATATCAGCATGTACTAGGTCATGCTCTGGTATAGGGTCTAGAGCGGCTGCCTGCTCAGGGGCAACGGCAGGCTCGAAGTCATCAAAAGCCATCTCAAACTCAAAATCTGGGTCAATAGGATCAAATAGGTCAACAGGGTCTGCCGGATCCTCCATAAACTGGTCCATGGGAACAAACTCTAAGTCACGATCTGGGTCGAACCCTGGGGGAAACATAGGATCGGAATCCCCCTCATCATCATGGTCAAAAGCGAAACTGGGGATAGGGGCAACAGAAGATGCCTGATCAGGATCTGATCCATAAGAGAAGTGCTGTGCACTCTGAACATGTGAGGGTACAGAAGCTACAGACTCAAAGGAGTCCGCGACTGGGGAGTGAACAGGTGACTCCGCGACGGGTGCGTCTGCGATCAACAAGGGATCGGCAGCAGGAAGGGCCTCGCCCTGAGCATCCTCCTCGAAAGGCTCCTCATCAAACATATCGATATCATCCTCCTCATCGTCGATGGGTAAATCGTAAGCTGGGTACGCAGCCAGCGGTATAGGAGCAGGGATCAGTGCCAGTGGTAGATCCCCTGAGATAGGACCATCTGCGAGCTCGCCAGCACCGTCAGGTAGTGCAAAAGGCTGAAAATCGTCCTCATCTGTGCTAGTGAAGTCGGACGTATAAACCTCGTGCTCCGATGACTCAATGTCGTCTGAAACGATAGGCCTCGGGCCTGTGGTGCCTGAACCACCAGTGTCTGCAGAATCCATGTGTCTGTAACATATACACAAACATGCACAAATAGTCAATCATAAATCAAGTAATCACATAAGTCATCAAGTAAGGCATCACATAATCCTCCTAGTCTTACTAGCCAATACCATCCAGTCTACAAGACTGCTCTATCCTTCACTTAAACCAAACCTCGATCCTCCAGATCGATCCTCAGCCCTCCAAGCTGAGCCTTTTCTTCCTAGCCTTGCTAGCCCACTACCTCGGTCACCTAGACCGAGCCTCGATCCTCCAGATCGATCCTATAACAAACCAACGTGCTCAACTACCTTAATCACCTCGATCCTCCAGACCGATCCTCAGCCCTCCAAGCTGAGCCTATAATTAATAAAATGTGCTCAACATTTGTTTGTAAAAAGTTTTGGATCTGGACTTAAGTGGTATGCAGAAAAATGTTTTCGTGAGAGCCCTAGTGATCATAGTCTAGACTCGAGAAAGAATCCTAGTTCGCTATGATCAGAGCTCTGATACCAAGCTGTCACACCCTGGCTTTGCGGAAGCGTGGTTAACTTTTGGTGTGACTTCTTAATACCATAGCTTAATCATAACAAAGCTATATGAATTAAAAACCATGCAAGTCATCCATTAAGTTTTGAAAACAACATACAGTACCATTGTTTTAACATACAACCATAACCTTGTTCAGTAGACATTACAACTTATAACATAGCATAAACGTGGTTTAAGGACTGTGTCTTGTCCAGGAAAGAGACACATCCCCTAAACCCTGATGACTTCATGACAAGTGCAGCGGAAAACGTTCCATACCGTGCCAGATCCGTTTTAATTTCCTGAAATACATGTGAGTTGAAAAATCAACAATAATGTTGAGCGAGTTCATGTGTAAGTGAGTATGTAAAACACTTGTGAGTATAAAAATAGTTGTGGTATGTAGCAGTGTAAGAGGACTTGTGATCACCAATGGTTTGCAAGGCCACTGACATATGTGAAGTGCAAATAGGGAGACTCAAACCTAGCAGATTTCGCCACGGCAAAATATGTGGACAAAGTCACCCCACGGTCCGTTTCTAGTTTGGCCGGGGGCTGGGCTCGCTACACCCAGATAGATCTACCGCTCCTGTCCCTCGGTCCCTCCATGAGGACTAATGGCCCCATGTTGTTCCTATCCACTCACATGATCGTATAACACCTCCTTACGTTAAACATACCGTTGTAAAGTACTCGTAAATCATAGTAACATGTATTTCACCCCCGCAGTTAAGTAAACTGAAAACAGTTAGAGAAAAGGGGGACATGAACTCACAGTGAATGCGCGTCTCTACCAAGTGTCTCCAATACAGTAAGCTGTGCAACGACCTACAAGTGCTAATTCTATTAGACGGACGGCCGTGCCTTAGCTTTATAGTTTAAGTCTTTGGGAAATAGTTAGACAACTATTTCGTGTTTATGTTCCGTATACACTTGGTAGTTATTCTTCTTCCCAAGGATGGGGGATACAATACATGTTCGTAAGTTACGTTTTATCAATCTTGTGGTAATGTAATTACCGGTGTAACTTGTATGTTTGTGGAAGCGTTCGTAAAGTTTTGGAATCATTAACGCTTGTAAATATTATTTTCACTCTAAAATAATATTTATGTATTTCACAAAATAATCATAAACAGTGTTGTGACAAATATATTTATCACGTTAATCTTTGTGAAAACCCCACCTCCGAATATTTAGTAAAATATAGTTCCGGCGAAATTTATGTTTTGAAAATATGTCCAAAAATAGTTCTAACACTTGTTGTGTAAAATTCTAAGTGTTAGGTTTTTGGAAAATTTCGCCAGAGTTTCCTCTGTAACTGGAGGTGGCCACGCTTTCAAGCGTATCATTTTCTTTTAACAAACCAATTCAACAACTTCTTTATTCAATCAAACAATTTCCGACACATCAAACTAGTCGACAAGTATGTAAATCGCATAGTCGCATGAACTTGCAGTTTTTCCGAATCTATAGTGTAAATCCCCTTTATATATGTAGATCTTTATATAAAGTAACTTTGACCTCGTAGAAACCCCGTGTTTAGAGAAATCCGTCTTTACAACTTCTAGTCATTTTTCCCCAAAAATAGTTATTTGTCGGATCTTTTCATTTCACAAGTGTCTACACACTTGTGGTTTATAAAAATCATGTTTGTTTGTGTAAGATCCTTTCTTTAAAATACATGATTTCTTAAATGTGTGGTCCTTCAAAAATACCACTTGCAGATACGTAGATCCGCTAGTTTTAAACACCATTGTACCGGTTAAATCACTTTTACACAAGTAAAATATTTCTACACAAGTTCATGTATCTTGTGTGGTAGAGTTTCGCCTTTTAACCCTTGTGGTTACCAAAAACGAGCTTATGTGAAGATACATGATCTTACAAAGTCGGGTTAAACGGAGATCCGAGCTACCACATCATAGATCGGGTCTAGATAAACACAAATTCCAATTACTACAACTTTTACACAAGTTATGAACTATTAACCACCACTTTTATAGTTTTTAGTAGACTTTAACACATCAAAATGTATGTTATCGATATTTAACCGTCAATATTCCTTTTAACCACTTTAGATGAGTGTAAAAACAAGTTTTAAACATTATACCTCTAGCTCAAGGCTAGGGAAGATCTTTGATGAAAAACGCGTGGATAAAAGCTAACGGTAGAGGTCCTTCGTGTTCCGCTTGCTCCGAGGCTCCTAATATGCGACTTGTGAAGTGTGTATGATGATGGAAAACAAGGAACTATACTTGAAGTATGATGGTGGGGTGTGGTGGGTTCGGCCGAGATCCACAAAGAAAGAGAGAGAGTGGTTTTTGGTTGGTGATAATTATCTCAAGTGATTAGTGTGTATTTATAGGAAAGATTAAGTGGTATTGTCCATTGGTCACAATGTCTTTAAGATATTAGGCAACAATCCATTAAATAATCTTGGTTGTACTAGAGGTGTCCCCTCTAGTTACAAAGGGACCGAATCGGCCATGGGGGGGGGGTCCCTTGGTTCGATTTTAAGTAGGTTAGTTAGGGCTTAGTTAGGTTAACTAAGTTAGTTTAGGTGTTTAACTTAGTTAGTAATATAAAGCGTGTTATGACGGGTGTTAGGGTAATCAGGGACCCTAACTGGCTCAGAAAAATATAAATTGTAAAAATAGTAATATTTTCGTGTTCCGGGTAAAGTCCGGGTGTTCGGTTGGATAGTAATCCGTTAAAGCCTTTTGTAACGCTTTAAAGTGTCGTTATTAACATTTTTAGTGACACAATTTGTTTTCCCGACACTTTAGAAAGTGTCTTAGTAATATTTTCTCATGTTCTGGCACTTTATTAGTCAGCTAGAAGCTGGTTTATTTATTAAAGTGCTGTGTTTGGTCCTTAAAGTACGTTTTAGGCACATCCGAATCAGTGTATCTTATTCCTAGAGACGCGGTACCACAACCCTTATGTTCCTACACTCACTACCAGTGTAGCCAAAATATATGAGGCTCTTAACAGGCCTTAGAGGCAGTGTCTGCCTGATGCTGGTCATATCAGCATGTTCGCCGTGTATCCGTTTAGTGCTACTGTGCTTTTTGTGCATCATGTTTGTCACTAGGGTTCAGTATGTAATTAATGTAGTGACAGCAAATAAAGTATGATGCAAGTAAGTGCATGTATCAGTATGCAGGTAGCAGTTTATCAGCTAGTTCAAACAAGCACAGTAATCAAGTAGTAATTAATCATTAATTAAGTTATACGGATACCTGGTTTAGTGCGGGTTGTCACATGGGCTACACCTAAAACCAATATGTTAGCATGGAAAGGCGTCAAAGGCAGGTTACCGACAAAGACGGAGCTGGAAAAAAGGGAAATTCAGATCAGCAACACATTGTGCCCGGTTTGCGGATACGAGCAAGAAACTGTTGAACACGTCCTCATTATGTGTTTGATGTCGAAAACGCTATGGTGGATGGTTGGATCACGGCTGAGAGTAAAAGTTTTACATTCTTGCTCAACAGTGGCATATATTCTTTCTTTTTCCTGGAAGCTTGATATTTCTAAGAAGAAGAAAAAGGCAGTCAACTGCATAGTGATGGCTACATTATATTAGTGATGGCTACATTATATGACATATGGTCGAGCAGATATGAGAAGGTATTCAAAGTCGTGTAGTTTTCAATTGCTCTAATACTGGAACAAGCAATGTTTTCAGGACCGGACCGGAGGGCGACCCGATCTCCTTATGGGGTTAAAGGTCGGACCGGTCTGACCGGTTCGACCGGATTTAAGATCGGGATTACGTCATAAATTATATAAAAAAATATATATAAAATAACCAATTAACATTCTATAAAACAAACAAACTAAAAATGAAAGTTAATTTGCGTTTATAATAATTTTAATATTATTAGATATATAAAAATAAATATACTGATATAAAATTTAATGTTTAATAATATATTGGAAAATGGATTCTAGCTAAGCAAACCTTGGAAACATAATCTGCAAACTTAAATTACTCCTGCCATTTCTCATAGTTTCATCTTACTCGCCATACTCAAACGGTTTGAAACCCTACCAAAATGCCTTGATTCTCCTTGATTCGCCGCCGTCAACCACAAGTCACCAGTGAGCTCACTCATTATACTCTTTTGCACCAACATGCATGCTTTAATTTCCAGATCCGGCTACTTTTCTATCATCCTCCGGTCAACCAAGAACACATCAAATGAGTTAAAAAGATAACCGGCCCAACCATTACGTGACGAGCCGCCGGCCCGACCGCCCGGCTCCCTGCCCGACCTCCGGGTCACTGCAGAAACGGGTTAAAGGGCTGAACCGGCCCGGTGGTGTTTCCGGATCCCGGCCGGCCCGGTCCGACCGGCCGGCCCGGTCCGGTTTTGAAAACGCTGGGAACAAGTCAATGAGTGTACTATGTTGTGGATGAAAGTCATAGCCAAAATGGAGTATTTAATGGAGAATTTAGTGACTGAAGAGTGGTACACCAGTGGTGTGAATGTAATAGAAAATTAGGAGTTTATATCTTTATTGTAAGCGTACTTCTCTAGTTCTTGGCTAGAGTTATGGTATCTTGTTATGTTTAAAAAAATGTCGTTATATATAAAATGATAATGCTCGTGTGCATTATGTTGACAATTACATTATGCACACGTGCATTGTATTGACAATTACATTATGTATACATTTAATGACAATATGCTGTTGGACTCCTGATCCCCCTGATGATGAACCTAATTCTTGTTCCGATGATGTTGATTCCAATGACACTGATGAAGATGTTGACGATGATCCAGAAGACCCCCCCATATATATATATATATATATATATGAACATGAGAAATCTCTTAGATGTCATCCAGGCGTCGTAAATCAACCGACGATCCTTTATTAGCCTATATATGATGTCAAACAATTTCTAAGCATTATTCGTCTTGTTTATGATTTTTTTGTTTACAATCATTTTTTGTATTATCTTTTTTCATATTCATAGATTGTGATTACGATTATGATACTTTGTTATCAGTTACTTATTAGACACAATCATATTAAATTTCATTATTGACCACCTAACATATATTACCAACATGGTTACTGTTTATAACAATGCACATGTGCATACATGTTTACTGTTTCACTCCACACGTGCATTACCAACAGTAACACATTATCACACAACTTTTGTGTTACAGCAAGTAAATATAACACCCTCATCATAAGAATCACATAATCCGATCAACAATCATTATTGCACATATGCACCACCAACATATACTATACCAAACAACATATTACATTGTAAATTAACAAATATAACCATCTGTAATGCATTATACAATACCAATGTGTATGCTATTTCAAACTATGCACATGTGCAGTACCAACATTTCTCTACCAAACAACATAATACACCATATATTAACAAACATGATCATTCGCCTCTGATAATGGCAATTTTGTTGCTATCTTCATCCTCATGTTCTTAAGTTGTAAGTCTTGAATTTCTTTATATTTGCTGAATATGCAATCAAACTTCTCATCATTCCTTTTATACATCTCCATATGTCGCATAGCGAACACCCCACAAACTGTGAAGTAATAAAGGGATTTCATTTACTTGTTCAATTTTTTCATCGTGATTTCGCTCACTTGTCCTCCTCTTTATATTTTTTTCTTCTTGTGCACCTACATGTGATAATGATATCATTTAACGTGAAAGTAATAAAGGGATGCACATGTGCATAAACTCCCAACTGCATCATCGAATATTAATCAACCTTTTTTTACCTCTTTGTTTAACCGTTGTGTAATCATTTTCCATTGCATCCGACCATTTTTTGACCTTTCATCCCTTGATTTCAAAACGTAAGTTACCTTCTTTGATTTTTTCCCGTTATCGATCTACGATAATAAAAAAAAAACAAAAAAAAGGATTAACAAACATACAATCTCAATGAATATGTGCATTAACATTAACTTTATCATTACTATATACACTATGCACATGTGCATCAACATAAATTACATTTTTAACATATTCTGGCGAACTATGTACATGTACAACAACACGAGTGACCTTATTAACATATTCTGGCAAATTATGCACATGTGCCTAACTACACGTTTGCATCCATATGGCTGACCTAATTGAAATAATCTGGCAAAATATGTATTTGTGCATAATTATGCACACGTGCATTAACATGACTGAGCTTATCAACAGGTTTGCTTCGATAAAAAATAATAGACAAAACAAAAGTTATTTATTTTTTATTTTTACCTCTTTGTTTAACTGCCGCGTAATCATCTTCCATTGCATGTCGCATAATCATCTTCCATTGCATCCGACATTTTTTTGACCCTTCATCCATTGACTTCAAACCAAAAGTTACTTTCTTCGATTTTTTCCTATTGTTGATATACCATAATATACAAAACAAAAAAAATAATGAAATTATAAAAAATAAGATCAATGAACATAAATTATCAATAAATATGTGCGTTAACGTTAACTTTATCATCACCATATACACTATGCACATGTGCATAAACATAAACGACATTGTTAACAACATATGCATCAACTTTATCATCACTCTATTAACTATGCACATGTGTATCAACATTAACGACCTTGTTAACAATCTATGCATCAACTTTATCATCACCATATTAACTATGCACATGTGCATAACTATGTGCACATGTGCATTAACATGACCGACAATATCAACAGGTAATGTTTGCTTCAATAGAATAACCTAACCATTGCCAACTAAAATTTTGTATTACCACCAAATATATTTAAAATTATTCAGTAACAAACCTACATACAAAAAAAAAAAACACACACACACATACCTACCACATTACAAGTCGGTGTATCACAACAATTACCTCGAATCCCTCAAACATCATATACATCAAACCATTTTCGCTAATGCAGATATGAAACTACGATTTAATCGTCATATTAACATATAAAGGATTTGAATTGACAATTAAGCATCATATTAACATATGAAAGTGCAAAAACAAATTGTATAAACTTACAAATTCACATAACTGTATAGCATCATGTTACGATGAATCCATTGGACGTTTGTTCTTCATTTTCTCCCTAGTTATGCCACAATCTTCAATGATTCTGTTATTACTTCCCTAATTTCGGATATATGATGAATATATGATGGATGATTCTTTTCTTATAGCCCTAATTTGAATATATGATGAATTATAAGATCGATATGACGAATTTTGGGGGATTTAGAGTATGAATTATAAGATCGATATGACGAATTTTGGGGGATTTGGAGTGTGACGTGAACTGAGATGATGAATTGGGTAGAAACTGGATCCGGACGTGAACTGAATAAAAAAGAGGATTTAATTGTTGTTTGAAGTCCAGTAAGAGGTGGAGTAGCAACTGATTTAAATTTTATTATGTATTTACAGTAATGCCCTTTGTTCACAATGGTTCTCGCGGTTCTCGCAATAAAGGTGCTTCTTGAACGAACCCTACCATATATATATATATATATATATATATATATATATATATATATATATATATATATATATATATATAGGGCAATGATCATTTCAGAACCATAAATATTTATAGAACTCGCAGAACTCCTAATAAACATTAACAATCTTTTTATTTATATATTTTTACGTTTAGGATAATTTTATCATTTATTATGTGTATTTTTATGATTAACTACATGTTAAGAGTAATTTTATCAATTTTTATATGTAAATTTATAATTACACATATGTAAACTAGTTTTTTTACATATATGAAATTAGTTATTACACATATATATAATTTGGCTATTAGACATATGTAAACTACTTTTAACATGTATTTAATCATAAAATTACATATAATAGATGATAAAAAGAGCCTAAATACAATATATATATATAAAATGATTGTTTATTAGGAGTTCTAAAAGTTCTGCAATTATTTAGAGTTCTGAAATGAACCCAACCATATATATATATATATATATATATATATATATATAGGACAAAGATCCGTTAGGAACCACCTCTTATTGCGAGAAACGCGAGAACCAATGTGAACGCAACCAAAAATGCCTAAAAATAGCTAAAAATCACACAATTTTTTTTTTTTAATATTTTTTATAACAAAATCGCTACTTTTCGTAGCAAAAAAAAAAAAAAAAAAATTTTTGGCTTCTAAAAGTAGCGATTTTAACATAAAAATATTTAAAAAATCAAAAAAAAAAAAAAAAATTAGATTTTTTTTTTATTTTTTTAGATTTTTTTTAGATTTTTTTAGGTTTTTTTGGGGTTTAGTTTTTAGCTTTTTAGCTGGGGGGGGGGGGGGTTTAGGTTTTTGGGGTTGGGGGGGGGGGGGTGGTGGGGGGGGGGGGTTAGGTTTTTTTTAGGTTTTTTGGGGGGTTTAGTTTTTAGCATTTAGCTTGGGGGGGGGGGGGTTAGGTTTTTTTTTTTGGGGGGGGGGGGGGGGGCGGTGGGGGTTAGGTTTTTTTATGTTTTTTTAGCTATTTTAGGTTGTGTTCACATTGGTTCTCGCGGTTCTCGCAATAAAGGTGGTTCTCGCATGAACCTTACCATATATATATATATATATATATATATATATAGGTAGAGGATCCTGTAAAAAAGGCCTAAAGTGTGAGAAGGGTAAGAAAGAATCTCAGCCATTAGATCTTTTGATCTAATGGTTGAGATCAATAGGGACCAAATTGTAAAATATTTTCATTAATTTGGACTGATTTGAAATATCTAGGGGCAATATAGTCCTTTTAAACCCACTAGAAATTAGGTAATGCACATGTAACTTCCCCCCCCCCCCCCCCCCCCCCACCCCCCCCCCCCCCCCCGTCTTTTTTAAACGTCAATAACTTTTTATACGTAACTTTTTAAAAAAATTACACCATAATAACGAGCGTTTTTTTTATCTTTAATATGAGTACCATATTGTTATACTTATATAGAGAAAAAAATATGTTTTCGATCAGATGTTTAGTCAATGAATGGTGTTATATACTTGCTGAATGGTGTTATATACTTGCTGAATGGTTTATACACTTACTGAATGGTGTTATATACTTGCTGAATGATGTTATATACTTACTGAATGTTGTTATATACTTGCTGAATGGTGTTATATACTTCCTATAATTAAGGTGGCGGTTATGGAAAGTTTTTAATTAATTGAATTAATGATAAAATTACTTGTGTACCCTTTTCATTAATTTAGATCTAATGACTTAGATTCTTTCTTACCTTTCTCACAATTTTGGTCCTTTTTACAATAACCTTACCCTATATATATATATATATATATATATATATATAGGGTAGGGTTCCTAAGTGAACCAACCCTTATTTGAGAACTAAATGAACAAATATCAACCATTGATATTGGATGCAAGATGTAATTATATAAAAATGATTTGGACGGTTTATTTTTTAATTAAGGGTAATATTGTACTTTTAATTTGCTTTCTAATAAAACTGATTTGGACGGTTTTTTTTTATTAGGTGGTAATACTATAATTTTGTTTTGTTTTCTAGAAGGAAGTAAGAATCATCTCCGTTTTTTAGCATGGTCCCAATAAATTGCAGCTTATATTTTTACTTTGCCCACTACATCATCATATATTATTTTATTTTTCCACTACATAATCCTCTTAGCACATCAAATTTATTTATGTTAAATGTTATTAAGTTAATAATATACTATTACTTAATAAAATATTTTATACATATAAGTGAAATACTATTATACATGTATGGATAATGGTTGTATAATATGTTAGTGTGGATTAGTGTAATAGAAAATTTTTACGTCCACCTGTGCTACATATATGCATTATTAATATCCTTTTATACTTATACAATTTCATAAGTATGTAAATGTATAGTTATGTACTACTGTGCTTTTATAAAATACGTATATGTATACACAAGTTATAACATGGTTTAATGATGTACATATGTGTATACACTTGTTTTATATTGTTTTATAATTCTCAAAATACACATAGGTACACATGAGCTATGTTTTCTGAAGATTCAATTCATATACATATTATTGTGTATAACACACTTACTTGGGTGTATATACGCATATATACACACATGTACAACATTGTCATTAGTTATGTCATATTGCTTTATAACAGCCGCCATTGAAATAGAATTTGAATTACTTTCTTCTTGAATCAGATATCAAAGCATGACAACAAAACTAATTAATGTGTTGCATATACATGTACAAGAGTAATTTATTGTGAAAGATTCAATCCCAAATCAATAATAGTGTGTTTTGGTTGTTTTGTGTGTACAACGTCACAACTATACACATGTATATGAAAAACCAACAATCACTTAACAACAACTACAAATATATACAACTATACATATGTGTATAAAAACCAATTGCTCAATGAACAACAAATATACAGATGAATATAAAAAAGAAACAGTCACTAAACAACTTATACGCATGTGTAAACACAAACAGTCAGTTAACATCAACTATACACATGTGTATAAAAACCAAATGTTCACCGAACAACAACTAGATGTATACAGAAAGAATTAACAAGTGATAATTTGCATTAAAATAAAAACATTAGTAAACTTATTACATTTATCAAATCATGTAACTTGTTGTATAATTTGATGATATCAATGTTCATATGTGTACATGACTACTTAAATATATATAGAATAATAAAATAATCTTTTATGGTGAGTTATTCATATATGAAGGAAGGAAAAATAAAAGCCGGTAAAAAATAAAAGTAAATAGATGGGATGTGGCTTCAAATTCCAAAAAAAAAAAAAGTAGTCGTACTCTTTAATTTGTATGGATTGATAGTTGTTGATGCAACAGAATTTAAACAAGCTTTAGTATGTGGAATAAATTCCAAGTAGATGGTACATGGCTTCAAAAGAAAAATACCAATAATTATTTGATGAAACTTTCTTTAGGCAATCAGATTTATAAAAACGAAAGAAATTGCAGCCGTAATATTGGAAAATCAAACTTAAAAAACAGTAATAAAGAATATCAAAGTACAAAAGATTTCAATGAAAATATCAAAGAAATCTAGTAAATGATGTTTCTTGATTTTTGAGTTGATGTTACCAGTTCGATCGACAGAGCAAAAATTCATAAAAGTTGAAGTAATGGATTTGAAAATTAGGATATGGTGTAACTGATAACTGATTTGATTTCAGGAGATAAAAAAAGGAGGATAGATTTAGGTGCTGTTTGTTTTTTCTGCGAGAAAATGTCTGCAGTCTGCGGACCACATCTGCAGGCATCTGCAGAAGAAGAGGTGGACCAAATGTCTGCAGTCTGCAAGGGGAAGATGGTTTGTTTTTTTTTTTCTACAAAAACTCTTCTAAGATACACAACACACACAACTCACCACACTTCTCTCTCTCTCTGCTGATTTACCACCACCACCACCTCAGACGACCACCACCACCTCCTCCACCGTCGCAACGACCACCACCACTGTCACCGGAAACCCACCAACACCACCCCCACCGTCTTACTTCTCAGACAACTACCACCACCTAACCAACACAGATGAAGGCGATTTCGCCTGAGCCCACTGCCACCACCGTCATCAATCATCATCACCGAGACTACCACCACGTCAGCCGCCGCCGTCCCGAACCCAACCCTGAACTGAAACGAGAACCACCACGTTCACCGCCGCCGTCGCGATTAGGGTTTTGATTTGGGTTTCGATTTAGGGTTTCAATGGGTGTCGGCGGAGGTGGAGCAGGGGTGTTTGTCGGCGGAGGTGGAGCAGGGGTTTCGATGGGTGTCGCCGTCGCGATTAAGGTTTCGATGGGTTTCGATTTTGGGGGGTTTCTGAAACAGATCGATTTGGGGGTGGAGGTGGTGGCGGAGATGTGGTGGTGGCGGCAGGAGATGGGTGGTGGAGGTGGTGGCAGGAGATGGGTGAACAGGGAAGAAGAGGTCTGCGTGGTGAAGAGGTTCCAAGAAGACATGGGTCATTGTCTGCGTGGTGAAGAGGTCTCGCAGACCTTTTTTAATGAAAGGTCTGCGAGAAAACAAACAATCTGCAGCATCCAAACGTCTGCCCGCGTCTGCGCGGCGCAGACATAAGTGGCCAGAAGTACTTCTGGCCAAAAAACAAACACCCCCTTAATATAAAAAAAATAATGTTTAAATGTATAATGACAATCCTACCCTTATATTTATTAAACAAGATGAATGGTCAGGATGAGTTCGTTTTGTTCACAAATAGGAAAAGGTTCACAAATGAACCTAATCCTATATATATATATATATAGGATTGAGTTAAAATGAGAACCACTCCCAGTTGTAAGAACCGTGAGAACCATCTCAACCAATCAGGTTATGCCAACTCAAAGGGTATATTGGTCATTTACCCCCTAGTGTCTAATCATTATTCTCTCTCCTCTGTGTATCAATTAAAGTTGCAGACTTCACATGTTCATCTCTCATTTGTGTCCATCTCTCTCTTCATTTCATATTTTTGAAGATATAATAGGATTTCTATGTTCATCTCTCCCAAACCAGACATGAAACTCACCGGAGAAAACCTAACCGCCGGAGTAAACCTTCACCGCCGCCCTCCTTCAAAACCTAATCACCGGAGAAAACCATCACCGCCGCCCCCACTCGCCGCCCCCTTTCTTATCCCATATTCAATGAAGAGAAAAGATCCGGATCTGGTGCAGATGGTTGGTGGGAGGTGTTGGTGGTCGGTGGTGGTCGGTGGCGGAAGACGGTGATGGCGGTGGGGTGTTCAGGAGTCGGTTCTGGTGCAGATGGTTGGTGGGGGTCCAAAGGTTTGATCTTGTTTATGTTATTATTTGCAATCTCACATTTTGTTTTTTAATGTGTTTTTGATTTTCATTCTCTGGTGGGTGTTTTGTTCTGTGTTCTTTGATTCTCTGGTGATTTGATCGGTGGTGGTTTTGTGGGGAGACCGGTGGGTTTGAATGATGTTCATGTTCCTTCTAGGTTTGAATGTTGTTCATGGTCCTTTTGAATGTTCATGTTCCTGTTGGGTTTGATCTTGTGCTTTGAATGATGTTCATGTTCCTGTTGGATTTTTGATATGTGGGTTTGAATTGATATGTGGGTTTGAATCTGGGTTGTTGGTGGGGGTTTCATACCACTTGTTGCTGGTCGATTTGAAGTATGGTTTCTTGAATTTTTTATTTTGAATTCTGTATAAATTTTTTGAATTTGAATCTGTGATGGGGTTTCATACCACTTGATTTTGAAGTGTGGTTTGTTGCAGGTGGGGGAATCAATTGTCTGTTGACATTTGAGTTTTTTAACTGTGGGTTTTTGGGTGGCGATGATGCAAAAAAAAAAAAACTAGATTTTTGATGACGATGGCGCGGCAACGATGGTGGAGGGTAGGTTTTTGAACCCGCAACCCCACTTTGCAGCCTTTTAATTATCGGAAAAAATCTGAGCCAAACCCTTTTTTTCGAGATACACTTTTGTTTTGTTGTTGTTGTTGGTTTTTTATATTCTTTTCCCCCCGTCGATGACGATAAAAATCTATCCGAGACACTTACCGACTTTGCGATTTATGGGTGCGTTCGTCTTGCGTAAACAAGTTTTCGTGTAAAAAAAGTTTTTGTGAAAAAAAAAGTTCAACCGTAAACTTTTACTTTTCGTGTAAAAAAGTTTTTGTGGAAAAAAAGTTCACCCGTAAACTTTTACGTAAAACGTAAAAAGTTTATCGTAAAACTTAAAAAAGTAAAACGTAAAAAGTTTAACGTAAAACTTAAAACGTAAAAAGTTTTACACAAAACGTAAAATTTAAAAACATAAAAAGTTTAACGTAAAACGTAAAATGTTTTACGTAAAACGCAAAACGGAAAAAATGTTAACGTAAAAAACCGGGGCGTAAAACGTAAAAAGCCGACGCGTAAAACGTAAAAAACCGACGCGTAAAACGCAAAAAACCGATGCGTAAAACGTAAAAAACCGACGCGTAAAACGTAAAAAACCGACACGTAAAACGCAAAACGGAAAAAATGTTAACGTAAAAAACCGGGGCGTAAAAGGTAAAAAACCGACGCGTAAAACGTAAAAAACCGATGCGTAAAACGTAAAAAACCGCGGCGTAAAACGTAAAAAACCGATGCGTAAAACGTAAAAAACCGGGGAGTAAAACGTTTAAAACCGACGCGTGAAAAAGTCGGGCGTAAAAACGGCGCGTCAAAAAACGAGGCGTGAATAGGCTGGCCGTAAAAACGTAACATTTTTTTAGTAAAACGTAAAAAGTTTGACGTAAAACGTAAAAAGTTTTACGTAAAACGTAAAAAACCGGCGCTTAAAACGTAGAAAGCCGGCGCGTAAAACGTAAAAAACCGCCTCGTAAAACGTAAAAAAACGGCGTTAAAAAACGACGCGTAAAAAACGGCGTTAAAAAATAGGCGCGCGTTAAAAAAACGACGCGTAAAAAACGGCGTTAAAAATACGGCGCGTAGCGCGTTAAAAAAACGACGCGTAAAAAACGGCGTTAAAAATACGGCGCGTAAAACGTAAAAAATGGCGTTAAAAAACGGCCCGTAAAAACAACGTTAAAAAATGGCGCGTAAAAAACGACGCGTAAAAAACGGCGTTAAAAAACGGCGCGTTAAAAAAACGGCGTGTTAAAAAAACGACGCTTGAAAAAACCCGGCGTAAAAACGGCGCGTCAAAAATACGTAAAACGTAAAAAGTTTAACGTAAAACTGAAATTGTAAAAAGTATAAAAAATCTTTAAAAAAAATCAGAATTTAAAAATGTTTTTAATAAAAAAATTATGTTTAAAAAATAAAAAAATCTTTAAAAAAAATCAGAATTTAAAAATGTTTTTAATAAAAAAATTATGTTTAAAAAATAAAAAGTAATATAATAATACAATAAAGTAATAAAAAACAATAAAGTAAAAAAGACAAAATAGAGTGTTTTTACCTAAATACCCTTTTAGATTATAATACTAAAAACATAATAAGACAAAAAATACTTAATATTATTTTTTAATACTTTTAATCTCATCCATCCATCAACTTGATCTAATGGTCAAAAAGTGGTTCTCATGGTTCTTACAACTGGAGGTGGTTCTCATTTTAGCCATCCCCTATATATATATATATATATATATATATATATATATATATATATATTTAAAGTTTATATTTTAAGGTGTAGAGATCATGTACAAGACACAATTCCCAAACGAAACATACACAAGAAGGAGAGAGTGACAAGTGTTTTTTTAATACGTTATAACGAGCATTTCCCCTTTGATTTTCAAACAACCGGTATTCAAAATTACGTAACGAGTATTCAAAATCATGTAATTTTTTTAATATTAACTTATGAAAAAAGTTATTGTCGTTTGAAAATCAAGGGAAGAAAGAGTTCAAATGATAAAAAAACCAGAATACCCTTTCTCTATATGTGTCTTCAATTGTTTGAACTGAAATTTACCAAAATGTCACATGCCTGATTCTGAACCATTGATCATTACAAATCAAGGGTTGTGACTTGTGAGCGTCTCCTATACTTCGTATGAGAACTGTGTCTAGTTCGGAATCTGCATCCATTTTTTCTACTCACCCCGAGCTTCGGATTTTCAGGGATTCTAAAAAACGACCCTCTTAGGCCAGGGGGTGTGGCTTAACACCACCCCGCCACATTAGCGATTTTAGCGCCCCCGGGCGCTATGGACCACACCGCGGTGGTTAACCGGGGGGAGGGGGTATGTCCCTTCCACATCAGCGATTTTAGCACCCCGGGGCGCTATGGCCCTTCCGCTAGCACCCTAACGAGCGTTAAAGGTGTATGCAGGTGGGGCCCACCTCTTTTCAACCAATATAATCTTTTATTTTTTAATTTTGTTTAGTAGGGGCTTTAAACCCGTGCATGCAAGTTAAAGAGAGTGACTTTAAAGCCCCCATATGACGTGGCGCCTAGGTGGATCTGATGTGGCGTGATAAAGCCTCTAGGGGCTTTATACTGCACCCTCCAGCCTTATCGCTACGTGTAAGTTACGCATCAAATGTTGTACATTATTTTAAATCGATGAATCTGAAGTGTGGTCTATGACAACAACACAGTCAAAAAGGGTAAGACGACTTTTATACAACTCTATTTAATCAGGCCCCTCAACATATCTAGAGAGAGAGAGAGAGAATAAACTAAAAAAAAGAGTCAAACCCTTTAACCTTGTTCTTCAGAATCAATTTCGTCAATCAAAATCACATTTTCAATTCAACCCAATTCGCAAAACCCCCCTTTGTTATGTTAAACAATTATTGAAAAAATTGTTGAATAATGGGTGGGGTGTGTACCGGTGGGACGATGAAGCGGAGCTCGGTGGCGGAGTACGACGGCAGTTACAGGGGTAGTTTGGGGAATTCAGGGAAGTTGAAGAGTTTTGGTCATGATGATTCAGGTTTATCTTCTTCTTCATATACACATGATGATGAAGATGATAATGTTTATAGTAGGAGGATGCCATCTTATGATTCTGGTGAATTGTTCTTCTCAATTTCAAGAGAATTGAAACCCTCTACCCCTGCTAGGGTTAGCAAGGTATGGTGTCAAGATCTTGTAAATTTATTTCAAAGTTTCAATTTTTAGTATGATAAGATGATCTTTTGGTGTGATTATACATGTATTTAAGGGAATTGGAATTTGGGATCTTGTTTTTTTTTTTTATTTATTTCATAGTTTTTTTATAATAAGAAAGTACAAAATTAAGTTGCACTACCTTTTCGGATAGCAAAATAAAGTCTTTTAAAAACTACGTTCATGGATCTTGGGGTCGTAACATTACTATGACCGTTTTACTCGACTAAGTAGCTCCACAGCCTCTGGTGCAAAGAAACCAAGAGTATCAAAAGCAAATGATATAAACACTTGGTTTGTGTGCAAAGACACCAAAAGTATCAAAAACAAATGGTATAAACACGTGTTTTGTTTATCAAATACTGGGTTAGAATCTTGTTTATATCTTGTTTATTACACGGGATGAATACAAAATATTTAATAGTTAGTAATGAAGATTTAGGAATTATTATAAAACTATATTTTCAAGATAAGATATGACTGAAATTAAGTATAAAGAGAAGCGGAAAAAAAGAATCTTGGCTCTGAGAATTTGGTTGTATCATTATCTAATTTATCAAATGTTACATTTTGTTTTTTGTTAGGCACCTCATGTGAGCACATTTCTTGGGAAAGCTGGTAGTGTAGGTCTTGAAGTACTTGACACATTAGGTAGTAGCATGTCAAATTTGAATGCTAACAGTGGGTTTGTGTCTAATATGGCTTCAAGAGGAAATAAAGTATCTATTTTAGCGTTTGAAGTAGCCAATACCGTTGTTAAAGGGTCCAATTTGATGCAATCCCTTTCCAAAGAAAATATCCAGATCCTTAAAAAGGAAATTTTGCATTCGGAAGGGGTCCAGCTTTTAGTTTCTACAGACACGAAAGAGTTGTTACGTATTGCAGCTTCTGATAAGAGGTTTTTTTTACTCACTTGTTATTCAAATTAAAGCGCTTTTTTTATACTCGTTTTTGTAATACGGTTTGTTCTGTTTTAGGGAGGAACTTGAGGTTTTCTCCAGAGAGGTTGTACGGTTTGGAAATATGTGCAAAGATCCACAATGGCATAATCTGGATCGTTTCTTTTCTAGGTACATATGACAGTGAATAATATCCTTATATTTATAATATTGGAACTGCATTCTGATTGATTATGGATCAGATTGGAGTCGGATCTGATATCAAACGAACAGCTTAGAGAGGATGCAGAATTCACTATGCAAGAACTCATCAATCTTGCTCAGTATACATCTGTAAGTTACTTGCAGTTAGTGCTTCTATTTGTAACCAGATCATGCACATGTATACTATATTACTCACAAATGTTACATAAATATATAAAGAGTAAAATGCCATTTTCGTCCCTGAGGTTTGCCGAGTTTTGTGACTTTCGTCCAAAGGTTTGTTTTTTCTGCATCTGGATCCAAAAGGTTTGAAATCTTGCCATTTTCACCTGGCTCGTGAACTCCATCCATTTTTCTCTGTTAAGTCAGGGGTATTTCCGTCGTTTTTGTTAAATTAAAGGGCAATTCGGTCTTTTTCACTTTATGTACAAGCATTTAGCATAATGTACAAGTATTCAAATGACCGAATTGCCCTTTAAGTTAACAAAAGAGACGAGAATACCCCCGGCATCATAGTTATTAAAGGTGCGAGGCGCACTCAGGGTGATTTGTTGGGCTCGGGGCCTTATTTGCGCCTAGGCGCGCCTGAGCGCTCGCTTTAATAACTATGCCCGACATAACAGAGAAAAATGGATGGAGTTAACGAGCCGGATGAAAATGGCAAGATTTTAAACCTTTTGGATCCAAATGCAAAAAACAAACCTTTGGATGAAAGTCGCAAAACTGGCCAAACCTCAGGGACGAAAATGACATTTTACTTATATATATAAGATGCTAATACCTTTTTTTTGCTACAGGAATTATATCATGAGTATCATGCTTTAGATAGATTTGAGCAGGATTATAGACGTAAGATTGAGGAAGTAGAAGCCTTACATCTTCCTCGCAAAGGTACGGCACATAATTTCTGTACGTCGAAGTTTCTGATTGCTTCTTGCCCTTTTGAATTCTAGTTGACATATGCTTTTGTTTCCATTAGGAGAGAGTCTCACAATTTTACTTAGTGATGTAAAGCATCAAAGAAAACTCGTGAGGAACTTGAAAAAGAAATCCCTTTGGTCTAAAAGTTTAGAAGAGGTACGTTTTCCAAATTACATTTTTACTCTTCATCTATATATATGCAAAGAATATTTTAATATTTATAGCTAAATTGTGTGTTTTGCATAATATTGAGCAACCTATTTTAATCGCGCCTTGTATATTTCAGGTTGTGGAGAAGCTTGTAGATATTGTTACTTTCATCCATCAGGCAAAAATGGAGGTTTTTGAAGAGAATGGTATTTAAAACTTATTAAAAAATATTCATATCTCAGAATAATTTGGTTTTGCCCTTGTATTATTTTGTAAAATGATATATGACTTCTTTTTTTTTTTCTTTTTAATTTTAGTTCCAAGTTCAATGCATGATGAGAAGGTGTCTCATAAAAAACCAGAGACACTAGGTGCTGCAGGTCTTGCGTTACACTACGCCAATTTAGTCACTCAAATGGACAACATTGTAAGCTAATTGGACTCTGTTTTATTGTTCAGCACAATTATTGCAGTTAAATTAATATATATTTGTGTTTAATTAATTATTACAGGCGTCTCGGCCCATCTCATTGCCTCCTAATATGAGAGATAACTTATATAATGGCTTGCCAGCAAATGTAAAGGCGGCTTTACGTTCACGTGTACAAACACTCGAATCTAAAGAAGTGGTACGCTTTATCTAACTATATGTGTTTATTTATTTTTAATAATTACAGAATATCCCATTACCCGTTCTCAAAGAGAAAATGCATTGTTTCAGATGACGATGCCTCAAATTAAAGCCGAAATGGAAAAAACTCTCCAGTGGCTCGTCCCAGTTGCTACAGATACTACCAAGTATGTTGCTAACAGTTATTCACAATTAGGGCTGCAAACAAACTAAACGTTTAGCGAACAGTTCGGCAGGAAGTTCCTTTGTGTTTGTTCGTTTAATAAATGAACGGAAACGGAGAAGAAAGTTGGTTTGTTTAGTTAAATGAACGGCCATGTTCGTTCATTTATGTTCGTGAACGTTCAGCAACGTGTTCGTTTATGTCCATTTGTGTTCGATAGTTCATTAGTCTTTTTAATTATTATATTATATCTAAATACTTCAAAATTCCGACAAATAAAATGTTTAATAAGTATTAGTTTCCGACAAATAAAATATTTAATAAGTATTAGTGTAGTATATAATCTGTTCATGAACGCTTGTTTGTGCTCGTTTGTTTTCAGCTGTGATAATGAACATTAGTTTGTGTTCATGAACGCTCATTTGCGTTCGATACCGAAAATTAACAAATGAACACGTTCATTTCCTTAACAAAGGAACACGAACAGAAAATCTCGTTCGGTAAGTGTTCATGAACAGTTCGTTAACACATATATTTGCTTAACAAACGAATACGAACAAGGCCTCGTTCGTGTTTGTTCGGTTCGTTTGCAGCCCTATTCACAATAACACTTCAAACGATTCCATCAATGTTACTGATGCTTTCCATTCTGTATATATCGTCTTTTCAGAGCACATCAAGGTTTTGGATGGGTTGGCGAGTGGGCAAACACAGGGTAAACAAATCATTTCAACCATCTACTTAGTTTTCCATTTTTCACCAAGATAACCTATTTTTCAATTATTATTTCAAAACAGTAACGAGTTTGGAAAGAAGACAGCAGGGAGTAACAATATTATTCGGCTTCAGACACTATATCACGCCGATAAACAAAAAATGGACCGATACATTCTCGATTTGATTATTTGGCTTCACCGCTTAATAAGTCTTGTCAGATTCCGAGATAAGGTTCCGAAATACGTTCCCTCTCGATCTCCTACCAGCACTAATAACAGTAACGGTCCGATCACAGCAGACCCATCTAGATTGAATGCAAATGGCAAACTCCAACGGGTTCAAATCTCTTTGGAAGATAGGAATCTTCTAGAAAAGGTGATGAAACGAAGAATGTTGGTTCCGGGAATAAGCAAAAGTCAAGAGTTTGTGATGGTTAAAAAGAAGAAAGCGACGGTTTTTGCGTCGAGTAGAAGCATGGGAAGCTCTCCCAGAAGGGAACCGGGGTACGCAAACGCTGACATGTTAGATGTATTGGATGGTTTAGGTACAAAATTTTAAGCTGTTGGTACATATTCGGAAGACGATTGAGTAGCAAGATATGCTGGATGGATTGGGTACAACATTTTGAGCTGTTGCTGCACATCCGAAAGCCATTATTTTGTCGTTATATGTGTATATAGTGAATTATAAGAGATTATTTAAGGATGTTGAGTAATTTATTTTATTTGTTTTTCTTTTTGTGCACACAAATGATTGAATTCTTATTGTCCTCATTTTTCTTGGTTTATTTGGTGCGAATGTTGATAACTTATTGCCCTAGTATTTTGGGTATGGGGGAGTTTGGACAGCTTGTTATATCTCTGCAGGTCTCGACAGTCTATCTACTTCTGGTTAATTCAAAGTGGCTTGAAGACTATTGAACGCTTAGTGTGTTGCGTATTGGATTTGGTTAGTGACCCATGAGGTAACTTTTTTAATATGTGTTCTTGATTTGTTGTTTTGTCCTTTAATCACTCACTAACATTCATCAAGCTTAAAAGCATCGATCGCCTTACTTACTTGATCAAATGATGCTAATTAGTTTTAGTTAATCACTTTGCAACTGATAATGCTGCTGTCTGTCCCATATGATTTTGGTTCATTTGGTTCAAAATGAGGCGACATTCCCTCATTGGGAGGTTGCATCTGGTTCATTTTGGTTTACATGGAGCGCCCCCTCCACCTTAATCATTTGCAGCCAATACTCGATGCAGCTTTTGACCTTGCTGCTGGTTTTTTAGTTTACACAATTATGTTGATCTTCATTATGTTTGCTTCTATGTATCCTAATGATGCTGATCTCAGTTTGCATTTTTCCTTTCGGCGGTCTGATTTAACGAAAAAGAAACTGATTTAAAAGTTTGTTTTAGACTCCGGAAAGGTTGAGCCGCCCTGCATGTTATACTAATTTCGTTTCAAAATAAAGGTTCATATAAGTTTGTTTAAAAAGAATATTACGTTTAAATAATTATTTTTTCATTCTTTATTTAGTTTCATTTTATCAGTAAATAACATTAGTTATATACGTTATAATTACATGCATTTTATGGGATAAATTTAAAAAAGCATATTATTATGAAAAATGCAGTACATAAACAAGAAATGTCGTGCATGTTAACTAATTATAAATTGTTAAATGATTGCTTGCTTGTGCACCGATATATCTACCTTTTTGTTAACTAATTAGTCAATTTGATTATATTGTTTACAAAGTTGTAAACTAAAAATTATTTAGCTAACTACGTTACAATTAGCTTATTTTTTTTATTTATAACAAAATACTACACAGATTATACGCTACATTGGAAGTCATATTCATACACTTATATGAAAAACCTTTATATGGAAATTACATATTAGTATCCTTTATAAATGTAAAACCCTTTATTAATCAAGACTACATATATGAAAAACCTTTAATATATGCAGTTACAAGTTATTATTCTTTATAAAAAAGCATAAAACTTAAATAACCCTTAGCTAATTAAACCATATGCCAAATTTGCAGCCCAGGTTCCCAGACATCCCAACCCAAAATTTCATGTCTTATCTCAGTTTCCAGCATATGTATCACCATCTTATAAGATTCTTAAGGTTCTATTATTTCTTCCCTAACTGTGTCTTTTAAGAAAAGATCAAATGCATTATATAAGAAGAGCTGAACCAAATTCAGAAAAAAAAGTTCATATTAATAGCGTGAAGAATTTTGACAAAAGACACGAATATTAATTACCTTCGATTGTGACCAGACTCGCAAAACACTTGTCCTTCATCCTTGTCACATTGCCTCCCTTATCCTCTATAGTTTTCTTGTTTGGATTTGTCATGGACCACGGAATAGTTAGGACGAAGGTGTCGCATACCAAAGAAGCGCATATGCATAAGTTCTCAAGACAACTTCATGATTGCTACCTGTTTGTTCACTACTTACTTTTTTAATATGTTATGGCACTGGTTCTAAACCTTTATTACACAGTCAAACATATCTATTTAAAACATACATACATACTACATACTCAAACGCTTTATAAATATAAACGCACAATAACAATATTAAGAAGCACCGAAAGGAAATCAATTATTTATAGCGGATAAGGAATTCCACAATTACTTGAGTTCTGAAATATCTATGCAGCCTCCCTTCCTCTTTTCATCTTCAAAACTCTAACCGCGACTGCAACATATATCTTGTCCATTGCTATCTCAGAATACATGAAAAGTTTACGCCTCCATTGTTTCTTGAAAAACAACACTCCAATAATACCCCAAAAACCCGTTGCAAAGCCACTCATTATGTCCAAGTAAAACCATACCTTCTTTGGCTCATTAGCATTTTTGTATATGTTCTTGCTTGTCGTGTTTTCATGAGTAGAGCATTCCTTTGGCAGTGGTTTACCACAGAGATACGTGTTATCAGAATACATTGATGGATCTGTAAGCGTCTGTAACTGATTTCCAGTTGGAATTTGTCCCGACAAGTTGTTGTGCGACAAATTCAAGTAACTCAGGAAATTCAAAGCTGCTATGCTCAGAGGAATCGTCCCAGTCAACTCATTTGCTGACAAATCGAGAGAAATTAACGACTTCATGTTCCCAATGTTTTTTGGAATACCCCTGCTAAAATGATTATTACACAAATTGAGACCCATCAATGCATCAAGTGTGGTTAGCGCTTCAGGTATTTCTCCAACAAGTTTATTGCTTGAAAGATCTATGTTTGTGACGTATTTCAAGGTGCTTGTATAGTTAAGTGCAACGCCTTTGAGGACTTGCATCATATTACTAAAAACAGACAAAGGCAAATAAATAATCATATAGTTGACAGCAGATTTCCCTTTCATGCCACTCAACTCTCCAAAACAATGAGGGATTGATCCTGTTAAGTTGTTGTGTGCCAGATCTAAAACTTGCAGTCCGGATTTGCACAAAGAGTGGGGAATTCGTCCAGTGAAATTATTCTTATGCAATCTTAGAGCACTTAACAAACTCAATTTTTCTCCGATCCAGTTCGGTATGTTTCCTGAGATTTGGTTCTCACCCAAATCCAAGACTGTTAAATTTACAAAATACCCATACTCTCGTGGAAGTTCTCCACTGAAGTTATTGTCATTCAGTTGTAACCATTGCAAGGATGGATAGCCTAAAGGACTCGGTATGACACCTGATAACTTATTTGAACTAAGTAGCATCACCATCAAGGGTAGATTCCATAGGCACTTGGGAATTTTCCCAGACAACCTATTTCTAGAAAGATCAAGAATTTCCAGATATGTTCTTCTGCACAATCGACTTGGAATCAACCCGCTAAAATGGTTATTTTGCAAAAATAATTTTCCATAAAATTCATCTCTACCGTCATATACAGAAGGAAGGTTAGACAAAGGACCAGTGAGTTTATTGTAAGAGAGATCTAAGGCACTTATAACGGGCATGAGGCGCAACCATGTGGGAAGAGGTCCGGATATGCTAGCATTCGACAGCACTAACTCCTCAAGATTCTTTTGAGTTCGAAGCCATTGTGGAAATTTATCTCCAATCTTGCAAGAACCAAGTCGAATGACTTTTAATTGGAATGCAGGTATCCACTCATGTGAGATATTGAAAAGCAATTTATTATTAGAATTTGCATCTAAATACTTTAACAACGAGAGGTTAGCAAAATGGTATTCCGAAACCACTCCTTGTATAAAGTTGTTAGAGACATCTAACACATTGAGTTTGGTGAGTTTCCCAATTGAATTTGGAATGGTCCCATTTAACAAATTTGAAGATAGTGAAAGCACTCTTAATGAAGTGAGTCTTCCTAGAAATACTGGGATAGGGCCTGTAAAACGGTTTGAGCTCAAAAATATTTCTGTTAAGGCTGTTAGTCTTCCCAATGATTCCGGAATAGAACCGTTCAACTGATTATGATTAAGGCGAAGTTTGGAGAGTTGGCTATGGAAATTTGGGATAGGGCTGACCAATTGATTACCAGATAGATATAATTCTTGTAATGATCTTAAATTTCTCAGAGCTTCAGGGATTGCACCTGTGAGTGCATTTAAAGATAGATCTAAGCTTCTTAAATTGGTCAATCTTCCGAGAGATTCTGGAATTGAAGAGTGTAATGCATTCTGATCTAAATACAGAATCTCCAATGCATATTGAGAGCACTTGGATGCATTAGTTAATGGGCCAATCATTTCTCCTTCAAGATAATTGTATGAAACAATCAATTCTTTGAGGTGACACTGCCTCCAGATTCCAACATCCTCAATCTGCCTAAACTTATTATAAGAAATATCAAGCTTAAGAAGGTTAGGCATGACAGGAATTGATGAATTCAAAATGTTCCACGAAATGTCAAGAGACATCAGAGAACTCATGTTTGCTAAAACAGACGGAAATCCACCTTCAATTTCATTCCAGCTAAGATCCAGGTGTTGGATGTTAGAATGTGTAGTGAAATTAAGATTAGCGGGAGAAAGATTGACCTTTTGGAGCCCACAACGTGACAAACGCAGCTCTAATAGAGAAGGTATCATGTTCAACAAGTTTCCAAAGCTCCATGCCATACTAACATCATTCTTCGAAAGATCAAGGAACACTAGGGATGTCATGTTCAGAAATAAGCCAGGGAGTTGTCCTCTGAAACCATTTCCACTAAGATCCAGGTGGCTGATGCTAGCAAGATCTCTACTGGTATTAAGATGATGAGATCCAAGATGAGCCATAGAAAGTCCACACCTGGACAAACTTACTTTCAATAATGAAGGAATCATGTAAAGTAAGTTGTTAAGGTTTTATGTTCTACTAAGATCCACTCCACTCAAGTCAAGATGCTCGAGCTTGGAAAGGCCAGAAATCCATGACATATCATCTGTCATCAACTCTTGTGAGTCATATGGTGATGAGCTGATATCAAGAACCTTCAAATTGGAAAGATTTCCAATTTGATGGGGAATATTACCACTGAAACCTGCACCAGAGAGATTGAGATACCTTAGCTGTCTAAAGGATCCGATGAACTCTGGAATTTGGCTTTGTTGAAAATCATTCCCGCTCAAGTCTAGATGTTTTAGATTCACCAACTCTGTCATACAAGTGTTCAGCTCATCACCTTCTAAGTAGTAGCCCCTATCACCATAGTAATAGTCTTCCAAACCCAACGCGTATCGTCGATCAATTAGGTAGTAGTCTTCCTTTACATTACTTCTGAGTTGAAGGCTGACAACCCTTCCGGTGGCATGATCGCAACCGACTCTTTCCCAGCTACAACAGTCATTGCCAACCCCCCATGATGAAAGCATTTCGTGGTCATCTTTGATGCTGCGTTTGAACTTGAGAAGGGCTAGTCTCTCTTTTTCAGAACAAGAAGGTGCTGTTTGATTTCCACCACCCAACCATTTTTGTGACGCTGTCACTGAAAAAACACATATCATGAAAACGAGACGGATTCCCAAACCCCAACGGGTATTCCCCATGTTTGATTATAGAAAATATGGTGAAATGGAAAGATTGTTATTTTAATATGATCAAGAAACAAGTTAAATTATTAATCTCTAAATGAATAGAAACTTATTACTTGTCATGGAAGACTTGGTCTTCATTGTTGTCTATTCCTCATGACCGTTGCCCACTATTGACATAAAAGCCATCGTTGACCACAAACGTAAGCTACAAGTTTGAGTAATTATTATTTCATATATAAATTAGCAACTTTTTGTGTATTAGGAGTTGTACCCCAAGCTTCGGGAGTTTTTCAAAAAAAAAAACTTTGATATTTCACTTTCAACCTAAAAGTTTTATCTTTTACATTTTAACCCATTTGAAATTTTTACTTTTAACTCAAAGTTTTTCATCTTTTGTAATTTAACACAACACTTTATTATTTACAACTTTTGTCCCACATACTTTTTAGCTTTCGCAAGTTTTTCGTTTTATATTTCGTTCTAAATTTTGCGAGTTAACATGCTGTAGCATGCATGTGAGGTTCAACGTTTTTTGCTCTATTTTTTCATATTTGACAAACCTGTCGCAACGCGTCCATTTTTCCCTTTTGAAAAGTTCGCCGCAACGGGCGGGTCCTAGATCGACTAAGTTATTATTTTCTACGTTTTACGTTTCTGGTTAATTTCTTCGCATTAACACACTATAATGGGTGTGCGTGGTTCAACGATTTTAGTTTGCTTTTCGTTTAGTGTAGTTTTTACCATTTTATCTATTTTATTTTTACGATGTTGAGAGTCGATGTTGTTGTGGCATTGGTGCTACTTGGCACGGTTTTACGAATGTTTTTAACCTATTAAATTTTTTATTAATATTTTGTTTCGGTTTACCCCTATACTTCCTTTATTTAAAAACTATTTTTTACGTGCATATTTTATATACGGGTATGTATAAATATGATTGTTCTACATCCCGACGTAAACTCCAACTCCCGATAGTCTTCATCCAAGAAGAGAAATGAGTCCCGTTCGGCGGAAGGGCTCTTTTTTTTATAGACGAGTCAGGTCAAATATAATACGTTTTTGTTTAAAGAAACCATTTTTACATGAATATTTTTATGTACGTTTTCGTATAAATTCAAGTTGTTCTACATTTCGACGTAAACTTTTTTGGGAAATGATTCATGGCCAATTGGATTTTAACACCTTTAACTTTGAAGAATTGGCCGATAACACCCGCAACTAACACTTTGATCTGTGACACCCCAAACTTTTAATTTTGTGTGTCATTTCACCACTCAGTTAAAAAATGACTAACTGAGTTAGTCTTTCATCCTAGCTGGCATCCTACGTGGACTATTTTTTACAATATTAAAAAAAGAAAACCAATAACAAATACTAAATTCTAATTTTATCATTTTGAAGATCTGGGAATAAATCAACCAATAACTTTTAGTATTTGTTACATCTTCAAACATTCAAGATGTTCATATGTTCATATCAGTTTACATCTGCAGGTTCATGAACAAGAACAAATAAAAAAACAAAACCTAAATTTAATTTCTATATTAGAAGGCAATAAATCATCCCAAATCAAACAACCCATATCAATAATAATAAAAAGAATTCTAAAAATCAAACATCAGTGCAAAACCAGATCATCTTCAACGATTCTTCAGTGCAAAACCCTATCGCCAAATTCTCTAAAGCAAACATCAGTACAAAACCAGATCATCTTCAACGATTCTTCATCTTCAACACCGGCGGTCTTTGTCGGTTGAAGATGATCTTCAACATCAGTTTTGATCTACCGCCCTCATCAAAACCAGATCATCTTCAACATCAGTTTTGATCTTCAACATCAGATTTTGCAAAATAAACTAAAACAACCGGATCAAACCATTAAACCTCTTCAAAATCCACCACCACCGCCACCCTCTTTCCTCTTCAAAACCCACCACCACCGCCCTCATCAAAACCCACTTTTGAAATCAACTCAGATCTACCGCCCTCATCAAAACCACCACAACCACCGCCCTAATCTAACCCTAACTACCACTAAAAATCCCAAATCTAAACGATCTGAACTGACCACAACCACCGGCGGTCTTGTCAGTTGAAGATGATGATGATTAACGGCGACAGCGGCGACATGGACTTTATCCGATGGGTTCTGACAGTTGAAGATGATGATGATTAACGGCGACAGCGGCGACATGGAGGTGGTCATGAATCGATGAGGATTGTAGGCTAAAACGTGATTTTGGGGGTGCTGTGGGTGGTGTTTGGCGGAGAGGGTGAGACGCCGGAGCGCCGGTGATACAGCTCCGATCGTGAGGATGAGAGAGAGGCAGAGAAATGTTGTTGGCTGCCATGAATCGATGAGGATTATGAGGAAATTAGGGTTGTTTGGACTTGTCTGGTTATAAAGAAGGAGATGAGAGTTAAAAGACACATCATCACCACGTAATCAGCTCCAACTCATCACATTTGTACCACATTGGCAAAAATAGTCCACGTAGGATGCCAGCTAGGATGGAAGACTAACTCAGTTAGTCATTTTTTAACTGAGTGGTGAAATGACAAACAAAATTAAAAGTTTGGGGTATCACAGATAAAAGTGTTAGTTGCGGGTGTTATCGGCCAATTCTTCAAAGTTAAAGGTGTTAAAATCCAATTGGCCATGATTCATTTCAAATATAATATGTTTTCATGTTTATTTTATGTATGTTTCGTAAAGTTTGTTTCGAATCGAGTGAAGTCAAATTATGGTTTATTTTTCTCCCATTTTTTCGAAAACTCTAATTAATCCCTTTCGATTACATGTGCATATTTTCCATCATACTCGTGACGTTTTCTATGTATGAGTTGGGTCACATATAATACGTTATGATTGTTCGATGAATTTGATTTACTTTACGTTTGATCCAATCACAATGCTTATACATGTTACATTGAGTTCAACTGGATTCGTCGAAATGTGTGTTTTCATATGATTAATGCATCATATAACGTTACTAATTCATTCAATGTTTACGATGTACCCGCGCCATAACACAGGCGGATCTTAACCCTAATTTTACTATAAAGTACAAACACATTAATAGCAAACACTCTTATTAGAAATATTTTTAAAAAGTTATATAATTATCAGTTACGTTCAAATCTACTTGTTAAGAAAGTAGGATACCTGTGTGTATTACTTACCACTACACATTCACAATTTACACTAGGTTTTTTACCCACCGTGCGTTACGGCAGCGCCAACTTTTCGAACTAAATTTGCGTTGAAGCGTAGAGCAAATCAAATTTATACCATTGAATGAAAAATGTATTACATCTGACTCGACTTGTTTCCAAACAAAATTTACGACAAAACAAAGTGCAACTCAAAACATACATAAAAACAAAACTTTATATTGTTGACTCGCCTTGTTTCCAAACAAAAATTACATTAAAGTGTATTCAACAAAAACTTTTTCGAGTACATCAGATTATTAAATAGTTTTGAATAAGGATGAAAGCAAAAAAAAAAAATAATAAAAAAACATGTAATCACCAGAAACACACATGTGTCTTGCATTAGAAAAAAATGCAGTTAAAAACCCAATTAAGTTTCAATTAATAGCATATAGGAAACCAATTTGTCATATTATCACTTTCTCAAAAGTAAGACAAAAGAAATTAATAACATATAAGACAAAAGAAAATGAGAGTAGGGTTGGTGGCATGTAGCCACCGACCATTCTCTTTAATATATATATAATTTATATTTTTATGACAAGGTAATTATTCAACATATAGATTTCCCCAATAGTTCTCTTATTTAATTTGCCAAAAGTGGCGGCAACCAATACAAGCTTTTTATTTCTTTTTTTCTTTTTTTTAAGTTAGCATATAATAGTTAAAATTACGATTTTGCTCGCAGTTTAAAATAAAATTTTGGTTTCGCCCTCAGTTTAAAATTACGATTTTGCCCTCAGTTAAAAATTACGATTATGCCCCCAGTTCAAAATAAAATTATGGTTTTGCCCCCAGTTATGGTCTTGCCAAATTACGATTTTATCCCCCAGTTTAAAATTACGATTTCGCCCCGGTTCAAAATAAAATTTTGTTTTTGCCCCTAGCTTAAAATTATGATTTTGCCCTCAGTTAACATTTACGATTTTGCCTCCAGTTCAAAATAAAACTATTGTTTTGCCCTCAGTTCAAAATATGATTTTGCCTCCATTTCAAAATTACGGTTTTACCCCGGTTCAAAATTGCAATCTTGTAACATCTGTGCTTGTAATCATTGTGAACAATTCAATTATCAATAAAACAATGTTATTTGATCCCAATGTTTGTTTGTTTATGTTTGACATTTTTCATGTTTTGACTTTTGTTCAATTTCAAACTCTACATCGCTTTCTAGAGAATTATACGCAAACTGGTGCGTAAACGTAACCAGTTTAACGCGACAAATACTCCGGAACATCAACATATACTTAACATACCTTAAATAACCTTTACATAACTTAGAAATAAGTTTTGAAGGCTTTGGTATGGCAAAAACAAGTTAATTCGCCTACATGGACTAAATTTGACAAACTGCGAAAGTATGCCAATTTGAACTGTAACAGACATTCCGGAACATGACCATAAGTTAAACATACCATAAATATCATTTACATAGCTTAGAAATAGGCTTTGAGGGGTTCGGTGTGCTAAAATAAACTTTTGGGTCATTCAGGGACTAAAAGCGTCAAAAAGTGCATAAGTTTGCATTTTCGCGCATAACTTACGTTCTGAATACATCCGGACATCCAAAAATTTATGTAAGCACTAAAATATTTTATTTTAGTGTTTGGCATGAGAGAAACCCTTTCGTCACGCAATTTGGATCGTTTTTTCGCGCTAATGCGCATTCTGTCGTAATTAAGCGAACATCGCGATCGTACGACCAAACGAACCAAAATCCGGCACATTTTTGAGCATGTTTCATGTCCACAATGTTTAGGCATCATTTTAGGGCCTTAACGTTGGCTTAACGGGCCTTAAACGTGTCGGAAATGGCCTTAATGCATAACAGGGACCAAAACTGTCATTTCTGAAAGTTTGTTTCTGACCAGAAGGACCAGGCGGCCCGCGTGAGTTCTTGGTGTCCCCTTACGCGGCCCATGTCAGCTTCCCAGATCAGATTAATCTGTTTTAACAGCTGTTTACAGCTGTTAACCACTCAAAACTCACCCACACTTGCCCTTTCCTGCTCATGAGGGGCCATTTTGAGTTACCATAAGGTTGCAACAAGTGTAGGGACAAGATCAAAGCACGTTATTCGATAAACGATCCTAACGGTTCCAACATTCCTATAAATACCCAACCCTTTCAACCCTTTCAACCCACACCTTTGAAATCTGAATTTGCTCTCTAAGTTGTTGTGTTTAACACTTCATACATGAGAGTATTTGGATTCAAACCTTTCATTCTTGGACCCTTTGTAAGTGTTCCTTCGTTCTTTTATTCTTTTAGCGTTAAAAGTCAAACTTTGTTTGACTTTCTGCATTGACCAGTTTATGGTCAATGCGAAGTTCGTTTGAACTTCATAACGTGAGTGTAATCACGATGGTTATAGTCCCTAGTGACTATACCTACTGATTACCACGTTATCTAGGCTCAGTGACGAGTCGTAGTTTCGGCCAAAATGCGCATTCTTGCGTATTTTGTAACCAAACTACTCTTAGGTATCAAAACCGTTTGTTTTGATACCAAACCTGTTTTCTAAACTTAGTTAAGCATGTTTTAACATGCCTAGCTCGTCACTTTTAGTTTTGTGCTTGTCTAGGGTCGTAAAGGTAAGCGATCTAAACAATCGCTTATACTTTCGAACCCGACCCGTTTGGTCGATCATTAGGATCCGACCAAACACATTAGGTGACCATAGTATATAGGGAATAACCTTCCGAGGTTATACCTTATGTTCATGACGTTTAGTTAGTTGTATGATAGGTAGTATATATGCCTTAGGTAAATTACCAAAATACCCTTTTTACGCCAAAATTCATTTTAAGCATATGTAACATAACTTTTGGTATCTAAACTAATTTGGTAACAATATTAGACATGTTAAGGCATATTTTACTTATCATAGGGCTAGTTAGGCGTTCCGAACGCATTTTATGCGAACGACGCGTCAAAGTAGCATAAGCTACCTAAACGGGTCGTAAGCACATAGGTTAGGTTTCATTTTAGTATGTAGGCTTTGTTAAACCATATTACACGAGTCTCCATACTCGTTTGGTTTACAAACCCTCATGGTCCGGTATATTAACATAGTTACCTATATTAGGTGCCGTTTGATATCCGTGATCTCTAGCATTGTTTGGTTGTTACTCAAGGACTACTAAGCAATCTCAAGTGAGTACATAGACCCCTCTTTTACTGTTTTCAAACTGTTTTGGGGTGAAACACATGTGCCTACTTGTTACTTTTATGCTTTCCTGTTTTCACATCATATGCTTGCTATGTTCATTAGTACACTTATAGTACATGATTTACTTTACATTTCTGCTATGTATGTTGACTGATAGCATGCTAGCACATTGATTTACATGACTTTTCTGCTTCGTATGTTAACTTAGCATACTTAGTACATTGTTTTCATATAACATGTTCACATTTGCTATGACATTTGGTTTGCACAAACGGGACTTATATACGTTCATTAACATTAGCTACGCCGCTCGGTAGTAAGTACTTGTACCATAGGACTTGACAAATCCCATTCCTGACATCCCGGGTTTGTTTGGATGTAAGGAATGACTGAATCCGAAAGCATTTCTTTTGATAACCTTGACTTAGGGTTATCCGACTGTCTCAAGGCTTGAATGTATGCGTTAACTTACCACATAAGTGTTTGTATCAATGTAACATGCATTACTTTGCAAAACATAACTTTTTGATATATTCAAAATACTTTGTTTTGTACATTCTTACATTTGGTTTATGTAACAACACATTACTTACCAGACATACATTTGCTACACAGTACTTGACTACATTTGGACTATTAACATTTGATATGATTTATACAAAGACTTTTGACAATTGGTTTAAACATAGACTTTATACATTGGTGGATTGTTTAAGTGACTTAAGTAACGAGATGTGAGTAATATGATACAAGCATGGTGTATACGCCGCTGGTACTTCCTATATATAAGTGTTTGTATTATATTACATATCATAGCGTTATTTAAATCATTCAATTTGGACTTATACATTTTACACAAGTAACACGATTCTCACAAGACTTTGGTTTGCAAACAATTTACTTTATACAACTCATTTTACTTGGTTATACATTTAACCATACATTATTCTTTTATTTATACACATCCTTTGATCTTATCGCTTTTTAAATGATTTAAAAAAAAAACAAAAACAATTTACAAGGTTCATGACTGACTTTTGCTAAACGACTTTTTCTAAACTTATAAGTCATGAATCTTATTTTCACAAAACCTATGTATCTCACAGGCATTTTTATGCTGACGTACCTATTTTCACTTGTGTTTTCAGGAGCTTTTGCTTAGGATGATGATAGTGACACTAGGGCGGACCTGTGCCTTAGAGACATAAAAATAAAGATAGAACTAGTTTAATTATGTTCTGAACTCTTTATTTCCTGTTTTGAGACAATGTAACACTCTTGTTTGATAAATAAAATTTAACTTTGTATGCCATAGTTGTGAAACAATAATTCTGTTACAACACTCCCCGACGTTTCCGCCACGATTTGATGTTCTACGTGGTCGGGGTGTGACAGAAAAGTTGGTATCAGAGCCAATGGTTATAGGGAATTAGGTTATTAGTAATGCTTTGACCTAGACTATAACCTTTCTAGGACCCTAACACAAGTGGTCTTGTGTTTAGATCTTAAAACATGCACTTCACCTATCCTTAGGTGATAACCACAACGGGAACATCAAGTTCGAATCCGCCTTGAAAACTAATCATCTGTTCTAGGATGATTGATTACTAGGCTTTGAACCCTCTATTGTAAGGTTTTGAACCCTTCCAGTTTGATTTTTGGCCTTGTGTTTTCCAAATTTTCAAAATCTCGTCAAAGTTTTGGGTTCTAAATAGTGTGAACACGTGCAAACTGGAAGAGTGGATGCCTGTACCCTGGGTTTTCTGTCTAAGGCTAGAGTGTTCGTACAAATCCACATAATCGGACCAGTCACTCTTACCTGGGAACTCTTGGGGTGAGTGTTCACTTATAGGCGAGCATGTCTTCGCGATACATTATTTTTGACCCATTTACTTTGATTAGTCACTGTGTGTCGTTTGCTTGCTTTGTGATGCGGACGAATGACCACCATCTTTGCTTTTGTTGATTTTGTTTCATCTCATCCTTTTCATTCAATCATCTCACTCTTTTCCTTCCATGTGTCCTCTTTTAGAATGCCCCCTCGACGCGAGAATCAGATAGCGACTGCCGAACTGGCAGAAATTATTGCGCAACAGATGGCTGCTGCATTCCCAAACCTCTCTGCTCAATGGAACCAAGCCAACAACAACAACAATGCTCCATGCAATTTCAAGAATTTTAACTCGGCTAAACCACTCAAGTTTAGTGGTTCTGAGGGAGCGACTGGTCTTCTTCAATGGTTCGAGAGCATTGAGAATACTTTCCGTCACGTGCAGTGTCCTGACAATCGCAAGGTCGAGTTTTCTTCGAGTGTGTTTCAGAAGAGGGCTCTTACGTGGTGGAACGGGGTTATGAGAGATCGTGGAGCAGAAGTTGCTCTAGCACAGACATGGGCTGAACTTAGGGCCCTTATGATGAGGGAGTTCTGTCCTCGTCATGAACAGCGAGCTTTGGAGAGAGAGTTTGATGACTTGAAACAAGACAGTGGCGAGCACTGGGCGTATACTGATAGGTTTGAGGAGTTGAGTCTGCTTTGCCCAACAATGGTTACCCCACTCGACAAGGCTATCGAAAGGTACATCAATGGTCTACCTGACTCAGTACAAGACATCATTACTGGTAGTAACCCTACCACACTCCGTCAGGCGATCGAGTTAGCAGCGACATTGACTGAGTCGCAGGTTCGAAAGGGAAAGCTGCACAAAAAGGGTGACAAGGGTAAGAAGCAGGCGTCTGACAAAGAAGATAGCAAGAAAGGTCAAAACAAGAAGGGAAAGGATTCTGGTTCCTCAAGGGGGTCTAGGAAGCGAAAGGCTTCCCAAAACTATGCCGTTACTGCACAGGCTCAAGCTGCACCAAATCAGTCTGCGCAACCACCCGCCAAGAAGCCTTATCTTGGCAATGCACCTTTGTGCAACAGGTGTAACGGCCATCACCTACCACATCTCCAGTGTCGTCAATGCACCAACTGTGGAAGAAATGGTCATCTTGCCGGTACTTGTCGCATTCCTGTTAACCAGAATCAGGCAGTTCAGAACCAAGCCCAACAAGTTGCTCAGCCTCTTGCTCAGCAACAAGGTCAAGCTGCACGACCTCATTTTCCTCCTGGTTCGTGCTACAATTGTGGGGATCTGACCCACTACAGAAACCGGTGCCCAAGACTAGTTAACGCCAATCCAAATCAGAATCAGGCTCAGGCTCGAGGTCGAGTCTTCATCATGAATGCACAAGAGGCACAAGCGGACAATGAAGTGGTGAACGATACATTATTTGTTAATAATCAGCCTGCATCTGTTCTTTTTGATTCGGGTGCCGATAAGAGTTTTGTGTCATTATCTTTTGAGCCATTACTTCGCGTGTCTAGAACGAAACTAAGTAAACCTTTGACAGTAGAAGTTGCTAGTGGTGAACCCATTGTTCTTGATTCTGTTCTTCGCAACTGCCAGTTGAACCTTAATGACCATCTTTTTCCTATTGACCTCACGCCTATGCAACTTGGAAGCTTCGACGTTATTGTGGGTATGGATTGATTACCCAAGCATCGTGCAGAGGTAGTTTGTTTCGAGAAGATTGTTCGTGTGCCGCTTTCAACAGGCGAGATGCTACAGGTTCGTGGTGAGAAACCTGCTGGTGGTCTCAAACTCATGTCTTATTTTAAAGCTCGGAAGTATCTGCGAAAGAACTATGTGGCCTTTTTGGCACATGTTGTAGCAGATAAGGGCAAAGGTAAGTCTATTCAAGATATCCCTGTTGTTCGGGATTATCCTGAAGTATTTCCTGAAGAGTTACCTGGGTTACCCCCAGCACGCCAAGTCGAGTTCCGTATTGATCTCGTACCCGGTGCAATCCCCATTGCCAGAGCTCCATATCGTCTTGCACCGTCTGAGATGCAAGAGTTGTCTAAGAAGCTTCAGGAGCTCTCTGACAAAGGTTTTATCCGTCCTAGCTTTTCACCTTGGGGTGCTCCCGTTCTTTTTGTCAAGAAGAAGGATGGATCTTTTAGGACGTGTATCGATTATCGGGAGCTTAACAAGCTTACCATCAAGAATCGATATCCCCTACCTCGCATCGATGATCTCTTTGATCAGTTACAAGGTGCTTCTTATTTTTCGAAGATTGATCTGCGATCTGGATATCATCAACTTCGGGTGCATGAAGAAGACATTCCCAAGACAGCGTTCTGCACTCGTTATGGGCATCATGAGTTCACAGACATGCCATTCGGTTTGACTAATGCTCCTGCTGTTTTCATGGACTTAATGAATAGGGTCTGCAAGCCTTATTTGGATCAGTTCGTCATTGTTTTTATTGATGACATCTTGATATACTCTAAGACGCGAGCTGATCACGAGCAACATCTTCGTCTTACTCTGGAACTCGCCAAATTCTCCAAGTGTGAATTCTGGCTTAAAGAAGATCAATTCTTAGGACATATTGTCAACGAACAAGGTATTCATGTAGATCCCTCCAAGATCAGTGCGATTAAGGATTGGGACACGCCTACTACTCCTACTGAAGTTCGTTCTTTTCTTGGTCTTGTGGGTTATTACCGCCGCTTCATTGAAAATTTCTCGAAGATTGCAGTTCCTCTAACTGCTCTAACTCAGAAGAACAAGCCCTTTGATTGGGGATTCAAACAAGAGGAAGCTTTTCAAAACTTGAAGCAGAAGCTTTGTGACACGCCTGTTCTGACTTTGCCCGAGGGCAATGATGATTTCGTCGTTTATTACGATGCATCTAAATTGGGACTTGGTTGTGTTCTGATGCAAAGGAACAAAGTCATAGCATATGCATTGAGGCAGTTGAAGATACATGAGAAAAACTACACCACTCATGATCTTGAGTTGGGTGCAGTTGTCTTCGTTCTTAAGATCTGGAGACACTATTTGTACGGAACAAAATGTGTGGTTTTTACGGACCACAAAAGTCTTCAGCATATCTTCAATCAGAAAGAACTTAGCATGAGGCAACGACGTTGGGTTGAGCTTCTAAACGACTATGACTGCGAAATTCGCTACCATCCTGGTAAGGAAAATGTCGTAGCCGATGCATTGAGTCGTAAGGAACGTACTAAGCTTCATTGTGTTCATGTTCAATATGATATTCAAGCTCGATCCGATATCCAAGCCCGCATTTCTCAGGCTCAACAATCTTGTGTTTCACAAGGTTTGATGGATAAGGAATTTCCCTATCACATAACCCCAGATCTGGAACTGAAGGACAATGGATCGTA
The DNA here is from genome assembly GCA_030545235.1 of Helianthus tuberosus. Lineage (NCBI taxonomy): Eukaryota > Viridiplantae > Streptophyta > Magnoliopsida > Asterales > Asteraceae > Helianthus > Helianthus tuberosus. Next base: position 148,533,495 of record CM060390.1, read on the forward strand.
CTACTTCATGGACCGTTTGTGGGTCCCAAGCCAAGATAACCTTCGCACCTTGCTTATGGATGAAGCCCATAAGTCTCGTTATTCTGTTCATCCTGGTTCAGATAAGATGTATAAGGATCTTCGTATTCAGTATTGGTGGCCTGGTATGAAGAAAGACATTGCCTTATATGTATCAAAATGCCTTACTTGTCTTAAGGTTAAGGCTGAACATCAGCGTCCTTCTGGTTTATTGGTGCAACCAGAGATCCCAGTTTGGAAATGGGAAAACATTACTATGGATCTCATTACTAAACTTCCGCGCACAAAGAAAGGTCATGATGCCATCTGGGTAGTTGTTGATCGTCTTACTAAGTCAGCGCATTTCTTGCCAATTCGTGAGGATTTTTCTGCTGACAAACTTGCTAAAATCTATGTGGATGAAATTATAGCTCGACATGGTGTTCCTTTGAACATCATTTCTGATAGAGATGCTCGTTTCACTTCTCATTTTTGGAGAACCATGCAATCTGCTATGGGGACCCAACTTAATCTGAGCACAACTTATCACCCGCAAATGGATGGTCAATCTGAAAGAACAATCCAGACTCTGGAGGATATGCTTAGAGCTTGTGTGATCGATTTTGGTGGTAGTTGGGATTCACATCTTCCGTTAATTGAATTCTCCTACAACAACAGTTATAACTCCAGCATCAAAATGTCTCCTTTCGAGGCTCTCTATTGTCAAAAATGTCGTTCACCAGTCTGTTGGAATGAGATCGGTGAGGCTCAGCTTACTGGACCTGCTCTCATTTTAGAGACAACTAAAAAGCTTAAGAAAGTTCGTGATAACCTTCAGGCAGCTAGATACCGTCAAAAGAGTTACGCGGACCTAAAACGCAAGCCCTTGGATTTTCGAGTCGGTGATCGTGTATTACTTAAGGTCTCACCTTGGAAGGGTGTGATCAGATTTGGGAAGAAATGAAAACTTGCACCTAGATACGTTGGACCATTCAAGATCGTCGAAAGAATCGGTAAGGTAGCCCACAGACTTGAGTTACCTCCTGAACTTGGAAATGTTCATCCAACCTTTCACGTGTCCAATCTCAAGAGGTGTTTAGCTGATGAGAACCTCCACTTGACGAAATTCGTGTTGATAAAACACTGAAATTTGTTGAGAAGCCAGTGGAAATCATGGAACGTAAAGTCAAGTGGCTCAAACGAAAGCGCGTTCCTTTGGTCAAAGTTCGCTGGGAATCTAAGCGTGGACCCGAGTTTACTTGGGAACATGAAGATCAAATGAAGGCGAAGTATCCGCATCTATTCCCACAAGTTTCCTCTAAATAAATTTCGGGACGAAATTTCCACAAGTAGGGGAGACTGTAACATCTGTGCTTTTAATCATTGTGAACAGTTCAGTTATCAATAAAACAATGTTATTTGATCCCAATGTTTGTTTGTTTATGTTTGACATTTTTCATGTTTTGACTTTTGTTCAATTTCAAACTCTACATCGCTTTCTGGAGAATTATACGCAAACTGGTGCGTAAACGTAACCAGTTTAACGCGAAAAATACTCCGAAACATCAACATATACTTAATATACCTTAAATAACCTTTACATAACTTAGAAATAAGTTTTGAAGGCTTTGGTATGGCAAAAACAAGTTAATTCGCCTACAGGGACTAAATTTGACAAACTGCGAAAGTATGCCAATTTGAACTGTAACAGACATTCCGGAACATGACCATAAGTTAAACATACCATAAATATCATTTACATAGCTTAGAAATAGGCTTTGAGGGGTTCGGTGTGCTAAAATAAACTTTTGGGTCATTCAGGGACTAAAAGCGTCAAAAAGTGCATAAGTTTGCATTTTCGCGCATAACTTACGTTCTGAATACATCCGGACATCCAAAAATTTATGTAAGCACAAAATATTTTATTTTAGTGTTTGGCATGAGAGAAACCCTTTCGTCACGCAATTTGGATCGTTTTTCGCGCTTATGCGCATTCCGTCGTAATTAAGCGAACATCGCGCTCGTACGACCAAACGAACCAACATCCGGCACATTTTTGAGCATGTTTCATGTCCACAATGTTTAGGAATCATTTTAGGGCCTTAACGTTGGCTTAACGGGCCTTAAACGTGTCGGAAATGGCCTTAATGCATAACAGGGACCAAAACTGTCATTTCTGAAAGTTTGTTTCTGACCAGAAGGGCCAGGCGGCCCGCGTGAGTTCTTGGTGTCCCCTTACGCGGCCCCTGTCAGCTTCCCAGATCAGATTAATCTGTTTTAACAGCTGTTTACAGCTGTTAACCACTCAAAACTCACCCACACTTGCCCTTTCCTGCTCAATAGGGGCCATTTTGAGTTACCATAAGGTTGCAACAAGTGTAGGGACAAGATCAAAGCACGTTATTCGATAAACGATCCTAACGGTTCCAAGATTCCTATAAATACCCAACCCTTTCAACCCCCAAAACCCACACCTTTGAAATCTGAATTTGCTCTCTAAGTTGTTGTGTTTAACACTTCATACCTGAGAGTATTTGGATTCAAACCTTCCATTCTTGGACCCTTTGTAAGTGTTCCTTCATTCTTTTATTCTCTTAGCGTTAAAAGTCAAACTTTGTTTGACTTTCTGCATTGACCAGTTTATGGTCAATGCGAAGTTCGTTTGAACTTCATAATGTGAGTGTAATCACGATGGTTATAGTCCCTAGTGACTATACCTACTGATTACCACGTTATCTAGGCTCAGTGACGAGTCGTAGTTTCGGCCAAAATGCGCATTCTTGCGTATTTTGTAACCAAACTACTCTTAGGTATCAAAACCGTTTGTTTTGATACCAAACCTGTTTTCTAAACGTAGTTAAGCATGTTTTAACATGCTTAGCTCGTCACTTTTAGTTTTGTGCTTGTCTAGGGTCGTAAAGGTAAGCGATCTAAACAATCGCTTATACTTTCAAACCCGACCCGTTTGGTCGATCATTAGGATCCGACCAAACACATTAGGTGACCATAGTATATAGGGAATAACCTTCCGAGGTTATACCTTATGGTCATGACGTTTAGTTAGTTGTATGATAGGTAGTATATATGCCTTAGGTAAATTACCAAAATACCCTTTTTACGCCAAAATTCATTTTAAGCATATGTAACATAACTTTTGGTATCTAAACTAATTTGGTAACAATATTAGATATGTTAAGGCATATTTTACTTATCATAGGGCTAGTTAGGCGTTCCGAACGCATTTTACGCGAACGACGCGTTAAAGTAGCATAAGCTACCTAAACGGGTCGTAAGCACTTAGGTTAGGTTTCATTTTAGTATGTAGGCTTTGTTAAACAATATTACACTAGTCTCCATACTCGTTTGGTTTACAAACCCTCATTCTATCCAATCCTCCGATTTTAGGTCCGGTATATTAACATAGTTACCTATATTAGGTGTCGTTTGATATCCGTGATCTCTAGCATTGTTTGGTTGTTACTCAAGGACTACTAAGCAATCTCAAGTGAGTACATAGACCCCTCTTTTACTGTTTTCAAACTGTTTTGGGGTGAACATGTGCCTACTTGTTACTTTCATGCTTTCCTGTTTTCACATCATATGCTTGCTATGTTCATTAGTACACTTATAGTACATGATTTACTTTACATTTCTGCTATGTATGTTGACTGATAGCATGCTAGCACATTGATTTACATGACTTTTCTGCTTCGTATGTTAACTTAGCATACTTAGTACATTGTTTTCATATAACATGTTCACATTTGCTATGACATTTGGTTTGCACAAACGGGACTTATATACGTTCATTAACATTAGCTACGCCGCTCGGTAGTAAGTACTTGTTCCATAGGACTTGACAAATCCCATTCCTGACATCCCGGGTTTGTTTGGATGTAAGGAATGACTGAATCCGAAAACATTTCTTTTGATAACCTTGACTTAGGGTTATCCGACTGTCTCAAGGCTTGAATGTATGCGTTAACTTACCACATAAGTGTTTGTATCAATGTAACATGCATTACTTTGCAAAACATAACTTTTTGATATATTCAAAATACTTTGTTTTGTACATTCTTACATTTGGTTTATGTAACAACACATTACTTACCAGACATACATTTGCTACACATTACTTGACTACATTTGGACTATTAACATTTGATATGATTTATACAAAGACTTTTGACAATTGGTTTAAACATAAACTTTATACATTGGTGGATTGTTTAAGTGACTTAGGTAACGAGATGTGAGTAATATGATACACGCATGGTGGATACGCCGCTGGTACTTCCAATATATAAGTGTTTGTATTATATTACATATCATAGCGTTATTTAAATCATTCAATTTGGACTTTTACATTTTACACAAGTAACACGATTCTCACAAGACTTTGGTTTGCAAACAATTTACTTTATACAACTCATTTTACTTGGTTATACATTTAACCATACATTATTCTTTTATTTATACATATCCTTTGATCTTATCGCTTTTTAAATGATTTAAAAAAAACAAAAACAATTTACAAGGTTCATGACTGACTTTTGCTAAACGACTTTTTCTAAACTTATAAGTCATGAATCTTATTTTCACAAAACCTATGTATCTCACAGGCATTTTTATGATGACGTACCTATTTTCACGTGTGTTTTCAGGAGCTTTTGCTTAGGATGATGATCGTGACACTAGGGCGGACCTATGCCTTAGAGACATAAAAATAAAGATAGAACTAGTTTAATTATGTTTTGAACTCTTTATTTCCTGTTTTGAGACAATGTAACACTCTTGTTTGATAAATAAAATATAACTTTGTATACCATGGTTGTGAAACAATAATTCTGTTACAACACTCCCTGACGTTTCCGCCACGATTTGATGTTCTACGTGGTCAGAAGTATGCTGGAGAAAGTTGTAAGTGCTGTTGTATTTCTGGTGTTCTCTGCAGCTGGGTATGGAGCTGTATTTATATAGCTCCTAATTCGAAACAGTCAAAAAGGAATTAAAGCAGAGGTTTAAATTGCATTAAACGTCTTCAATGCAATTTAATACGTCATTTAATTTCCAGTTAAAACCGTTTAACTCGTCAGTTTCGAAGCTGAACTGAACTGTCATTCAATGCTGGAAGCTTCTGCCATGAGCATGTGCGCCACACTGACTCAGGTCCATGTGCGCCACGTCACCTGCGAGCCTATACGAGCACGCCACATAGTCGCGCCGTATTGGCTCACTCTGGTGCGCCGCGCACGTCACATCAGGGCCATACTCCATGCGCGCAACCGCGCGCCTACATGCCACGTGTACTAGCGTGCGGACTTCCACGTCACGCGCTTCAAACCCGCACGCCATTTCCACCACTTGGTCCTTGCAGCCCCTGTCATCCACCACACGCACGTGGTCTAAAATACAAAGGCGGCTCTGAAGCGGCTCGCGGCGATGCGAGCGTGCGAAGTGCAAAGTGTGCCATCAAAGCGGCACATTGCGCCTCATCGCCCACGCCACGCGCGCGCGTGTGCGAGTGCGAGTTAGGGTGCTCCGCACCCTTCGCGAGTACCCTTAGTGTGTGCTTCCATGAAACAATAAGGATGGAGAGTTCCCACTTAAATACCCATTTAAGTTTAATCTCTCCTCCTATGTGATCTCGGACCTGTTACTTGATACTTGTTTGTATCAACCATTAAAACAGACATTTCAGCAGCCTGTTTCTTGATCTCATCGAAGACCTCAGTGGCATGAGGTGTCAGTGGCCCCATACACTTTGCTTGCAATTTCTTGACATTCACTATCCTCTTGGTCATGTACTCCCTAATGAATTCTAGGCATGTGATAATCGGCTTGTCCCTTGCTCCTATGATTTGTCTGTTAAAAACCTCACATATGTTGTTCAACAACATATCACATTTAGCTCTTCCAGAAAAATATGCTCTTGACCAAGCGGTGTATGGGATCTCATTCAGCCAATCATACATAGCTCATTCTGTTGTCTTAATTTCTTCCATAACTTTGTTAAAATATGGAATAGATGTATTCCTTCCGGCTGACCAAAGCAAATTCTTGTAAAGATCTCCACGCCACTTGGATTTCATGTTCTCATGGATGTGCCTCAAACAAAATCTGTGCTCACCATTAGGAAAAACAGCTAGCATAGCTGGAATCAGACCCTGTGATACAAATTGCAATTAATCTTAATATTTTGCAAGCAAAGTTAATTGAAAGTTATGAACTAACACTTAAGAAGTGATTACCTTTTGTCTGTCGCTGATGAAGGTGAAACAAGACTCAGCCGTACACCCTAGGTCATCTCTCAACAGTTGCAAAAACCATTTCCAGCTTTGTGTTGTTTCTGCCTCAACAAGGGCATAACAAACTGGATATATGCTATTGTTCTCATCTATACCAATAGCACTCAAGATCTGTCCAGGAAATGGACCTTTCATGAAACAACCATCGACACCCAGCAACGGTCTCCCAATCATCTTAAATCCTCTCATCATAGAGGCAAAACAGACATAAATCATGCGAAACTACCTTGTAGGACTATCTGAGTTCCCACATGGCTCCACATTAATTTTAATTGTACTACCTGGGTTGACTTTTAGAAGTTCATCACAGTATGACCTTAGTAGACCATACTGTTCTTGGTAATCACCATAAATCCTCGTAGTTGCTATCCTCTTGGCTCTGAAGACCTTATGTAGTGATATTTCTAGCTGATGCTTCCTAAGCAGTTGACTTTGAATTGCATGAATTAGCATGTCTGGATTGCTTTCAATCATAGGTTGGATCTCTCTGGTAATCGAACTTATTGTGTACAATGAAACGTCCCTTGTTGTCAAACAATTATGTTGATTATGAATGGTCTTCACATACCACTTCTCGTTAGCCATATGTCTTGAGATGTGAAACGCCCAAGGGCAGGTGGGCTTTGTATGCCTTTTAAGGTGCTTGTATTTTTGCCCTAATTTGATGCATTTACTATTTTGCCCCTCACCTCCCTTTTTTTTATAGGACCAAGAAGTGGTGGATTACTTCCAAAACATACCACCCTATACCTTAACAATTCGTTTTTTAGGATAAACACATCCCTCCTTGCCTTAAGAGCATAATCTTTGACCATCTGATTCATCTTACTCTTGTCATCAATAAGCTGACCAACAAAGAATGGCAGATCATTTGGTCCTTTTAAACCAGCCTTCCTTTTCCTCCTTATCTTCCGGGCAACCTTATCTCTAAGACTTGAATTGTCATCAGACCCACTTTCAAAGTCCTCCAGGTCTACAGGCAGATGACCTTCTTCGATTCTCCCATCATCATGATCCCCATCACTTGAACCATCCAGTTCTTCCCTAACATTAGCCCTGAACCTCAGCATATCGACTTCTATTTCACAAACCAAATTATCTTCCTCAATATACTCATAATCAGGATCACTTTCTTCACTTTCTTCACTCTCTTCATTATGATCTTCAATTTCTTCCTCATCTTCATTTAGACTTTCATTCTGATTATTTATTAGAAATGATGCTGGAACAATTGCTTTACATGGCCCTACAGGAACTTCACTGGACTCCATCAAGATTGTTGACCTCCGGTGTTCAACATACATGTCTATCATGTGGACTCCTTGACGCACATGATCAAACTTAGGCTCTAAGTCAACATCACATTTTAATGTCCTAAGACCAAAATCCAAAGAACAGTAGGGTTCCTTGTAATGAATGCAGAAAAAGAGACCATCATTGTATCCTATTTTCTTAACCATCTCCTCTAAAACATCCGTAGTCAACACTCGAAAATCTACATGATCAATGTAGTTCATCTTCCCACCAAAGTATTCCCTATTTGGGTTTTCTACAAAATTACCTCCATGGTGAAATTTAATGGTAAATTGACTTTGGGTTTCACCTGTAAACAAACATCAATAACAAATTAACACAGCAAAAGGTTCAGATTTTACCTAAATCAGACCCTGTAAGCTTGCATGTCACTTACGGTACATTTCGTCCGGTTCAAAATACTGATCTTCAGCTCTAACCTTCCATAATCGAAGATCCATGCTCGTAACAGAGTTCCAATCGACTGTAATTCTTCAAGTATGACTAATCGCTATGTACAACTCTTGATTTTAGAGGTAGGTTAACTTGAGGGTTTCAAAGTGAGGAAATGTGAAATATATGAGGATGCAGGTAAAGATTAGGGCCAATTTACCATTCTGCCCTTTGACCATTAACAGCAAACGTTGATAAGTGACAGAAACATGGGCCCGGGGGTAAAATAGCGACATAATATCAACGTTGGGGGGAAAATTGCAATTATTTCCATGGAGGGGGTCAGAGTGCCAATTGGCTTAAACCCCAGGGGGTAAAATTACAGTTTACTCTTAGTTATATTAATAGGGGTGCAAACGAGCCGAGCTACTCGCGAGCTACTCGAGCTCGGCTCGAAAAAAAGCTCGAATGAGCCGAGCTTAAACCAGCTCAAGCTCGAGCCCGAGCCTAAAAACAAGCTCGTTTAGTAAACGAGCCCGAGCTTCGCTTATCGAGCTCGAGCCGGCTCGTGAGCCTTAACGTGCTTTCTTTTTATATATCTTTTATTAATATATTAAACATATATTTAAACTAGGTTATCACCCGGGATTGATTCTCGGGCTCGAGAAAGTTAGTTTTATTAAAAACTATTTATGATTAATACATCATTAAAATCATGGATTAAATAAAGTATTCTCTTAACATTATCCTTTTATATACACATAAAGTATTCCATTAACATTATCCTTTTATATACACATATACGCCTTTTATATACACATAAAGTATTCCGTTAACATTATCCTTTTATATACACATATACGCACTTGTTGCAACTCAAGAAGCTTCCTTTCCACTTCTCTTACGACAACATGACTGTCTTGGATCACTGCAAGGGTGTGGAGTATCTACAACACAAGAAAATAGATATGAGTTACTATATAATTTATGTACAGGAACATTAGTAAACTTCATTAATAATTTATCACTGCAAGGGTGTCAAGACTGTCTTGGAACACTAATAAATAAAGCTAAAGCATTAGTAAACTTCATGTAAGAGTTACTATATCATTTTTTGCAATTCCTAACTTTATTAGAATATAATTTATATACCGTGAGACAATATTATTTCTCTAAATTCAGTAAAGTTATAATTTTTTTACAATATCACATTGCATTTGTCCAATATATTATTAAGAAACTGTAGGAGAGTTGTTGAATATCTATGAATTTGGCTAACTGTTGCATATTGGTCATATGTGAGACATTCATTAGATACAAGAATGTCATCTTTGGAACGATTTTCACGTTCATGTAGTGTAGGTTTCGATAAGTCAAATCACGAACACGACCCATTTAACACCCCTAATTTGTATATGACTTCTGATAATTTAAGAGAGCTTTGTATAAGAAATGAGTACCTAGCATATATGGGCCTCCTTTGATAAAAATCCACTTGTCTAGGTCTAGGTAGATTTTTAATCTAATATTCTTCAAGTTTTGCAGTCATTTCTTCAGCCTCAGGAGTTGAAATACAGTCATCAGCGTCTCCACACGCTGTCATAATGGCCATGTATAAGAAACAATCATTAGAAACAATATAAAGTCCTAATTTACTATGATGAGCTTTTAGTAACCGGATCCATCCATCAACATATGTTAATTTTTTATTTTATACAAAATCTCCACTTTAGCATAACTAAGAAGAAATACGATTGATTTAGATCTCTCGGCCCAAATATGATCCAACACACAAAACCCAGTTACTTTAGTTAAAAACATAAAGATCTAATGAACTTTAAAGGTGGAAGCCCAAGTGAATAATAATATAAAAGTGTGGTCACATGTAGGGATGAACATTTGATATCGAGTATCGGTACTAAATTTCTCGTACTTATCATTTTCGGTACCGATTCAGTACCCACTTTTTGGAGTTTTAGGTACCGGTACTTTCGGTTCGATACGATACCGGTAAAATACCAGTTTTTACCTTCAAACAGTAGCTGCATTCTGCTGATTTTCTGTAGTTTTTCTTCATTGCGTTTTTATAGCAATATATAAGTTATTTTCTGCAGTTTTTTACAACAATAAATGGCACAAACAACAGTTGCAATCTACTGGTTTTTTGACATATCTAGATGGTCTGTTTTTTTTTTTTGCGTGTTACCCCTGTGTAGATGATTGAGTGAGCAGAAGAGTACCTGTGGTGGCTTCTATATCAGCAGCAGTTCCCAAGTCCCAACTTGATCCAGACCACTCACAGATCTCTACTGAGTATTCCTGAAAAAAAATATGATATGTGAAGCGTTCTCATAAAATCTAAACGACCAGTTCCGACCCGTTCTTTTTATAATTTCAACCCAACTGGACCCGTCATATATGTATATGGTTATGTTATTAACCAATTTTCATTTAGGCTTGCGAGCCTACTCAACTTCGAGCTCGGCTAATTGACTTTGCTTTTTTCGAGCCGATCTCGAGTAGCTCTGCTTGTTTACACTTCTACAATAATATAAGAGACAACAAATATTATGCACCAAAGATAACGTGAGAGTATCTATTGCCCACTATTCATCATCATCAATATCAATATCAATTGCCAACAATTACAAAGGAAAGTGAAAATATACAATATTATAGGGATTTTGAAATTATTAACCTTTTTAAATTATGCATATTGAGCCCTCAGTGGCTAACAATGCTCTGAGAACTTGAAAAGCAGCAAGAGCTCATTGCAAAGAGAACTTTTCTTGTTCTCAAACCTTCGATATACCAACCACCAGCTTCTTAAAAGATGCATGCATCTAATTGCAAACAGTACAGAAAAACCATTCTCCTTTAGGCAATAGCTACAATTGGTACCATAAATATACAAACACGTGATGGCTATGAAAAATATATAGACCAAGCTTATAATTAAAAGAAATGTTGGTCATGCCCTTCAGGTTGTCCATACAAAATAAAATAAATTACAAAGCACAAGAAAACCCTACAAAACTTTCTGCCAAAGTAGCATACAATAGATTACAAAGCATCTTGAGATTATAAACCATACAAAATAAGAAGTGGTATACATAAATAATGTTATAGAAATATATACATGTATCTACTTAATGAATATAAAAATTTACCTTCTCAAAAGCAAATTACCCTAATGATGTTCAATGAGCTAGCAAATCCTCCTCCAATACAAACTTGTTCAACTGAAAATCTCTACATAAAAAAATAATAATTCAGACCTCAATCTCACATAGATATCAAAATTTCTAGAAACTGTCAAAGTGATACACCAACATATCAATCTAAATAACAGGAACATAGTAAGAGAGACGCTAAGGCCTAAGATTATCAGCTTTCTAGTTGTCGTCCATGGCCCTTGCTTTGGGTAGTACTATTGTTGGCTACTCGGGCGGTAAAGGAGCAAATATCGGAGATACTGACCTGGACATGTTAAGCATAGATGTAATATAATAGGTCGATGAAGGAAAAAACAATGAAGATAAGCATTTTGAGAAATTCATATATACACACAAGCACCACTCTTTAATTGAACAATATAAACTCATAAACAAACCATGTTGTACAATTTGAGTAGAAATGGACCCATATGTAAAACTGTTTATTTAATCCAAATAAACGCATTTTGTGAACCATATGTCATGATTTCCAGCCCTAATAAAAGTGAAATAAACCAAATAAAAATAAAGATTAAAAAAGACCTTTCTGCAAGAAGCATATGCTTCATGGACCAGTTGACCTCATAGCATCTTACCATCTCTATAAGATGATCATAAGAGTTCAAGAAGATAGAAAGTGTCATTAACGCTGGTTTGTCCACATTGAAGTTCAAACTCTTTTTGTTGGGCCTTTAAAGTCAAACTTTTAGTGAAGTTTGTAAATTGTCCTTTAACTACAATGTATAGGAACCTTGTAGGCTAATTGTATAATAATCAGACTTTGCATCAGAACATCTTTTAAAGAAAGACATGATTCGAGCACAAACCAAGCATAGTAAGACGATGGAGGGTTGTGATAGTAGTTGTTATGTGCTTCTTTGCAAAAATGCAACTTTTTAATGTCGACATACTTCCTGAACCATTGATATTTCCTGCACAATGGTGTGCACCATCAAATGGTTAAAATATACAAGGTCAGATAAAACATGAAGTGAGTACGTTATTTTAATGGATGTTTTACCGAATGTATATTGTGAAGAAGCTTTTCGCGATTCGAGTAACTCTTTTAATCGTTTTGTAGTCATAGAAACTTCCTCTGTCTTCTGTTGCAAAGCGTTAAGAAATATAAAGACATTCATATGAGATTTAGAACAAAATAAGGGAAACAAAAGTACCAAAAGTGGGGGTAATTAAATTAGTGTGTACCCGACGACCAGAAACTTCACGCAATGCTTCTACCCAATGTGACGTAGAGTCTGCCGTGTAGCCCATGTCTCGGAAGTATTAAGCTATGGTAACTCCTGCATGAAAATAAATATGCAATTACATTACAGCTTAGGTAATTTGACTAACTATTGATAGATGCATTAAAATCATGGAGCAAAAAAGATTGAATATGTGAAAAATCTAACAAACTTCACACCAGCAATGTTCTCAATGGCTAGGTTATCAAAGAAGCCTACAATACTAATAACAAAACAAAGAATCCATTTGAAAATATGTACTGGGATATTGTTTCCTAATTTTATAATTACAAATAAAGTTAGGAAAATGTAATAGACATAAAAAATTAGGAAAAGAAAATCCGGATACCCGAATGAAAATGAAGAACGATGAGAATGGAACAGTTATCGATTCATCTCCAGATCATGATTATCCCTTTCAGTCGGCCATAGTGATTATCTATTTACCCAATGAAAGACTATGATAAATAGAGCACCCGTTCAGGATTACTTGGATCCTTCAAAATCCCGAAGAAAGGACACCCATTCTGTTTGATAACAAAGTCAAAACTGCAATAAGCACTTAATGTTTAGATGCACACATCAATATAAAATTATTAAATTAATTATTCATGATTCATTCAGAAAATCCACAATAAATATAACTGACAAATCTTCCGGTCAGTATGCACATGTAGAATATTTTCAGGCATGTTGTTCTCTATAAGTGAGTTACGACTGTCAACTTAAATCACATGTGTATGTATATTATATTAAGTTAGCTGAGATATGGCTCAAGTTACCCATCACGCATTAATTATTTAAAAAAAAACTTTTGAAAATGAACAAAATAGTGATTGTGGGTAGATAACTTGGACCGTCACAATCCATAGCAAAAAAAAAAAAAATCCATTAGAGCTTGAACTCATTACCCAACTCACTTGACCCGCCACCTACAAGACCCTGCAAACTGCATAAGCAAGTTACAATTTTGGAATGAAAACTGTTAAATTAGATACAATCGCCAAGTTGAAAGACAAAAATAACTTCACTCACATGATGTAATCTTGATGAATCATCCCATTCTGCTTGGTTTGAAGAACATCAGCAGCCCGCTTTATACTAATATGTACATCTTATTCAACTGAAGCTATTGATAATAACGCCATGTATTTTTTTCCATCAGATAACTCATGGAAAAACGTTCGATGATTCAGATCATAATTGTTAAAAAAACAAAGAAAAAACACACATACCATTACATATTACATGGACTGAATCCTTGAATCTCCTTAGCTTTATCTAAAAAACAAATTATTAAATCCAATCCAAACTTGATTAAAAAAATCCATATGCAAAATCCATGAGAAAATCAATTATAAATTCTTCAATAACAATAAAAACTAATAAACAAACCAGATTACCAAAAGTTGAACAATCGGAACCGTTGAAAAACATCACAGACTCTCACACACAACTAAGCACGAAAAACTGAGATTCAATTCTAATCCAAAAAGCAAACACAAACCCTAGATTTCACGTCACATAGCATATTTAAATTAATCTGAATAGAAATATAAACAAAACACCATAAAAGGAAAATCATACCTTGAACTTTTGAATCGATGTTGTTGCGATGAACAGCTATGGAGCCCGTATGCTTTCTCCGACAACCCAAATCTTCCATCACCAGGGCATTAATGTAACAGATACATTCTTACCTTGAACAACATCTGGACCCGAAATGGACTTGAGATTTCAGAGATGATATAATCAATTGATTGATGAGAAGATAGTTAACCAAAATCATACATAGGTTTTAGAAAAGAAGTGACGGTGAAGAAGGAGATAGAGAGATTAGTAGCTTCTCAAGGAAGAATGAAAGGAATTAGGGTTACAAAAAATATATAGGGTCCGAATAGTCGGGTACCAAATCAAAGAAGTGGAGGTCCGCGTGTGAATTTTAGAGCCCATATCGTTTTCCCGTCAAAATGGATTTCTAGATGCTCTAATCTAATGCCACGTCAGCTCAAATCTTCTTGTTTATTATATATAATAGATAATAATATTTAGCATTTATATAAATATAAAAAATAACTAAATTATATGTATACAATAATTATAATTAATAAACACTAAACGAGTCGAGCCCGAGCAGAGCTCGAGCCTGAAAAATTACCTTCGAGCCGAGCTCGAGCTCGAGCTTTCATATGTTAAACGAGCTTGAGCTCGAGCCTGGTCAAGCTCGGGTTCGGCTCGGCTCGTTTGCACCCCTAGTTATATACGTTATAATTACATGCATTTTTTGGGATAAATTTAAAAAACATATTATTATGAAAAATGCGGTACATAAACAAGAAATGTCGTGCATGTTAACTAATTATAAATTGTTAAATATTTGTTTGCTTGTGCACCGATATATCTACCTTTGTGTTAACTAATTAGTCAATTTGATTATATTGTTTACAGAGTTGTAAACTAAAAATTATTTAGCAACTATGATACAATTAGCTTATTTTTTTATTTATAACAAAATACTACACAGATTATACACTACAATGGAAGTCATATTCATACACTTACTGTAAGTCTTATATGGAAATTACATATTAGTATCCTCTATAAATGTAAAACCCTTTATTAATCAAGACTACATATATGAAAAACCTTTACTATATGCAATTACAAGTTATTATTCTTTATAAAAAAGCATAAAACTTAATTAACCCTTAGCTAACTAAACCATATGCCAAATTTCCAGCCCAGGTTCCCAGACAGCCCAACCCAAAATTTAATGTCTTATCTCAGTTTCCAGCATATGTATCACCATCTTATAAGATTCTTAAGGTTCTATTATTTCTTCCCTAGCTGCGTCTTTTAAGAAAAGATCTATTGGATCAGGCCCCAAACAATACACTAGCTATACACTCAAACAAACTCACGAATGTATGTAGTATTGCAGAGAAGAGGAAATATAAAAGAAGCTGTATGTATTAGATAATCACAGAAGGAAAAAAAACACAATATTTGCAAAGGAAAAGATCTGTGTTGATGACTGGGGTAGCCCAAGACCAAATATAAATGACTTAAATACGTGAATGCTCATAAGGCAAAATGGTTCAAAGGTTAAAAACCTGGGGAGTTGAGATAAAGCAATGCGGGAACAGTAAAAGGTCATGTCTCTGGATTACTTCACCAACTCACCAGCCGCAAAAGCAATGCAGGTCCACAGAGCACACTCTATTATCCGCGGGGCAAAAGGCTTCGACCCCCGAAAGGGTAAGTCCCTCACTGCAAGCATGTTCACTAGTCAAACTCATTCCTCTTTGAGTGATGTCTTCTCCTATAAATTAGACACTTCATTTACTAAGCAGTACATTCCTGGCCAGCCCTGATTCCTAAAATCTCTGGTCATTCATCTCGAGTACTTGCTTCATGCAAGATACTTTCTTTCACGATCAACACACACATTCCTTTTGCTTACACATCCGAATCTGAACACACTTCAGAGGAGGATCTTTAGCAAACAACAAAATAAATCTAGTGAACCTCTCTCCACGTCTTGCAAACGTGGGGGGACCCCACGACCTGCGTTAGGCAAAGTTGAACCCTTCAACCCTTTTGCCTAACCAGCCAAGCTACTATATTTGGTCTATTATTTGTTGCATCAATAAGTTGGCGCCCACCGTGGGGCTACGCCACTATTTTCCTTCAAAAGACCTAGTAGTGTAGCTCCTTGCTCTTGAAACTACCATGTCAGAAAGTGGATCCCCGGGAGAAGTAAATCAGGTCCCAAACACCTCTACCCCGGGTACTAGCCAAACTCAGGTGGCTATACCAACTTCTTTCTCAACTCCGGGGAGCACTCCCGAGTTTCTCACTTTCAACACCCCAACTCCGTCCAGATCCGGAGTCCCTTCCCCAAATGTCGGTGCCTCTGACACCCCAACACGTGTTGAACTTACCCCTGAGGGGGTTACCAACAATTTCCTTGAGTTGAGGTCTCTCCTCAACCAATATGTGAGCAGGGAAAGGGACAAATGAGTGAGGATCCGTTTAGATTATGATGAGCCAGAACCAACACTATCTCCTGAACCTCCTATCCCTCCTTTTACATCTAGGGACGAGGCTGGTCACTACTAGAAAATTGCCAAGTTTGTGACAACCAAATTTGTCTGAAATTGGCCTTATCTACAAATTTCCTACAAAAAAATTCATAGGAAATAAACTTGTGGGTAACCGGATTAGCTACAAAAATTTCTACAAAATCTCTTGTCATCAATAAGCTGACCAACAAAGAATGGCAGATCATTTGGTCCTTTTAAACCAGCCTTCCTTTTCCTCCTTATCTTCCGGGCAACCTTATCTCTAAGACTTGAATTGTCATCAGACCCACTTTCAAAGTCCTCCAGGTCTACAGGCAGATGACCTTCTTCGCTTCTCCCATCATCATGATCCCCATCACTTGAACCATCAAGTTCTTCCCTAACATTAGCTCTGAACCTCAGCATATCGACTTCTATTTCATAAACCAAATTATCTTCCTCAATATACTCATAATCAGGATCACTTTCTTCACTCTCTTCATTATGATCTTCAATTTCTTCCTCATCTTCATTCAGACTTTCATTCTGATTATTTGTTAGAAATGATGCTGGAACAATTGCTTTACATGGCCCTACAGGAACTTCACTGGACTCCATCAAGATTGTTGACCTCCGGTGTTCAACATACATGTCTATCATGTGGACTCCTTGACGCACATGATCAAACTTAGGCTCTAAGTCAACATCACATTTTAAGGTCCTAAGACCAAAATCCAAAGAACAGTAGGGTTCCTTGTAATGAATGCAGAAAAAGAGACCATCATTGTATCCTATTTTCCTAACCATCTCCTCTAAAACATCCGTAGTCAACACTCGAAAATCTACATGATCAATGTAGTTCATCTTCCCACCAAAGTATTCCCTATTTGGGTTTTCTACAAAATTACCTCCATGATGAAATTTAATAGTAAATTGACTTTGGGTTTCACATGTAAACAAACATCAATAACAAATTAACACAGCAAAAGGTTCAGATTTTACCTAAATCAGACCCTGTAAGCTTGCATGTCACTTACGGTACATTTCGTCCGGTTCAAAATACTGATCTTCAGCTCTAACCTTCCATAATCGAAGATCCATGCTCGTAACAGAGTTCCAATCGACTGTAATTCTTCAAGTATGACTAATCGCTATGTACAACTCTTGATTTTAGAGGTAGGTTAACTTGAGGGTTTCAAAGTGAGGAAATGTGAAATATATGAGGATGCAGGTAAAGATTAGGGTCAATTTACCATTCTGCCCTTTGACCATTAACAGCAAACGTTGATAAGTGACGGAAACAATGGCCAGGGGGTAAAATAGCGACATAATATCAACGTTGGGGGGGGGGGGGGGGAATTGCAATTATTTCCATGGAGGGGGTTAGAGTGCCAATTGGCTTAAACCTCAGGGGGTAAAATTACAGTTTACTCTTAGTTATATTAATAGGGGTGCAAACGAGCCGAGCTACTCGCGAGCTACTCGAGCTCGGCTCGAAAAAAAAACTCAAACGAGCCGAGCTTAAACCA
The DNA here is from genome assembly GCA_030545235.1 of Helianthus tuberosus. Classification (NCBI taxonomy): domain Eukaryota; kingdom Viridiplantae; phylum Streptophyta; class Magnoliopsida; order Asterales; family Asteraceae; genus Helianthus; species Helianthus tuberosus. The sequence goes on from CM060390.1 coordinate 148,551,538, forward strand.
GCTCGAGCTCGAGCCCGAGCCTAAAAACAAGCTCGTTTAGTAAACGAGCCCGAGCCCGAGCTTCGCTTATCGAGTTCGAGCCGGCTCGTGAGCCTTAACGAGCTTTCTTTTTATATATCTTTTATTAATATATTAAACATATATTTAAATAATAATATTTAGCATTTATATAAATATAAAAAATAACTAAATTATATGTATACAATAATTATAATTAATAAATACTAAACGAGTCGAGCCCGAGCAGAGCTCGAGCCTGAAAAATTACCTTCGAGCCAAGCTCGAGCCTGAAAAATTACCTTCGAGCCGAGCTCGAGCTTTAGAAATAAAGCTCGAATCGAGCCGAGCTCAAGCTTGAGCTCGAGCTTTCATATGTTAAACGAGCTTGAGCTCGAGCCTGGTCAAGCTCGGGTTCGGCTCGGCTCGTTTGCACCCCTAGTTATATACGTTATAATTACATGCATTTTTTGGGATAAATTTAAAAAACATATTATTATGAAAAATGCGGTACATAAACAAGAAATGTCGTGCATGTTAACTAATTATAAATTGTTAAATATGTGTTTGCTTGTGCACCGATATATCTACCTTTGTGTTAACTAATTAGTCAATTTGATTATATTGTTTACAGAGTTGTAAACTAAAAATTATTTAGCAACTATGATACAATTAGCTTATTTTTTTATTTATAACAAAATACTACACAGATTATACACTACAATGGAAGTCATATTCATACACTTACTGTAAGTCTTATATGGAAATTACATATTAGTATCCTCTATAAATGTAAAGCCCTTTATTAATCAAGACTACATATATGAAAAACCTTTACTATATGCAATTACAAGTTATTATTCTTTATAAAAAAGCATAAAACTTAATTAACCCTTAGCTAATTAAACCATATGCCAAATTTCCAGCCCAGGTTTCCAGACAGCCCAACCCAAAATTTAATGTCTTATCTCAGTTTCCAGCATATGTATCACCATCTTATAAGATTCTTAAGGTTCTATTATTTCTTCCCTAGCTGTGTCTTTTAAGAAAAGATCTGTTAGATCAGGCCCCAAACAATACACTAGCTGTACACTCAAACAAACTCACGAGTGTATGTAGTATTGCAGAGAAGAGGAAATATAAAAGAAGCTGTATGTATTCGATAATCACAGAAGGAAAAAAAAACACAATATTTGCAAAGGAAAAGATCTGTGTTGATGACTGGGGTAGCCCAAGACCAAATATAAATGACTTAAATACGTGAATGCTCATAAGGCAAAATGGTTCAAAGGTTAAAAACCTGGGGAGTTGAGATAAAGCAATGCGGGAACAGTAAAAGGTCATGTCTCTGGATTACTTCACCAACTCACCAGCCGCAAAAGCAATGCAGGTCCACAGAGCACACTCTATTATCCGCGGGGAAAAAGGCTTCGACCCCCGAAAGGGTAAGTCCCTCACTGCAAGCATGTTCACTAGTCAAACTCATTCCTCTTTGAGTGATGTCTTCTCCTATAAATTAGACACTTCATTTACTAAGCAGGACATTCCTGGCCAGCCCTGATTCCTAAAATCTCTGGTCATTCATCTCGAGTACTTGCTTCATGCAAGATACTTTCTTTCACGATCAACACACACATTCCTTTTGCTTACACATCCGAATCTGAACACACTTCAGAGGAGGATCTTTAGCAAACAACAAAATAAATCTAGTGAACCTCTCTCCACGTCTTGCAAACGTGGGGGGACCCCACGATCTGCGTTAGGCAAAGTTGAACCCTTCAACCCTTTTTCCTAACCAGCCAAGCTACTATATTTGGTCTATTATTTGTTGCATCAACAAGTTGGCGCCCACCGTGGGGCTACGCCACTATTTTCCTTCAAAAGACCTAGTAGTGTAGCTCCTTGCTCTTGAAACTACCATGTCAGAAAGTGGATCCCCGGGAGAAGTAAATCAGGTCCCAAACACCTCTACCCCGGGTACTAGCCAAACTCAGGTGGCTATACCAACTTCTTTCTCAACTCCGGGGAGCACTCCCGAGTTTCTCACTTTCAACACCCCAACTCCGTCCAGATCCGGAGTCCCTTCCCCTAATGTCGGTGCCTCTGACACCCCAGCACGTGTTGAACTTACCCCTAAGGGGGTTGCCAACAATTTCCTTGAGTTGAGGTCTCTCCTCAACCAATATGTGAGCAGGGAAAGGGACAAATGAGTGAGGATCCGTTTAGATTATGATGAGCCAGAACCAACACTATCTCCTGAACCTCCTATCCCTCCTTTTACATCTAGGGACGAGGCTGGTCACTACTAGAAAATTGCCAAGTTTGTGACAACCAAATTTGTCTGAAATTGGCCTTATCTACAAATTTCCTACAAAAAAATTCATAGGAAATAAACTTGTGGGTAACCGGATTAGCTACAAAAATATGACAAAATCTGCTACAAAATTTCTACAAAATCTCTCGTCGCAAAATTTGCTACAAAATACTGACAAATCGCTCTTCTTGCAAAATTCCGACAATTCTTCCACGTTTTTGCCTTTTTATATTATTTTATGATATTTTATTTTTAAAATTAATAACATTATTAAAAAAAATATTCATAATTTTTTATTTTCCCGACAAAATTCTTACAAATTATAAAACTTTCTTGCGACAAAATTTCCTACAAATCATAAAACTTTCCACAAGTTTCCTACAAATTTATAAATTTTCTCTAAACAATTTGCTACGGATTATCTACAAAACTAACGGTTTCCAACAAATTTCCTACAAGTAAAAAATATATTTTTAATGTAGCTACAAATTTCCTACAAACAGTTAAAAACGTTCTTGCGACAAAATTCCTACAAATTATAAAACTCTTCTGCGACAAAATTCCTACAAACTATAAAACTCTTATGCGACAGATTTGTGACAAAATAACAAATCTGAATTTTAAAAAACCATTTTTTGTATAAAAAAATGCAGCAAAATATAAAATATTCCAAAAAAATTGCAGCAAGCAAAATTATAAAACATTCCAAAACATTTGCAAGAAGAAAGATTCTAAAACATTCCAAAAGTTCCAAAACACACAAAAAAGTCCTAATTAAGAGCAAGTTTTTTGATTCAAAACTAATCCAACATTCCAATACTTAACAAAACGAGAGCTTTGTTTACTTCTTTCCGATGTTTTTCACCATTTCTTCCATATTTTTTACCCATGCGTCTTGGTCGGCCCGCTCTTTTTCACGCTCTTGTTGAAATAGTTTGAAACGGGCTTCTATGTTTTGTCGAGCCTCACGCTCTCTTTCTAGTTCCGCCTGAACTTTTTGAAGCTGAAAATTATAAAACCGTAATCATCACATATCAACCCGAACAGGTCGATCAACACAACCCTACAAAAATCTAACTAACAACGTAAAAATCCCTTATAACAAAATACAAACACACATACATATTAAAAAATGAAATATCATATTAAAATGTTGTTATTTATTTATACTTAATTATTTTAATAAATTATTAAAAAGTATTATAAGTACGCAATTCCTTATGTTTCTTGCAATTTTACTTTTATTAAACATATTTATACATGAGTGGTAAAAATCATCTCGACTCGTGCTTATTTTGTAAAAACTCCTAACACAAACCAAATAAACCTTGAAAATGAACCCTTCTGACCCAAATCAAAATTGACATGAACCCGTTCTAACCCGAATCAAATTAACCCTGTTTAAAAATAACCTATTCTGACCCGATCCATTCTGACCCGCACGACCCATTCTGACCTGTGACCCAAACCCTCGGTTTAAAATCATGATATGTTTGTACAATATAGTGCAGTACAGTACAGTATACTGTAGTGTAGTTTTGCATAGTACAGGATTGTATCGTATCGTACAATATAGTATATTATAGTATAGTATATTACAATATAGTATAGTGTAGTGTAGCATAGTATATGATCATATCGTATCTTACAATATAGTATAGTATCGTATACTATATGGTATATTATATTATAGTGTAGTATTGTATAGTATATGATAGCATTGTACACTATAGTGTAGTGTTGTAGAGTATAGGACCGTATCGTATCGCACAATGTAATATAGTATACTATATCGTATAGCATAGTGTCGTGTCATGTTGCGTCGTGTCGTGTAGTGTCGTGTCGTGTCGTGTCGTGTCGTGTCGTGTCGTGTAGGATTGTATCGCATGGTACTGTATAAGATTGTATCATATGGTACAACACAATATAGTATCGTATAATATATCGTATAGTATGGTATGAGGTATAATATAGTATAGTACAAAATCGTAGGGTCAATTGCCACAAATTATCTACAAATTTGACATTTTATAATTTAAAATTATATGTTTTTTCTAAATTGATAAATTAAAATAACCTTTTTGTAGGAAATCGGTAGCAACTGATGTTCATTTGCTACAAATTTTCGACAAACTTAACATTTTATATTTTCAAACTATGTTTTTTTTTCTTTAAACAACTGTTTTGTAGGAAATTTGTAGCAACTTGTGTCAATTTGCTACAAATTTCCTACAAACTTATCATTTTATTTTCTAAAATTGATAAGTAACAAATAAAATAACTTTTTTTTTTGTAGGAAATATGTAGCAATTGGTGTAAATTTGCTACAAATTTCCGACAACTCTAATATTTTATTTTTGAGTAAACTGCCATTTTGGTCCCTGAGGTTTGGTTACTTTTGCCACTTTAGTCCAAAACTCAAACCTTTTGCATCTGTGTCCCTGTGGTTTCAGTTTTATTGCCATTTTGGTCCAAAAATGAAATCAGATCATACTTGTTTTATAAAATCCTACAATTTTGTCATTTTCCTCAGGGGCAAATCAGGTCATATTTGTCTTATAAAATATGGTATTTATTTATAAAAAAGAAATGATCATTTTGCCCCTGCAGAAAATGACAAAATAACAGGATTTTATAAGACAAATATGAACTGATTTCATTTTTTGGACCAAAATGGCAATAAAACTGAAACCACAGGGACCCAGATGCAAAAAGTTTGAGTTTTGGACTAAAGTGGCAAAATTGACCAAACCACAGGGACCAAAATGGCAGTTTACTCTTTATTTTTTTTTAAATTATGTTTTCTTCTTAATTTGTTGAATAAAAGCCGTTTTGTAGGAAATTTGTAGCAACTGCTGTAAATTTGCTACAAATTTCCTACAAACTTATCATTTTATTTTCTAAAATTATATATTTTTCTAAAATTAATAAGTAACAAATAAAATAACATTTTTTTGTAGGAAATATGTAGCAACGGGTGTAAATTTGCTACAAATTTCCGACAACTCTAATATTTTAATTTTTTTAAATTATGTTTTCTTATTAATTTGTTGAAAAATAGCCGTTTTGTAGGAAATTTGTAGCAACTGCTGTCAATTTGCTACAAATTTCCTACAAACTTATCATTTTATTTTCTAAAATTATCTATTTTTCTAAAATTGATAAGTAACAAATAAAATAACTTTTTTTGTAGGAAATATGTAGCAACAGGTGTAAATTTGCTACAAATTTCTGACAACTCTAATATTTTTTTTTTAAATTATGTTTTCTTCTTAATTTGTTGAATAATAGTCATTTTGTAGGAAATTTGTAGCAACTACTGTCAATTTGCTACAAACTTATCATTTTATTTTCTAAAATTATCTATTTTTCTAAAACTGATAAGTAACAAATAAAATAACTTTTTTTTTGTAGGAAATATGTAGCTACTGGTGTAAATTTGCTACAAATTTTCGACAACTCTAATATTTTATTTTTTTAAATTATGTTTTCTTCTTAATTTGTTGAATAATAGCCGTTTTGTAGGAAATTTGTAGCAACTGCTGTCAATTTGCTACAAATTTCGGACAAACTTATCATTTTATTTTTTTAAATTATCTATTTTTCTAAAATTGATAAATAACAAATAAAATAACTTTTTTTGTAGGAAATATGTAGCAACTGGTGTAAATTTGCTACAAATTTCCGACAAATTTAATATTTTATATTTTTTAAATTATTTATTTTGTTGTTGTTACAAATAATATAAAATTTTATAATTTTTGTCGGAATTTTGTCGAAAAGGTTAGAAATTTTGTGACGAAATTGCTACAAATGCTTATTGTGTGGCAATTTTGTAGGAAATTTGTGGAAACGTTTTAGTTTTTTTTTGTTTTTCTTTTTGGTCAAAAAATTGTAGGAAAATTGTAAAAAGAATTCAGTTGTGGGAAATTTGTAGAAAACTTTTGTAAGAAAAAATGTAGTTTTCTAGTAGTGGGTCCCAGTAATCCTCCAAACCCTAACCCATATCTGCCCGCAAGGCCAAATCCTACAGCATATCCTCTCTTCTCATCTCAACCAGCTACAAGTGGTGCTCCTTTGGGGCATGAGCTGACTCTTGACCAGCTCCTGCAGTCCCCAGTAACAAGCCTTCAACCCTCAACAACAACTTCATGGGAACAAGCTTTGTCCGTGCTCCCCTTGGCACGAAGTGCTGTTATGAGCACCCCTTTGGGAGTTAGTTGCCCAGTAGCACCCGAAAGCCTTCAATGCTTCAACCTCATGCCCCAGATGATGACCCAGATGATGGCCAGCTTCCCATGGCAACACTTTATTAAGCAGGTGCTGGCCACTCAGGGGAACATCAACAATGGCAACAACACGGGTGCAAGGGCTGAAGAAGATTTGGCCAAACCTTACAAGCCGAGTAACCTCTCGTGCTTTTCACAGCAAATAGCCGATTATGATTTTCAAACGAAGATCAAGATGCCATCCCACATCAAAACGTATGATGGGATTGAAGATCCTGAGGACCATCTTCAGATCTTCAATGGTGCAGCAAGGATTGAGAAATGGTCAAACGCTGAATGTTGTCTAATGTTCATGCAAACCCTGATCGGATCAGCTAGAATCTGGTTCAACGATCTACCTGCTCAAAGCGTTCGAAGCTTCGATGACCTCAGCAAGGGATTCTTGGCCAATTTCTCCCAACAAAGGCGATACGTCAAAGATGCAACAGTAATCTTTCAGATAAAACAACGAGATGATGAAAGTCTTCGAGAGTTTATTGAACGATATAAGAAGGAAGGTCTAACTTATGTTGGGGCAGACGAAAAAATGAGGGTTGCTGGTTTTATGAATGCTATCACCTCGAAATATCTCACAAGAGATTTCAACAAATCTCTGCCCAAGACCTTGGAAGAAGCTCTCGAGAGGGCTGAGGCCCATATCCGGGGAGAGGAGACAGTAGATATTAAAGAGCAAAGGAAAAGAGGGTCTAGTTTGCGAAGCAACAGCCCAGCCAGAAAAAGAGGGAACTTTAACTCCTATGACAGACGCCAAAAGGGTTCTGACCATCGAAGGCCTGAAGGCCGGAACCCTTCCACCAGGGAGAAAGGCATAAGTTTCACACCCCTCACAAAGACTCCTCAAGAAATCTTTGCAACAGAAGAAGTCAAGCAAAACTTTCGGCCTCCTAGGCCTCTCCCCAAAAGCAGGAAAAATGAAAACTCCACACAATATTGTGAATTTCATGAAGAAAAGGGACACCATACCAATGATTGCTTCCAACTTAAAAAGAGAATCGAAGAAGCCGTCAAGTCCGGGGAACTTGCTCACTTGGTTAAGGGAGTAAGGGACAAGATGGCTGAAGGGAAGGGCAAGGAAGTCAATATGGTAGATTTCGATGGAAGGGTTCCACACAAAAGGCAGCGGCTTGAAGCTTGGGAGCTTCAGTGTGTTTGTTTCCCCCCAACTGAGAAAGACCCTCTTGTGGTTGAGGTTACTGTGGGGACGTTGCAAACAAGTAGAGCATACATAGACACTGGTGCTGCCACCGAAATCATGTTTGAGAAGTTCTTCAACCGTCTAAGCAATGAAGAACGTTCAAGGCTCCAACCCTCCGGAACCTCCATAAAAGGTATTGCCGACATACCCCTCAAGCCTTTAGGGCAACTGACACTTGATGTTCATTTCAATGAAGGTCAGAAGGAGAGTCTCCAACCACTCACCTTTGTGGTTATCAACATACCTTCAAGCTATGATGTGATCATCGGGAGGCCAGGACAGTGTTCATTTTATATGGCTGTGTCTGTTGACCATGACACTGTCAAATTCCCCACCGAGAGGGGAATAGCAACTCTTCAACCTTCTCAGGAGGCTTACCTGGTCGAAGGTGAAAGCTCCAAAAGTGAGGAAGACAAGCAAAGGCTAATTGTGAATCCTAAGTACCCCGAGCAGAAGATAAGGGTCAATCCTAGCCTTTCACAAGAGACCCTCTCGTACCTTGAAAAACTGTTGGCACATTATAGTGATGTCTTCGCTTGGTGCCCGGAAGATATGACAGGCATCCCTCGAAGCATTGCTGAGCACGAGTTGAAAATACCATCTCATGTCAAGCCCGTGGTCCAAAAGAAACGAAGTCTAGCACCCGAAAGAAGCTTGGCTGCATGCCAAGAGGTTGAAAAGCTTGTGTCAGCCAGCATCCTCCGAGAAGTCAAGTATCAATCCTGGGTTGCAAACCCGGTCATGGTTCGAAAGCCGGACAATTCTTGGAGAATGTGCATAGACTTCAAGGATCTTAACAAGGCTTGTCCCAAAGACTGCTATCCGTTACCTGAAATTGATCTCAAGGTGGACTCCCTCACCGGGTACCCGTTCAAATGTTTTCTTGATGCCTACAAAGGCTATCATCAAATCCTCATGAAGGAAGAAGATGAGGAAAAAACCGCCTTTCACACGGACAAAGGGATCTTTTGTTATCAAAAGATGCCTTTTGGCCTCAAAAACGCTGGAGCAACCTACCAACGACTAGTTGACAAGGCCTTCTCAAGTCAAATTGGTAGAAATATGGAGGCATATGTCGACGACTTGGTGATTAAAAGCAAGACGGAATATCAAATGCTCGATGACATCCAAGAAACCTTCAAGAACCTAAGGAAAGTCAACATGAAACTCAACCCTGAAAAATGTTCCTTTGGGTTTGAGGAAGGTAAATTCCTTGGGCACATTGTGGGAAAACAAAGCATCAAAGCTAATCCAAACAAGGTGAAAGCAGTTTTAGAAACCAAACCACCAAGAAGCAAGAAGGAGGTTGAAAGCTTAAACGGGAAGCTTGCAGCCTTGAAGCGTTTTACCTCCAAATTGGCTGAAAGGTCTTTACCCTTTTTCAAAACACTCAAGGGCTGCTCTGATAAGAAGGACTTCAGATGGACAGAGGAGGCTGAAGAAGCCTTCAACCAGATGAAACAACATCTAGCTTCCTTACCAGACATCGCAGCCCCTAAAACGGGAGAGTTAATCTCGGTATACCTTTCAGTTGCTGAAGAGGCCATAAGTGCAGTCCTCACTATTGAGCAAGACAAGGTTCAGGTACCTGTTTATTTCTTCAGCAAAACTCTAAAATTGGCTGAAACTAAATATCCTTCCCTTGAAAAACTTTCCCTAGCCCTGGTTCAAACAGCTAGAAGGCTTCGAAGGTATTTCCAAGCACACCCTATACAAGTGGTCACCGACCAACCTATTAAGAGTGTGCTTGAAAAACCAGAAAACTTGGGACGACTAGCCAAATAGGCAGTAGAACTAGGTGAGCATAACATCACCTATGTCCCAACAAAAGCTATCAAAGCCTAAGTCTTGGCTGATTTCATTGTAGAAGTCCTAAAGCAAACGGTCACTGAAGTGAACACTGCTGCCACTGAACCTTCAGACTTTGAAGCCTGGAAACTTTTCACTGATGGGGCTTCAAGCGTTGAAGGGTCAGGGGCTGGGCTCATTTTGATTAACCCAGAAGGGTTGGAGTTCACGTATGCTCTCCGTTTTGATTTTCAGACCACTAACAACGAGGCTGAATACGAGGCACTGATCTCCGGCTTAAGACTGGCTAAAGAAATGAAGGTCAAAAAGCTTGAAGTGTTCACATATTCGTTGCTGGTCTCGAGCCAAGTGAATGATAGCTACGTTGCTAAGGAGCCCAACATGAAAAGATACAAAGAAAAATCCAAGGAGCTGATGAGTACCTTCCAACATGCAACATCAAGCAAATTCCCAGGTCCCAAAACAAAAAGGCGGATGCCTTGAGTAAGCTTGCATCTCTCACTTTTGCCCACCTTACCAAGAGGGTGTTGGTAGAAGTGTTAAAGGCTCCATTAATCGACGATTTGGAAGTTCAAGACGTAGTCACCGAGGAAGACCCAAATTGGATGACTCCAATCAAGAAATTCCTTAAAAATGGTGAATTGCCAAGTGATCAAATAGAAGCCGAAAAGGGTTAAGATCAAAGCAAGGCAATATGTGCTACAAGGTGAAACCCTTTACAAAAAGGGTTATCTTGCTCCCTTGCTAAGATGTGTGGGTCCCGAGCAAAGTCAGTATTTGATCAAAGAAATTTATGAAGGTATATGCAGAGCTCATTTTGGAGCTAGGTCGGTGGTTGCAAAACTTATGAACCTTGGGTATTTTTGGCCCTCAATGCACCGGGATACCGCTGAGCAATTAAGGAAATGTAATGCCTGCCAAATTCATGCACCAATCCCAAAAAGTCCCAAGCATGATCTGGTCCCAATAACCTCATCATGGCCATTCTATAAATGGGGGATGGACATTGTCGGCCCATTTCCCCCAAGCAAAGGTGGAGTGAAGTTCTTGTTGGTGGCCATAGATTATTTCACCAACTGGCTCGAGGTTAAACCACTTGCAAAGATCATGGGCAAACAGGTCATTGACTTTGTTTGGGAGAACATTATTTGCCACTATGGATTGCCGGGAGTACTTGTCACTGACAATGGAAAGCAATTTGCTGAGAAGTCTTTCAGCGTTTGGTGCAAAGAATACAGAATCAACCAGATTTTCAGCTCAGTGGCTTACCCGCAATCAAACGGTCAGGTTGAAAGGACGAATCGAAGCATAGTGGAAGGTATCAAAACAAGATTGGGAAGGTACGAAAGCAACTGGCTTGAAGAATTGTCTAGTGTTCTATGGGCCATAAGAACAACCGAAAAAACAAGCCATAAAAGAACACCCTATAGCTTGGTATTTGGGTCCGAAGCCGTGATCCCCGCTGAAGTAGGAGTTGTAACACAACGAATTGTCAACATGGATCCCGAAACAAACCAAAAAGAGACCATATTGAACTTACAACTCCTAGAGGAAGCACGAGACCAAGCTGCAATTCAAGAAGCCAAGTACAAGCAACGAATGGAAGCCTACTACAACAAGAGAGTCAAGAACGAACGCTTCAATCCAGGAGATCTGGTACTTAGAAACAATGAAGCTAGCAAATAAGAGAATCAAGGAAAGCTTGGCCCAAAATGGGAAGGCCCGTATACCATCCTTGAAGCACATAAGGGTGGATCTTACAAGCTAGCAGACTCAGGGGGTAAAAGGCTTCCAAGGCATTGGAATGGAAAGACCTTGAAAAGGTTCCATGTCTAAACAGGAAAAATGGTTTGTATTTCACAAGTTGTATGTCGAGAATGGCACTACGAACACCTTTTGTAAAAACAAGTATCTCTTGAATGAATGAAGTTGTTTTATCAAATTTGTCTTTCTATCCTAAGATCAGGTTGAGAACCTAGCAAAAAACTCCATGGCAAGGGCCATGTAAGGGGATGAGCTCCCAGGCCACATTGCTCAATAGGTTCAAGGGTTGAATGAACCTATATAAGGGGTGAGTTCCTAAATCAATACAACTCCATGAGACTTATTATTAAAAACAAAATTGTCTCATAGACGGGTTTGAACAACCTACACCAAATGTTCCTTAAGCCTTAGAAGAATAATCAACAAACAGGCTTACGAAATCAAACAAAAATAAGAAAATAAATAGGATAGGTGCTATGTCTTCTTTTTAAAAAACATAAAGACAACACAAACTCGACAAAGACAAAGTTACATGAAAAAAGAAATAACTTAAAAAACAATGCAACAACATTGAAACTCAAAGATGCAAACCAAGCAAAGACACAAGTCCAAGAAGCCTTGAAGGCTCAAGCTATATACAAACCTCAAAGGTTTCAACCTACATATGGGATTGCTAAAAGGCTTAAGTGCTTAAAGCCAACCAAGCTGCCTTAACAAAATAGGCATAAGTATAAAAAACACAACACAAAGAAAATAGTTAAACATAGTATCATAGCAAAGAAAGCCTTGAAAGACTTTCAACCATCCAAACACAAGTTAAAACAAGTCCTAGTGACTTGTAAGTTCAGAGCTTGTTCAAACGGCCATACAGGCATAAAACACAACCACATAACAGGAACCTTAAGGGTTCCTGCAAAACCTAATATTGTTTGAAGTTAGCATTACAAACCACAAATTGTTTTAAAAAGTGCTAAGAAAGCTATGAATATCATGCATCAGTAGAAGGCTTAGAGGCCCCAGAACTGTTACCTTTAGCCTTCTTAGTCTTCTTGACCTTCTTAGCCTTTGGGCCCTCATCACCAACAGCTGAACCCTCCAAGCTGGCATCCTTAGGAACATCAGGTTCTCCAGGAAAGGTATCTTCGCTATCTCCCAAATAGGAACGTTTCCTTGAAAGAGAGCTAAGCACTTCGACACATACCTTTTCATTTAGACCATCCGGCTTTAGTTCCTGCAAGACGGAGAGAGGCTTACCATATCAAGAAGCAACCTAGCTCACATACGGGTATGTTAACCTCTCCATTTGCTCAACGGAACTCTTGAAGATATCGGAAGCTTCATGTCACACCCCGATTTCCACGTGTCACCGGTGGGCCCGGTGGGGGAGTATCGTGACGTGGTTGGCAACGTAATAGTCAAACAACACAATATAATAATGCACAGCGGAAGCAAATTTAAAATAAGATACAACCGAATTTATTTATTGTAAACAAAGTCACAATTATCCGGTGTTTATCCACAGTAGGATCGAAACAAAATAACATTGTTTATGGTTCAACAGACTTCGGCATCTAAAGCTTGCGAGACTTCTACTGATGCTTAAAAGAATCCCAGCCTATTTCGCCTAGTACCTGCATTTAATCTTTTTGGGAAAATACGTCAGTTTACACTGGTAAATACATTCAACCGACTCATTTTATAAAATGATTGAAAATTTGTTTGGATGCACGTGGCATAAACATTTTTATTAACTTGGGAGAATTATTTAATATTATAATCTTGTGAACGATTTACATGTTACTTATGCGTTCAGTAGCCCGGAACGTATTCCGGGTTAAAGATCAATAGACACACCACTTATGTGAGTTATACACGGGAGTACGCCTACACCCCGTGCTCAGGTCGTGGCTATCTCGTAAGATAATGCCGAGGATATCCGGGACATGGTCATTAACCCCCCAAAGGCTGTAAAGTAAACACATCTGTTTAAAACGAGCCGATCAAATTATTCAATTAACCACTAAGCGTGGAAGATTTGATGCTCGATCAAGCGGTACGCTATGTACCGTAACCCAAGCCCGTATAGGGAAAATAAGTTAAAAGTATTTACCTTTGCAAGTATAAATCCTTAATCGAATAAATTGCAGATAGCTTTTACTGGGCTCCTAATCTGGAACGAAGGTTTAATATAACCTATTAGAATACTAACGGATCTTTAATTAAGCTTAAGCTTAGACCGGTCAGTTTTAAAGATACGGTTCGTACGCGCGATTAAGCGAAGACCGGATAGAATGTGATTTAGACCCGACAAGTTTGAAGACTTGTTTAATATGGGTTTACTATTCACATTCTGGATTTTGAGATAAAAATAATATCGTTTGATCCGTTTCGGCTAGTTTATGCAAACTAGTTACATAAGCCGAACCGAACGCGAAAAATGCATAACGGGTAACCGAAAGGGTCGCGAACAGGTTTCCTAAGTTAATACGCTTTAAATATGTGGTGATATCATTATGATATCTTCCATAATGCCCATAACGAGTTTATTCCCTAATTATGCCCCGTAGGGGTATTTTGGTCATTTTAACGACCATAAAAGGGATTTATAGTACTTCTGAGATACGGGTCTGATTAAATCAGAAAAACATCTTAACTTAACAGGTTATGTCTAATGGTATTAAGTCTTACGTGGCAAAATGGTTTTAATACTAAACTACGCGTTTAATACGCGTATAAAGCCGTTTTAAGCGACGCACGGGTTAAAATACCAATCTGAGTTTTCTGATCAGCAAAACAGGTTCAAAATACTATATTTATTATTTTAGATCAGTGGCAATTGGATTGGTATCAATCGGATTCGTAAAACTCGTTTTATGGCCTAAAAGGGCATATTCGGTATTAACCGAATCAATGCGATAAGCCTAGCTTAAGACCAGCTTAAAAATAATTAAAAATCTTCAAAAATCCTAAAATATTATTTAACATCAGCGGGTAAAAGTTTTGGTACCGAAAATCGGGTTTAGATAGGCTATGCGCTAATCGCGCCGTTTAATTAATAAAAAGTTTATTATTTATGCCAATGCGCATATCTCCTAATCTAGACCTCCGATTGACGTGAAAATTTACGTACATGCTAAATAATCAGTAACTAAGATTTTAGTACTTCCACATTTTCAAAATACTCGTTGTATGGTCATAAGGGCGTTATGGTCCAATTTAAGCGATTAACGGAAACGTGTGCATGCATCGGATAATCAATGAAACAAGTACAGAGACTTATACTAGCATGTAACCCATCCCTAATGAGACTTTAAGGCATGTCTAATTCAAACTAAAACGGGTCAGAACCGAAGTCAACGCAAAAGTCAAAGTTTTGCGCCTTTCGGTTCCGAACCGGGTTTAAACAGAAATTTGTCGAGTCGGGCAAGCGTAGACAAGTTTTTATACTTATTTCCAAGTTATATTAAGTTTAAAACAGGTTGCACGCCTCGCGGATCGCTAGTCGTGCATTAAATCGCATTTTGTAATTCTGTTGACTTTTTCGGTCAACGTTTGACCCGACAAACGACCTAGTTAGGTCTGGAATTGGTACTTGCCCTTATAAGGGTTTAATACCCATATAATTACCTATCTAACGGTACTTTTAATTCGACACACGACTGAGCTATCGTTAATTAATCGCGAAGTCAAACCGTAGTTACGTCGGTTTGACTTTTAAGCTAATTACTAAGCTAGAATTAATTTAGAAAGGTTAGGCAACTTACTAGATGATTAATGGATGATTAGAAAGGCTCTTGATCAGTTTGCAAGCTCCCCAAATAATCAGAATGCTTGAATTTTGATGTGTGAATGAATTGCACTTGAAGGTCCTTTATATACAAGAATCAAGCACCACAAGAGAGTGACAACCAAGTCTAGGGCCATCCACAATTGATCAACACTTGTAAGAAGTGTGTAGGGATGTCTAGGGGCCATGTATGTGCAAGAAAAACCGGCCAAGGAGGTCACATTCGCACACAACAGCCAACAGCAGGTCTGCTGTCACTGGGCACCCCTCGCGTCGCGCGAGGGGCCGTCGCGTCACGCGACGCCTTCGCAGATCAAAATTTTTGTTTGTTGTTGTTTGTTGAAGTTTTGACCATATAACCCACTTGCACGATTTTGGAACAATAATTTGTCAATTGAGGGTCTCTAAGAATGCCTTTGTATTGTTCTAAACCCCACCATGAAGTATTGTTTCCTTTCAATCCAAAAACAAGACCCGAAAATGACGGTTTATCATTCATTTCTTCGTAGGATCCTACCTTGCATTTGGAATCCTATCAATGACAATAATTCACTGAATTGAGAGCATCATAGGTGTGTGTAATATTTAATTGGGTCTTGGGATCAAAATAAGGTCGTTCAGAGGTAACGATTTAACATGACGCCGCTTTAAATCCTACCCAAACATCTTTAATAAATCCGGGTTTTCAACGCGTTTTGTCTTACATGACACGTGTCGATTTAATATTAAACCCGAAATTTTCGAGGTGTTACATCCTCACCCCCTTAAAATAAATCTCGACCCGAGATTTACTGAAACAAGTAAGGGTACTTTTCTTTCATGGTGGATTCCAACTCCCACGTATACTCGGGACCTCTTCGGGCATCCCATTTGACCTTTATGAAAGGTATGTGTTTTCTTCGAAGCTTCCTTACCTGTCGATCTTCAATCGACAAAGGTTTTTCTACAAACGTTAAGCTCTTATCTATTTGCACATCTGTATGTGGCATGACATGTGAATCATCAGCGGAACACTTCTTTAGATTGCAAATGTGGAACACATTGTGAATTCCACTGAGCTCTTCTGGTAAGTTCAACTTGTAGGCAACTGACCCGACACGTTCGATAACCTCGAAAGGTCCTATGTATCTCGGGCTTAGTTTGCCTTTCTTACCAAACCGCATCACCCCCTTCCAGGGTGACACTTTAAGTAGGACTTTGTCACCTACTTCGAAGTGAAAGTCCTTACGACTTGGATCCGCGTAACTCTTCTGCCTATTCCGGGCAGCTTGGAGATTGTTACGAATCTGGACAATCTTGTCCGTCGTTTCGAACACGATCTCTGGTCCTGATAACTGGACTTCTCCAACTTCCGCCCAACAAACTGGCGATCTACATTTTCTACCGTATAATGCCTCAAAAGGCGCAGCCTTTATGCTGGTATGGTAGCTATTGTTGTAGGAGAATTCGATCAAGGGTAGGTTCTTATCCCAGCTACCTCCCAAATCGATCGCACATGCACGCAACATGTCTTCCAACGTTTGAATAGTACGCTCACTCTGACCGTCAGTCTGAGGATGGTAAGCCGTACTAAAGTTCAAGCGTGTGCCCAAAGATTGCTGGAAGCTCTTCCAAAAATGTGACGTGTACCTAGTATCCCGGTCGGAGATAATAGCTACAGGTATGCCGTGTAGGGCTACAATCTTGTCAACGTATAACTGGGCTAACATATCGGAGCTATAAGTCTCCTTGATGGGTAAGAAATGAGCTGACTTAGTCAGTCGGTCAACTATAACCCATATCGTATCAATTCCTTTTCTTGTCTTGGGTAACTTGGTAATAAAATCCATAGTTACCATTTCCCACTTCCACGTAGGAAGTTCAGGCTGTTGTAGCAAACCTGACGGTTTCTGATGCTCGGCTTTGACTTGCGCACATGTCAAGCATTTTGCTACATGGGCGGCCACAGACTTTTTCAAGCCTATCCACCAATAATTTGCCTTTAAATCCTGGTACATCTTATCAGCTCCAGGATGAACGAAGTATTTGGAACTGTGGGCTTCTTGGAGGATGACATCACGAAGTCCTCCAAAAATTGGAACCCATATTCGTCCGTTTAACCGTAAAATTCCGTCCTTGCTAAGAGTTAACTGCTCCTCAGTTACTCCTAACTTTTCATTAGGATAGTTAGCTTCCAACACAGCTTCCTTCTGTGCAGCTAACACCCTTTCTATCAAACTGTTCTTTACCTCCATACGCTTGGCGTTAATTCGAATGGGTTTAACCCTTTCCTTTCTGCTCAAGGCATCAGCGACTACATTCGCTTTGCCGGGATGGTATTTGATTTCACAATCATAATCATTTAAAGTTTCCATCCAACGGCGTTGCCTCATGTTTAATTCTTTCTGGTTAAACAGATGCTGGAGGCTCTTGTGATCAGAAAAGATCACAAACTTGATTCCATAAAGATAATGCCTCCACAGTTTTAGTGCGAACACAACGGCACCCAATTCCAAGTCATGGGTGGTGTAATTCTTTTCGTGCACCTTTAACTGTCGTGATGCATAGGCAATCACCTTGCCTTTCTGCATAAGCACACACCCCATGCCAGTGTGTGATGCATCACAATAAACTACAAATTCTTCAGCGCCTTCCGGTAAGGTAAGCACAGGAGCGTTGCTCAACCTTTGTTTCAAAACATCGAAGGACTCTTGCTGCTTAGGGCCCCATACGAATTTTACTTTCTTCTTGGTCAAGGAAGTTAGGGGCGCAGCAATCCTTGAAAATTTTTCAATAAAACGCCTGTAGTAACCCGCCAATCCCAGGAAGCTACGAATCTTCGTAGGTGTCTTTGGCTCTTGCCAATTCATAACAGCTTCCACTTTAGCGGGATCCACCTGGATACCACGCTCACTGACCACATGTCCAAGGAATTGGACTTCTCGTAGCCAAAATTCACACTTAGAGAATTTGGCGTAGAGCTTCTCCTGACATAGAAGTTTGAGAATACAACGAAGGTGTTTCTCGTGGTCAGCTTGGTTCTTAGAATAAATAAGGATGTCATCAATGAAGACGATAACAAATTTATCTAAGTAAGGCTTGCAGACACGATTCATGAGATCCATGAACGCGGCTGGTGCATTAGTGAGCCCAAAAGGCATCACTAGGAACTCGTAATGACCGTAGCGAGTCCTGAATGCAGTCTTGTGAACGTCTTCATCCATAACCTTCAACTGATGGTATCCTGACCTCAGATCAATCTTTGAGAAGTAACTTGCCCCTTGAAGCTGATCGAACAAATCGTCGATCCTGGGCAATGGATATCTATTCTTGATCGTGACTTTATTAAGCTCGCGATAGTCGATGCATAGACGCATCGATCCATCCTTCTTCTTGACAAACAGGATTGGTGCTCCCCAAGGAGATGAACTGGGTCGAATGAAACCCTTAGCTAGCAATTCATCTAGCTGCATCCGCAACTCCTTCATTTCGGTGGGTGCCAATCTGTATGGTGCTCTAGCAACTGGTGCAGCTCCGGGAATGATATCTATTCTGAATTCGACTTGTCTATCCGGTGGTAGGCCAGGTAGATCTTCAGGAAACACTTCTGGGTATTCTGAGATGACAGGGATGTCTTCTAACTTCGGTTTAGGCTCATCAATAATCACCTGTGCCATGTAAATGACGCATCCCTTTTTCAAACACTTTGAAGCCTTGAGCATAGTCACGTGCTCAGGCAGTCCGTACTGGGTATCTCCCCGAATGGTAAGTGATTCACCAGACGGAGTCTTTATCACTACTTGCTTCATGTTACAGACGATTTGGGCCTGGTTATGAGATAACCAGTCCATACCCAGAACTATGTCAAAACCGGCTAACTTAAAGGGAAGTAGAGATAGAGGAAAAGAATGGTTCTTAATGGATATAGCACATCCATCTAACTCAGTAGAGACGGCTTCAATGGTACCATCTGCTAACTCTACCTCATAATTCACTTTTAGGGTTTTGACCGGTAAATTCAACAATTTACAAAATTTATGATCTACGAAGGACTTATCTGCGCCAGAATCAAAAAGTACTCTTGCAAAAACATCGTTTACAAGGAAAGTACCTGTTATGACGTTATCATCCTTCACAGCTTCCTTCGCATCCATCCTGAAGACTCTGGCGTTAGTCTTCTTAGCCTCCTCAGGCTTCTTGTTGTACTTAGGGCAGTTAGTCTTTATGTGGCCCTTTTCATTGCAACGGTAGCACGTTGCATCTTTCATCTTCTTGCAATCCAAGGTTTTGTGTTCCTTGGACTTGCATAAACCGCAAGCAAAAGACCTTGACTCGTTATTCGAGTTTGATTCGAATCTGCACTTTCCAAAGTGCTGTTTCTTGCAAGTTTTGCATGTGGGCTTCTCTCCAGAGCGATGCCCATCCTTCTTCGAATCTGATCCCTTCTTGTGATCACCGCTCCCTCGGTGTTTCTTGTTCGACCTACGCGAACCATCATCTTCATGCTTCCTCTTCTCGGCCGCCTTATTCCTCTGCGATCTCTGCCGGACCGCATCCAGAGTGAGAGATAAGGAAAGGTCAGTTACAGACCTGAAGGTAACTGGCCGAGAAGCCTTTACACTGGACTTGATCTCGGGTTCCAAACCACCAATAAAGCGAGCAATTCTTTTTGGCTCCGGGGTTACCAGATAAGGTACCAACCGGGATAGTGTATTGAAGCTCGTCAGATAAGCTTGGCAATCGAGGTTCTTCATTACCAGTGATAGGAAGTCATATTCTATCTTTTCCACCTCATGTTGAGGGCAGAAATTTTCCTTGATCAAGGCGATGAATTGATCCCACGTCATGCTATACAACGGGATCTTTCCGGAGGCCTCCATCAGAGATCTCCACCAAGCTAACACCTCACCCTTGAAGGACTGTGAGACAAATTTAACCACATCACCTTCAGCGCATCCGCTGATGTCCACGACCGTGTCCATTTCATCTAGCCACGTCATGCAGTCTACGGCTCCTTTCTCTCCCGTAAAATCCCTGGGTTTGCAAGACACAAAGTACTTATATGTGCAACCCTTGTTACGGTGTCCCTGATGCAGTACCAACTGCTGAGATGGATTACTTTGGTGGTTGGTGGACTGGCGATCATCACCGTTTTTCTTTGGCACATCCTTTTTGGGAGGAGGCTTGTTATGAGCCTCTGAATGTGTCCTTGGCTTTGAATGGGATACAGAGTGAGTCCTACTTCGGGTACTACTGTATTCTTCATACTGTCTATCCAAAGCTTGAGTAACAGCACCGTCTATTATTGCTTTTAACTCGGCACCCGTTAATGTAATCTGGGCGTTCTCATTCGGCTCCACAGGATGGCTATTAACTTCATTAGAGTTAGCCATTTGTATTGAACTGTTGCAGAAAACAAGGACAATAATTTATTTGGGAGTTTATTATGGAATTACCCCTTAGGGTAATTCGTTAACCATGGTAAACAGAGACCATATTTGGTTAACTTATTAATCGTATTAATTTAGGATTTTAATTAAAATTTATCCTAAACATAAACAATAACAATATATATTAGCACATAAGGCTTGGTCACATGGACAATTTAAATTTTAAGCTATGACTTCAGAGAATCAAAACTTTTAAGGTTTGAACCTAGTTCATTACCTTTATTAGACAGGGAGTCAAAGCTGCCATTGTCTTTTGGCTCATATGGAAATGAACAGGGCCCGTAGGCATTTTATTACCACGTATGGTAAAATGTGATCATCTTAATTGATGATGTACCCAGGATTTAGAGATCATTAAACTGGGTTAGGAATCTTCTAAAGAATTCCTTTATAACATGACGTATGTGATTTTAACGAATCACTTCTGCCAGGAGCGTTAACATGTTTTAAGATGTTAACAGGGAATTGAATCTTTTAAACAGGTCTTACCATTTTGGCCCGGTCTTATATTTGACACGTGGCTAGGTTTCACACTTTAAGATCCTTAATTAAATAAATTTCATAGGCAGATTAATTTAAAAGGAATGATTTTAATTTATTTATTTCATTTATAATTTATATATGCACATAATGGCAAACATGAAATTTATAAAACAAACATTCCATTAATTACCTGTAGGTTACATATTGCCCTAAACGGGTCTTTTCACACAAACAATTTCCCACGTAGGTGTCAAACAAGTACTTACCCGCGCAGGGGTTAAATTTAAAACACAAGTCCTCGCAGGGACTGATTACTTAAATAGATGTCCACGCAGGGACTAGGTACAAAGATAAATGTCCACGCAGGGACTACATACACACATAAATGTCCACGCAGGGACTTAATTTTAAAGTAGACATACATACATAAAGGATTTACTGATCCTTCTTGCTCTTTCCCTTGATTAAGTTTGTCAAGGTCTTGAACATCCCCTGGTTACGCCTTCGGTCTTCCCGTGCCTCATGCCGCACCTCCCTAATACTTTGTAGGATTTCCTGATGCAGTGGTAGCGACATTTGCAGAGACGGCGGGGGTTGTTGGTAGTACGGGGGTTGTGTAGGCATCTGGTATCCCTGTGCTGGGTAGCCTACTCCCCAAGGACCTCCATACGGTCCCTCCTGGTTAAGGGCGTTGTAATTAGCTGCTACCAAATAAGGGTCGGCTTCAGCGTATCCGAGGTTAGGGTGAGTCGGTGGCTCAAACGGGTTGTACATCGCAGGACCCGTGTATGCTGGTATCTGATTATCGAAACCCATTGGTGGCGGTTGCTGCGCGTAGGGGTTTGATGGTCCACCCATCTGTGGAACTTCTGGAAGCGGCTGATAATTTCTGCCACTTGATTGTAGAGGAGAGTTAAAGTGAAACTCTTCTCTTCGTGTGGACATCCGGGCTCCGGATCTCCTATGTCTTTGCGGCTGTGGAGGCGCCGGCTGAACTGGTGGCGGCGGAGGCGGTGGCGTAACTGCCTCATACTGGTGATTCCCAGAGGAATCTTGATGATGCTGCTGCTGCTGCTCATGCGGCGGAGAATAGTGAGGCTGCGGCTGCTCATGCGGCGACGGATGGTGAGAAGGTGTAAAATACCATTCGTGCCGAGTAAAGATAGCCTGGAAGCTATCTGGACCATTATAGGGTGGCCCGTGATAAATGGAACTATCCGAGACCTCGATTGGGTGGTTGGGAGTTCCTGATGCGGGCTCTTCGGGGTCTTCTTCCTCATCCATATCGTTTCCTCCAGAAAAATGGTCCTCCGGCCCCAATGGGTTAAAACCCACTGGTTCCTGTATATAATCCGCCGGGTTAAACTGGCCTTGAAAGATTGGAGTGGGGTCTCCAAAAGGGCGGTGCGACATAGATCGCTGTAACGGTATGTGCGAATGGTGGGGGTCTCTAGGCTCATTTTCTGATTGTGGCCCGTATGAGTCTTGAGCGGGAGTCGTAGAGCTGTTTGAAACCGACCGTCTTGCCGGTTGAAAGAGACCTCTCTGGTTCCGCCGAGTACCGTCACTCTCGGCAGATGTAGGAGCTCGTGTATTTGACGGCCCAGCTTCATGGTCGTTGGGGGCGGTGGTCGGCCCCTTTCCTCCTCGTCCTCGCATACGTAAAAATCTCGGAGGCATCTTTGTTATTCCTGTCAATAAAACATAAGATAACAATAACAAAAATATAAAGTTTTAAAGGACAACAAAAACCGAATAAAGTGGAATTTGTCCTATGTTATAAGTCTAGACTCGAAAGTTTAAATATGTGCAATTGTGTAACTGAGATTAAACACAAAAGGCTAGTGTTTAATTCACTCAGAGTTGGCTCTGATACCAACCTGTCACACCCCGATTTCCACGTGTCACCGGTGGGCCCGGTGGGGGAGTATCGTGACGTGGTTGGCAACGTAATAGTCAAACAACACAATATAATAATGCACAGCGGAAGCAAATTTAAAATAAGATACAACCGAATTTATTTATTGTAAACAAAGTCACAATTATCCGGTGTTTATCCACAGTAGGATCGAAACAAAATAACATTGTTTATGGTTCAACAGACTTCGGCATCTAAAGCTTGCGAGACTTCTACTGATGCTTAAAAGAATCCCAGCCTATTTCGCCTAGTACCTGCATTTAATCTTTTTGGGAAAATACGTCAGTTTACACTGGTAAATACATTCAACCGACTCATTTTATAAAATGATTGAAAATTTGTTTGGATGCACGTGGCATAAACATTTTTATTAACTTGGGAGAATTATTTAATATTATAATCTTGTGAACGATTTACATGTTACTTATGCGTTCAGTAGCCCGGAACGTATTCCGGGTTAAAGATCAATAGACACACCACTTATGTGAGTTATACACGGGAGTACGCCTACACCCCGTGCTCAGGTCGTGGCTATCTCGTAAGATAATGCCGAGGATATCCGGGACATGGTCATTAACCCCCCAAAGGCTGTAAAGTAAACACATCTGTTTAAAACGAGCCGATCAAATTATTCAATTAACCACTAAGCGTGGAAGATTTGATGCTCGATCAAGCGGTACGCTATGTACCGTAACCCAAGCCCGTATAGGGAAAATAAGTTAAAAGTATTTACCTTTGCAAGTATAAATCCTTAATCGAATAAATTGCAGATAGCTTTTACTGGGCTCCTAATCTGGAACGAAGGTTTAATATAACCTATTAGAATACTAACGGATCTTTAATTAAGCTTAAGCTTAGACCGGTCAGTTTTAAAGATACGGTTCGTACGCGCGATTAAGCGAAGACCGGATAGAATGTGATTTAGACCCGACAAGTTTGAAGACTTGTTTAATATGGGTTTACTATTCACATTCTGGATTTTGAGATAAAAATAATATCGTTTGACCCGTTTCGGCTAGTTTATGCAAACTAGTTACATAAGCCGAACCGAACGCGAAAAATGCATAACGGGTAACCGAAAGGGTCGCGAACAGGTTTCCTAAGTTAATACGCTTTAAATATGTGGTGATATCATTATGATATCTTCCATAATGCCCATAACGAGTTTATTCCCTAATTATGCCCCGTAGGGGTATTTAGGTCATTTTAACGACCATAAAAGGGATTTATAGTACTTCTGAGATACGGGTCTGATTAAATCAGAAAAACATCTTAACTTAACAGGTTATGTCTAATGGTATTAAGTCTTACGTGGCAAAATGGTTTTAATACTAAACTACGCGTTTAATACGCGTATAAAGCCGTTTTAAGCGACGCACGAATTAAAATACCAATCTGAGTTTTCTGATCAGCAAAACAGGTTCAAAATACTATATTTATTATTTTAGATCAGTGGCAATTGGATTGGTATCAATCGGATTCGTAAAACTCGTTTTATGGCCTAAAAGGGCATATTCGGTATTAACCGAATCAATGCGATAAGCCTAGCTTAAGACCAGCTTAAAAATAATTAAAAATCTTCAAAAATCCTAAAATATTATTTAACATCAGCGGGTAAAAGTTTTGGTACCGAAAATCGGGTTTAGATAGGCTATGCGCTAATCGCGCCGTTTAATTAATAAAAAGTTTATTATTTATGCCAATGCGCATATCTCCTAATCTAGACCTCCGATTGACGTGAAAATTTACGTACATGCTAAATAATCAGTAACTAAGATTTTAGTACTTCCACATTTTCAAAATACTCGTTGTATGGTCATAAGGGCATTATGGTCCAATTTAAGCGATTAACGGAAACGTGTGCATGCATCGGATAATCAATGAAACAAGTACAGAGACTTATACTAGCATGTAACCCATCCCTAATGAGACTTTAAGGCATGTCTAATTCAAACTAAAACGGGTCAGAACCGAAGTCAACGCAAAAGTCAAAGTTTTGCGCCTTTCGGTTCCGAACCGGGTTTAAACAGAAATTTGTCGAGTCGGGCAAGCGTAGACAAGTTTTTATACTTATTTCCAAGTTATATTAAGTTTAAAACAGGTTGCACGCCTCGCGGATCGCTAGTCGTGCATTAAATCGCATTTTGTAATTCTGTTGACTTTTTCGGTCAACGTTTGACCCGACAAACGACCTAGTTAGGTCTGGAATTGGTACTTGCCCTTATAAGGGTTTAATACCCATATAATTACCTATCTAACAGTACTTTTAATTCGACACACGACTGAGCTATCGTTAATTAATCGCGAAGTCAAACCGTAGTTACGTCGGTTTGACTTTTAAGCTAATTACTAAGCTAGAATTAATTTAGAAAGGTTAGGCAACTTACTAGATGATTAATGGATGATTAGAAAGGCTCTTGATCAGTTTGCAAGCTCCCCAAATAATCAGAATGCTTGAATTTTGATGTGTGAATGAATTGCACTTGAAGGTCCTTTATATACAAGAATCAAGCACCACAAGAGAGTGACAACCAAGTCTAGGGCCATCCACAATTGATCAACACTTGTAAGAAGTGTGTAGGGATGTCTAGGGGCCATGTATGTGCAAGAAAAACCGGCCAAGGAGGTCACATTCGCACACAACAGCCAACAGCAGGTCTGCTGTCACTGGGCACCCCTCGCGTCGCGCGAGGGGCCGTCGCGTCACGCGACGCCTTCGCAGATCAAAATTTTTGTTTGTTGTTGTTTGTTGAAGTTTTGACCATATAACCCACTTGCACGATTTTGGAACAATAATTTGTCAATTGAGGGTCTCTAAGAATGCCTTTGTATTGTTCTAAACCCCACCATGAAGTATTGTTTCCTTTCAATCCAAAAACAAGACCCGAAAATGACGGTTTATCATTCATTTCTTCGTAGGATCCTACCTTGCATTTGGAATCCTATCAATGACAATAATTCACTGAATTGAGAGCATCATAGGTGTGTGTAATATTTAATTGGGTCTTGGGATCAAAATAAGGTCGTTCAGAGGTAACGATTTAACATGACGCCGCTTTAAATCCTACCCAAACATCTTTAATAAATCCGGGTTTTCAACGCGTTTTGTCTTACATGACACGTGTCGATTTAATATTAAACCCGAAATTTTCGAGGTGTTACACTTCAGGATGGTACAGGGGAGATTTTTCTAAAGGATGGCCAGACTCGTGAAGCTTATAACCCGCAATAAGACCTTGATGTTTTCCCAGATTGAGCAGTTTAGTGTAAACTTCACCAAGAGCAGAATTAAACTCTTTAGAGTGAAGAAGATAGGTAACAACCTGATGAAAATCCTGCTCAATAAGCCACTGATTATCCCCAGTGGCTTGGGCAACCAAAGTCTTCAAGCCATCTTTTTCCTCATCAAAAGCCTTCTGTTGAACAACCAAGGCCTCTCTATCAGATTTCAGCTTCAATCGGTCAGCTTCAAAACCCTTTTTGAGATCACTCATCTCAATCTCGTATCTCTTTGTCAACTCACTCACTTTCTTGGCCCAAGCCAGCTCCTTCTCAGAAAAACTATCAATCTCCTTCTTCATGGAGGTAATCGAAGCTTTCATCTTTTCCTTCTTCTTAGAAGCCTCCTCGTATTCCTGCATGCCTTTGGCAAACCGAGTAACACCTTCAGCCAATAGGGCTGAAAGATTGCAGGAACTGAGCATCATCCTAGAAATAAGATGATCAGCCTCCATCTCTGAAATGGCGTCCCGAACACCGGGAGGAGCAAAATGAGCTAAGGCTTCAGCACAAATAGCCGGACCTTTGAAACTATCTCAAACTTTAACCCCCCAATTGGGCACATAAACCTCTTGACCCTCTGAACCTTCGAAGCTCTCAACGTTTTTGACTGACGAACCTTGAATGACAGGAGTGGTACCTTTCTTAATCAACTTCTTCTTTTTGCTCGAAACAATTAACTCCTTCTCTTTACCCTTGCCGACATCAATAGCCTGATCTGCCGATACTTCAATATCATCACTAACATCAATAGCCTCCGAACCAGATGGCTGATCAACACCTTTCAGATAGCGTTGGGAACGACGAGTGGAAACCTTGGAAGCAGTAGTCTTGGTAAAGCCTTTAACATTTGGGACATTTACATACCCAGAACCCTCGAACCTATAATCAGAACCTCTAACAACCGCATCCTCACCCGGGGTGGCAGCAACATCATCAAGGGCAACATCGGAGGTATCATCACTTTTGATAAAGTCAAGTGCAGACATAACTGCAAAACAAACAAAAAACACATGAGCAAACACAGAAATAGGAACACAAGAGCACGAGAAGAAGAAATGCATACCCTTCCCATCTCTCATGAGCACCGGGTCTCGATCACGTTTTTCCCACAATTTACTAAGACCCAATAACACCAACAAATGCTCGGGAAAGGGACGAAGCCTTGAAGAAAACTCCCTAAGAGTTTCTAAAAACCGAGTATTTATATCAGACGCAGAAGGCTTAGATTCATTTAAAACAGCATCCGGGTGTCTCCAAACAAGTTTAAAAGGGACAATTTCTTCCGACACCCAGAAAAACCGGTCCTTCCAGACCCCAAGGGTAGAAACCATAGATGAAATCAAGCAAGTATCAACTTGAGTGGTCTCGAAGGTGAACCAGTCACCATTCTTAGCCAATCGGAAAAAACGGCGAAATGATAAAAGAGTGGGATCATACCCGGAAGCCCGACACAAAATTTCAAAATGAAAAACCCTAGCCATTTCAAGGGCGTTAACTTAACCAAAAGATATGCGATAATATTCCAAGATATTCAAAAAAAAGTTTGAAAACGGATGACGAAGATTTGAAAACTCAAAATGTCGACAATACAAAGCAATCGAACCAGGGGGACATTGATCGATAGACTTATCACAAGCCGGTGCAACCGGTTTAAACTTCGTCCCTATTCCCCATTCCATACAAAACAAATCGACTTCCTCTTGAGTCATTCGAGAAAATGACTTTGCCAAATCTTTACGGGCACCCATGATATGAGAAATTAAACAGAAAATAAGCAGAGAGAAGGCAAGTAATGTTCTTCTGATAAAATATGTAAATTAATGAGATAAAAATGAATATAATTAAGTGATAGAATTAAAACCGCCGCCTGACAAACTGCCACAAGTCATGTCAACTGTCTCGTCAAAGTTCGAAATTCAAAAACCTCAACCGTTTTCAACCTTCCAACCTTTGAACCCTTGAAGCCTCTAGGCAGTAAAATACACGAATAAAAGTCAGAAGTCTTTGAGCTCATTTCCCAAAAACCTCTGACTTGGGGGGCTGATGACGGGGGTAGCCCAAGACCAAATATAAATGACTTAAATACGTGAATGCTCATAAGGAAAAATGGTTCAAAGGTTAAAAACTTGTGGAGTTGAGATAAAGCAATGCGGGAACAGTAAAAGGTCATGTCTCTGGATTACTTCACCAACTCACCAGCCGCAAAAGCAATGCAAGTCCACAGAGCACACTCTATTATCCGCGGGGCAAAAGGCTTCGACCCCCGAAAGGGTAAGTCCCTCACTGCAAGCATGTTCACTAGTCAAACTCATTCCTCTTTGAGTGATGTCTTCTCCTATAAATTAGACACTTCATTGACTAAGCAGGACATTCCTGGCCAGCCCTGATTCCTAAAATCTCTGGTCATTCATCTCGAGTACTTGCTTCATGCAAGATACTTTCTTTCACGATCAACACACACATTCCTTTTGCTTACACATCCGAATCTGAACATACTTCAGAGGAGGATCTTTAGCAAACAACAAAATAAATCTAGTGAACCTCTCTCCACGTCTTGCAAACGTGGGGGGACCCCACGACCTGCGTTAGGCAAAGTTGAACCCTTCAACCCTTTTGCCTAACCAGCCAAGCTACTATCTTTGGTCTATTATTTGTTGCATCAACATGTGTATTCGATGAAAATGGTACTGTATTCAATAAAACAAATAGGCTTTAAATAGCCATACCTTTACAAAACGTGCAATAACAAACAAAGAATATACTACTTATTCTACTGAATATTCGGTACAAAGCATGACCTCTTCTTCTCCCCAACGTGTATCTCCTTGTGAATCAGTCAATCCTTTTTCTTTATTCATCATGGATCATGCAACTTAACAACTATTAAATAACTAAATTCTAAATCCACACATGCTTTGCCATGCAACTCACGTGATTATATTAAACTAAGCTTATAATTTCATACGACAATTCACCGCATGTAACCCGTGACTCGTGTAACCCGCGAACAAACCCGAGTAAACACGTAACCCGTTTGACCCGTTAAACCATGACCCGATAACATGCCGACCCGTGACCCGTAAACGAACCCGATTAACCCAACAAGATCAAATGCATTATATAAGAAGAGCTGAGCCAAATTCAGAAAAAAAGTTCATATTAATAGCGTGAAGAATTTTGACAATAGACACGAATATTAATTACCTTCGATTGTGACCAGATTCGCAAAACTCTTCTCCTTCATCCTTGTAACATTTCCTCCCTTATCCTCTATAGTTTTCTTGTTTGGATTTGTTATGGACCACAAAATAGTTAGGACGAAGGTGTCACATACCAAAGAAGCACATATGCATAACTTCTCAAGAGAACTTCATGATTGCTACCTGTTTGTCCACTACTTACTTTTTTAATATGTTATGTCACTGGTTCTAAACCTTTATTACACAGTCAAACATATCTATTTAAAACATACATACTCAAACGCTTTATAAATATAAATGAACAATAACAATATTAAGAAGCACCGAAAGGAAATCAATTATTTATAGCGGATAAGGAATTCTGCAGCCTCCCTTCCTCTTTTCATCTTCAAAACTCTAACCAAGACTGCAACAGATATCTTGTCCATGATTTCCTCAGAAAATATGAAAAGCTTACGTCTCCATTGCTTCTTCAACATCAACACTCCAATGATACCCCAAAAACCTGTTGCAAAACCACTCATTATGTCCAAGTAAAACCATACCTTCCTTAGCACATCAGTATTTTTGTCTTCCTTCTTGCTTGTTGTGGTTTGTTGGCTTTCATGAGGAGAGCATTCCTTTGGCAGTGGTGCACCACAAAGATATATGTTATCAACGTATATTGATGGATCCGTAAGCGTCTGCAACTGATTTCCTGTCGGAATTTGTCCTGACAAGTTGTTGTGTGACAGATTTAAGTAACTCAAGAAGTTCAAAGTTGCCATGCTTGGAGGAATCTCCCCGGTTAAGCTGTTTGCTGACAAATCGAGAGAATTTAATGACTTCATATTCCCAATGTTTTTTGGAATACCCCCATAAAATTGATTATTAGACAAATTTAGACCCACCAATGCATCAAGTGTCGTTATCGTTTCGGGTATTTCTCCGACAAGTATATTGCTTGAAAGATCCATGTTTATGATCAAATCCAGGGTGTTTGTATAATAGAGTGCCCCACCTTTGAGGACTTGCACCATATTTCCGTAGCCGAGCTCACGGAAATAAACCTTATAAATTGAGTTCTCTTTCATGCCTTCTAATTCTCCAAAACAATGAGGTATAGATCCTGTTAAGTTGTTGTGTGCAAGATCTAAGATTTGAAGTTCTCGAGATTTGCACAAAGAGTGAGGAATTCTTCCTATGAAATTATTCTTATGCAACCTCAGAGCACTCAAACTTGTAAAAATTTTTCCAATCCATTCCGGTATGTTTCCTGATATTTTGTTCTCACCCAAATCCAAGATTATCAAATTTCTGAAATACCAAAAATTTTGAGGAAGCTCTCCACTGAAATTATTGTTATTTAGTTGTAACCACCGCAATGATGGATAGTCTAAAGAACCCGGTATGCCACCAGATAACCTATTTGAACCAAGTAGTATCACATCCAAAGACATACTCCACAGGCACCTTGGAATATTCTCAGTCAACCTATTTTTGGAAAGATTGATGTGTTCAAATATTAACATATAAATTTCATCAAATGAGGCATAAATCTAACCCCTTTTTAGTACTAATGTTGGAAAAAGTGTGCTTTTGTCTTCCTTTTGTATTTTCAGGATTAAATGAGCTCAAATTAACAAAAGAAGCAAAAAGACATCAAAATCTGACATATATACAAGAAAAGGAACAAGATGTGACATGCCCGATGATGTGCGGTAAAGTGTCGTATATTTTAGGTGTATATTTTAAGCCCTTTTTAACACTTATTTTAGCCAAGTTTTAAATTTATAAAACACGATATTTCACTAACACTAAACACACATATGGGCAAGTGCACCCATCGTTGAGTGTAGTATAGCGTTGGTAAGATACCGAGGTCGTCCAAGGACACAAGAGCTTTTAGTACCGGTTTATCCTCAACGTCTAACCAAAATAAAAGTTTAGAAAAATGTTTTAAACTAAGAAAAATAAAAACTAACTAAAATGCTGAAAATAAAAATAAAAATAAAAACAGATAGACAAGATGAATCACTTGGTTCTGACTCGTATCTAGTATAACCTTTGATTATTTCCGCACTTTTGCACATAATTAAGAGATTATCTTAGTTATTGTAGTAGGCCCCTCTTTTGAAGGTGACGTTACCCTCACCCCAGTAGTTTGAGTCAGCAGGGATACAATCCTAAAGGGGTGGATTATTGGAAGATAATGAATTAAGTTATTAATGCAGTATTGTGGTAGGCCCCGCTTTTGGCGGTGACGTTACCCTCGACTAAGTAGTCTGAGTCAGCAGGGATACAGTCCTAAATAGCCGGGTTATAGTATTAATAGTAGTTAACTTATGAGGGGATCAAAGAGTTTGGACCCCCGCCATCCAATACCGTGAAGTATTGAAGGAGATCCTACTAAATTTGACCCAGGTCCATTGCAGGACCTCTAAACGCTGAACAATGGCAAGACCTTTACCAAACCGTTCCCTTAACCCCCTACCAGGTAGCCAACATACCTCCATATAGACCGTGGAGATATGAATGGTGAAAATCCTTTATTTTATATAGACAGTAAAATAATGCCAAGACACCACGGACAAACGATAAGGAAAGATCACCTTCAACATAAGTAACTAGTTATTAAAGTCATTAATACAAAACCAAATAAAAAGTGCAAAAGATTAGAAATAAAAAGTATTATACTAGACACTTTGTCTTCACCAAGTGATGTAAGAGACTTAGGCAAACATGGCCTTGATTGTCAAGAACTCTTACGATCAATCTTGGATCCCGAGACGACTCACACACTCTATGATGGACAATGGATGATGGTGGTGGATGATGGTGTTGTGATGGTGGTGGGTGGTGGATGAAGTGTGAGAGAGGTGGTGTGCCAAGGGATGGTTTGAGCTTGAGCCAAGCACTCCTATTTATAGCCTGTACAGAAGCCTGGACACGGCCCCGTGTCCGCTGGACACGGCCCCGTGTCCACCCTTTTCTCTTTCTTCATTAATACAGTTTGTCTTTATTAGCTCCACACGCCCCCGTGTCCGCTGGGCACGGCCCCGTGTCCGTCTGACACTCTCTCTCTTCATTAATTGTAATTCGCAATTACAATTAATGCGCCTGCTTTACTTTCGCCACGCCCCCGTGTCCGCTGGGCACGGCCCCGTGGTGGGCAATAGAAGCTTCTACAGGTTTGTCTTTTGTGCCAGGGCTGACCATTCTGGACACGGCCCCGTGCTGAGCTGGACACGCCCCGTGTCGGGCTGGGCACGCCCCGTGTCGGGCTGGGCACACCCCGTGTCGGGCTGGGCACAACCCCATGCTCAGCTGGGCACAGCCCCATGCTCAGCTTTCTTCTTGTTTTTGCTTTGGGAGTTGTTGTCGAGGGGTCGGGCATGCCACGTTTCTTCATTTTCTTTGTATTTATGTTGGTTTTGGCTGTATATTTGTTCCTTTTGTTCGTTTAAGCTCATTTGATCCTGAAAATACAAAAGGAAGACAAAAGCACACTTTTTCCAACATTAGTACTAAAAAAGGGTTAGTTTTATGCCTTATTTGATGTAATTTATATGTTGCATTTTACACACATCACCCGACCCCACGACAGCATCTTCCCAAGCAAAACAAGAGATCAGAAGCCTGAACACGCCCCGTGCTCAGCCAGCACGGGGGCGTGCCCAAGTGTCAGCAGAAAAGACAAAGTGGTAGAAGCTTCTATTGCCCACCACGGGGCCGTGCTCAGCGGACACGGGGCCGTGGTCAACTATAAGATTCGCACAATCCAGCAAATCTGCAAAGTACAAAGATTCTTCTGCACCACGGGGTCGTGCTCAGCGGACACGGGGGCGTGGTCAACTAATAAGACAAAGCTGCATTTAATGAAGAAAGAGAAGGATGTGGACACGGGGCCGAGCCCAGTGGACACGGGGCCGTGCCCGAGCTTCTGTTCAGCCTATAAGTAGATGTGCTTGGCTCAAGCTCAAACCATCCCTTGGCACACCACCTCTCTCACACTTCACCCACCACCCACCACCACCATAACACCATCATCCACCACCATCATCCATTGTCCATCGTAGAGTGTGTGAGTCGTCTCGGGATCCAAGATTGATCGTAAGAGTTCTTGACAATCAAGGCCATGTTTGCCTAAGTCTCTTACATCACTTGGTGAAGACAAAGTGTCTAGTGTAATACTTTTTATTTCTAATCTTTTGCACTTTTTATTTGGTTTCGTATTAATGACTTTAATAACTAGTTGCTTATGTTGAAGGTGATCTTTCTTTATCGTTTGTCCGTGGTGTCTTGAAATTATTTTACTGTCTATATAAAATAAAAGATTTTCACCATTCATATCTCCACGGTCTATATGGAGGTATGTTGGCTACCTGGTCGGGGGTTAAGGGAACGGTTTGGTAAAGGTCTTGCCATTGTTCAGCGTTTAGAGGTCCTGCAATGGACCTGGGTCAAATTTAGTAGGACCTCCTTCAATACTTCACGGTATTGGATGGCGGGGGTCCAAACTCTTTGATCCCCTCATAAGTTAACTACTATTAATACTATAACCCGGCTATTTAGGACTGTATCCCTGCTGACTCAGACTACTTAGTCGAGGGTAACGTCACCTCCAAAAGAGGGGCCTACCATAATATTGCATTAATAACTTAATTCATTATCTTCCAATAATCCACCCTTTTAGGATTGTATCCTTGCTGACTCAAACTACTGGGGTGAGGGTAACGTCACCTTCAAAAGAGGGGCCTACTACAATAACTAAGATAATCTCTTAATCATGTGCAAAAGTGCGGAAATAATCAAAGGTTACACTAGATACGAGTCGGAACCAAGTGATTCATCTTGTCTATCTGTTTTTATTTTTATTTTTCTTTTCAGCATTTTAGTTAGTTTTTATTTTTCTTAGTTTAAAACATTTTTCTAAACTTTTTATTTTTGATTAGACGTTGAGGATAAACCGGTACTAAAAGCTCTTGTGTCCTTGGACGACCTCGGTATCTTGCCAACACTATACTACGCTCACGATGGGTGCACTTGCCCATATGTGTGTTTAGTGTTAGTAAAATATCGTGTTTTATAAATTTAAAACTTGGCTAAAAATAAGTGTTAAAGGGGCTTAAAATATACACCTAATATATATAACACTTCACACGCATCAAAGATCAAGAACTTGCAAATCTGTCCTTGTGCACAACCATCTCGGAATTGACCCACTGAATAGGTTATCTTGCAAAAGTAATAATCCTGTAATTACATATGTTTTCTTATTAACGAAACGAAGGTTCTTCAAAGGACCTGTGAGTTTGTTGTGAGAAAGGTCTAAGATATGCATGATGGGCATGAGGCGCAACCATTTGGGAAGAGGACCAGAAATGCTAGCATTGGACAACACCATCTCATTAAGTTTCTTTTGATTTTGAAGCCAATGTGGAAATCCATATTCTATCTTGCAAGAACCAAGTCGAACGACTTTCAACTGGAATGGAGGTATCCACTCATGCGAAATATTGAAAAGCAAATTATTATTATTATTTGCATCCAAGTGCTCCAACATTGAGAGGTTAGCAAAATGGTCTTCCGAAACCACTCCTTGTAAAGAATTGTTAGAGACGTCAAAAATATTGAGTTTGGTTAGCTGCCCAATTGACTTTGGAATAGCCCCATTGAAAAAATTTGAAGATACAGAAAACACTTTTAATGAAGTGAGTCTCCCTAGAGATACCGGAATGGTACCTGTAAACCGGTTTGATTTCAGAACTATTTCTGTCAAAGTTGTAAATCTTCCAACTGATTGTAAAATAGAACACGTTCAATTGATTATTAGCAAGGCGAAGTATGGTGAGATGCCCATGGAACTTCGGGACAGGACCTATCAAATGGTTATTAGATAGATCTAGTATTTGCAATGATCTTAAGTTTCCTAGAGCTTTAGGGATTGGACCTGTTAGTTCGTTGAATGATAGATCTAAGCATCTTAGATTGATGAATCTTCCAAGGGATTCTAGAATAGAAGAGGCTATTGTATTTGAATCCAAATACAAAATCTCCAATTCATTTTGAGAGCATTCAGATACATTAGTTGAGGGGTCGTTCATTTCTCCTTTAAGTTTATTGCCTGAAGCAATCAGTTCTTTGAGGTGACACTGTCTCCAGATTCCAACATCCTCAATTTCCCCAAAGATATTTTCAGAAATATCGAGCTTAAGAATGTTAGGCATTGTAGGAATGTATGAATTAAACTTATTTCCCGACAAACTAAGGGATAATAAGGAACTCATGTTTGATAAAACAAATGGTAATCTACCTTCAAGTTCATTTGAGCTGAGATCAAGAACCTTCAAATTGGAAAGGTTTCCAATTTGATGGGGAATATTACCTCTGAAACCTGAACGAGAGAGATTGAGATACCTTAGTTGTTTTAAGGACCCAATAAACTCTGGAATTCTGCTTTGTTGGAAATCATTCCCGCTCAAGTCTCCTGGGAAACTTGGTGATGAAATATCAAGAACCTTCAAATTGGAAAGGTTTCCAATTTGATGCGGAATATTAACCATGAAACCTGCTTGAGAGAGATTGAGATACCTTAGTTGTTCAAAGGATCCAATGAACTCTGGAATTCGGGCATATGAAAAGAAATTCCCACTCAAGTCTAGATGTTTTAGATTCACCAACGCTGTCAGACAAGAATTCACCTCTTTACCAAATAAGTAGTAGTTATCCCCTCTGAGATGAAGGCTAACAACCCTTCTAGTAGCATCGTCACAGCCAACTCTTTCCCAACTACAACAATCATCATTACCAAGTGGTCCACATCCCCATGATGAAAGCATTCCATAGTCATCTCTGACGCTGTTTTTGAACTTGACAAGAGCTAGTCTATCTTGCTGGGAACAAGATCTCGTGAGATTTCCACCACCCACATATCTATGTGCCATTACCACTGAAAAGATACATATGAAATAGCAATGAATTCCCCAGCCCCAATGAGTATTCCTCATATTTGAACCCCAATTCACTTGAAACTTTTATAGAAAAATGGTGAGAAATGAAGAGATTGGTTTTGTTATGATAAACAAACAAGTTACGTTCATTTATAAATCCCTAACGAACAACAACTTACAGGTCATGGAAGACTTGGAATTAATTGCCAATTATTTCTCCTGGAATTGGGCCTTGACTGACACACAACCATGGTTGGCGAGAAGTTTTCCCGCTACGTATAGCCCAGAAGTCTTCCCACTACGTGGTCCACAACTAGCCCAAAAGTCTTCCCACCACGTGTTCTACATGTGACAACTGGCACCAAACCGGTAATTTCCGTACATTCTAATTATTATTTAATGACTGCAACTATGTGCTTAAATGTCAACATTGTCCGATTACATACTATACAAGTGAATTCATGCATGTTTCATACTACAAGATATTGCTTTATGCATTAATGAACTGCATTGCGTCAAAAATACTAGTAAACTCACAGGTAAGACACATTATGTCAACAATTCTGCAGAAAACAATCAAACAATAGAATTGGGGCCTAGGTGTAGGTCTAACGTCCAGAATACATTAAAACCTAAGAGTACATATAAGGGTTAACATATAGACATCCCGGAAGCTAAAATACGCACTGAAAAGCACCCGAAACACACTTTAAACACTGAATTTCATACAATTCAGCAAATTCAGCATTATGACGAGTTAATGACATGTAAAAACATGACTAAATAGTCCAGAATACTTCCCTAAGTGTCGGGAATTGAAAGGGGCACAAAAGGATACTTAAAGGACACTAAACGACGCAATCTAACACTTTAACGAACCGGTAATTAACCGAACAACCGGACATTACCCGGAACACAAAAATATTACTAGAAGCATTGTTTATTTATTTTTAAGCTAGTTATAGTTCCCAAACACTTAAACATTCTACATAAAGCATCCCACACTTAAAACATTAGGCATTACACTTAACCTCCATTTAAATCACCTACTTACCATCTAAATTACAACTTACCCCCCCCCCCCCCCATATGCTAATTCACGGCTCACAAGGGGCCCCACATCAAAGATTTACATAATCTCTTCTAAATCCCCATGAATCTTCTATAATCTTGTGTAAGAGATCTTGTTGTACTTTGGGGGACAAGAGGACCTTTGGATAATAGAAGTTAGAGGTTATAAGAACACTAATCAACTCACCATTTCTTCACAACACAACTCTTCTTCTTCCCTTTCTATACCTTCGGCCGAGCACCCCCATACGCCACCATCAATTTTCGATTTTCATTCAAGCCATCCAAGTGTACTCCAAGGTGTTACAAGGTGTTTAACGAAGGTCGGTGCTCTCGGAATTTGAAGGACCTCACTCGTTTGCTATTATCCTCCACATTTTCCTCATTGTTCATCCCTAGCTTTAAGCTAGTTGTAAGATTCTTGAACACACTTGTTTACTTCCATTTTAGTTGGTTAAAAGATATAACATGATGATTAACTCAAGAACACTAATGAGCATGCACATGAATCTTGAAACATAAAGCTTGTAATATGATGAAATAGTGTTGAAATGATATTGTTTGGTGCATGAATGATATTTGATAGTTGTTTATTAGAGATGATGATGTTAATCTTCATATGAAGCTTGCTAGATTGTGATTAAACACATGATCTAGCAAGATTAAGAGATGATTATGTGTTTACACAAAGATGATGATCTTCTTGATTAAACATGAACTTGAAGGTAAAATGATTTTAAACAAAGTAAACTAGTGAACTTGTAAATCCAAGATTTATGAATGATTTTTCCAAGAAAATCAAGTTTAAAATATGATTTTTAGAAGATATTGGTTTTTACTTGAACCTACACAATTTATAGTAGAAAAACAAGACTAGAAACATGTGAGAAACAAGAAAAATATAAAAGAATTATTTTTAGAAAAATCATCCTACAAGTTGTAAAGAACCAAATCTTTTAATAAGATTATTTACAAACAAATAACCATGTTTCTAAGGGTAACTAAACATACTAAATAGCATGGTAAGTTACTACAAGTTTTTACAAGAACTTCAAGTTCATGATGTAGTGTGATTTACATGATCTAGGCTTATGGTAAGATTTGATTGTGTTGTTGATGTTGTTGATGAGCTAAAAGAAAATAAACACATGTTTTGAAAACATGGGAAACCTCCATTTTTAGGGTAAACTATGTCAAATTTTTTATAAATGTTGACACTTAGAAAAATATAAGTTTTTAAGAAACTTATTCCCTAAAACGTACCTAAAAATATTTACCAATGTTTCCCTAATTTTTGTGTTAAAAAATGATGATTTCTTCAAGAATAAAATTGATATTAAGTATGTATATTTTTGAGAAAAATATATATTTATTGATCACCAAATTTTGTGCTAAGTGTATGTAGTATGTATTACATGTAATAGTGTATTAGGACTTGAAAATACACTAAATACTCCTAAGGAGTGGAAATACAAAAATACACATACAACATACTTAGACAAATACAAGAAAATATATTTATGAAAATATATTACTTGATAGAATAAATAACTTGGACAAGTTATGAACATGAAATGAAGTTGTGGACAAAATACATAATTCGGGTGAAAAATACAAGACACTTATATTTATTGTTGAAGAAATAAAAAAAGTAAGACACATAGTTAAAAATATAAATTATTTTTAACACAAGAACAATTACACAAAAGATAGTGACTTGCACTTGTGCGATACAAGTCTAGTGACTAACGTTAATAAAACACGTATAGGTCACGACGCTTTATAAGCAAAACCCGGTGAAGTTTACGACGCAAGGAACGCAAAGTTGTGAGTTCATGCTCCCCCTTTTCTTTAACGGTTTTTGGTTTTATAACTTCAGGGGTGAAATACATGTTACAAATGTTACAAATGTTACAATGTTTACAAATGGTATGATGGGTACAAAAAATACGGAAAAACATTCTAGATCATGTCCCGAACAGGGTACCATAAGCACCATTAATCAACGTATACATTCAGACCACGGAACAAAAGGTTAGATCTAATGGGTTTCAGGCAACCCCACTCTTGGCCTACTTCTACCAATGAGTGCTTTTGTGTCTCAGTCAAAGTCGACAAAAATGCCTAGGTTTGGTGGCTTCCTATGTCGTGACACATGTTAGTGGCCTTGCAAACCACTAGCGATCTCATATTACAAACATTCATAGTACTCGGTTACAGATACGTTTTACAAGTTACATTCAAACATTCATAGTACTCGGTTATAGATACATTCTACAAGTGACATACCATGTTTTCATTCAAGTATTTAAACATTCAATACAAAAACTGCATGAATTCACATCAACATTATGTTGACTTTTTTCCAAAAACTCACATGTATTTCAGGTAACTAAAGTGGATGTGCGCGCGGTCATACTCTTGCTCTGGATGTCGTTCATGTTATCTTTGAATAAAGTTGCAAACTTTTAAGACAATATGATGTCTTGTGATGTAAACACTTAACTATGCTTTCAGTTCCGTAATGTTATTTGCATTTGAAGTTATTTTTACGAGCATGTAGTATGTTTACCATTCGTATGCAATGAGAACCTTTCATGATCACACCTCGTGCTTCCGCCTTAGAAAGGGGTGTGACAGATTGGTATCAGAGCTGCGATTGTAGTGAACCAGGATTCCTTCTCGAGTCTAGTATACAATCTCTAGGATCCTTTCACGAAAATAATTTTCAAAACTTTTTCATTGCATAAAACTTTCCGCGACATCCACTACCTGAAACTGTTTACAAAGAGTCAAGAAAAGACACTATGAGACTTAGGGTGCACTGGAGTAGCACTTGTCTGTGATTAAGAATTACTTGCAATTATGTGTGATAATTGATATATGCATATATTAGAAGTAGAATGTCACAAGTATACGTGACTTCGTCTGAAAACAATGGCCTATCTGAAGGGAGAGATAAGAGGATGAAACGAACTGTGCGGACTGTGCAAGGAGTTACTTAATTATGGATGCATACATAATTATGGAATTTAGTGCACAGAAACCACATCAAGTCTTGTCACGTATAGATTCCTTCAGTACAAGAAAAATGGCAAACGTGAACACCCCTCCCCCAGCCTATTAAATACTCTTTTAAGAGTAATGATTTAGGGTATAAAGACAAGAACCGCCAATGTAAAGTAAGGTGTCTATCTAATTATACATGCTTGTTGCTGTATGAATTGATTTATACATTTGGTGGATTGTTTGATATCACTTATGTGGTATATACCTGTGAATATATATACTACTACTGTCTCGTAGGACGATATCAAATAAATGTCTAACCCTATTGTGTTGTGGTCTGTCAGAACATGGCACCCAGAAGAGCTGTGAACGCTCATGATCAACCTCCTCCTCCCCCACTGCCAAGAACTGCTGAAGAGCTGAATACCCTACTGGAAGAAAGGATCTCCGCAGCTATCGCTCAGTACGAGGCAAACCGTACTGAACAAAGTGGAGGACCAAGCAATGCAAGGCGTAATAGGAATGGCGATTCATCTGGAGGAAACGCAGCTCAGGGCTGCACTTTCAAGCAGTTTCTTGACTGCAAACCGCTGAACTATGACGGCACTGGAGGTGCAGTGGCGTTTGTACGCTGGACAGAGAAGACTGAGGCTACTATCCGTATGAGCAAGTGTACCGCGGATCAGCAAGTCACTTTTGCTACTGGGTTGTTTGTTGATGAAGCTCTGACTTGGTGGAATTTACAAGTCCAAACTCTGGGTGATGATGCTGCGTATGGCATGTCTTGGGATGAACTGAAGGAGAAAATGAGAGAGAAGTATTGCTCTCGTGCTGAACTCCAAAGGTTGGAGACGGAGTTCTGGCACTTGACCATGAAAGGTGCTGACATTACTGGTTATACCCGAAGGTTCCACGATCTGTCAAGGGTGATCCCCTATATGGTGACTCCTGAATTTAAGCGCGTTGAACGCTACATTTGGGGATTGGCCTCAGAATTTCGCAGCATGGTAACTTCGGCCAAACCCACAACAATCACTGAGGCTGTAACTCTGGCTGTCAGCCTTACTGAAGATGATGTTCGTATGAAGAAGCTGTCGCTGAACCCTACTGAGGAGACCGAGACACACACTGAGTCGTCCAGTGACAAGAAAGGGAAGCATGCAAACCTGAATCAGGCAACCCGCAGCAACAATAAAGGTTCGAACAACAAGAAGCGTGATACTAACCCACCTATGGAGGCAAAAACCTTCGCGGCTGCAAGCAATACAGGAACTAAGAAGTATCAGGGCACTCTGCCTAAATGCAACCGCTGTGACTTTCACCACATGGGAAATTGTCGCGTTGGGAAATGCGAGAACTGGGGAAGTCAGGCCACCGTACCGAAGATTGTTGGGGAAGAGGTATTGGAGGCCGCAATGGTAATGGTAATAGAAACAATGGTGGAAATGGCAATGGCAATGGTAACCGGAATGGTAATAGAGCTGGGCAGAACCAAGGATGCTTCAGTTGTGGAAGCAAAGATCATTTTATGAAATACTGCCCAAAAGGAAACAACGCTCAGGCTCGAGCATTCGTAATTGGAGCTAGGAACGCACGCGAGGACCCTAATGTGGTCACCGGTACGTTTCTCGTTAACAATCACTTTGCATCTATATTATTTGACACTGGTGCCGACTATAGCTTCATGTCTGTGGAATTTAAACGCATGCTTGGGATAGAATCTAGTAGATTAGATATTCCTTATTCTATAGAGCTAGCCAATGGTAAACTTGTTGAATCAGGCGAAGTTATTAGAGGTTGCACCTTAGAACTCGGTGAGCAAAGATTTAACATCGACCTCTTACCTATTCAATTGGGTAGCTTCAATGTAGTGGTCGGAATGGACTGGTTATCCAAAAACAAAGCTGGAGTTATTTGTCACGAGAAAATCATTCGCATCCCTTTGGCGAATGATGAAACCCTCATCGTACATGGAGAAAAACGAGACGCACCTCTGCGAATCATCAGTTGTATGAAAGCACAGAAGTGCTTAAGGAAAGGATGCGTCGCTTTCCTGGCACATGTTGTAGACAAGAAGGCTGTGGAACCGAAACTCGAAGACATTCCTGTGGTGAAGGAATTCCCTGATGTTTTTCCCGAAGATCTGCCAGGACTACCTCCGCAATGACAAGTCGAATTCCGTATAGACTTGGTTCCAGGAGCCGCTCCTGTAGCCAAGGCACCCTATCGGCTTGCACCATCCGAAATGCAAGAATTGTCTACACAACTCCAGGAGTTGTTGGATAAAGGATTCATAAGGCCAAGCTTCTCACCTTGGGGAGCTCCAGTATTGTTCGTGAAGAAGAAGGATGGAACGCTGCGGATGTGTATCGATTACAGAGAACTGAACAAGCTCACTATCAAGAATCGGTACCCGCTACCGAGGATTGATGACTTATTTGATCAGTTGCAAGGATCAAGATACTATTCCAAGATCGACCTTCGATCTGGATACCATCAGTTAAGGATACAAGAGGAAAGCGTACCAAAGACTGCATTCAGAACACGCTATGGGCATTACGAGTTTCTTGTGATGCCATTCGGACTGACGAACGCGCCAGCGGTATTTATGGATCTGATGAACCGCGTATGCAAACCATATCTCGATAAGTTCATGATTGTGTTTATCGATGACATCCTAATTTACTCACGAAGGAAAGAAGAGCACGAACAACACCTCAGAACAATTTTGGAACTACTAAAGAAAGAGAAACTTTATGCAAAATTCTCAAAGTGCGAATTTTGGATTCGCGAAGTACAGTTTCTTGGTCACGTTGTGAACGAGAAGGGCATTCATGTAGACCCGTCCAAAATAGAAGCCATAAAGAATTGGGAAGCCCCCAAAACCCCAACTGAAGTTCGTCAATTTTTGGGCTTAGCGGGCTATTACCGACGGTTTATTGAGAATTTCTCGAAGATAGCTCAACCGCTGACTACCCTTACGCAGAAAGACAAGAAGTACGACTGGGGCGACAAGCAGGAAGAAGCCTTCCAACTACTCAAAAATAAGCTATGCGATGCACCGATACTATCCCTACCCGAAGGCACAGAAGACTTCGTGGTGTACAGCGACGCTTCACGTCAAGGTTTGGGCTGTGTGCTTATGCAGCGCGAGAAAGTCATCGCTTACGCTTCAAGACAATTGAAGGTACATGAAAAGAATTATACCACGCACGACTTGGAACTCGGCGCAGTGGTGTTCGCCTTGAAGATCTGGCGACACTATTTATATGGTACTCGATGTACAATCTTCACAGCTTACAAAAGCTTACAACACATTGATACAAACCCAAGGCTTGTGCTGGGTCACACTGGAATGGGCCAGGCCCATCTGAAGCAAAATGGAGGGAAACGAGAGGGAGGGAAATCAGATGGAGGGAAAAC
This sequence comes from Helianthus tuberosus, assembly GCA_030545235.1. Taxonomy (NCBI): domain Eukaryota; kingdom Viridiplantae; phylum Streptophyta; class Magnoliopsida; order Asterales; family Asteraceae; genus Helianthus; species Helianthus tuberosus. The sequence continues at coordinate 148,595,440 of CM060390.1, forward strand.
ATGCAGAATTGTAGGGGATGGGGGCTGATCCATGATGTGAAGATGTGGGGAATTGAATACGTAACTGCTCCCACCTTAATTCTAGTATAAGTATTTGTCTTCTACATTTGTTTTTTTGTCTGGTTTTTTTATTTTCAGAATTAGGGTTTGTTTAACCTTGTAATTGGAGAATAGCCCATCTCGAATCGGGCCGACTATCACTTTGTTTCTGTTTTAATCCTATTGAAATTTCAGTTCTTATCATTTTGGTTCCATTGCCGGGAAATTCACAGCCTAGCAATTCCAATTTTGTTTTCTTTTTTCTGCAATTGCATCATCAGTTCTCAATCCAGTCAATTTCAATTGCAACAATGGCTCCTACCACCCGGGGTAACCCAGACCCAAACTCTTCGAACCCTGACCACATGGCTACCCAATTGGCTGCTATTGCAGCCTCCATGGAATCCCTGCAAACTGAAGTCGCCACTCTCAAAGCGCGCGACAAGAAGAAAGAGAAAATTGGTGGGGGTCCCAACAGATTTGATGATGAAGATTCGTCTGGAAGTAATTATCGCCGTTACCGACCCTTTAACAAGAACGATTTTCCAACTTACAGTGATGGAGACCCGAGAGGGTGGGTTTTGAAAGCCGAAAAGTACTTCCGGTACTACAATATACCAGAAGATGAGCAGGTTGATGTTGCAGCGATGCATCTGGAGGGTGATGCTTTGGATTTCTACTCGTGGGTCTCCGCTGATCAAGCTATTGAGTTCTGGGATGAGTTGGTTAGAGCCCTTCAAAAGAATTTTGGGCCTGCGGAGTTTCAAAACCCTGACGAGCATTTATGTAGCATCAAACAAACTGGAACGGTACAGGAATACCGCCAGGAGTTTGCCAAACGCTCGTCTCGCGTGACTAATTGGCCTGAGCACTGCCTCTTAGGAGTATTTTTGAATGGCCTCAAGGATGATCTCAAGGCCGACGTTCGAATTCACAAACCAAGGACTGTTTACAAAGCCATGAGTATCGCTATTGAGTTCGAATCCAAAGTTAGCCACATGAAATCTAAAAAAATTGTTTCTTCTTCTTCGGTCCAAACAGAGCTGACCCCAGCAGCCTCCAACACTTTAGTTCCGACAGCTGCAGCCCAAAAACCAACAGACACTCGTCTCTTTGATGCTGAAAAACAGGGCCGGTATCTGCGAGGTGAATGCTTTCGTTGTGGGGATAAATATGGTCCCAGACACCGTTGTAAAACGGGGACTTTAAAGCTTCTTGAGATAGATGATGACGGAGCAGAAAAAACAGTGAACGAGCAGGATTGCACTGATGAACTAGCTAAAATCAGCCTTCACGCGCTTTTTGGTCAATCATCTATAACCACCATGAAACTTCCAGGGACTTTAGGCACGTCTAAAGTATTAATTCTGATTGATAGTGGGTCCACACACAACTTCATTTCGGATAAATTGGTTAGTGATCTGAAGCTGAGCACCCACTCTATTTCTCCTTTCGGTGTCCAATTTGGGAATGGCGATATTCTCCGATGCAGTCAGATTTGCAAGAACATATCGCTGCAAGTCTGTGACCTAAATGTATCCCAAGATTTCTACCCGTTTGCCTTAGGGGGAGCCGATGTGGTGCTCGGTATCCAATGGCTAGCAACACTTAACACTATTCAAGCGAACTGGAAAGAGATGTTTTTGAAGTTCACTGTCAATGGTAAGGAATACAAGCTACAGGGACTTCCACCGGTTCTTCAACAATCTGCCACACTTCACCACCTCACCATTGAACCCTTCGAGACGCACACTACTGGACCAGGGGTCCGTTTTCTGTTACCCGACTTGAGGGCAAGTCGATTCTCCGGGCAGGTTGCATTGATACAAACCCAAGGCTTGTGCTGGGTCACACTGGAATGGGCCAGGCCCATCTGAAGCAAAATGGAGGGAAACGAGAGGGAGGGAAATCAGATGGAGGGAAAACATGCAGAATTGTAGGGGATGGGGGCTGATCCACGATGTGAAGATGTGGGGAATTGAATACGTAACTGCTCCCACCTTAATTCTAGTATAAGTATTTGTCTTCTACATTTGTTTTTTTGTCTGGTTTTTTTATTTTCAGAATTAGGGTTTGTTTAACCTTGTAATTGGAGAATAGCCCATCTCGAATCGGGCCGACTATCACTTTGTTTCTGTTTTAATCCTATTGAAATTTCAGTTCTTATCACACATATTTGATCAGAAGGAATTAAACATGCGTCAGCGACGATGGGTCGAGCTACTAAACGATTATGACTGTGAGATTAAGTACCATCCTGGAAAAGCAAACGTTGTAGCAGACACATTAAGCCGAAAAGAAAGGGTTAAGACCCTAAGGGTTCGAGCATTGAAACTGACTATTCAAATGAACCTCTCTGCACGCATTCGTGACGCACAACAAGAAGCTCTCAAGGGAGAAAACCGTAAAGCTGAATACCTCCGGGGTATGTTGAAATACATGGTGCCAAATGAAGAGGGAACCTTATACTTTAAGAAGCGTATTTGGGTTCCGCTCTATGGCAACATTCGAGAAGTCATCCTTGATGAAGCACACAAATCGAGATACTCGATCCATCCAGGATCGGACAAGATGTATCAAGACTTGAAAGAATACTATTGGTGGCCGAGACTTAAGAGTGATGTTGCTGTTTATGTTGGAAAATGCCTAACCTGTGCTAAGGTTAAGGCTGAATATCAGAAACCGTCCGACCTACTACATAAACCAGAGATACCCATGTGGAAGTGGGAGCAAATCTCGATGGACTTCATAACGAAATTACCAAGGACCCCGAGAGGGCACGATATGATATGGGTGATAGTTGATCGGTTAACAAAGTCTGCGCACTTCCTACCGATCCGAGAAAAAGACAGCACTGGAAAGCTTGCTGAGATATACTTAAAAGAAATTGTGGCACGACATGGAGTGCCTGTCTCAATTATTTCAGACAGAGATGGACGCTTTGTCTCAAGAATCTGGCAATCCTTTCAGGAAGCCTTTGGATCTCAGCTAGATCTAAGCACGGCGTTCCATCCGCAAACAGACGATCAGAGCGAACGGACCATACAAACATTAGAAGATATGCTTCGTGCATGTGTCATGGACCTAGGCGGCAGCTGGGATACTCATCTACCTTTAGTTGAGTTTTCCTACAATAACAGTTATCATACAAGCATAAAAGCCGCACCGTTCGAAGCTTTGTATGGCCGCAAGTGCCGCTCGCCCTTATGTTGGGCAGACGCTGGAGACAAACGCATGGTTGGTCCTGAACTTGTGCAAGAGACAACCGACAAGATCATTCAAATCCGAGAGCGCATTAGGGCGGCTCGAGATCGATAAAAGAGCTACGCTGATCCAAGACGAAAACCATTACAGTTCGAGGTGGGAGACAAAGTTTTGTTGAAAGTCTCACCTTGGAAGGGCGTAGTAAGATTTGGAAAGCGTGGGAAGCTAAATCCACGATACATCGGACCATTCAAGATTTTGGAAAGAATTGGTACTGTGGCATACATGCAGGATCGGTTTGCTGATCCGAATGAGTCGGTTCAGAGGAATTCCATCAAATACAGGTGCGGAAAACAAGTATTTGATTTAAACACAGCTGAATCTTCACTTTAACACTGATTTGTATTGATATGAACACAAATACAATCAGTTCTCACACCGGCAGCACCTCGGTATGGAAATTTCTCAAATGTTACCTCTTGATTTCGCTTGACCTGGACCTCCTATATATAGAGATTGGGATTTCGCTTGGAATGATCTCAAGCGAAATCTAACATGTTGATTTCGCTTGAGCTGCTTCAAGCGAAATCCTTTACATACACAAACCTTCAAGCGAAATCTTGCTAACTCTTTCTCATTCTCTCGTTCCACGTGCCCTGATCTAATCTAACTAGACTAAGACTCGATACAAGACGAAGTCGACAGATGTAGTGCACCAACAGACTCCCCCTCAGATGTTGACGAGTCGACTATCGAGTTACACCAATGCTGTGTCTTTACATCTTCATTCTTGATCAGTCTCTGGGCTTTTCTCTTTCTATCTTCTTTTCCAAAATCACCTTACTCTATCAGACTCCCCCTCACGATTTGCTGGCATTCATTTGTTCTTCAGCAACATCTGCTTTAGGATCAATGTCTGACTCAAATGTTGTTTACAAGATCATTGCCTGGCTTTTATCTAATTCTCTTGATCAGATCTCTTGATTCCTTAAGTTCATCAGCATCAGCAGCTATCAAACTTTTAGATTCATGATCAGATTCTGACTTTTGTAAGCTTTGAATGAATTTACCTGGCTCACCTGTAACAATCTTAACCCAGAAATAAATTTTCTAAATTTAACAATTTAACTGTACCATCAATCTGATATAATCAGATCATTCTCCCTCGTATCACCAATCAATGATGAACCAAATGTAGGTGTTAAAATACCAAATTGTAAGAATTTTAACAAACCTTTTAACATTTTAAGATTCACTCCCCCTCACAATCAAGTCATCATGTTTAACACTTGAAATTTTGACAATCAGCTTTCCAATACCAGTTGTCGAAAATCTTTTTGAATTTTTTAAAATTTATGCTAAAACACACTAAAAATCTTTTTGTAATTTTTGATTGTAAAGGAATGCAATAAAGAAATATTTACAAACAATACTTTTGTGAGTTTGTGCAAGAGGATCATATCAGTTTCTGAGACAGATCACTAACACCGTTAAGCTTCATTTCATTTTAAGTTCTAAACAATTTACCTAGATTGTCAGTATGTTTGTCCACTTAAATTTTCACACAAAGTTCAACTGATTCGAGATACGTGATTAATGTTTTAAGCAACTTAAACTTATCCGTGTGTCCCACTACTTGAATATACTCCCGTATCCAGAATCTCAATAATCAGTCTTACAGGTGAGAATACTACAATGATATCTGTATATAATTTAGGTGTGCGAGGGCCGAGGGATCTCAGATCGATACTTCCGTATACGCAGAGAGATATCAGCTTCGACTTTTCGGTGTGTCCCCTTTAGAGGATCTTTTTGCTTACAACAGCAGCATATATCAATTTTATTGTTTCAGCATGCTGAGGGTTTAATGCTGTGTTTCAAGCATTGCAGCAAGTATTAGCCAGGGACTAGGTCAGAACTACCGTTCAGCAGAAGTCCCGGAATAATACCCCAGATATCATAGAGTATAAAGACCTAGTATATCAGATTAAGAGACCTTTCAAACAAGATTTCAGGGGTTACCTATATATCCAAGTTTGTGTTAACCCACAGAACAAGCAAGTTTGAAATTTAGGTTTATATCTCGTCACAATCTACTAAATGTGCAAAAACCTACTGACATATCCACAGTAAGATTGTTTATCACATTTTTCTTTACATTTCTTTAGCATGTTGTGATAGTCCACTGATGTACTATCATTTCCTCTATATGCAACAAAAACTCATTTTTGAATTTTTATCATGTTTTTGTCTTTTTCAAATTTTCAAATGTTTTTGGATTTTCTGAAAAATTTTTACTCCCCCTAAAATGCAAACACATTTTAGGAAATTTGAAAATAAACTGTACAATAAAGTGACAACTGATATCGAATCGCATCAAATCGCCATTCACTCGGCATAAACAATCAGAACTCCCCCTATCACAAAACTATTTTCTCATTTAGATTTCAAAACACTTAAGTTTGTTTTAATCAAAATGATTTTTCCGGAAAATAAGTTTTTATGATATAATCATTTGAAAATTCGGAGTGTGGTTCATCACATTGTCTATTCGAAATACCAATTGTAAGTATGATCCAATCAAGTTCAACTTAATGACCTTGATTAACCTTTTTCATGTATGCATCTACTATACCAAAAGTAAGAATTACCACATGTAGGAATGTTACGTCTACATCACCATTTTACCAATCAAAATGCCGATTCCTGCTTCGCACTTACCAACCTGGAAGCTCCGGCGTAGTCATACAACCTGTAAACATCCAAACACTATCAAAAACTTTTAACCAAAATCTTCAAACATTAGAAAGATGCCGATTCCTGATCCACGATATAAACTTGGGATCTCCGGCAAGTCCTAAGACTTTCATGGAAAGCAAACTTCCACCCAAGTCTTCTTTGACTTGGTGGCTTCCAATTCCTGAGCAGTAGGGTTATAAGTTGCCTTTTTAGTTGCATAAAAATCTTTAACCCCCTTTACTTTCCCATCAACCATTTTCTTGAAAATTTTCTTAACATTTTCACTGAATGTTTTTTCGATATCAAAATCTGATTTTTCAATTTTATCAACCATTTGTTTAATCTCTTTCACACTCAATGATTTAATGTCAACATCATTCATCAAATCTTTGATCTCATCTTGTGACTCCTCTGATTTTGTGGAATCAGAATCATCGCCAGATTGTACATCTGATTTTTTAACAATCCATTTTTGATTGTCTGTTGCCTTCTTTTTGTACAATCTTTTAGAATTTTCACCAACTTCATTCTTTGAATTTTCAACAATTTTGAAGTTTGTAGTTGGTGAATCATTCTTTTCAACCACTTTTTCTTTAAATTTTTCAGAGACTCCCTGTTTTTTGTTGACTTTGTTTGGACAATTGTGAGCAATGTGTCCAACAACTTGACATTGAAAACAAGTTCTTGTGTCTTTTGGAATGTCTCTTGAATGAAAAACTCCAGTTCCTGTCCTTTTCCTTTCAGCAAGAAACTCTTGATTTGATTTCTCCAAAGATAAGCTATTTGACTCCTCTTCATAGCTTTTTCCTGCAACATATGTCATTTTTGATTTAAAATCTCTAACATATTTTTCATTTTTACGATTTTCAGGTGGAGTAAAACCAAGACCTTTCCTTTTGTAACTACAATTTTGATTTGTTTTCTTTTGAAAACTAGAATCAGAATTGTAATTCTTTTTTCCTTTTTTCTTGTTTAACCTTTGTTGAACTCTAGAAGTGTATTTTTTAGATTTTTCAGTAGATTTTAGATCTTTAATTTCAGAAAAATTAATTTCCGTCATCTTGAAAACCTTTTTGATCATGTCAAAACACACACTTTTAATTGGAAACTCTTTGTCAGAATATAATTTGTCCGAATCATTTAAAGTATATGCAACTTCAAATGTTTCATCATTCAAATTTGCCTTTGATAACAAAAATTCTTTACTGTAAGACCGTTTTTCCGATGATTTTGAACTGTGGACTGACGAACTTGAACCCCCAGACTCAAACTTTGACTCAGACACCTCCTTAGTATCCAACACCTGATCAACCACCTTTTTGATTAACTCAGACTCATGATCAGTATCAGACGAGGTAAACGTGATATCATTGTTATCTGGTAAAACGTCAGTTGTCTCGGATTTTAACTTTATATTGACTGCTTTTTCGACTTGCTCCTCATTTGGTTTTCTAGGAGAATATCCTTCCCAGATAGGAGGCGGACACTTGTTATATTTAACAGTCGATTTCTTACCAGTCTCATTCTTTTGCTTCTCATCCTGAAATGCTTCAAAACCTGCAACAGTAGGATAAACTCGATCAATAACATAATCAGAACAAGAATAACTCAGTAATAACCTTCTGATCCTTTCATTCTCGATCTTTTCTTTCTCCAACTCTTGCTTTAGACTAGCATTTTCTTCGATGTAATGATTAATTGCCTTTTGCTTTGTCATCAATGTAGCATTCGTCATCGTTAAAGCCTTTTCTCTTTCAGAATTCGTTGTTTGAAGACCTGTCACTGTTCTGTTCAACACGCTATACGATTCTTTCACATAGCTGATGTCAGATAGTAACTTTTCTATCAGTCTTTCTCTATCAAACAAAATCACATCTTTTTCTTCACAACTCTTACACATTTCCAAAAATTTCTTGCAAGGCTTTTCCACTTCAATAATCTTTTCAACCTCAATTGTTTTTACCACTTCAATTACTTTTTCAGTTTCAACTACTTCAGTTTGAACAACATTTTCAATCTTTTCATCTTGTTGTTGTTCTTTTGCAGCTTGTTTCACCTTTAATTTCTCCATGTAATCTGCAAAATAAAAATGAAAACTTTCAGGAGAAAGATGATTTTTAGCAATATTAATATGTTTCTCTTCTTCATCATCACTGCTACTCTCCATTGGTGTTTGATCAAACTCTACAGATTTTTCAGACTCAGCATCTGAAACACCAGAATCAAATGGTGTTTGATCAAAAACAACTTCTTTTTCTGAAGTATCCTCATTTTGCACACTCTCATTTGTACTTAATGAATCAGAATCAGCACTTTCTGAACTTTTTTCAGATGTACTCGATTGATCTTTCACTTTTTCACCAATTGATCTCATCCAAGTAGCAAACAAATCTGGTTCTCTAACAATCTTTGCAATGAAAGCTTTGAAATCACCCTTTTCATCAACAAACATATCCCAGCTGAATCCTTCAGGTAGTTGTTCATCAACTTGGTCCACTATACATGCTGTGATGTTAGAAGAAATATAATTGCTCCAGTTGAAATCTACCAAACATCCTTTTTTTGAATCTTCAATCTTTCTACCATGAGCTGTCTGTAATTCTTGTGTCTGACCAACTTGCTGATAAATGGCTTTCCGGTAGTAGTCATCTTTCCCAAATGGATTCTGAGCACCACTAACTTCTCTATTCTTGCACTCCCGTTTAAAATGACCTTTTTCCCTGCACCTGAAACAAGTAAATTTAGATTTATCAAAACCTAGAGTAGAAACACAAGCATCAAGAAAGTCATTTCTCCCAGTAATTGTCTTGAATTTTTCAGCACGTCTAAGAACACTTGCAAGACACCATTTGATATCCATTAGTTCCATCTCTTCAGCATCTATTTGGTCGTAATCCTCTTTAGTAAGCATAGGATTTCCAATTCGACCAGCAACTAAACCTTCATATGAGATAAGCACGGAACCAAGTAATGCCATATGATCTTTCGCAATGTCTTCAGAAAAACTTTGACCTTCTGGAAGATTTAGAGCTATGTTGCATTGAATCACACAACCATTTCCCATCTTTGTGCTTTGAGACTGAAAACTTTCTGATGAGCTTTTCGGATTAACACTCGGATACAATGAGAAACCACTGTTGCTTTTGTTTGAATTTTGATCAGTCTTTTCTGTAGAATTTCCAACACTATAAGCAGTCTGAATTTTCGGACTTCTCTCAGTTTCTGAAGTCGGAATACTACCCTTGTAATACATTTTTACATCTTGTTGACCACTTGGATTATTCATCCTTGCAATCTTCTGCTGTTCTAAATCCTGACTTTCAATCTTTTCAATGAACTGAGAGATCGACAACCCTTCATAAACTCCGGTATTTTTTAGTATCATCAAATATGTTCCCCACTCTTTCTGAGGTAAAGCATCAGCTAGCTTATCCACCCATTCCTCATCTTCTTTGTTGATGTTCATCATCGACATTGTTCGAACTAAGTGACAATAACGTTCAATGAGTTTCTTTGTATCTTCTCTGGGCAAACTTGTGAATAAGTCAAACTCCTTTTTAAGCAATGCCTTTTTGCTTTTAATCATGTTTGCACTACCTTCAACTTTGACTTTCAAAGCATCCCAGATTGACTTTGATGTTTTGTCATGTTGAAGTAGTATAAAGATGTCTTCTTTGATAGCTTGTTGAAGCAAACTGATCATCATTTTTTCAGCTCGATACATTTCCCGTTCTTCATTACCAAACTCTGAAATCTGTTTTACTGTTTCCATTTCAGAACGTGGTAGCATATACTTTTTCAGAATACATTCCCATGATCTCAAATGATTTGCTTGCACCCAGTTTTCGAAACGATCTTTCCATCCATAGTATTCCTCAATGCACATTAGCTTTGGGGGTTTCTGAGTAGTTCCCGTTTCATTTTCTGAATTCATGTTCTGAGCAATGGAAGATGAACTAGGTGATGTTGCAAATGCGTTGTGAAAATCGTTATTCATGTTTCAATTACTTTCAAGCGAACTGGTTAATTTGGTTGAAGCGAGACCTTTGAAGCGAAATTGTTTCAAGCGAAACTTTCAAGTAAATACTTTCTGAATCAAAAACCTTGAAGCGACAACCTTGAAGCGAATAAGAACTCTGAAGCGAGATCCTTGAAGCGAAAACAGATAACCTCTGAAGCGAACTGATAAGTGTCGCTTGAGAGTTCAAGCGAAATCGTTCAACACAAACTTTATTCTTCAAGCGAAATCCATTCGGAAGTCAATTTTGATCACTTTTAGGTTGAATTTTTCTGTGAAACTTTCAAGGGTTTGTTATCTTGTACTATTAAACAATCCGTGAGAAATTGAATAGATTTTGACCATGAAAAAATTCTGAACTGATGAAAAGAAGGTGTAGAAGTATGAGAATGATATCAATTTCAGCTGAAATCCTGTAGAACTCCTCAACTGGCTCTGATACCAATTGCAGGATCGGTTTGCTGATCCGAATGAGTCGGTTCAGAGGAATTCCATCAAATACAGGTGCGGAAAACAAGTATTTGATTTAAACACAGCTGAATCTTCACTTTAACACTGATTTGTATTGATATGAACACAAATACAATCAGTTCTCACACCGGCAGCACCTCGGTATGGAAATTTCTCAAATGTTACCTCTTGATTTCGCTTGACCTAGACCTCCTATATATAGAGATTGGGATTTCGCTTGGAATGATCTCAAGCGAAATCTAACATGTTGATTTCGCTTGAGCTGCTTCAAGCGAAATCCTTTACATACACAAACCTTCAAGCGAAATCTTGCTAACTCTTTCTCATTCTCTCGTTCTACGTGCCCTGATCTAATCTAACTAGACTAAGACTCGATACAAGACGAAGTCGACAGATGTAGTGCACCAACAATACAAGTTGGAGTTACCAGAAGAACTTAATGGAGTACATGATACGTTCCATGTATCCAACTTCAAGAAGAGTCTAACACAAGAAAACGTGATCATCCCTGCGGATGAAGTGCATATTGATGACACCCTCCGATTTACAGAACAACCCGTTGAGGTTACCGACTGGAAAGTCAACAAGACCAGGAGGAGCAGTGTGAAACTTGTCAAAGTACGTTGGAACTCTAAGCACAGACCCGAGTACACGTGGGAACGTGAAGACCAGTTCAAAAAAAAGTACCCCCACCTGTTCAAGAAGACTCCTGCGAGAGTTAGTTCAGCCTAAATTTCGAGACGAAATTCTTTTAACAGGGGGAGACTGTGACAACTGGCACAAAACCGGTAATTTCCGTACATTCTAATTATTATTTAATGACTGCAACTATGTGCTTAAATGTCAACATTGTCTGATTACATACTATACAAGTTAATTAATGCATGTTTCATACTACAAGATATTGCTTTATGCATTAATGAACTGCATTGCGTCAAAAATACTAGTAAACTCACCGGTAAGACACATTGTGTCAACAATTCTGCAGAAAATAGTCAAACAATAGAATTGGGGCCTAGGTGTAGGTCCAACGTCAAGAATACATTAAAACCTAAGAGTACATACAAGGGTTAACATATAGACATTTCGGAAGCTAAAATACGCACTGAAAAGCACCCGAAACACACTTTAAACACTGAATTTCATACAATTCAGCATTATGACGAGTTAATGACATGTAAAAACATGACTAAATAGTCCAGAATACTTCCCTAAGTGTCGGGAATTGAAAGGGGCACAAAAGGATACTTAAAGGACACTAAACGATGCAATCTAACACTTTAACGAACCGGTAATTAACCGAACAACCGGACATTACCCGGAACACAAAAATATTACTAGAAGCATTGTTTATTTATTTTTAAGCTAGTTATAGTTCCCGAACACTTAAACATTCTACATAAAGCATCCCACACTTAAAACACTAGGCATTACACTTAACCTCCAATTAAATCACCTACTTACCATCTAAATTACAACTTACCCCCCCCCCCCCCATATGCTAATTCACGGCTCACAAAGGGCCCCACATCAAAGATTTACATAATCTCTTCTAAATCCCCATGAATCTTCTATAATCTTGTGTAAGAGATCTTGTTGTACTTTGGGGGACAAGAGGACCTTTGGATAATAGAAGTTAGAGGTTATAAGAACACTAATCAACTCACCATTTCTTCACAACACAACTCTTCTTCTTCCCTCTCTATACCTTCGGCCGAGCACCCCCATACACCACCATCAATTTTCGATTTTCATTCAAGCCATCCAAGTGTACTCCAAGGTGTTTAGCGAAGCTCGGTGCTCTCGGAATTTGAAGGACCTCACTCGTTTGCTATTATCCTCCACATTTTCCTCATTGTTCATCCCTAGCTTTAAGCTAGTTGTAAGATTCTTGAACACACTTGTTTACTTCCATTTTAGTTGGTTAAAAGATATAACATGATGATTAACTCAAGAACACTAATGAGCATGCACATGAATCTTGAAACATAAAGCTTGTAATATGATGAAATAGTGTTGAAATGATATTGTTTGGTGCATGAATGATATTTCATAGTTGTTTATTAGAGATGATGATGCTAATCTTCATATGAAGCTTGCTAGATTGTGATTAAACACATGATCTAGCAAGATTAAGAGTTGATTATGTGTTTACACAAAGATGATCATCTTCTTGATTAAACATGGACTTGAAGGTAAAATGATTTTAAACAAAGTAAACTAGTGAACTTGTAAATCCAAGATTTATGAATGATTTTCCAAGAAAATCAAGTTTAAAATATGATTTTTAGAAGATCTTGGTTTTTACTTGAACCTACACAATTTATAGTAGAAAAACAAGACTAGAAACATGTGAGAAACAAGAAAAATACAAAAGAAGTATTTTTAGAAAAATCATCCTACAAGTTGTAAAGAACCAAATCTTTTAATAAGATTATTTACAAACAAATAACCATGTTTCTAAAAGTAACAAAACCTACTAAATAGCATGGTAAGTTACTACAAGTTTTTACAAGAACTTCAAGTTCATGATGTAGTGTGATTTACATGATCTAGGCTTATGGTAAGATTTGATTGTGTTGTTGATGTTGTTGATGAGCTAAAAGAAAATAAACACATGCTTTGAAAACATGGGAAACCTCCATTTTTAGGGGAAACTATGTCAAAAAATTTATAAATTTTGACACTTAGAAAAATATAAGTTTTTGAGAAACTTGTTCCCTAAAATGTACCTAAAAATATTTACCAAGGTTTCCCTAATTTTTGTGTTAAGAAATGATGATTTCTTCAAGATTAAAATTGATATTAAGTATGTATATTTTTTAGAAAAATATATATTTATTGATCACTAAATTTTGTGCTAAGTGTATGTAGTATGTATTGCATGTAATAGTGTATTAGGACTTGAAAATACACTAAATACTCCTAAGGAGTGGAAATACAAAAATACACATACAACATACTTAGACAAATACAAGAAAATATATTTATGAAAATATATTACTTGATAGAATAAATAACTTGGACAAGTTATGAACATGAAATGAAGTTGTGGACAAAATACATAATTCGGGTGAAAAATACAAGACACTTATATTTATTGTTGAAGAAATAAAATAAGTAAGACACATAGTTAAAAATATAAATTATTTTTAACACAAGAACAATTACACAAAAGATAGTGACTTGCACTTGTGCGATACAAGTCTAGTGACTAACGTTAATAAAACACGTATAGGTCACGACGCTTTATAAGCAAAACCCGGTGAAGTTTACGACGCAAGGAACGCAAAGTTGTGAGTTCATGCTCTCCCTTTTCTTTAATTGTTTTTGGTTTTATAACTTTGTGGGTGAAATACATGTTACAAATGTTACAATGTTTACAAATGATATGATGGGTACAAAAACTAAGGAAAAACATTCTAGATCATGTCCCGAATAGGGTACCATAAGCACCATTAATCAACGTATACATTCAGACCGCGGAAAAAAAGGTTAGATCTAATGGGTTTCAGGCAACCCCACTCTTGGCCTACTTCTACCAATGAGTGCTTCTGTGTCTCAGTCAAAGTCGACAAAAATGCCTAGGTTTGGTGGCTTCCTATGTCGTGACACATGTTAGTGGCCTTGCAAACCACTAGCGATCTCATATTACAAACATTCATAGTACTCGGTTACAGATACGTTTTACAAGTTACATTCAAACATTCATAGTACTCGGTTACAGATACATTCTACAAGTGACATACCATGTTTTCATTCAAGTATTTAAACATTCAATATAAAAACTGCATGAATTCACATCAACATTATGTTGACGTTTTTTTTCCAAAAACTCACATGTATTTCAGGTAACTAAAGTGGATGTGCGCGCGGTCATACTCTTGCTCTGGATGTCGTTCATGTTATCTTTGAATAAAGTTGTAAACTTTTAAGACAATATGATGTCTTGTGATGTAAACACTTAACTATGCTTTCAGTTCCGTAATGTTATTTGCATTTGAAGTTATTTTTACGAGCATATAGTATGTTTACCATTCGTATGCAATGAGAAACTTTCATGATCACACCGCGTGCTTCCGCCTTAGAAAGGGGTGTGACACTACAAGTTTGAGTACAAGAGTGAATGGGCTCGAAGCGGAAAAAACATGCGGGGGAAGGAGTTTGCCGCAAGGGGAGTCCGCCGCCGTCCCAATATTTCCGCACGGTGAAGGTCTTATGCGGGGACCTGTTGCAGCATGTGGGGAACATGAGGGAGAGGGTGTAACATTGGGGCCCACTATCTTTCAACTAATCATGCCTTTTAAAAAAATGGTTTGGGCTAAAGCACCCCTTATGTTTTTGGGCAAGAGTGTTATATAGGAGAGGAATTGACATGGCACATCATCCTCTCTTGAAATGGAGGAAAATTTTCAACCACCCAATCATGATGTGCTATGTTAATTCAAATCTCATACACTACTCTTGCCTCAAAAATATAAGGGGTGGTCACCACTCATGTTCATGCCCATGGGGTAAATTGATTTTTTTTCTTTTTTTATAAATTATTAATTAATAAATGAAACATAATTTTAATTAAATAAAAGCACATTAAATTTAAAAAAAACAGTACATTAAAATAAACTAACTAAAATTACATTAACTAAATTAAAAAAAAAACATTACATAAAATTAAGGGATTTTTACACATTTACCGCTGCTAAGAAGCCTTATTACATATTTCCCCAACCCCTAAATTGAATTACGTTCATATTTCCTCCTCCTAAAGAAGTCTTATTATATATTTCTCTAATCCCTGAGTTTAATTACATATTTCACCTTCCTAAACCCCATCTATTATATATTTATCCATTTTATTAAAAATACTCTTATCGAATTACTATTTTACCCTTATTGGATTTATTAAATAACTAATTACATATTTCCCATTCTAAAGAATCGTTATATACAAAATATAACTTTAAAAATATGTTTTTTTTTCTTTTTTATATTAACTCTTTATTAATATAACAAAAGTTTGCATCAAATATTTACCAGAGATGAACTAAAAACAAATTGCATCTTGAATAGCTAATGGATTCTTGATTTTTTATAGCTCACCCGGAGAATTTGCATCAAAGGTTATCGATGTGAAAACGTATTCAATGAAGGCTACTGGTTCAAGCAATCAAATTAATGTCTCTGCTTGCTTCATCACGGTCGTATTCGAATTCCTACGAAACAAAGATATAAATTTTATTTCTTCCAATATTCATTAATATATTTACATATATAAATTATTGACTTATTAAATTACCACTAACGATTTTTCAATAGTGCAAATCGTAATATAGATAATCAGATCTGAAATCGAAAAACTATGTTTAGGGTGTTTTCACCATGGTATCATATCGTTTTAAATAAGAAAAAACCATTAGGCCATGTGTAGTCATAACGCCCATTTGTGGGCGTTATGCGACACGTGGCGCGCCACGTCAGCGTGGGGCGTTATGGGGCCTTATGCATTTTAAGCCCGTAGTCATAAAGCCCCTGTCTAATCATTACTCAATTATTAATTTCTAATTTTTTATAATTATTTTCTAACTTTATAAAATTAAAATTCATTTCATTAAATTAAAAAACATTACACTAAAATAAAAATAAAAATAAAAACATTACACTTTTAATTTAATGAAATGAATTTTAATTTAATGAAATGAATTTTAATTTTATAAAGTTAGAAAATAATTATAAAAAATTAGAAATTAATAATTGAGTAATGATTAGACAGGGGCTTTATGACTACGGGCTTAAAATGCATAAGGCCCCATAACGCCCCACGCTGACGTGGCGCGCCACGTGTCGCATAACGCCCACAAAGGGGCGTTATGACTACACATGGCCTTATGCCGCCCACTACGTTCGGACTTGCAAAATATCCGTGATAATTTGTTATCAACATAACGACTAATACCTTTACTAACCATTTCTTTAAAGAGCTCTTGCGCAACATCCCCTTCTTATTTTTTTTTTTTCATAAATGTTAATAAAGAGTTCATATGAAAAAGCAAAAAAAAAAAAAAAAACATACTTTTTAATGTTATATTTTTTATGTAACTGATTTTATTAAAATGAGAAATATGTAATTAGTCATTTAATAATCTCATTAAGGATAAAATAGTAATTCTATAAGAGTATTTTTAATGAAATGGATAGATATGTAATATATAGGATTTAGGAAGGTGAAATATGCAATTAAATTTAAGGATTGAGGAAACATGTAATAAGGCTTCTTTAGGAAGAGGAAATATGTAATTAAATTTAGAGATTGGAGAAATATGTAATAAGGCTTCTTAGGAGGGGGAAAATATGTAAAAATCCTTATAATTAACCTACTAAAAAAATAAAACCATAAAAAATTTAGAAACTACATGGCCAATTATATTTTTTTGCGATCTCACGTTTTCGGGCTAGTGTGATTTCCAACATCTCCGGTGGAACATTGTCGTGTGGCCTGTTAAATGTCCCTAGATCCTTATCAAACCTAATCGATCTCAATGTCTCTCGATGTTCATCCGCCAACTCCATAAATTTTTCCTCTCGTTTCTTTTTAATTTCCACCAACTCTTGTTTCATAAATTTGTATTCTTGGAGCTTGTCGGACATACCAATTGACCTTTCACTCGGCGTTGCGGGTCCTTTATCTTTTTTGTCTTTCTTTTTTTGCCTTCTTGGAGAGGGGTCTACGTTTATGTCGGGTATATCACTAGCAAATTCGGTATTCGGTGTACCCGCTTGGTAGTTACCCGAATCTGATGACTTTCTTTTTTGCCCCAAACTACCACTCTCGTCACCCACCAATGGTACCGGGGCTCATTTCCCGAAGGTTGGTTTTGGTAATCTTTTAGCGTTTGTTTCATGAGCATTGTCACTCCCGCTAGGACGTAAAAAATCCTATAATAAAAATTTTAATTATGTTAAGGTAAAAAATAAGAATATAACAGGGTAAAAAATAAGAAGTATGTAAATGTAAAAAATTATCCTGTTTGATGCCAAAAACCGTTGAATAAGTTCAACTTTGCTTGCATAGCTTTCCATTTCGGACGGACTTGATGAACGGTCCGTGAACTTTCTCCAACGGTTGATGGTTGGGTTGGTACTCACTCGTTCAACCTCGTCTATTTTGCGAACCGCGCCCCCTCGCCTTCGAACCGGTACCTGAAACTTTTTTCTTGCCATCGCCCTTGTTTTATCTATCCATAGTATGCTTTGAGAGTTTGTGAATTGGGTGAAAAAATGGAATGTTAAATGGTAATATCCATAAGGTATTTAATTGTTTTTAAAAAAAATAAAAAAAACCAAACGGCATTATAGCCGTTACCTTCATGTCCAACGGCTACATTCTTCCTCCAACGGTCAAATACGAGAGCGGTGAATATCCCCCGATTTTTGGTCTTGCCGCCCGATGAAGGGGAACGGCGGCGGTGTTCCCTGTGCGGTAAAGTTCACTGCCCTTCACCCCGCTTCCACTCCGTTCACCCTAAGATTCTTATCTAACCAAATTCATTTACTATTCATTTATAAGAATGTTAGGCATCATTACTTGTAAGTTGTGCTAGATATATTGTACAAGTTATTTTCCATTTATCCTTTTATTGGTTTTCTTGGGTGGTGGCTAGGGGTGTCCACGGTTCGATTCAGTTTTTGGGTAAAATCAAAACCGTAACCGAAATTCGGTTTTTGAAAACCGTTCGGGTTCGGTGTTTTCGGTTTCGGTTATTACGGTTTTAACAACGGTTCGGTTCTGTTTTTCGGTTTATTAAACAAATTAAGTTAGATTCAAAAATTAAAAGTATAATTCAAAGTTTAAAAATGTTTCTTAAATGTTTACATTTATGTTAATATATTTAGTCTTTTTTATTAATAGTGTTCATATAAACATAACCGTCTAATCCATTTTAATGTTTTTATTAAGACGTTTTCTTTTATAATACTTTGAAAATCATTTAATTTTTATGTTAAATTTAGTTATTTCTTGTAAACAATGGATAAATCATTTTAATGATACATAAACATGTTATGTTCTTATTATAAATACTTGACAATCAAGAATAAAATTAATAATAATTCTTAGTATCGTGGATTAAACACTTAAACAACTTAAACATAAAAATATATGGATTTGACATACTATTATAACATATCGGTTCGGTTCAATTATTTTCGGTTATTGAAAATGGTTATCCGAAAACCGAACAAAAATTTTCGGTTATTAAAAATCTAAAAACCGAACCGTCGAATCAGAAATAAGGAGATGTTGAGTGCATAATGAGAGAGGGGGTGGTCCTATGAGGCAACAATAACCCTCAACCAGTTTTCTGGCGAGATGGTGTCGGTGCTTAAGTGCTCTGATGATGAGGTTTTGAGATGGTGGGGTTGGAAATAACTTTTAAGAATTTGGACACAGTTGAGGGGGTTACATATACAGATACATATTATATATGTATGTAGGTATAACCTCGTAAAAAGAGATTTATATAAACATTCTTGGAAGACTTGGGGATATGTTATACAACATTTATGAAATCAAATATTGAAGGAAAAGTTGAGTTTAAAAGCGTGAGAAATAGATGAAGGTTTTGGGGAGAGATAAATATAGTGGGTAACTAGGGATGTTTAAACATATAGGTAAGCAACAACTCTTTTATCGAATAAAAAATTAACTTTGGTAAAACCTTTTGTTTATTACCATCACAGCCACCGTCAAAAACACCACCAACCACTATAAAGTAAATTATAATCTTATTTCAGTTTTTACTTGATATATAATAAATAGTAATTTAAAACATGTTAATCTATACTTAAAAGAAGATAGATTAATCCCAAAAAAAATTTTATTATTATATATGCTTTGAGGTACTTTTTTAAGAAAAAAAAGAAATACGTAGACATGAAAGGAACACATATCACAACAAAGGCGAAGTTGGTATTCCTGGTATACGTTACACCTAAATTTGTAAGCCCTAGCCGCAACGCGGCGGGGCTTACATCTAGTTATTATATAAATATATGTTTAATATATTAATAAAAAATATATAAACAGAAAACTCTTGCAATTAAATACAAGTTATTATGTCTCCAAAACCAATTTTGTCTGTTTCTACTTTCTAGTGCGTAATTGAGTACTGCAAAAGCCCATACCACTGAAAGGCCACAAGTTTTAAATCAGCCCATTTATTATTCGGTTTCAGTCTAACCCGAGAAACTGACCAACTAAAAAATGAATGTTACAACTTACAAATGGTCCGACCCTGCTGATTTTTTTCTTTAAAACTTTTAGCCTATATAACTTATATATTCAATCTAAAAAAATTAACACCCTAGCTCATTTAATCAAAAGCCCAATCAAACTAGTAACCCACTAACCAATTAAATCTACTTAACCTAAAGCCCAATAAAATTCTCTAGTCCTAAATCCTATTTAACCATGGTTCCATAAGCTTCTTCAAATTAGCTTATATAAGCTAATAAGCATAAGTTTAAAAAGCTAAACCAAACACCAAACAAAGCTTATTTTGTAAAAAAGCTAAAAAAAGCTATAAGCTTTGTTAAAAAAAGGTAGGCCAAACACCCCCTTAATCTGCTGCTGCTCTGCTCGACTGTTTACTAGGTAACCAGGGGTGACAAGCTGCAATTCGAAATGTGAAGTGTGAAGTGCTCGGTTGTGGGTTATGGCAAAGTGACAGACGACAAGCTGCAATTCGAACAGGTTTGTCGGGAGTTGCAATGATACTCGTCCTCTCTCTTAAAAAAAATTGTTTTTTTTTTTTTTGTGTAAAAATGGTAACTTGAATGATTGAAGAAATTTTCGATATGGAGTTTTTATTGTTTGACCCGTCCCGAATATAAAACCCGACCCCCCTCTTTAAAGTTCAAGATCGCCACTGTACATGTATTCATCTATACTGATTTTTATACAAATTCATATTATTTTTTACGGGGACTAATGTTACATATCTTAAAAACCAAAATTAAATAATAACTTATGTATAAAAACTATTTAATCTGTCTAACTTAATTCGTTAATTAATTTGTTCCAAAATTATACAAAACAAAAATCGTAACTATCAATAAAATCAATAATGGTTAATATTTTTCCGAGTGTTTTAAGTGATATAGTAATAAAATCAATAATGGTTAATATTTTTCCGAGTGTTTTAAGTGATATAGTAGTTAAATGGGGTCTGTGAAAGAGCTGGGACACATCTACAATCATTGTTAAAGGTTAGCAGATGCATTCCTTCTATTTTCATTCTTATTTTTTAGTAACAGTGTATATGTACACACTCATTTGACCTTTGGAGAATCCAATCATATGGATTAGTTTCAACTTAATTGATTTGAATTTGGATATATGTGTATTGTGTCCGTTTATTAACCTTCTAATTTTCTTACATAAAATTTGATCTTAATTGTTAATAATCTACTAATTTTACACTCTGATTCAGGCCAGTGAGTACCTGATAAACCAATCACCAACTAACGCTTCACGTAAATAACAGAAATGCATATGCTTCCACCAGTTCCCTGTAGGCTGTAGCCCAATTTTAATACTTCATGAGAAAAAAAAAAATCTAGTGCACATCCTTCATCTGATGATCAACAAAATAACCCAGAAAGAGACTTTTTTGACAGTTTCTCTGCAAGCTTGTTGATTAAATGTTGATGTCAATCCTTAATTTCATATTTTGTATTTCTTAATTATGTGCTATATAAGTATAAAAACTTTAATTATTAGGATTGACATAATGCTCTAAATATATCTTTTTTTTATGGGATGGTCTATAAAGAAAGAGCTGGTATTGTGATATCTTTGTACCCTTTGGTCAATTCCTATTGTGGACCACTAGATTCGTTAAGACAAAGTGATGACAAACCAAAGTATTTAATGCCAAGATTTTTAGCACATCTGTGTAAGTTCTTGAAATAACTTAACGATTTCTACCCGTTTGTCTATTACTCTATTCAAAACACTCATGTTCTAATGCCTTACAAATATAAAAGCACAATAACTGTATTAAGAAGCACAACTGCACAATAGAATAGAAGCATTGCATTTAAAAGGAAACTAATTATTTATAGTAGATAAGAAATTCTACAATTACCTCAATTTTAGAGGATCACCCTCCTTCCTCTTCCTCTTTTCATCTTTAAAACTCTTAACCACGTCTTGAACGTATATCTTGTCCATGTTTACTTCACAAAACATGAAACCTTATCTCTCCATTGCTTCTTCCACAACAACACTCCAATAATACCCCAAAAACCTGTTGCAAAACCACATGTTATGTCCACGTAAAACCATACCTTCTTTGGCTCATTAGCATTTTCGTATTTCTTCTTGCTTGTTTTGTTTTCATGAGGAGACCATTTCGTTGGCAGTGGTGCACCACACAGATATATGTTATCAGCATATATTGATGGATCTGAAAGGGTCTGCAACTGATTTCCTATTGGAATTTGTCCTGACAAGTTGTTGTGTGACAAATTCAAGTAACTCAAGAAATTCAAAGCTGCCATACTTTGAGGAATCGTCCCGGTCAACTCATTTGTTGATAAATCGAGAGAATTTAATGACTTCAAGTTTCCAATGTTTTTTGGAATACTCCCACTAAAATGATTATGAGACAAATTGAGACCTATTAAGGCTTCAAGTACCATTAGCGCTTCAGGTATTTCTCCAACAAGTTTATTGCTTGATAGATCCATGTTTATGACGAATTTCAGGGTTTCTCTATAGTCAAGTGCAACACCTTTGAGGACCTGCATCATACTTCCATAATCTAACACATTCATATAAGAGCCATAATACGAGTCGTCTTTCATGCCAATCAACTCTCCAAAACAATGAGGGATGGATCCTATTAAGTTGTTGTGTGCCAGATCCAAAATTCGAAGTTGTTGAGTTTTGCATAAAGAGTGAGGAATTCTTCCGGTGAAATTGTTATTATGCAACCGCAAAGCAATTAAGCTTGTAAGATCTTCACCAATCCATTCGGGTATGTTTCCTGAGATTTTGTTCTCACCCAAATCCAAGAATGACAACATTGAGAAATACCCTAGATCTCGAGGAAGCTCTCCATAAAAGTTGTTGTCATTCAACTGTAACCATCTCAAGGATGGATTAAGGCCTAAAGGACTCGGTATGACACCAGACAACCTATTTGAACCAAGTAGCATCACACTCAAGGACATATTCCATAGGCAGTTGGGAATTTTCCCAGTCAACCTATTTCTCGATAGATCAAGAACTTGCAAATTTGTCCATGTGCACAACCATCTTGGAATCAACCCTTTGAAAAGGTTATCTTTTAAAAGTAAGATACCTCGTGGAGGAAGGTTAGTCAAAGAACCGGTTAGTTTGTTGTGAGAGAGATCTATGACATTTATGATGGGTAGGAGGCGGAACCATGTGGGAAGAGATCCAGAAATGCTAGCATTGGACAACACTAACACCTTAAGTTTCCTTTGAGTTCCTAACCAACGTGGAAACCCATCTTCAATTTTGCAAGATCCAAGTCTGACGACTTTTAATTGGAACGGAGGTGTCCACTCACGTGAAATATTGAAAAACAAATTATTAAAACTTGCATCCAAGTACCTCAACGTTGAGAGGTTAATGAAAAGTTCTTCGGTAACCATTCCTTGTAAATGGTTGTTAGAGATGTCTAAAAGATAAAGTTTGGTGAGTTGCCCAATTGAGTTTGGAATAATCCCATTTAACAAATTGGAAGACAATGAAAGCACTCTTAACGAAGCGAGCCTTCCTATAGATACAGGGATCGGGCCTGTCAATTTATTGAACGATAGATCTAAGCCTCTTAAATTGGTCAATCTTCCAATGGATTCTGGAATTGAACACTTTAATCTATTCATATTTAAATCCAAAATCTCTAATGCATTTTGAGGGCATTTGGATACATTAGTCGATGAGCCAATCATTTCTCCTTCAAGAGTGTTGCCTGAAACAATCAATTCTTTAAGGTGACAGTGTCTCCAAATTCCAACATCCTCAATCTGCCTAAAGTTATTCCAAGAAATATCAAGCCTAAGAAGGTTAGGCATGACAGAAATTGGTGAATCCAACATGTTATCTGACAGGTCAAGGGATAATAGGGAACTCATGTTTGTTAAAACAAATGGAAATTTGCCTTTAATTTCATTTGAGCTAAGGTCTAAGTGCTGGATGTTAGAATGTGTACTAAAATTAAGATTAGCGGGAGAAAGATTCACCTTCTGGAGCCCACAACTTGACAAACGCAGTTCCAATACAGAAGGTAAAATGCTCAACAACTTTTCAAAGCTCCATGCCATACTAACATCATTCCATGAAAGATCAAGGAGTTCTAGGGATGTCATGTTCAGAAATAAGAATAAGCGAGAAGTGAAATCATTTTCACTAAGATCCAGGTGTTTGATGTTGGAAAGTTCTCTACTGGAATTAAGATGATGGGAACCAAGATGAGCCATAGAAAGTCCACATCCAGATAATTTTAGCTTCAATAATGCAGGAATCGTATACAGTAAGTTGTCAAAATTTTGTGTTCTACTAAGATCCACTCCACTCAAGTCAAGATGCTCGAGTTTTGAAAGGCCAGAAATCCATGTCATATCATGCGTCCTTATTTGTTGTGAGCCATATGAACTGAGATCAAGAACCTTCAAATTGGAAAGGTTTCCAATTTTATGGGGAATCTGACCGATGAATCCTGCACCAGAGAGATTGAGATAACTAAGTTGTTTTAAGGATCCAATGAACTCTGGAATTTTGCTTTGTTGAAAATCATTCCCACTCAAGTCTAGATGTTTCAGATTCTCCAACTCTGTCAGACAAGAATTCACCTCATCACCAACCAAGTAGTGGTCATAGTCTTCAGCAAACAAGTCACGGTCTCGATCTAATGAGTAGTCGTCTTCCTTGACATGTCTTCTGAAATAAAGGCTGACAACCCTTCCGGTGGCATTGTCACAACCGACTCTTTCCCACCTACAACAATCATCGTTAACCCCCCATGATGAAAGCAATCCATGGTTATCTTGGATGCTGTGTTTGAACTTGACAAGAGCTAGTCTCTCTTGATCCGAACAAGAAGCAGTTGTGAGATTTCCAACCCCCGCACACTTATGTGCCATCGTCACTAAAAAGATACATATGAAAACTAAACGGATTCCCAAACCCCAATGAGTATTTCCCATGTATCAATCCTAAATTACTTTACAAAAACTGGTGAAATGAAACGAATGGTTATGTTAAACTAGTTTATTAATATATAGCCCAAAATGGAAGAGTTGGAACTCATTGTGCTCTATTTTTAATGAACCTTGGGCTATGACTGACTTAAAAGTTATGGTTGACCTGAAGTCTTCACACCTACGTGGTCCACAAGTTTATGCTAACGTATTTAAGGGATCATTATATGTAATAACAAAGTAATTTCCTAAGTGGTCCATAAGTTTTATGCTAACATATTGAGTTAATTGCCAAAATCATTCCTGAGGTTTGGGTACATTTGCCATTTTCGTCCAAAATGACACGTCTGTACCAAATTGCCCCCAACGTTTGTAACTTTTTGCCATTTTCATCCAAACCACTAACTTAGTTTATTTTTTCTGTTAAGTTGATGATATTTGGATGAAACTGACAAATATAAAACCACAGGGACGATTTTGGCAATTTCCTCAAACTCTTTTAAATTTCTTTTATTTAATTAATTTTGTTACATATATAATAAAAAAGAATATACATGCAATTTTTATATGAAAAAAATAATAGCTTTGTCACATAATTTTAATAACTAGTTAATTTTTCTATTAAGGCGAAGGATGTTTATAAACTAAGACATAAATTAATTTCTAAGTTTTTATATAGATCAGTTTTATAAAAATAAAATCTACTTAAACCTCTAAATTTTATAAAACTAAAATGCTAGTGACCTTTTTGAAAAAGGTCAAATAAAAAAATCTTATCATATGTACCAATTTTGCAATTCATCTTCTACTCTTTTAAATTCGCTCCTAAGACCATGTGTAGTGGTAGAAGGTTATAAAGCCCCCACCATCGGGCATTATACGACACGTGGCGTCCTAGTCAGCAAGGGGGCATTATAGCAAAAGTGGTGTAGTGGTATAATGCCCCATAATGCCCCATTCAATCATTTCACAATCATTTCACAATTATTTTTTTTAATTTAAAACATAAAAAAACTTCATTAATTTAAAAATAAAATTACATTACTTGAAATAAAAATAAAAAAAAACTGGAAAAAAAAACAGAAAATAAAAAAAATAAATAAATAAAAAAACAGAAAAATAAAAAAACAGAAAATAAAAAAAACACAGAAAAAATAAAGTTAAAAAAAATAACATGATCTAGAGTCCATATTTTTGTCGAATTTTTTGTTGACGCATTTGCGCAAGGATCAACGCGTCGCCTTGGAGGTGGTCGATCGATTTGGACAAAAACTCAATGTCCTTTTCCAACAGAGGATGATGTTTTTGACCTTTTAGCCCGACGTCTACTACTAGACGTCATTGGATTAACTACCGCCCACTTTGGACTTTTTCGTAGTAGCTCCCAACACTTATAGTACGTGAAAGGGCATTTTGTCCTCTCGAACTCCTCCAAAGACTTCGTTAAAACCCAAACGTCACCTTCACCGCTCGGGCGATTATCGTAGTTACGTTGGAAGACTTCTTGGAACGAATGACACTTGTTGTTGATGTCGGACCATTTGCTAGAAATGGAGTCTTTGTCCCGATGTTCGCCTTGACCCCACGTGCTAAAGAAGAGTGCACGAACCCTATCCCAAAAAACCGGGCCCGTTTGAAAGTTTGCTAAAAAAAAAAAGTTGTTTGTTAAAAAATAAAGTAACAAAATAAGTAAAATAATATTTATATAAAATAGTTACCGGTCTCTTCGTCCTCCGAAATGTCGACAAACGCCCGAGTCAACGTGTATTCCTCTTCCTTTGTCCATTTGATGATATTTTTTGTACGCCGCGGTGCGTCCTTATCCTTCTTCTTATGCGACCTTTTGCCGCGTTTCGATGTTTCTTGCACCGGTTCGGGTTGCGTCTCTGGTACGATTTCCACATCGGGTTCGGCTTCGGGTTGTAACGGTTGAGACCCGCCGGCTTGACCATAGCCGAAAGTGGGAGGAACAAACGGAGGGGCGCCACTCAAGTAAGCCGCGTAAGTTAAAAAGCTCGGGTCCATGTCTTGGAAATTGTACGGGGTTTGCGGTTGGGTTGTGTTCGGGTTTGCGGGTCTAGCGGGGACACCAAAAGGAGGGCGGTATGGATGCATGATTGTATAAAAATTAGAAGAAAGTGGGTTTTTTTTATAAAAGTTAGAAGAAAGTGGGAGAGATGGTGAGTTTTTGTATAAAAAATGGTGTGAATGTGGGGTATATATTTATAGTTGGAATATTTTAAATTAAAAAAAAATAAAATAAAGAAAGTTACCGTTTGAGAACGGTCAAAAATAGTGGGCCCCATGTCAATTTAAGCGTTATTTTAAAAACGCCGGGACGATTTTTTTTCGAAAATAACGCCCCAAAACGCCCCCTGTAATGGGGGGATGGGCGTTATAGGGCGTTTTCGGGCAAAAATTTTTACAAAAAACGCCCCACTACGGACGGTCTAAGGAAAAACAAAAGCCAGTGCCCCCCCCCCCCCCCCTCAAACAACGTATCGTTACCAAACCTTAAAGTTACCCACCAAATTGTAATTATAATGCTATGAACCAAAAGTTTCTTTACTCAAGCCACTCATAATAAGTATTAGTTAGTTACCCTCATAATCTTAAATAAATAAATAATTTATTTCTACCAACATATTTCCTAGGTGCTCAACACATTTAAAAAATATGTAACGTTTTACAATTTTTTTCTATCTCTACAACTGATAAATACTAAAAGTTGTAATCGATTGTTATGTGTTGCACACCAATGACGTTTTCTCTTTATAAAATTAATTTATATAAAGAAGATGTAAATTAATTTATGTCTTAATTTATAAAATTTAAAACATCATTCACCTTAACAGAAAAAATAAACTGAGTTAGTGATTTGGATGAAAATTTATAAAAATTATGTGACAAAACTATTAATTTTTTTTTCTAAAAACTACATTTATATTCTTTTTTATTATATATGTAACAAAAATAATTAAATAAAAGAAATTAAAAAGGGTTTGAGTAAATTGCCAAAATCGTTCCTGTGGTTTTATATTTGCCAGTTTCATCCAAATATCATCAACTTAACAGAAAAAATAAATTAAGTTAGTGGTTTGGATGAAAATGACAAAAAGTTACAAACGTTGAGGGCAATTTGGTACAAAAGTGTTATTTTGGACGAAAATGGCAAACGTGCCCAAACCTCAGGGATGATTTTGGCAATTAACTCTTAACATATTTTTTTGTGCACCATAAGTATTGTTTACAATCTAATTGTTCCGTCGGATTGTTGGTTCCAGACTTCCAGAGTATAATATCTTTTTGTTATCCTATGTTTCTTCAGTGGCATGGATATTGGGCATCAAAGGGGTTAGCCTTATTTTAAACTACTTAGGAGAACTTGTTTTAAATGGACCTTCGTCCGTCCAGGAATCCAACCAAAACATCGTCTTCGCTCTATTCCCAACGGTGCTCGATAACTTTATTGCTATATTTATGCCTTTTTTCATAAAATCCTTTTCTATAGAAACAATGTTCTTCCACAATCCCGTCACTTACTTTTTACACGGGATAGAAGTTGTCAGTCTTGTTGTGTTCTTGTGTATTGCTTTTATAACCTCCACCCAAAGTTGCCCTGGATCTTGTTGCATCCGTCATATCCACTTCAAAAGTAAGGCTAAATTCATTTCCCTGATACCCCCTACCCCGAGGCCTCCTCTTCTTCGCTCCTACAATTTTCTCCCATCTCACCCATCTAATCTTGTTCAACCCACCGCTACCACCCACAAGAATTTTCGTCTAATACCCTCGAGCGTTTTCACTACCAATATTGGCGCTTTGTATAGTGAAAGAAAGTAGTTTGGCAAACTTCCTAGAACCGACTTTGCAAGTGTCAACCTACCCGCAAAGGATAGTAGCTTCACTTTCCAATTTGATAACCGTTTGTTAAATACGGCAATCGCCTCCTTCCAATTAATAATTCTATTCATACTTGCTCCTACTTTCATACCAAGATAAGTGAAGGGAACCTTCTAGGCCTACAATTTATCATGTTTTCCATACGGTCCACCTCCGCTATCCCTTTCCTAACACCAAACAAGTTACTTTTCGTTTGATTAACCTTCAAACCGGACAACAAATAAAAGCAACGTAGGATTCTTCTAATGCTCTTTAAGTTGTTTTCCTCCCATTCCCCCAAGAATATTGAGTCATCTGCAAACAACACGTGTGAATGTATGGTCCGTCGTTAGGTAATTTAATACCGTTGAACAAACCCACTTCCGCCGCCTTGGTCATGCCCTTCCGTACCGCATTTTCCATCCCCTCCAACCCCAACCATGAGTTGAAAAACCAGAATGGCAATTGTAACTTTCCGTATTTTTTATTCTTTTTCATTTTATTTTGAGTCGTATCTTATCTACAATCCTTTGTAATTCAAAAATTGATCATAATGGAAACTATATTTTATATCATTTTTTTAGTCACACTTGCATAATACGTAAACAATCATGAAATACACATTTTGATTAAAAAACCAAGCCGTACATCGAGATTATATTTTCTCGGAATGATATTCATACATGTTTTATTATTATTCATGCTTGCATACACTTAAAATACCTTAAACATGCAAAACAATGAGTTTTAGCTTAAAAAATAACAACTAACTCTTTCTAACCCCCAACTAACTCATTTAATGCCTCAACCAACCACTTCAAACCCCCCAACCAACTTCTTCTAACCCTCAACCAACTCATTTAATGCCCCAACCAACTCCTTCTAACCCCCAACCAACTCTTTTAATGTCCACATGGATACGATTCCACTCGATCTCCCATCTGCATCAACTTTCTCATATTCTAGCGATGTATTATCCCAAAATCGCCTAATCTTATTTTCCGCCAAGTTCCTTAATTGTGTTTCCTGTAGTGCCTGAAACGACACGTTGAAATCCCTAATGACCTTTGTTACTTTCCTTGCTCCCCCAGCCCCCTTAACGTTCAAAGATGGCCAATTCATCATGCCCTTGCATCCTCCTGTTCGTCGACGATTGCTTGCTAGACCTGGTCCTGAATACCATCCAGTTCAATTCCGAGCACAAACCCAACTCTCTTGGTTTCAACAACCTTATCATTCGCCTCCTTTTCAGAACAAGGATGATCTTGATTTTCCGGAATCACCGTCCAAGTCGACTGGTTTTCTTCTTCCCAATTGTAACACCTCAATATTTTAGATTGAATCCTAGCGTGACACGTGTCTAGAAACCTTCCACATAATTCACAATGTTGAATGGAAGGATTAAAAATCATGAAAATATTATGTATTTAAAGTTGAGGGGCTAAATCTGCCTAGAAGGCAAATTTTAGAAATTTCTGAGGTCCCTTACGGACCGCAAGAACATACTCTTACAGTCCATAAGCCATACCCGTTACGGTCTGTAAGGGGAACGTTGACAGCAAAAATCTTGTTGGACAACAGCCTTTCTTCAACACTTGACACCTATTCAACATCTTGCCACATTAAATATCATGGTGACACTCAAGTGACACTAATCCTCTCCTTATCATTCCTAAGAACACTTGTCAACATCTTACGAATCTTGGATTAGTATAAATAGCTCACTAGTTTCACAAAGCTATTCACACCGTTCTTTTCTTTATCTCTATCACATTGGAATAGCTTCTCTTCATAGAGGCCTCCTTTCCTGAAGTTCTAAGCTAAACGATGAACCACGAGCTGACTTGAGCTTTTTACGAATTGAGCTTGACCTTAAAATTTCAACCTATTATATATAAGCGAGCTAAGCCAAGTTGGCTCTCCTTGTTTACACATCTAAGGAGAGGTGATAACGATGGCGGTTGTAAAAGGGTGTAGGAGATTCTTATTTCTTAGATCTAATGTGTTCGGTTCGTCAGATTCAGTGGAATTAAAATCTGAATTCCAACTCTTATATTCACAGAATTTGTTGGAATCGGGTTCTCAATTCCAATCTTCATGTGTTTTGTTAACAAGGGAATTGAAATTGGGCATGACATCCTTTAAATTCCTTTCACTAAAGGAATTGGAAATCCTTCGGGCATGAACTCTTTCAAATTCCTTCACTAGAGGAATTCAAAATCCTTCCTAAATGTGAAGGAATTCAAGTAAATTTATTGGAATCTATGACCAATTGACGTTGCCGCATCTGCCACCCTGTCACCATCAATTATGCTCGTCCTCTGATCATCGTCTTGACCCGAACCATCCGGGCAACGACCCGCACCGTTTCGGCCCGCACAGGGTGGTGGGGGGCGGTGTGATGATTCCAATTCATTTGACAACCAAACATATCAAAACTGAAATTGAGATTCCAATTCCAACAATTTCCGATTCTTATTGGATTGTTTAAATTCTAAATCCAATTCCTTTACAAATTCAAATTCCAAAACATTTCGCAAACCAAATGCACAATTCTTTTAAAATTTGGAATGAATGTTGAGTTCCTTTGAATAAATGAATGTGTGGGAGTTCATTGTGATTCGAATTTCAATTATGTCCATTCCACAAATAAAAGTGTTATAACTTGAATTTCAATTCATGGGAATTATGTGAATAAAAAAGGTTAGCAATTAAATTCGTAGTCCAATTCTGTTTAAAATGAACCAAACCAACCCATGCGCACCCCTAGTTTACATGGGCAAATCCCCCCCCCCCCCCAGATCGATCTGTATAAAATCCTAAAGTTAATACTTTTCACCCTTAAGTTGACAATTTATGATCTTTTAGTACAATTTTCACAATAACTAAATCAAACCTATGCCAACAAACTAAATCTGAATTCAACATTATAATTTAAAATATTCACACTATAATATACTAAAATTATGAGGAGAAACGCACGAAGAAAGGGTGGAAGCAGTCGACATGGAAACATAAATAAATAAATAAAAACAATAATAATAGGAAAGTTCATCATGGGTAGACTATGGCGAAGCCTTGGCGTCGTGTAGAACCGTCAACATCAATCCAGCAAATAAGGATGACAAAAGAACTCGAACCAGATAGGAAAACCCAAAACCGGATGAGTAATGGGACGTGACGTTAGCCCATGGGATTAGTTTCAAACAAATTTGACAGGTATGAGACAGATATGGTTTTATCTGAACACATTTACTTGCATGAAAACCAAATATATTAATACATTATACAATCTTACAAAATTCTAATATAAACATGTTCAAGCCGTTAGAAACTTGAAATTATTAAAATTATAGAACTATAAGATGGATAGTTGAGAATTTGATATTTCGGGATTTCGGCTTATGGGCATTAAAGCCTGTAATTATAACCAAACGAGAATATAAGCTGATATGTAGCTATAACCATGAACCTGATGGACAATAGGTACGGTGTTTGACGGGTATGAGACACGTTTTATAATTGGGTATGGAAATGTGGTTTCTAAAACCATCCCATTATTAATTTATTATCCCTAACAGCAACTTGATTTCCATTTGATTTTAGTTTTTTAGTCATGTGAACATCGGTATAAACGTTATAAATTGGTGCCAAAATTTAGTTTAATTGAGGAGATAACCTTAACAGTAGCCTAAGCTTATTTTCAAACAAAAACCTATGACCGATGACACCATGGTCTGATAAGCATGGTTTTATTCATTGACGATGATACTTGTTAAGTCGCTTTGTTTTGGAGCAGATAGCAATGACCCGGGGTTGAACGAGGTATGTGTTGAGAGACGACACTACAAGCGAGTAGGCAAATTCTAGAGAGGTTTTGATTTTATTATAAAAAGTTAGTGAAACCCGATGAGATAGTAATTTACTAGGTTCAATTGGGAGTGGAGGAGACGTTCGTTGACTCTGGAAGAAAATTTGGAGCTGGAGAGTCTTATACAACTAATTGATGGAGTCGAGGTCAATACGGGTCGGGATAGTTGGAAATGGGCTGATTCTGGATCAAATAATTTCTCGACTGGAAGTGTAAAACAAATGTTATTTGAGGCCTCGAATGGTCGTGGGATGTCTTATTTTGTCTGGAGTAATTGGGTTCCTAAAAAGATTTGTATTGTAGCATGGAGAGGGTTTCTAGATCGGCTCCCAACGGCCAATGCTCTAGGCAGGAGGAAGATTCAAGTTTCCTCTCCTTTGTGTAAATTTTGCGGCATATATAATGAAACTGGAGAGCACCTATTTACAGGATGTCCGATTACGTTGGAGGTTTTGGCAACTTATTGCTTTGTGGTGTAATGTCCCAGGTTTTTTTTTTTTTAGTAAATTACAAGTTTTGTCCTTTATCTTTATACCAAATTTCAGACGGTGTCATTTACCTTTAAAATTGATAAGTTTTGTACTTAATGTTTCTAAATGTTACACGGTTTGTCCTTTAGCACTAACCTAGTTAATTTTTATTGTTAAATTAGATAGAAGAAGGGTATTTTAGTCTTTATATTTATTTGTTTAAAGATAATTTAATAAATAAAACAAACATCATCATTTTCAGTCATCTCCAGCCCATTTTCCATTTTCCCCAACTTATACCAACCAAAACCCTAGTTTTTCTCCCCTTTCTCTTGGTCACATCTCTCTCCCAGTTGCCACCACTACCCAACATCACCATCTGCCACCCACCATCAGAAACCAACCACCACCTTCAATTCCTTGCCACCACAATCAGACACAACCGGAATCAACACAACAAACACTGTCTCCCACATACCACCACCACTACCCACACCATTGGTAACCGCCATCGCCACTCCTACACCACCCACCACTGCAACCACCATTCCTGTCAACCTCCACCACCATAATTCACCCTCCCTTCTGTCAACACCATCAGCACACATTACACACAAACAATAAAACTAAAAACCACAATAAGACCTTTACAATCCTGAAGTTTGAGCACACCTCTCCCAACTGTTGAATATGGGGCGTCTGTTATTGTGGTTTCCGGTTGTGGTCAACAGATCTGAACAAGATGAACAAGAAGTGAACAATGTATTAATCCTTGAAAACTGGAAACCCTGCACGAATCTCATCTTCGAGTAATGGTTCGTTGATGTATTTGTTCTTGTTCGGTGACATCTGTCATAGCGATTTGGTAGATTTGGGGGTGATTAGGTGGTGGGTTTTTTATGGGTTCAGTGCAATCTATTGGGAAATTTGGGGAATTTTGATGGATTTTGTGCGGGTTAATGGACCTTTATTATTCTGGTTGTGGGTGTCAATTGAATGATGTGGTGGTGCGTCGGGCATAGTGATCGGAGCAAGATTGACAGCTAAGGGCGGTGGCTGCACTTGAGCGAGAATGAGAGGGGTGTAGAGAGGGGGGGGAGTGGTGACAACGACTATGGAGGTGGAGGTGAAGGGGATGGCGGCGGTGGTGGTGGGGAGTGGTGACAGCGGTTGTGGAGGTGATTGTCTGCAACTTATGAAGATGGTGGAGGTATTTATTTTAAGTTAATTACACAAATTTCCCTAAAAACAAAATTACAAAAATGCCCTCATGTGCCTTGCACATGATCAGATTTAACAAAAAATATTAACTTGGTTAGGGCTAAAGGACATAACGTGCAGGATTTTGAAACATTAAGTACAAAACTCATCAATTTTAAAGGTAAAGTACAGCGTCTGTAATTTGGTACAAACATAAAGGACAAAACTTGTAATTTACTCTTTTTTTTTTTTTTTCATGTACGGGATCTATTGATGATGCACTCTACAGTTATGGATGGGGTTCGGTCTCGGAAGGCGTTATATGAGGTAGTTCTAACGGCCATTTGGAGCATTTGGAGGTTAAGAAATGAGATTGTTTTAGCCAAAAGCAGGTTTCGGTTCGCGCAATTATGGAGGAGACAAAGGTTATGAGTTTTCTGTGGATCAAAACAGGGCTAAAATGGTGGATATGTCTTGGGACTCTTGGTGTAGGTTTGATACGGCAAAGATGGGATAGTGTTATTGTTTTGTTTTGGGGTTGTTTTTTTCGGATTTCTTGTTTGGTGTACTCGGACTTTTCTTGCTAGTCCCTTGCTAGCTTTTGAAATATAATTGTTTTGTTAACCGTTAAAAAAAAAAATAGTTGCACGATACTACGATAGGTACATAATTACATAAGCTTTTGACATGTATATTAAAAACTAAGATGCCTAACCCACAAATGATGCCTTTGGTGGCGTATCTAAGAGAGGCATGAAAAAGAAAACACCGATAGAAACCCAAAGACTAAATTATATAAAACTTTGTCAAAAGTTACTTAAATGTCTTTCTCAATAAATTTCTCATTTTAATAATATAACTAATAATGTCATCCAAAATAATAATGTATGATTCAAAATAATATTTAATCTATCAACCAATGCTCATAGTCATAGCCGAATCCAAATTCAGTGTTTTGAGGAAACAACTAACGTGTAGTTTGCGGTGGTGATTCCGTCGGACCCACTACCGAATACCAACTCATATTATAGTTTTTATTTTTTTTGAATGTGAATTTCAATGTACAGGACCTTAGGTCATCGGGTTCATGTCGAAGACATTCCCCCGTCAGCCCCGCTCTTCCGGACGCGATGTTCGATCGGGCCCCGGCCGTTGCGCAAGCTGACTTCCGCCCGGAAACCATACTGCCCCCACACGAGAGACTCGCTGGGGTAACAGCTGGGTAAAACCGGGTTGCCCTCAAGACCGCATCATGCCTCGGTAGGATACGATCTATCATTGGGACGTCCCCCTAAAACCACAAGTGGGAGTCGAACCGGCGACCTCCAAGGAGGAAGCCGGCCGACATAACCCCATGGGAATAACCCACTGGGCTAAATATTTTAAAGCTTATTTTTTGAATGGATAACAACTAGATCTAACTCATTAGACAGCGCACACAATAACGGTTACCCAACTGCTTTTCCAACCACCTTACCCATTCCTAATTATTATTCTACTCTCCCCCACTCCCTAAAATATCTTCTATTTCCAACAATTTAAAAAATAAAAAAATGCTTCGTTTTTAATATATTTCTAAAATATCTTCTAATTTTTAAAATTATTATCTATAACTGGCACCCATCATTGGTCAATTCTTTTTTAATTAAGGGGCTGTTTGGTAGCATCTGAATGACATTAAGAGGCTACCTCTTAATGAAATCATTTAAAAGTTTAACAAAGATAATGTAGAAGAATGTGACATGTGATGGTTTACCATTCAGATGTTACCTCTTATCCAGTCAGACATAAGGTTTCCTCTTATTCATTCAGACATAAAGGCCACAAATGATTTCATTAAGAGACAACCTCTGAATGGATTAAGAGGCTACCAAACAGCCCCTAACTTTCAAACCTTAGGTTTGTTAATATACCTGTTTAGCCTCTTTATTTTTTTTAAGTTTTCTTTTTATTTGTTAACTTTGTTTATATGTGTGTTTAGTCCCTCTGCTTTAACTTTGATTATGTACATGTTTAGTCCCTCTACTTTTGTTCTTTTAAGTAATTGACTATCGTTTTTTGTATTTTATTTTTAAACCTTCAACTCCGCTAATATACGCGTTTAGCCCCCTCGGTTTTTAGAAAAAAAAAAGTTTTCTTTTTATTGGTTAACTTTGTTTATATACGTGTTTAGTCTCTCTGCTTTAACTTTGGTAGTATACATGTTTAGTCTATCTACTTTTATTCATTTTAGTATTTCATCTTTTAGCATTTTTCTCTTGTTGAAGTTACGAATCAACCCGGGGGAATAGTGACCGTTAGCTATTGGTGGGCACCGCTACTACTCTTGGACTTTAATAAAGTTATTTTATAATTCCTAAACTTATTAAAGCAAAAATCATTTGGCACGTGTATTTTTATATATGTATCGATGTAATTTTTATTGAGATCATGTTATGAATAGTATGTACAAGTAAACCGAAACACAGACCTGTATGTTATTAAACTGAGAAATATTTCGCTTACCGTCCCGCAACGCGGGCAATAGTGTGAAACATAAATGGTGAAACGTAATATAAAACAATTAAGGTCAATTTAGACGATCCCTTAGGGGAAAAAAAATACATATATAACATCCGAACAAATCACCAAATATGTAACAAAAGAGTAAAAATCATAAGAGATCATTATCAAATATTTTATCCTTGAATTTCATGCACCGAAAGGCTGATATTAGTGGATGTATTGTGATGTTGACAAATTAATAGACAAGTTGTAGATAGTTTCTGCATCTCATAAAAACTTAACTTGTACCGATAAAGACATAAACGATAAGAAGATTGGAGAAACTTTGAACCACAATTATATGTGTGCCCAATCTAGCACGGAGTATGATAATTTTCAATTCAATAGTGAACATTAGGACATGATAACAACTTAGTCAATAGAGTATCAAAATAAAGAATCGTGATCACATAACTAGATGTATGTAGTGCTAAATGGTATAAGAAAACGAAAGTATTATGTGGTTACATAATCACCTCATATTATGTAATGAAAGTATTTTACGGATTTCCGCGCATAAGGGGAACGGTTACATGGTGATCGAGTGATCGATCTTGGACATACCCCAGAGCAAGGTGAGTTTACACGTAAGATTCTTTACCATTAAAAAAAGCTATGAATTAATTAGTGGTTTTAATTTTAATTCACTTTTGTGTGTATGTGTGCTGTGTATGTGTGTCTAGGTTGGTAATTATAAAAATTTAAAATATAATCATAAGAATGCTTTGTACACGAGTCGAGCTGAGCTGAGCTAGGGCAAGCCTGGACTTTGCTCGATTATAAACTGAGCTGAAAATCTAAGCTCGAGCTCTGCTTGGTTAGACTTAATCTAAAAAGCAAATTTAATATATACCTTTTAAAATTCAATAGCTTAAAAGAACATATCCAAAATAAGTTTAATCGAATACATTACATGCAGAAATTAAGTTCAACCAAATATAAAATAGTTTAAATTGCCAAAATCGTCCCTGAGGTTTGGTATGTTTGTCATTTTCATCCAAAACAATTTTTTTGTACCATATAGTCCTTCACTTTGTATTTTTTGCCATTTTCATCCAAACGTCTGACTTGTTTGCCAAAATCGTCCATGAGATTTGGGATTTTTTGTTATTTTCATCCAAACGTTTGATAGAAAAAATAAAGCAAATTAGATGTTTGGATGAAAATGGCAAAAAATCCCAAAAGTGGCGGACATTGTACAAAAAAAAAGTTTTTTTGGATGAAAATGACAAACATGCCCAAATCTCAGGGACGATTTTGGCAATTTACTCTATAAAATAAGTTTCAAATTTCAACGAAATACAATATAATTTAATTAGCATCCTAATTGACATCCAGATATGTTATAAACATCCAACTGCCTACTTAAATACGCATAAATAATATATTATATGTAGGGTAAAGTTCTTGTACAAATAATCTTAACATACTAAACATACAAATTGAAGGAAAACTCAAAAAGACAAGGTGGCATTTTTGTAATTATCAATAACTTTCAAAGTTACTCTACAAATATACCTAAAAAAACCTAACCACTCCCCCACCCAAAAAAAAAACCTAAACCCCCCACCCCCCAAAAACCTAAAAAAAACCTACCCCCCCCCCCACCCCCCAAAAACCTAAAAAAACCTAACCCCCCCCCCCCCCCCCACCCCCCAAAAACCTAAAAAAAAACCTAACCCCCCCCCCCCCCCCTCACCCAAGCTAAAATGCTAAAAACTAAACCCCCAAAAAACCTAAAAAAATCTAAAAAAATAAAAAAAAAAACACACAAATTATTTTATTTTATTTTTTTAACATTTTTTATTAAAAAATCGCTACTTTTAGTAGCAGCAAAAAAAAAAAAAAAAAAAATTTTTTTTTTTTTTTTTTTGCTAACGAAATGTAGCGATTTTTTAATAAAAAATGTTAAAAAAAAAAATTGTGTTTTTTTAGGTATTTTTGGTTGTAACTTTGATAGTTGGTGGTAATTACAAAAATGCCACCTTGTCTTTTTGGGTTTTCCTTCAATTTGTATGTTTAGTATGTTAAGATTATTTGTATTTGATCTTTTGCCATTATATGTATATAAAAATATAGGCTAGAAGTTACTATAAACCATAAAATTCTTACAAAGTGTAACAAATACTGGCCATATGTTACCACTTTCCACGTCACGCCACAGGTGAGGACTGAGGAGGGATTTTGCCAGTGTCAATACGTCAATATTATCCATGAAGTTTTCAATTAGGCCATGTGTTACCACTCATGCTCATCAACCAATCAAATAAATTCTTTTTTTTTTAATTTTATATTATTTGAATGCCCCTGTGAATTTTCTTACAGATCCGATGGAAGGGAGATCTACATTGAGACCAGCGGATCTGCTCGTCTTTGGCTGGGCAGGAGGGAAACATGCTTGTGTGGATCTCACAGGAGTCTCCCCCTTAGCTGGTTTAAGGGAAAGCGGGTTTGTAGCAGGACATGCTATAAGGAAAGCGGGATCTAAAAAGGTGGATAAACACGCTAAAGCATGTGCTGATAACCAACATGCATTTGTCCCCTTCGCCTTCGACACCTTTGGCTCCCTAGCTCCAGAAGCTATCCGTTTGTTGACTAGGGTCCAAAAGGTTGTCCACAGCAGTTGCTCATCAACAGAGGGCCAGGGGTTTGTCTTTTAATAGGCTAGGGTTTGCTATTAAGAAAGGTGTAGCGGCGCAACTTGTTGCTCGCTTACCTGCGATATTGATGTAACTCGGCCAGTATTTTATATATAAAAAAAAATTATTTAAAATTTT
Source organism: Helianthus tuberosus (assembly GCA_030545235.1). Classification (NCBI taxonomy): domain Eukaryota; kingdom Viridiplantae; phylum Streptophyta; class Magnoliopsida; order Asterales; family Asteraceae; genus Helianthus; species Helianthus tuberosus. Next base: position 148,634,884 of record CM060390.1, read on the forward strand.
TTTTTTTTTGAATGCGTGTGAGAATTTGTAAAAAGTAAAACCATTACATACTAAACATAAAAAACTAAAATAAAATAAGTGATAGCATAAGTTAACAGTGATGTGACAAACTTTCTCGAGAGATTAAAGTTTAATCCTTTTGTCACTTAGACAGGTGAATATTTAGGAAAAAAATTAGCTATTAAAAAAAATGGGCCATTGAAAGTTGAAACCAAAACAAACCAGTCGACTTTTTTTTTCTTCATATACGTACACACCAATGCCACTCTGCCACACCGACACCTGCCTACTCAGATGGCCCCATAATAAATGAACGGATAGCAGCAAACCATACAGGATAATCTTCACCAATTCCTTCATAATTTCCACCTCAGCAACCACCCATCGTTTTTTCGCATCTATATAACCCCTTATCCATTTCATCTCACCACTCAACACATATCCTTCCAATTCATTTACTTCAAAACGATGGCGTTTTCATCTTCATCCTGCTTCTCCCCTAATTTCACCGTAAATCGACAACCAATTTCCGCCAATTTCGCCACAGCTGAACGAACGGCGTCGTTTTCAACCAGATCTCAACGGATTACCAATCAATCTTCACTATACGATGTGCTCGGAATACAAATCGGAGCCGATACGGTGGAGATCAAGGCGGCGTACCGGAGATTAGCCAGAGTTTTGCATCCTGATGTCGGAAACTGTGATTCGTCGGCGGATGAGTTTATGAAAGTGCATTCTGCGTACGCTACGTTGTCGGATCCGGGAAAACGAGCGGATTATGATCGGAGTTTGTTCGTGAGACAGAAAATGAGTGTCCGGAGTTCGATTTTGAGTTCGTCTCCGGCGGGATTTAGTGGTTATAGTGGCCGGAGATGGGAAACGGACCAGTGTTGGTAGTTTTCCGGTGGATGGGGTTGTACAAATGTAGCTAGAAATGTTACACTTAAAAGTTGAAATTGTGAGTGATTGTAAATTAGTATTTAAGATGGTTGTATTTTTAAAGCCACTTTATTAGGCTATAGGGTGTGAGGGGCATGGTTGGGTCATTAATAGCCATGTAGGATCATTAATGGATTGCTACATCACCCCCTTGTCTCATCCATCATGATTCCCATGGATTAAACCATGGCAACCATGGACCTCCTTTCCTTATTTAATATTTTCTTTCCTTTTTACAAAAATGAATTAAAGTAATATAATAGTGGTTTGAGTCATGACCACACCCTTAGGATAGTGGTTTTGAATGATGGATTAGAAGTAGGTGATATGGCGTTGATGTGGAGGGTCATGGTGATCATGAGGGTCATGACCATACCCTATAGCCTTATTGAATATATTTTGTACATTTGTAGATCTCACAATGTATTTTTTTTTCTTTCTATTTTTAGTTTTTTATCGATTGATGCAACGGATGACTTTATTTATGGGTAGGGAAATTTTTTTGGTAATTTTTTAGTTATTATTGTTATTATTTTATTATATCAATCAATATCAGTATATAATAATAATAATAATAATAATAATAATAATAATACTGGTCATCCTTCTAAATCCAACAATAAGATAATACAATTTCAACTTAAATTTAATTTATGAACATCATACTTTACAATTTTCATATTCTGATAGCATCCGAGCGTGGGTCTCAAAGACGTTGCCACATAAGCAACTGTCGAGACCTACAAAACTGTCATTCTCACAACAGTCAAAATCTGCCACCACGTCTTTTTCTCTTTCCTCCCTACAGTCGCATTAGCTCGTTTCAGGGGTTCTATCACGACACCGACAATCGCTCTTCCCTTCTCTTTCCTCACCATCATACTCTCTCTCTCTCTCCTAAAAACCCAAAAACACATCATATTGGAGAAGGCTTGAGCACCCACGATGATAACGGTTGAAAATAGGGGTGGCAAAATGGGTGGGTTGGGTAGGTTTGGGTAAAGGGTTAGGATTGGTTTTGGTTAGGATGAGTTTATTAAGAAATGGGTCAAGATGAATTTTTGTTAAGATGAGTTTTTATCAAGATGAGTTTTTATCAAGATGCATTTGGGTATGATATGCTAAAAATATAAAAAAATCAAAAAAAAATTTAAAAATTTTAAAAAAATAAAAAAAAAATCCAAAAAAATCAAAAAAATAATAAAAAATCCTAAAAATCCTAAAAAATTCTAAAATATCAAAAAAATAATAAAAAACCCAAAAAATTCTAAAAAGTAATAAAAATCCAAAAAAATTTAAAAATTAAAAAAATAATAAAAAAACTAAAAAATCAAAAAAATAATAAAAATCCAAAAAATTCTAAAAAGTCCAAAAAATTCTAAAAAATCAACAAAATAATAAAAAATCCTAAAATATCAAAAAAAAAAGAAAATCCAAAAATTCTAAAAATAATAAAAAAATCAAAAAAATAAAAAAAATCCAAAAAGTTTCTAAAAATCCAAAAAACTGAAAAATCAAAAAAAAATCCAAAAAATTCTAAAAAATAAAAAAAAAAATCCAAAAAAATTCTAAAAACAATTCTAAAAAAAAAAGATAAAAACCCCAAAATATTCTAAAAATAATAAAAAATTCAATAACCGCGAGTGTTATCCTCTAGACGAACAATAACCAAAGACGATTAAGTTATTCAAAGCTATCTATATTCATCAACTTATTCGACCCGTTCTATGATTATTTAGGTGTCATGTATTTCCATGTTTTATGAAATAAAAAGGTTTTGCTTTTTATATTTCTATATTTTATCGTTTTTGTTTTTTTAGAACTTTTTTTATTTTTTTGATTTTTATATTTTTAGATTTTTTATTATTTTTTTGGTTTTTTAGAATTTTTTTGATTTTTGATTTTTTTGATTTTTATAGTTTTTTTTATTTTTTCTTATTTTTTTGATTTTTTAGAATTTTTTTGATTTTTTAGAATTTTTTTGATTTTTTATTAATCTTTTGATTTTTTAGATTTTTTTTTTATTTTCTATTATTTTTTGGTTTTTTAGATTTTTTTTATTTTTTTGAATTTTTTGATTTTTTAAATTGTTTTTTGTTTTTTTTATTTTTTAGAATTTTTAGATTTTTATTGATTTTTTAGATTTTTTTTGATTTTTTATAATTTTTTTGATTTTTTTGATTTTTTTGATTTTTTTTTATTTTTCTGATTTTTTATAAATTTTTTATTATTTTAAATTTTTTTATTATTTGTAAAATTTTTATTATTTGTGAAGCCAACATTTACGAACACTCGAATAGGATGAAGAATCTGCCTGTGATGCTCTTTTCTGAGTTAACCAATTACCTACGTAATACCCATTTTGACCCACGAATTATTTTAAATAGATATCATACAATCCATCCTGACCCATCCTTAATTATTTTCTTAACCCATCCTGACATATCCTCATTTTCAAAATAACCCAAAAACCAAAATAGGTTTTTATTGCCCGGCCTAGTTGAAAATATCCAAAAGAAAAAAACATGTCCACTCATATAACACATAAAAAACACATCCTTTGAAAACAGCAATCTCTTCTCTAATGGTAAAGGCTAAAAACGTCCCAAAATGTGTTCACATCACCACCATCTTTTATATTAATTTTTCATAACCAACTTATTCATTATAACTACTTGGGGTCCGCTAAAATGAAAACCACATCCAGTTGTAAGAATCATGGGAATACACCGTACGGGGCGAGTTGGACCCAAATTTTTTTTTTTTTTCATAAACGTAGATGCGTATATTATAAACACATTTGTAAAAAAAATTCAAAAAAAAATGTCGTGTGTGTAGTTTTGTTTGTGTTTACGGGTACCGTAAATTTTAAACCAAATTTACGGTACCCATAAACGCAAACTTGTGGTGCTCAAAACTACACACACGACATTTTTTTTTTTTGAATTTTTTTTACAAATGTGTTTATAATACACGCATCTACGTTTATGAAAAACAAAATTGGTCCACCTCGCCCATACGGTGTAGTTCTCACGGTTCTTACAACTGGAGGTGGTTTTCATTTTAGCGGTCCCCATAACTACTTAATTGTTAATATCATATTCTTTAAATATTATAAAATCTGGGAAACTTAAAAATGTGGTGGTGACTAGAAATTGAGTTTCAAGGATGTATTTGAATGCTTGGGAAAGTCTGGGATTCACAAATTGGGAGACCCTGAGAGCGCTAAAGTAGTGACAGGGGATGAGAGGGTATCTTATGCCCGACAGAGAGTAGGTTTGGGCATAATATCAAGCAAACACCTTTGAAGCGTTAAACATTGGATATATTCTAAAAATGATTTCATTACGCTTAAAATAATTGAAATTTAAATACTTTTATATTTTATTGTATGTTTTACTATAAAAGGAACGTAATAACAAATAGAGTAAACGTCAATTTGCACCCTTAACGTATGGTGCAAAAATCAACTTGCATGTCCCTAAGAAAAGTATGAACACCTGCCCCATTGACGTTTGCAAATTTCATCATTTTGCAACCTTTCATCAGTTGACCATGTGTTTGACCATTAGAAAAGTGGTGAAATGACATTTTTACCCCCGTTACTTATTATTATTATATACACTCACACACACGCAATCAACCACCACTCGGCCGTCACCTCCGCTCCACTATTTCTACATCGGAGCATTTCAAGGAGCAATCAACAGCGGTGATATTCAAAACCTCTCCGAAGAGAATGCGATCGAACGTGATTGCCTCATTTATAAATCCTACATTGCACTCGGAAGCTAACAAGTTATCGGTCTAATCTTTGTGTTCTTCGGTTGTAATTATTGAATTGATCTCTAATTTTTTGTTTTTGAGCTTCAATTTTTATTAGCTTGTGATTAATGAGGTCGATTCGTCTACGACTACACCACTACAGGCCGTGAAATTGCTCACTATGTACCTTTTGAGCGCTGGTGAAATGTTGTTTCGTTGATTTAGGTTTGTTGTTTTATTTTTTAGATCTGTGAATGTGTGAGTGGTATAGACTCTATAGATATACGATTGTGTTGCTGATGAAACACTGGTTAACACTATGGTTAATCAGTGGGGTTACTTCTTCCGTGGGTTCAATCTCTTTTCCTACTCGTAAGATGACTGTTACCTGCAAAACAGCGACCGTCAGTCTCGTTAAGAGGGGAATATGGGGGTTTCCCTCTTAACCAGGCTCCGGCGTGAGAATAAGTACTGTTCCGAGGAAAGATAATCAGTGTGTGTTAAATGTGGGAATAGAGAGCAAGATCCTCAACCTGGATGGTGAAGGGTTCTATTTATAGCCGGAGGGTGAAGAAGGGAAGGAGCAGCGTCGCCAGCTGTAGACGCGTGCCAGCTGTCCGACCAAGGGGAATATCCCCTTGGTCTCCTCTGCTGCGGTCAGTGTAGTGGTACACGTGGCGCGTCCTTATTTGCCGAATGTGGAAACATCGTACTGAAGTTGTCTGGCTGCTCCCTGACCTGTCGCAGGTCTACTTGGCGCTTGGTGATTGGTGACACGTGTTGTCCTTTATGTCCCATGGAGTATCTTTGGTGTCACCTGGATATTTTCCAGAAGCTTCTAGAAGCTTCTGGATGGTGCGGCTGATGTCAACGCCATGTAGGATGGAGAAAGTGGTATGGTCCTTGCCATGTTGGCAAGGAATTGGGACCATACCTCTTCAAGTCCCCCCAGTCCAGTGTGCCTTCTAGGTGAGTTGATCGTCTAGGAGGGATTCTGGACTTATGAAGGTAGTGTTTGTTATGATGTAGGGTTTTTTGACTTCTTGCAGAAATGAGCCAAATGGACGCATGACGCATGGCGCATGGGTTTTGACTCTCTGCGGAAGTGAGCCAAATGGACGCATGACGCGTGGCTTTGACTCTCTGCGGAAGTGAGCCAAATGGACGCATGACACATGGCGCATGGGTTTTGACTCCTTGCGGAAGTGAGCCAAATGGACGCATGACGCATGGCGCATGGGTTTTGACTCCTTGCGGAAGTGAGCCAAATGGACGCATGACGCATGGCGCATGGTTTTGACTCTCTGCGGAAGTGGGCCAAATGGGCGCATGACGCATGCGCATGGGTTTTGACCCTTTGCGGAAGTGAGCCAAATGGACGCATGACGCATGCGCATGGGTTTTGACCCTTTGCGGAAGTGAGCCAAATGGACGCATGACGCATGCCGCATGGTTTTGGCGCTTCTATGAGTGTTGTCTTCAGGAAGAAGTTTTGTTGTTGTCTTCTGGAAGAGTGACTGACGTGACAGCCTGGTGTCAGTTGAACAGGCGCCTTTTCAGTCACGTCAGTTACTTCACGTCATAGTGGCAGGTAGTTGTTGCCTACTTTTCCGAAAAAAGATGATGGCGTCTTCTCTCTCCTCTGACGTGTCTCTCCCTGATTGGGTCTTTTCCTGTTCCTCTGGCGGTTTGCTGCCCATCGCATTAAATGCGATGGGTATAAATACCAAGGCGGTCTCCTCTATTCTTCACTTTTCAAAATTTTGAATCCCGGAATTTCCTCATCTTCTCTTATCTTTGTTCAACAACCTTTGAGTTCATCGCCTGCTTTCCTATTTTCCGTCATGTCTACTTCAAATCCTATCTCGAAGAAGAAGAGGAATAAGGGTAGGACTCCTCCCGGCCCGGATCAAGCGGTGATTGGTTGGAAAGAGGAGGAATTTCAGAATCTGGTGAGGGAGATGGGTTTTCTGCCTGAATGGGGTGCTCAATATCCTATTTCAGGTTCTACTGCCATGGATGCCCCTCCCGGGTACATGACCCTGTATGCTGCTTTCTTCCGGGAAGGTAGCTTTAGACTCCCGATGACTCGGTTTACTGCCGACGTTTTGAGGGGCTATGGTCTCCATATTTCCCAAATAAATGCCATCGGGCTTCCCCGTATCACTCATTTTGAGTTCGTTTGTATGGCCAACCGGTTAGACCCGACGTTCGAGATGTTCAACGTTTTCTACACCGTGACGTATACAAATGGGTTTTACTCCTTCAGTGCTCGTACTGGTGTGACGCCAGTTTGTTCTGTGCCATTGAAGGGTATACATGACTGGAAGCAAAAGTTTTTCTTTATTCGCCGGGGGGTTGTTCCTGTGGATATGCACTACAGATCTGTGGGTGAGGGTATCCCGAAGGTGGATGTGGTTGCAGACTTTGCTAACCAGGAGTGGTATAAGAAGTTGACCCGAAAAGCTACGCCGATAATTCAGCTTGAGGAGATGGCGTTGGTTGGTGCGGGGATGAGTTTGAAGTGGGTGCCTAAAAATCCCCTCGGTGTTCCGGTTTATGGTCATAGTGGCAAGTGTACGTTTGTTCTGTCTTTCCCTTTTGTTTTTCTTTTTTGTTGTATTGGTTTTGTATTGCTTCATTTCTTCCTTTTTGCAGTAGGGTTCTCATTGATGAATGTTTTGGATCCCGATGCTCCGGGTGCGATGGTTGAAGCGATACCGAAGACTGATAAAGGACCTTGGTTGGGTCAGATCCGCCACCGGTTTCTGCACCCAAGTGATGGGAGTTTCGCTGCTTATGTGAATAATGTGTTAGGTGAGGATGTTGACAATGAGGGTGATTCATTTGATTCTGCTCGAGAAGAAGTTATCGTTCTCTCGAGTGATGGTTCAGGCAGATCGTTGGAAGACCTAACATCTCCTTCCGCGCGTGCAGGTCCGGTGCAAGGGGCTGTGCAAGAGCCGGTGAATGAGCCTGTGGAGGAAGATGTGGAGATTCCGGTCGAGGCTGTTAATCCATTGGAGACGAGAAGGAAATCAAAAACTGACAGGGCTGAGGGGAAAGGAAAGAAGGCTGAAGGGGCCTCCTCCAAGTCTCCTCGTAAGCGACTTCACACTGCTCGTGTCCTTGATTATGTTGTCGTGTCTGACACGTTGCCTGGTTTAGGGGTTGAAGAGAGACACCCTGAGTCGGACCCTGAGGACCGCGCCACTCTGACCGAGATTATGCAGAAGAAGGTGTTCGATGATAGGAAACGAAAACTTGACGAGCAGGCTGCTGCTGCGCTTGCCGCGAAGAAGATTAAACTTCAGAAGGAGAATCCTCCTGCCCCTTCAGAGTCGGACATTGACATGGGCATTTTTGCTGAGAAACCGAGTGATTTGCTGCAGAAGATCTATGAGGCTTCTGGTATTCGCTTTAATTTTCCTCAGTGTCTCATGCGTTTTCATTTGTTAGTCTTTTTTCTTTGAATGTGCTCTGCTCGTCTTGGGGCAGGTACCAAAACAGCTAAGAGTGGGGACAAGATTGATATTTCTAAAATTACACCGCCTGCGTCTCCGCCGTCGAGGACATTTGGGTTGTCTCCCCCTCATGATACTCCTGATGGGCAGGAAAAAACTGCGGCAGTTGAGCAGTCTCCCCCACGTGATGCTCCTGACGGGCAGGAAAAGACTGCGGCGGTTGAGCAGGTTGCGGAAGGTGGTGGTGATGCAGGTGGTGGTGCTGGTGGTGACCGCGGTAAGAATGTGGAGGTTGAAGTGGAGGTGAGTGAAACTACTCCTCATCAAACTGTGTATACCAAACGTCCTCCAGGCGATGGTGGTGGTGCAACTTCGGGTGCTGTCCGCAGCCCTCAGTTTGGAAAATTTCATGCTGACTCCTTTGATACCACAAATCCTGCTTGTGACGGGCTTCCGTATGTCCCCCGTTGGAACTTGACCCAAGGTTCTAGGATGGACAACCCTGAAAATTGTCATGAGTTCTACTCGTTGTCTCTCCCCCCAGCTGAAAGGATGTTTCAGAGGAAACGCCGCCGGTTTGCATTGTTGGATGATCATGTTCAGGCCGGGGTTAACTTTTTCTCTACCACTCAGGAGATTGTCCGTGAGTGGAAACAGCTGGGGGAGGACGTTATGGAGTTTGAGAATGACAAGAGGCTGTTTGCCGAAGAAAAGGAGAAGTTCAATGCTGAGAAAAAGGGGTTGGAGTGGAGGGTTGCTGACGCCGAGGGAAAACTTGCCCAGGAGAGGAAAACCAATGCTGACAAGCAGAAAAACTGGGAAGCGGCGTGCGAGCGTACCAATGTTGAGCTTAGAACGCAACGTGACACGATTACTCGTTTATCTGGTGAAAAGAAGGATATTGCGGATGAGGCTAATCAAGAGCGCATGAGGTTTGAGAAGAAAGAGACAGAATATGTTGAACGCATTGCTAAGCTGGAGGTTCTTGCGAGGCAATGTGAGACTTCTGAGCGTCTTCTTCAGGAGAAGACTGCGGAATGTCAAGCCTCTGAACTTCTTGCTGAGGAGTCGTCTGCTGACTGTAAATGGTTACTCTCTCGTGCGGTGCCTCTGGTAATTTCTGGTACTGTGTCTTTTGTGACTTGCATGAATTGTTTCTTACTTGTGTGTTTATTGTAGCTTGCTGATCGTATTGTCAAGTCGCATGAACTGGCCAACTACATGTTTGAGCTGGGGCAAGCGGGCTATAATAGCGGGCGTAAGGATGGTTACATCGAGGGCAGAGCTGCGGCTGCTAATAAGGAGAAAGAGCATCGCTTTGAGCTGTGGAAAGAAGACTGTGGTGCGGCTTACGCTGAAAAGAGACAAGAGTTTTCCTCTCTGGAGTTTGCTGTGGTTAAGGCCGCGAACAAATTGGCCCGGAGGTCGGACGGTGTCGCGTTGTTAAAGAAAGCGCTCGGTGATGACGGTGGTACGTCCGGGGGTGCTGGCTCCAAACATCCAGAATGAAAGTTTCCGGCCTGCGTGCCGCGTATGACCTGCTATGGTCTTGTCTCTGACAATTTGATAAACAATTCTAACTTCTGTGCTATGTTTGTGGAATTTTGGCTATATGTTATGCTAACAGTTGATCTGTTTTTATTGCGAAATTTGTTATCGTCATAATATGTGCATGTGTAATTACTTTGGTTCAGGTATCACGAATGAATAATGGCGCTGACAGGTTGTGTTGTGTTTATTACAACGTTTTATTCTGTCGTATTTGTGCGCAGCTTGGATCGTGAATACGAAGTGATCGAGTTTACAGGTTATTGTGTGTACCCGGCTGTGCTCAGCCTTGGGGGTGTTTACAATGTTTGTTTGTCCTGTGTTCGACGTTTTCGTGTCTATGGGGGCACGAAGTATTTGATTGGCGTTCGTTAGGCTTTAGTTGTGTGTATGACCCGGCTGTGCACTTGTTTGTGACAGGCCTTGGAGGTCTACAACGTTTCCTAATGGTCGAGCCGTGGATGTTTTCGTGTATGCCCAAAGTGATACATGCAGTTGTGACAGAAATTTGCATAAAAAAGATAGCCAGACACTTCTTGTATTATAAATGTGTTGGCAACTTGGCCATTGCAATTACAAGAACTTCATTCATAAGTAGCACTTTCTCAGTTGTTGAGCGTTCCATGTGCGGGGAACCTCTTTATTGTCGATGGTGCGTAATTTGTAGGCCCCCTTTCCGAGCACGGTGTCGATGACGTACGGACCTTCCCATTTGGGAGCCAACTTCCCGGGTTTCTCTGCATTTGATGCTTCGTTGTCTCGGAGGACATATTCTCCCGGGTTGAAGGTGCATACTCGGACTTTGGAGTTGTAATATTTTTCCAGCTTTGTTTTGTATTTTGCTTCGTTGATTGCTGCCATTTCTCTCCGTTCTTCTAGGAGATCGAGGTCGAGTCTCCTTTCTTCTTCATTGTTGATCATATTCATGGAGAGCATTCTTGGTGATGGCAATCCTATCTCTGCTGGTATTACAGCCTCCGACCCGTAAACCAAGCTGAACGGTGTTTCTCCGTTGCTAGTTTTGGGCATCGTCCTGTGTGCCCACAAGATGCTGGGCAACTCGTCCACCCATCCTCTTCTCTTTTCTCCTAACCTTGCCTTGATTCCGTCGACTATGCTTTTGTTGACGGCTTCAACTTGACCATTCCCCTGCGGGTGCGCTACCGAGGAGAAGGTATGTTCGATGTGTAGCTCTTGAAACCACTTTTGCAGGTTGTCTTCGGCAAAGTTGGTTCCATTGTCTGTGATGATCTTGAGGGGCAAACCGAAACGACATATTATGTGTTCCCAAATGAACTTTTTCACTACGGTAGCTGTGGTCGACGCGAGGGCCTTCGCCTCTACCCATTTGGTGAAATAGTCAACTGCGACTATTATAAACTTGACAGCTCCTGGGGCTTCGGGGAAAGGACCGACCATGTCGATTCCCCATTGTTGGAAAGGCCATGCGGTGGTGACCGGTACCAGCTCGTTCTTGGGACGCATTGTTTTGGGCGCATGTCTTTGACATCCTCCGCATGTCCTCAACTCTTTGACCGCGTCTAAATGCATTCCGGGCCAATAGTATCCTGCGTTCATGACTTTCGCTACCACCATTCTTGGGCCGGCGTGTATGCCACAAATTCCCTCATGCACTTCTCTGATCAAATACCGTGCGTCTTCGGGGTCGACACATCTTAACAAAGGTCCAAGGTATGATTTTCTGTACAAGATCCCATCAGCCATCTGGTAATGTTTGGATTTGTACTGGACTTTCCTTGCTTCTGCCTTGTTCTCCGGGAGTACTCCAGTTTGGAGGTATGTGATTATCGGAGTCATCCAAGACGTTGTCCCTAGCTGGACGACGCTTACTTCTCGAAGCGGTACTGACGGGTTGCTCAAAACTTCTATTCGTACATCCTTTGCCAGATGCTGAAAGCTTGTGGAGGCGAGTTTACTCAGCGCGTCTGCTGGCTTGTTCTCGCTTCTATTAATGTGATGTACTTTGTAGGAATAGAAGGTCTGCAACAGTGTCTTTGCTTGGCTCAGGTAAAGTGCCATCGTATCTCCTCTGGCTTCGTATTCTCCGTTGATTTGGCCTGCCACCAACATGGAGTCTACGTGTGCCTCGATGTGTCGTACGCCCATTTTAATTGCCAGTCGTAGCCCAGCGAGGAAGGCTTCGTACTCGGCCTCGTTGTTTGTGCTTTTAAAATCCAGGCGTATGGCGTAGGTGAACTCATGTTTGTCAGGGCTTACCAGCCGGAGACCAGCACCTGCGCCATCCTCGTTGGATGCACCATCTGTGTACAACAGCCATGGTTCTTCCACTTGTTGTTTCTCGGCCTTTTCCATTGCCTTGCATTCTCGATCTTTGTCGTCTGGTACCTCGGTTATGAAGTCTGCGAGCACTTGGCCCTTGATCGCCGGTCTTGGTCTGAACACTATATTATGACCCCCGAGCTCTATCGCCCATTTTGCCAGTCTCCCTGAAATCTCCGGTCTTGCGAGTACATTGCCAATGTTGTAGTTAGTTAACACGTGGATGACGTGATTGGCGAAGTACCTACGCAACCGTCTTGATGCATGAATTAGTGCGAGCGCTAGTTTCTCCATGATTGCGTACCGGGTTTCTGGATCGGTTAGAGTTCGTGACACATAATAGACCGGCGTCTGGACGCCTTGCCGGTCGACGAGCAACACAGCTCCCACTGCTCTGTCAGAGGCGGACAAGTATAGTACCAGAGGTTCACCTTTGACTGGTGCAGTTAAGGTTGGTAGCTTGATGAGGCAGTCTTTCATCTCGCGGAAAGCACTTTCAGCTTCCGGAGTCCATTGAAATTGACTCTTCTTCATGCAGTTTCGGAGAGTTTTTATAAACGGGAATGATTTTGCCGCGTGATTGGCTAGGAAGCGGTTGAGTGATGCTAACCGTCCGGCCAGTTTTTGCATCTCCTTGATCGTCGACGGTGACGGCATGCGTTCGATTGCTTGTATCTTGTCGGGGTTCACCTTGAAACCATCTTTCGTGACAATGAAACCCAGGAATTTTCCCTCCTCCATGCCAAAGGAGCATTTTGCTGGGTTTAACTTGATGCTGACTCCGCGCAGAGTATCGAACGTCTTTTGGATGTTCAGCAACATTGTACTCTCCTCCTTGCTCATGATAACTAGATCATCCATATACACTTCTATGTACTTGCCGATGGCGTCGTGGAAGGTTTCGTTCATGAGCCTTTGGTAAGTCGCGCCCGCATTTTTAAGACCAAAAGGCATTTTGGTATAACAGTATAACCCTGTCGGCGTGCGGAACGCGGTCTTATCTTCATCTTGCACGGCCATTTGCACCTGGTGGTACCCTTTGTAGCAATCGAGGAAACATTTCCATCGGAATGTGGCAAGTGAATCGATCTTTTCATCGATGTCTGGTAAGGCGTAACAGTCGCGCGGACATGCCTTATTCAGATCTTTGTAATCCACGCACATTCTCCAGCTGCCATTGTTCTTCTGGACCATCACTGGGCTTGCCACCCATGTTTGATACCTGACCTCTCTGATGATTCCCGCGTTTAACAGCTCTATCACTTGCTCTTTCATGGCGTCATGCTTTATGTCTCCCAAGTGGCGTTTAGCATGTACCACCGGTTTGGCTTCTTCCGATACGTTTAAGCGATGTTCAGCTATGTGCCGTGGAACGCCCACCATGTCTGCTGGCGTCCAGGCGAAGACATCCATGTTTTGGAACAACAGTTTTTTTAGCGCCGCGCGCGTGAGATCGGACATTGCAGGTCCCAGGGTTACTGTCTGCTCCGGATATGCGCTGTTTAAGACCCACTTTTCTGCCTCTTGGCGTGCTTCTGGTTTCCTTGTCTTCGCAGGCCTTAGCTCATCTGTCGCTAATGCTTCTTTGCTTGCATAGATGATGGCTACTCCTGTTTCTGTTGGAAATCCTACTGCGGAGTGTGGGCCAGAGCAAATCATGCTGAAATCACCTTGGGATTCTCTTCCCAGCAGAATATCGTGCCTTGAATGTGCTGGCAGCACCATGAATGTGACTTCCTCTGTTCTTGAATTTCTTCCGTCCGAGAGCAGCACTGGGAATGATATCTGTCCGAGAGGAAAAACGGCTTCATTGCAGAAACCAGTGAGCGGGTAGTCAACTGGTTCTAAGCGCGCTTTGTCCTCCTGATCGAACTGGTTAAAACATTGTTCATATATGATATCCGCAGTGCTCCCTGGATCAATGAAGATGTAATCTGTTTGATAATGCCCAATGACGCCTGAGATGACTATGGGTCGTCTCTTTCGTGGGCCTCCTCTGACAACTGGGAAAACGACTTGTTTCTCGCGCCATGAGTCATCTTGTGCACGCTTGTTGTAATTCCTTCTTGGCCTTCGTGGACCTCCCTGAACCATGTGTGTTTCTAACTTCCGGAGTTTTTTGTTGTCCGGCCCTTCCTCTCTTCGTTGGATCTGACGGTAATCACGCTTGCCACCTTTGACCAAGTGAGTTAATTTTCCGTCTCTTAAAGCCCTTTCGATCTCTTGTTTGAGGCTGAAACAATCGTCGGTTATGTGGCCGGTGTCCTTGTGGAAGTCACAGAAAAGATTCGGGTCTTGGCCCCTCTTGTTGCGCATCTGCAGTGGTGGCTTGAACTGGTGGTTCTCGGTCGCCAAGACTTCTGAAGGGGTTTTTGTTAGGAGTGTCCACTGCTTCTCCCGGTTTTCCTTTTTCACCTCTTTTCGGTGTGCGATTTGGTTGATCGTATGACGCGCGTCTTCTCTCACTGGGCTCCTGTCTCTGTGACCGGATGTTCTCCAAGATTGGTTTCTGCCTTTCCTGCTGTTTCGGTCGGCGTGATTGTAATTGCGCTGACGGTGGTCGTCACCGGTCAACTGCCTGTCTGACTGCGCGATGGTTTTGGCCGCCTCTATGAAGGTTTCCCAATCTTTGGGTCCTCCGTCTCTACCTTTTACACGCTTGATTAGATCATCGCACTTGACTGCCCGCATAAAGTGTGCGCGCATCATCTTCTCGGGTAGGTCGCCAATCTCTAAACATTCTTTGTTATACCGAGTAATGAAATCTTCTACGCTTTCGTGGTCTCTGCGGTATATGTTCAAACAGTCGGCTGGATCCCTGGTGTGTCGTCGTTGTTGGGAGAAGTGTGCCAGGAACTTCTCTCGGAAATCAATCCAGGATTTGATTTTGCCTGCTGGTAGGCTGTCGAACCAGATGCGCGCCGCGCCTACGAAGGTTTGAGCAAAAAGATGACACCAGGTTGGCAAGTTCCATCCGCCCGTTGCTCCCGCACCGTTAAACACTTGGAGATGATCGTCTGGGTCTGTCAACCCGTTGTATTTGCCCACGTTATGTGGCAATTTGGTTTTGTCTATGTCAGCCGTGGCGATCTCTCGGATGAACTTTGAATTCTCAGCCATGTCATCTGGGCGATAGCTTAGAGTAAAGTCATGCTCTGCTTTTGGGTCATAACCCGCACGCTTGCGAGGTTTGTATGCTTCGTGCTCTGGTGGGAGCCTGCTGAACACTGTGCGCGTCTCCTCATCGTTTTCAAATTCGTCGTTTATGTTGCGCGGACCTAAACGACTTTGTATCGGCTTCTTCGGTTGGTTGGAATGTTGCACATAGTTGCTTTCTGTTTCACCGTAAGTATCGCGCGTGTCGTGCGCGCTTGGCCTTCTAACATGCTGTGGAGGTAGTGACTCAGGACGCAGGGTGTATGCATTGGTCTGTTGAGGCATAGGTGCGCTCAAAGGCCTTTGCGGTGGGGTGACAAATGCTGACTGGTGAGCTTGTGCTTGAAGCAATGCTTGTTGCGCGCTGAGTTGTGTGTAAACAAGATTTATCGACGCCACTTGCTCGGCGTACCAGGAAGCCAGAGTTTTTCCTTCTGGTAGCCCCAATAATGCTGAGAAGTTTAGTTGTGCTTGGTCCGATGGAGCTGAGGGACCAGCTCCATGGCTCTGAGTTTGCACTGGTGGTGTCGGTTGGACTACCTCTGATGGAGCCTGAAACGTAGCTCCATTTGTGGTTTGAGTGATGATTCTGGGTGGAGTTTGAAAAACGGGACCAGGTGCGTTTTGAGTAGCGATCCTGGATGTGCTCCCAAAAATGCTGGGAAACTCCAAGTTTGGTGGCCCTTCTTGGATAGCTTCGTTCCTCGGGCCTCGTTGGACGTGTATGTTGTCCGAAACGAGTTCGAAGGAAGAAACGTCTCCATCGACTTGGTGGGAAGGGTTGTTTTCAGCCATTTTAACGAGTTTTTCGAAAAGAAAAAAGAGATGAGAGTGATTTTGCTAAAAGCGGATGGCGCCAATGATGAAACACTGGTTAACACTATGGTTAATCAGTGGGGTTACTTCTTCCGTGGGTTCAATCTCTTTTCCTACTCGTAAGATGACTGTTACCTGCAAAACAGCGACCGTCAGTCTCGTTAAGAGGGGAATATGGGGGTTTCCCTCTTAACCAGGCTCCGGCGTGAGAATAAGTACTGTTCCGAGGAAAGATAATCAGTGTGTGTTAAATGTGGGAATAGAGAGCAAGATCCTCAACCTGGATGGTGAAGGGTTCTATTTATAGCCGGAGGGTGAAGAAGGGAAGGAGCAGCGTCGCCAGCTGTAGACGCGTGCCAGCTGTCCGACCAAGGGGAATATCCCCTTGGTCTCCTCTGCTGCGGTCAGTGTAGTGGTACACGTGGCGCGTCCTTATTTGCCGAATGTGGAAACATCGTACTGAAGTTGTCTGGCTGCTCCCTGACCTGTCGCAGGTCTACTTGGCGCTTGGTGATTGGTGACACGTGTTGTCCTTTATGTCCCATGGAGTATCTTTGGTGTCACCTGGATATTTTCCAGAAGCTTCTAGAAGCTTCTGGATGGTGCGGCTGATGTCAACGCCATGTAGGATGGAGAAAGTGGTATGGTCCTTGCCATGTTGGCAAGGAATTGGGACCATACCTCTTCAGTTGCCCTAGAGATTTAATAAAAAAACCCCTAGGAAATAGACTTATTGTATCAACTTTTGCACACTGTTGTGTTGTAGGATTGCTATGACAGTATATTTTGTTAGATCAAAAGAGGAATTGATTTTGTCTTGTTTGGCAATGTTCGTTATGTACTTTTTGAGCATCGATAATAAGGTGAAATTTCGTGTTATGGACCTAGGATTTTGTTTTTTCTGATTCATAAATGTACGAGTTATGATGTGGGAGATACGGTGGTTGTCATGGATATAGGTCGTAGGTGGTTGTTTGGTTCAGTGCGGAGGTATGGTGATGAATGTAGGTGGCGTTTGCATATGCAATTATGGTGGTCCGGTGGTAAAAGGAGTTGTTCAATTGAGTTTATGAGGATATTCTGAGTGGTAGGGAGAAGATTGCCAAAATTCCCCTAATGTAAACGGTCAAAGAATCGTTTGACTGACAGTGGGTTGCAAAATGATGAAATTTGCAAACGTCAATGAGACAGGTGCTCATACTTTCCTTAAGGGTGTGCAAGTTATTTTTTGCCCCATACCACATGGGTGCAAATTGATGTTTACTAACAAATATCTAATATACAATCTTTTTTGTTTTTTTTTCTTTTACATACTTCTTACTCATTTAATTAACTAGCAGGTTGCCCGCACGATGCTACAGGAAAGACATTTTTCATTGTAGTAATTGTTTCTGGTAGTTTCCTATTCGTATAATATTTATTGTAGCGTCCACTGGTGGTAGACGTCATAAGCAAAACCATCGGTTAATCCCTTTCATTGTAGTGTGTATGGTTCGTTGGTTCGGTTATTATCCTCAACTGAAGACGAAACAGAAGTCATCAGTTAGTCTATTCTAATAACCAACTGGTTTTCGCTTAATTAGTTTAGTTTATTTAGTTAGATTGACGGTTTTTTGTTCGATTCGTTTAGTTTCGGTTAATAGATAAAACCAAACCGGGGCTAAAACTTTTGCTTAGAAATACAATAAGTTGAGGTATAACCACATGAAATGGATGTATAAATAAATGAAATGACAGTATAAATACATGAAATGGAGGTATACAATATGAAGTACATGAACTAGATATATAAAAGCTAGAAATATATACAAATATGAACGGTCTGGTTCGGTTAATTTTGTTTAAATGAGGGTACCAAAAAACTGATAACGGTTTTTGGTTAATCAGTTTTCAGTTAGTTTAGTTGTTGGTTGATTTCGGTTCAGCCTTGCTCACCCATAGACACCGTTAATCACGTAACACATCAATTTTTATCTAAAAATAACTATATGCACTCAAATTAAAGAGAATAAACTGACTAATTTTATGGTGTAATTTAAAAAAAATATATATTTACATATGAAAAAGTTACGGCCATTTAAAAATCATCGGGGTAGTTAGTTTTTTTATACGATGGAAAAATTGTAACTACCTACTATTTTTTATGATTTTGTTAATGAGGGAAGGAATGTGTAATAAAGATTAACAGATTAAAGTGTAATTAGTGTTTGAAAGACTAATTTACCTTTATTTTAAGTTGTACCTTGCTATAAAGCAAAAAAAGAAGTAACTTTTGGGTATTTTAAAAATGTGTTCGACTGATGCGTTATATATAAGTATATATTAAGTAAAAAAACAAAATAATAAACTATTACAAAATAAGTTTTAACATCACTTTTTAGTATATCTCAATTGGATTTGAGTTCTCATACTCTAAAAAGTAAAGCATTTGTATATGTAGATTTTGCCATACAAAACAAATTTTAACTTGATTAAAGATAAATTTTGTATTGTCAATTATTAAAGTACGTACAAGTGTGGAACAATAAACACCTTTCGTTATTGTTGTCGTTTATTTGTTTTTGCTAAGATATGTTTCTTGCAGCTGAAGTAGACATTGATTTCTATGAAGCTGGTTGAAGACAAAACCACATTAACCTGTGTTATACTTTGTTTATTGTGGCTATTGTGTTTTAACGGGCTACTACCGAAAAAGAATTATATATATATATATGGAACCCATTAAGTGGAAGTTACTGTTCAAATCAATATCATCCGTTCGATTATACCGAGATTAAATCTGGGCCGTATAAACTCTTAAATTTAACCGCTGTTAAGCAGTTTTGAGCAGTTCTGAGCAGCACTATCCCACGTTTGAGCAGTTTTTGAGCAGTTCTGAGCAGCACCATCCCACGTTTGAGCAGTTTTTCTGTCCATGTTCCTACATAACTGAACCGAACAGCACCATCCCACGTTTGAGCAGTTTTTCTGTCCATTTTTTTGGCAGTTCAGCACCTAAAAAAATGGGTAGTTGTGGATTTAACTGCTCAGTTCCTAAAAAAAGGGGTAGTGGTGGTACCTGCTGCAGTTGTGTTCTTCTATATAATGAGAACTTGAGAAGCAGTCTTCATTGTTCACTCATTTTTTGTCTGAAATAATCACAGCATGGATCACTCACCACCAAAGCCATCAGTTTTGCACGAAGACCAGCCTGCTGGACACTGTAACATGCAAATGAACCAGGTTAACACATTTATTTCCATTGGCTATTGTTTTTTTTTAAATATTAAATTTTAGTAAACTGCAGAAGCTTCGAAATGGTGCTGAATTGATCAAAAGCGACCAGTTCAGATCAGACAAGGTTCTTTCTATTCCATTTTATCATGTCATCTGGATTTATTTGTGTTTGAACTTCATTTCTGTTTAACATGTTGCTTTTAACATATTTTGAGATTTTTCTTTGCATCTTTTATATAATCCAGTTTTATTCTCAATTGGTTCTTTTGCTGATGCAAAAATTTGAGGCTTTATCCTTAGATTAAAGCCTCAAATGCAGAAATTTGAGAAAAGAGTTCATATTGACATGTAACAAAAGTTTCAAATCATTTTTTGCTAAAAAATAAATGAATAACCTTATTGTACTTCTTTTGTCTATATTTGTAGCGAACGAAATGCTTTGTGTTTTTATACAAGGAGGAAATTACGTACAAATGTGAACTTGTGCCCATAAAAAATGGCCAACAGCAACCGAGCAGTGAAGATGCAAAAATTGCTATGGAAATTAAGGTTTGTATTCTAAAATATAATAAAATAATCACTTATACTATAGACATTCTAATAAATTGCTGCATGTTTTTCTTTATGAAGGGATGAAAATGTGGAGACAAAATCATCTTACGACAAACACACATCATCTTTTGTATAAGATCTCAACCAAATAAGATAATTGGTAATCAGTTTTTTGATTCACATAATATCAAATAGTTTTTATTCTACATTTTATTTTATTACTAAATTATTAACATTGTTATTATGATAAAAGGCCATCAGGTTCAACAAGAGATTGGAAAACCTTACCACATGGAATTAGGAGCAGGTTATAGATGTGAGACTGAGTGTAGTGGGGCGACTCCCACCCCCAGGTCGCCCCATATCGCCTGGAACACCGCCCCCGGGGGCGACTTGGGGGGCGACCCCCTCCTGCCCGTCTCAAACTCGTCGCCCAAATTCAAAACTTTTGATTTGAATATATCCGTTGCCAACGGATATGTTGGCCAAGCTTATTATTATTATTTTTTTTAATAATCCAACATTTATAAATAATACCCCATATCAAACACATTTTTACCACAATCTTCTCTCAACTCATCAAAATTTATACCAATCTTCTATCAACTCATCAAAATGTATCCCCACAACATCCCTCCTTTCAACCAAAATACACAATCTTCCAATCCACAACCCGATCTGACGGACCCAAACGTTTTAAATAACCCCGCTTTTTACGCCTATTTCAATAATATGCACGTTGCTAGCCCTACACCGCAAGTATACTACAACAATACGCCCATACCGCAACATATGGGGTTCACCACTTGGAACACACAACAACCCGGTGGTTTTCAAAACGTTGGAGGATCGAGTCAACAAAATGGTATAAATTTTTTAGATATTTTTTTTGTAAAGAATATGTTTTTTTTTTTTTAACTTTGTTTGTATTCCATCTAGTGGTTGATTTAGGTGACGAAGAAGTTCCGGAGACCCAGTTCGATGTCGGTCAAAAAAAGAAACGTTCGCACAAGAGGAAAACAACGGGTGAAGAACGCTTGAAAACCAAACCGATACCATGGACTTCCAACGAGGAAATGAGCTTGTCCAAGGCTTGGCTAGAAATAACCGAAGACCCGAGATGTAGTAACTATCAAAAGGAAAAAACATATTGGTCTCGTATTTACAACCTTTTCCTCAAGTTGGAAGATCAAGAAGATGGATACCGTGATGCCGATGGTATCGGCGCGAAGTGGCGTAAAATGCGTCCTTTGATTCAAAGTTTCAACCAAATATACACTCGCCTAAGTAACTCGCGTGTGCGCCAAAGTGGTTCCGACGATGCGATGCTCCAAGCAAACGCCCAAAATGAATTCCGAGTCGAACACAAGAAGGCGTTTCCTTATCTTGCTATTTGGCAATTTTTAAGAAGGAGTTCGAAATTTAACACAGTCATCGCCTTCGATCCATTTAAAACTCGTGGCCAACCGTCGGCTAAGCGGTCAAAAACCTCATCCTCAAACGACCATCAAAGTACCGGGTCGGACGCTCGGACTCAAATAAATCTCAACGACATTGAGGAAGACAACGAAGAGCCACATGAAGAGGCCGAACCGTTTCAACCACCACAACGACCGGTTGGCCGAGATAGGGCCAAAAAAGCCGCCCAAACGTCTTCTAGCGGTGCACGAATCGACTACACCGAAACGTTCGAAAAAGTGACCAATAAGTTAGACGGGTTGTTGCAAACGAGCCAACAACGGATCAACTTAAAAAAAAGAACACGGGGACCGAAAGCTAAAGCTGAAAGAAAGTCGTCAAAAAGCACTTGATTTGCAAATATTAACAACCGACACGACAAACCTTACTGGAGCCGAGCTCGCTTTAGCCGAGCAAATGAAGCAAGAAATTCGAGAAAAATATAACCTTTGTTGAAGTAATTTTTTTATTTTGGTTGAAGTAATTTTTTTTTAGTTGATGTATTTTTTTTATTTTGGTTGAAGTATTTTTTTTTTTAGTTGATGTATTTTTTTATTTTGGTTAAAGTAATGTTTTTTTTAGTTGATGTATTTTTTTATTTTGGTTGAAGTAAAAAAAGACTTTTATAAAAAATAGGATTTTTTTTATATCTTTTACATAAAAAAAACAAAATAAATCAATCCACGTGTCGCAAGACGCCCCACCCAGCAAGGTTGCCCCACTACCCCTTTTTTGGTCAAAATCCTCTTATGTGACGTGGCGCTACGTGTCGCAAGATGCCCACTCAAAAGGTTGCCCCACTACACTCAGTCTGAGCAACAGTGAGGAGGATGAGATGGCTGATACCGAAGATGAGGTAGACTTCGAAGATGAAACAGGTTTTTTAATATATATAAAAAAATGATATTTATATAAAGAAACGTCTTGGACTAATATATAAGGAAGTTACTTCATACCCTATTTGCCCACTTTCTAATAAACAGTAATTACATATCTAACGTATTTAGTCCTAAATTTTAGAAAGTGGGCAAGTGGGGTAAAAATATAGCTTCTTTATATATCAGTCAAAAACGTTTCTATATTTTTTTAATTAGAAAACCAGTTTTTTAACATTTAAAAAAAACAAAAAAAAGAAACATTTTTCATATCACCCATGATCCCCTTTTATTATGGACAAAATAAAATCAAAAGGCAAAAACTTTAGCATGTACTCCAACCTTTTGTAAAAAAAACTTCACCAAAATTAAAAAGATATATGTAGTATATAACATATATACGGTAAAAATAATAGTTTTTAGAAAATATACATTCATTTATGTTCATAAAAACAAAAAGGGATGTTTCATATAAAATATATACAGTAAAAATAATAATTTTAACATAATACTATTATTTACATAAGTTATCATTATCTATCCTACGCTCCGGATAAAAAAAACTACTTCTGCAACAAATTTACCAATTATTTAGTGCATGGGTGTGGTGGGTTTAGTTAACCGCTGAGTAGAATTAACTACTCCAATGAATGCTTTAAATAACAAAGCTTATGTACCATATTTCAACTTTCCATTCGTACTCACTTCTCAGGTCATCATACACGATTAGCAAAGTTTCTCTTTATATTGTTTATGTGTTTCACAAACATTGTCATTTCTAATGTTAATCGTAATCATTACAGGTATATAAATATTTCTACATTCTCTTTAACTACAGGTAACACTTCTCTTTTTATCATTATGTGCTTTAGATACATAGATATTATTATTGTTATGTGTTAAGATACATAGATATTTAGTTCTTGCTTCGGTTTTTTTTTTTTTATGTTTTTACAATCTTAATGCTTATTTTGAAAGTGTTTAAAGAACCTCTTTATAATACACATCTAGAAAACTCAAAGGTTATTTCATATAAACTTAATTCTAAAAAATGTATTAGCAACCCTAATCTTTTAAACCATTCCATAACACCCAAGTATAAAAAAAACAAAAGGTCTAAACACTTAAAAAATTTACCTTGCCCCATTATACTAATCCTCTTTTTATATACCTTTTACATTGTATAAAATTTGTTCAAATAAACATTTGTATAAAATCTGTTCAAATTAACTTAAAAC
The DNA here is from genome assembly GCA_030545235.1 of Helianthus tuberosus. Lineage (NCBI taxonomy): Eukaryota > Viridiplantae > Streptophyta > Magnoliopsida > Asterales > Asteraceae > Helianthus > Helianthus tuberosus. Next base: position 148,658,215 of record CM060390.1, read on the forward strand.
GTTCAAAGTGTTAAGAAATAATTACAATGTGTGTCTTAAAGGTTAATGTTCCACTTATAGCATTTGTATGTTAAAAAAGTTATATTTTTTGTTACAAAAAACTTAAGTTTTTTTCATTTGAATGCTCACTGCAAGCTTAACATTTTTTAAAAGTTACAAATAAATAATATATGTTATACTAAGCTTTATGCCACTAGACTAAGCAGTCAAATATTCCAACTATACTAATAAAAATGCACACCTTTATTAACAGATTCATAAATATAGCAAATTTAAAAATAAGCCCCATAAAACATTATCTCTGTCATTGCAATCCAACATACTAGCTAAGAAAGTATAACTACCAACTAAAAAAAGGCAAAGAAATGCTTACATAAACATGGATAAGTCCTTCCTTCGATTAAAAAACCGATGCCACCAGTAGAGCGCACCATAACCATGCTGAATCTTCCATATAACTTCTGAAATTAAACACAACTCTTAAGAAAACTATTTAAATATATTATAAAATCACTGATGTTATAATACAAACCAAATAATAGATGATAAATTACCTTGAAAATTTTAGAACTCTTTAAGAAACTCTACATGTTCGAAAAGGTCGTTTTTCTCCTTAAATACGTGAGTTTAGTTCCTCCAGTATTGCTAAATTTGCCTCGACTGGCCGGTGGTAGATCTATGGGATTGGATTATGGCGACGGTAGGTATAGGATGAGAAGATGACGATTTGATTTCCGATGAGGTGTCTGGGGTTCTGAATAGGCGGAGGCTATGAGGTTTTGTTGGCTTAGGGCAAAGTATATGAGATTCCTTAGACTGGAAGGTATGGGGGCCGGCTAGGCCCGGCAAGGACCGGCGCCGGTCCCCCACACCGCCCCCCTCCATCCCACCCCGGCTTCTCCAGCAGCCCATTGCCGTTCTCGCCGTGCCACTTTTGAAAAACATAGCCGTTGATAACGGCTATATTAATAAAAAAAACAAAAAAAAAAACCTTTTTCAATTTAAATATATACCCATTCTTTATACCATTTCCTCAATATTTCACCCATTCTTCTCCCATTCTCATCCATTTTTATAAAAAAACACTCCCATTTTTATAAAAAAATATCTCTTCATCCACAATGGCATCTAATCCTTGGTGGTCCGGCTCTTCTTCGGACGAAGAGGAGATGTTTTTCGCAAACGCTGTGGTAAAGGCGGCGCAGATTCTTTTGGAAGAGGAAGAGGAAGAGGACTCGTCTGAAAACGTTATTACCAGACGAATACAGGTTAACAGAGACCGCGAAGGAGCGCACGAGAAATTGGTTAACGATTATTTTTCGGATGCACCCCTTTACAACGCCGACACTTTCAAACGAAGGTTCCGAATGAGTCGCCGTTTATTCACACGGATTGCTGATGATTTGGCGGGGCTAGACCCGTTTTTCACTCAACGACCCGATGCTCGGAATTATGAAGGGTTCACCACGTTACAAAAGTTTACTGCGGCCATTCGCCAACTGGCGTACGGGACAGTGGCCGACGCGTTGGACGAGTACTTACAGATGTCGGCAAGAACCGCGCGGGAATGTTTGTATCGGTTTTGCCATAATGGGGTGAAACTGTATAGCAAAAAATATTTGCGGAAACCAAACGCGTATGATGTTCAACAGTTGTACCAAGCTCATGAAGCAAGGCACGGGTTTCCGGGAATGCTTGGTAGCATTGATTGTATGCATTGGGCGTGGCATAACTGCCCGACTGGGTGGCGAGGCCAATACACGCGAGGTGATCACGGCTATCCAACCTTAATACTTGAGGCCGTGGCGTCACAAGATTTGTGGATCTGGCATTCTTTCTTTGGGCTCCCTGGTTCACTCAACGACCTCAACGTGCTGTACCAATCGACGATCTTTAGCGATGTCGTTAATGGAATCGGTCCGGACACCCGTTTTACAGTTTCAGGGGTTGAGTATAGACGCGGGTATTATCTTGCTGACGGAATATATCCGTCTTGGTCTACAATTGTCAAGACTATTGCATATCCTGATGACAAAAAAAGGAAAAAATTCGCCAAGCGTCAAGAAGGTGCAAGAAAAGACATCGAACGTTGTTTTGGTGTTTTAAAAAAAAAATGGGCCGTCCTTGAACAACCGGCACGTGCGTTCACACCGAAGCGGTTGTGGCTGATTATGTACGCTTGCATTTTGCTCCATAACATGATTATTGAAGACGAAGGTCGGGCGATTTGTGAGTATGATGAGAATGCATCTTACGGGAATACTGTCCCGGTAGATCCGACGCAACAGGATTTAAACTCGTTCGCGCTAACCAACGACTTCACGCATATAAACCTTCAACAGGATTTGGTAGAACATATTTGGAACAACGTTAACGTAGCGGACGGTGACGAAGACGAGTAGTTTAGTTTTTTTTTAGGAAATGTAATATTTTTTTTATTTTTCGGAAATGTATTTTTTTTTTTTTAGGAAATGTAATTTTTTTTATGTTATGAAATGAATTTATTTATGTTGTTTTATGTTGTATTTGTTAATTTTTATAAAGTTTTTATTAAGTTAATAAAGTAAAAATTATAAAATTATAAAATAATGAGGTGGGGTAGCCCCATCCTCCATCCCCCTCAATTATCATGGAGGCCCATCCCCCACAAGCCGCCTACGTGGCGCCTACGTGAAGGCTCATCCCCGTGGGGATGGGCCAAACCATACCCTTTAGTCTTATAAGAAAAGGGGATGAACCAGTTTTCTCTAAAATAAATAAAGGTTAATATATAAAGGTGTAAATCACACACTTTACTCTAAAATAAATATTAGAAATACTTAAATAATTTACATTTTAATAGTTGCTAGCATATTTGGAAAATTGAAGATTTTCCTCTCTTCTCAAATTATTGGTTTTAATATTTCATTCATACTTTACATGATTATAAGTGATCTTGGTTTTTTACTTAGGTTTTTTAGTATTATTTTATAATATATGTATTTTTTTTTTGTTTGTATTATGTTAGTTCCATAAACGCGGTTATGGCCGTGATTGTTTGAGATTATTGCAAGACTTCCTGCGAAGGTTGTTTTTGGGATAGATTTAGAAGTATTAAGTAACATGAGGTTGCCTCGGTCGACGATGCGAAAAATACACCAACTTTGACAAATGGGCACCATGCATCAAGTGAACAAGTCGAAAAGAGATCACCTTTGAGGTTAAAGAGGACGATCCAAAAGCCGAAAAAATTGAGTCAGTAAACCATGTTTGAATGTTATTACACTTTAGCCCAGTGTTGCCTACCGTTTACTTTTGCATTACAATGACACCATTTCATGTTTTATCACTCTATTACTTTTATTTTATATTGTTTGTGGTTGTACACTGTTCACGTTCGTTTTCCTTTTATAAATTAAAAATGGTGCTTTTGTTTATAATGTTGTTTAGACTTGTGTCCACTTAATGTGGGTGTTTGGGATTGCTTATTTTGAGCTCCTTTTAAGTTTTTGACTTCTTAAAAGTTAATAGGTCATTTTTGTAGTGTTTGGGTAATGTGTTTTGAGAATGAGTTTTAGTGGTTTGAAAAGAAGAAAAGAAGAAAAGGAAAAGTTAGATGGTTGCAACCTTTTCAAAAAAGGATATGGAAAAGAAGAAAAGGAGAAGCGTTCCCGAACACCCTCAATATACATTATCTTTGTTTGTTACGTTGTTAGCGTAAGCCGTCCAACGGACGGGTATTAAACTAGTTTTAGTTATGAAGGAGGATTTGATTGAGTACGTTATTGTTGTGACAACATTGTCGTTTAAATATTGAGCTGGTATGCGTGTAGGTGTGTTCTCTATGTCTAAAATAATCTTGCAATATAAATCATTGTTTGTCTCGTTAAAAGGATATGTCTAGTGAATCCCGAATGCGATTTTAGTCCCTAATTTTAGTCTTTACCGGTATGAGATCCGGTTTCATAATAAGTGAAAATGTTAAAATTTTCTCCATGTTGTAAGAGTGAAGATGAGGTAGGAAATGAAATGTGAGTGCTCCACCTAGGAGCAACAAATACAACGAATTTTAAAATTTGTTGTGCGGGTCCTACCACAAGGCCGAGGGATAGTATATCGTATTTTTTTTATAAAATTACTGACTTCTATGTAATTTGATATATGCATCTTGTAGGATTTGAACCTTTCATCTCATTGATAGATAAGAGACACTACATTACCCAAGATATATAAAAGGTCACAATACGTGTTTTAAAAACCGTATACGACACTACAAGTAGTTATCAAAATTCATTGGATTATTTGATTTATTTCCACTATGATTTAAAAAAAATACTCCAAGACCATATACAACCAAGTGTAAGACGACCCAACTTGCATCCAAATAGACGTATCTATCTGAGGCTAATAATTGGTCAATGGTAGACAAGAAAGAGCCCATGGGACCATCATAATATCACAGTTTTTTTGTTTTTTTCTAAAATAAATAGTTGGATGTAGCTTATGCCGACTTGATACAAATTTAGAAAACAAAATAAACCTTATTGTTGAGTTGAGACACCATATGTAATAGAAATATGGATTGTTAAAATAGTTGTAGAATGTCTGGATTGTATCTACAAACTAATAATCTGATTATTTTGGTTTTAAATAACATATAAATATTTGGATGAAATTGATTATGTGATTATTTATAATAAAATAAATTATTTGATAGATTATCTCGATTTACACACACACTCCCAAAATCTTTGAATTGGATCAGTAAAAGTAGATATCGCATTAAATTACTAATAGGGTGGTGGTCCATTGGTAAAGACAATGTCTTTAAACACTTTGAAAGAGTGAGGTCTTGTGTTCAAATCTCATAGACGACAGGATTAAAGAAATTTACCGTTAAAAAAAAGGATATCGTAGGTTTGGGGGTATGATTGTATTTTGGTGGGGTGAGGAGGTTTAATTCTCCTGATGTAAGTTTTGGTTCACTTTTCAGTTTGTAAATAACTGGCGGCCAAGGTTAACAATTGTTAGTCCGGCATGGTAATTAATAAAACGCTTTTGTTGGCCGTTCAAAAAAAAAAAGGATATCGTATTAAATTCCACAAAAGAAACAAAAATAAATCTTGAAGGTTTCAACCTTTCTAGAAGGACGGTATAGATACTATTGCAAGTGTCACCGGTTGGGCCACTCTTGATAATAGGGATGAGCAAAATGGACCCGGTACCGGTACCGAACCGGTACCGGTACCGAATTTACCGAACCGGGTACCTTTTCGGTACCGATTCGGTACCCACTTTTGACATTTTCGGTACCGGTTCGGTACCGGTCCGGTACGGTACCGGTTCGGTACCGGTATTTTGCTTGTTTTTACCCTCAAATACCGGTACCGAACCGGTACCGGTACCGAACCGTACCGAACCGGGTATATTCGGTACCGGTACCGGTACCAACTTTTGAGGATTTTCGGTACCGGTTCTTTCGGTACCGGTACCGGTTCGGTACCGAACCGGACCGAGCTCATCCCTACTTGATAACTTGAAATTATATGTGGATGAGAATTGTTACTAACTAGTTTTTGCCAGCCCGCATTGCAGGGCATTAAGCCGAATAATTTTTTTTAAAACATTTAATATGTATGTTTGCGTTTCGATAACTTATACATACTACTCATAACATGTTCATAAAAAAATTACGTCGATTCAACCAATTAAAACAAAACACTACAATACTTTTGCTAAAAAAACTAAAATGATGAAAATACTATAATTTTAAACTGGGTGCAAAATTGTAATTTTTCAAGACAAATGATTACGAGTGTATGCCATGTAGCCGTCTGGCATAATTGAAACTTACACCGAGGAAACAAATTAAAACAAAATACTACCATAGTTTTGTAAAAAAAATAAAACAAAACAAAATAAAAAACTAACATAGTTTTGTGAAAAAAATGATAGCATGGCTATATTATATTGGGGCAAAATCGTAATTTGACATAAATAAAAAAAATAAAAACGATGGTAAAACTGTAAATTTGAACTAAGAGCAAAAGTGAATTTGATTGCGAGGAAAAAAACCAATAGTAAAATTTAAAGAGGCAAAATCGAAATTTGACGTAAAAAAAAAACTTTTGTGAGTGACATGTGGCCACCCCACTCAACCAATCCCATCAAAATACTATTACCGGCCAACGTTTTTGTTCTTTAGATAAATTTTAGTAATATATATATATATGGTGCTATATAGCTATATTTCCTATGTGGAAGGTTCAAATGAGAAGAAAATTTGTGTAAGAATAAAAAGAATAAGTTTTAAACCAATAGAAATGCTTCATTTTACTTCATTTAATATGTGTATTTAATGTTATTAATAAGGGCATATATGTAAACTTCTAATTGTAATTAATTACCTAACTAATTAAAAACTTGTAACTCACTTTTAAATATACTCTTTCAAGATAAAATAATTTAGGGTGAAGGACAATTTTCGACATGTGTAAGATAAATTTTAGTATGTGTAGGATAAATTCTTAAATGTGTAGGATAAATTTAGATATGCGTAGGGTAAATTTCGGTAAGTGTAAGATATATGTAGGATAAATTTTGAAATGTGTAGGATAAAATGTTTTTTGCTTTATTAATGAGAAATAATATAATTAATGGGAGGAGTTATAAACTATTTAATGTTTTACCATTATGCCCTTTCTTCTTTTTCTTCTCACAGTAAATTTCTTCTCAAATGAACCTTCCCCTATTTCCTATAACTACAATAACAATGAGGGGGAATAGTGTCAGGCAGCTATCTGGCACCCTCTCGTTGATCGATTCATTTTATATTTAACTTTTAAACCTTCAGCTTCGCTAAGACACCGGTTTCGCCCCTCTGCTTTTAAAAAAAAGTTTTCTCTGTATTGGTTAATTTTGTTTATATGTGTGTTTAGTTCCTCTGCTAAACTTTAGTAGTGTACATGTTTAATTCTTTTACTTTTATTCCTTTTAGTGATTGATCGTGGCTTTTTGTATGTTGCTTTTAAACCTTCAACTTTAGTATTATACGTGTTTAGCCCCTATGTTAAAAAAAACCTTCCTTTTTATTGATTAGCTTTGTTCATAAGCGTGTTTAGTGTCTCTGCTTTTATTTCTTTTAGTATTTCATTTTTTAGCATTTTCTCTTTGCTACTGTGGCGAACCAACCAGGGGAATAGTGATCGTTTGCTATTGGTGGACAAACGCTATTACTCCTGGACTTTAATAAATTTACTCTATGACGAGTGTGTTTTTACATGTCTCGATGTAATTTTTATTGAGATTGTGTTATGAGTAGTATGTTCAAGTAACCAAAACACAGACATACATATTATCAAACTGAGATATATTCTGTTTACCGCCCCGCAAAACAGGCAAGGCATAACACTAGTTTTTATACAATACTAAGTCATGTATCAACTCTTAACCACACAATGGATTTCTTGAGACTAATGTCACATGATTCCTCCTATATTAACAACTTTATAATCGTGTATTTGTTTTATAAATTAACTATGGAGTAGATACGTAAATGTCCACAAGTTGTCGGTGAACACCGTTTACGAAGTAAAGTCGTTTGTTTTGTTTCTTTGCGTTTCCCCGTTACACGTCTACAACTTGAACATTCTTCAGTATATAGTTGCTTCATTTCCAAGTACTTCTCACATAGATAACCCGTCTTTCATGGCAAAATCTTTTGTTTGCCATATAATTTCATACCAGTTTAATTGTCATTCTATTTGTATTCAAAATAGATTATGTTATCAACGTCATCGAATATCAATTGTTAGTACTGTTGAATCGACGATTGCATGAACTAGTTATCAAGATGATTAGGAGGAATAATAGGGGCTCGAGGCGGAGATTGCGAGATTTATTCGTCAATCTAGCTAATTGTGATTTTAATATAACTAGGTTTTAATGTTGCGCGCCGCGTTGCGGCGTCACAAAATGGAAAGAAAAAAAAAAGAAGACCCCATGATTTGAACTTGAGTCTCTTTAAAACACATACAACCACAAAACCACTCCACCATGATGAATAATCTAACTAACTTTGAAGAAAATGGATATATATACACACTTAAAAAGGGTATAGGGGAAAAAAGTCAACAGAAGATGGCGTTAAGTTATGTATATTTACTATTCATAAGCTTTGTTTTTTAATATATAGGATAATGTAAAATTGATATTTGAGGGTGTTTTAAGAGATGAGTTGTGAATGGTTACCAACTAGCCATTGGGTGTTGGATCTTTATATATTTTTTTTAAAATTGCAATGGTCCTTTGGGACTCGCGATGGCAGCGCCAGACTAGAGGTTTGTTTTGTATGGGGTGATGGAATGGATGAAGGAATGGATGAAGGAATGGAAATGAGTCATTCCATTCCGTTGTGATGTTTGGTTACTCATATGCGAATATAATCAATCATTACTTTGTCCAATTTGATAAAGAAAAAAAGACGAAGTAACAAAACACAATTGTATTAAAAACCACAAAAATATAATTGTTTCAATAATAATAATAATTTAATGATAAAAAAATTAATAATAAAAATTTTGATATATAATAATAATAATAATAATAATAATAATAATAATAATAATAATAATAATAATAATAATCGTAATAGTAATAGTAATATATTTCTTTCCATTCCTTGAAGTAATGAAAAAAAAACACCCCTTACCAAGGAATAGAAATTTTTATATTTGAAAGGAGTTATATTCCTTTGGAATGCTCCATTCCATTACCACATGATAACCAAACATGTTTTTTTTTTCATTCCATCAGAATGATCCATTCCATTTTACATTCTATTTCTTCATACCAAACACTACCTAGGTCCTTGGCCGCAGACCCAGCTACTCGGACTCATAGTTGGATCTCACTTGAACGCACAAAAGTATGTGTTTAGGATTTTGGATGGGCTTCATGTTACTGCGATGTAGATAGATGGGGCAAGGTATCCAGCCATATAAACATCAGCAGCAACAACAACAATCATATCTGGTAAATCTCATTTATAGTAAAGATATCGATAGGGTCTGGGGAGAGTGAGATATAGGCAAGCCTTACCTTTATCCCAAGGGATAAAAAGGTTGCTTCCGGTGAGACCCCCTACTCCAACGCCATATCCAGACATCAGAGATATATCCAAACATAAAAGACACATAGCTACTAAAAAAACAACATAAACATAGTGTATTAAAGATATTTTTAGCAAGCTACCAAATACACAATTAGTAACATACAACACAACATAAAACACACAGACAAGCAAAAACATGCAAAGGCCCCCAAAGCACATCAAACATCCTATGCTCCTAAAGAACGAGTTTAATGGTAAACCAAACTATTGTCCTAAAAGTTCTTGACCTTAATCTTACGTCTCCACGAACTCCTATTCTGGACCATGTCCTTAAAGAGGCGCAATTCTAACAAATCATGTCTAATCCGCTCCTCCCACGTTAGCTTTGGCCTACCTCTACTCCTCCACTCCACATTGAGATTTTCTACGCTTCTAAGTTCTAACTGTGGCTATCGCTTGTCTCCTCCTAACATACCCAAACCATCTCAACCTCCCCTCCCTTATTTTATCTGATATACTAACTACCCCTAATCTATCCTTAAAAACCTTATTTCTTATCTTGTCTAGCCTAGCGTGTCCACACATCCACCTCAACATCCTCTCTGCTACCTCCAGCTTACACGCCTACAACTTCTTGATAGTCCATCAGTCTGTATATCCAGCCACATCAGATCCAAAATTTACAAGTCCCAAATTTCTTGATGCGGGTTCAAAACCCGTTTACATTTTCCCCCTTTCCAGCTTTGATACGCTAGTGAATTTATTGTAGACAAAAGTTAATCAGCCCCCAACTTCTAGTAAGCCCTTGAAGCCCATGATTAGCCCCATCAATCAGGGCCCAAGCTTGAGCAAATCATTATCACAATTCACAACTAAATCTAAATCTCATGAATTTTTTATATTTACGTTTATATCTAGGACCCATATTTTCTACTTATACACAACCTTCGACATAAAAAACATAAATGCATAAAAATAAAAAACACATCATTAAACGACATAAAAAAAAAAAAACCTTTAAGCCTCAACGATGTGGACCAACTCGTAGCATTTGCCAACGTGAATTAGCTTGTAGCACTTGCCAAGACCCGATGTGGTTAAAGTCATGACCTTGGGTCGTTTGGTACACTTGAAGAGCCTCGTCCATAGACTCCCATTCGTGTATGTAGAGTTACACAAATACTATACGTGTTTTCATTAGCCCCCATTTCGAATGAACCGAGTGTACGTTGCGATCAATTTCGCCCATTTGTTGACGGAACTCGTTAAACAAATCAGTACACCATGATTGTCTCGTGGCAACCCAAGCCGTGGATTTATTCACCTAAGCGGATTCTTCCTCGTCGGTCCATACCCGTCTTCCCATTTGAGAAAGAACAAATATTTTTTTAGAAGTAGGAATGGTTTAAGATGGTGTGAGATCAAGATTTTTCAGTATAAAAGTGAGTTTATACAGGTTTTAAAACAATAATAAAAATCGACTTTTTTTTAAGAATCCAGCCGTTAAACAACGGATATAATTTTGAATACTCCAATTAATGTTATTATTATTTTTGCTTGTGATGAATTTTAGTAATGGCTAATCAATTCAAATGTGTAAACTACTTAAATGGAGACGGAGAACATCGGCCTTTGATTTTGATTTTGATTTAATTTAATGTTATTTTCGTAATTTATTTAACAAATAAACATAAAGTATGTATTTTTACAGGATTGATAACCTAGTGACTAATATGTTGTCAAGTATATAATTTCCAATTAATCATCTCTAACCAAGTACTTGAAAAAACATGTGGTTACTCGACAATTTTTTTGAACTCAGATCTGATTTAAAAAAAAAAAGTACAACAAGCAATCTAATAACAAAGGTGGAAAATTACCCAAAACACACAACCCCTGCTAACAATGTATGTAGTACATTTTCCAAGCCAATGGCAAAAACAGTACACGAATGCATATCATCTTCCGACAATAAAACCTCGTTTAATCCTAACGAGTTAACTCGCTAATAAAAGACCTATAGCTCATCCTTAATATCCTCCTGCTCTTCTTCTGTGGGTGTAGAATTAGTTTCTTCCTTCTCGCTGCCGGTGTTCTCAACCTCAGGGGCCTCTTCCACTTCATCTTCCTCCTCGACAGATGCATCGGGACTTATGCTCAAACTGGCCTTCACTGAATCGTATATACGTGAAGCAAAGTCCTTAGGATCGGGTAACATAAATCCACTCTCCATCAATGCTGTTTGGTACATAAGTTGAGCGGTTGTCTTTACACTTGCATCCTGAAATACATACATCATTTAAAAGGTTAGAAACCCGAAGTCCTTTTAGTCCCTCAACCCAATTATTTATTATCAAGTCCCTGAACTTTTATTCATGAAATCAATAAGAAACTATGTTGGTTTTTTTATGGTATGAAAATTCAAAACTATGATGATTTATTTAATGTTTACCTCTGGATTCTTCACAACGCGCTCACGGAGCTCTTTGATGATTGGATGTCTTGCATTGATCTCAAGCACTCGTTTGCCACGCATGTATGCTTGTTTGCTGGCATCGGATAGAGTTTGAGATTGCATGATTCTTTCCATATTAGCACTCCATCCGTACTTAGAGGTTACCACCACACAAGGGGTGTCAGCTAAACGGTTGCTAATCTTGACATCATCGACGTTGTCACTGACAAGGGCTTCCTTCCACCATTTGGTTAATTCCTTGAATGATTCCTTGATTTCTTTGTCTTTGGAATCCTTTCCGAGCTTCAAACCCTCCTTCGATACGTTCTGGAATTTCTTGTCTTCGTAATCCATCAAGTATTGCATCAGGTACTCATCCACAGGATCTGTGAAAAATATCACCTGCAAACGCAAAAATGAAATACAATTGAATTTTCTATTTTTTTATTAGACTGTAAGATTATATTAGAAAAAGGTGTTGTACCTCCAAGTTTTTCTTTTTAAGCCTCTCAAGGAACGGGGATTTCTCAAGCTGTTCCTTGCTGCTTCCAGTGATGTAGAAGATATCCTTTTGCCCAGATTTCATTCTTGAGATGTATTGATCAAGTGATGTTAGTTTGCCATCAGATGTCGTGCTGCAATATAAATTAAAGAAACAATCAGGATATCATCAATGTACACACCCATGTGGAAAAAAAGGAAAATGGAAAATTCATACGTCTCAAATCTAAGAAGTTTAGCCAAACGGTTCCTGTTTGCTGCATCCTCAATGATACCGAGTTTAATCGACTTGCCAAATTCATTCCAGAACTTAGCATACTGTCCCCTCTTCTCATCATTTTCCTTTGATTCTTCCACCTCTGCTACAAAAAAACAACTTATATTAAAATCAAGAATTAAAACATACTGAAATACCAAAATTATATACGCTTCAGCTTACCTTTCTTTTCTTTGTCGTGAATTTCATCAGGGTCTTCTTCAGCAAGCTTGCGAATCATGTCAAGTGCCTTCCTGATAAGTTTCTTTTTAATGGTCTTCAAGCTGCCGTGTTGTTGAAGCATTTCTCGAGATACATTAAGTGGCAATGTGTCAGAATCAACAAGACCCTGATGAAACAAACAACAAATGGTTGTTAGCAACTAATATACTTAGGCAAGAATGATAAATACTGCTTAGCTAAATGATACATAGAACACATTACCAGCAAGAATGATAGATACTTGGGTAAAAGCTCGTCGAATTCATCTGAAATAAATACTCTTCTAACATAAAGCTTGAGGTTTGATTTGTTGGTATTGTAGTAACTCTCGTATAAATCAGCAGGAGCCTTGGGTGGCACAAATAGAACCGCCTTGAACTCAACATCACCTTCAGCGTTGAAGTGACTCCATGCCATTGGCTTCTCATCACCAAAATCCTGTCAAACAGAAACATATTAGAACATACTATGACATGACTATGCGGTTTTAAAACTGAAAAATTGTGGGATCTAGACTCACCTTAGCAAGAGAGTGGTAGAACTTTGTGTATTCTTCCTCTGTCACTTCCTTTGGACTTCTCAACCATATAGCCTTAACATCATTTAGACGTTCCCATTCATAAGTCGTTTCTTTGACGGTCTTAGTTTTTGGTTTATCTTCATCTTCTTCTTTGTCAGTATCTTCATCTTCTTTCTCTTCACCTTCAGTGGATTCTGCTGCTTAAATCATTTAGGAATATCAGATTACAAGACCAAGTTATGAGTGCCAAGTGAAAAAAAAAATATAAAAAGCTCAACAAGGGTTTGAGACTTACGTTTTTCTTCATCATCACTGGAGTCATCTTCATCGGCGGGGACTTCAACATCAACTTCTTTGGTGGCCCAGAGGTAAATGGGGAAGTTGATAAATTCAGAATACTTTTTGACCAATTCCTTCAATTTTGACTCTTCAAGGTATTCCCCAGCTTCTTCCCTAAGGTGGAGTCTTATTTCAGTACCACGACCAAGGGGCTCATTGTATGTATCTTCAGAAATTGCAAATGCACCATCTGCCTTCGACTCCCAAACATACCTAAAAAGTTGTTAAATAGTAAATTAGTACAGTTATAAAAGACTAATGCAGAATCAATGCAATTAATTGACACGAAAACATACTGTTTGTCATCGTTGTGTTTGCTGATTACTTCCACATAGTCGGCAACAAGATATACGGAGTAAAATCCAACACCAAACTGACCAATGAGGTTAAGATCGCCACCTGTCTGCATCTTCTCCACAAAAGCTAGATACAAGAAGAAAAAAGATTGTTAAAACCATTTAACTAACAGAAAGTTATGTTCTTTTGTCTACTCTTTGTTAAAAATACCTGAAGTTCCAGACTTGGCAATTGTTCCCAAGTTCTTGATCAAATCCTCCTTTGTCATACCCACACCTCTATCGCGAATGGAAATAATCTTTTTTTCTTTGTCCAACTTAATCTGCATGTCATTACATTGCAAACCCGAAAGTCGATTAGATTTCAAAACCCTCAAGACAATGCTTAATATGAAAAGTGGGAAACCATATACAAACCTGGATCTCAAGCTTGGCATCATCACCCTCGCCTAATACCTCCTTATCAGTAAGAGAAAGGAATCTAATTTTGTCCAAAGCCTGAAATATGTGATATGCAAAGAAAGAGTAAGAAAAATGTAAATGTAAAATCACACTTAGCGGAAGCTCCAAATAGTAGTAAAATTAAACAAAAACTTACATCGGATGCATTTGATATTAATTCCCTCAAGAAAATGTCCTTGTTGCTGTAAAGAGAGTTGATAAGGATGTCCATAAGCCGAGATACCTCAGCCTGGAACTCAAACTTCTCCGCATTGCTGCGAAGATTTTTCCTGGTCATCGATTCAGCTTCCCTGAATCATGAAAATAAAACCTCTTAAAACTAGTTAATAGCAAGACAATCTATTTTTTACATGGAACTAAATAAAAAGGCAATGCTATCAATAGTGTCAACTCCTAGCTAAATATCTAATTTGTTTGTTATACTTTTAAGGTCTATATTTAAGCAGCATGGTCAAAAACACTAAACGAATAATGAATTAAATTCAGGTATATCCGAAATTATGCAACAATGTAGAATAGCAAACCTCTTGACAACATCAGAATCAGTGGATAAACCATGTGGAACAGCACCAAGCTTTTCTTCAACCTTTGGTGGATCCACCAGTTCATCCGCATCAGACTCGGCGTTGGCGTGCATCTTTCGACCTACAAAACATAACCAACAAAATCATCAATCCACATTCAGAAGCTAAGTAAAAAAATACTAAATCATGCACTTAACCTGATCACCTTACTCTTCACCTATCCTCAAAAATCTAATTAATGAGACCGAATCAATGACCTTTCTACCATTTTACCAGCTGCTTTTTAACTAAATTGTATGTTTTTCTTAAAACTAAAGCTTAATTGTTAATTGTAAAATAAATTCTTCTAGATAACTCTAGTCCTCACATAACTACAATAAAACCTTGTTAGTAGCAGAGATCCATAGCTTTACTCTATAAACTACAAATTTAAAGTTTCACTTCAATTTATGATGAAAACATCCATCAGCTACAGCATACACCTCTTTAATCCGGTAAAAGGCATCCTAATCTACTTAAACGCATGTAATTTACAAACAATTATACAACTTTCAGATAACAGATCAACAATTTCCATCAGATAATAAGACTGTTAACAGAACACATGATCTAATCAACCAACTCTCTACACGTCACCGATTCTAGAACAAATCATACTAACAAAATCTCAACAACTTGTCACCTAACACATCTATAACAAGCAGACGCGTAATCAAACAAGCTCATCAGAAAATCTGAAGAATTAAACGGTAAAACCCTAAACAACGTACCGTGATCCGGAAGAAGAAAGAGAAGACATAACAGGAACAGAACTGACGGAAGAGTCCACTTCCTCATTGCGATTTCGATCGCAAACTCGATCTACGATGAATCTGTTAGGTTTGTTTAATGCGAGATTTGGTTTTGAAATGCGAGTTTGTTTGGTTCAGTGGGTTATATAGTGTGAAGTGGTGTGAGAGTGCCACGAGGAATGGACGGTGAGATGAGGGTGTGGGATGCCAGCGTGGAAGATCTGATGGTGGGATATGGAGATGGGGGTTACGTGGCAGCGGGTTATTGGTGGAGAATGCGTCTTACTACGTGGAGGGGATTGGAAGGGGTTTTTAAGTCTCCGGGGGACAAAGACTTGACCGACTTGTGAGTGGGTTTTGGGCTTCAGAGGGTTTACCCAATGTTCAATTTGTTGTTACCAAAAGAATATAATATGTTAAAAAAAATTATTTCAAAATCGTCGATGTGTTCATCAAATTTTCTATTTCAAGGTTCAAACATCTTACTAATTTAATGTTTAATGGTTGAGATTGTATGTTTCGCTAGCAGATGTCTAAATGGTCAAGACATTTGTCTCTGAATGGTTAAGTATTAAACTGAGTCTGAATGGTTAAGACCTCTAATCTAAATTGGTCAGACATTTTCTCTAAATGGTTAAGCATTATATTGCCTATTAATGGTTTAGACCTCTTACTGGTTCAAAACTTAATGGTTCAAACATTTTGTTGGTTCAGCAGTTACCCATTCAGAAGTTGTCAAACACCCCATAGTCTCTAGTTTTACTAATATTTAGTTTCAATATACTAGTTCATCCCTAAAACGATATCATATGTAGTCTATTAGGTAATCTTGCATGTCTTACAAGCAAGAGTATTATTAGCGTTTTTTTGTTGTCTTGTTAAACTTTAACACATATAATATAGTTCTTAATTGTACCAGTTTAGTAATACTTGTATTGGTTTTGTTTTTCTAAAAAATATTTGTGCAGGCTCTTCTGTCTGTGTCGCACAGACCACGCATAGATGTTGCCATCTGCAGATTGTTAGTTTTCCAAAGACACTTCATTAAAAAAAATGTCTGCGCGAGCTCTTCTTAATGCAGACTTGGCCTAGCCACTTCTAAAATCTTCGAAGATCTTCTTGACGCGTGAGATGGTTATGTTTAAAAACATAGGATTCCTTTGACCTAATGAACAATTCTCATGACTGATTGTTGATTATGATAGTTGTTCCCTATTTAGCTAGGATCTTGCAAGAGTAACTTAGACGAATGGTGCATAAAGCTCCAAGGACCAATTCTATAACATCTTAAATACAAATTTCGGTGGCAAAAGTCACCGACCAACATTAAACTTATATATCTTACATTCTGCTACAAACTCAAATGCATTTCCTAGAACAATTGGTTGGTTGCTTTGGTTGAGTATTAAAAGGAGCTACGTTCGATCCAGGCAAATAAAGTTTTTATTTTTATAATTTTCTTATATTTTTTAGCTTTCGTTCCTTGGGTGGAGATACAATAGGAAGTTAATTTGGCTAGGAAGGCTAGGAAGTGATCTTGACCATCCATTTAGTTAATCAAGGGCTAAGATTAAATCAGGGAAATTGAAAATAAGAAAAGAGGCGCGTGAGTTTGTTCAAGGGCATTCTAGTCAATCCAAGCCAATAGTTTCTCTCTCCTCCAATTCCCCCCCATTTTTTAAACGTTAATAACTCTTTCATACGACATTATTTTTTTATAAAAATTGCACCAAAAAAACGAGCGTTTTTTTATCTTTAAAACGAGTATACTATTGCTATATTTTAAAAAAAAAATTAAACCCAGTTGTGTAAAACGCAATAGAAAAACCACCAGTTACGTAAAACGCAATGAAAAAAAAACCTAAAAAATGACATTTTTCTAAAACGCAATGCACAAAAAACACAAAGAAATGACTTATTTGTAAAATGCAATGGCCAGAAAACACAAAGAAATGTCTTATTTCTAAACCGCAATAGACTGAAAACACATAAAAAAGTGTTTTACCTAAAACGCAATGCACAAAAAACACAAAGAAATGTCTTATTTGTAAAACGCAATGGCCAGAAAACACAAAGAAATGTTTTATTTGTAAAACGCAATGGCCAGAAAACACTTAAAAATTTCTCATTTCTAAAACGCAATGACCTAAAAAAACAAAAGAAAGTGTTTTACCTAAAACGCAATGGACTGAAAACACCTAAAAATGTGTTTTACCTAAAACGCAATGACTAAAGATACTTAAAAATGTGTTTTTCTAAAACGCAATAGCCAGAAAACACATAAAACTCTCTTATTTCTAAAACGCAATGGACACATAAAACTGTTTCTGAACTGTTTGTGAATTGTCTGTGAACTGTCTGAATTGTCTACGAATTACTGTCTTTGAAATGAGCCAATTTCTGGAAAATTAATTTTTCTGATGCGTTTTTAGTACAGCAATTTAATCGAAAAAAAAATTTTCCGAGCTGACCTGAACCCCAGCCAGGGGCTCTGCCCCTTGGACCCCGCCAGGGGCTGCCGCCCCTGGGACCCCGCTACCGGGGGCTGCTGCCCCCGGACCCCCGCCAAGATCGTAAAACGCAATGACTAAATAAAAACCCAGATCGTGAAAATGAAATTAAAGAATTTCTTACATGGATCGAAGCCGGTTTCTTCATCAATTGACGAAATTTGAAATGATAGAAACACTTATCAGCGATTGAATCGAACAAATCGAGTGATTATCTTCAAAATCACCGGAAAAAACGAGATTTTGTATGAAATTAAACTGGGTTTTCTTCAAAAAAACTGAAGAACACGTTGATCGGGGGTTTGAATCATTGATTGGTGATGAAAATCGCACTATAATGTAGTGATTATTGAGATAGAAAGTGAAGAAATTGTTGAAGATGGTGGGTTTTGAAAATGGTGGGTTTTGAAGTTACTGGGTTTTGAAAAAGGAAGAAGAAATGGTTGGATTGACTAAAATACCCTTTTTCTTTATTTTAAATGTTGCCACATGTCATCCTCTTATTGCTTCCTATCCTTCCTAGCGAAATTAATCTTCCTATTTGATCTTTTCCCTTCGTTCCTTTACTTTAAACACCTATTTTTATATACGTTTCAGTATAAATTCGAGTTGGTCTACGTTTCGGCGTAAACATTTTAACAGGAATCAAATCGGGTCAAATATAATACGTTTTCGTTAAATAAAACATTTTGCGTGCACATTATTATGTACGTGACGGTATAAATTCGAGTTGGTCTACATTTCAACGTAAATATTTTTGTAAAACGTGTCATGTCAAATATAATACGTTTTTATGCTTATTTTATGTACGTTTCGTAAATTTTGTTCTCAACCGAGTGGAGTCAGATTGTGATTTCTTTTTTTTCCTTCATTTTTAGAAACTCTAACTAATCCATATTGATTACACGTGCTTGTTTTTCCTTTATACCCGTGATGTTTTCTATGTATGTGTCGGGTCACATATAATACATTATAATAGTACAACGTAAATTCGGTTTACTTTACGTTTCAATCCAATCGCAATGTGCGTTTTCATGCGGTTAACACATCATATAACGCTTGGACTAATCCACTCAATGTTTGTGATGAACCCACGCCGCAAACGCGGGTGACCATTATTACTAGTATACATGATAATGATATGAATCATTAAATATTCTTACATTAGTTACAAATGATTGAATGGTTTGTTTTCATATTTTATTTATAGGTTTTTGTTTATTAATTGGAGTAGAGAATGTAAGCGATAGAAATCATGATAACCAGCTTGGTTCAATTAGGATTAGCTATACCATGAAAGTGTTTTTGTCACAAATGTGTAAGAAGTCGGAAACTAATAGCGTAACATAATTTAAGGATACTACAAATCAATTAGTATTACTTTCCTAGTATAGGTCCCTTTGTATTCTTATATATTGTATCCTTATTGTGAATAAGAATAATAGACATGAGATTGAGTCCTTACATGGTATCAGCCAAACATGCGATCCCCTCTTCCCATTTTCTTCTTTTTCGTTAACCCTAGCTCGTCCCCATGTCCATCGCCGCTTCCTCAAGTTCCGACTCTGTCACCACCATACCTCTCCATTCTCTTCTTCACTTCATACCCCTGAAACTTAACTCTACAAACTATCTAGCCTGGAGTCAGCAAGTATCTCTTGTTCTCTCCCTTCAAAATCTCCTTGGTCATATTGATGGCACCACCCCTATTCCCACCGAAACCATCAAAGCCGATGACAAAACCGTTCCTAATCCTGATCGTGCAACTTGGCTCCTTCATGATCAGTCTGTGCGCCTTCTCCTTCAATCCTCCTTATCCAATGAGGCCATGTCCGAAATCATAGGTCTCACTGATGCTCGTCAAATCTGGATCGCCTTGGAAACGGCTTACAGCCATCGCTCGGTCGATCATATGCACACTCTTCAGGACAGTCTTCGCTCCCTTCAAAAAGGTTCCTCCACCGTTGCGGATTTTGTTCGAAAATTCAAGTCACTATGTGATCAAGTTTCGGCCATCGGTCACCCGGTCGATGAACGTGACAAATGTCACTGGTTTCTTTGTGGGTTGGGCACCTCCTTTGAACACTTCTCCACCACTCATCGGGCTCTCGGCACCGAGTCGTTTTGAGACCTCCTTGCCAAAGCCGAAAACCAGGAAACATTTATGACCTCTCTTCATGGCCAGCCGTCACCTCAAGCCGCCTTCATGGCTCAGCCGACTCGTTCTGGTAACTCAAATCGCACCTCTTCTGGTTCATCTTATACTAATAAGGTCATGGTGCAGGTCGTGGTCGTGGTACCAGTCATGGACGTGGTAGGCGACCTCCACACTGTCAGCTTTGCAGGAAAGACGGCCACTACGCCAATACCTGTCCAAATCTTGCGTCCTTTGCCCAACAGGCTGCCTCGTTAGATGCAAACTTGGCGCAGGCTTTTCAAGCCCAGTGCCATATTGCTGAAGAATATCCCGACTGGACAGGTGACACAGGTGCGTCTGCCCGTATGACCCCGTCTGAGAGTGACCTTGTCACTACATACGGTTCATCCTGCAAGGACTATGTTCGGTTCGGAAACGGTCAAATCTTACCGGTAACAAATGTTGTAACAACCTCTCTTGCTAATAATATTCCTTTAAAAAATGTCTTGGTTGTTCCACATCTTACCAAACGCTTTCTCTCAATTAGTCGGCTTACTCGTGACTCTCCTATTGATGTTCTATTTTCTAATAACTTTTTTCACATACAGGATCGAAAGACCAAGTAAATCATGGCAAATGGAACTTGTGAGAATGGTCTCTATATCCTTCGTGAAGGAAACCATGCCTTTGTCGCCTCATATTCCACTCCTCATTTCAAGGCCTCTTTTGAACGATAGCATAGTCGCCTTGGACATGTCTCTTTTGATATTGTTTCTAGATTACATAAACATGGTTCTTTGTTTGTTACGTCTTTATTACCAAAACCTGGTATTTGTTCTCCTTTTCAGTTGTCTAAATCACATCGTTTGCCTTTTGCTTTAAATGTTAAACGATCTATGCATGCTTTGGATTTAGTTCATTGTGATTTATGGGGGCCTTCGCCAATTACATCGTCTAGTGGTTGTCGTTTTTTATGCTATTTTTATAGATTATTATTCGCGCTTCACGTGGTTTTACCCACTTAAACATAAATCTGACTTCTATGAAGCATTATTGATTTTTGTCCCATTTGTTCAAAATCAATTATCTTGCAAAATAAAAATTTACCAAAGTGATGGGGGAACTGAGTTTACCAACCATCGTGTTCAAACTTTCTTTCATGAGCGTGGTATTCATCATCGCCTCTCTTGCCCTCACACGCCCCAACAGAATGGTCGTGCTGAGCGCAAACATCGTCATATCACAGAAACGGGTCTCGCCATGCTTTTCCACTCACATGTGTAACACTCGTTTAAATTTCTGATTTTTATAAAATAAAAGATACTTCATTTTATATATATTAAATACCTTCGTTAACATAAGTACAAAATAAAAGTTTAAGAGTAACATCTTCTAGTCAACTACCGACTAGTTTAAACATTCATAACATGTTTAGCAATTCATTTACATCAAAAACATGTCTAGACAAAGTTAAGTTGACGCGGAAGCTTTCAAAATGCGTGTTCGGTTCTTGATAACCATGCTTGATCACCATCCGGATAGTCCCCATCATTACCTAGAGTCAAAACCATTTATAATATTAGTTTTGACAATTAAAATAGAGTGTATAAACAAGTTCGAGCATCAAAATATAAAAAAAAAATTATTTTTCAATTCAGGACCTGTCGCGTGTCGCGACAGAAATCATCAAACCCGTCGCGTGTCGCAACGGCTTTCGCGTGTCGCGGCGGATCCAAAGGACTCTTCCGCGTGGCGCGGGGGAAACCTTTTTCCAGCAGGTGCAGGTTTGAAACCTGCATTTCTACCCAGCTCCGAAATTTACAATTTTTCAACTTTAAACTATCATAACTTTTTACTCGGTTGTCCGTTTTAATCGATTCTTTTTCCTATGAGTCCGTAATAAAATTTCGGATCTAACCATGTAAATTTCATAACACGGAAATCGAGTTACTGTTGGACCGTTCTACGACCTTGAAAAGTCAGTTAAGGCAGTTTATCTTTACATGTAAAGGCGGAAACAATGCATGCAAAGTTACAACAGCTATTCTCTTTAATTTCTTCTCTTTTATTGCTTTCTGATTACAATTTGACAGAGTTTCGTTCCACAAGCAATGATCCAAGTCTCTTACACAAATGAACAACACAACCCTATTTATAATATGTAGATTTCGCTTGAGATGGTTTGAAGCGAAATCATGTCCTGTTGATTTCGCTTGAACTTGTTTCAAGCTAAATATCAGTTGTTGATTTCGCTTGAACTGATTTCAAGCGAAATCTTCATGTTAAACATGAACAAACCCTAATTAAGACCCTGTTGTGTGTTCATTCAAACAATCTAGACACAAGACTTGATTATGACGTAATCAACAGACATTTAGTGCACCAACAGACTCCCCCTTGGATGTTGATGAAGTCTTTGGCTTCAAGTCTTTGTCTTTATCATTCTCTAACTCTCTGTCTTCACATCATAAACACTCTATCTTCACAGGTTTAGGATCACAACCTGACTCCATCTTCAAACTCCCCTTTGATTGTTGATCCAGACTCCCCCTTTCACAGACTCCCCCTCTCGATATGCTAGAATCTGAGGTATCTGGTTCAAGCTTTGACATTTAGCTTCCGTGGGAATTCCTGAAACCTGCAATCACTCATCCAACTATATGTAACAACATTTAAAACTTTCAGATATTGTAATCTAACAATTCAAATCTTCTAAACCACTTCTCATGAATTTGGCAGTTTCATCGAATCGTATCGGAAACTAGCTCTATAACAATATAAGCATCCAAATCCCTCACAGTTAATCATCCAAGTCCAAACTAATGACCTTGGAGATATCACAAACTGTTTTTGAATTTTTGATCTAAAACTTCAAGTTTCAAATTAATGAACTTGTTTTATTTTCAGAAACACGATCAGCTTACTTAGATTTTGAAACTCAGCATCTCAGATATCAGTTGTCGAAAATAAAGCAGAAATCAAAATCTTTTTGTATTTTTCTGAAAATATAAAGCAAAAACGAAATATGTACAAACATATTTACAAACAATATTTTTGTTTGAGTATGCATCAGAGGATCATATCAGTTTTCGACAAGTCACAAGTACCGTTGAGCTTAGTTACACAGTAAGTATTAAACAATTTACTTAGATTGTCGATATACTGATCCACTTAAATTTTCATACAAACTTCAACTGATTCAGGATACGAATTAGATATTTTAAGAACTTAAACTCATTCATGTGTTCCACCTCTTGAATATACTCCCGTATCCAGATCCCAATATTCAGTCTTACAGGTAGTTATAACACAAATGATATCTGTAAGGGGTTAATAAATTATGAAGAATCATGAGAGCTCAGGTCAGAACTACCGTTCAGCAGAGAGATCATGACTCAACTTGTAGGTGTGTCCCCTTTAGAGGATCTTTTTTACAACAGCATTGCTAAGCAATTTTATTGTCTTATCATATATGCTGAGGGTGATGCTGTGTTTCAAGCATTTGCAGAAAGTATTATTCGAGGACTAGGTCAGAACTTCCATTCAGCAGAAGTCCCGGAATAATACCCCAGACATCATTGAGTATAAAAACCTGTATATCAGAATACGAAACCTTTCAAACGAGATTTCAGGGGTTACCTATATATCCAAGTAGTGTTCCCCACGAAATAAGCAAGTATGAAATTTATGTTTATATCCCGAAAAGTTTACTAAGTGTATAAAAATCTACCGACACATCCACAGTGAGATCATTTAACACATTTAAACTTTCCAATTCTTTAGCGTACTGTAACTATCTACTGATGTACTATCATTTCCTCTTTTTACGCAATACTCAAATTTTTGAATTTTATCATGTTTTTTACTTTTTCAAATTTTTCAAATGTTTTTGTATTTTCTAATGACAATTTTTCTCCCCCTAAAATGCAAAACCATTTAAAGAAAAATTTGACAACCAATACTGATAGCTTTGTCTCGCCATCCATTTTCTGCTTCAAGTGCTCTGATTTGCAGAAAATATAACGTACCCCCATGATTTACAACCCATTAATCTTAACAGTTTGAAAACCGTTTTTCAATCTGATGAAAGTAATCATGTTTGTTATGCCGTGAGGGTTTCGGCATATTCAATCAACATACAATCAAAACAAAATTAAAAACAACATATTTTTGGTTTTTCAAATTTTAACAAACTAAAAACATATTTTTTGTTTTTAATTTTTCAATTTTTAAGGATTTTGAAAATATTGTTTATTTATGTACAGAAATTGATAAACTCCCTGTTTAACCAAACCAGGGTCCTGCAACCTCTTCCTGTGCCAGGCTGCTCCAACTACCATTCTCACAGTCTTCAGCTTCGTTGAGCACCTGCACATTCAAACTTTATCAATCATTTGAACAATTTAGCCCAGGTCTGTTGGACCTTAGGCATTTCAACACAATAATGTTCATTTAATTTTGGAAACTCTTTGTCATTTAAAACGTTTTCAATTTTGACTTCAACTTTTTCATCTTTTACCGACGTCACTTGTTTCTTAGCACTCCACATTTGACCTTCCGGAGTACCTCTTTTGTAAAAATTTGTCTCTTTTTGAACCTTTTGATGTTGAATAACATTTTTAGGTTTCCAAAACTCTTGAGGTTTTGTCATATCAACAGATGTTCTCCAACTCTGTGTTGTTCTTAATCTGGGTGTGTGAAAATTCCAGGTCTGTCTTGAATCGAACCTGTTCGGGTTTGATTTCCAATTTTGATTTGAAGCAAACTTGTTTGTATTGTACCTCAAAGTTTGTTTCGAATCAAATCTGGTTGACCTTGATTTCACATCCTCAGATTTCTGTTTTTCAACATCAACAGGCTTTGGATTTGGACACTTTCGTGCAACATGTCCAATTTGATCACATTTAAAACATACTTTCTTTGAAACATCCTTGGCCTGTTGTTGTTTCTTTTTCATAGCATCAAACTCCTCATTAGACTGTTTTCCAATTTTGAGTTTTTCCTCTTCTTTCAAGCTTTTCCCTTGAACAAAATTCATCTTTTGTTGCAAATTTGGTTTTTTACTTTGATTCCAATTCCGTTTCTTTTTATAACCCAAACCAGCCTTCATGTTTTTCTTCTTAAAACCAGGTTTGTTATAAAAAGATTTATGACCTTTACCAGCAAACTTTGGAATCTCAGACTTCTCAATCTCAACCATTTTGAAAACTTTATCGACCTTTTCTGAAATCACATTCTGAATCGGGAAAACAACATCTAAGAATAATTTGTCCGATCCAATCATGGTATAAACCAATCCTTTTGAATCATCATTCAAATTTTTCTCGGATTTTGTGTTTTTCAGATAACCATCATAAAGATTTCCTTCATCTTCATCCTGTGATTCAGACTTACCTTTTGTAGACTCATCTTTCAAAACGCTTTCAACAACCTTACTTACCACCTCTGAATCATTCGCATCATCAGATTTGGTGTAAGTCACATCGATACTTTCAGGTAACTGGTCAGCTATGTTCAAACCCTTTGCCACCTTTTCCTCATCATAAAAAGTATAATTGTTTCTCAATGGTGGTGGTACCTGATGAAATTCTGAACCAATACCCTTTTTGCAATTTTCAGTATCTTTGTCATCTGGTGTGATGTTGAAAATGCGTTCGAGAATGTACGAAGAGTTATGATAACTTTGAAGTTTTGTTACAACCTTTTCTTTTTCAGCCAAGACTTGTTTAAGATTAGCAATTTCATCAACACATTTGTTCAATTCAATTTGCTTTTCTTTAAACTTTATTTCATACATTTCTTTAGTTGTTAAAGTTTCAGACAATCTATGATCAAAACTTTTGACTTGGCTCTTCAAAGTATCATAAGCTTCTTGTACTCTCTGACTCGACCACTTTAAAGAATCATACTGTTTTTGTAAATCTTGAAATTTCGATTCTTTTTCAACACAATCGATACATTTGTAGAACACAGTTGTCTATAAACATCATTATCCTTTTCAAGACCTTGACATTTCTGTGTCAATTTTTCAACTTTTAGTTTCAAAATTTCTTCTTTTTCAATCATATCTTTACATTTTATTGTGAAACCATTTTCAAGTTTGCTTAATTTATTATCTTTTGTTTTTATGATGTCATCTTTTTCAGTACAGGCTTTGCACATTTCTATGCAATTCCTGCACTTATTTTCTTTTTCATCAATTATTTCAACATTCGATAGATCAGAAAATTTTCTAACCTCAGTCTCATTCAGCACCGATTCATCTGACTCAACTTTCTGATCTTGCTCTTTGTTCTCCTCTTTCTGAGCTTCTTCATTCTTCTGCACTTCTTCAGCTCTCTGTTCCTCTTCAGCAAGCTTTGCAACAGTCTTCACTTCTTCAATCATCTTCTTCAATTCTTCTTCTTTTCTCTTCTTCATCTCTACCACCTTCGGTAAACTTGTTTCAAAAACTTCTTTTAACTTGTTCATCAAATTTGGCAAATAGCTTTTATCAGAAAGCCTTCTTGTGTTGAAAGTGCCTTCACTTGGAAACACATTGGTTACAGCATCAAAATCCACTTTTGATGGATCAACTACTGGATTACCCTGTGGATCCATGTAACACTCTAATTCTTCATTCCATCTCTTGGCTCTTTGTGCTTCCTTAAATGGTTCATTCAATTTGCCAATCTCCCATCTTGCACTGTCTCTTCTCCACCATCTATCATGATCATCATTTGCAACAAATGCATAACCAACTGCATCTTTTTCAGGGCAAACTTGACTCCAGTCGTAACCTTCATCATCATATATAACTGCAAGAGCCCTTGATCTTTCTTCTGGTTGCTTTAATCTTGGTGGCTCAGACTTGTTCTAATGGTAAATTGCCTTCCTGTAGTAATCTTCATTGAATGGATTTTCAGAATTATCAGCAGCATACGCATTTCTGCACTCGCGCTTAAAGTGACCTCTTTGTTTGCATTTGAAGCATGTCACCTTAAATTTATCAAATCCCAATTTGGTAGACGGTCCACCAATTGACTTTCTCCCCGTTATCTCCATGAACCGCTGTGCCCGACGAACTGCACTGGCCATGCACCATCTTATATCCATTAGTTCCATCTCCTCGGGGTCTAATTGATCATAATCTTCTTTCGTCAAATTGGTATTGCCAATCTTCCCTGCAACGAGGCTTTCATACGATTCAAGTACAGATGCCAAGAAAACCATCTGTTGTTTTGCCGACTCTTCACTAAAATTCTGCCCATTCTTCAAATCCACTGCGATATTACACTGAAACAAATTCTTAGAAGCAGATTGACTTGAAGTGTTTGAAGAAGATCCACTGTGAAAACCACTGTGAAAACTTTCATTGTTCACCGAACTTGAACTTTCTGCAGAAAATGCTGTTCTTGGAGACCCAGCCTGCGGTACTCTGTAGTAAAGCTATACATTTTGCTGATAAGCTGGATTGTTGACTTTAGATCTCTTTATCTCCAGCTCATGACTTTCAAGCTTTTCAATCAGCAAATCCAATTTTAAATCTTCAGGCTTGATTGTATTTTTCAACATTAGAGCGAAGTATTGCCACTCTTGATCATTTGGCAATGAATCAAACAGTTTATCCACCAGCTCCTCTTCAGAAGGTAAGATTTTGTGTCTGATCAGCTCCATTTTTAGATGTCCGAATCTCTCAATCATTTTACAAACCGACTCATTTTTCATACAATTGAATAAATCAAACTCTTTACGCAACAATTTCTTTTTGTTTTTAACAATTTCATTACTTCCTACACATTTTCTCTCTAACGCTTCCCACAAACTCTTTGAACTCTTTTCTTGTTCAAGCAATGAAATAATATCCTCTCTTACTGACTGTTTGATCAATGTTATCATTCTATGTTCAGCCACAACATTTTTTATATCTTTTTCTGTAAAATCTTTTGCATCTATTAACTCTTCTCCCTCTTTTACTGGTGCAACATATTCATCTGTCAGTTTTAACCAGCTTTCAGTAGCGAAAGCTTTTACCCAACCCTCAAATATGTTTTTCCACCAGTGATAATCTTCCACTTTCATTAGCTTTGGTGGCTTCTGTTGGCTCCCGTACATGTTCTCAAACTTCAAATTCTCCGAAATCTCTTTTGAATATTCTTTCATCTCAGATCTTCTATCTGACGATTCGGAAGTGAACGCGTACATATCGCTAAACGGGTTTATGAAATTATCATCCATCGTGAACGTACCTGAAAAAAAAATCAGTCAAACACTTAGAAAATTTTTAGGTTTTGAAAAATCAGCAAGTTCAAGCGAAATCTGATCTAAGTGTTTCAAGCGAAAACAAAAAACAACACTAGTTCAAGCGAAATCAATGAACAATTTCGATTCAAGCGAAATCCTGCCAAACCAATTTCGCTTCACCAGTTTCAAGCGAAATCCGAGATGATGTATTTCGCTTCAACTGAGTTCAAGCGAAATCCAGCAATCAAAACCAAACAGATTCAAGCGAAACCTATCTTTAGGTCAATTTTAACATGTTTTAATCTGAATTTTAGGCTGAATCTTTGTAGGCTTTGTTAAAACTCAGTTTTACACAAGATACTCGAAGATCAGACCATTTTGACCGTAGGAAATAGTTCAAATCGAAAAAGTATGAGAGAAATTGAGTAGAATCAAGCTGTAGTAGTATGAACTCCTCGTCCTGAGCTCTGATACCACTTGTTGGACCGTTCTACGACCTTGAAAAGTCAGTTAAGGCAGTTCATCTTTACATGTAAAGGCGGAAACAATGCATGCAAAGTTACAACAACTATTCTCTTTAATTTCTTCTCTTTTATTGCTTTCTGATTACAATTTGACAGAGTTTCGTTCCACAAGCAATGATCCAAGTCTCTTACACAAATGAACAACACAACCCTATTTATAATATGTAGATTTCGCTTGAGATGGTTTGAAGCGAAATCATGTCCTGTTGATTTCGCTTGAACTGATTTCAAGCGAAATCTTCATGTTAAACATGAACAAACCCTAATTAAGACCCTGTTGTGTGTTCATTCAAACAATCTAGACACAAGACTTGATTATGACGTAATCAACAGACATTTAGTGCACCAACAGTTACCAACGATTCGTTCCCGATTCCCTTATCTCGATTATCCGACCCATTAACAATAGTTGCATTAAACTACATTTCAGTTTTCTTATCACTCTTAAGCATGGTTACCCAACTTCCCGGGCTCATAACCATGCCGTAATTTCGCCATTCATGGCTTTGTGTTCTCTTAGAACTAAAAGCTTGTTTCCTCGGAATTCAAACATTCCGTTTCAAGCGACATTTGCAACTTACTTATTATTGTTTGATCCAATCTCCTGAATTCACGAACTTAAAGTATCATAGCTAAATTTATAAGCGTAGTGCAATCCAACACTTAACAACATACAAGACTTTCAAGTCGCTACTTTCATGATTCTTTATATAGCATCGATTCTACCCGTTTGGCTATCTAGTGAAAACCATCACTTTATTAACGAGCCAAACCAAACTCCA
Organism: Helianthus tuberosus; assembly: GCA_030545235.1. Taxonomy (NCBI): domain Eukaryota; kingdom Viridiplantae; phylum Streptophyta; class Magnoliopsida; order Asterales; family Asteraceae; genus Helianthus; species Helianthus tuberosus. The sequence goes on from CM060390.1 coordinate 148,687,848, forward strand.
AGTCTCTATTTTGACCCGTTTGATGGTCGAGTGAACTTCGCCACTTTAAAGACACATCAAACGCGTCTATTACACTATGACTCCATTCATACACTAAATCCAAACATACATGCATAATTTAACGAGACTAAGGTCACGTACCTTCAGAGCACACCCTTTAAGCGCGTATCTTCTCCTCCGGCTTGTCCGCTTGACGATCCGGATGCTTTGCCTAAAGAGTTCAATTCAACTTACATTTAGAACCCTCTTTGTAATTATTAACACATAAATTGCCACAATAGTCAATTATGCGTTTTTATCATATTTTCAACATATTAATCCCACCACTTAGGCATTTCAACAAACACTTAGCGGGTCAAATTTTCACATAATTATTACCAAGTTCATGACTTGTTAACTTCATCTAATTCAACTTCAATCATGCAAATTTACACAAATTTACATTCATATTTCAGAGATTACCTCCTACAACTCAGATTTCACTAGAACAAGAATCATAATTCTAGTGTTTGTCAAGTTTCTACTATCACACTAATCACTTCCAATTTCATGTTTACAACACATAATCAAGCTCAACATTCGATTTCTATCACATGCAAAGAATTCGGGTTGAATCAAAACAACCTAATTTGACATACCTTATGATCCCCATGACGAGATGATCACGAATCTATGTTCAGATTTCGATTTCAACTGGGTTTGAGCCTTCAATTTGTGAGTTTAGTGAATTTTAGGGTTTTGAGAATGGGGGTCGCCCTTCTCCTGCTCTTGATCGACCAGACACCTCAAATGGGGTGTTTGGTTTTTTTTTTTTTTTTTTTTATTAAACTTATTAATATAAGTTTCAACTTTAACAACTTAGGCCCCTCAACTTTTGTTTAACTTAAAGTTTGGTTGTTTTAACCCTATTTTAAGTTACTTCTAGACTTGTAGTTAACTAGGTTAATAATTCCTAGTTAGTTAATTCTTGTTTATTTATACTTTATAATTCTAATATAAAGTTTTATATTTCCGGGGTGTTACAAGTCCACCCCCCTTAAAAGGGTTTCGTCCCCGAAACCGAATTACATACCAAATAATATAGGGTAGAGCCGTTGCATTTCTTCTTCGGATTCCCATGTGGTATCCGCACCCTTCCTGTGTTCCCATTTAACCTTTACTTGATTGATCTCTTTGTTTCTCAAACTCTTCGCTTTACGATCTAAAATCGCAATTGGCTTTACTGCATAGTTGAGACTGTTATCCACCTCGATATCATCGTAGTGGATACGAGTAGTTTCGTCTGCTAAACATTTTTGGAGATGTGACACATGGAATGTGCTATGTATCCCACTCAACTCCTTGGGTAGTTCGAGACGGTATGCTACCTTACCAATACGTTCAACGATTCTGAATGGTCCAATAAATCTTGGACTCAATTTTCCTCTCTTTCTAAACCGAATTATTCCCTTCCACGGCGATACCTTCAACATTACTCTATCGCCTACTTGAAATTCAATTGGCCTCCTTCGTTTATCCGCATACGACTTTTGTCGGTCCTGAGTTGCTTTTAAGTGAGTTCGGACCAAGTCGATTTTCTCATTCGTAACTCGGATTACATCAGTATGTGCTAGTCCTCGTGGACCGACTTCTCCCCAACACACTGGGGTTCGGCACTTTCTACCATATAACATTTCATACAGGGCCATTCTTATGCTCGCATGATAGCTGTTGTTATATGAAAATTCGATCAAGGGTAGATAGACATCCCAGCTACCTCCAAAGTCAATAATGCAAGCCCGCAACATATCCTCCAACGTTTGTATTGTTCTTTCGGTTTGCCCATCCGTTTGTGGGTGGTAAGCGGTGCTAATGAACAGTTTAGTTCCCATTTGTTCTTGGAATTCACACCAAAAGTTTGAGGTAAATCGAGTATCTCTGTCAGACACAATGGATATCGGTACCCCATGACGTGCCATGATTTCATTGGTGTATACCTCTGACATTTTCTCGGATGTATAAGTCTCACGAATTGGAATAAAGTAAGCACTTTTCGTCAATCTATCCACGACTACCCATATATCATCAAACCCTCGGTTGGTCTTGGGCAGTTTGGTCAGCAAGTCCAATGTGATTTGTTCCCATTTCCAAACTGGGATATCCAATGGTTGCAACTTACCATATGGCTTCTGGTGTTCTGCTTTGACTTGCAAACATGTCAAACACTTTTCTACATATTTCACGATGTCTCTTTTCATTCCGGGCCACCAATAATTTTGTTTTAAATCATTATACATATTGGTCGCCCCCGGATGTATCGAATAACGAGATTTATGGGCCTCGTCAAGTAGAAGTGCCTTGGCCCCACATGAGTTTGGAACCCAAACTCTCCCAAATCGAGTTTTCAATCCTTGGTTATCGTCCGCCAAGTCTTTCAACTGCCCAACTATTCTTTCCTTTTTCACATTTTCTTCCTTCATTGCTTCAATCTGAGATTTCCGGATTTGCTCAAGCAAACTCGATGTCACAATTAGTTGCATCGATCGTACTCGAATCGGTGTATAATCTGTCTTTCGGCTCAACGCGTCCGCCACAACATTAGCCTTCCCGGGGTGGTAATGTATATCACAATCAAAATCTTTGATAGTTTCTAACCACCGCCTCTGCCTCATATTCAATTCCTTCTGATCAAAGAAATACTTCAAGCTCTTATGGTCGGTAAAAATAGTGCATTTTACCCCATACAAATAGTGCCTCCATATTTTTAAGGCGAACACCACCGCTGCCAACTCGAGGTTGTGTGTAGGATACCTCTTTTCATGAGTTTTTAGCTGCCTCGAGGCATAGGCTATAACCTTGCCTCGTTCCATCAAAACGCAGCCAAGCCCCGAATGCGATGCATCCGAGTAAATTACCATATCATCCGTTCCATCCGGTAATGACAATACGGGTGCATGGGTCAGTTTTTCCTTAAGCGTTTGGAACGCCCTTTCTTGATCCTTGCCCCAAATAAACTTTTCATCTTTACGGGTTAATTTGGTTAATGGCATAGCAATTTTGGAGAAATCCTGTATGAATCTCCGATAATAACCCGCAAGCCCCAAAAAGCTTCTGATTTCCGAAGGATTCTTCGGTGGATTCCATTTTGCCACGGCTTCTATTTTCGACGGGTCTACTAACACCCCGTTTGCACTAATGATGTGCCCGAGAAATTGTACTTCTCGTAACCAGAAAGCACATTTCGAGAACTTTGCATACAATTTCTCTTTTCTGAGCGTCTCTAATACTTCACGCAAATGACTTGTGTGTTCCGCTTCATTCTTCGAATATATCAAGATGTCGTCAATGAACACTATCACCGACTTGTCTAGCATAGGCGTGCAGACCCGGTTCATGAGGTCCATGAAAGCCGCAGGTGCATTAGTTAACCCGAAGGACATCACAAGCAACTCGTAATGTCCATACCGTGTACTGAAAGCCGTCTTCGGTATATCTTCCTCATTGACTTTCAACTGATGGTATCCCGATCTAAGGTCGATCTTGGAGAACCAACTTGCGCCTTGCAATTGGTCAAATAAATCGTCGATTCTTGGGAGTGGGTATCAATTCTTCACCGTGAGTTTATTTAACTCCCGGTAATCGATACACATGCGCATGCTCCCATCCTTCTTTTTCACAAATAGCACCGGTGCGCCCCACGGAGACACACTAGGCCGGATAAACCCTTTGTCTAGCAGATCTTGAATTTGAGACATCAATTCTTGTAATTCTGATGGCGCGAGTCGATTCAGCGCCTTGGCCACAGGTTTTGCGCCCGGAATCAATTTGATTCCGAACTCTACCTCCCGTTCCGGTGGTATTCCTGGTAGATTTTCCAGAAATACGTCGGCATATTCGCGTACCACCGCTACGTCTTCAATCTTTAGCGATCCTTTGTCTGGTTCATTTGTGTATATCATGAATGCCCTACAACCGTGCCTCATGAGCTTGTGAGCTTTTAGCATTGAGCACATAACGGGATTACCCCCTTTCTCGCCATATATGGTAACCGATTTTCCACTTGGAGATGTTAATTTTATCTCCTTGCGGAAACATACGACTTTCGCATGATGTCGGGATAGCCAATCCATTCCGACCACTACTTGGAATTCTCCCATCGACATAGGGATCAAGTCTATTGAATATTCTTCATCGTCAATGCTCATCTTACAATCTCGACATATATCACACACGAGGAAATTTTTATTATCACCTAGTTCTACCTCTAATGGCATAGGCAACTTTGTTAGTACAAAAGAAGGATGTCGAATAAATCCATGTGAAACAAGGGATTTATTCGCACCCGTATCAAATAACACATGTGCGGGAATTGAGTTTATAGCAAATATACCCGAAACCACGTCAGGTTCCCTTTTTGCTTCTGCTGCTGTTAATTGGAAAGATCTAGCTTTTGCTCTTGGTGTCTCAGTATGTGTATCTTTGTCATCTTTCTTCCCGATCAACTCCGGGCACTCAGATTTCTTGTGACCCGTCTGATAACATTTGTAACACACCGACACTTTCTGTAACACCACGTAAAAACATGTCCAATTATGTATAGACACGTGTCCTAAACTCTAAACATGTGAAATAGTTAGTTTGAAGGACCAAAGTTAGCGAACAATGAGACTATGAAACCACAGGGACTAAAAGTGTCAACATGCCAAACTTGTGCCTCTAAATGACCTTCCATGATGAATATATTCTTAAACGAGTGATTGATTGGATATAAGAAGCCGTTTATGAAAATAATCGGAAGATTATTAAATTACAAGGGTTAAACGTGTCAACATGTCGTTTCTGACCTCTGAGTGACCTTTTACCGAAACCGAGGCTTCGAAACATTCAAATATACTCTTAAGAATAAGTGGTATAAATTTCATGTGGTTTCGATATCGTTATGCATGTTTTCAAGACTTTGGGCCAAAAGTGTCAACTTGATGAAACTTGCTTTCATAGAGGTATTTAACGAACCGGAGCCTAACGAAGTTAGATCATACACCCTTGAGCCTCAACAAATTAACTATAAGGACCTTGGATGCCAAAAATGAAGTTAAAAAGGGTTTAAACGTGCAGGGGCTAAATCTGCCAGCTTTTAAACTTGTTTTCCCGGTTTAACAGGTCCAAGGGGCCCGCGTAAGACACCCTTAAGTCTTACGCGGCTCGCCTCAGCACGCCCAGATCAGAAAAACACCTGCAGGTGCGGGTTTGGCCTGTTACACCGCCTTAGTCTAGGTTGTATCGACCTAGGGAGCTGTAAGTCGGTTTAATTCAGTAGCTTGGACACCTGGGTCGATCTCAGAGCCTCCAATAACACCTGGAAGTGATCCTTGATCATTTAATTCACTATATAAGAGAGCTTAGTTCATGTGTTCTTGACACACATTTGCAACAATTGCTACCCAACAACATCTGGAGCTTGCTAAGGACAAGGAGAAGACTTTCAAGTGTAGAAAAGTTTGCTAGGACCTTAAGTAAGCCTCTAATTACTTGTTTAGTTATTTAATTTAGCTTAATTACTCTAAAGTCAAACTTATCGTAAAATTAGTTTGACTTTCGTTTTAATTGCATGTGGCTTAACCACTGATCAAATTGAAAGTGGTTATAAAACCATATTAGTGTAGGTGATTAACCCTTAAAAGGGCACCTCCTAATTATCTCGTTTAACTGGTCAATTGTCGGGTCAAAGTAGTTTGACAAAAAGTCAAACTGGACAGAAATTACAAAAGTGATTCTAATTAATAAAGCAGAGGTTCTAAATTATATTTTAATATTCTAATGACTTGGTAATCGATATTAAAACATGTTTTATCAGTCCTAACCCGGCAATTAATAGTCTAAGGTCAGTTTATAACCGAAAGTCGCAAAAGCTTGACTTTTGCTTTGACTTTCAGTTCTGACCCGTTCAAGCTTAATTCTCCCATGTTTTAAGCTTCCATTAGGACCACATTACTTAGTAGTATAACCCCCTGGAGTTATATTGCATGGTGCCTAGTGGTTTGAATTATATGCACTTGATCGTAATTATGCTTAATAATGTCATAAACGCCCTTTTTACATACAACTGAGATTTTTAGCAATGTGAATGGACTAACACCTTTGCTACTGATATTTAGACATGTCCTAAAAATTTGACATCAATTGGAGGTCTAGAATAGGAGTTATGCTCAATAGCGTAATTAAGAAGCTTTTTGTTATTTAAAAGGCATAATTAGCATAAAACCTATCTAAACCCGGTTTTTGACATCAACCCTTATACCTACTGATGTAAAATAATAATTTGGGATTTTTAAAGATTTTTAATTATTTTTAGGCTGAGCATAACATAGGTTTATAGCTTGATTTCGGTAAATGTCGTTTTACCCTTTTCATGCATAAAATGAGTTTTACATAACTTTTTAGTGTCAAACCTTTTGCTACTGATTTCGTATGATAAATAAAGTATTTTGAACTTTATAAACTGATCAAAAACTCAGATTTCTTATTTTAACCCGAATACCCCTTTAAACCAACTTTTAAGCATTTTAAGCACCTAGTTGAGTTAAAACTATATTTGACATATAAAACTTATTACCCACTGATGTTTTAAGCTAAATTATATAATTATACAGTAAGATAAAGTCTTTAAACTTAGAAGTATATTTTGACCTTTAAAGTCTATGTAAAATTACCAAAATGCCCCTACGGGACATAGTTTGGCTATATAAGATAATTTTCACATATATAAAATATCCTACTGTTATAACTTATAAAAATACATATACTTACTGATTTAATCAGTTGCACAATTAAACTCTTTTATGGACATTAAAATTACCAAAATGCCCTTATGGGACTTATTTTGGTTTAAATTACTTTTTGGGCATATATGTTAACATCTTACTGATGTATTAACATATGTTGAACATAATAATGATTAAGACTTGTATATAATTTATTTGGTCACCCGTTACGCGTTTACGCGTTCGGATCGGCTTATGTGACTAGCTTACATAAAATAGCCGAAACGGGTCAAACTTTATCATTAAATCCTCAATTTCCAGAATGTGTTTAGTTTACCCATATTACACAAGTATCCAAGCTTGTCGGGTCTAAACCACATTCTGTTCCGGTCTCCGCTTAATCTAGCGTTTAGAACCGTAAGGTTTCTTTCTAACTATCCGGTCTAAGTCCTTGACTTAATTAAAGACCCGTTAGCATCCTAATAGGTTAATAAACCTTCTATACAGATTAAATAGCTTCCGGTAGAAGGTGCCTTCAAAAAGCTTTAGGATTTTACTGCTAGCATCAGGTAAATACTTTTAACTTATTTTTCCTATACGGGCTTGGGATATGGTATTATAATAATACCACTTGGTCGGGTATGAAATCATTTAATCGGATTGTGATTAATAAATTGCATAACCCGTTTTAATCTGTCTTGTTTGATAACATAAGCATTGCGGGTTAACGACCGTGTCCTGGATATCCTCGGCTCATTTTATTTGAAAATGGCCACGACCTATGCACGGGGTGTAGGCATACACCTGACAGATGCAAATGCTAAAATATAAACCCACATGTTGGGGATAACTCCTTTGTGGGTTCTATAAGTGGTGAGTCGGTTAATCACGACCGGCTTCCAACCGGCCCCAATTGTATGACAAACATATAAATTTGTATACAAGATTATATTTAAATAATTGTCCCAAGTTATAAAAGATTTACGCCATGTGCACCTAAATCAATTTTCTTAAATATTTTCAAAAGAGTCAGTTAATTGTATTTACCAGTGTAAACTGACGTATTTTCTTAAAGACTGATTTGACAGGTACCTCTCGAAATAGGCTGGAGCTATAGGGTATCAATAGAGGATCTTGCAAATCCATAAGATGCCTGGAGTCAGTTATTTTTGTTTCTTTGTACATTTATGATCCGCCTGTGGATCTTATTACATTCCAGTCTGTACATTCATAAACTCGAACACTCAGACAATATGGTTTGTAATAGTTTATTCACCAAGCCTTCCGCTGTGCTATTATATTGCGTGTATTGACTATGATGATATCAACTACGTCACGATACTCCCCGCCGGGCCCACCGGTAATATGTGGAAATATCGGGGTGTGACAGGTTGGTACCAGAGCCAACATTGAGTGAATTAAACACTAACCTTTTGTGTTTAATCTCAATGAGACAATAAGCACATTCCTTAGACTCTCAAGTCTAGGAAAATGACCTAGGATCTTACTCTTAACCTTCCTTTTATTGTTTTATTATATTTACTTGTTTTGACAGGAAAATGCCACCACGCGTACGAGGAAAAGGCAAAGGACCCATGCGTGGAGGACCGTCCAGCAGCACGGGACCCTCCCACAGGCGTACACCATCCGACTCGCTTTCCGGTTCCGACTCCAAGGATAATTGGAGCCATAGCTTTCAACCAGCAAGACATTCTGTCTCGCTGGGGTCCTCACCGTCTGACCCTCCTTATTTTGGGTTGCCCATTCCCATCGAAACCCATCATTCTCCTCTTTCGCAAGGAACTTATCATTCACACCAATCACCTCACTCTTTTCAATCTCATCCTTTTCATCATTCAGATTCCACTTACTCACCTTCACAATTCAATCCCAACGCTTATGTTAATGACTTTTTGGGCTACAACCCTTTGGGACCTGAGGATCACTTTTCTCAGGAAATGGAGATGGATAACGAACCGGGCCCAGATTTGCAAACAGGAACACCAGGCCACCCAATAAGTATCTCCAGCGGTTCCCCATTTCAGGGATCACCGTATAATGGGCCTGATTCATTCCAGGAGAGGATGGGTCAGTATGACTGGTTCTTTACACCTTCATACCATAACTCCCCAGTCCAACCTCCCTTGGATGAACCACAGCTTAGGGCTGTTACCCCACCACCCTTGCCAGTTGAGGATCCACCTCAACAACCTCCCGAGCCTCCAAGACGAAGGAGGAATGCTAGGATGTCAGTACGTGGGGGACCACGGTTTGCATCTCCTCGTGGCTCAAGTTCGTACCCTCCTATCCCAGAAGACCCTCAGTTGGGTGAATCATCGCGCATGGTGACGGAAGTAAACCTTCCGCCAGTTTCACACGCTCCACTTCAGCCACCGTTGGGTTTTGACAACCCGATTCCAACATACCCAGGATCATCCGGGAATAACCCCTCTGGCTATCCATCTGATTATGGAGCTCATGACCCGTACCTTACTGTTGCACAATACCATCATCTTTACCCTTCTTCTTACCCTCCAGTGTATCCCACGGGATACCCGGCACAGGATTATCAATACCCATCGTACCAACAACCTCCTCCTGTTCAGCAACAGCAAACTCAAGAGATCCTAGAGAGGTTAGACAGGGTTGAGCATGTGGCTCATGAAAACAAGAAGAAGCACAATGGTTTTGTCAAGGGTCTTATGAACCTTCTCAAGGGCAAGAAGAAATAGGGTGATGTTGGGTTGTTTTGTTTTGTTTGTAATAAAGTCCCTGCGAGGACGTTTATTTTGTTTTCAAGTACCAAGTCCCTGCGTAGACTTATTTCAGTTTCAGTAGCCCCTGCGTGGGCAGTATTTTCAGTAGCCCCTGCGAGGGCAGTTTGTGATGTTTTTTCTCAAGTCCCTTTTCGGGCAACGTTGTAATCGTTTTGTGATTTTAATGCAGTTATTTTGGTTTTAATTATATTATATCATGCTACTTCATTTCAAATTTTATTTAATCCGCCTAAGAAACTCTTAGAGGTATAACCTAGCCAAAATATTAAATGGCTATGATGGTATAACCTTTTTAAGATAATGATTCTCTGTTAACATCTGAAAACATGTTAACAATCCTGCATTGTGTGGTACGAGAAATCACACAATCTTCCTAATGTACTTGGATTTTTCCAATCCACTATTTTTTAGCTTATATGATCATCATGAATCATGACTAATAAACATCAATATGATGTATACACCACAACATCCATTAGAGATGTATGCTTATAAGCAAAGGTGTAATAATGACAATGAAAGTTTTATTTATAAACTTCTTGTCAAAAAGGCGATGAACTTTGTTCGACCCTTAAGTGATCACTGATCCAAAGGATCGTTGGTTATATTTCAATCGTCCTTATGACAAGCTTTCTAAGCTATTTAATGTCCTTCGAGACGAACTTTGTGTAATATGATTATCCCTTTGATTATTATTTTTATGGTCTATATGGTTTAATAATACCATGACCATCTACTCATCAATACGATGATCTAATATGTAAATTAAATATATCATCTATGTTTGGTATAGTATTCAGAAATGGCTGGCTCAGATGAAGCAAACAGTCATCCTACTGAAGGCAACAACACCAGGATTAATATCACTGGTGCCGAACTACAAGCAATGATCACCGCAGCAGTTTCTCAAGCGGTAGATGCTAAGTTTAAAGAGCCTAGTATTGTTAGGTCTCAAACTCAATCAAAATCCCAATCTCAACCCCACACTAATAAGAAAAGTGAGTCTCAGCACTCATCTAACTAGGGTAGTGAACCCAAGAGGCAGATAGTCCTCAAGCCGACTCCTAGGTACACCAAGGGTTGTACCTACAAGTACTTTGTCTCCTGTAAGCCTAGGGATTTTACTGGAGAAAAAGGAGCGATTGATTGTATGAAATGGTTAGACGAGATGGAAACTGTAATAGACATTAGCGGATGTGCTAAGGAGGATGTAGTTATGTTTGTATCACAATCCTTCAAGGGTGATGCCCTCACATGGTGGAAAGCTTTAGTACAGTCTACAGGGAAGGTTCACTTGTATAATCTTTCTTGGGAAAAGTTTGTAGATCTTGTAAAGGACACTTACTGCCCTCAACACGAGGTTGAGAGGATTGAATCAGATTTCCTCACCTTAGTGATGAAGGATTTGGATTGTAGATCCTATGTGACTAGTTTCAATTCAATGTCAAGATTGGTACCATATTTAGTCACTCTTGAACCCAAACGCATTGCTCGTTTCATCGGTGGTTTGGCCCCCGAAGTAAAAGGGAATGTTAAGGCTTCAAAGCCAACCACTTATAGGTCCGCTGTGGATCTATCTTTGTCCCTCACTCTGGATGTTGTGAGGAGTAGGGCAAAGAAAACCACTGATGAGGGGAAAAGGAAAAGAGAGGAGGACAAGTCTCCTCAGTCAAACAAAAAGGGCAAAGGGAACTCTGGTTCCAAGAAGGGGCAGTCGAATGACAAGCCCAGGTGTAAAACTTGCAACAAAAGGCATTTTGGAAAATGCAACCAAGACCCACAGGCCAAACCATGTGGGATCTGTAAAAAGAAAGGGCACAAATCTGTCGAGTGTCGAAATATAAAGGATGCAACCTACTATGGTTGCAATGAAAAGGGGCACATCAAAACCAATTACCCCAAGAATGCCAAGAAGCCCGAGGAGGCAAAGAAAAACAATGCAAGAGTTTTCTAGATGCAAGCAAGGGAAGCGGTGAATGACGAGAATGTCATAACAGGTACCTTCCTCATCAATAACAATTATGCTAGAGTCTTATTTGATTCTGGTGCTGATAAGTCTTTTGTAGACCATAAGTTCTGTAAGTTGTTGAATTTACCTATTAAGACTCTAGACATAAAATATGAGATAGAACTTGCCGACGGTACCTTAGAAACAGCTTCAACTCTTCTTGATGGATGCTCTATATCCATCAAGAATCATTCCATCCCGCCTTCCCTCTTGCCAATGAAATTGGCTGGGTTTGATATAGTTTTAGGCATGGATTGGTTGTCATATAACCAAGCCCAAATTGCCTGTGATAAAAAGCTAATTATTATCAAAACCCCTTCTGGCGAATCCGTCACTATTCAAGGAGATACACATTATGGATTGCCTAGCAATGTGTCTATTCTCAAGTTAACGCAGTGTATGAAAAGTGGATGTGTCATTTACATGGCACAAGTGACTGTGAATGATCCTAAGCCTAAAATTGAAGATATTCTGATTATCTCTTAGTATCCTGATGTTTTTCCTGACGAATTACCTGGATTACCTCCTGAGAGGCAAGTAGAGTTCAGGATAGACATTCTCCCAGGATCAGCACCTATAGCACGAGCTCCTTATCGTCTAGCACCTACCGAAATGAAGGAACTCAGAACTCAATTGGATGAACTATTGGAAAAAGGTTTCATACAACCTAGTTCTTCACCTTGGGGAGCTCCAATTTTGTTTGTGAAAAAGAAGGACGGATCAATGCGCTTATGCATTGATTATCGTGAACTAAATAAGGTAACGATCAAGAATCGTTATCCCTTGCCCAGGATCGACGACTTGTTCGATCAACTCCAAGGGGCAAGCTACTTCTCGAAGATTGACTTAAGGTATGGGTATCATCAGCTCAAAGTTAGGACTGAAGATGTACCAAAAACGGCCTTCAGAACGAGATATGGACATTTTGAGTTCTTAGTGATGCCTTTCGGGCTCACTAATGTGCCGGCAGCATTCATGGACCTCATGAATAGAGTCTGCAAACCATACTTAGATAAGTTTGTCATCGTCTTCATAGATGACATACTTATCTATTCTCGTAATCAGGACGATCATGAGAAGCACCTTAGATGCATCTTAGGATTACTTCGACAGGAGAAGTTGTATGCTAAATTCTCCAAGTGCGAGTTCTGGCTTCGTGAAGTCCAATTTATTGGACATGTTGTTAGTAAGCAGGGTATCCAAGTAGATCTCACTAAGGTAGAAGCCGTGACGAATTGGTAAGCACCAAAGACTCCAACTGAAATCCGCAGTTTTCTGGGTTTAGCAGGGTACTACAGAAGATTTATTGAAAACTTCTCAAGGATAGCTGCACCATTAACTTCCTTAACCCGTAAGAATGTTAAGTTTGATTGGAGTTCAAAACAACAAGAATCCTTTGAGATTCTTAAACAGAGATTGAGCAATGCTCCAGTGCTAACCTTACCTGACGGGATTGAAGATTTTGTTGTGTACTGTGATGCTTCACACACCGGTATGGGTTGTGTGCTTATGCAGCGAGGCAAGGTGATTGCCTAAGCATCACGACAACTGAAGGTGCATGAAAAGAATTACACCACCCACGATCTGGAATTGGGTGCCGTGGTATTCGCACTTAAGTTGTGGAGACATTATTTATATGGAACTAAATGTGTGATCTATTCAGATCACAAAAGTCTCCAACATTTGTTCAATCAAAAAGAGCTCAATATGAGACAGCGTCGTTGGATGGAAACCTTAAATGACTATGATTGCGAAATTCGCTACCATCCTGGTAAAGCGAATGTGGTCGCAGATGCTCTAAGCCGAAAGGAAAGAGTTAAACCAATTAGGATCAATGCCAAGAGCATTGAGTTGAAGAATAATTTAAATGATAGGTTATTAGCTGCACAGAAGGATGCTGTTTTGGAAGATAATCTCCCAAATGAAAAGTTAGGTATAACTGTTGGGCAGTTAGCACCTGGGAAGGATGGAATTCTCAGGATGAATGGAAGAATTTGGGTTCCTATTCATGGAGGACTTCGAGAGGTAATCCTCCAGGAAGCCCACAATTCCAAATACTCAGTTCACCCGGGAGGTGACAAAATGTATCATGATTTGAAGGCTAATTATTGGTGGATAGGTTTGAAGAAATCTATTGCCACACATGTAGCTAAGTGCCTGACATGTGCTCAGATTAAAGCTGAACATCAAAAGCCATCAGGTCTACTACAACAACCGAAACTCCCTACATGGAAGTGGGAGATGGTAACCATGGATTTCATAACCAAGTTACCTAAAACAAGGCATGGAAATGACACAATATGGGTTATTGTTGATAGACTGACTAAGTCAGCTCATTTCTTGCCCATAAAGGAGACTCATAGCTCCGACAAACTAGCCCAATTGTATGTGGATAAGATTGTAGCCCTTCATGGCGTACCAGTGGCTATTATCTCTGATAGAGATACTAGATACACCTCTCATTTTTGGAAAAGTTTCCAACAATCTCTGGGCACACGTTTAAATTTTAGTACTACTTACCATCCACAGACGGATGGACAGAGTGAGCATACAATTCAAACATTGGAAGACATGCTGCGAGCATGTGTCATTGATTTAGGAGGTAGTTGGGATGACCATCTACCCTTAATCGAGTTCTCCTATAATAATAGTTACCATACAAGCATTCAGGCTGCGCCTTTTGAGGCATTATATGGTAGGAAATGCAGAACGCCTGTCTGCTGGGCAGAAGTAGGAGAAGCTCAGTTGTCAGGACCTGATATAGTCCTTGAAACAACGGATAAGATTGTCCAGATTCGCGATCGCTTAAAAGCTGCCAGGGATAGGCAGAAAAGCTATGCTAATGGGAAGCGAAGGTCTCTAAAGTTTGAAATAGGTGATAAAGTTCTATTGAAAGTATCACCCTGGAAAGGAGTGATGCGTTTTGGTAAAAAGGGCAAGTTAAGCCCAAGATATATAGGACCATTCGAGATTATCGAATGTGTCGGCAGTGTAGCTTATAAACTAAACCTGCCTGAAGAGCTGAGTGGAATTCATAATGTGTTTCACATTTGCAATCTCAAGAAATGCCTAGCCGACGAATCACTGGCCATGTCTCATAAAGACATACAAATTGATGAAAGCTTGAGATTTGTTGAAAGACCTATATCGATCGAAGATCGACAAGTTAAAAAGCTCCGAAGAGAGCATGTACCCATAGTAAAGGTCAAATGGGAAGCCCGTAGAGGTCCCGAGTATACATGGGAAGTCGAATCCACTATGCGACAAAAGTACCCTCACTTATTCCAGTAAATCTCGGGGTCGAGATTTCTTTTAAGGGGGTGAGGATGTAACACCACGTAAAAACGTGTCCAATTATGTATAGACACGTGTCCTAAACTCTAAACATGTGAAAGAGTTAGTTTGAAGGACCAAAGTTATCGAACAATGAAACTATGAAACCACAGGGACTAAAAGTGTCAACATGCCAAACTTGTGCCTCTGAATGACCTTCCATGATGAATATATTCTTAAACGAGTGATTGATTGGATATAAGAAGCCGTTTATGAAAATAATCGGAAGATTATTAAATTACAAGGTTTAAACGTGTCAACATGTCGTTTCTAACCTCTGAGTGACCTTTTAACGAAACCGAGGCTTCGAAACATTCAAATATACTCTTAAGAATAAGTGGTATAAATTTCATGTGGTTTCGATATTGTTATGCATGTTTTCAAGACTTTGGGCCAAAAGTGTCAACTTGATGAAACTTGCTTTCATAGAGGTATTTAACGAACCGGAGCCTAACGAAGTTAGATCATACACCCTTGAGCCTCAACAAATTAACTATAAGGACCTTGGATGCCAAAAATGAAGTTAAAAAGGGTTTAAACGTGCAGGGGCTAAATCTGCCAGCTTTTAAACTTGTTTTCCCGGTTTAACAGGTCCAAGGGGCCCGCGTAAGACACCCTTAAGTCTTACGCGGCCCGCCTCAGCACGCCCAGATTAGAAAAACACCTGCAGGTGCGGGTTTGGTCTGTTACACCGCCTTAGTCTAGGTTGTATCGACCTAGGGAGCTGTAAGTCGGTTTAATTCAGTAGCTTGGACACCTGGGTCGATCTCAGAGCCTCCAATAACACCTGGAAGTGATCCTTGATCATTTAATTCACTATATAAGAGAGCTTAGTTCATGTGTTCTTGACACACATTTGCAACAATTGCTACCCAACAACATCTGGAGCTTGCTAAGGACAAGGAGAAGACTTTCAAGTGTAGAAAAGTTTGCTAGGACCTTAAGTAAGCCTCTAATTACTTGTTTAGTTATTTAATTTAGCTTAATTACTCTAAAGTCAAACTTATCGTAAAATTAGTTTGACTTTCGTTTTAATTGCATGTGGCTTAACCACTGATCAAATTGAAAGTGGTTATAAAACCACATTAGTGTAGGTGATTAACCCTTAAAAGGGCACCTCCTAATTATCTCGTTTAACTGGTCAATTGTCGGGTCAAAGTAGTTTGACAAAAAGTCAAACTGGACAGAAATTACAAAAGTGATTCTAATTAATAAAGCAGAGGTTCTAAATTATATTTTAATATTCTAATGACTTGGTAATCGATATTAAAACATGTTTTATCAGTCCTAACCCGGCAATTAATAGTCTAAGGTCAGTTTATAACCGAAAGTCGCAAAAGCTTGACTTTTGCTTTGACTTTCAGTTCTGACCCGTTCAAGCTTAATTCTCCCATGTTTTAAGCTTCCATTAGGACCACATTACTTAGTAGTATAACCCCCTGGAGTTATATTGCATGGTGCCTAGTGGTTTGAATTATATGCACTTGATCGTAATTATGCTTAATAATGTCATAAACGCCCTTTTTACATACAACTGAGATTTTTAGCAATGTGAATGGACTAACACCTTTGCTACTGATATTTAGACATGTCCTAAAAATTTGACATCAATTGGAGGTCTAGAATAGGAGTTATGCTCAATAGCGTAATTAAGAAGCTTTTTGTTATTTAAAAGGCATAATTAGCATAAAACCTATCTAAACCCGGTTTTTGACATCAACCCTTATACCTACTGATGTAAAATAATAATTTGGGATTTTTAAAGATTTTTAATTATTTTTAGGCTGAGCATAACATAGGTTTATAGCTTGATTTCGGTAAATGTCGGTTTTACCCTTTTCATGCATAAAATGAGTTTTACATAACTTTTTAGTGTCAAACCTTTTGCTACTGATTTCATATGATAAATAAAGTATTTTGAACTTTATAAACTGATCAAAAACTCAGATTTCTTATTTTAACCCGAATACCCCTTTAAACCGACTTTTAAGCATTTTAAGCACCTAGTTGAGTTAAAACTATATTTGACATATAAAACTTATTACCCACTCATGTTTTAAGCTAAATTATATAATTATACAGTAAGATAAAGTCTTTAAACTCATAAGTATATTTTGACTTTTAAAGTCTATGTAAAATTACCAAAATGCCCCTACGGGACATAGTTTGGCTATATAAGATAATTTTCACATATATAAAATATCCTACTGTTATAACTTTTAAAAATACATATATTTACTGATTTAATCAGACCTGAAACTCAGTTGCACAATTAAACTCTTTTATGGGCATTAAAATTACCAAAATGCCCTTATGGGACTTATTTTGGTTTAAATTACTTTTTGGGCATATATGTTAACATCTTACTGATGTATTAACATATGTTGAGCATAATAATGATTAAGACTTGTATATAATTTAGTTGGTCACCCGTTACGCGTTTACGCGTTCGGATCAGCTTATGTGACTAGCTTACATAAAATAGCCGAAACGGGTCAAACTTTATCATTAAATCCTCAATTTCCAGAATGTGTTTAGTTTACCCATATTACACAAGTATCCAAGCTTGTCGGGTCTAAACCACATTCTGTTCCGGTCTCCGCTTAATCTAGCGTTTAGAACCGTAAGGTTTCTTTCTAACTAGCCGGTCTAAGTCCTTGACTTAATTAAAGACCCGTTAGCATCCTAATAGGTTAATAAACCTTCTATACAGATTAAATAGCTTCCGGTAGAAGGTGCCTTCAAAAAGCTTTAGGATTTTACTGCTAGCATCAGGTAAATACTTTTAACTTATTTTTCCTATACGGGCTTGGGATATGGTATTATAATAATACCACTTGGTCGGGTATGAAATCATTTAATCGGATTGTGATTAATAAATTGCATAACCCGTTTTAATCTGTCTTGTTTGATAACATAAGCATTGGGGGTTAACGACCGTGTCCTGGATATCCTCGGCTCATTTTATTTGAAAATGGCCACGACCTATGCACGGGGTGTAGGCATACACCTGACAGATGCAAATGCTAAAATATAAACCCACATGTTGGGGATAACTCCTTTGTGGGTTCTATAAGTGGTGAGTCGGTTAATCACGACCGGCTTCCAACCGGCCCTAATTGTATGACAAACATATAAATCTGTATACAAGATTATATTTAAATAATTGTCCCAAGTTATAAAAGATTTACGCCATGTGCACCTAAATCAATTTTCTTAAATATTTTCAAAAGAGTCAGTTAATTGTATTTACCAGTGTAAACTGACGTATTTTCTTAAAGACTGATTTGAAAGGTACCTCTCGAAATAGGCTGGAGCTATAGGGTATCAATAGAGGATCTTGCAAATCCATAAGATGCCTGGAGTCAGTTATTTTTGTTTCTTTGTACATTTATGATCCGCCTGTGGATCTTATTACATTCCAGTCTGTACATTCATAAACTCGAACACTCAAACAATATGGTTTGTAATAGTTTATTCACCAAGCCTTCCGCTGTGCTATTATATTGTGTGTATTGACTATGATGATATCAATTACGTCACGATACTCCCCGCCGGGCCCACCGGTAATATGTGGAAATATCGGGGTGTGACCCCTTCCCCGGGCACAACGCAGCCGTGTGCCCTGTTTTCCCACAAATAGGACACGACTTGTCCTTAAACCGGCACTCACCCTTGTGCCCTTTCCCGCATACTCTGCAGTTTGGTGACCCACCTTTTCCTTCTTGTTACTTCGATGATTCAGACGTGCGCGCCTTTTTCGTTGGGCTTGGATTAACTACTTGTGCCCTTCTTTCGCCTCTTTCAATTTGTTTCTTCAACTCTATCTCCCGTTCCCGAGCAACGTTTATAATCTCGGTGAGGGTCTCATACTTTGAAGGAGTCATAAACTCCCTATACTCAGCGCTCAACATATTATAGTAATAATATATTTTCTTCTCTTCGTTCGTTATCAGTTCATCACAAAACTTCATTTTATCCATGAATGTTCCCGTGATTTTGTCGATGGATTCACCCTTGTGTCTAAGCTGCATAAATTCTTCCTTGATCTTGTTAATGACTGCCTTGGGACTGTGATGTTTAAGAAACAGCGTCTTAAACTCATCCCATGTCATAGCTTTAGCCGCTTCGCTTCCAATTTCTTTCTTCTTGTTATCCCACCAGTCTTTCGCTTGACCCCTTAACTGACCCGTGCCATAGGCTACGTAGTCATCTGTATCACAATGAGTCCTTTCGAATACTCCCTCCATATCGCTTAGCCACCGTTGGCATATTATCGGGTCAACCTCCCAATTGTAAATTGGCGGTTTGCACGCCATGAACTCTTTATATGAACAAGACTTTCGTCCTCCCGACTTTTCCTTTGCTAAATTGGTATTATCCTCCAATTTCTTGATTCTTTCTTCCACCACCGATAATACCGTGTTTTGGATCTTATCGATGAAACCCGACAAACTGTTTTCAATTGCCTTTCCTACCTCTTCAGCAATCACTTCTCTCGTTTGCTTAGTGACTCTCGGTACCGTATCATCGTTACCTTTGTCCGTCATCTTTAAAACTGAAATGTTTACATCGAGCGTTAAACATTTCATCTATAGCATATGGTTTATTCACTTCGGTTTATTGAAGTTCATAACTTGTTTTCACCGCTCTTATTTAATGCACTTTCCGGGTTTGAGTGTGTTAACACGCTCCTCCCATGCATGTTTATTCATCATTCCCTTTTTATACTTAGTAACTCTAGTTAGAACAATTTATTCTTACCGGATACTTGATCAAGCTTGAACCGAACAAACTTTGCTAACAACCTTGAGCTCTGATTACCAACTTGTAACACTCGTTTAAATTTCTGATTTTTATAAAATAAAAGATACTTCATTTTATAAATATTAAATACCTTCGTTAACATAAGTACAAAATAAAAGTTTAAGAGTAACATCTTCTAGTCAACTACCGACTAGTTTAAACATTCATAACATGTTTAGCAATTCATTTACATCAAAAACATGTCTAGACAAAGTTAAGTTGACGTGGAAGCTTTCAAAATGCGTGTTCGGTTCTTGATAACCATGCTTGATCACCATCCGGATAGTCCCCATCATTACCTAGAGTCAAAACCATTTATAATATTAGTTTTGACAATTAAAATAGAGTGTATAAACAAGTTCGAGCATCAAAATATAAAAAAAAAATAATTAGTTTTCAATCCGGGACTTGTCGCGTGTCGCGACAGAAATCATCAAACCCGTCGCGTGTCGCGATGGCTTTCGCGTGTCGTGGCGGATCCAAAGGACACTTCCACGTGGCGCGGGGGAAACCTTTTTCCAGCAGGTGCAGGTTTGAAACCTGCATTTCTACCCAGCTCCGAAATTTACAATTTTCAACTTTAAACTATCATAACTTTTTACTCGGTTGTCCGTTTTAATCGATTCTTTTTCCTATGAGTCCGTAATAAAATTTCGGATCTAACCATGTAAATTTCATAACACGGAAATCGAGTTACCAATGATTCGTTCCCGATTCCCTTATCTCGATTATCCGACCCATTAACAATAGTTGCATTAAACTACATTTCAGTTTTCTTATTACTCTTAAGCATGGTTACCCAACTTCCCGGGCTCATAACCATGCCGTAATTTCGCCATTCATGGCTTTTTGTTCTCTTAGAACTAAAAGCTTGTTTCCTCGAAATTCAAACATTCCGTTTCAAGCGACATTTGCAACTTACTTATTATTGTTTGATCCAATCTCCTGAATTCACGAACTTAAAGTATCATAGCTAAATTTATAAGCGTAGTGCAATCCAACACTTAACAACATACAAGACTTTCAAGTCGCTACTTTCATGATTCTTTATATAGCATCGATTCTACCCGTTTGGCTATCTAGTGAAAACCATCACTTTATTAACGAGCCAAACCAAACTCCAAGTCTCTATTTTGACCCGTTTGATGGTCGAGTGAACTTCGCCACTTTAAAGACACATCAAACGCGTCTATTACACTATGACTCCATTTATACACTAAATCCAAACATACATGCATAATTTAATGAGACTAAGGTCACGTACCTTCAGAGCACACCCTTTAAGCGCGTATCTTCTCCTCCGGCTTGTCCGCTTGACGATCCGGATGCTTTGCCTAAAGAGTTCAATTCAACTTACATTTAGAACCCTCTTTGTAATTATTAACACATAAATTGCCACAATAGTCAATTATGCGTTTTTATCATATTTTCAACATATTAATCCCACCACTTAGGCATTTCAACAAACACTTAGCGGGTCAAATTTTCACATAATTATTACCAAGTTCATGACTTGTTAACTTCATCTAATTCAACTTCAATCATGCAAATTTACACAAATTTACATTCATATTTCAGAGATTACCTCCTACAACTCAGATTTCACTAGAACAAGAATCATAATTCTAGTGTTTGTCAAGTTTCTACTATCACACTAATCCTTCAAAATGGTGATTATGAACCCACCATTAACATGCAAGGTTCTTTAACAAGAATTCACCTAGGGTTTGTCCCTAAACCTTATATCACTTCCAATTTCATGTTTACAACACATAATCAAGCTCAACATTCGATTTCTATCACATGCAAAGAATTTGGGTTGAATCAAAACAACCTAATTTGACATACCTTATGATCCCCTTGACGAGATGATCACGAATCTATGTTCAGATTTCGATTTCAGCTGGGTTTGAGCCTTCAATTTGTGAGTTTAGTGAATTTTAGGGTTTTGAGAATGGGGGTCGCCCTTCTCCTGCTCTTGATCGACCCGACACCTCAAATGGGGTGTTTGTTTTTTTTTTGTTTTTATTAAACTTATTAATATAAGTTTCAACTTTAACAACTTAGGCCCCTCAACTTTTGTTTAACTTAAAGTTTGGTTGTTTTAACCCTATTTTAAGTTACTTCTAGACTTGTAGTTAACTAGGTTAATAATTCCTAGTTAGTTAATTCTTGTTTATTTATACTTTATAATTCTAATATAAAGTTTTATATTTCCGGGGTGTTACAACATGCCCCCGCCCACTTGTGGGTTGATGCCTTTTCTTCCGCCACCTTCATTATCAATCGTCTTCCCACTGCCTTACTCAATTACAAATCTCCGTTTGAACTTCTGCATGGCCAGGCTCCTACCTACTCCAATTTTCGTGTTTTTTTGGGTGTCTCGTATTTCCTTATCTTCGGGACTACGCGAAACACAAGTTGTCTCCTCGTAGTGCGGAATGTGTGTTCATTGGTTATGATGTTAAATATAAAGGCTATCGTTGCCTAGAACCCAAAACACAATGTGTGTACGTCACTCGACATGCACAATTTGATGAGGAGACCTACCCTTTCACTGGTTTCGCCAAACCTGTCAACGAAGCCGACTTAATTTTTTCCAACTTTGATGAATCTTTACCACCAGCTTCCCTCCCCGACCCGCCACCTGTTCTTGCTACTCCTCCTGTTCCCGTTCCAAATCTCTCCGCCTCTCCTGATCGCACACCTCCACCGTGTTCTCTATGCCCTCATCACCACCCATCCCATCGCACAACCCTTCTCAATCGCACACCACCTCTCAATCGCACTCCAGCCCATTTCCCTCGGCCCAAACACCTGTGTCTCCCTCTTCTCCCTCGGCCCAAAATACCTCCGCCCACTCTCCTCAATCCTTAGCCTAACAGTCTTCTTCGGCCCACTCCTTTCCTTTGTCCCATACCGACCACACCAGCCCTGTCCAACCTGATCCTACTGGCCCTTCTTTCGCTCCCACTCAGCCTTCCCCGGGACCTCCTGTGGAACCGATGCCATCTCATCCGATGAGGACTCGATCGAAATGTGGCATTTTTAAACCAAATATTTTTCTAACTTGTCTTTGTTTTCAGGTTCATTACACCATGCTTTACTTGCAGCACACGATCCGCGTGGTTACAAATCTGCGGCCAAGCATTCTAAATGGGTTTAGGCTATGGAAGAGGAAATTCAGGCGTTACGTTCCAACAATACATGGAGGCTTGTTCCACGTCCTTCAGATGCTAATATTGTTGGTTCCAAGTGGATTTTCAGAACCAAATTCAAAGCTGATGGTTCCATTGATAGGTATAAGGCTCGGCTGGTCGCGCAGGGTTTTACACAAGTTCCTGGACTTGACTTTGCTCATACATTCAGTCCGGTCGTCAAAGCTTCTACAGTTCGGGTTGTACTTGCTCTTGCCACTATTTATGGATGGCAGTTGCGTCAGCTGGATGTTCGAAACGCTTTTCTCAATGATAATCTCACTGAGAATGTCTACATGGAGCAACCTATGGGTTTTGTTGATTCTCGGTATCCAAATCATGTATGTCGGTTACAGAAGGCTCTCTATGGACTCAAGCAGGCACCGCGTGCCTGGTTTCAGCGTCTCTGCAGTTTCTTGCTTGCAAATGGGTTTCTTTGCAGTCAGGCTGACACATCATTATTTGTCTTCAAACGAGGGACCGTTATTCTATATCTTCTGGTTTACGTCGATGACATAATCATCACTGGCAACGATATCTCCTATATCCAATCGTTTGTCAGTCGTTTGCATAAAGAATTTTCGGTTAAAGATTTGGGCTCTCTTGGTTACTTCTTGAGACTTGAAGTCACTCACTCTGACACAGGTATTTTTCTCAGTCAGGCCAAATACGCCCATGATATTTTGGCTCAGGCTGGTCTTCTGGATGCAAAACCCGTTGCCACCCCACTCGCGTCTACTGATGTCTTTCTTAGCACAGGAGATGCCTTTCATGATCCCACTCTCTACCGATCGTTAGTTGGGGCTCTACAGTATCTTACCATCACTCGTCCTGATATCTCCTATGCTGTTAATCAGGCCAGTCAACACTTGCAGTCTCCTACGCAGTCTTATTTTCAGTCAGTCAAACGGATCTTACGTTACGTTAAAGGCACCATTCATTTTGGTCTACATTTTTCTAAGCCTGTCACTACTACACTTCTTGGCTACTCTGATGCTGACTGGGCTCGCTGCATTAAGACTCGACGCTCCACTTATGGTTACTCGATTTATTTGGGCAACAACCTTGTGTCGTGGAGTGCTAAGAAACAACTTACCGTATCTCGTTCTAGCTGTGAATCTGAACATCGGGCCAAGGCTAATACTGTGGCGTGAGATCATTTGGCTTACTCACTTACTTCGCGACCTTCATGTGCTTCCCTCTGTTCATCCGACCCTGCTCTGTGACAACAAAAGTGCCATCTTTCTCAGTCAGAATCCTATGTCTCACAAACGCGCCAAACATATCGATATTGATTATCATTTTGTCCGTGAACTAGTGTCTTCTGGTCGTCTTCATATAAAGTTTGTTCCATCTAATCTCCAGGTTGCGGACATCTTCACCAAGAGCCTTCCTCGTCCACTATTTGAGAAGTTTCGCGGCATGCTTCGTGTTGGTCCCCCACCTGTTCGATTGTAGGGGGTAATAGCGTAACATAATTTAAGGATACTACAAATCAATTAGTATTATTGTATTGATTTTGTATATTCACTTTCCTAGTATAGGTCCCTTTGTATTCTTATATATTGTATCCTTATTGTGAATAATAGACATGAGATTGAGTCCTTACAGAAACAATAGTTTCTTACGAATTTATGATAGAAAAGTACATAGAAAAACCATCTAGTACATTATGATAGTTGTTCCCTATTTAGCTAGGATCTTGCAAGAACCTAGACGAATGGTGCATAAAGCTCCAAGGACCAATACATGGCTATCCAATGACGTACTACATTTAAAAATCATCCTTCAATTCAAGAACAAATAATAAAAAGATAGACAATGTTATAGACGCATACTAACTCTTAGAATCAAAGGTAAACAATTGAAAGTATTTTGTTTTCTTATGACTTAGAAAATAATAGGAAATCGATTCGAAATTATTTTGGGCAAATCACGACTTTACTTTTTAAGTTTTTCGTCTGTTGTTCTAACGAGTGCTTGTGTCTTAACGAATCAAACCGATACTATGGAAACTTTTGTTGCGTAGAGTAGGTAATCCCACATTTATTATTATCTCTATATTAATTTATAAATTTCTCCCCACTCTCATAAATAATATTCAATTTTGTGCACTTTTCAATGCACTCTTTACTCCTACTAAGTAAGTGCACAACCAATTTCCCTCTTACATTTTATCAAATTGTTTTTCTTTTGAACAACAAATTTGGATCACTGACGGATTCGTATCACCAGTGGAACCACCCGATCATATCCATCTTCACTAGGCAAAATGTCTATACATCAATTCAGGAGAAAACCCAATAAATATGGGAAAAAAAACCCTTTTGTAGGAATCGAACCCAGAGTCCTAAAGTATTATCTCACTCCAAGATGCCACTAGGCTATAAAGCCATGGGCTAATCAAATTGTTTTTGACTTAAAAAATATCATGTACCATTTGACATGAAACTAAGCATGAACAAGCTCAAGCTTTAAAATAAGCGCATTTTTTATTAAAAAAAAAGTCTGAGCCTGGTTACTCACCAAAAGGCATATAGCCCAATAATACCAAAATGTTTTGACACTATTCCAAAATGGCATGATTATCGTGATTAAAGTAGGTGAAACCTTAAAGGTATATAAATTTACCATTAACCCATGGCATTATAGCCTAGTGGTATCTTGTGGATGGGATAAGGCTTATGACCTAATGGTCATGGGTTCGATTCCCACAAAGGGGGTTTTCCCAGATTTATTGGGTTTCCTCCTGAATTGGTGTATAGACATTATTGCCTAGTGGAGATGGATATGATCGGGTGGTTCTGCTGGTGGCACGATGATACTCCAGCGGTCCGTCAGTGATCCAAATTTGCCGTTCAAAAAAAAATATAAATTTACCATTAAATTATATATTAACATTACTCGTTGTGGTAATCATGCCCCATATAATTAGAAAACACAAATGCCGCATATGCTTACCAAAACTTAACAGTCAAGTTGAGAGATGGAGTCGCTAATACGCGACACTTAACAATCAAGAACAATCTATGAATCTAGTGATATATTATGAATTTGATTTTTCTCTTCTTGTCTTCACATTACTGTTTCCCTTCCCAAATTCCAGCTGGTATTTGGGTTGTTTATATCTTAATATATTTGCCTTTAAACAAATAACCTACCAATCTAGAACATTCTATCACACTATACTATCATACTATTAATTTTAGAGTTAAATGCCATTTTAGTCCCTGTGGTTTGAGTCATTTTGCCAGTTTAGTCCAAAGGTTTCATTTTTAACCAGTGGGTCCAAAAAGGTTTCACAGTTGCCATTTTAGTCCACTTGGTTAACTTCATCCATTTTTTCTGTTAACGAGAAGACTAATTTGGTCATTTTGTATGTAATTTTGTTAACTAAAAGGGCAATTCAGCCATATAAAATGACCGAATTGGCCTTCTCGTTAACAGAAAAAATGGATGAAGTTAACCCAGTGGACTAAAATGACAACTGTGAAACCTTTTTGGACCCACAGGTTAAAAATGAAACCTTTGGACTAAACTGGCAAAATGACCCAAACCACAGGGACTAAAATGGCATTTAACTCTTAATTTTATGAAAGAGTGAAGATTTTTTTTTAATATATTACACGTGTATGTTTTTCTCAACATCCCACATAAAAATAATCGAAAATGAAGTTGTATTCAAACAGGGTTATATTAATCAAGATAACAAGATACACATATAATATATGTTTTTTAGTAAACAAAATTTGGAAGGTTATATTAGTTGAAAACATGTTGGTTGGACAGGTTCTACAGCCTGTCAAAAACGAGTTCGAGTTAAAACTGATATTCTTTCAAGACGACACTTGACAAAAGATTGTAGGAACCTGGGAAGCATAGATGAAGCAGTGGAGGAAAATAATAATGTCCAGCCAAATGTTGGTCCAATATTCAATGTCGTTGACACTTGAATATCGTTTATGCGTCAGTTACAAATAGCTACACATGATCAGTAGATCAATCATTCGGCTTCATCAACACAACTCTCATGTCCATAGCGTGTTAATGTACACGTCATAAACTCTCTATTATACACGATCCAAGAGTACTTGTCATATGAAGTGGTATCAATCGTTTTATTACATCCAACAGCAGAGGCGGAACATAGTGTAAAGTGAGGGGTGCACCCCCCCCCCCCTCCCGAATGTTTCGGTTAGTAGTGTAAAATTTCCTATTTTGCGTCCGAAAATTTTAAAATTATATAGGATTGTCCCCCCAATTATTTTGCCTAAATATTTATACAATATATAAATTGGGTCCCATGACTTTCCGTCCCCTCGGAACTTTTGGTCAAGCTCCGCCACTGTCCAACAGAATATGTTGTAACAAAGATGACATAAGAGGGACAATGGTTTTATATTACATCAATACTTTAAGTGAAATGATTGCAACAAACCAGATGTCAAATAAACTAAAACATAGTTTTCAAATAGACCAGGAGTGCTCGGATAGAGTCAGTTTGCATAATACTTTGGCTTGACAAATGGTACTTCATTCTCGTTATTGACCATCTATATTAGCTTCGGGTTCCATAATACATACCTCCACCCTGGTTTGCATTCCAACAATCTTTGTGCCAATCAACATATCTTGTCTTTCGAGTATGAGCTGTCTCGAGAGCGATAACAAAGACATCATTCTTGGACTGTTCCCCGTTCAGGTCCTCACATCTCGAAAAGTTGGATGGGAGGGGTGTTATGCTACCCCCAGTTGAGCTAGATGTCGGTCTAGATTTGTTTTCATTTAGAGTTAATGAGGTTTGAATTGATCTTAATACAAAACAAGCTTAAACTGATAAAGCTTTGTAAAACACACTCATGTGATCATCATAAGGAATAATTACATCAACTGATTAAAGTGAAAATACTCTATTTCAAGAATCTCAACAGCCTTCTAATTAGCTGCAATCTTACAATTTATTGTTAATTATATTTCTTGTGAAATGTATTTATTGTTACGTACACATTGGTAATAATTGTAGTCTTTCCCCCAACATATATAAGTACAAGTAATAATTAGCTGACCTAAACACTAAAAAGTATCAAACATCCAACAAGCCCGTCTAGCTCAGTTGGTAGAGCGCAAGGCTCTTAACCTTGTGGTCGTGGGTTCGAGCCCCACGGTGGGCGCGTCTGTTTTGTTCTTCTTTGTAGTAACAGCTAACTTATTCTGTTTTATTTTATAAAAAGATTTTTGGTATCTATACCTATAACCATGCAACGTTATCTATTTCAACAATGTCTCAACTACCAACGATGATGCCGCAACCTATCAGAAGCCTCTCATGTGACAGAGGGAAGCACACTTCTCCTCTATACCTCAATCGAAAGAAGCCATAACCATTAAACACAATGTAATAAGTCACTCTGAACCCATGTCGCCATGAGAGTTTTGATGTGACTTGACTGGAAAAAATATGTTGTAATCGATTAAAGAAACATTATGCTTCCGTTGTTTTATACATAAATGGGTGGGCTAGACGTACAACAAGTAAAAAAATAGTGTAAAAGAAGTACGTTTAGCAACACCTTATATTAACCTGATATTTAAGCAGATTAAGAAAACTTCTACCGGATGTATTGCTTCTTATTCATGTCCCCTTTTTCTTTTTGTTTCACTTACAAGAAAGAAAACTTTTATACCATCATCA
Organism: Helianthus tuberosus; assembly: GCA_030545235.1. Classification (NCBI taxonomy): domain Eukaryota; kingdom Viridiplantae; phylum Streptophyta; class Magnoliopsida; order Asterales; family Asteraceae; genus Helianthus; species Helianthus tuberosus. The sequence continues at coordinate 148,716,401 of CM060390.1, forward strand.
AACTGATACAAACAAATACTTAAACCCTTTTCGCTTACAAAATACTTAGGAATCAAAAACAGCCCACAAACTTTAAGAATGCTATTAAGCAACGAAAATAGATTGATTTATGTGTTATACCTAAAAAGGATTAGCGTTGCAACTTGTTGCTCGTTTGCCTTCTATTTCAAGGTAATTTCCCTATAAGATTCAGTTTATCTAATCATAATAACAATTTCAGATATAACAGTTTTAATAATACTAGAACTATTACTCAATTAGCATATCTTATAAAATTATAAATCAATCAAAAAAAAGTTGGTTCTGCAATGAAAAACCGGTATTACAGCAATAGAAATAATAGCCTTGTGAAGTTAGTGATCATTTATCACATACAACATCCACTAGAAGGATACAACTGAATTTAAGTTCCCTTTAAAATACTAAATATCCAGATTATTTTCACAAGAAATAGATGACATTTCATATGTTCTTCTTCTGTAGAAGATCACCATGCTAACTATGAAAAGGAGTTCAACAATCACCATGCTACATTCTCTCATATGGACGACGTTATAAAAGAAAACTCATTTTTGTGGATTAAAACTAGATCTAAATTTGGGTTAGATTGGGAGAGATGGAAGGATTTTTAATATAGGGATATAATGTGGCCGAGTTTTTCAGCTTCTTGCTAGTCCGAAACTTTATTTCATAATGAAGTTTGTTGTTAAAAGAAATATTCTTAGTTTTCCAAGATATTAATGCACTACTAAAAGAAATTACAAAAACAAGTTACCACCTTCCAAGCACACACCTTCTGTTATGAGCCCATCTCAGCAGCCCAATTCAAAAAGCCCAACAAGTTGAATGGCCCAGTTAGTGTCTAGTGTTTGATCGATAGGGATCATTCAAGATATAAGCAAGATGGTTACGGGAATGTAGGACATGAATGAATATAGTTAGAAGTTGGTCCTCGTCTTCTCATCTCTCTTCTGAAATTTATTTCCCATCTCCTTCTTTGTTATTGTTTTAATTTCTCATTGTAATATTTCAATTGAAAGAATCGAATCACCGTAGTTACTTCACAATTGATTATCTCTCCGTTGTGTTAATTTGAGTACACAACACCTTCTACTCTATGTCTACTTTATTTCTACAATCACTTTACCTACACTCCATAGAATTTGAACCCATAACCACTTGGTTGAAAAACACACCACTTTATCATCTTGATGTCCGCTTAGGGACCTCTACCGGATAAATGCCTACCAGAATCTAAATCTAAAATATCCTTTTAAAGACAAATAACTTTCTTTACAAAAGAAGCTAGTTTTGTTGAGTTCTTTTCAAAGACCTAACTACTCTTAAAGCAATTTTAAAATGAGAATTAAATGGGGAATTTCTATACGGAGTAAACCTTGAACAATATAGGAAATGCTAGTTCTACTAATAAAAATATATTAACCTTTAAACTAAATTTAAAACAAAAAGCCCGTCTAGCTCAGTTGGTAGAGCGCAAGGCTCTTAACCTTGTGGTCGTGGGTTCGAGCCCCACGGTGGGCGATTAATTTATTTTTTTTCAAATCTGTTTGTTTCAATAAAGTAATTAAACATGCGAATATTTCTAAAAATAAAATACACAGTTTAACCATATATTTTATCTTTTATATGTTTAGTCTTCTTGTCATCGAGAATATATTGTTGGAGTAACTAAATAATTTACTATAATTACAAGCATTTATGCTTATTGATTTAAGAGTAGTTGTGTTATATCTCTACACAACATTATATGTATTAAGATGATAGAAGACTCTCACCGATTCATTCTTGAAACCACGAATTGATTTAAGAGTACTTTTGTTATATCTCTACACATCATTATATTTATTAAGATGATAGAAGACTCTCACTAATTCGATTATTGAAACCACAAAACTATAGTAAAGAATTACAAAACTAATACTGAAAGGTATTGTCAAAATATAAATAATGTTGTGATTGTGACGATGAATGCCAAGTAGAAATGTGCATCGGGATAAAGTAATGATTCAATAAATATATAAAAAAAGTAGCTAGATATCACAAAGATTTTATTTTTCCAATAGAAGTTTAATTACATGAATTTACTAAGATCACATGAGAATAAAGGGTATGGGGGCCGGCTGAGGCCCGGCTAGGACCGGCGCCGGTCCCCCACACCCCCCCGGCTCGGCTCGGCAAGACCGACTCCCCACAGCCGGATGACCCGTGCCTCTCTCCTAACACACACACATCTATACATACATACATATATATATAAAGGGGTTCATCCTCCACCCCCTAGGTCCATCCCCTCCAAGCCGAGTCTACGTGACGCTGGCGTGGCGGCCCATCCCCTTGGGGATGAGGCTCTCCATACCCTTTAGTCTGACAAGTGACCATTTCAACATGTTAGGTGGATCAATATAGCCCACGTGTATAAAGGCTCTCCATACCCTTTAGTCTGACAGAGGCGGATCCAGAAATTTTTCTCACATATTTCTTTTGGTAGATTTTCACTACTTCTCACTATTTTTTTTAAATCATACAAAGCTTTCACTATTTTTTTTTTCATTTTTTCCAAACTCCCAAGAACCCCCAAACACCCATGGATCCGTCACTGTCTTATAATGTCGTGAATAATACACCCCTAGATCCGTCACTGTCTTATAATGTCGTGAATAATACTATGAACAACTAAAATCATTTAAGACAGGAAGTATACATTTCTTCTCTATACGCAGGTGTCATAGAAGCATTAATCACTAAACACAGTGCAATAAGCTATTTAATACTTAACATGAATAGGTAACAAATTACACTAAATATTCTGTTTGGTCTCAGAGCCTCATGTATCATGTTACTAATCATTGGTAGACCCAAGACCAAATTTCTTTAAAATCTAATATGGATTACCTTACTGTTTGTATTTAGACTAGAAGGTATGGGGAGGGTCATCCCCAAGGGGATGGGCCGCCACGTAAGACGCCACATCCTCATCTCATATGGGATGACCCTCCAAGCAATTTTAAGAGGGTGGAGGATGGGACCCTATGCTATTTATTTTTTATTGTTTAACCTTTTTATTTGCTTAATTTTATAAAAACAATTCAAAAATTAAATAAAAATAAGACATAAAAGATGATAATTAAATCCATTAGATAACATCAATAAAAATTACATAACCTAAAAAAAATTACACTACCTAAAATTTATAAAAAAGACTAGATTAAAAAAAACACACAAACATAAATACTACTCGCTATCGTATGCGTCACCGTCCCCGACGTTTGCGTTTTTCCATATATGTTCTACCAAATCGGATTGAAGGTTTGCATGCGTGAAATCGTTGGTTAGCGAGAACGAGTTTAAATCCTGTTGCGCCGGATCTACCGGGACAGTATTCTCGATAGATGTATTCTCATTATACTCACAAATCGCCCGACCTTTTCTTCAATAATCATGTTACGGAGCAAAATGCAAGCGTACATACAAAGGCGCAACATCTTCGGTGTGAACGCACGTGCTGGTTGTTGAATGATTTGCCCTTTTCTTTGTAGAACACCAAAACAACGTTCGATGTCTTTTCTTGCCGCTTCTTGACGCTTAGCGAATTTTTTTCTTTTTTCGTCCTCCGGGTATGGAATAGTCTTGACAATTGTAGAGTAAGACGGATATATTCCGTAAGCAAGATAATAACCGCGCCTATATTCAACCCCAGAAACAAAAAAGTTAGTGTCCGGACCGGTTCCATTTACGACGTCGCTGAAGATCGCTAATTGGTATAGCACGTTAAGGTCGTTAAGTGAACCGGGAAGACCAAAGAAAGCATGCCAGATCCACAAATCTTGTGATGCCACGACCTCTAGTATTAACGTTGGATGGCCGTGATCGCCTCGCGTATATTGGCCTCGCCACGCATTCGGGCACTTATGCCACGGCCAATGCATACAATCAATGCTACTGAGCATTCCCGGAAACCCATGTCGTGCTTCATGAGCTTGGTACAACTGTTGAACATCATACGCGTTTGGTTTCCGCAAATATTTTTTGCTATACAGTTTCACCACATTTTCGCAAAACCGATACACACATTCCCGCGTAGTTCTTTCCGACATCTGTAAGTACTCGTCCAGAGCGTCGGCCACTGTCCCATACGCCAGTTGGCGAATGGCCGCAATACACTTTTGTAACGTGGTGAACCGTTGTGCGCCACGAGCATCGTATCGTTGCGTGAAAAACGGGTCGAGCCCCGCCAGATCATCAACAATCCGTGTGAATACCCGGCGACTCATTCGGAACCTACGTCTGAAAATCTCGGTATTGTAAAGGGGTGCATCCGAAAAATAATCATTCACCAATTTCTCGTGCGCTCCTGTCGTAAAAAAAATATAAATATGAGGAAAGAACGAATAAGGATAAAAAATTTATTAATGATAAACCTTGGTTGTCTCTGTTAATCCGTTGTTGCCTGGTTTGTATTTCGAGACAACTTCCTCTTCCTCCTCCATAATAATCTTCGCCGCCCTTAGCACAACGTTTGCGTAAAACATCTCCCCTTCCTCCGAAGACGAGGACCACCAAGAATTAGATTGCATTGTGGGTGAAAAGATATTTTTTTTTTATAAAATATGGGTATAAAAATGAGAGTGTTTTGGGTTAAAAGTAGGAAGAAAATGGCCAAAGAGGGGTATTTTTATAGAAAAAAGGGGCTTTTTATTTTATATTTAAAGTAAGTAGCCGTTGTAACGGCTAATTTTTTGAAAAATGGGGTTGTCGTGAACGTCTGGAATCAGCCGGGTAGGACGGGCCGGGCCTAAGGGGGGCGGTGTTCCGGGGCGGCGTCGGGCCTCGCCATGCCTTGGCCATCCCCCATACCTTCTAGTCTTAGTCGACTGGATTCTGGACATGCGTGGTTCAGTCAATTTTGATAGAATGATAGGTTTTCCTTTAAGATTAAATATATTATGTTTTAATATTTAATCTTGTAGCCATTATAATCATTTACATAATATAGATCAAAATATATAACAACCTATTAAATAATTAGTTGGTAATTGTTAATGGACCATATTACTCTTATTAACTAATTAGGTTTTCTCCTGGGTGCTTATATAAGGAGACTTATGTAGAGGTTAAAAGGTTACACACTTAGACAGATAACCTAATTAGCATAACATCATATTCGACCTCCCTCTCCATAACCGATCTCCCTTGTCGGTTTCATAATCACCATCATCAGTCAGCACCCTAAGGAGGAACCAGATCACTTTGACAAAGATGTCGAACTCCATGGCTTCTTCCATCACTGGATTCTCTACTGCACTGTCTGCTGTGACAGGTATGTTTTCATGTTTTCCCTTATGTTTAAACAAAACCGATCAACATGTGATATCAGAGCATATGTTGATTAGTCGGTTCTGTTTTGTATCCGTAAATCTGGAACAAAACAGGAAAACAGGATTTGAAAACCCTAATAAAATTCAGTTTATGTCATCGTGGATGCCATCTCGGATCTGAATCTCGCATCTCGGACTCGTCTCGGATCATATGTTCATTCATTATTATTGTTCCGAAATCACATATTATAATATCTGATCAGAAATCTGTTTAAATGAGTAATAATTTCCAGATTTCGAATGAATGTTTGAATATTTTATTTTTAGGGTTCATCACATGTTCATGAGAAAATTCGAAAAATTCTTTTAGTTTTGGAATGAATTCGGATTATAGGGTGTTTGTTTCTGTTTTGATCTATTTTACCCACTTAAAAATTTTCGAAATTTGTTATTATCATTAATGGATATAATTTTCGAAATAAACAGATCAATATAATTAATATCTAAACAGGAAACTTAATCCCATAATCCCTAAGATTTCGGATTTCAATCTTATCAATTATTAACTGCCTAAATTAAGGATTTTGTAGCTTGTGGAACACATTTCGGATGATCTTTTCGGACCATCACGGATCATTTCGGACTAAGCATCACCATCTCGGATGATTCCAAGACATAATTCATCCGAAATCATTCGTCTTGGACACATCCGAGATCATCCGAAATCATCCGAGATCATTCGACTTATGCGTCTTGGACACATCCGAAATCATTCGAAATCATCCATCTCGGATAGTCCAAGATGATTCGAAATCATTCATCTCGGATGAATCCAAGACATGATTCATCCAAAATCATGAGTGTTCATAAAATTTCAAGACTTATTCGAAATCCCATTACTTTATTAAGCAGTTAATATGAACTAAATAATTGGTTTTGTAAATGCTTAGTTAATTATTCAGAATCAGATAATGTTTTACAAAACCAAAATAGCTTAACTTGAATGAGCTTCTGATGTATCATTTCTGGCCAAAGCTGATTTGATACATCTACTTATCGTTCAAGTATGACGAAAGCTATGTTAAGTGTGCATTATAAACGTGAATGTCTTAATATCTGGCCAAAGTTGATTTAATTCATTCATGTATAGCATACTTAACAAGTGCATAACTAAAGTGATTCTTTCATCTCTGGCCAAAGCTGATTTGTCACAACCACTTTGCACACATGCTTAAATGATTACACTTCTGGCCAAAGCTTATTTGTCTTCGTTTAAGTAGAATTTTAACTAAGTCTATTATTTTGATGTTAGTAATAAACAATATCACAGCTTCATAATTAAAATGGTCATTATTTATACCTGCCTTAGTATTACGTGTCCTTAGATCACATTAGAACTTCTTTCTTAGTATCATAACTTGCTCATCTTAATTCTACTATCAGCACCCACTTACGGGATTCCACCTTTGACTGGTGATAACTTTGCTGCATGGAAGGATGCTCTCGTGCTTACGCTTGGATTGCTTGATTTTGACTATGCTCTAAGAGAGAATAAGCCAGCGGACCTTACCCCTCAAAGTACTGCTGCTGAGCAGTTGACTCATGAAAAGTGGACTAGGTGTAACCGCATGTCTCTCATGTTCATGAAGCAGTCCACCAGCAATGCAATCAGATGAGCCATTCCCGATTCTGAAGATGCTAAAACCTACTTGGCTTATGTGGAGACGCAATTCAAGGGGACGTCTAAAGCACATGCTAGTACTCTTATTCTCAAGCTGGTGACAACTAAGTATGATAGGAGGAGCGGCATTCGCGAGCACATCATGATGATGAATGACATGGCAAATAAGCTGAAGGGGCTGGAAATGGAAATCAGTGATGGTTTTCTCGTTCATTTCATCATTACTTCGCTTCCTTCGTCCTTTGAAGCATTCAAGATCAATTACAACACTCAGAAGGACAAATGGACGATGAGTGAGCTGGTCGCTATGTGCGTACAGGAGGAAGAGCGTATGATGATGGATCGCACTACTGATGTTGCTAACTTTACCACCTCCAACTCTAAGAAAAGGAAGAACAATCATCAGAGGAAGGATGCTTCTAAAGTCCAAAGGCCTAATCCTAATACAAGTGTACCCTCCAGCTCTAAGAACTCCTTAGGCAGAATCCACTGCAAGTTCTGTAAAAAGACAGGACATATTCAGAAGGAATGCCCTGATTTTAAGGAGTGGTTGGCTAAGAAAGGTAATGATTATTTTATGATACTTGAGTCCTATAATTTAAGTATTCCTGCTAATTCTTGGTGGTTTGATTCTGGTTCTATGGTTCATGTTACCAATTCAACGCAGGGATTCCTAACGCTTAAGGTTGGGGATGATCGAGAATTAGAAGTGAAGGCCATTGGAACATTACAATTATTTATGAAAACTGGTTTATGTATTAAACTTTATGATACCTTATATGTTCCTGAGGTAACTCGGAACCTTGTATCAGGACCAAAGTTAGACATGGACGGTTTTATTGTTTCCCATGGTCATCGTAAACTTTCTATCCTCTATGATTTTGTTCTTTACGGTACTGGTATTCTGGATGGTGGTCTCTATAGATTAGAACTAGATGATAATTTTTCCAAATCTTTGTTGTCATATAACATTAATGAATCACTCACAAAGATGAAAGAGAAACGAGACTTAGAGACTTCGTCTATGTTGTGGCATCAACGTTTAGGCCACATCTCAAGAGAACGATTAAATTGTCTCGTAAAGGATGAAGTCTTACATCCTCTAGATTTCTCTGATTTTGGAACATGTGTCAAATGTCTTAAAGGTAAAATGACATTAGCGAATAAGAAAGGTGCCACTAGGAGCTCTAATTTATTAGAACTCATTCATACTGACATTAGTGGTCCCTACCAAATCGCTGGCATAACCGGACATACTTCATTTATCACTTTCATTGATGATTATTCTCGTTACATGTACTTGTATCTTATTAAGGAAAATTCTGAATCTCTTACAACTTTTAAAGATTATAAGGCTGAAGTTGAAAAGCAATTAGATCATCAGATTAAAGTTGTGAGATCAGATAGATGCGGTGAATATTATGGAAGACATACTGATGTGGGTCAAGCTCCTGGTCCATTTTATGAGTTTTGTAAGGGCCAGGGGATTGTGAACCAATACACCATGTCTGGTACACCTCAGCAGAACGGTGTCGCTGAAAGAAGAAACCGTACCCTTATGAACATGGTGCGCAGTATGTTAGCCAACACTAATTTACCATTATTCCTCTGGACTGAAGCGTTAAAAGCAGCTGTTCATATACTCAATAGAGTTCCTTCTAAGTCTGTCCCTAAAACTCCTTATGAACTTTGGACAGGAAGAAAACCGAGTCTTAAATATATGAAAGTATGGGGCTACATTGACCCTAAAACAGTTACCTGTTTCTTTATCGGGTATCCTGAAAACTCAAAGGGTTATCGTTTCTATTGTCCTTCCCATGTCACCCGTATTGTTGAAACCAAGCGTGCTGCATTCCTGGAGGATTTCAAGGTCATGGGAGCAGTACCAACCCTTACGAAGAATTGCAAGAAGTACAAGACGCGGGAGGGGGGGTGAGACTCGTCGCTTACCATTACTCCGATTACTCCTCTTGTACCCAATGCAACTACTGTACCTGAAGCTACTGCACCAACTCCAAATTTAACTCCACAATCAGAACCCATTATACCTCATGACGAAGGCACATCAAGCGCTCAAAACCAAGACAACGCTGAACCCGATAATCCACTCAGGAGGTCATCTAGGACCAGAAGGCCTACTAATTGGGATGATTATGTTACCTACCTGACTGAAATGGATCCCGGAAAGCTCAATGATCCTATCTCTTACAATGAAGCTACTAGCAGTGATCAGTCTTCTGAATGGAATCAAGCAATGATTGATGAGCTTGAATCCATGAAGAAAAATGACGTTTGGGATTTGGTAGAATTACCCAACGGTGTCAAACCAGTAGGATGTAAATGGGTGTTCAAAACAAAACTGGATCTGAATGGTAACGTTGAACGCTACAAAACGAGATTGTTTGCAAAGGGCTACACTCAGAAAGAGGGAATTGACTATCAAGAGACGTTTTCACCTGTCTCTCGTAAAGATTCATTAAGGATTGTCATGGCCCTAGTAGCTCATTTTGATTTAGAGTTGCATCAGATGGATGTCAAAACCGCTTTCCTTAACAGAGACTTGGACGAAGATGTTTACATGAAGCAACCTGAAGGTTAGGAACATCTAGTCTGTAAGTTGAAGAAATCCATTTATGGGTTAAAACAAGCATCACGTCAGTGGTACCTCAAGTTTGATGAAGTCATGAAGAAACAAGGTTTTATGAAGAATCAAGTGGATCAATGCACCTACCTCAAGATGAGTGGGAGCAATTTTACTATACTTGTTCTTTACGTAGATGATATTCTATTGGCAAGTAATAGTTTAGACATGTTGCATGAGTCGAAGCGGTTACTCTCGCATAACTTCGACATGAAGGATCTCGGAGATGCTTCTTACGTCATTGGCATCGAAATTCACCGATATAGACACAAAGGGATCTTAGGATTATCTCAAAAGGCTTACATAGATCGTGTCCTTACACGTTAGCACATGCAACAGTGCAAACCCTTCGTCGCTCCAGTAGTTAAGGGAGATGTTTTCGGTTCATTCTAGTGTCCGACAACAGAGGTTGAGAAGGAGCAAATGAGCCAGATACCTTACGCGTCAGTAGTCGGGAGCGTGATGTATGCTCAAGTCTGTACTCGCCCAGATATCGCTTATATTGCTGGAATGCTAGGTCGTTATCAGACTAATCCTGGCCTAGATCACTGGAAAGCAGCTAAGAAGGTACTTCGATATCTACAAGGGACGAAAGACTATAAACTGACTTATAGAAGAAGTGATCATTTAGAAGTGGTAGGCTATTCTGATTCTGACTTTTCCAAATGCAAAGATGACAAGAAATCCACTTCGGGCTATATCTTTATGTTAGAAGGCAGACCTATCTCTTGGAAGAGTCATAAACAAAAGTTGACCACAACTTCCACAATGATGGCAGAGTACATTGCTGTTTATAACGCAACCTGTCATGGAATGTTGCTTAGAAATCTGATCACTGGACTCAAAATCGTTAATTCCATTTCTAGACCATTGAAGCTTTACTGTGATAATTCAGCTGCCGTTAGTTTCTAGAACAGTAACAGTTCGACTGGAGCTGGTTTATATCACGATACAAAATATATGTTCGTACGTGAACGAGTTGAGGAAAATAATCTTTGTATCGAGTATATTAGTACTAAAGATATGCTTGCGGATCCGATGACTAAAGGTCTCCCTCCTAAGGTTTACGAAGAACATGTTCGGAATATGGGATTTAGTAAAGACCTTGTTTAGCATATTGTACTAGCTTATGTTTTATGATTAATGAAATTTCCTCAGTTTGATTTTGTATGTCTCTTAGAATATGTTCAACCGGTATGATGGCATATAGACAAATAAAGTTACAAATCAAACAAAGTGTGACAACCCGCACTAAACCAGGTATCCGTACGACTTAATTAATGATTAATTACTGCTTAATTACTGTGCTTATTTGAACTAGCTGATGAACTGCTACTTGATATCTGATACATGCACTTACTTGCATCATACTTTACTTGCTGTCACTACATTATTTACATACTGAACCTTAGTGACAAACATGATGCACAAAAAGCACAGTAGCACAATACACGGATAACCTATTGAACATGCTGATAAAGCCAGCATCAGGCAAACACTGCCTCTAAGGCCTGTACGAGCCAGAAACGTTTTGCTACACTAGTAGTGAGTGTAGGGATATAAGGGTTGTGGAACTGCGTCTCTAGGAATAAGTCACTATGACTGGATGTGCCTAAAACGTACTCTAAGTACAAAACTTAGCACTTTACAAAATATTCCAGCTTTTAGCTAACTAATAAAGTGCCAAAACATGAGAAAAATAACACTAGACACTTTCCAAAGTGTCAGGAATAAGCTGTGTCACTAAAAAGAGTACTAACGACACTTTAAGCTTTGTTAAGCACTTTAACGGATTACTATCCAACCGAATAACCGGACTATACCCGGAACATGAAAATATTGTCATTTTTATTGTTTAGCTTTTTCTGAGCCAGTTAGGGTCCCCGTATACCCTAACACCCGCTATAACACATAACATACTAATAACCAAGTTAAACACTTAACCTAACCTAATTATCTAACTAATACTTAACCTATGGTTGAAATGGAATCGGATTAGACCCCCCCCAACCGAATCGGTCACATAGTGACCACCCCATTGTACTTGTTGATTATTTAATTCCCTAATGCTTAATATCTAGGGGGCACATTAACCCTTGGATAATTGTCATTAACCTTGCCTATAAGTTTAAGGTTTAACACATGAGATCATTCACACTTCACAAACCCAACAACTCTCTCTCTCTCTCTTTCCCTTTGGCTCTCGGCCGAACCCACACCCACCCATCCATCATATTTTCGATCTTGTTCATCACATTCCAACATCATACAAGTGTCGAGGGTCGTATACAAGGAGTCTTGGAGCAAGCGGAACGCGAAGGACCTCTCTACTTAGCTTTTATCCACCTCTTTTGCGCATAGATTCTTCCCTAGCCTCGAGCTAGAGGTATAATGCTTAAAACTCATATTTGAACTAATCTAAAGTGGTTAAAAGGATTTTTTTTATCGGTTAAAACCCGTTAACATGCAAGATGATGCACAAAAGTCTACTTAAAATACTAAAAATGGTGGTTAATAGCACATAAGTTGTGTAAATGATGTAGTATTCGAAATGTATGATTATTTAGACCCGATCTATGATTGTGGTAGCTCGGATCACCATTTAACCCGATGTAGTCATGTTCTTGGATCATGACATAAGGTTATGTTAGAAGATACAAGGGTTAAAAGGTGAAACTCTACCACACATGAAACGAACTTGTGTAAAAGTATTTTTACTTGCAAAATAGTGTTTAAAACTAGCAGATCTACGTATCTGCAAGTGGTATTTTCAAAGAACCAAGCGTTAAAGAAATCATGTTTTCTAAAAGACGGATCTCACAATAACAAGAATGATATTTAGAACACACAAGTGTGTGAACACTTGTGTAACACAAGTTTCAACAAAATAACTATCTTTGTAAAAATGGACAAGAAGTTGTAAAGACGGAACTTCTCTAAAAACAAGACTTTTACGAAACCGGATTTATTTATAAAAAGATCCACTAAGGGTAATGAGATTTACCTCATATTTTCGAAAAAACTACAAGTTCATGTAATATATGCAATTTGTATATTTTGACTAGTTAAAATATTGAAATATTGTTTGATGACGTTGAGAAGATTGTTGATTTGATTTGTAAAAGAAAATGATACGCTTGAAAGCGTGGCCACCTCCAGTTACAGAGGAAACTCTGGCGAAATTTTTCTAAAAACCTAACACTTAGAACTATTTACACTACAAGTGTTAGAATTATTTTTGGACGTGTTTTCAAAATATAAATTTCGCCATGACTTGATTTACTAAATATTCGGAGGTGGGATTTTCACAAAATTTAACGTGATAAATATATATTTTTCACACACTGTTTATGATTATTTTGTGAAAATACATAGATATTATTTTTAGAGTAAAAATAATATTTACGAACGTTAACGATTCCAAAATGATACGAACGCTTTCACCATAAATATATAAGTTACACCGGTAATTATATTACCACTCGATTGTTAGACGTAACTTACGCACTTACGGAAATATTTATGAACGCACATGTATTAAATCCCCCATCCTTGGGAAGGAGATTAACTACCAAGTATATACGGAATGTAAACACGAAATAGTTGTCTAACTATTTCTCAAAGACTTAAACAATAAAGCTAAGGCACGGCCGTCCGTCTAATAGAAATTAGCACCTGTAGGTCGTCGCACAGCTGCGTGAGCAGGAGATACTTGGTAGAGACGCTTCACTGTGAGTTCATGTCCCCCTTTTCTCTTTACTGTTTTCAGTTTTTAACTGCGGGGGTGAAATACATGTTACTATGATTACAAGTACTTTATACACGGTATGGTTAGCGTAAGGAGGTTTATTAATTAGATCATGTGAGTGGGTAGGAGCAATATGAGGCCATTAGTCCTCATACCGGGACCGAGGGACAGGAGCGGTTGATCTATCTGGGTGTAGCGAGCCCAGCCCCAGGCCAAACTAGAAACGGACCTTGGGGTGACTTTGTCCACATACAAATGTCGTGGCGAAATCTGCTAGGTTTGAGTCTCCCTATTTGCACTTCACATATATCAGTGGCCTTGCAAACCATTGGTGATCTCAATTCCCTTACACTGCTACATACCAAGACTATTTTTATACTCACAAAGGTTTACTTACTCACTTACACATGAACTCGCTCAACATTATTGTTGATTTTTCAACTTACATGTATTTCAGGAAATTAACGGATCTGGCACGGTATGGAACGTTTTCCGCTGCACTAGTTATGAGGTCATCCGGGTTTGGGGAATGTGACTCTTTCCTGGACAAGTCACAGTCCTTCAAACCATGCTTATGTTATTTTGAGTTGTTGAACAATGTTTATGACGTCTAGATGTGTTCCATTAAGACAATGTTATTGTATTTGGTATTTTGAAACTTAAACGAATGGATGATCTTGCATGATTTTAATTCATATAGCTTTGTTATGGTTAAGCTATGGTATTAAGAAGTCACACCAAAATTAACCACGCTTCCGCAAAGCCAGGGTGTGACAGCTTGGTATCAGAGCTCTGATCATAGCGAACTAGGATTCCTTCTCGAGTCTAGACTATGATCACTAGGGCTCTCACGAAAACATTTTTCTGCATACCACTTAAGTCCAGATCCAAAAATTTTTACAAACAAATGTTGAGCACATTTTATTATTTATAGGCTCAGCCTGGAGGGCTGAGGCTCGGTCTGGAGGATCGAGGCTCGGTCTAGGTGACCGAGGTAGTTGAGCACGTTGATTTGTTATAGGCTCAGCCTGGAGGGCTGAGGCTCGGTCTGGAGGATCGAGGCTCGGTCTAGGTGACCGAGGTAGTTGGCTAGTGAGGCTAGGAAGAGTAGGCTCAGTCATGAAGGCTGAGGCTCGGTCAAGGGGACCGAGGCTCGATCTAAGAGGTCGAGGTGGAGGATAGAGCAGTCTTAAAGACTGAGAGAAATTGGCTAGTGAGACTAGGAGAATTATGTGATACCTTACTTGGTGACTTATGTGATTATCTGATTGTATGACTGATTATTTGAGCATATTTGTGTTCATGTTACAGACTCATGGATTCAGCCGGTACTGGCGTTTCGGACACCACTGGACCCATACCTATCGTATCTGATGACCCCACATCCTCCGAGCACGAGGTGCACACTTCTGACTATACCAGTACTGACGAGGATGATTTCCAGCCTTTCGCACTACCTGATGGTGCTGATGAGCCTGCAGATGACCCTCCCGCTGAGTACCTACCTCTAGTAGAGATTCCGGCCCCTATACCCTTAGCCGTTTATCCAGCATATGATATTCTTCTTGACGCCGAGGCTGATGGCGATATTGACCTGTTTGAGGAGGAGCCTTTTGAGGATGAGATCCAGGGCGAGGCCCTTCTTCCTGCGGACGATCTTCTGATGATCGCTGACGTTCCCGCTGAGGATTCGCCAGCACATTCTCCTGTCCCAGACTCCTTCGAGTCTGTGGCATCCGCACCTTCTCACACATTGAGCGCACAGCACTTTGCGCACGATTCTGATCCTGACCAGGCATCCTCTGTTGCACCCATTCCCAGTTTTGCGTTTGACCATGATGACATAGAGGATTCTGATCCTATCTTTCCCCCGGGATACGACCTGGATCGTGACATCGAGTTTATACCTGTGGATCAGCCCATGGAGGATCCCGCTGACCCAGTAGATCCTATCGACCCCGAGTTTGACTTCGAGATGGCTTTTGATGATCCCGAGCCTGTCGTCTCTCCTGAGCAGGCAGTCGCTCTAGACCCCATACTTGAGCATGACCCCGTACATGCTGACATCCCTATTGAGCCTGTTATAGCAGACCCACCTGTTGGTGATCTCCCCATGGATGTTCCTTTGTTCGAGGGCGATCATGTTGTTGTTGATTTTGTTGTTCCCCTACCTGTTGTTGATATACCTGTTGACCATCATGTTGAGCACATTGCACCTATTCACCCTTTTGTTGCTCCCCCACCTGATCCCGTTCCACTGGAGCCCGAGCATGCACTGTTCGCGGCACGCATGGATCCACCAGATGAGCATGCACAGCACGGTTGGATACCTGCTGATGAGGATGTTCCACCATTTCCCCCTCAGATCCCTGATACCCGACATGTTGATTTTTCTTTTCAGGTTCCTCAGTTTGTACCTCCAGCGAGGGCTGGAGAGGGTTCTTCAGCCCATCCTTTTGGGCATGTACCGATGTCTATCCCCTTCATGCCCCAGATGTCATCTGTTCCACCCTCTGTTGCTCCATTTTATGTAGCACCTTTTGATCCCACCAGTGAGCCGTTCCTTTGGGCACCACACTCTGCTATGCCACCTACTGACCCCTACCATTCTTTCCACATGGGGTATACTATCGAGGATGTTTTGATGTCCTTTGTCGCCCAGCACGAGTCGCACACACAGCGCATCCAGGAGCTTGAGAGAGCTCAGTTGCCACCATGCCAGTGCCATGGTCAGACACACTCTCCTCTACAGACATTTCGACCCTTACCTCCAGATTATGCTGCCCGTCTCTTTACACTAGAGCAGCAGGTTGCTTCTATCATTCATACCCAGCGAGCCATGGAGGAGGACTGGCTCCAGTTACGTCGTTTGTTTTACACCCACTTTCCCCCTCCTCCACCACCATCTGTATGGAGCTCATCAGTGCTGTTTGGGTAGACGAGGGTGAGAAGACGGCGATTGTTGGACTGCACAGCATTTTTGGAGACTACTTTATGATCCTGACTTTTGTTGACATGTATTTGACGTATTTGACACTGACATGATATAGTTTTTGGACAGGGGTGATGTAGCCCCTAGTTGATTGATGATTGTATGACACAGGGATGTATTGATACACTCACTATGTAGTCTCGATATATGGCAATCGCAGTATTCTCACCATATTTGATTCGCTTGATTGCTTATTTATATTTTTATGACTTGGGATGTTGTGTGATTGGTGTTTGTGATATGTTGATAACATGAGATGTTATGTGCTATTACTATATACGTACGTTTTACTATGGCCTGACCAACGTAAACCATCTTTTAGAAGATGCCGCCGAGACGTGAGACACGCATGCCTACTAATGAGGCAGAACTACAACAAGTCATTGCTGCTGACATAGCCCAGTATGCAACATCTCAGCCAGGAACGAGCGGAAGTATTAACCAAGGCAATAACAATCCACCCCACGGGTGCACCTTCAAGCAGTTTTTAGACTGCAAACCGGTCAACTTTGATGGCACTGGAGGTGCTGTCGCCTTTGTTCGTTGGGCTGAGAAAACCGAATCTGTTCTACGCATGAGCAAGTACGCGCTGGATCAGCAAGTCACCTATATCTCAGGGCTGTTTCTAGATGGAGCCCTATCCTGGTGGAATCTACAAGTACAGACACTAGGCGAAGCTGCTGCCTACGCGCTGACCTGGACCGAACTGAAGGAACTTATGCGCAAGAAGTACTGCTCTCGCGCGGAAATCCAGCGATTGGAGACCGAGTTCTGGCACTTGAAAATGGACGGTCCAAAGATCGCAGAGTACGTTCAAAGGTTCCATGATTTATCGCATGTGGTACCCTACATGGTCACTCCCGAGTTCAAGAGAATTGAACGCTTCATTTGGGGACTAGCTCCTCAAATCATAAGCATGGTAACCTCATCCAAGCCTGCGACCATTACTGAGGCGATCGATTTGAGCGTAGCTCTCACTGAGGAGGCTATTCGTTTGAACAAGTTTGATGAAGCAGAGCCGAAGAAGAAAGAGACTCACGTCGAGTCATCGGGAGGTAACAAACGAAAGTTCTCAAACTTCAAGCAGGGCGCCAGTGTGGCGGTTAAGAAAGGAGGATCAGCTAGTAGTGGAAAGAAAGGAAAAGGATATCAGGGCACCCAGCCCAAGTGCAATGTCTGTCAACGCCATCATACTGGCCATTGTAGTGTGAAAGTATGTGAAGCATGTGGAAAGCCGGGCCACTCGAAAGATTCTTGTTGGGCTAGCGCTGGCCGGGGAGGCCAGGGAGGATTTGGGAACAGGAATAACAACCGTGGTGGTAATCGCTCACAAGGAAACAATGGAGGAAACGAGAATCGAGGCAACAATGCTAACCAAGCGGGCGCCGTGAATCGTAATCAGAGGAATGATCAAGCTGGTGGAAACGGGCAAAGACTTGGATGCTATAACTGCGGTGATATCGGGCATTTTAAGAAAAACTGCCCAGAGTTAAACCAAGCCCGTGGAAGAGTGTTCCAATTCGAAGCTAGGGAAGCGCGCCAGGACCCCAATGTTGTTACTGGTACGTTCCCTGTAAATCAACGCTATGCATCCGTTTTATTTGATACTGGTGCCGATTATAGCTTCGTGTCGTTAGAATTTAATAATATGCTTGGTTTAGCCGCTAATAAGTTAGATATTCCATACTCAATCGAATTGGCCAATGGAAAGTTAGTAGAAGCCAATGAAGTTATCAGAGGTTGTGTGATCGAATTAGGAGAGCGTGAGTTTGCTTTAGATCTACTACCAGTCCAGTTGGGAAGCTTCGACGTGGTGGTAGGAATGGATTGGTTATCAGGAAACAAGGCAGAGATAGTTTGTCATGAAAAGACCGTTCGTATCCCAACCGAATATGGCGAGACAATTGTGGTTCACGGAGAGAAGCGTGATACGCCATTAAGGATTATCAGCTGCCTGAAAGCGCGAAAGTGTTTACAGAAGGGATGTGTTGCCTTCCTGGCACACATTGTGGATAAAAAGGCTGCTGAGCCAAGAATCGAAGACATCCCTGTCGTGAGGGAATACCCAGAAGTCTTCCAAGAAGACTTACCTGGACTGCCACCTCAGAGGCAAGTAGAGTTCCGCATTGACTTAGTTCCAGGCGCCGCGCCTGTGGCTAAGGCACCGTATAGACTTGCTCCGTCTGAGATGCAGGAACTGTCAACACAGCTTCAAGAGTTGTTAGACAAGGGATTTATCCGACCAAGCTTCTCGCCTTGGGGAGCTCCGGTCCTGTTTTTCAAAAAGAAGGACGGTAGTTTTCGTATGTGCATCGACTACCGGGAGCTGAACAAGCTGACGATCAAGAATAGATACCCTCTGCCAAGAATCGATGATCTGTTTGACCAACTGCAAGGCTCAAGCTTTTATTCAAAGATCGATCTTCGATCTGGATACCATCAGTTAAGGATACAAGAGGAAAGTATCCCAAAGACAGCCTTCAGAACTCGTTATGGACACTACGAGTTCCTTGTCATGCCGTTTGGTTTGACAAACGCACCTGCAGTCTTTATGGATTTGATGAATAGAGTTTGCAAGCCGTACTTGGACAAGTTCGTGATTGTATTCATCCATGACATTTTAATTTATTCAAAGACGAAGGCTGAACACGAGCAGCATCTTAGAGCCATTCTAGAGCTGCTGAAGAAGGAACAGTTGTATGCCAAATTCTCCAAGTGCGAATTTTGGCTACGTGAAGTCCAATTCCTTGGGCACGTGGTAAATGGAGATGAAATCCATGTGGATCCAACCAAGATCGAGGCAATCAAGGATTGGGAAACGCCAAAGACGCCAACCGAGATTCGACAATTCTTGGGTTTGGCTGGCTACTATCGAAGGTTCATTGAGGATTTTTCAAAAATCGCTCAACCTTTGACGCTCCTCACCCAGAAAGATAAGACGTTTGATTGGGGAATCAAACAGGAAGAAGCATTCCAGATACTGAAGGATAAGCTTTGTAACGCGCCAATCTTAGCTCTACCGGAAGGTACTGATGATTTTGCGGTATACTGCGACGCATCGCGTCAAGGACTGGGTTGTGTGTTGATGCAACGCCAAAAGGTTATTGCTTACGCATCGCGTCAGTTGAAAGTGCATGAAAAGAACTATACCACACACGATTTGGAGCTCGGCGCAGTGGTTTTCGCACTAAAGATCTGGAGACACTACCTTTATGGTACGAAGTGTACAATCTTCACAGATCACAAGAGCCTACAGCATATATTCAACCAGAAGGAGTTGAATATGAGGCAAAGACGATGGGTTGAATTGTTGAACGACTACGACTGCGAGATAAAGTACCATCCAGGGAAGGCGAACGTGGTCGCCGATGCCCTAAGTCGTAAAGAGAGGATCAAACCCATAAGGGTTAGAGCTTTAGAAATGATTATCCAAACCGATCTTTCCTTGCGCATTCGTGCCGCGCAAAAGGAAGCTCTCAAGGAAGGAAACCTTGAAGAAGAATGCCTCCGTAGGATGGAGAAGCTATTGGTACCAAACGAGGAATGAACGTTATGCTTCGAGAAAAGGATTTGGGTTCCTCTGTTTGGTGGTTTAAGGAAAGTTATTTTTGATGAAGCTCACAAATCACGGTACTCTATCCATCCTGGAGTGGATAAGATGTACCAGGATCTCAAAGATTATTATTGGTGGCCTAGGATGAAAGGCGATGTTGCTGTTTATGTGAGCAAATGTTTAACGTGTGCTAAGGTTAAAGCCGAATACCAGAAGCCTTCAGGACTTCTGCAACAACCTGAAATTCCCATGTGGAAATGGGAACAAATCTCCATGGATTTTATTACGAAATTGCCAAGAACGCCAAGAGGCCATGATATGATTTAGGTAATAGTTGACCGCCTAACAAAGTCCGCACACTTTCTGCCAATCAAAGAGAAAGACAATACTAGTAAACTTGCGGAAATTTACATGAGAGAGATCGTCGCGCGCCATGGAGTGCCTCTCTCAATCATCTCTGATAGAGACGGAAGGTTTGTGTCAAGGATATGGCAATCCTTCCAAGGAGCCTTTGGCTCACAATTGAATCTGAGCACTGCGTTTCATCCGCAAACTGACGGCCAAAGCGAGCGAACGATACAGACTTTGGAAGACATGCTGAGGGCGTGTGTCATGGATTTGGGCGGTAGCTGGGATAAACATTTACCTTTGGTCGAATTTTCCTACAACAACAGCTACCACACCAGTATTGGTGTCGCGCCATTCGAAGCCCTTTACGGACGCAAGTGCCGATCACCCCTATGTTGGGCTGACGCAGGAGATAGACAACTTGCAGGTCCCGAAATCGTCCAAGAGACGACAGACAAGATCGCGCAGATTCTTAAACGCATCGAAGCAGCTCGCCACAGACAGAAGGCTTATGCGGATCCAAACCGGAAACATGTGGATTTCCAAGTTGGAGAAATGGTGTTATTGAAGGTTTCACCCTGGAAGGGTGTGGCACGCTTCGGAAAGCGTGGGAAGTTAAATCCGCGCTACATTGGTCCTTTCAGAATTCTGGAAAGAATAGGACTAGTAGCATACAAGTTGGACCTACCTGCTGAACTAAATGGTGTTCACGATACATTTCATGTATCCAATCTAAAGAAAAGTCCAACTCAAGTCACCGTTGCCATTCCCACCGACGAGATTCATGTTGACGACACGCTCCAATTCGTTGAAGAACCTGTTGAGGTCACAGATTGGAAAGTTAACAAGACCCGCCGGAGCAGTGTCAAACTCGTCAAAGTTCGTTGGAATGCTAGACATGGTCCTGAATACACCTGGGAACGTGAGGACCGGATGAAAAAGAAATACCCCCACCTTTTTCCTAAGAACCCTGCATCTACAAGCAGAACTTAAATTTCGGGACGAAATTTATTTAACGGGGGGAGAATGTGACAACCCGCACTAAACCAGGTATCCGTACGACTTAATTAATGATTAATTACTGCTTAATTACTGTGCTTATTTGAACTAGCTGATGAACTGCTACTTGATATCTGATACATGCACTTACTTGCATCATACTTTACTTGCTGTCACTACATTATTTACATACTGAACCTTAGTGACAAACATGATGCACAAAAAGCACAGTAGCACAATACACGGATAACCTATTGAACATGCTGATAAAGCCAGCATCAGGCAAACACTGCCTCTAAGGCCTGTACGAGCCAGAAACGTTTTGCTACACTAGTAGTGAGTGTAGGGATATAAGGGTTGTGGAACTGCGTCTCTAGGAATAAGTCACTATGACTGGATGTGCCTAAAACGTACTCTAAGTACAAAACTTAGCACTTTACAAAATATTCCAGCTTTTAGCTAACTAATAAAGTGCCAAAACATGAGAAAAATAACACTAGACACTTTCCAAAGTGTCAGGAATAAGCTGTGTCACTAAAAAGAGTACTAACGACACTTTAAGCTTTGTTAAGCACTTTAACGGATTACTATCCAACCGAATAACCGGACTATACCCGGAACATGAAAATATTGTCATTTTTATTGTTTAGCTTTTTCTGAGCCAGTTAGGGTCCCCGTATACCCTAACACCCGCTATAACACATAACATACTAATAACCAAGTTAAACACTTAACCTAACCTAATTATCTAACTAATACTTAACCTATGGTTGAAATGGAATCGGATTAGACCCCCCCCAACCGAATCGGTCACATAGTGACCACCCCATTGTACTTGTTGATTATTTAATTCCCTAATGCTTAATATCTAGGGGGCACATTAACCCTTGGATAATTGTCATTAACCTTGCCTATAAGTTTAAGGTTTAACACATGAGATCATTCACACTTCACAAACCCAACAACTCTCTCTCTCTCTCTTTCCCTTTGGCTCTCGGCCGAACCCACACCCACCCATCCATCATATTTTCGATCTTGTTCATCACATTCCAACATCATACAAGTGTCGAGGGTCGTATACAAGGAGTCTTGGAGCAAGCGGAACGCGAAGGACCTCTCTACTTAGCTTTTATCCACCTCTTTTGCGCATAGATTCTTCCCTAGCCTCGAGCTAGAGGTATAATGCTTAAAACTCATATTTGAACTAATCTAAAGTGGTTAAAAGGATTTTTTTTATCGGTTAAAACCCGTTAACATGCAAGATGATGCACAAAAGTCTACTTAAAATACTAAAAATGGTGGTTAATAGCACATAAGTTGTGTAAATGATGTAGTATTCGAAATGTATGATTATTTAGACCCGATCTATGATTGTGGTAGCTCGGATCACCATTTAACCCGATGTAGTCATGTTCTTGGATCATGACATAAGGTTATGTTAGAAGATACAAGGGTTAAAAGGTGAAACTCTACCACACATGAAACGAACTTGTGTAAAAGTATTTTTACTTGCAAAATAGTGTTTAAAACTAGCAGATCTACGTATCTGCAAGTGGTATTTTCAAAGAACCAAGCGTTAAAGAAATCATGTTTTCTAAAAGACGGATCTCACAATAACAAGAATGATATTTAGAACACACAAGTGTGTGAACACTTGTGTAACACAAGTTTCAACAAAATAACTATCTTTGTAAAAATGGACAAGAAGTTGTAAAGACGGAACTTCTCTAAAAACAAGACTTTTACGAAACCGGATTTATTTATAAAAAGATCCACTAAGGGTAATGAGATTTACCTCATATTTTCGAAAAAACTACAAGTTCATGTAATATATGCAATTTGTATATTTTGACTAGTTAAAATATTGAAATATTGTTTGATGACGTTGAGAAGATTGTTGATTTGATTTGTAAAAGAAAATGATACGCTTGAAAGCGTGGCCACCTCCAGTTACAGAGGAAACTCTGGCGAAATTTTTCTAAAAACCTAACACTTAGAACTATTTACACTACAAGTGTTAGAATTATTTTTGGACGTGTTTTCAAAATATAAATTTCGCCATGACTTGATTTACTAAATATTCAGAGGTGGGATTTTCACAAAATTTAACGTGATAAATATATATTTTTCACACACTGTTTATGATTATTTTGTGAAAATACATAGATATTATTTTTAGAGTAAAAATAATATTTACGAACGTTAACGATTCCAAAATGATACGAACGCTTTCACCATAAATATATAAGTTACACCGGTAATTATATTACCACTCGATTGTTAGACGTAACTTACGCACTTACGGAAATATTTATGAACGCACATGTATTAAATCCCCCATCCTTGGGAAGGAGATTAACTACCAAGTATATACGGAATGTAAACACGAAATAGTTGTCTAACTATTTCTCAAAGACTTAAACAATAAAGCTAAGGCACGACCGTCCGTCTAATAGAAATTAGCACCTGTAGGTCGTCGCACAGCTGCGTGAGCAGGAGATACTTGGTAGAGACGCTTCACTGTGAGTTCATGTCCCCCTTTTCTCTTAACTGTTTTCAGTTTTTAACTGCGGGGGTGAAATACATGTTACTATGATTACAAGTACTTTATACACGGTATGGTTAGCGTAAGGAGGTTTATTACTTAGATCATGTGAGTGGGTAGGAGCAATATGAGGCCATTAGTCCTCATACCGGGACCGAGGGACAGGAGCGGTAGATCTATCTGGGTGTAGCGAGCCCAGCCCCAGGCCAAACTAGGAACGGACCTTGGGGTAACTTTGTCCACATACAAATGCCATGGCGAAATCTGCTAGGTTTGAGTCTCCCTATTTGCACTTCACATATATCAGTGGCCTTGCAAACCATTGGTGATCTCAATTCCCTTACACTGCTACATACCAAGACTATTTTTATACTCACAAAGGTTTACTTACTCACTTACACATGAACTCGCTCAACATTATTGTTGATTTTTCAACTTACATGTATTTCAGGAAATTAACGGATCTGGCACGGTATGGAACGTTTTCCGCTGCACTAGTTATGAGGTCATCCGGGTTTGGGGAATGTGACTCTTTCCTGGACAAGTCACAGTCCTTCAAACCATGCTTATGTTATTTTGAGTTGTTGAACAATGTTTATGACGTCTAGATGTGTTCCATTAAGACAATGTTATTGTATTTGGTATTTTGAAACTTAAACGAATGGATGATCTTGCATGATTTTAATTCATATAGCTTTGTTATGGTTAAGCTATGGTATTAAGAAGTCACACCAAAATTTACCACGCTTCCGCAAAGCCAGGGTGTGACACAAAGGGCTTATGCGTATTTTGATCATGACGATTAGGTTTTAAATTAAGGCTATAGTATGACTAATGGGGGTCCTGAGTCGCATAATGATTCAACGGCTGTATTTCTCTGCTATAGTACTTGTTTAAGGCTAAAATGAATGTTAACTCCTGATCAGGCTTATCTAATACTCATAGTAAATGATTACTCGGCTAAGTGGGAGAATGTAAGATTAAATATATTATGTTTTAATATTTAATCTTGTAGCCATTATAATCATTTACATAATATAGATCAAAATATATAACAACCTTATTAAATAATTAGTTGGTAATTGTTGATGGACCATATTACCCTTATTAACTAATTAGGTTTTCTCCTGGGTGCTTATATAAGGAGACTTATGTAGAGGTTAAAAGGTTACACACTTAGACAGATAACCTAATTAGCATAACATCATATTCGACCTCCCTCTCCATAACCGATCTCCCTTGTCAGTTTCATAATCACCATCATCAGTCAGCACCTTAAGGAGGAACCAGATCACTTTGACAAAGATGTCGAACTCCATGGCTTCTTCCATCACTGGATTCTCTACTGCACTGTCTGCTGTGACATGTATATTTTCATGTTTTCCCTTACGTTTAAACAGAACCGATCAACATTTCCACCTCCAGATATTTGTATTTCTTTATAAAAGGCGAGGAATTTTAACTCTTGTAGCATATTTGCCATTTTTTAAAGGTAGCCAAAAGTTGTGCAGTATTTTTCAGGTTACTTTACAAAATCCTTTTTAATACCATGACTATTCCGAAAAAGATTACACATTTATTATAAATTGTATATGATGTAATATTCTGCCGATTTTTTTATTTTTTGCCCAGGTTTGAACCCAGATCTCCCCTTTAAAAGGAATGTGTCTCTACCAAGTTGGTTAGCAATACAATTTATTTTAATATTTTGCTAAATGCTCAGAATAAACTTGTAGTAATAACTTATGTAATACAACGATTTTATAATAATATTTTCTTGCGGGCAGATCACTAAATCAATTCGGCTTCAAAAGATGTTTGGAAGTGGAAATCGTAGGTGGAGGAAGGTTTTTTGGTGGTGTTTATTCGTGATCAGATCCTAAAGGAAGGCCTCCCTATCAGAGTCGGATGTCATTTGGTCGTTCAGGAATCGGTTGTTGATCAGTTCTGTTTAAACATTATGGAAAACATGAATAACATACCTGTTACAGCATTCAAAGCAGTAGAGAATCCAGTCAGAGATCCAGCCATTGAGTTCGACATACTTGTCAGGATGATCCGGTTCCTCCTTAGGGTGTAAGGTTATGATGGTGATGAAACCGAAAGTAGGGTTGATTTCGGTTATGGGGAGAGATACGAATTTGATGTTATGAGGGTTTGTAATTGTGTAATTTGTCTAACCCTTAAACTCTCTAATAATCCCCTTATTTATACACCCAAGAGGAAACCTAATTAGTTAATAAGGGTAATATGGTCCATCAACAATTACCATCTAATTATTAATAGGTTATTAATATATTTTGATCTAATATAATATAAATGATTATAAAGGCTACAAGATTAAATATTACATTAATAATATATTTAATCTCACATTCTCCCACTTAGCCGAGTAATCATTTATCATGAGTATTAGATGAGCCTGGCCAGGAGTTAACACTCATTTTAGCCTTAAACCAAGAACTATAGCAGAGAAATACAGCCGTTGAATCATCATTCGACTCAGGACCCCCATTAGTCATACTATAGCCTCAATTTAAAACCTAATAGTTACGATCAAAATATGTATAAGCCCTTTAGCGTCTGATTTGTATTTATATTTGTCTATATGTCATTACACCGGCAGAACATATGTTAGAGACATACAAAATCAAACTGAGGAAATTTTATTAATTAAAACATAAGCTAGTACAATATGCCATTAAACAAGGTCTTTAGTAAGTCCCATATTCGATACATGTTCTTCGAAAACTTTAGGTGGAAGACCTTTAGTCATCGGATCCGCAAGCATATCTTTAGTACTAATATACTCAATACAAAGATTATTTTCCTCAACTCGTTCACGTACGAACATATATTTTGTATCGAGATATAAACCAGCTCCAGTCGAACTGTTACTGTTCGAGAAACTAACGGCAGCTGAGTTATCACAGTAAAGCTTCAATGGTCTAGAAATGGAATTAACGATTTTGAGTCCAGTGATCAGATTTCTAAGCAACATTCCATGACAGGTTGCGTTGTAAATAGCAATGTATTCTGCCATCATTGTGGAAGTTGTAGTTAACTGTTGTTTATGACTCTTCCATGAGATAGGTCCGCCTGCTAACATAAAGATGTAGCCCGAAGTGGATTTCTTGTCATCTTTGCATTTGGCAAAGTCAGAATCAGAATAACCTACCACTTCTAAGTGATCACTTCTTCTATAAGTCAGTTTGTAGTCTTTCGTCCCTTGCAGATATCTAAGGACCTTCTTAGCTGCTTTCCAGTGATCTAGGCCAGGATTAGTCTGATAACGACCTAGCATTCCAGCAATGTAAGCGATATCTGGGCGAGTACAGACTTGAGCATACATCAGGCTCCCGACTACTGACACGTAAGGTATCTGGCTCATCTGCTCCTTTTCAACCTCTGTTGTCGGACACTGGAATGAACCGAAAACATCTCCCTTAACTACTGGAGCGACGGAGGGTTTGCACTGTTGCATGTTGTAACGTGTAAGGACACGATCTATGTAAGTCTTTTGAGACAATCCTAAGATCCCTTTGTGTCTATCTCGGTGAATTTCGATGCCAATGACGTAAGAAGCATCTCCGAGATCCTTCATGTCGAAGTTATGCGAGAGTAACCGCTTCGACTCATGCAACATGTCTAAACTATAACTTGCCAATAGAATATCATCTACGTAAAGGACAAGTATAGTAAAGTTACTCCCACTCATCTTGAGGTAGGTGCATTGATCCACTTGATTCTTCATAAAACCTTGCCTCTTCATGACTTCATCAAACTTGAGGTACCATTGACGTGATGCTTGTTTTAACCCATAAATGGATTTCTTTAACTTGTAGACTAGATGCTCCTGACCTTCAGGTTTAAAGCCTTCAGGTTGTTTCATGTAAACATCTTCGTCTAAGTCTCCGTTAAGGAAAGCAGTTTTGACGTCCATCTGATGCAGCTCTAAATCAAAATGAGCTACTAGGGCCATAACAATCCTTAATGAATCTTTACGAGAGACAGGTGAAAACGTCTCTTGATAATCAATTCCCTCTTTCTGAGTGTAGCCCTTTGCAACCAATCTCGCTTTGTAGCGTTCAACGTTCCCATTCGGATCCAGTTTTGTTTTGAACACCCATTTACAACCTACAGGTTTGGCACCATTGGGTAATTCGATTAAATCCCAAATGTCATTTTTCTTCATGGATTCAAGCTCATCAATCATTGCTTTATTCCATTCAGAAGACTGATCACTGCTAATGGCTTCATTATAAGAGATAGGATCATTGAGCTTTCCAGCATCCATTTCAGTCAGGTAGGTAACATAATCATCCCAATTAGTAGGCCTTCTTTGCCTAGATGACCTCCTGAGTTGATTATCGGGTTCAGCGTTGTCTTGGTTTTGAGCGTTTGATGTGCCTTCGTTATGAGGTATAATGGGTTCTGATTGTGGAGATGGAGTTTGTGTAGTGGCTTCAGGTACAGTTGTTGCATGGGGTACAAGAGGAGTAAACGGAGTAATGGTAAGCGACGAGTCTCTCCCCCCCGCGTCTTGTACTTCTTGCAATTCTTCGTAAGGGTTGGTACTGCTCCCACTGACCTTGAAATCCTCCAGGAACGCAACACGCTTGGTTTCAACAATACGGGTGACATGGGAAGGACAATAGAAACGATAACCCTTTGAGTTTTCAGGATACCCGATAAAGAAACAGGTAACTGTTTTAGGGTCAAGTTTCCTTAGGAAAGGATTATAGAGTTTTGCTTCAGCAATGCAGCCCCATACTTTCATATATTTAAGACTCGGTTTCCTTCCTGTCCAAAGTTCATAAGGAGTTTTAGGGACAGACTTAGAAGGAACTCTATTGAGTATATGAACAGCTGCTTTTAACGCTTCAGTCCACAGGAATAATGGTAAATTAGTGTTGGCTAACATATTGCGCACCATGTTCATAAGGGTACGATTTCTTTGTTCAGCGACACCATTCTGCTGAGGTGTACCAGGCATGGTGTATTGGTTCACAATCCCCTGGCCTTTACAAAACTCATAAAATGGACCAGGAGCTTGACCCACATCAGTATGTCTTCCATAATATTCACCGCCTCTATCTGATCTCACAACTTTAATCTGACGATCTAATTGCTTTTCAACTTCAGCTTTATAATCTTTAAAAGTTGTTAGAGATTCAGACTTTTCCTTTATAAGATACAAGTACATGTAACGAGAATAATCATCAATGAAAGTGATAAATGAAGTATGTCCTGTTATACCAGCGATTTGATAAGGACCACTAATGTCAGTGTGAATGAGTTCTAATAAATTAGAGCTCCTAGTGGCACCTTTCTTATTCGCTAATGTCATTTTGCCTTTAAGACATTTGACACATGTTCCAAAATCAGTAAAATCGAGAGGAGGTAAGACTTCATCCTTTACTAGACGATTTAATCGTTCTCTTGAGATGTGGCCTAAACGTTGATGCCGCAACATAGATGAAGTCTCTAAGTCTCGAACCTGTTTCATCTTTGTGAGTGATTCATTAATATTATATGACAACAAAGATTTGGAAAAATTATCATCTAGTTCTAATCTATAGAGACCACCATCCAGAATGCCAGTACCATAAACAACGGAATCATAGAGAATAGAGAGTTTGCGATGACCATGAGAAACGACAAAACCGTCCATGTCTAACTTTGGTCCTGATACAAGGTTTCGAGTTACCTCAGGAACATATAAGGTATCATAAAGTTTAATACATAAACCAGTTTTCAAAAATAATTGTTATGTTCCTATGGCCTTCACTTCTAATTCCCGACCATCTCCAACTTTAAGTGTTCTTTGGTTTCTTCCCAGCTTCCGAATTGTAAGGAATCCCTGAAGTGAATTGGTAACATGAACCATAGAACCAGAATCAAACCACCAAGAATTAGCAGGAACATGTAAATTAAAGGACTCAAGTATCATGAAAAAATCGTTACCTTTCTTAGCCAGCCACTCCTTGAAGTCAGGACATTCCTTTTGCTTATGTCCTGCTTTCTTACAGAACTTGCAATAGGGTTTGCCTAAGGAGTTCTTAGAGCTGGAAGGTGCACTTGTATTAGGATTTGGCTTTTGGACCTTAGAAGCATCCTTTCTTTGATAAGTGTTCTTCCTCTTCTTAGAGCTGGAGGTGGTGAAGTTAGCAACATCAGTAGTGCGATACATCTTCATACGCTCTTCCTCCTGCACGCACATAGCAATCAGCTCACTCATCGTCCATTTGTCCTTCTGAGTGTTGTAATTGATCTTGAATGCTTCATAGGACGAAGGAAGCGAAGTGATGATGAAGTGAACAAGAAAACCATCACTGATTTCCATCTCTAGGCCCTTCAGCTTATTGGCCATGTCATGCATCATCATGATGTGTTCGCGAATGCCGCTCCTCCCATCATAATTAGTCGTCACCAGCTTGAGGATAAGAGTGCTAGCGTGTGCTTTTGATGTTCCCTTGAATTGATCCTCCACAGAAGCCAAATAGGTTTTAGCATCTTTAGAATCAGGAATAGCTCCTCTGATTGAGTTATGAATGGACTGCTTCATGAACATGAGAGACATGCGGTTACACCTAGTCCACTTATCATGAAGTAACTGCTCAGCAGCAGTAAGGTCCGCTGGCTTATTCTCTCTTAGAGCATAATCAAAGTCCAGCAGTCCAAGTGTAAGCATGAGGGCATCCTTCCATGCAGCAAAGTTATCACCAGTCAAAGGTGGAATCCCCTGATTGGGTGCTGATAGTGGAAATAAGGTGAGCAAGTTATGATACTAAGAAAGAAGTCTTAATGTGATCTAAGGGCATGTTATACTAAGGCAGGTATAAGTAATGACCATTTTAATTATGAAGCTGTGATATTGTCTATTACTAACATCAAAATAATAGACTTAGTAAAATTCTATTTAAACGAAGACAAATCAGCTTTGGCCAGAAGTGTAATCATTTAAATATGTGTGCAAAGTAATCGTGACAAATCAGCTTTGGCCAGAAATGAGATAATCACTTTAGTTATGCACTTGTCAAGCATGCTAAACATAAATGAATTAAATCAGCTTTGGCCAGAATTAAAACATTTCACGTTTGTAATGCATACTTAACATAGCTTTTTATAATACTTGAACAATAAATAGATGTATTAAATCAGCTTTGGCCAGAATTAATACATCAGAAGCTCATTCAAGTTAAGCTATTTTGGTTTTGTAAAAATTATCTGATTCTGATTAGTTAATTAAGTATTAACAAAACCAAGTATTTAATAGCAAACCACCTGTTAGCGCGGATCGAACTTATGCGATCATTAAGGCCCAATAACTTGTGCGATGTATGTAAGGCCCAAATCTTGTGCGATCGGCACTATCTTGTGCGATTCACAAGTCTTGTGCGATCAGCATTATCTTGTGCGATTCCCTTGTGCGATCAGATCACTTCTCATGTGATCTGATCTTGTGCGAATGTCTTGTGCGATCAGATCATATCTGATCTGATCTTGTGCGACTGAAGGGAACTTGTGCGATTATGATTTCGAATCCACTGTTATGGCTGTTTATTGTGATAATAACTGAAACTCGAAATTTAAGGGATTTTGGGATAGTATTTCCTATTTTATTTCTGATCTAAACTTATCAAAAGATTTCGAAAATAATAACTGAAAATCTATTAACAGTTTTCGAAATTTTAATGGATAAAATTAAGATCAAAATCATGAAAAACACCCACTAATCCAAATTATATTCCAAAATTTAGGTAATTTTCGAGTTTTCTTAAAACAGTACGATGAACCCTAAAAATAAAAAACATAATTCTGGGTTCCGAAACCTTATATTTTAGACTTTAGTTAACAGATTTCAGAAATTAGGCTTGTCCTTTATGATTTTGAGTCAAATATTAAACATAGTTTTCCGAAAACAGTGATTTCGGTGCCATTTAACTCGAAAACAGCCGTGACTTTTAAGGCTTTAAAACTTTCTGTTTTCCAGATTTTTAATCCCAGAATAATGGATACAAAACCAGAACTGATTTATCAACATATGCTCTGATACCACATGTTGATCAGTTCTGTTTAAATATTATGGAAAACATGAATAACATACCTGTTACAGCATTCAAAGCAGTAGAGAATCCAATCAGATATCCAGCCATTTAGTTCGACATACTTGTCAGGATGATCTGGTTCCTCCTTAGGGTGTAAGGTTATGATGGTGATGAAACCGAAAGTAGGGTTGATTTCGGTTATGGGGAGAGATACGAATTTGATGTTATGAGGGTTTGTAATTGTGTAATTTGTCTAACCCTTAAACTCTCTAATAATCCCCTTATTTATACACCCAAGAGGAAACCTAATTAGTTAATAAGGGTAATATGGTCCATCAACAATTACCAACTAATTATTAATAGGTTATTAATATATTTTGATCTAATATAATATAAATGATTATAAAGGCTACAAGATTAAATATTACATTAATAATATATTTAATCTCACATCGGTGGGCCCCACCAAAGGTGAACCATTTTCGTTGGAGGGCGTCGATAAAGATGATCCCGTCAAAGGTGGAGCTTTGCCGGCATGGAATATTTCTGTAAAATCCTTTATTCTCCGGGTGCGGCATCAGGTTGAGTCGACTGACCATCTTTTAGTATCTTATTTGATGGCGAAATCCGTATGGTGGGGTATTTAAGTTTAGTTGAAGGCTTGAAGCTTCAAGTTGTGTACTTATATAGCTCTTGTGGTGAAGTCTTGGCTTTAGTGGACCCGATGGCGGGATCAAAGAAATGAAAGAAAATGACAGCGATGGTCTTTTTAACAACGCTATGGCAGATATGGAAATCATAGAAAAAAAAGAGTTCAATGGGAAAAATATTCCTCGAAGGAGAATAGTGGAAGACATAAAAGCTAACACATCTCTATGGTTTAAAGATAGTACAAAACCTTAAATTAGGCTAGATGGTATGAGTTTAACATAGAGATGTAGTAATTTAAATATATACTTTTGTTGTTGGTTTTTTCTATTTTCTTGTACATTTTGAGACTTTACAGCTCTATATATCATATAATCTCGTCGTTAAAAAAACAAATGGTGAAAAGAGTTAACATCTAAATAATACGATAGTTATGTATCCATGTACGTTGATTGAATTGCATACTCAACTATTAATTATACTAGTAGGGTGCCCGCGCGATGCGGCGGGGCGACACTTTGGATTGCGGCACTCGTTGCTGGTAGTTTTCTTATTTGTATATGATAACATTATTGTGGTGGATATATGTCATAAGTGTTACACATGGGAGCCTAACACCTATAATGTCTTGCAATGTTCGATCAACTGCCTCTATCGCCTGACGTTTCGCCATCGATGCCTCATCTCATATAATTAACTTGGAGGACCTAATTAGTTGACTTATGATTCCTAAAATTTTGGGACATAGTTTACTATTTATCTACTAAATATCGTAAATTAGTATTAAATAATTACTAAAATTTTGGGATATAGTTTACTATCTATCTACTAATATCGTAAATTAGTATTAAATAAATATCGTAAATTAGTAGTAAATAATTCCTAAAATTTTGGGATATAGTTTACTATCTATCTACTAATATCGTAAATTCGTATTAAATAATTCCTAAAATTTTGGAACATAGTTTATCTTCTATCTACTAAATATCAAAGTTTTGTTTTGTTATAAAAATTAATAATAAATAAAGTATAGAAAAACTGTTTTAAACATGTAAAGATTCGTTTGTTAATAAATAATACTAAACAAATGACAAAAGTATATTAGTTCAATCGAGATGTAAATTATAAGTGCAATAAAATTACACAAAACATAAACTTCAAATATAAAATAAACTTTACTGTTCATGGGATAGTCTAGATCAAACAAAAACAACTGAAAATGAAAAAAAACATAAAAACACTTGATATATTTCATCTAATTTCTCTTCTTTTTTGATCCGTTTTTCTTGTTTGTACTCGAATTAGCAGTATCATCTAATTCATCTTCTTTCTCATCGTCCTCAGAATCATCTAAATTTATAACCTCGACCCATTTCCATTCAGAGAGTCTCTTAGATATTTTCTTTTGATTCTCATACTTCCGATCCTTAAAAAACAAAAATTTAATAAAAAAGTTAAAAAAATGATTAAATAAATTTTATAAAAAAACAAATATTGAATAAAAAAATTTTAAAAAGATTAAATAAATTTTAAAATTACCTCTTTACTAAATTGACGTTGAAGATTAGACTTGTATAGACTGAACATTGCACCATAAGAAATAATTTCAACACTATTATCACCATCATCCTACAATAAAACACCAAATAATAACATAACGAACTTGTTAATATGAAAGATTATAAGCGAAAATATTACTTAAAAACTAACAAAAGCTTGTTCGACAACTGGGGTGTTTAAATTGGTGTGTTGAATCTGAAAAATCAAATAAGTTAGTATTCACATAAAAGTAAATAAAAGAAAACAATTATTCATTATTGCGATATAACAAACTTATCATAGAATCGACCTTAGATTTTTCAATATCGCATGCTTGTTTTTTCGCATCAAGTGAATTCAGAACTGGCTCCATATTTTAAATCTGTTTAGCAATAGAAATGTAGAATTGTGAGTGTTTGCTATGTATTTATAGTAGTCCATTTGGGTTTAGTTTTAGATTGGTCATCCATTTATTTAGGAAGTTTGTTGTGAGTTTTAAGTTTTTAAAATAAGATGCACATATCCTGTTTAGTTTGTTGTGGCATGTTTAATAGGAAGTTTGTTGTGAGTTTTATCTATACTATATTAAACATGCCACAACAAACTGACTCTGTACAAGTAAAATTAGGGAATATTTTAGTTTATTAATGTCCTTCAAAACAAAAAACTTGGGTAAAAAACAAATGTTAATGCACGGTAGCTAGGTAATGGTCAAAGCTGGCTTGGGTAAAAAACAAATGTTGGCTTTAATCAATTGTACATTTACGCATCGGCTATTTGTACTTTATGAATGCACGTCGAAACTAAAAAAGACAACTATCGAAACGTTTAAAAAAATGTGCCGATCGTCATGGTACCTTCGGATTTTTTTAAAACATTACGGGTTGTAAGATATCGCAGGAATACATTAAAGAATTAAAGAGGGGGAAGTGTAACTAATTGCCCATAATTATGTTAAATGTCAAGGATTTAAATGTAATAGATTGAGGGACTAAAAAATAATTATGGTTTAAAAGACCACTTTACCCTCATTCTAGGGGTTTATTTATAAATAATGAGGGAAGAAGTTCTTAATTTTTGGGAATCCTTCCCTCATGTAGGGATGGCAATCGGACCCGAACCCGATGGGTAAACCCAAAACCCGAATCATTTGGGACGGGTTTGGGTCTAGTAATCGGGTTTGGGACCGGGTATGGGATTAGTTTTTTTTTTTTCGCGGGTTTGGGATTTGATGATATACCCGTTAACCCGACCCGATTACCCGATAAAGTATACCCGTTTACCCGACCCATTTACCCGATAAATATACCCGTTTACCCGACCCATTTACCCATATTCCTTCTATATTTTTTATATATAAATATACATATTATTTTTTATAATTATGGAAAACCAAAAGTCACCCCCCATTCCCAAAATCTCAATTATGTAAATCTTTTTATTTCCTTTTAGTTTTTAGTTTCCAAAATCTTTATGCACGGTTACATGTACACCGACTAGGCGACTTTTAGAGTTCTCTTTTGCACTCTTGAATAGCCTTCTTCCCTTCTCTCATTCACTCCAAAGAAAGATCAGAGGACGATCTGCTATTCATCTTCATCACTAGACTTGTAAACATGTAAGTGCTAACCCTAAATTCGTGTTCAATGCTATGTTTTCATACGAATTTAATAGATGTAAGTTATGTTCAATGCTAGACTTTTGGTGTTCAATGCTATGTGTGATTTTTTAACAATCGATTACCATCCTTAAACACAAACATTTTTTTTAGTTTGCCAAAATTTTACTAAACTAAAGTGGTGTTGGTTGTAAGTTGAACACATGGTCACATGGAAGCTGACAATTATGTTTTATATTTATGTCATTAAGATAGATTTAAAAAATAAAAATTAGATCCAATAAATATTTCATCACTATTGGGTTTGCTTTTGTGCTTTGAAAGTCATACGTAGACATCACATATTGAATATTGATAGGTTGTTCCTCTTGACCGAATTGACCCAGCACTAGTATAAGGGTACAAGGGGCACTCACCTAATAGGTGAGTCCCCTCTCTTACACACCACCAATCAGATAGTGCCACGTCAACTCCCCTCTTAAACTCCCCTAACACCACATTTTGATGGCGGCACTCCCCTAATAGGTGACTTGGGTTTTTTTTTATTTTTTTATTTTTATTTTTATTTATGCATGTTTATAAATTAAAAAAATATTAATAAAAATAAAAATTAAATAAAAGACATTTCATTAAATTAAAAAAAAAACAACCTAGAAAAATAAAAATTACATTCAAACTAGAAAAATAAAAATTACATTCAAACTAGAAAAATATAAAAACAAACTACTCGTCGTCGGAACTCACTTCAAGGTGAGGTAGATCTAAACGTCCGAGATGCTCAACGAGATCATGTTTTAGCCTCCAATGCGTGTCTTCGTCAATGAGCTCGCTATAAGCTGTTTCAGCGAAGACGGGTTCGACTGGAGGATCTTGAATGTGTACCGGTGCTATCGCCCTTCCGTCGTCTTTTATAATCATGTTATGTAAAATAATGCACGTATACACGAGTAACCTTATCTTTTTCACCGTTTTGGAACGCATTGGACGCTTTAGTATTCCCCACTTCGCCTTTAACACACCAAACGCCCGTTCCACATCTTTTCTTGCGGCCTCGTGTTGCCTCTTGAACTTTTTTTCATTCGGGATGTGAGGATATGGAAAAGACTTCACAAACACGGACCAGCTAGGGTAGATCCCATCAGTAAGATAATACCCGCGTTTGTATAAGTGGTCGTTCACCTGAAATGGACAATATGGCGCCGTTCCGTTTCGTTGAGTAAGAAATAACGGAGATTGTTGGAGCACGTTGATGTCGTTTTGTGCATCCGCCGGGCCACAAAAAGCATGCCAAATCCACAAATCTTGAGACGCCACCGCCTCTAACATAACCGTCGGGTATTGATGATCGCCTCTCATATATTGTCCACGCAATTCTGTGGGGCACATTCTCCAGACGAAGTGTGTACAATCTAGACTACCCAACATACCAGGTAGGTGATGTCTGTCCTCATGAGCCTGATACAATAGCGCAACGTCGTGGCTCGTTGGTCTACGTAAGAATTCACCGGCATACATTGCACAGACCGTCTGGCAGAAATATTCAAGGCACTCACGAGAGGTCCTTTCAGACATCTTTAAATACTCGTAGTTTTCGTCTGGTGGGTTACCGGTAGGGCTGTAAACGAACCGAACGAACACGAACAAGGCCTTGTTCGTGTTCGTTCGTTAAGGAAATAAATGTGTTCACGATCGGTTCATGAACACTTACCGAACGAGATTTTATGTTCGTGTTCGTTCATTAAGGGAATGAGCGTGTTCGCGAACGGTTCACGAACACAAACAAACACAAATAAATTTGGCGAACGCGACGAAGGATAAAGATAGATGGCCCAAAAAGTAGCACTCGAACTTGAATCCCTTATTTTGGAACGGAGGTCGATCGTATTCGTGGATGTAAATAATGAGAATTGAAAGGGAAATAATGCATAAACAAGGTGAAAGTGAGTTTCCTAGTTTAATTGTTAGGGAAATAAAATAAATAAAAGTTTAATAATATAAAAAGTACAAATAAAAAATAAGAAAGTATAAAGATCTTCAATAAAAACACAAACATACGAACATAAACGAACGCAAATCAACGAATGTTCACGAACACGTTCACGAACACCTTACCGAACGTTCACGAACACAATCGAACGAACGAGACATCTGTTCATGTTCGTTCATTTAACTAATCGAACGAAATTTCTTGTTCATGTTCGTTCATTTATTAAACGAACGAACATAAACGAACTTCCGGCCGAACGGTTCACGAACTGTTCGCTGAACGTTCGGTTCGTTTACAGCCCTAGTTACCGGTTGCAAGTTGTTTAATCGCAGAAGTAACCTTTTGCAACGGCGTGAAACTTTTCTTCATTCTCCCGTCCAAGCCCTCTTGAAACCACTCGTCGTACGCTTCGACGTCACTAACAATTTTTAGGAACAAAGACTTGGACATACGAAACCTCTGACGAAAAATATCGGCATTAAATTTTGGATTTTCAACAAAATAATCGGCCATGAGTGTCTCATGGCCACCCTCACGATCTCGAGGGACAACTTTTTTTTTACTAGACGATGCCGTGTCTAGTAGCTCCGCTTGTTGGATGAGATTTTGGAAGAAAATTAAGCTACTATCGTTTGACGGTTCACCTTCATCGTCGGGAAAGTCGGGTAGGGGAGGAAAAAACGGGAACCCGGGATCCATTTAGTGAAGTGGGTGTGGTTTGAGAGTATAAAAAATAAGAAGTGGGTGTGGTTTGAGAGTATAAAAAATAAGAAGTGGGTGTGGTTTGAGAGTATAAAAAATAGTGAAGTGGGTGTGGTTATTTATATTTGTTTAAAAAGTGAATTTTTTTTTTTTTTTTTAAAAGTCGACCGTTCAAACAAGACCGTTCATGAAACTTTGTGCCATTTCAAAGCGGGGAAGAAGGGCCGAAACCACCCCCCGATTCGGGTCCCCGCACCGACGGCGGCGGTGTTCCCGATCGGGGACTATGGTCACCGAAGGGGTCCCCGAAGGGTGCCCCGGATACCCTAAAGGGGTTTAACTGTTTAAGTGACCCAGCACAATTAATTATGTTGAAATTTGAATGCGTTATACCACTTTTGTGATTTTTTTTTTACTGAATATAAGAGTTTTTTCTCAACAATTTTTTGGTTCATTAATGACAGTAATCAACATATGGAAGAAGATTCTAATACACAAACAAATGTTGATAGTAATCAACATATGGAAGAAGATCAACAAACAAAGACAAATCAATCTCAAAATCAAGATAAACAAACTCATGAAGATGTTGAAGAACCTAGAGTAAGAAAAAGGAAGTTAACTTCAGTGGCATGGGAGCATTTTACAAAGATGATAGTAAATGGTGCGGAAAAGGCGGAGTGCAAATATTGTAACACTAGATTAGGCGCGAAGAGCTCAAGTGGGACAAAACATTTACTTTCTCATATGGAGATATGTAAGAAACGAAAAAATAAAGATATACGCCAACAAGTGTTATCAGTGAATGAAAAAAAGACATCAGGGCATTCGGATATTTCTTGTTATAATTTTGATGGTGATAAGTCAAGAAGAGATCTCGCTGAGATGGCAATTGTGCATGGGTATCCACTTTCTATGGTTGAGCACCATGGGTTTAGAAAGTTTGTGAGGGGCCTCCAACCTTTTTTTAAGGTTCCATCTCGAAATACCCTAAAAAGTGATGTATTAAAGATTTTTGAATATGAAAAAAAGAAGACAATGAGGTATTTTTAATTTTTAATATGAAGTATTTATTATGTTACATTTCTATTAACGGTTATTTTTTTAGGATTTTGGAGAAGAATCCAAGTAGAATCGCAATTACCACGGACATCTTGATATACTAGCTTGGTGGAAAACAAACGGTTTGAAGTACCCGATGCTCCAAAGAATAGCTCGAGATGTATTAGCAATCCCTATAACAACTGTTGCCTCTGAGTCTTCCTTTAGTACAAGTGGTAGATTGGTAAGCCCTCATCGTAGTCGTCTTCATCCAAGCACATTGGAAGCGTTGATGTGTGCTCAAAGTTGGTTGTTAAATGAGATAAGAGGTAATCACATTTGCTTACTTTTATAAAATTATTTTTGTATATTAATCGTGTTTATTTTTTCATATACATAGCAACTTGTTCAAAAGAAACCGAAGCATATTGTCAAACAATTGAGCATGACTATGACGATAGTGACGAGGTAAGTATACATTTTATGTTCCAAATTTATTGTGTTTATTATGTTATTTTAGTTATTTGATGGTGTATTCTTTTATTTGTTTAACTATAGGAAAACAATTTGAAAGAATGAGGGTGCAAAGATGACTACACGTCTACATGGTCTTCACGAATGGGCAAATGGCATACACTTTCTTTTTTGTAATCATTTGGTGCAACTTTTTTGAAACATCAATATTGTCCTCTTGTACTAACAATCGTGAAACATCGACTTTGCACTATTTTTGTCATCTATGAATTTGAATTTTTTTGTTTACATTGAGGTATTTTATTTTATATACTTTGTCATTAATTGATATATTTTCATAATGATAATGCTTTAGTAGTTACCCGACGGGTTTGGGTCGTCTATACCCAACGGGTAATTTTTTAGATTAATGGGTTTACCCGAAACCCGTGGGTTTACCCGATACCCGATGGGTATTTACCCGATAGAAACCCGACGGGTTTTGGGACGGGTTTGGGATAGGGTTATCTAATCGGGTTTGGGTTTGGGATTACCTAAACCCGTCCCAAACCCGACCCATTGCCATCCCTACCCTCATGTATTATAATATAGTATAGATATATTTTCTAAAAAACATGTTTATAATCAAGGCCGGCACTGAGAATTCGTGTACCCTGTTCGAGCTCGAAAAAAACATGCCCTTAGGCCTTTAACGATATTGGGTATTGAGCTCATTAAAAGTCTAAACCTAATGCCAATGTGCTAATAACTAATCTAAACCATAAGAATAGTTTTGTAAGTGGGCCTATGTTGGTGTTTGTACGAGTATACAATATTAAAAAAATATTTAACATATACATATCGGGTTTTTTCATAAAATAACGTGTCCTTCAAAATATCAGGCCATGGCCAGTGATCCTCTCCGCCCACCCCATGGCCCGCCATTATAATTAACAAAAAATCTATTAAAAACGAAAATATAAAGCAAAAGATGATTAATATTAAATCGTAAAAGTAAGTAAAGTTGGGTTAAATTACCTATATATTAATTACCTATATATTACCTATATATTTCCCCTCTATTAATTCACAAAAATATTTTGTGAGATAAATCTACTATTCAATTATGTACAACTTAATATGTCTTTGGGTACAATCAATCAAAGCATAATTCATTTTTCCTTTTGGTTATTGGTTCATTGCCATTGGTTCATGTATTTTTACTTTTACAAACTTTGGTTTGTTAGTAATAGTTACAATTCAACCTTTTCACACTTTTCACTCATATAGTTTTTTTTTTCATTTACAACTTTGTCATTTTACGTTTTGTATTATGTTTCAATCTAAAATATATTTTTTCTTTTTTACCCCAATACGATTCGATCTAAATTTTGCGAGTTAACACCTTGTCACATGTGTATGTCGTTCAAAGTTTTACGTTTTTTTTGTTTTGCGGTTTAACGACTCTGTCGCAATGCGGGGAGTCCTAAGTCGACGTAGTTATTTCTTTTATATGTTTTACGTTTTAGTATAATGTTTGCAAGTTAATAGGCTACAACGCGCGTACGTGATTCATCGTTTTTACGTCTACTTTTGGTTCGGTTTAACAGACTCGCCGCAAAGCACGGGTTCTAAATACCAGTTAAAATTAAAACACAATGAATAGTAACATCATCAAGGGGATGTTAATATTAAATCGTAAAATGTAAGTAAAGTTGGGTTAAATTA
Organism: Helianthus tuberosus; assembly: GCA_030545235.1. Lineage (NCBI taxonomy): Eukaryota > Viridiplantae > Streptophyta > Magnoliopsida > Asterales > Asteraceae > Helianthus > Helianthus tuberosus. Next base: position 148,758,011 of record CM060390.1, read on the forward strand.
CCTATATATATTAAAATTACCTATATATTACCTATATATTAAAATTAAAACACAATGAATAGTAACATCATCAAGGGGATGTTAATATTAAATCGTAAAATGTAAGTAAAGTTGGGTTAAATTACCTATATATATTAAAATTACCTATATATTAATATATATTTCTAACCTTAAACTTTAACAAGTTATCATAACACTCAAGCTTTAATATTTATAGATAATTTACGTTTCATACGCCCGCACTTTAATAAAGTTATCACACGAATATATATTAAAATTAAAACACAATGAATAGTAACATCATCAAGGGGATGTTAATATTAAATCGTAAAATGTAAGTAAAGTTGGGTTAAATTACCTATATATATTAAAATTACCTATATATTAATATATATTTCTAACCTTAAACTTTAACAAGTTATCATAACACTCAAGCTTTAATATTTATAGATAATTTACGTTTAATACGCCCGCACTTTAATAAAGTTATCACACGAAAGTTTAATAATAATTCTTTTTCTATAAACGATTGACGTTTTGATCCCTCGAACTTTAATAAAGTTATCATACGGGTCCTGAAGTTTAATAAAGTTAATTTTTTTTATATTTTTACCAAATATCTGTTCTTTTATCTTTTCTATATTTATTTTACTTATTAAAGTTATACCTAACTTTAATTTTAGACATGTTTATTAAACAGTGTTGCCTACTTATTTTTATTATCACTTAGATTAAAGCTTACATGGTTTATGTTAACTCTTCAATATACAAGGGAACGAATTCAATTATTTTTTATTTACTTTATTAAAGCTAAAGTGACTTTTAACTCTAGACATGTTGACTTAAACGAGTTGATTGCTTGTTTTCGCTATTATTTAAGTTAAGGCTTGCATGGTCTATAATAACGCATCAATCCATCATGTAACAAATACATCCACGCAAGCACATTTCTACGACCCGCGGCGAAGCGCAGACTCCAATACGAATTGCATAACAATTAATATCATTCTATTTTTACTAGAGTATTTGATTATCCATCGGTATAGAATAAAAAAAATGATAACTATATAAGTATTAAAACTATTTTAATACTTGGTGATTATAAGTTGAAACTAAAATAAGGGTAGACATTGTATGAGTTGCTCGTTCAAAGTTACACAAACACGCGTGCTCTAAGGCCTTTGAGTGCGTACCAATAACGTATGTAACGTTTTATTGAAGAAAATTAAATTAAACATATAATAAAAATACTTATCAACTAAAGACGTTACGTTTCAACTAATAATAATATAAATTAATAAGCATTAAGATCTTTTTATGTGCAACATTATCTAATAGAATTAAGATCATTTTTTAACTCATTACAAACCTGAAAAGTCATGTTACGAGAGAAAATTAGATTATTTATTTCAATTTTTTTATATTTGTTAGTTAAATAATAATGCAAACTTTCAACTAGTTCAAACTAGAGAATACGTCAATACATTTAATGGAAATCAAATTTATTGAAAACAACTTCTGGCAGGTTCCATGTGTCGGTGCTTATGTCATTTTCACAAGTTGTACAACTTTCATGTTTTCACCCTTCAACTTATGTGTTTCGATCAGGAGTACATAAATATGAAAGTAGCCGATTTTTCTGGTGTCATGTACCGTTAATTATGTTCGTATAAAAAATCATCTGAATTGAATGTTATGTAACTACTTGTGTAGAAAAGTATAAAGGGTGTAAGGAGGGCTCTCCAAATGGGAGTGGTAAACATTTTCTCTGGTCAATAATGTCATGTCATGTCAACTCTTCACTCCACTCTCCATTTTACACTCAAACACTGAGGGTGCTCAAACACATAGAGAGTGGTAAACATTTTATTTTTAAATTTAAATTGTAATTGGTTGAAAAAAGGGTGTAGCCTACCATTAACCCCCTTTATATCCTCCATCTCTTCTCTTCCCGCATTGGTGAATACTCACCGCCACAGTCCCTCCCCGCTCACCAATTGAAGGCCGGATGCACCTTCCCGTGCGGTAAAACCCACTCACCGAAGGCTTCACCGAACCCGCCTCTTCCACCCTTACTCCAATTGATATACACTAGAGGTGCCTTCTACGAGACTATATGTCGTGTATTCAACTTTTCTTTATGTATAGTTCAATTAATGATCGGTTCTATGGTAGTTAACTGAAAGCTATTCATTATGTACGTGACCGGGTACTGTGTATCCCTCACTTTGGCCGCATATGATACTATACTATAACTTAAAAGACAAAGTCGGTGGAAACCCCTCCGGCTTTGCCTCCCCCTCCTCCATACTTTTACGATGTTGCAATGACTTTTGTACTTTCAAATTGTCACACCCCAACCGATGGCGGAAACATCGGGATGAGATGAAAACGAGATTGCAAGAGACTTCATAACATTATGTGACCATATAGATTAAATTTAAATTTCATTGCAAAACTAATTGTCATACAAGATTCAAATAAAAAGAACAACATTGTTTAAAAAATAAACATAACATCAAAATAGTAATTTAATCTAGGTGTGTATCTAGTTCACCTAAATCTTGTTTCATCTTGTAACATCATCTCATCAATCAACCTGCAACATGTATTAAAATATATCAACAAAAGTTGGCGAGTATACAAGTTTTATTACATAGCATAATATAGAATAAAATTGTTTATAGTCTCATATCCAACATGAATCATAATATGCACGTTTACTAGCATGTCGAAACGGTGTACTATATGTTCAAACCCAAGAATCCAACGCGTTAAAATAGTCTATCTCAAATAGAGTAGCGGGAGGTTACATGTTTAACTTAACAATACCCCAAGTTTAATGGGCGGTGTGTTAATCCTATAGCGCTATAATTGTTAAGGTAGGCTAGCAAAATTAATGAAGCATATATCGACACAAATAGTTTACATTAGCATACAAGTCTAAACAAGCATCATATAGTTTCATGTTAAGCATGGATAAAGTTTAAAATAGTTTCATGTGAAGTGTAATTTTGTATACATACATGTTGCACCCAAAAGTGATAAAAAAGAAAACGGGATTGAGTATACTCACGGTTTTGCAAGCTTCCTACTTGATATCCCGCGAGTGTTTGTTGGTAGATTAGAGTGGAACACCGTGTCCTTCTACACGAAGAAACATAGGTGTGTGAGTTTGGGGAGTTAATGGAAGATTATAGATTTGGAATTTGAATAACATGAAAATAACATATGAAAATAATCGTCTAGCACCCATGACACTTGTTCTTGATACTATGAAACTCTAGAGAGTTAAAATGTTTTCATGGAACAAGGTTCCATATCGTGACAAATTATCAAGGCCTAAGATGATGTAACCTACTATCTTGACAAATGCCCATATGTTCATCATCAAGAGTTTGGTTTCTCGAATATATTATGTATGTTATATTAGTATATCATATATCATATAGGTCAAGTATGAGGTAGGAGGATAAATCCACCATGTAGGAACCTCTTTGTATCATATAATTCATGCATGAGGTAGGAAGAACAAGTCTTCCATTTAGGTACCTCTTTATTCACCACTACACTTGTCATTATAAACAACAAGGAGGGTCAAGAACATACAAGTAAAGAATGAAATAATTACAACTATTCTAAGTAAAACATAAAGCAATGTGTGGATTTTCAAGTAGGATAGCCCAAGCTTGTCCTATAATCACACAAACATCAAGCTTCAAGCTTGAACACTACTTGTCGGTAAAACCCTAAACAAAACAGAAATTTTGTGAGGTTTACACCTCTGAGTTTACATGTATCAACCTTGTTTTTAAGCCCAACTAACCATAGATGTGGTTATGAGCATAAGGACATAGGTTTGAGATGAGATAACTCAAGTTTAACTAAGTTTAACAAGTTATGAATCAAAACAGAAAGTTGCAGTCCACTTTGGAGCCTTTTTGGTAACGTTCCAGACCTTGGTTTTCCATGGAAAACCTGTGGAAATGTCCCTAAGATCAATCCAAGTGAGTAGGAAAAAGAATCAAAGCAAAAGACTAAGTAATGAGTGAGATATGCTCACTTGAACAACTTGATATGAATCTGTCCAAGTCCTGATTTTCAGCAATGTTTGAGACTGATTTGAGAGTGAAATGTGAGAGTTGTAAAGTGGAAAATGCTTGGAAGAGGTGTGGGTTTTATAGGGAAGTGTTTAGGGTTGGGTTTGGTGTGTAATAAATGCAAGAAACATGTTTAAAACTCAAATAAAACACAAAAACCCGCTAAAAATCGAGCTGATTAACATTCTGCGAACTGGGCCACTATCGCGGGCTGCGAAAACATTCCTGGGCCGGATCGCGGGCCGCCAGGGTGTCTGGTTGGGTTAAATTTTTATTTTAGTCCATTTTAGTCCCTCAACTTTCATATCTTACATGATTCAAGTACATTTTAGGTGTTTTAGGCACAATGGGTCATATTTAAGGGTATGGAAGGTAATTATATCATAAACCAACATGAGACAAGTATAATTATGTTTATTAATTATGTTTATTTGTCGAGAAATAGTATTAAATTTGCGTGATTTAGCATATAAGGCATATGTTTACTAGTTTGACATATTTTGCACAAATCGAGAGTAAAGTATCATATGATTAACAAGTTCGAACGTATAAGCATGTATGAAATGTGTATAACATGTACGTGAAGAAAATAAGAATTTCCATTATGATCCAAGTCTCGGATTTTACAAAGATTACAACGAAACGACGATTACAAGAATACAAAGTTTCAAAAAATAGGATTACAAGCAAGGGTTTCCAAATATAGAAAGTATGAAAAAGCAGGGCGTTACACAAAGTTTCATAAAATGACAAATTTAGTTCCTAAACTACTGCTCCATTTTACAAATAGTTTGCTTTTGACACCCCAACTTTGTCGTAGTTTCCTTTTCAGCCACAACATTGTTATAGTTTCCTTCTTACCCAAAACGTTATCAACTTTTATCTTTACCCTTTCTTAGCCCTTAAGTTTAGGAAATGCATTTTTTTACCACTTAGCTTTTTATGAACTTTGTAAATGCCACTTTGACCCCCTCGAGAGTTTTTGGCTTAACGATATAAATTCGAGTTAGTCAGGTCACGTATAATACGCTATGATTGTACAATATAAATTCGATTTACGTTACGCAATGCAACTATAGGATACATTGAGTTCAATCGGATACGTCAAAACGTGCGTTTTCATATGGTTAACGCATCACATAACGGTTGGACTAATCCGTATGATATTTGCTAAGTACTCGCGCCGCAACGCGCGCGGGTCTTGTTACTAGTTAGTTATAAAATGAACATGCATTTGCGATATAAGTGCAAATTAGGTTGACGATCCACCCATTTTAAACCAATATACATTGAAAACTCATATAGAGGTATTTTAATGCATGCTAGGAGGTTTGTTAGATAGCCCACTCAAACGATATCCGAGATGGAAGCAACCAAAGTAATTTTGGATGTATCTTGGATCGCAAGATCAATCACTACTCACGGTTGGTTCGAAACATCTACATCAACTACGAATATGAATAATAAAGGTATCCATTGAAAAGTGTGATTGGTTGGTTAAAGGGTGGGGGGACTCGGAAAACATACCACCTAATTCTATCAAACTAATGAACTTAACTTCCTTTCGCAAATTTAGTGGGATTCTAGACTTTTCGATGGAATGTTTAAAGATAAGAAAAAAAAGTAAATAAATAACCTCACCCCCTCCCCTGACCACATGTTTATCTAGGGCTGTAAACGAACCGAACGTTCAGCGAACAGTTCGTGAACCGTTCGGCGGGAAGTTCGTTTATGTTCGTTCGTTTAATAAACGAACGAACATGAACAAGAAATTCCGTTCAATTAGTTAAATGAACGAACATGAACAAAGGTCTCGTTTGTTCAACTATGTTCGTGAACGTTCGGTAAGGTGTTCGTGAACATTCGTTCATTTGCGTTCGTTTATGTTCGTATGTTCATGTATTAATTAAAGATTTTTATACTTTCATATATTTTATCTATACTTTTTATACTGTTAAACTTTTATTTATATCATTACCCTAACAATTAAACTAGGAAACCCTCTTTCACCTTGTTTATGCACCATTTCCCTTTCTTTTCTCATTATTTACATCGAGGAATATGATCTACCTCCGTTCCACAATAAGGATTCAAGTTCTAGTGCTACTCTCTGGGCCATCCACATTTATCCTTCATCGCGTTCGTCAAATTTATTTGTGTTCGCTTGTGTTCGTGAACCGTTCGTGAACACGCTCATTTCCTTAATGAACGAACACGAACATAAAATCTCGTTCGGTAAGTGTTCATGAACCGTTCGCGAACACATTTATTTCCTTAACGAACGAACACGAACAAGGCCTCGTTCGTGTTCGTTCGGTTCGTTTACAGCCCTATGTTTATCCATTCATCCGAGCCTAGAAAGAGATTGAAGTGTAACACCGTACTACCGTAGTAGTATCACACTATTCTGAATTGTATGCACGAGAGAAACTGGACATAGATAATGTCTCACCTAAAATATCACCAACTAGTTTTAGGCGATGAATGTGGATTAGAGGAGAACTCCACAGTCAAGCGTGTTTGTGTGGGGGATTATTGTCACAACCCCGACCCTACCCTGGACGGAAGTCGTGAGCAGATACAAGTGGTACCATTGTTTATTAAAATTATCGCTAGCGGAAATTTAATCATGACCGGGTGTCAAGAAAAATATCAGAGTTTTCAAACACTGTAGTTTTCATTTCATAAACTGTGGGATGAAACCCTTATTTACATAAAGGATTTTCCCAGGGATAAACCCTTAATTTACAAAAACACATTTTATTCAGGTTACATAGCCACTTATTTAAGCTTGAGTGCCTCATAGCACTATTCCTTCTCTTCACGGTAAATCACCTGAAACGCGTTTTAAAAATATTTGGTTAGCAAAAAATACTGATGAGTCCATTCAATTTGCACAAAAAGACACATTGTTATAATTACAGTATTAAGGGTTTTTACATTTGTTTATATCTTTCAATTACTCAAATCAATACTTGTCACACACCCATTTTGGAGACTGTGGTCATATCATTATTGGCCCTCATGTCACAACATGTATTTCCCGGTGGGCCCGGACTTGGGGTACATAACAAGATTGGTATAGATACACAAATAACACAGCGGAAGTCTTTTGAATTAAGATACTATTACAAATTAAAATGTCCAAATGTTCAAAATATTATACAGACGGAAATGTTCAAAAGATCCACAGGCGGATCAGAAATAAACAAAAATGAATATGTCAACAGACTACTAGGCTTCAATGCATGGAGTTGCAAATTCCACTTAAGCATTTACCGGGTAACTTCCAACCTATTTACGTATCTTTGCAACCTGCGCTTGGTCTTTTGAAGATACGTCAATTTACACTGGTAAATACAGATAATCGACACATTTTGAAAGTATTTCAAAATTGTTTTAAGTGCACTAGGCACATGTATTTTCATAAATAACTTGGGAAAATATAAATATATCTTGTATACAATTTTACATGCTTGTCAGTACATATGGTGCCCGGTACTAAACACCGATAACATGATTAACCGACACGCCACTTTAACCCATAAAGGGTATCCCCAATATGGGTAGAAAAATATTTTATAATAGCATTAGCATCGGTCGGGTGTATGCCTACACCCCGTGCTTAAGTGGTAGTCATTTACAATTAAATGAGCCGAGCATATCCAGGACACAGTCGTATTAACCTCCAATATTTAAGTTATCAAGCAAAACATATTAAAACGGGTTATGCGGATTTTTAGCCACAATCCGACATTGATCCCATACGAGACAAAGTGGTAATAATTTACCGTATTCCAAGCCGTATAGGGAAAATAGGTTAAGAGTATTTAGCTGACTTAATATCTTATTGTGTAAGCATAGGTAACCTCAGTTTAAACTTGCTTATGTAGGGTAGTCTAAGAATGAGTAACCTTTTAGAAAGTTTCTATTAGACAACTAAATACAAATTCGCATTTTGTCAGCAATCAAACAAAATTGTTTAGGATGAAAGACGAGATGCAACATAAACCATGCCCTTGTTAGATGTCGCATCATTATTATTATTATCAATAATATATTATTGATACTAGTAGGGTGTCCGCGCGATGCGGCGGGGGCGACACTTTGCATTGCGACACTCGTTTCTGGTAGTTTTCTTATTCGTATAATATTTATGATAAAATTATTGTGGTGGATATATTTCATAAGTGTTACACATGTCTAGTAATTGTTAAATTTAGAATTTAAATTGTCAAGTACTTCAAGAAACCATTGGTGTAATAAAGTAACACACGTCACACGAATAAGAAAAAGTAAGTCTTAAACATAATTAAAAGTTATATAAAGTAGAACACAAATAAGAAAGATAAGTCTTAAATATAAATGTTGAAAACAAAAAGCTCAAGTGTCAAGTATTTTGCATCATGAGGTTAAAAATTTAGTAATCATACGGCTTAAACATCTCAAGAATCCCATCCATATTGTCACACCACCATTTCTCATCATCGAGATCAACGTCCTCTGGAATTTCTTGTATCTCTTCTTGTTTGATTGTTACATCTTTTGGAGGACGAGTTTCTTCTTTGAGCTCCTCTTTAACTGATGCATCAGTAGTAGCTGCTCGAGCAGTTTGGGGAACTGAAAGAAATGTTAAGTATTTTAGTTACATATGTTTTATCATTTAATTGTTATATATAAGATATGATAGATTGGTATATATAACATTACTTGTTACAAACTTTAAAAAAAAAATCTTTTCTTTTTAGAAACAAAATGTTTTGTTTATAAATAAAATAAATAATTGTTTTACATATGTAAAGTTTTGTTCTTTTATAAAAATTAATAACGAAAAGACAAAAAATAAAAGATAAGTTGTTATAATTGTAAACTATGTTTATTTTATTGGTTAAATTATAAAGTATAACTTTATTCTTTAAAGTTCACAACTTTTTTTAAATATCCACATAGTACTCATCCAATAAACTTTAAGTTTAAAATTTTCGTTTTTATAAAAATAAAAAAAAGTATTTGACTCGTAAGTACGTTTTAGACCTTTAACTTAAATTGTTAAATTTTGTTTTTTACACATATAAAAAAATATATTTTTATAAAATTTTAAGAACTGTTTTTATAAAAAAATAGGATGTTAAGAGTTTATATCTTTATTAACTTTATATCATAATAAGTTCATATTTTTAGTTCCTAACTAATCTTATCTATATGAGTCTACTTTTAACTTATAATCCCTAAAAATATGCAACACAATCTACTAAGTATCTAGTAAAGTTGGTAAAAAATTCTTTTGAAATTGAATAATATTATCTATAACAATATAGTTGAACTTATAATTCCTAAAAATTTCCAACACAATTTAGTATTTATCTAGTAAAGATTGTAAATTTCCGGAGTATTTTATTTATATTACATGTTACAAAAAATGTTTATAAAAGAATTTTTTTATATAAAAAAATGTTCTGTTTATAAATAAAGTAAAAAAACTGTTTTACACATGTAAACTTTCAACTTTTAATAAAAATAATAATCAAATGACAAAAAATAAAAGATAAGTTGTTATAGTTGTAAAGTAAGTTTATTTTGTTGGTTAAATGATAAAGTTTATAATTTTATTCTTTAAAGTTCATAACTTTTTTTTTTAAATATCCACATGATACTCATCCAATAAACTTTAAAATTTTTGTTTTTATAAAAATAAAGAATAGTAGTTGACTCGTAAGTACGTTTTACACCTTTAACTTTAATTGTTAAATTTCGTTATTATATACATATAAAATTTATATTTTTATAAAATTTTAAAAACAGTTTTTTATAAAAAATAGGATGTTAAGAGTTTATATCTTTATTAACTTTATATCATAGTAAGTTCAGTTTAGCTTTAAAGTTTATTACTTTATTATTTTATTATTTTTTTAATTAAGAAATACAAATTATTAGATAATATCCAAGAATAACTGCAATATTTTATAATTTCAGCTTGACTATATCTAACTGCAATATCTATTTAATGACTAACTATATTTTGAACTTTATTAATATGGTCAATAACTGCATTATATTAACAACAAAAATAAAGTTCAAATATAAAATAAACTTTATTCATATGTCAAGATCAAACATAACAACTGAAAATGAAAAAAAAAACATAAAAATACTTGATAAATTTCATATTAGACTGCATGAAATCTGTTCCGCTTCTGAATTGACACTCGAGGTAATTTTAATCGGATTTTCTGGTTTGTGCTTGAATCGGCATCATCTTCTAATTCCTCTTCTTTGTCATTGTTCTCGGAATCGTCTAAATTAATAACCTCACTCCATTTCTATTCAGAGAGTCTCTTGGATCTCTTCCTTTGTGTCTCAAACTTCTAATCCTTAAAAAGGTCAAAAATTGCATACAAAAGTTAAAAAAGATTAAATAAACCTTAAAATTACATCTTCACTAAATTCACATTGAAGATCAAACTTGTAGGGACTAAAGATTGCACCATAAGAAATAATATCAACATTTTTATCACTATCATCCTGCAATAAAACACACATATAATAACATAACGAACATGTTAATATGAAATATATACGAAAAAATAATACTTAAAAACCAGTAAAATCAATATCTTAGAAGTTTGTTCGACAACTGGGTTGTTTAAATTGGTATGTTCATCATGCAATTGAATCTGAAAAATCAAATAAGTTAACATTCACATAAAAGTAAATAAAAGAAAACAATTATTCATTGCTGCGATATATGAGAACTGACCTTAAAATTTTAAATCTCACATGGTTGGTTTTTTGCAACAATTGAATTCAGAACTGGATCTATTTTTATAACTTTGTTTAGCAATAGATATAGGGGTGTCATTCTATGTAGGAAAATTGGTAATTAATAAACCAACCTTTCACCAGTTGGTAAAGAATAATCCTACCTACAGAATTGGTAAATAATAATACTACCTTTCAATATGTTGGTACTCAATGAACCTCCGTTAGTTTTTTTTAACTGAAGTTAGTTTTTAACTTTTATTTATTACACAAACAGTCCCTGTAGTTATAATTTACTTGTTTTAACTATGAGTTAATAGCCAAAATGGTCCCTGAGGTTTGCACCACCACCACCACCACCACCACCACTACCACCGCACCGCCACCACGACCACCACCGCACCACAGCACCGCCGCCACCACCACCACCACCACCACCATCGCCACAGCACCGCCACCACCACCACCGCCGCACCGCCACCACCACCGGAGACGATGAGGATGATGCGGAGGTGACCGGAAAACTCAAAATAGTGGTGGCTGTGATGGTGACCAGACGATGGTGGTGGCGGTGCTGTGGCGATGGTGGTGGTGGTGGTGGCGGTGCGGCGGTGGTGGTGGTGGCGGTGGTGCTTTGGTGGTGGCGGCGGTGCTGTGGTAGTGGCGGCGGTGCGGTGGTGGTGGTGGCGGTGGTAGTGGTGGTGCGGTGGTGGTGGTGGTGGTGGTGGTGCAAACCTCAGGGACCATTTTGGCTAATAACTCATAGTTAAAACTAGTAAATTATAACTACAGGGACTGTTTGTGTAATAAATAAAAGTTAAAAACTAACTTCAGTTAAAAAAAACTAACGGAGGTCCATTGAGTACCAACATATTGAAAGGTAGTATTATTATTTACCAATTCTGTAGGTAGGATTATTCTTTACCAACTGGTGAAAGGTTGGTTTATTAATTACCAATTTTCCTTCTATGTATTTATAGTAGTAACTATAGAAGTGCATTAGGGTCTAATTTTAGATTTGCCACCCCTTTATTTAGGAAGTTTGTTGTGGTTAATTTTAAGTTTTTATAAGATACATCTATGTATAGATATTAGGCATTTTTAATAAAATAAAATGTGACACATAATTAATTCTCAATTAGGGAAAAATAATTAGCTATGAAAAGAAACAATGAACATGTAGAAAAAAAGTTAAATAGAAAAATAATTTTAGGGTAGTCATATTATCTTTATTTTGTACCAAAAAGATTTTAACTTTATTTATTTTGAAAATATTAGTTGTTATTTTCTTCTTTAATCAATTGTACATTAAAGCATTATTGATTTGTACCTTTTAATCCGTGCATCGATATCGAACAAGACAACTACTGAAACGTCGACAAAAATGTGTAGGTCATCATGCTGTCTTTGGATTTTTTTTAAACAGTATAGTTTATAAGATATGTCAAAAATACGTAAAAAAATATAAGTTTGTTGTGGAGGGGTGAATTGTAACTAATTATCTATTATTTTGTTAAAATCTTAGGGATTTAAGTGTAATACGTTTACAGGCTAAAAAATAAATATTGATTGAAAGACCAAACTACCCTCATTTTAGGGTCTTTCTATAAATAAAGGGGGGGGGGGGGAGTTCTTATTTTTTGGGTATCTTAAAATACCCCTCACTCATACATTATAATATACTAGTAGGGTGCCCGCACGATGTGGCAGGGGTGACACTTTGCATTGCGACGCTTGTTTCTGGTAGTTTTCATATTCGTATAATATTTATGGTAACATTATTGTGGTGGATATATATGTCATAAGTATTACACATGGCTAGTAATTATTAAATTTAGAATTTAAATTATCAAGTATTTTAAGAAACCATTGACGCAATAAAGTAACACACGAATAAGAAAAAATAAGTCTTAAAATAAATAAAAGTTATATAAAGTAGTACACGAATAAAGAAATATAAGTCTTAAAACTAAAAGCTCAAGTATCAAATACTTTGTATCATGATGAGATCAATTTAGTAATCATACGGCTTAAAGATCTCAAGGATGTAGGGGTGTTCAAAAAACTCGTGGCTCGCAGCTCGCTTGAAACTCGCTAAAAAAAAGCTCGAAAAAAGCACGGCTCGAAATTGGCTCGGTTGTAAACGAGCCAGCTCGGCTCGGCTCGGTTTGTAAACGAGTCGAGCTCGAACTTGGCCTGGCTCGGCTCGTGAGCTCGTGAGCTGGCTCGATAAGGTTTACATCCTTCATTTTTTGTCCCACATCGCTTAGAAAACAAAAAACAAGGGAGTATCTCCCCTATAAAAGAAGGTAAAGACAATGTACAAAATGAATTAACTTATTATATTTGCATATTTAGCCATATGGTTAAATTAAATAGCAATTATGGCCCTTAGTCTATGAAAAAATTCATTTTAAGGGTTTTTTAAGTAGTAAATTTTGCACTTCTTTGTTAGTTCGAGCTGAGCCGAGCGAGCTCGAATTAAAATCGAGTCGAGCTCGAGCCGAGCCAGCTCGAATCAAGTTCGAGCCAAGCTCGAGCTGGGTCTAGCTCGGCTCGACTCGTCTTGTTTACAACCCTACAAGGATGTCATCTATATTGTCACACCACCATTTTTCATCATCGAGATCAACGTCCTCCTGAATTACTTGTATCTCTTCCTGTTTGATTGTTACATCCCTTGGACTCTTGGAGGATGGGTTTCTTCTATGTTCTTCTCTTTAACCGATACATCAGTAGTAGCTGGAGTAGGTTGGAGAACTGAAAAAAAATGTTAAGTATTTTAGTTACATATTTTTATCATGTTACAGTTATAAGTTATATAGGATAAAAAATGACGTCCACAGTTAAACATAATATAGAAAAAAACAAACAATATATCATGTTTTAGAAACATGCATACCTGTGTAAAGATTTGAAAGGATGAATATTGAAGCTCCAAAACCACTGAATAATAAATAAGATAAATGTTAAGTGTGAGCATAGAAGAATAAAGTTATACACAACAGAAAATTGAAATATCTATAAACCAAAAATTCTAAAGAACAAAAAATTTGTTGAAGTGAAAAAAATGAATGAATTATACTATATATAGAACGTATAAACCAACGAATCGAATAACCTGTAGCTTTTTTCAACTAACTAATATTATCTATAAGAGTATTTTTTAAACTTATAATCCCTAAAAAATGCAACAGAATCTGGTATTCAGTTTTTTAAGATGTATTATATTTAGATTATAGAGTTTTTTCCTAAAAGTTTGTTAGTGGAAAACTTATTTACCAAACTTCTAAAAAATGTTTTTATAAAAAAAAGGTTTTATGAAAGCGAAAATGCTTCTAAAAATGTTTTTATAATTTATTATGAAAAGTAAAAATCCATTTTGTTGAATATGGTATTATATAAAGGTTTTTTAATATAAACAATTAGATAAAACAAGTGAGCTTGTTTGATGTCAATTTACTACCTTCTAACCCATGTAAGTGTGTGCACCCAACTAAGTAAATACACAAACATATAGAATACGAACAAATCTCATATCAAACCCGTATGTGCAAGGTTTCGAAATTTAATCTAGTCGCCGGAACAAATTGGTGAACAATCTTAATGAAACGAAAATCAGAGTGAAAATGGTTAGAATATTATTAAACTGATACGAATGACAACAACGTAGAGAGTCTTGAGCATTTGAAATATGATAGGACACATTGCTTTAATCACTTGTACACTAATGCATCATCTACTTGTACATTTTAATCCGCACAACAATATTGACCAAGACAACTATCGAAATGTTGACAAAAATGAGTAAGTTATCACGGTACCTTTAGATTTTTTTTTAAAACATTATAGTTTATAAAATATGATAAGAATACGTAAAATAGTTATAAATTTGTTGTGGAAAGGGATAAGCGTAACTAATTAGCCATAATTTTGTTAGAATAAAGGGATTTAAGTGTAATAATATGAGGGACTAAAATATAATTAGTGTTTAAAAGACCAAGTTACCCTCATTTTAGGGGTGTTTTTATAAATAAAGAGGGAAGAAGTTCTTATTTTTTAGGTATCTTAAAATACCCCTCCCTCATGCATTATAATATAGTATAGATTATATATTTTTTGCTATGTTTTTATTGATACAATTTGTTATTATGTGTAACACCTCGGAAAAATCACGTCCAATGAAGTATTGACACGTGTAATAAACCCTAATGAAGTCAAACGTTGAATTTAAGGGACTAAGTTTTTTGAAAAATCAAAAAATTTGATTATGAAAGAACTGGAAGTATTATCATACCTAGAATAAGTTTATAAATAACCTTTTACGGTTTTATATTCACAAATGAGCCACTTGTTAATCAAGTATAGCCGTTTATGTAATTAATTGAAAGTTTGCGCAGAAAAGGGTTAAAAGCGTCAACATGTTAATTCTTACCTCTGAATGATCTTTTAACAAACCGAGAGCCTCATGATATTTGATTATACTCTCGGGAATGCCAATCATTGGCCATTCAAGGCTTTTATGCCTAAAAGTGAAGTTACGCGCAACTTTGCAAGTATAAGGGACTAGAAGTGTCAACATGTTTAATTATACCTCTGAATGACCTTTTATCGAGCGCGAAGCATTATCATGTTTAATAATACTTTCAATAATGCCTAATATGGACTAGATGAGGCTTCAATGCTATTATATGATGATTTACGCAAGTTTGCGCATTAGGGGGACCTAAAGCGTCAAACTGCTAAAGTATGCCGATTGGTATGTTATCGGACCTTCCGGAATATGACCATGAGTTATACATACCTTAATTATCCTTCTTATAGCTTAGATATAGGCATAGAGGTGTTTGGTGCGCACAAATAAGCTTTTAAGTCATGCAGGGACTAAAAGTGTCAAAAAGCGCACAAGTTTGCGTTTACGCGCATATCTCACATTCTGAATATCCCCGGACACCCAAAAATTTATGTAAACACTAAAATATGTTATTTTAGTGTTTGGCTTGATAAAATTCCATTCGTCGCGTCAATTGGTTCGTTTTTCGCGTCCGTCCGTGTTTCGTCGTAATTAACCGAACAACGTGATCGTACGACCAAACGAACCGACATCCGGCATATTTTTGAGCATGTTTCATGTCCCCCTTACTTAGGCATCATTGTAGAGCCTTAAAAATGATTTAACGGGCCTTGGATGTGTCAGAAATGGCATTTGGAGGTACATGGGCTAAAACTGTCAACATTTGAAAGATTCATTGTGCTGGCAAAAGGCTTGCGCACCTCAAGCATAAAAGCCTTATGGTGCGCAAGCATCTCCCAGATGCAGAAACTCATTTTCTTGGCTGTTCAAGTCCCTGAAACGACTTATGGAGATATTTATCAATTCCATGTGCGTCCCCTACTGATTTTAGAGCTTAGGGGCACTTGTTATTGATCTAGATCACTTCATAGACTTAGTTGTCATCATCTAATGGATCAAAAATCACTATAAAAGGGCCATTGTTTGCAACATTTTTGATCATCCATTCCATCTGCAATTGTGGGACTTTCTGGAGCTCAAGAGCAGACACCAAGCATCCCTAATCGTGATTAGGACTTTGGTAAGCACCCTTGACCTTCCTTGATTAAGTTTTGCTTAGTTATTAGCCTAAAAGTCAAACCGATGTAATTAACGGTTGACTTAGCAATTAATTATTAATGGTCCAGTGATTTGTCGAATTGAAGGTAGTTATAAGTTGGTAATTATGTGGGCAATAAACCCTTAAAAGGGCACCCACTGATTCCCATCCTATCTAGATCAAATGTCGGGTCAAAGTTGAGTAGAAAAAGTCAACAGAAGCCTAAATTGCAAATTTACATGTAATTAACAATATAGAAGGCATGTAACCTATTTTATCACTCATATAACCTAGTAATATGTATAAGAACTGATCTAGGCTTGTTTGATCCGACAATTTTCTGTTTAGACCCGGTTCGGAACCGAAAGTCGCAAAACTTTGACTTTTGCTTTGACTTCAGTTCTGACCCAATTTAGTATGATTTGGAAATGCCTTAGAGCTTCCTTAGGACCAGGATACATGTTAGCATAACCCTCCGTGGTTGGTTCATTGATTATCCGATTCGTTTACATGTTTCCGTTAATTGCCTAATGTTGACCAATATGCCCTTTTGACCATAAAACGAGAATTTTGAATATGTGAAAGGACAATAATCTTTGCTACTGATTTATAAACATGTCCCTAAAATTTCACATCAGTTGGAGGTCTAGATTAGGAGTTATGCTCATTAGCGTAATTATAACGCCTTTTAGTAATTAAAACGGCGCAATTAGCATAAAGCCTATCTAAACCCAATTTTTGACACCAAACCTTTTACCCACTGATGTAATATAATATTTTGAGAATTTTAAAGATTTTTAATTATTTTTAGACTGATCATAACCTAAGGCTATCGCCTTAATTCGGTAAATACCGATTATACCCTTTTTCGGTCATAAAATGAGTTCTACATAGTATTTTGACACAAATCCAATTGCTACTGATTTTATATAATAAATAAAATATTTTGAACTTTATAACCTGATCAGAAAACTTAGATTTCCTGTATAACCCGGAAATCGCTTAAAATGGCTTTTTAAGCGTACTAAACGCATAGTTTGAGTTTAAAACCATTTTGGCATAAAGGACCTATTACCAACTGATATGACCTAATAAAATAAGTTATTCTACTGATGTATTCGGACCCGAATCTC
Source organism: Helianthus tuberosus (assembly GCA_030545235.1). Classification (NCBI taxonomy): domain Eukaryota; kingdom Viridiplantae; phylum Streptophyta; class Magnoliopsida; order Asterales; family Asteraceae; genus Helianthus; species Helianthus tuberosus. The sequence goes on from CM060390.1 coordinate 148,775,615, forward strand.
AGAATTTTAATTAACCACTTTTATAATCTTTAAAATGACAAAAATACCCCTACGGGGCTTATTTTGAGTTTAAACTCGTTTTGGGCATAATGGAAGATATCCTACTGATATCACAACATATTTAAGGCATATTAACTTAGGAAACCTGTATATGACTCATATGGTTAACCGTTACGCACTTTTCGCGTTCGGATCGGCTTATATAACTAGTTTGCATAATTTAGCCGAAACGGGTCAAACCATATCGTTTTCATCTCAAAATCCAGAATGTGTTTAAGTTACCCGTATTAAACAAGAATACAAGCTTGCCGGGACAAAACCACATTCTAAACCGGTCTTCGCCTTATCGTGCGTTTGAACCGTATCTTTCTTTAAAACTAACCGGTCTAAGTTTAGGCTTAATTAAAGACCCGTTAGTATTCTAATTGGTTAATTATACCGTCATTCCAGACTAGAGCCTTCTGGTAAATTGTACCTACGCTTACTTAAGTGAATACGGCTGAGTTATTATAATTCTTGCTATTTAAGACAGGAGCTAGCTCAGGTAAATACTCTTAACTTATTTTCCGTATTACGGGCTTAGGATACGGTAATATAAATACCGCATGGTCAGGTATGGGATTCAAAGACCAATGAGTTGGGAAATCCAAATAACCTGTTTTAATTCGTATTGCTTGACTGAAACACTTGGGGTTAATGCGACCGTGTCCTGGATATCCTTGACTCATTAAATGCAATGGCCACGACCTAAGCACGGGGTGTAGGCATACACCTGACAGATGCCATATGTTTATTAATTAATTATACCCAATAAGGGATTCCCAATAAGGGAATAGTGGTGTGTCAATTAATCTTGAACCAGCATAGAACCGGGCCCCGTATGTAGAGCAAGTTATGTAAAACTGATAACATGAAATATAGTTTGTCCCAAGTATAAAAGATTAAATTTTGCCTTGTGCATTTTAATCAAAGTGTCAAAACACCTTCGTGCCTTGAGCACCTAAACCAATTTTCATAGACATTTTCAAATGAGTCGGTTGAGTGTATTTACCAGTGAAAACTGACGTATTTTCAAAAGTCTAAGTGACAGGTACAAGTACGTAATAGGCTGGAAGCTGCTCAGGACGTTAATAAGGAATCTTGCAAGTTCTAGGCGTCTAAAGTCTGTTGAACAATATTTATGTTTTAAGATCCGCCTGTGGATCCTTTATTTTCCGTTGTAATACTTGATATTACTTTATATTCGGATTGTAATATATATATCTTTTGCTTCCGCTGTGCATTTATATATTGTGTTGTTTGACTATGATGATATCAACTACGTCACGATACTCCCCTACCGGGCCCACCGGTGACACGTGGAATCCGGGGTGTGACAGGTTGGTATCAGAGCCAACACTGAGTGAATTAAACGCTAGCCTTTTGTGTTTAATCTCAGTTACACAGTTGCACATTCTTGAGTCTAGACAAGAACATAGGACAAATTCTAATTCGTTTTATTTTGTCCTTATTTGATTCCTTTGTTATTTTTTATTAGCTCTTGCATGGGCAAGTCATTTTCTGTAGAAGTCCCATTTAGGGCAACCATATACTTGTTTAAACTTTAATGGAACGATTATATTTAAAATATCATTTCCTATATTATAAGATCTACCATTATAATAAAATGGCAATATCTAAAAAGGACAAGACCTAGCTCATGTGTCATTTTAAGACAGGGCCAAGACGATAGTTCCACAATTAGATTCAGATCCTCGTTAACATTTCAATTTAGGATTGTTCTGCGTTAAATATTAAAAGAATCTTAAAGGTAAAACCTAGTCTAAATGTCATTTGCGGACATGTCCAAGACGGTAAAACTTATCTAAAAGATTTCAAAACCCTGTTAACATCTGTAAGAATGTTAACATTTTTGGTAAACTGTGAATCGTTAAAGTCACACAGGCCATCTTTAAAAAGGGGGTTAATCTAAATTCCGTTATTTGAAATAATCATCCATTAGTGATGAAGTGCCTACGGGCCAAACTTGTTGTCAGAGAAGACAACGACCGTGGTGGTCTCTGACCCCCGTCTAAAGATGTTGGACAACGTCCAAGCATAATAGTTTATATGATCAATGCGATCCTGACTAATATCATCAAATGAACATGATCATATTATAAACAACCATAAGCGATGAAATGCCTACGGGCCATACTTATTGTCCTAAGGGACAAAAGACAGTTGATGTCTTTGACCCTCTGTCAAGAAAAGGTAGTGAACTTTGATTCAAACCTTAATGCCTCGATTCTCTGAAGTCATGGCTCATATCATCCTATAAGATGATCATATTATAAACATCCCTTAGAAAGGAAGTGCCTACGGGCTATAGTTAACGTCCTCTGAGACTAAAGACAGTGGTAGCCTACAACTCCCTGTCAAGAAAGGGTAATGAACTATGATTCAAACCTTAATGCCTCGATTCTCTGAAATCATAGCTTATAAATTTAAAACTGTCCTTGTGACTAGGCCTTTTGCGCTACTTTTATATCCTTAATGTTTTATAACTAGGATAAATTATAATGAAAATACTAATTAAATATAACTAACAAATTAACCAATATGGTTTATATTACCATGGTTGATGAATCGTCAAAAATGATGATTCCATAATAACCTCTGAATAATTAACTGTCAATATGTATGTAGCAATCAAACTACATGGCTGGATCAGATGAGGTCAACTTCCACCTGAGGGAAAATAATGACGCTACCAGAGTGAATATAACTGGTGCGGAACTGAAGGCATTAATAGATAATGCCGTTACACGAGCTCTCGACAGACAGTATGATGAATCGAGTGATACACACTCTAAAACTCTATCAGTGGCTCGTAGTAAGCCCCCTCCTAAATCACATGAGTCAAAGGAAGACGATGTTCATAACTCATCCAATAAGAGGAGTATTCCGTCTGGACAGGTTGTGCTTAATCAAGAGCCACATGTTAAGACCTGTTCGTATAAATATTTTGTCTCCTGCAAGCCCAGAGACTTTACAGGAGAAGAGGGAGCCGTCGATTGCATGACATGGCTCGAGGAAATGGACACTGTTGTTGACATCAGCGGCTGTGCGGAACAAGATGTCGTGAAATTTGTTTCACAATCTTTTAAAGGAGAAGCTCTAGCTTGGTGGAGGTCACTGATCCAAGCTACGAGGAAGATCCCTTTGTACAACATGACTTGGGATCAGTTCGTTCTCTTATCAAAGAAAATTACTGTCCTCAACATGAAGTTGAGAAAATTGAGACTGAATTCTTGACATTAGTCATGGAGAACTTAGATTGTCAAGCATACCTTACAAGTTTCAATACCAAGTCTCGATTGGTTCCTTATTTGATCACACCGGAACCAAAGCGAATAGCTCGCTTTATTGGGGGTCTAGCCCCAGAAATAAAGGCAAGTGTGAAAGCATCGAGACCTACTACATTCAGGTCAGCGGCAGATCTGTCGCTATCTCTCACACTCGATGTGGTTAGAAACAAGGCTGCCAAGGCCTCTGAAGATGGGAAGCGTAAAAGGGAGGAAGATAACTCCCCGAATCCTAAGAAGAGCAAATCCGAGTTCAACAATAACCAACAGGATTCCAACAAGAAGCCTACATGCAAAACCTGCAAAAGAAGACACTGGGGACAGTGTCGATCAAACCAAAAGATAAAGCAATGTGGCATCTGCAAAAGAACTGGCCACCAGTCCCACGAATGTAGGGACATAAAGAATGCAAACTGTTTCAGCTGTGGCGAAAAGGGCCACATCAGTACTAATTGCCCTGAGGCCGCCAAGGAAGGAGTAGCTAAGTCTGGGAAGGATAAGAAAGGAAACGCCTGAACTACCAATTGAATGACATAGATAGTACATATCAATAATAGCATCAGGTACGTCCCATACCATTTAGCATTGATAGTTTCTGCTAAGTATCTTACGTTAATGCAAGGGATAATAAACCTTTAGTAAACCATAAGCCTAATAAACTCTTGATTACATTCATAAGAACTTCAGATATTAAATGTAAGATATAACTTACCAATGGAATCTATAATGACCATCTCTCCCATCCTCGAAGATAATCCTTTTATAAGAATCTAGAGTACCTTTCCCCAAAAAGAGTACGACAATATATATTACTTTATTTTATTTTATTATTTTTCTCTTTGTTTTCTACCGCCTACGAATGCCAAACTATGTTTGATAAAAGTGCTATATGAGGATTGGCGTATCCTAGTGTGTCCCATAGATTGCTTCCATGCCTGATCAGTATGGAGGTTTAATGCATGGAACCCCTGAGATATCCCAATGGTCATATTGTACTAAAGTCGACTAGTAGTATTCAAAGAAGATATCCAATATAAAATGTCCCTATAAGTATCTCTACTTAGGACATCCTTGCATTCGTAAAGAAAATGCGTCATTTATCTGACACCGACATCGATAGATGAACCAAAGCCTGAGAATACAGACATCTCTAACATCCATGTGTGTCATAATTATCTTCTTTATAAGAATTACCATGTTTATCTCCCGAGAGGCAAGTAGAGTTAAGATTAACATCCCGCTTTGGGTTGGAGTGGTAAGAACTCCATGTCGGTTATGGAATAACCGAAACCCTGATTAAGTAAATTTTAAGATATAGATTCATATAGCCTAACTCAATATCCTAAGAATTCGGTATAGTTAAGTAAGAAAGACGGTTCATTTTGCTTATGCCCAGGATCGTCGATTGGTTCGACTAGCTGTAAGGATTAGCTATTCTTTGAGATTAGTCAAGCAGTGGTTGGAATAACCATCTCACCATAAAATAAGTTTTTATATAGCAATTATTATGTAAGTATCAAGGCTACTCCTTTGGAGACCTTGTATGGGCGGAATGTTAAACATCTATTGTTAAATATAGAATTGGTAAGTCCAACTATCAGGATCTGAAAGTTACCTAGGAAACAACAAATGAGATCATACAAATCCATAGTCGATTGTAAGTTGCCGGTATACGGCAGAAAATTAAGAATATATGAAAGTAGCAACCCTCCTAGGTTCTTGTTAAAGAATAAGGTTCAACAAAAGAAAACACCCAGGAAGGGTGTGCCAAATTTGTTAAATTATCAGGCTAGTTAAGCTCTGAATATATAGAATCATTCAAAGGAAATCGAATGTATCAAGATCAAGTAGCTTATAAGCTAAAACCTATTTAAGGAGCTTGGCGGAGCTTGCAATACATTACACACTAGTAACTGAAGGATGTGTTTCGCCAATAATCCGAAAAGCACTATGTCACACCCCGATTTCCACGTGTCACCGGTGGGCCCGGTGGGGGAGTAACGTGACGTGGTTGGCAACATAATAGTCAAACAACACAATATATATGAATGCACAGCGGAAGCAAAAGATAATATATTACAATCCGAATATAAAGTAATATCCAAGTATTACAACGGAAAGTAAGGATCCACAGGCGGATCAAAATAAAATGAAAACTGTTCAACAGACTTTAACATCTAGAGTTTGCGAGACTTGAGTAAGGATGCCTGGAGTAGCCAGCCAATTACGCCTAGTACCTGCACTTAGCCTTTTTGGAAAATACGTCAGTTTACACTGGTAAATACAACTCAACTGACTCATTTAAAAAGAGTTTGAGAAAATTGATTTGGATGCACGTGGCACAAAATATCCTTTATAATTTGATTAAAATGCACAGAGGCAACATTAACCTTTTATACTTGGGAAAATTATTTGTATATAATCTTGTATACAGTTTTACTTATTTGCCGTCCGTCGGGACAGATTAGCTGACACGCCATAGGTATAATGCCCACAGGCTATCATCCCCTAAGTGGATTACCAGTTCCGGTATAATGCCCACAAGGATGATACCCCTAAGTGGATTACCAGTTTTCACATAATGCATCTGTCAGGTGTACGCCTACACCCCGTGCTTAGGTCATGGCCATTTCGTAAAATGATGCCAAGGATATCCGGGACATGGTCATTTAACCCCCAAGGGCCATACATCAAATAATAGTAAAATAATACATATTAAACAGGTTATGTAAGTACATCAATCACAATCCGATTTAGATGACTACATACACCCGACCAAGCGGTACTTTTATAGTACCGTATCCCAAGCCCGTATAGGGAAAATAAGTTAAGAGTATTTACCTGAGCAAAGTATAAATCCAATACAGTAATTGCAAGTACTTTTACTGGGCTCCTAATCTGGAACGAAGGTTTATAATAACCTATTAGAATCCTAACGGGTCTTTAATTAAGCTTAAGCTTAGACCAGCTAGTTTCAAAGATACGGTTCGTACGCACGATTAAGCGAAGACCGGATAGAATGTGATTTAGACCCGACAAGTTCAGAGACTTGTTTAATATGGGTCCTTCATGCACATTCTGGATTTTGAGATTAAACCGATAAGGTTTGACCCGTTTCGGCTAATTTATGTAAACTTGTTACATAAACCGAACCGAACGCGTAATAAGCGTGACGGGTATTCATTAGAGCCATCTACAGGTTTCCTAAGTTAATTATGCCTCAAATATGTTGTGACATCAGTAAGATGTCTTTCATTATGCCCGAAACGAATTTAAACACAAACTATGCCCCGTAGGGGTAGTTTGGTCATTTTAAAGGTTGTAAAAGAGTTTAAATGTTTAACTGAGTTACAGGTCTGATGTAAACAGCAAACATACTTAATTTGATTAGTTATAACAGTAGGTTAAAGCATATATGTGAAATTTATCATCTTTAACCAAACTATGCCCCGTAGGGGTATTTTGGTAATTTCACATAAGCCGAAAAGCTCAAAAACGAAGTCTGAGTTAATCAACCTTTGCTTACTGTTAAAATATCATAATTTGCCTCATATATCAGTAGGTATCAACCCGGGTATGTCCAATATGATTTTTAAAACATACTATGCGTTAAAAACGCTAATTTAGGCGATTAAAGGCCATTACCGGGTTCGATACTTAAATCTGATATTTTTATATTTCCAGAAGGCTTAAAATAATTTATTTATCATAATTATTCAGTAGCAAAAGGTTTGGAATCGTTTAGATGTGTAAAACTCATTTTATGGCCCGTAAAGGCAAAACCGACAATTACCGAGTTAAGCCTACGACTACGAGTTATGCTCAGCCTAAAATTAATTAAAAATCTTTAAAAATCATAAAATAATATATTATATCAGTGGGTAAAAGATTTGATACCAAAAAGTATGTTTAACTAGGCTATACGCTAATTACGCCATTATGTTAACATAAAGCATTAGTTTTGCGATATTGAGCATAACTCTTAATCTACAAGTCAAACTGATGTCAAACTTTGCATACAAGTTTATATATCAGTAACTAAGGTTTCTACACTTTTACATTTTTATAAATCTCGTTTTAAGGTGTAAAGGGCATAGTGGTCAACATATGAGCAATTAACGGAATCATGCGTATTAATCGGATAACTAATGAACCGAGGTGTATAATCACTGAGGGTTATACTAGCATGTAACCTGGTCCAAATGAAGCTCTAAGGTATTTCTAAAACATACCTAAACGGGTCAGAATTGAAGTCAAAGCAAAAGTCAAAGCTTTGCGACTTTCGGTTCCGAACCGGGTCTAAACAGGAAATAGTCGGGTCGAACATGTTTGGACATGTTCTTACACTTATTACTAAGTTATAACAATGATCAAACAGGTTGTTTATGATCTAGATAGCTAATTATGCATAAATGACATTTTAAGCATCCTGTTGACTTTTTAATTAAAGGTTTGACCCGACATTTGACCTGGTTAGGATGGTGATCAGGGGAAACCCTTTTGGGGTTTTATTACCCTCATAAATACCAACCTATAACTACTTTTAATTCGAGATATGACTGAGCCATTATAGACTAATCTCGAAGTCAAACCGTAATTACGACGGTTTGACTTTTAGCTAATCAACTAAGCTAAAAGCAATTAGAGAAAGATTAGAATACTTACTGAAGTCCTAAGCACGAGATATGATCACTTAAGGCTGCTTGATAGCTCCAGAAATGATCCCACAATGCAGGAGAAGGTGTGGAATGTTTGTTGCAACTAATGAGCTTTATATAGTGAACTTAGGCACCATAAAGTGTTGACAACAAAGTCTAGGATCAACCACAATCATCCAACACCTGTTACTAGTGTCTAGGGAAGTCTAAGGGTCGTTTACAAGTGAGAAAGACCGGCTTAGTGGGTCAGAAACGCGCACAACAGGCAACAGAAGGTTTTCTGGTCGCTGGGCACCCCCTGTGCATCGTAGGGGATGTTTGGCTACGGTGCGTATGGGTCCATCAGGGGCTGTTTTGCTTGTTTCTTCAATAATTCGAAAGGGCAACCCCATTATCCGCATATGGGGTAGTATTTATCATCTAGGGACCTCTAAAAATGTGTTTGATCAGTTCTAAACCTTACCCTTATGTATTGTTTCGTTTGTATTCATAAACAAGACCCGAAACAAAGGGTTACCGCTCTTTTTCTTCGTAGGAGTCCACCATATCAATTTACGAATCATTCAATGTTATAATTTACTGAACTTGAACATATACTAACTGTTTTTAACATGTTTGAGTCTTGGGATTTTCTACGAGGTCGTTCAGAGGTGCAAAAGTTAACATGACGACACTTTTTAAATCCTGTCAAACATTTTTATTAAATCCGAGTTTACAACGCGTTTTGTCTTACATGACACGTGTCGTTTTATTATTGAACCCGAAATTTCTGAGGTGTTACACACTATCACATAATGATATGCAGATCTATGATTGTATGAGCAACCTATGTCGATTGAGGATCGACAGGATTAGAAGCTCCAAAAAGATACATGTACCTATTATAAAGGTCAATTAGAGTGCCTTAGAGGCTCAAAGGTACCGGGGAAGATTAAGCCCAATATAAGGTAGAAAATACTTCCTTTACTTTAACAAATCTCGAGGTCGAGATTTCTTTTAAGGGGGTGAGGATGTAACACCTCGGAAAAATCACGTCCAATGAAGTATTGACACGTGTAATAAACCCTAATGAAGTCAAACGTTGAATTTAAGGGACTAATTTTTCGAAAAATCGAAAAATTTGATTATGAAAGAACTGGAAGTATTATCATACCTAGAATAAGTTTCTAAATAACCTTTTATGGTTTTATATTCACAAATGAGCCACTTGTTAATCAAGTATAGCCGTTTATGTAATTAATTGAAAGTTTGCGCAGAAAAGGGTTAAAAGCGTCAACATGTTAATTCTTACCTCTGAATGACCTTTTAACAAACCGAGAGCCTCATGATATTTTATTATACTCTCGGGAATGCCAATCATTGGCCATTCAAGGCTTTTATGCCTAAAAGTGAAGTTACGCGCAACTTTGCAAGTATAAGGGACTAGAAGTGTCAACATGTTTAATTATACCTCTGAATGACCTTTTATCGAGCCCGAAGCATTATCATGTTTAATAATACTTTCAAGAATGCCTAATATGGACTAGATGAGGCTTCAATGCTATTAAATGATGATTTACGCAAGTTTGCGCATTAGGGGGACCTAAAGCGTCAAACTGCTAAAGTATGCCGATTCGTATGTTATCGGACCTTCCGAAATATGACCATGAGTTATACATACCTTAATTATCCTTCTTATAGCTTAGATATAGGCTTAGAGGTGTTTGGTGCGCACAAATAAGCTTTTAAGTCATGCAAGGACTAAAAGTGTTAAAAAGCGCACAAGTTTGCGTTTACGCGCATATCTCACATTCTGAATATCCCCGGACACTCAAAAACTTATGTAAACACTAAAATATGTTATTTTAGTGTTTGGCTTGATAAAATTCCATTCGTCGCGTCAATTGGTTCGTTTTTCGCGTCCGTCCGTGTTTCGTCGTAATTAACCAAACAACGTGGCCGTACGACCAAACGAACCGACGTCCGGCATATTTTTAAGCATGTTTCATTTCCCCCTTACTTAGGCATCATTTTAGAGCCTTAAAAATGATTTAACGGGCCTTGGATGTGTCGGAAATGGCATTTGGAGGTACTGGGGCTAAAACTGTCAACATTTGAAAGATTCATTGTGCTGGCAAAAGGCTTGCGCACCTCAAGCCTAAAAGCCTTACGGTGCGCAAGCATCTCCCAGATGCAGAAACTCGTTTTTCTTGGCTGTTCAAGTCCATGAAACGACTTATGGAGATATTTATCAATTCCATGAGCGTCCCCTACTGATTTTAGAGATTAGGGGCACTTGTTATTGATCTAGATCACTTCATAGACTTAGTTGTTATCATCTAATGGATCAAAAATCACTATAAAAGGGCCATTGTTTGCAACATTTTTGATCATCCATTCCATCTGCAATTGTGAGACTTTTTGGAGCTCAAGAGCAGACACCAAGCATCCCTAATCGTGATTAGGACTTTGGTAAGCACCCTTGACCTTCCTTGATTAAGTTTTGCTTAGTTATTAGCCTAAAAGTCAAACCGATGTAATTAACGGTTGACTTAGCGATTAATTATTAGTGGTCCAGTGATTTGTCGAATTGAAGGTAGTTATAAGTTGGTAATTATGTGGGCAATAAACCCTTAAAAGGGCACCCACTGATTCCCATCCTATCTAGATCAAATGTCGGGTCAAAGTTGAGTAGAAAAAGTCAACAGAAGCCTAAATTGCAAATTTACATGTAATTAACAATATAGAAGGCATGTAACCTATTTTATCACTCATATAACCTATTAATAAGTATAAGAACTGATCTAGGCTTGTTTGATCCGACAATTTTCTGTTTAGACCCGGTTCGGAACCGAAAGTCGCAAAACTTTGACTTTTGCTTTGACTTCAGTTCTGACCCAATTTAGTATGATTTGGAAATGCCTTAGAGCTTCCTTAGGGCCAGGCTACATGTTAGCATAACCCTCCGTGGTTGGTTCATTGATTATCCGATTCGTTTACATGTTTTCGTTAATTGCCTAATGTTGACCAATATGCCCTTTTGACCATAAAACGAGAATTTTGAATATGTGAAAGGACAATAATCTTTGCTACTGATTTTTAAACATTTCCCTAAAATTTCACATCAGTTGGAGGTCTAGATTAGGAGTTATGCTCATTAGCGTAATTATAACGCCTTTTAGTAATTAAAACGGCGCAATTAGCATAAAGCCTATCTAAACCCAATTTTTGACACCAAACCTTTTACCCACTGATGTAATATAATATTTTGAGAATTTTAAAGATTTTTAATTATTTTTAGACTGATCAGTGTTGTGAGGATCCGAAGGTGTTCGCCGGTGTGACGGCCCGGCCTCGTGGTCGTTTGGAGCTACATGTGCTCCTTGTCCTCGGCCTCTACCTCTCATACGTGGCGGCATTCTGGTGATCCTGTCAAAAACAACAAGTGATACAACAAAAATATATGTAAGACAAAGTTAGAAAATAAAACAAAAATTTGGAAATTTCCTAAGTTCTTTGTCTAGACTCGGGAATCGAGGATTGTGCAATTGTGTAACTGAGATTAAACACAAAAGACTAGTGTTTAATTCACTCAGAGTTGGCTCTGATACCAACCTGTCACACCCCTATTTTCCACGTGTCACCGGTGGGCCCGGTGGGGAGTATCGTGACGTAGTTGGTATCATCATAGACAAACAACACAATATTTAAATGCACAGCGTAAGCAAAGATAGATTCATTTCAACCTTAATAAAGTGTAATATTAAATATCACTGATAGTCGAAACGGATCCACAGGCGGATCAAAACAAAAAGGCTAGGGTAAATTACACTTTTCGTCCTTTATGTTTGTAGCAGATTGCAGTGGATGACCTTTAACTTCAATAATTACAGTCACGGTCCTTTATTTGGAAAACTCATTACACTCTACGTCCTTTGACTCTAACCAGGTTAAAATTTTCAGTTAAATATGGCATGTGCATTGCACATAGGGTTACTTTAGTCATTTTAGAAGTGTCTTTTACAATATATATATATAGGGAGGGGCTCATGCGAGAACCACCCTTATTGTGAGAACCATGAGAACCAATGTGAACACAACCTAAAATAGCTAAAAAAACCTAAAAAAAACCCTAAAAAACCTAACCCCCACCCCCCCCCCCCCCAAAAAACCTAAACCCCCCACCCCCCCCCCCCCAAAACCTAAACCCCCCACCCCCCCCCCCAAGCTAAAAAAAACCTAAAAAAACCTAAAAAAAACCTAACCCCCCCCCCAAAAAAAAGCCTAAACCCCCCTCCCCCACCCCCCAAAAACCTAAACCCCCCCCCCCCCACCCCCACCCCCCAAGCTAAAATGCTAAAAACTAAACCCCCAAAAAACCTAAAAAAAATCTAAAAAAAATCTAAAAAAATCAAAAAAAAATCCAAATTTTTTTTTTGATTTTTTTAATATATTTTAGGTTAAAATCGCTACTTTTCGAAGCAAAAAAAAAAAAAAACTTTTTTTTTTTTGGGTTCGAAAAGTAGCGATTTTAACCTAAAAAATATTAAAAAAATCAAAAAAAAAATTTTTGTGTGATTTTTAGCTATTTTTATGCATTTTTGGTGTGTTCACATTGGTTCTCGCGGTTCTCGCAATAAGAGGTGGTTCTCGCATGATCTTCTCCCTATATATATATATATATATATATATATATAGATATATATATAAATCCCTTTCTCTCCCTCTGCCACAAGTGTCTGAAAACCCATATCCTGTTTCTTCCTCCTTCTCCACTTACCCACCACTCATCACCACCACCACCAGCCACCACACCACTACCCACCCTCACCCATTACCGTTGCAACCACTACACACCACCACCACCATTACCGTCCCCCTAATCTGAACCCTAGCTTGGTTCCCCTGAAACCACCATGTGTCGCCATCATCAGCCGAGCACCACAACCCCATTTTCAGTTGAACATCATTCACCATTTAATCTATTAAATACAGTAGATCACAACAATATTCAGCTTCAAGGGCACAACTTTCACAATTGACTAGAAATCCATAAATTTGTTCTTAGATTTCAGAGATATGGATTTGGGACCAAAACCCCAAATTCACCATTTTCTCAAGCTATGGCATTGGTGAATTTAACACACTAATAGTTTAATTTATGTATTGTATAATGATATTTAACAGGTAATGTCCTTATTAAACTAACATTCTCACCCGATCATCAAAATGTTTAACTGGTGTTTGAAGAGATGACATTACTCACCAAAATGGGTCTTCATAGATTCTTCCTTCAATATAGTTGAAGAGATTGGGGAATACCATCTTTATAACACCCGTCAAGATACAAGCCCTGGACAAATGATTCAACATCAATATTGTATGCCTACTTTGCAAGATTGAAGTGGGTGAGACCATTTTGAGTTATTAGCAGAAACAACTACCAGGCTACAACCCAGCCCCACATCAACGTTCCTGTAGATCTCCATATTTAACAGAAAAAATATCTATTCTCTAGAATAGTTTTGGCTTTAGCAAAGAAAATAATGAAAGAAAAAGATTTCATAAATTTGAACCAAACGAATGATCTGTTCAAAACAAATCCAAAACTTGGTTGACCAGTCAAAACTGTCATCATCAACACCCACATACACATTAAAAGACTGAGCGATCCTTCCACGTGGGGGTGGTGGTGCTCGGCTGGTGATGGCGACACGTGGTGGTTTCCGGCGACCCAAGCTAGGGTTCAGATTAGGGAGGACGGTAATGGTGGTGGTGGTGGCGGTGGCGGTGGTATGTAGTGGTTATGACGGTAACGTGCGAGGGTGGGTAGTGGTGTGGTGGCCGGTGGTGATGGTGGTGTAGGTGGTAGGTGGTGGGTAAGTGGAGAAGAAGTAAGAAATATCAGACTTTGTGGAGAGAAAAGGGGTTTATATATTTATTTTTTATTATTTTGTTAAAGATACTTATAAAATGACTAAAGTATCCTTATGTGCAATGCATATGGTATATTTAACTGAAAATTTTATAACCTAGTTAGGACTAAAGGACGTAGAGTGTAATAAGTTTCCAAATAAAGGACTGTGACTGTAATTATTGAAGTTAAAGGTCATCTATTGCAATCCGCTACAAACATAAAGGACGAAAAGTGTAATTTATCCAAACAAAAATAAGATATTGTTCAACAGTTTATTGTCGTCCAAGCTTGCGAGACTTATTGTGGACGCTCTAGAAGACAGCCAGCCTATTACGTGTAGTACATGCACTTAACCTTTTGGGAAAATACGTCAGTTTACACTGGTAAATACAATTTAACTGACTCATTTTGAAAATGGTTGAAAATTGATTTGAATGCACATGGCACAAAACATTTTATAACTTGGGATAATTATTTAATATAATAATCTTGTGAACGAATTACATGTTACTTGTGCGTTCAGTAGCCCGGATCTTGTCCGGGTTAAAGATCAATAGACCCTCCACATTAGAGTTATACACTGACGGGTGTACGCCTACACCCCGTGCTCAGGTCGTGGCCATCTCGTAAGATGATGCCGAGGATATCCGGGACATGGTCATTAACCCCCCAAAGGCTTTAAGTGAACAAGACTGTTTAAACGAGCCGATCAAATTATTCAATTAACCATTCAAAGATGTAAGATTTGATGCTCGATCAAGCGGTATTCTATGTACCGTAACCCAAGTCTGTATAGGGAAAATAAGTTAAAAGTATTTACCTGAGTATAGTATAATTCTCAACAAGCAAAATGCAAGTAGCTTTTACCGGTGCTCCTAATCTGGAACGAAGGTTTATAATAACCTATTAGATTTCTAACGGGTCTTTATTTAAGCTTAAGCTTAGACCGGCTAGTTTAAAGGACGATACGGTTTAAACGCACGATTAAGCGAAGACCGGATAGAATGTGATTTAGACCCGACAAGTTTGAATACTTGTATAATATGGGTATACTAAATACATTCTGGGTTTTGAGACAAAAATGATAATGTTTGACCCGTCTCGGACAATTTATGCAAACTAGTTACATAAACCGAACCGAACGCGAAAAGAGCGTTACGGGTAACCGTAAGAGTCATATGCAAGTTCCCTGAGATAATATGCTCTAAATATGTCATAATATCAGTAAGTTATTTTCTATTATGCCCAAAACGGATTTAAACACAAATTAGGCCTCATAAGGGCATTTTGGTCATTTAAAAGATTATAAAAGAGTTTATTTGTAAATCTGAGTTACGGGTCTAATTTATACAGTAAGTATACTTAATTTAACATTTTTTTAACAGTAGGGTATGACCCATATGTGAAACTTATCATTTAAAATCAAACTATGCACCTGAGGGGTATTTTGGTAATTTTACAAGGGCTAAAAATGCCAAAATTGGAAACCTGAGTTTATAAACTTGTATTTACTGTTATTTTATAAAAATATGCTAAGAACATCAGTAGGTATCAACCTTATATGTTTAATATGGTTATAGTACATACTATGTGTTAAAAACGCTTAAAAAGGCGATTTAGAGCCGTTTCCGGGTTTTTTTTTAAAAGAAAGCTGATATTTTTATACTTCCAGAATGCTCAAAATATTTTATTTAACAAATAAAATCAGTAGAAAAAGGTTTGGAGTCAAAAGGATTTGTAAAACTCATTTTATGGCTTAAAAGGGCAAAATCGGTATTTACCGAATTAAACTTAGAGACCTATGATATGATCAACCAAAAATTAAATAAAAATCTTTAAAAATCCCAAAATATTATATAACATCAGTGGGTAAAAAGTTTGATATCAAAAGGTTGGTTTAAATGGGTTATATGTTAATTACGCCGTTTAAGTAACATAAAGCTTTCAAATTACGATATTGGGCATAACTCTTAATCTAGACCTCAAACTGATATCAAATTTTTGGTGCAAGTTTATAAATCAGTAACAAATGTTTCTACTCTTTCACTTTTTCAAAAATCACGTTTTATAGTAAAAAGGGCATAATAGTCAACTTTAAGCATAAATCGGAAACATGCATATGAAGCGGATAAGTATTGAACCAAGTAGTAAAATCTCAGAGAGTTAAAATTATATGAAAATTGGTCAAAAATATGCTCTAATGCAGATCTCAAACATGCATGAACGGATCAGAACTGAAAGTCAAAGAAAAAGTCAATCTATGCGACTTTCGGTTCCGATTCGGGTTAAAACTGAAAATTGTCGAGTTGATCATGATGAAACATGTTCTTACATTAATTACAAAGTTATTTTGATGATCAAACAGGTTGCATGCAGCCTACATTGCTAATTATGCTTAATTTTGCAAAAACACATTCTGTTGACTTTTTAAGAAAAGCTTTGACTCGACAATTAACATACTTAGAGTGGGAATCTGAAAATACCCTTTTGAGGGTTTGTTACCCACATAAATACCAACTTGTAGGTACTTTCAATTTGAGAAATGACTGAGCCATTTTCGTTTAATCACGAAGTCAAACTTAATTTACGATGGATTGACTTTCGGTTAATATACTAAGCTAGAACGGATTTGAGAAGGTTATGAATACTTACAAGAGTCCTAACAAAGCTTAGAGATCACTAGGAAGCTGCCTTGTCGTCCAGAAAGCTCCAGAAAGGTTCTTGTGAATTTTTGAAAATGTAAGTGTTCAAAGTAGTGAGCTTTAAGACCTTTTTATGCAGATTTTGATCTGATTAGAGGGTGCCACAGAGGTCTAGGAGTGTTGTGGGATGAAGACAAGTGCCCCTAGTTGCATGAAAATCGATTGGTGAGCTCCTGGAGTCGACAACAGCTGGTTACAACTCGAAAAACCGACATAACTGGCAGCTGGTCGCTGCATCTGTAGCTGCCAGCTGGTAGGCGGGCCGCGACAGGTCCCTCGCGGGCCGCGTACAAGGGGTTTACCAGCTTAACAAGTTTCAGCAAATTACAATTCAGTCCCTGATCTTTGTAACGTGTTTTTGGCGATTTATCTTGCAGATTAGACCCTAGAATCTTATTTTTAAGGGCCTTGGGACTTTTACAAACATGGTAAAGTCCTTGGTTAACTTTGTGCTTACCCGAAAAGTCACGAATTCAACGTTAACGTAATTAACCCTTCGTGTACGGTTTTGATCATAACTTTCTCATACGATCACGAAATTTCATGAAATTTTTACCACATATTCTAGTGAGTATATTTTACCATTACAAAGCTTCGGGTTTGCCAAAAGATCACTCAGAGGTATACTTTCAACATGTTGACACTTTTAGCCCCTGTAGTTTGTAATTCCTCACTTTCTTTCTCTTTCCGCTTCGTATGATCCATGATTTATCCGTTTAAGATTATAAACACCATGTAGGGTTATTGTAGAGCCTATTTATCAATTGTTGACACTTTGGGCCCTTATATTCACATAGTTTCACTGTTTGTCAACTTTAGTCCCTCTAAAGTATGTTTTCACATATTCAAAGTACATGACACGTGTCAATACATTATTGGACGTAAATTTTTCGAGGTGTTACATCCTCACCCCCTTAAAAGAAATCTCGACCTCGAGATTTACTGAAACAAATGAGGGTATTTTTCTTTCATCGTGGATTCTACCTCCCATGTGTATTCGGGACCTCTACGGGCATCCCATTTGACCTTAACAATAGGTACATGCTTCCTTCGAAGATTCTTCACCTCTCGATCTTCAATCGATAATGGATTTTCCACAAATTTCAAGCTTTCATCTATATGTACATCCGTATGCGGTATAACCAGTGATTCATCAGCGAAACACTTCTTCAAATTACAGATGTGGAACACATTATGGATAGCGCTAAGTTCTTCAGGCAAGTTTAACTTATAAGCAACTGACCCGTCACGTTCGATAACCTCAAAAGGTCCTATGTATCTCGGGCTTAGCTTGCCTTTCTTACCAAATCGCATCACCCCTTTCCAAGGTGATACTTTAAGCAATACTTTGTCACCTACTTCGAAGTGAAAAGCCTTACGCTTTGGATCCGCATAACTTTTCTGCCTATCCCTGGCAGCTTTCAGACGATCGCGAATCTGGACAATCTTATCCGTCGTCTCCAAAACTATCTCTGGTCCTGATAGTTGGACATCTCCAACTTCCGCCCAACAAATGGGCGATCTGCACTTTCTACCGTATAAGGCCTCAAAAGGCGCAGCTTTTATGCTGGTGTGGTAGCTATTGTTGCAAGAGAACTCAATTAGTGGTAGGTTCTTATCCCAATTACCACCCAAGTCGATCGCACATGCACGTAGCATGTCTTCCAATGTTTGAATAGTACGCTTACTCTGACCGTCAGTCTGAGGATGATAAGCCGTACTAAAATTTAAACGAGTGCCCAACGATTGTTGGAAACTTTTCCAAAAATGTGACGTGTATCTAGTATCTCTGTCCGAGATAATAGACACAGGTATACCATGCAAAGCTACAATCTTATCAACGTATAACTGTGCTAACATATCAGAGCTATAAGTCTCCTTGATGGGTAGAAAATGTGCTGACTTCGTCAGTCTATCCACTATGACCCATATAGTATCATTTCCCTTTCTCGTCTTTGGCAACTTGGTGATGAAATCCATCGTCACCATCTCCCACTTCCATGTGGGAATTTCAGGTTGTTGTAACAAACCTGACAGCTTCTGATGCTCAGCTTTGACTTGCGCACAAGTCAAACATTTAGCTACATAGGCAGCTACGGACTTTTTCAAACCAATCCACCAGTAGTTTGCTTTTAGATCCTGGTACATCTTATCAGCTCCAGGATGGACGGAATATTTGGAACTGTGGGCTTCCTGGAGGATAACATCCCGAAGTCCTCCATAAACTGGAACCCATATTCGTCCATTCAATCTTAGCATTCCGTCTTTGTCATAGGATAACTGCCCCTCAGTTACTCCTAGCTTTTCTTCGGGATAATTAGCTTCCAGCAGAACTTCCTTCTGTGCAGCTAATATCCTTTCGTTCAAACCATTCTTGATTTCAATGCGCTTGGCATTGATTCTTATCGGCTTTACTCTTTCCTTCCTACTTAAGGCGTCAGCAACTACATTTGCCTTGCCTGGATGGTACTTTATCTCACAATCATAATCATTTAGAGTTTCCATCCAGCGTCTTTGCCTCATGTTCAAGTCCTTCTGATTAAACAAATGTTGAAGGCTCTTGTGATCTGAATAGACCACACACTTGGTTCCATATAAGTAATGCCTCCATAGCTTTAATGCAAATACAACGGCACCCAACTCCAAGTCGTGGGTGGTGTAGTTCTTCTCGTGCACCTTTAGCTGTCGTGAAGCGTAGGCAATAACCTTGCCTTTCTGCATGAGTACACAGCCCATACCAGTGTGTGATGCGTCACAATACACCACAAATTCTTCTATACCATCGGGCAGTGTTAACACCGGTGCATTGCTCAACTTTTTCTTCAGAATGTCAAAGGATTCCTGCTGCTTAGGGCCCCAATCAAACTTAACCTTCTTATGTATCAACGAAGTTAGGGGCGCAGCAATCCTTGAAAAGTTTTCGATAAAACGCCTATAATATCCTGCTAAACCCAGAAAACTGGGAATCTCAGTAGGTGTCTTTGGCTCTTGCCAATTCATAACTGCTTCTACCTTAGCGGGATCCACTTGGATACCACTCTTGCTAACTACATGTCCAAGAAATTGGACTTCTCGAAGCCAAAATTCGCACTTTGAAAAGTTGGCATAGAGTTTCTCCTGATGTAGAAGTTTGAGAATACAACGAAGGTGTTTCTCATGGTCAGCTTGGTTCTTCGAGTAAATAAGGATGTCGTCAATAAAGAAGATGACGAATTTGTCCAAGTAGGGCTTGCAGACGCGATTCATGAGATCCATGAATGCGGCCGGTGCATTAGTGAGCCCAAAAGGCATTACTAGGAACTCGTAATGTCCATAACGAGTCCTAAACGCTGTCTTGTGCACATCTTCATCCTTGACCTTCAACTGATGATAGCCTGACCTCAAGTCGATCTTAGAGAAGTAACTTGCTCCTTGCAACTGATCGAACAGATCATCGATCCTGGGCAAAGGATACCTATTCTTGATAGTGACTTTATTAACCTCACGGTAATCGATGCACAGACGCATCGATCCATCCTTCTTCTTGACAAACAAAATCGGCGCTCCCCAAGGGGACGAACTAGGTCTAATAAAACCTTTAGCTAACAGATCATCTAACTGCGTCCTTAACTCCTTCATCTCCGTTGGTGCTAACCTATAAGGTGCTCTCGCTACTGGTGCCGCACCCGGGATGATGTCAATTCGGAATTCCACTTGCCTATCTGGTGGTAAACCAGGTAGTTCTTCGGGAAAAACTTCAGGATATTCCGAAATGATAGGGATGTCTTCAATCTTGGGCTTTGGCTCATCAATAGTAACTTGTGCCATATAAATGACACAACCCTTTCCCAAGCATCTAGATGCCTTGAGCATGGACACTTGCTCAGGCAATCCATGCTGAGTATCCCCTTGAACGGTAAGTGACTCCCCAGACGGGGTTTTGACTATCACTTGCTTCCTGTTGCATACAATCTGGGCTTGGTTATGCGATAACCAATCCATGCCTATTGTTAGTGCATGGAATGTCTGTTGACTTCGTCTGCATTAAGTCTTGTGTCTAGATTGATTGAATAATCACACAATAGGGTTTAATTAGGGTTTGAATATGTTAAACTTGAAGATTTCGCTTGAAACATCTTCAAGCGAAATCAACATATGATGATTTCGCTTCAAGCAGTCTCAAGCAAAATCTCCAGTTGAAGCTTAACAGTTACAGCTCCGCAAGCTTTGTTTTGCAACATATCATTCCCAAACCCATCGGGAAAGACAAAGCGGGCGAAGATGTGTATTGTGATGGAACTGGGGTGGGGTTTCATCAAGTTCCACCACCTGTTCTGGCTAACTACACGAAAAAGCAATCTGGTTTGGTTGAAATTGAGGAAGAAAGTGTAGTTAAACTTCCAGAAAACATTGATGTTACTTTTACATCATCTGATGATAGTGTTCAGACAGAGATTGTTAAGAGTACAGCTGAAAGTGTTTTAATGTCTGATTCAACTGAAGATGATGGGTGTTTCTTGGACAAGTACATTCAGAAATCAAAATCCAAAAACAACTTAAGTGATGAACCGGGTCTTGGGATGTACAAGATGGCTGGATCTGATAAGTTGTATTCGGATTCTGAGTTTCCAATTGAGAATGTCAATGTGAAAAAGTTGACAAATGTTTTCAAATTGGTTGAAGTTGAGTTGTCGGAAGTGAACAGTTTGAAACAAACAAAAAGGCAAATGAATTTTGAGAAAGATAAAGCTTACTACAAAAAGCCTGTTGTTCCACCAAGGTTTTATAATAACAATCGAAACAATTGGTCTGGTGGTTATAGGGGTGGTAAGAGTTATCAGCAAAGAAGATTTCAAAACAAAAAGTTTGTGAAAAGACAAACAAAACTAATTTTCCGGAAAAACCATTTGATTAAAACAAACTTAAGTGTTTTGAAATCTTAATGGGAAAATAGTTTGTTGTCAGGGGGAGTTCTGATTGTTTATGCCGAGTGAATGGCGAATTGAAGCGATTTGATATCAGTTTGTCACGTTTCTTGTATTGTTTGTTTTCAAATTTTCCCAGAAAATCAAAATTGAAACATATTTTGATTTTAGGGGGAGAAAAATTTAAAAAAAAAATTTGAAAATTTGAAAATATCAAAAACAATTGAAAAAGTAAAAATTTGAAAATATCAAAAACAATTGAAATAGTAAATCAGTGGACTATCACAGCATGCTAAAGATATGAAATGTCAAATGTGATAAACGGTCTCACTGATGATGTGTCAGTAGGTTTTTGCACATTCAGTAGATTGTGACGAGATATAAACCTAAATTTCAAACTTGCTTATATCGTGGGTAACATCTCTCGGATATATGGGTAACCCCCGAAATCTCGTTTGAAAGGTTTCGTATTCTGATATACAGGTCTTTATACTCAGTGATATCTGGGGTATTATTCCAGGACTTCTGCTGAACGGTAGTTCTGACCTAGTCCTCGAATAATACTTTCTGCAAATGCTTGAAACATAGCATCACCCTCAGCATCAATGATAAGACAATAAAATTGCTTAGCAATGCTGTTGTAAAAAAGATCCTCTAAAGGGGACACACCCACAAGTTGAGTCATGATCTCTCTGCTGAACGATGGTTCTGACCTGAGCTCTCATGATTCTTCATAAATTATTAACCCCTTACAGATATCATTTGTGTTATACTTACCTGTAAGACTGAATATTGGGATCTGGATACGGGAGTATATTCTGAGGTGGGATACGCGATTAAGTTTAAGTATCTAAGACATTAAACTCATATCTCGAAGCAGTTGAACTTTGTGTGAAAATTTAAGTGGACCAGTATACTGACAATCTAAGTGAATCGTTTAGAACTTAAAATGAATAAAGCTTAACGGTGCTTGTGATTTGTCTCATAAACTGATATGATCCTCTTACACAAACTCACAAAAATATTGTTTGTATATATTTCTTTACTGCATTTCTTTAAACCTCAAAATCCAAAAAGATTTTAGTGTGTTTTAGCATAAAGTTTTGAAAAATTCAAAAAGATTTTCGACAACTGATGTTGAAGAGCTGATTTTCAAAATTCCAAGTGCTAAACATGATTAATTGGTTTGGGAGAATATGTTGAAAATTTTGAATGACATATACAATTTGTTTTGAAAGATTGTGGGGTTAGTTAATCAAGGTCATTTACTTGAACTTGATGTAACTTTACAGATCGTTGAATTGTTGATTTCTACCAGTAAGTTTTTAAATCTAAGTGTAATAAATTTGTGAAACTTATGTTGTGGTAGAGAATATGCAGGTTTTAGGAATTCCCACGGAAGCTAAATGACAAAGCTTGAACCAGACATCTCAAATTCTAGCATATTGAGAGTGGGAGTCTGTGAAAGGGGGAGTCTGGATCAATAGTCAAAGGGAAGAATGGAGTTTAAAAATTTGAAGATAAAGATAAATATTGAGGAAAGTTTTTACAATGTTGGAGAAAAGACCAAGACTGAAGACTCAGGAGCTGAAGACTTCGTCAACATCCAAGGGGGAGTCTGTTAGTGCATGGAATGTCTGTTGACTTCGTCTGCATTAAGTCTTGTGTCTAGATTGATTGAATAATCACACAATAGGGTTTAATTAGGGTTTGAATATGTTAAACTTGAAGATTTCGCTTGAAACATCTTCAAGCGAAATCAACATATGATGATTTCGCTTCAAGCAGTCTCAAGCGAAATCTTCAGCTTATAAATAGGTTGTGTGTTCATTTGGTAGATAGATCTTGGAGAGAGAGGTCATTGTGTGAGAGACAAAGTGCTGCCGGATTTGTATCAGAAAACATTGTACAAGCACTCAAATCAATCAGAAAAGAAAGATTAAAAGGATTAGAGCTGTTATGACTTTGTTTACGTTGATTCCGCCTTCGTACGCAAAGATGAACTGCCTTAACTGACGGTTTAAGGTCGTAGAACGGTCCAACACCTATAACTACATCAAAGCTGGCTAGCTTAAAGGGAAGTAAGGATAAAGGAAAAGAATGATTCCTAATGGATATAACACATCCATCTAAAACAGTTGAGGCTGTTTCTATGGTTCCATCAGCTAATTCCACCTCGTATTTTACGCTTAAGGTTCTAACAGGTAGGTTTAATAACTTACAGAACTTATCATCAACAAAAGACTTATCTGCTCCAGAATCAAACAATACTCTAGCAAAAACATCATTTACAAGAAAAGTACCTGTAATAACGTTGTCATCTTGAACAGCTTCCTTAGCGTCCATCTTGAAGACCCTCGCATTGGTCTTCTTTCCATCTTCGGCTTTCTTGGCGTACTTTGGGCAATTGGACTTAATGTGCCCTTTTTCGTTACAACCGTAACATGTTGCATCCTTCAGCTTCTTACACTCCAAAGTCTTATGATCCGTGGATTTGCAAATCCCACAAGATCTCACGTGAGACTGTGATCTCGAATCCAAACGACACTTCCCAAAGTGGTTCTTCTTACAAGTTTTACATTTGGGCTTATCCCCCGATTGTTGCCCATCTCTCTTAGATCCCGACCCTTTCCTGTGGTCGTTATTTCCTCGGTGTCTCTTTTCTGATCTTCGTGAGGTATCGTCCTCACGCTTTATCTTATTCTCTTCTGAGTTCCTGAGTGCTCTCAACCTGACTACGTCCATGGTGAGAGATAGAGATAGATCAGCTACTGATCTGAAAGTTGTAGGCCTCGATGCCTTAACACTTGCTTTAATTTCAGGGGCTAAACCCCCGATGAAATGGGCAATCCTTTTCGGTTCTGGGGTTACCAAGTACGGAACCAACCGAGATAGAGTATTGAAAGTGGTGAGGTATGCCTGGCAGTCTAAATTTTTCATCACCAAAGATAAGAAGTCTGACTCGATCCTTTCAACTTCATGTTGTGGGAAAAAATTCTCTTTAATAAGTGCAACAAACTGATCCCATGACATACTGTAGAGTGGGACCTTTCCAGCAGTTTGTATGAGAGATTTCCACCACGCCAGTGCGTCTCCTTTGAACGATTGGGATACGTATTTCACTACATCCCGATCAGCACACCCGCTGATATCTACTACTGTATCCATTTCCTCCAACCAGGTCATGCAGTCGACCGCTCCTTTCTCCCCAGTAAAGTCTCTGGGTTTACATGAGACGAAGTATTTATACGTACAGGACTTACTATGCGGTTCCTGTTTCTGCTTGATCTTCTTTATCGGGACACTGTTTTGGTTAGAGGAGTGATGATCCTCATCATCCCTATTGAGCTCATCTTTCTTAGGTCCATCTTTCTTAGAGGGCGGCTTGCTATGAGCCTCCGAGTGGACTTTCGGTTTGGAACGTGGTGCAGATCGGGTCCTACTCCGGGTCCCGCTCGATTCACTATACTGTCTATTTAGCGCTTCGATAACAGCATCATTCACTAATGCTTTCAACTCCGCACCCGTTACTAATATTTTAGTATTATCAGGGTTTTCTGCTGGACGACTGTTTAATTCTTCAGACTTAGCCATGTAGTCTAAATTGCTACATAAAAATAAGGACAAGGTCTATTTAGAAGTCTAAACAGTATTATCGTTCTTGACGATTTATTAACCATGGTAAATAAAAGCCATATTAGTTAATTTAATAATTTCATTCAGGATTTTTACTAGTAATCTTTTTAGAATGAAATATAATATTGGCATAATAAGCCTAGTCACGTAGACAAATTTCTAAATTACAAATTTAGATCTTATAGGATTAAAGCTTGTATAAAAAGACAAATAAATCCTTTTCTTGGCAGGGAGTTTATAAACTACAGCTGCCTTTTTGTTTTATATGACATTAATTACACCCGTAGGCATTATGTCACAACCAAATATATATATGAAAATAGAATCTTGGATAATTTATTAAAAGGGTGGCGTGTGTGATTTTACGGATCACACTAGCCAAGAATGTTAACATGTTTACAGATGTTAACAGAGATTTGAATCTTTTTAAACAGGTTCTACCATTTTGGCTAGATTTATGACAACATAACAGCTAGGTTTTACCTTTTAAGATCCTTATTGTTTTATTAAAATGGTATATCAAAATAATAAATGTTATTTTTCATTTATTCATATACTATGTTTATGCACATAATTTAAAAATGAAAATCTTAAATTAACCATTCAAATAAAATTTAAATCAGTACGAGTTTGCCCTAAACGGGTCTTTTACATAAACCACATGCCCACGCAGGGGCCAAATAACAAAACAAACAAACCCACGCAGGGGTCAAAACAGAAAGAAATACCCTCGCAGGGGTAGAGTACTGAAATGAATAAATGTCCACGCAGGGACATGAGTACCATACTAAAATAACCAACAAACAAAGGATTCAATGACCCTTCTTGCTTTTACCCTTGATTAGATCCACCATCTTCTTAAACATTCCCCGGTTACGCCTCCGATCATGCCGCAACTCATCCCGCATCTCTTGCCGCACCTCTTGTATCTCATGAAGGATTTCTTGCATTTGGGGCGGTGACATCGCCGGTGCCTGAGGTGGTTGCTGATAATGTGACGGTTGAGGAGGCTGTTGTTGATAATGTGGAGGTTGAGAAAACTGTGACTGCTGATACCCATATGATGGGTACCCATAGGTCGAGGGTCCCGTAGCCCAGGGACCTCCGTAGGGGCCTTCTTGGTGGAAAATGTTGGAGTTTGCTTCTATCCAATAGGGATCCTCCGTAAAGTTATACCCCGTGTGAATCTGCTGCTCGAAGGGGTTGAATGCTGCAGCACTGGTGTAAGCGGGGATTGGGTCTCCAAAACCCAATGGTGGTTGTGACGCGACTGGCGTAGATGCTACTTCAGAGACGGGGTGTGAAGATTCACCCATCTCTGTTTCTTCGTGGACCGGTAAGTACCGGCTGCCACTCGAAAGTGGAGGGGTGCTAATTCGCACTCCCCCTCGTGCGGACATCCGCAAGGTAGTTCTCCTTCGCCTCGTAGGCGAGGGTGGCTGAAGCGGAGGTGGTGTTGCTGGCGGAGTGACCGCTACAAGTCGGGAATCCTCGGAAGGATTCTGCTGCTGCTGTGGCTGGTGTAGGGGAGAGTGGTGAGGCAGGTGCAGGGGAGAGTTATGGTAAGACTGGTGAAGAGGAGAGTTATGGTAAGACTGGTGAAGAGGAGAGTGATGGGGCTGGTGCAAATGAGAGTTATGATAACTGGGGGTAAACACCCAGTCGTGCTGCTTGAAGTTCTCCTCAAAGCTATCGGGACCATTGTAAGGTGATCCCATAAACGGTGACCCATCAGAAATCTCGATGGGGTGGTTCGGTGTTCCGGAGGGTGGCATAACAGGATCAGTATCCTCATCGATGTCCATCGGATTGCCACCAGAAAAGTGGTCTTCTGGTCCAAGTGGGTTAAAACCCACTGCTGCTGCTAAGTAGTCATCAGGGTTGAACTGACCCTGGAAGACAGGTGATGGTTGGTTAAAAGGTGAATTGTGTCCTATTAAGGGAATGTAGGACTGTTGTGAGTTGTGGGGCTCATTCTCCGAATGAGGCCCAAAGGAGTGTGGGATTGAAGGAGAGGTACTCAGTGAGACTGAGCGCCTAGCAGGTTTGGTAAAAGACCTCCAAAGGTCTTGAGCATCAGTGTTGTGAGGATCCGAAGGTGTTCGCCGGTGTGACGGCCCAGCCTCGTGGTCATTTGGAGCTACATGTGCTCCTTGTCCTCGGCCTCTACCTCTCATACGTGGCGGCATTCTGGTGATCCTGTCAAAAACAACAAGTGATACAACAAAAATATATGTAAGACAAAGTTAGAAAATAAAACAAAAATTTGGAAATTTCCTAAGTTCTTTGTCTAGACTCGAGAATCGAGGATTGTGCAATTGTGTAACTTAGATTAAACACAAAAGACTAGTGTTTAATTCACTCAGAGTTGGCTCTGATACCAACCTGTCACACCCCTATTTTCCACGTGTCACCGGTGGGCCCGGTGGGGAGTATCGTGACGTAGTTGGTATCATCATAGACAAACAACACAATATTTAAATGCACATCGGAAGCAAAGATAGATTCATTTCAACCTTAATAAAGTGTAATATTAAATATCACTGATAGTCGAAACGGATCCACAGGCGGATCAAAACAAAAAGGCTAGGGTAAATTACACTTTTCGTCCTTTATGTTTGTAGCAGATTGCAGTGGATAACCTTTAACTTCAATAATTACAGTCACGGTCCATTATTTGGAAAACTCATTACACTCTACGTCCTTTGACTCTAACCAAGTTAAAATTTTCAGTTAAATATGGCATGTGCATTGCACATAAGGTTACTTTAGTCATTTTAGAAGTGTCTTTTACAATATATATATATATATATATATATAAATCCCTTTCTCTCCCTCTGCCACAAGTGTCTGAAAACCCATATCCTGTTTCTTCCTCCTTCTCCACTTACCCACCACTCATCACCACCACCACCAGCCACCACACCACTACCCACCCTCACCCATTACCGTTGCAACCACTACACACCACCACCACCATTACCGTCCCCCTAATCTGAACCCTAGCTTGGTTCCCCTGAAACCACCATGTGTCGCCATCATCAGCCGAGCACCACAACCCCATTTTCAGTTGAACATCATTCACCATTTAATCTATTAAATACAGTAGATCACAACAATATTCAGCTTCAAGGGCACAACTTTCGCAATTGACTAGAAATCCATAAATTTGTTCTTTGATTTCAGAGATATGGATTTGGGACCAAAACCCCAAATTCACCATTTTCTCAAGCTATGGCATTGGTGAATTTAACACACTAATAGTTTAATTTATGTATTGTATAATGATATTTAACAGGTAATGTCCTTATTAAACTAACATTCTCACCCGATCATCAAAATGTTTAACTGGTGTTTGAAGAGATGACATTACTCACCAAAATGGGTCTTCATAGATTCTTCCTTCAATGTAGTTGAAGAGATTGGGGAATACCATCTTTATAACACCCGTCAAGATACAAGCCCTGGACAAATGATTCAACATCAATATTGTATGCCTACTTTGCAAGATTGAAGTGGGTGAGACCATTTTGAGTTATTAGCAGAAACAACTACCAGGCTACAACCCAGCCCCACATCAACGTTCCTGTAGATCTCCATATTTAACAGAAAAAATATCTATTCTCTAGAATAGTTTTGGCTTTAGCAAAGAAAATAATGAAAGAAAAAGATTTCATAAATTTGAACCAAACGAATGATCTGTTCAAAACAAATCCAAAACTTGGTTGACCAGTCAAAACTGTCATCATCAACACCCACATACACATTAAAAGACTGAGCGATCCTTCCACGTGGGGGTGGTGGTGCTCGGCTGGTGATGGCGACACGTGGTGGTTTCCGGCGACCCAAGCTAGGGTTCAGATTAGGGAGGACGGTAATGGTGGTGGTGGTGGCGGTGGTATGTAGTGGTTGTGACGGTAACGTGCGAGGGTGGGTAGTGGTGTGGTGGCCGGTGGTGATGGTGGTGTAGGTGGTAGGTGGTGGGTAAGTGGAGAAGAAGTAAGAAATATCAGACTTTGTGGAGAGAAAAGGGGTTTATATATTTATTTTTTATTATTTTGTTAAAGATACTTATAAAATGACTAAAGTATCCTTATGTGCAATGCATATGGTATATTTAACTGAAAATTTTATAACCTAGTTAGGACTAAAGGACGTAGAGTGTAATAAGTTTCCAAATAAAGGACTGGGACTGTAATTATTGAAGTTAAAGGTCATCTATTGCAATCCGCTACAAACATAAAGGACGAAAAGTGTAATTTATCCAAACAAAAATAAGATATTGTTCAACAGTTTATTGTCGTCCAAGCTTGCGAGACTTATTGTGGACGCTCTAGAAGACAGCCAGCCTATTATGTGTAGTACCTGCACTTAACCTTTTGGGAAAATACGTCAGTTTACACTGGTAAATACAATTTAACTGACTCATTTTGAAAATGGTTGAAAATTGATTTGAATGCACATGGCACAAAACATTTTATAACTTGGGATAATTATTTAATATAATAATCTTGTGAACGAATTACTTGTTACTTGTGCGTTCAGTAGCCCGGATCTTGTCCGGGTTAAAGATCAATAGACCCTCCACATTAGAGTTATACACTGACGGGTGTACGCCTACACCCCGTGCTCAGGTCGTGGCCATCTCGTAAGATGATGCCGAGGATATCCGGGACATGGTCATTAACCCCCCAAAGGCTTTAAGTGAACAAGACTGTTTAAACGAGCCTATCGAATTATTCAATTAACCATTCAAAGATGTAAGATTTGATGCTCGATCAAGCGGTATTCTATGTACCGTAACCCAAGTCTGTATAGGGAAAATAAGTTAAAAGTATTTACCTGAGTATAGTATAATTCTCAACAAGCAAAATGCAAGTAGCTTTTACCGGTGCTCCTAATCTGGAACGAAGGTTTATAATAACCTATTAGATTTCTAACGGGTCTTTATTTAAGCTTAAGCTTAGACCGGCTAGTTTAAAGGACGATACGGTTTAAACGCACGATTAAGCGAAGACCGGATAGAATGTGATTTAGACCCTACAAGTTTGAATACTTGTATAATATGGGTATACTAAATACATTCTGGGTTTTGAGACAAAAATGATAATGTTTGACCCGTCTCGGACAATTTATGCAAACTAGTTACATAAACCGAACCGAACGCGAAAAGAGCGTTACGGGTAACCGTAAGAGTCATATGCAAGTTCCCTGAGATAATATGCACTAAATATGTCATAATATCAGTAAGTTATTTTCTATTATGCCCAAAACGGATTTAAACACAAATTAGGCCTCATAAGGGCATTTTGGTCATTTAAAAGATTATAAAAGAGTTTATTTGTAAATCTGAGTTACGGGTCTAATTTATACAGTAAGTATACTTAATTTAACATGTTATAACAGTAGGGTATGGCCCATATGTGAAACTTATCATTTAAAATCAAACTATGCACCTGAGGGGTATTTTGGTAATTTTACAAGGGCTAAAAATGCCAAAATTGGAAACCTGAGTTTATAAACTTGTATTTACTGTTATTTTATAAAAATATGCTAAGAACATCAGTAGGTATCAACCTTATATGTTTAATATGGTTATAGTACATACTATGCGTTAAAAACGCTTAAAAAAGCGATTTAGAGCCGTTTCCGGTTTTTTTTTAAAAGAAAGCTGATATTTTTATACTTCCAGAATGCTCAAAATATTTTATTTAACAAATAAAATCAGTAGAAAAAGGTTTGGAGTCAAAAGGATTTGTAAAACTCATTTTATGGCTTAAAAGGGCAAAATCGGTATTTACCGAATTAAACTTAGAGACCTATGATATGATCAGCCAAAAATTAAATAAAAATCTTTAAAAATCCCAAAATATTATATAACATCAGTGGGTAAAAAGTTTGATATCAAAAGGTTGGTTTAAATGGGTTATATGTTAATTACGCCGTTTAAGTAACATAAAGCTTTCAAATTACGATATTGGGCATAACTCTTAATCTAGACCTCAAACTGATATCAAATTTTTGGTGCAAGTTTATAAATCAGTAACAAATGTTTCTACTCTTTCACTTTTTCAAAAATCACGTTTTATAGTAAAAAGGGCATAATAGTCAACTTTAAGCATAAATCGGAAACATGCATATGAAGCGGATAAGTATTGAACCAAGTAGTAAAATCTCAGAGAGTTAAAATTATATGAAAATTGGTCAAAAATATGCTCTAATGCAGATCTCAAACATGCATGAACGGATCAGAACTGAAAGTCAAAGAAAAAGTCAATCTATGCGACTTTCGGTTCCGATTCGGGTTAAAACTGAAAATTGTCGAGTTGATCATGATGAAACATGTTCTTACATTAATTACAAAGTTATTTTGATGATCAAACAGGTTGCATGCAGCCTACATTGCTAATTATACTTAATTTTGCAAAAACACATTCTGTTGACTTTTTAAGAAAAGCTTTGACTCGACAATTAACATACTTAGAGTGGGAATCTGAAAATACCCTTTTGAGGGTTTGTTACCCACATAAATACCAACTTGTAGGTACTTTCAATTTGAGAA
Organism: Helianthus tuberosus; assembly: GCA_030545235.1. Classification (NCBI taxonomy): domain Eukaryota; kingdom Viridiplantae; phylum Streptophyta; class Magnoliopsida; order Asterales; family Asteraceae; genus Helianthus; species Helianthus tuberosus. The sequence goes on from CM060390.1 coordinate 148,807,320, forward strand.
ATGACTGAGCCATTTTCGTTTAATCACGAAGTCAAACTTAATTTACGATGGATTGACTTTCGGTTAATATACTAAGCTAGAACGGATTTGAGAAGGTTATGAATACTTACAAGAGTCCTAACAAAGCTTAGAGATCACTAGGAAGCTGCCTTGTCATCCAGAAAGCTCCAGAAAGGTTCTTGTGAATTTTTGAAAATGTAAGTGTTCAAAGTAGTGAGCTTCAAGACCTTTTTATGCAGATTTTGATCTGATTAGAGGGTGCCATAGAGGTCTAGGAGTGTTGTGGGATGAAGACAAGTGCCCCTAGTTGCATGAAAATCGATTGGTGAGCTCCTGGAGTCGACAACAGCTGGTTACAACTCGAAAAACCGACATAACTGGCAGCTGGTCGCTGCATCTGTCGCTGGCAGCTGGTAGGCGGGCCGCGACAGGTCCCTCGCGGGCCGCGTACAAGGGGTTTACCAGCTTAACAAGTTTCAGCAAATTACAATTCAGTCCCTGATCTTTGTAACGTGTTTTTGGCGATTTATCTTGCACATTAGACCCTAGAATCTTATTTTCAAGGGCCTTGGGACTTTTACAAACATGGTAAAGTCCTTGGTTAACTATGTGCTTACCCGAAAAGTCACGAATTCAACGTTAACGTAATTAACCCTTCGTGTACGGTTTTGATCATAACTTTCTCATACGATCACGAAATTTCATGAAATTTTGACCACATATTCTAGTGAGTATATTTTACCATTACAAAGCTTCGGGTTTGCCAAAAGATCACTCAGAGGTATACTTTCAACATGTTGACACTTTTAGCCCCTGTAGTTTGTAATTCCTCACTTTCTTTCACTTTCCGCTTCGTATGATCCATGATTTATCCGTTTAAGATTATAAACACCATGTAGGGTTATTGTAGAGCCTATTTATCAATTGTTGACACTTTGGGCCCTTATATTCACATAGTTTCACTGTTTGTCAACTTTAGTCCCTCTAAAGTGTGTTTTCACATATTCAAAGTCCATGACACGTGTCAATACATTATTGGACGTAAATTTTTCGAGGTGTTACACCAACTGATATGACCTAATAAAATAAGTTATTCTACTGATGTATTCGGACCCGAATCTCAGAATTTTAATTAATGTCACACCCCTATTTTCCACGTGTCACCGGTGGGCCCGGTGGGAGTATAGTGACGTAGTTGATATCATCATAGTTAAACAACATAATTTAAATGCACAGCGGAAGCAAAATATAAATACATTACAATCCAATTCAAAAGTAATATCAATTATTACAACGGAATGTAAGTTGGATCCACAGGCGGATCTTAAACAGAAAGATAACATTGTTCAACAGACTTTAGGCATCTAGAACTTGCGAGATTCCCTATTGAAGCCCTGAGCTCTCAGCCAATTACGTATAGTACCTGTAACTTAAACTTTTGGGAAAATACGTCGGTTTTCACTGGTAAATACAACTTAACTGACTCATTTTGAAAATGTTTTAGAAAATTGATTTGAATGCACATGGCACAAAACTTTTATAACTTGGGACAATTATATAAAAATAATCCTGTATACAGATTTACATGTTTGTTATACATTTAGGGCCCGATGTAGAAACCGAGTCAAGATTAACAGACACGCCACAAGTATAGGCCCACAAGAGAGTGAGATACCATTTCCCTTATGCAACTGTCAGCTGTACGCCTACACCCCGTGCATAAGACGTGGCCATTTTATAATACAATGATGCCAAGGATATCTGGGACATGGTCATTAACCCCTAAAGGCCTTTATTTCAAACAAGACAGATTAAAGCGGGTTACCTCAATAATTTAATCACAATACGATTAAATATTCAATACCCGATCAAGCGGTATCTTTATAATACCGTATCCCAAGCCCGTATAGGGAAAATAAGTTAAGATTATTTACCTGAGCTTAAAATGCAATTTATAGTCAGCCGTATATCCTAATCAGCAAGCACAAGTACCTCTACTGGGGCTCTTAATCTGGAACGAAGGTTTTTAATAACCTATTAGATTCCTAACGGGTCTTATGTAAGTTGAAACTTAGACCGGTTAGTTTTAAGGAAAGGTTTACGGTTCAAAACGCAAGATTAAGCGCAGACCGGATTGGAATGTGATTTAGACCCGACAAGTTTGGGGACTTCTATAATATGGGTAAACTTAAACACATTCTGGATTTTGAAGTGAAAATGATAAGGTTTGACCCGTTTCGGTCAATTTATGCAAACTAGTTACATAAACCGTACCGAACGCGAAAATGCGTAACGGGTGACCATAAGAGTCATATACAGGTTTCCTAAGTTAATATGCCTTATATATGTTGTGATATCAGTAAGATACCTTCCGTTATGCCCAAGATGATTTTAAACTCAAACTATGTCTCGCAAGGGCATTTTGGTCCTTTTAAAGTTTATAAAAGAGTTTAAATAGTAATCTGAGTTATAGGTCTGATTAAATCAGTAAATATACTCATTTTAATAAGTTATAACATTAGGGTATCACTTATACGTAAAATTTATTAATTATAATCATACTATGCACCGTAGGGGCATTTTGGTAATTTCACATAAGCCTAAAAAGGCCAAAACTGAAAATCTGAGTTTAAAACTTTTGCTTACTATTAAAATATAAAAATTTACTGAGAAAATCAGTAGGCATCAACCCTTATATCGTTAAACTAGTTTTGATACATACTATGCGTTAAAAACGCTTAAAAAGGCGATTTGGAGCCATTTCCGGGTTTTGTATAGAAAGCTGATATTTTTAATATCCCAGTTTTATTTAACATATTAGATCAGTAGAAAAAGGTTTGGGGTCAAAAGGATTTATAAAACTCATTTTATAGCACAAAAGGGCAAAACCGGCAATTACCGAATCAAGCTTAAAACCCTATGTTATGCTCAGCCTAAAAATAATTAAAAATCTTCAAAAATCCCAAAATATTATTTTATATCAGTGGGTAAAAAGTTTGGTATAAAAAATTGGGTTTAAATAGGTTATATGCTAATTACGCCGTTTAATTAATAAAAAGCTTTTTAATTACGCTATTGAGCATAACTCCTAATCTAGACCTCCAACTGATGTCAAATTTTAGGGACACGTTTATATATCAGTAATAAAGGTTTCTATTCTTTCACATTTTCAAAAATATCATTTCATGGTCAAAAGGGCATAACGGTCAACATTTTGGCATATAACGGAAACACGAATGAACTAGGATTTCTATGGAACCAAGTTGTATAACCTTGGAGGGTTATACTAACTTATAATATGGTCCTAATGGAATCCTAAGGCATATCTAAACTAAGCTAAATCGGGTCAGAACTGAAAGTCAAAGCAAAAGTCAACTTTTGCGACTTTCGGTTCCGAACCGAGTCTATACTTAGAATTGTCGGGTTGAACATGCTTAGACATGTTCAACTAATATTTACCAAGTTATTAATGTGGCAAAACTGATTTTATGACTTTTAATTTAATAGTTATGCATTTTATTTAAAACTAACCCGTTTGACTTTCATTTGACCTGACAATTAAACTAAGTAAACGTGGTAATTAGGAGGCGCCCTTTTGAGGGTTAATTACCTACCTAATTACGGTCACGTAGCCTTGTTCGTTACAAACAATAGCTTAACCGTTTAAAAGTCAAAGCGTTTATCGATAACGCTTGACTTTTCTGTTTAAAACGCTAAAATTTAAACTAGGCACGAAAGGGGACTTACAAAAGGGTCCAAGCAAGGAGGGTTGATCCTAATTTCTCAGGTATGAGGAGCAAAGTCCCCAACTTAGAGAATTCAAGATCAAGTGTGGGTTATGAAGGAAGTAGGGAAGGGTATTTATAGGTTTTTGAGGACCGTTAGGATCGTTCCTCGTAAACCGTGATTGAATCTGAACCCTACACATATTACCCATGTTTTTATAAACAATGGGAAGCCCCTAGTTTCCAAAAAAAACCATTTACAATTGATAGAAACTGTTGGAACAGGCTGTTTACAGCTGTTTAGCAGCAAACAACACTTTCATATATGGCAGAAATGGCCCCTGTGAGCTTTTATGGTCACTTTAGGCACGTTCAAGGCCCGTTAACCTCATTTTAAGGCCCCACTATGATTTTTAAACATAGGGAACATGAAACATGTTCAAAAACATGTCGGATGTCGGTTCCTTTGGCCGTACGGTCACGTAGTGCGTCGAATTACGACGAAACACGGACGAACGCTAAAAACGGTCCAAATTACGCGAAGAGTGGAATTTTATCATGCCACACACTAAAATAAAATATTTTAGTGCTTACATAAATTTTTGGGTGTCCGGGGATATTCAGAATGCGAGATATGCGCAAAAGTGCAAACTTGTGCACTTTTTGACACTTTTAGTCCCTGCATGACATAAAAGTTTATTTTTGCGTACCAAACACCTCTAAACCTATATCTAAGCTATATAAAGGATAAATAGGGTATGTTTAACTTATGAACATATTCCAGAAGGTCCGTTACCATACGATTCGACCTCCTTTTGCAGTTTGACGCAATTAGTCCCTTAATTGCGCAAAGTAGCGCGAAATGCCGTTTAATGATATCTAAGCCTTCCATGGCCCATAATAATCATTCCCAAGCATATATTTAAATATTACTACGCTCCCGTTTGCTTAAATGGTCACCGAATGGCGTAGATTCAAAAGTTGACGCTTTAGGCCCCTCTATTACGCAAACTTGCGCATTTCATCATTTATTAGCATTGAAGCCTCATATAATCCATATTAGGCATCCTTGAAAGTATTATTAAACATTACGATGCTTCGGGTTCTCTAAAAGGTCATTCAGAGGTATAATTAAACATATTGACACTTTTAGTCCCTCTAACTTGCAAAGTTGCGCGTAACTTTACTTATAGGCATAAAAACCTTAGACGACCATTAATTGGATTTCTGAGAGTTATAATTAAATATTATGAAGCTCTCGGTTTGCTAAAAGGTCACTCAGAGGTTAGAATTGACATGTTGACGCTTTTAACCCTTTATTACGCAAACCTTCAATTCATTACGCAAACGGCTACACTTAACCATCAAGTGGCACATTTGTGAATATAAAAATCGTAAGAGGTTATTTAGAAACTTATTTTAGGTATGCTAACACTTCCAGTCCTTTCATAATCAAAGTTTTCGATTTTTCGAAAAATTAGTCCCTAAATTTCAATATTGGACTTCATTAAGGTTCATTACACGTGTCAAGACTTCATTGGACGTGATTTTAAGAGGTGTTACAATTAACCTCTTTTATAATCTTTAAAATGACCAAAATACCCCTACGGGGCTTATTTTGAGTTTAAACTCGTTTTGGGCATAATGGAAGATATCCTACTGATATCACAACATATTTAAGGCATATTAACTTAGGAAACCTGTATATGACTCATATTGTTAACCGTTACGCACTTTTCGCGTTCTGTAGGATCGGTTTTGACACCGTACGATTGCGTAACGAACGTTCGACGTGCGGAATCCGTGAACGTGCGTGACCGAACACACAAGAATGTTCTAATAACCGTGATTCAATTGATTATGATGATGTGTACAAAGCCGTGAATCACGTGAGAGAACTTTCTCTCTCTAAGATTAGATCTCCTAAACCTCCAAATGAGCAAAAGTCTTAATCTCTAACCCTAACTCATCTATTTATAGGCCAAGGCTTTAATGAGAAAACTCATTAATTACAATACTGCCACCTTGCCTTTCTTATCTAGATATTATAATATAAGACTACATTTCTTCAGTTTCAGCTACGGAATTGATTGACGGAGGCGATAGACACATAATGCACTAACAGACTCCCCCTTGGATATTTCCGTAGTCAATCTCGTAGCGTCTTGTCTTTTCTCTTTCACGAACAGAATCCCCGTGGATCTGTCTTCGAGCTTCCGTTGCTCTCCTTCTTCTTAGACTCTTTTTCCTTCAGGCTCCCCCTTTCATCAAGCTTCCGTGCTTTTGGGATCGACACCTGGCTTTCCGTATACAAGCTCCTTTAGGATAGTTTCCTGGCTCTTTAAATCCACACTTCCTCTTTCGTTGAGCTCGTCTTCAGACTCCCCCTTAGACTCGGCTGTCGGGATCGTAGTCTGGCTTTCACATGTTCACAAGTTCAGGATCAATTCCTGGCTCTATTCTGCATATGCTCAGGATTTGAAACCTGGTTAACCTGCAAATCCTCTACCCATAACATAAGTTTCACAAATTTATAACACTTAGATTTAAGAAACTTACTGGTAGAAATCATTCATTCATCAATCTGTATAGTTACATCAAGTTCAAGTGAATGACCTTGATTAACTAAACACACAATCTTTCAAAACATTTGTATATAACATTCAAATTTTTCAACATATTCTCCCAACCCTCTAGTTCATCAAGTTTAGCACTTGGAATTTTGAAAATCAACTCTCCAACATCAGTTGTCGAAAATCTTTTTGTATTTTTCAAAACTTTATGCTAAAACACACTAAATTCTTTTTGGATTTTGAGTTTAAAGAAATGCAGTAAAGAAATATATACAAACAATATTTTTGTGAGTTTGTGTAAGAGGATCATATCAGTTTATGAGACCAATCACTAGCACCGTTAAGCTTTAATCATTTTAAGTTCTAAACGATTCACTTAGATTGTCAGTATACTGGTCCACTTAAATTTTCACACAAAGTTCAACTGCTTCGAGATACGAGTTTAATGTCTTAGATACTTCAACTTAATCGTGTGTCCCACCTCAGAATATACTCCCGTATCCAGATCCCAATATTCAGTCTTACAGGTAAGTATAACACAAATGATATCTGTAAGGGGTTAATAATTTATGAAGAATCATGAGAGCTCAGGTCAGAACTACCGTTCAGCAGAGAGATCATGACTCAACTTTTGGGTGTGTCCCCTTTAGAGGATCTTTTTTTACAACAACATTGCTAAGCAATTTTATTGTCTTATCATTTATGCTGAGGGTGATGCTATGTTTCAAGCATTTGCAGAAAGTATTATTCGAGGACTAGGTCAGAACTTCCATTCAGCAGAAGTCCCGGAATAATACCCCAGATATCACTGAGTATAAAAACCTAGTATATCAGAAAAAGGAATCTTTCAAACAAGATTTTGGGGGTTACCCATATATCCAAGAGATGTTACCCACGATATAAGCAAGTTTGAATTTAGATTTATATCTCGTCACAATCTACTAACTGTGCAAAAACCTACTGGCATATCATCAGTGAGAGCGTTTATCACTTTTTAACTTTCCATATCTTTAGCATGCTGTGATCGTCTACTGATGTAATATCATTTTCTCTTTTATACACCAAAACTCATTTTTGCTTTTTCAATGTTTTTGGCTTTTTCAAATTTTCAATTTTTTTTTTAAATTTTTCTCCCCCTAAAATCAAAATATGTTTCAATTTTGATTTTCAAGGAAAATTTCAAAACAAACTTTGATACTCTACCTGTACAGTTTGTTTAAAAAAAATTGACAACCGATATCGAATTGCTTCAATTCGCCATCCACTTGGCATAAACAATCAGAACTCCCCCTCACAACAAACTATTTTCCCATTATGATTTCAAAACACTTAAGTTTGTTTTAATCAAAATGGTTTTTCCGGAAAATTAGTTTTGTTTGTCTTTTTACAAACTCGGGGTTCTTTCATCACATTGTTCACCTTTAACCATTTGTCGGAAAGATAAATCAAGTACAACTTAATGTCCTTGATTAGTCTTTTGTAATTCGAAATATCACAGTTACCAACCTGTGAATTTCTCAAGAAATATGCCGATTCCTATTCCACACTTACCAACCTGGGAACTCCGGCAAGTCAGGTTTTTCATTTGAAAAGATCTACCCAAGCCTGACCATTCTTGGGTTTGACAATTTTTACCTCAACAGATGACTCTTCTGGTTTTGACGAACCAGAATCATTGCCTGATCGTGGCTCCTCTAACTTTGACAAGTCAGAATCATTGCCAGAATGTAGCTCTTTTGACTTTGACAAGTCAAATTCATCGCCAACATGTTGCTCCTTCGTTTCTGAAGAAACAAATTCATTGCTAACAACTTTCTTTTTCTTCTCTTTTGTCCTCAGATTTGCATCTGATGAATTCGTTTTGCTTGTCTTTTCAGTTGAGGAAAGCAATTCATCAGAACTTTTTCTCGGATTACCAGTTGTATCCGAGGACAAAATTTTCTCCAAGTATTCTCTTGCCTTCTTTCTTTTCTTTCTCAGTCTGTCTTTCTGCCCCTGTGAAAGCTTCACTTTCTTTTCTTGAACTTTCTGTTCTTGAACTTTCTGTTCTTTGGGCTTGACACTGACTGGTTTCTTTGCCATTTTCTGAGATTCAGCCCTCGATCTTCCCTTTGATCTCATTGGGCAATTTCTGGCAATGTGTCCTCTGATTTGACATTCATAGCACCTTCTCGTTTCAAATCTTTGATTTTGGCAGTTAACAGAAATGTGTCCTCTAACACCACAAGCGTAGCACACCCTGTTATCGTACCATTCACCACCATCATACCAAACGCTCAAATCATAGCATTGATTTGCCTTGTGGTACTCATGCCTCCTCTTGTATCCTTGATTTGGCATTTGAGAACTGTGGTCAAACCTGCACCACTGATTACCAACTTTTTGTAAGTTTTTATTTTTAAATTTTTGTGGTTTTTCATAATGATTGGATGACTGATCTGATGAGCTTTTATTTTCTTTTTTAAAAGTTTTCAAATTTTTAACTTTTTGTTTCTGTTCTACACTCTACTTAACAGGTTTTTGCTTTGAACATTCACCTATTTCAGTAGATTGCAAAACAGTGTTTTTAAATTTTTCTTGTAATTCCAAAAATATTTTTCTTTTCTCTTCTTTTTCTTTTTCATCATCAGATTTATCATCACAATCTTCAATTTTGACTTTGTCAAAATTTGTGACATTGTCACTTATTGGAACTGAATTGATCGGTTTTGGACAAACATATGAAGCAGAAGTCACAAAACTTTTCAATTTATTCTCTAAATCTTTGATTTTCTTTCTATCATTTTCAGCTTCTTTTTCAAGTCGAATAATAGTCTGACGATGGGAATTGATTACCTTTTGCTTTTCAATATTGTTCTTGCTAAAAACAGATCTCCCATCTTCAAGAATCTTTATTTGACTTTGAAATTATTTTTCAATTTTTACTTTTTCATTTTCAAAATCTTTTTCTTTTTCTTTAAAATTTTTGTTTTCTAATAACAAACTCTCAACATTCTTCAAAAGTTTGTCATTTTCAGATTTCAGTGATTCACAATTCAAGCGCAACTCCAGAATCTGTTCACTATCAGCTTTCTTCTCGTCTTTCAAAGCTTTGTTTTCCAATGTCAAATTCTCCACATCTTTCAAGAGATTGACAATTTCTGCTTCGGATTTTTCGCATTTTGAGCATACAACTTCACATTTTGAAGTTTCATCATTCTTTGATTCCTCATTCTTTGTCATTCCTTCTTTTTCTGTCTTCTGTGTTCCTTTTCCAATCCTTTTGATTAATTCAAGAAACTCAACCAAACTTATATTTTCTGAGTTTCTTTCTATTTCATTTATTAACTCTTTCTTTTTCTTTTTCTCTTCTTCATCTCCCCACCATTTCTTCTGCCAGTAATCATCTTCAATTTTATACTCTTGGATTATGGTTTCCAAATCAAGAGTTTTATGATCAACAACAATGTTTCCATAGGGGTCAAGATAACACTCTCGGTCTGGATCCCATCTTTTTGCTCTTTTTGCCTCATCAAAAATACCAGATATTCTGATCATTTTGTTTATAGCTAACTGCTTTCTGTAATTATACTTTTGTTCTTCAGTTCTGTTATCTTTGTAAGGAACAGGTTCAGATTTTGCCATAATTTTTTTTCCTTGAATTACCTCGAAATCACCTGCAAACAAACAAACAAGCTATTAGTTCAAACAGACTGAATACGTAACAGTGTTCGTTTGATGAAATCAATCTAAGACTTGTGTCGAAGATTTGCGGATTCAATCCAATGTTGTTCGGGTGAAATCACTAAATGAATGAGCTGATAAAACTGATTGATCTTAAATGTTGTTTTTTATGATTGAGCCGAACACATTTTAAAAGTTATCTTGATGTCACGATGGATTTAATGCACAAAATGGATTCAGCACATGCAAAATTGATTGATCCTCACATGCAAAAGCCGACAAAACCGAACACACAAGAATGTACTAATAACCGTGATTCAATTGATTATGATGATGTGTACAAAGCCGTGAATCACGTGAGAGAACTTTCTCTCGCTAAGATTAGATCTCCTAAACCTCCAAATGAGCAAAAGTCTTAATCTCTAACCCTAACTCATCTATTTATAGGCCAAGGCTTTAATGAGCAAACTCATTAATTACAATACTGCCACCTTGCCTTTCTTATCTAGATATTATAATATAAGACTATATTTCTTCGGTTTCAGCTACGGAATTGATTGACGGAGGCGATAGACACATAATGCACTAACACGTTCGGATCGGCTTATGTAACTAGTTTGCATAATTTAGCCGAAACGGGTCAAACCATATCGTTTTCATCTCAAAATCCAGAATGTGTTTAAGTTACCCGTATTAAACAAGCATACAAGCTTGCCGGGACAAAACCACATTCTAAACCGGTCTTCGCCTTATCGTGCGTTTGAACCGTATCTTTCTTTAAAACTAACCGGTCTAAGTTTAGGCTTAATTAAAGACCCGTTAGTATTCTAATTGGTTAATTATACCGTCATTCCAGACTAGAGCCTTCCGGTAAATTGTACCTACGCTTACTTAAGTGAATACGACTGAGTTATTATAATTCTTGCTATTTAAGACAAGAGCTAGCTCAGGTAAAAACTCTTAACTTATTTTCCCTATTACGGGCTTGGGATACGGTAATATAAATACCGCATGGTCAGGTATGGGATTCAAAGACAAATGAGTCGGGAAATCCAAATAACCTGTTTTAATTCGTATTGCTTGACTGAAACATTGGGGGTTAATGCGACCGTGTCCTGGATATCCTTGACTCATTAAATGCAATGGCCACGACCTAAGCACGGGGTGTAGGCATACACCTGACAGATGCCATATGTTTATTAATTAATTATACCCAATAAGGGATTCCCAATAAGGGAATAGTGGTGTGTCGATTAATCTTGAACCGGCATAGAACCGGGCCCCATATGTAGAGCAAGTTATGTAAAACTGATAACATGAAATATAGTTTGTCCCAAGTATAAAAGATTAAATTTTGCCTTGTGCATTTTAATCAAAGTGTCAAAACACCTTCGTGCCTTGAGCACCTAAACCAATTTTCAGAGACATTTTCAAATGAGTCGGTTGAGTGTATTTACCAGTGAAAACTGACGTATTTTCAAAAGTCTAAGTGACAGGTACAAGTACGTAATAGGCTGGAAGCTGCTCAGGACGTTAATAAGGAATCTTGCAAGTTCTAGGCGTCTAAAGTCTGTTGAACAATATTTATGTTTTAAGATCCGCCTGTGGATCCTTTACTTTCCGTTGTAATACTTGATATTACTTTATATTCGGATTGTAATATATTTATCTTTTGCTTCCGCTGTGCATTTATATATTGTGTTGTTTGACTATGATGATATCAACTACGTCACGATACTCCCCTACCGGGCCCACCGGTGACACGTTGAATCCGGGGTGTGACATTATGTTATACATAACACGTAATAAATCCAACATCATTTTCTATATTTACATTCAGCGTGAGGGGAATAGTTCCCTTTTAGTATTGGCTTATATGGGCGGCTAGCAATAGTGCCCCATTAGTCTAGTCAAATTACGATTTTTTCCCGTTTAAAATTAAAGTTTTACTATTGGTTTTGTTTTTTCCTTCTCCTAGCCAAATTACGATTTTGCACTCAGCTCAGCTGCCTTGCACTTCCCTACTTGTCCTGCCAAATTACGATTTTACCCCGTTTAAATTTACAGTTTTGCTATTGGTTTTGTTTTTTTCTTCTCCTAGCCAAATTTCAAATTTTCCCTCTGCTCAAATTTATAGTTTTGCCATTGTTTTTTCCAGTCAAATTATGATTTTGCCCCAAGTGTAAAATTTGTTTTAGTATTTTTTACAAGACTATGATAGTGTTTTGTTTTGATTAGTTGACTCGATGTAATTTTTATTCGTGCCAAGCGGTAGTTTTTCCATCGTGTTAGTTTTTTCTAGCAAAGTATGGTAGTGTTTTGTTTTAATTGGTTGACTCGATGTAATTTTTTGTGATCGTGTTATGAGTAGCATATACAAGTAACCGAAACACAGACATACATGCTATGAGAGTGAAATATTCGACTTAGTGCCCCGCAACGGGGGCGGGGCAAAAACTAGTCTAACTACTATAATAAAAGAAACCAACTTTTGAACACTTGTCATTCATTGAAGTTATCATCAAATTTATATTTATCTAAATAAATAAATAATAAATTAATATTAAATCTTATCATACTTTAATAAAATATTATCCTCAAATCTAAATTGTTAATTTAATATATTTTTAAAACAAATACCTCTCTTATCTACTTATCTTATATTAAATATATAAATAATAAATTAATATTAAATGTTATCCTAGTTATTTAAAAACATAACTTTTTTTTTATTATTTGGTATACAAAATTATGTTTATTCAACTCCAACTCGAGTAAAACGCGAGGTTTTTAAGGATATAATTTTTTTTTATTATCTGGTAGATTTTTCAACCCGACTATACACGGGTTTTTTTAAAGATACGACGTTTTTAGTATTTAATATACAAAATTACATTTATTTAGGATATATTTTTTTTATTATTTGGTAGATTTTTCAACCCAACTATACACAGGGATTTTAAAGATACGACGTTTTTAGTATTTAATATTCAAAAATAAATTTATTTAATCTGTGTAATACACATGATTTTTAAAGATATAACTCTTTTTTATATCTATTCAACACGTGTAATATACGAGGTTTTTAAGGATGTAATTTTTTATTATTTGGTAGATTTATTCAATCCGATTATACACGTGTTTTTTTAAAGATACGACGTTTTTAGTATTTAGTATACAAAATTACATTTTTTTAATCTGTGTAATACACATGGTTTTTAAAGATATAACTTTTTTATTACTTGATATATAAAATTACATTTATTTAACTCGTACAATATATAAGGTTCATAAAGATATAAGTTTTTATAATTTAATATATAAAATTACATTTATTCAACTCGTGTAATACACGGGGTTCTATCGTAATTTTATACATACACTATCAAAAGCCTAGAAAAGGAAAAAGGGTGAATCACGGACTGACACATGGTGTAAAGTATTGTTCCCAACCTTTTTGTTTTTAACAGCTTTACTTTATATTTAATATTATTTATATAATGATGATATTGCATATTTTCAACTACTATAAAATCAAGTGTCGGTCGTCGACACGGTAATGGTAGTGTGCTTTCATTGGGCTAAATGGGGGGCAGGGATAATAGTGCCAGACAGCTGCCTGACACTCCCCTATTGGCCCAACAAATTTACGATTTTATCCCCCTTTAAAATTACGATTTTCCCATCAGTTAAAAATGATGTTTTCGCCCCCACTTAAAAATAGATTTACGCTTTTGCTCTCAGCTAAATATTTCAATTTTGCCCCCGGTTAAAAATTACGATTTTTACCCGTTTCAATTTACAGTTTTGCCATTAGTTTTTTTCCTTAAAATTACGATTTTGCCATCAGTTCAAAGTTATGTTTTTACCCCCACTTAAAAATAAATTTACGCCTGGCACTCCCCTATTGCCCCACCAAATTTACGATTTTATCCCCCTTTAAAATTACGATTTTGCCATCAGTTAAAAATTATGTTTTCGCCCCCGCTTAAAAATAGATTTACGCTTTTGCTCCCAGCTAAATATTTCAATTTTGCCCCCGGTTAAAAATTACGATTTTTACCCGTTTCAATTTACATTTTTGCCATTTGTTTTTTTCCCCTTAAAATTACGATTTTGCCATCAATTCAAAGTTATGTTTTTCCCCCACTTAAAAATAAATTTACGCTTTTGCTCCCAGTTAATAATTCCAAATTTGCCCTCGGTTCAAAATTACGACTTTGCCCCGTATAAATTTATACTTTTGCCATTAGTTTTTTTTTCTCACAGGCAAGTTACGATTTTACCCCCAACTTAAATTTACATTTTGCCCATCGTTTTTGTTTGTTTCCGTGGTGAAATTACAATTTTACCCCCAGTGTAAAGTTACTGTCATGCCGGCAGCTTCCTTGCACTCCCCCGTTGGTCCATTTAGTTTACAATTTATCCTCGAATTAAAATTATGATTTCGCCCTCAATTAAAAATTACGTTTTTCCCGTCGTTTTAGTTTTTTTTACCAAAACTATAAAGGTTTTTTTTTAATTTGTTTACTCGATTTAATTTTTTTCCATGTCAAGGAGCTGCCTAACACTGGCTCATTAGTCCTGAAAAATTACACTTTTGCCCTGAGCCCGAAATTACGGTCTTATCATCGTTTTTGTTTTTTTTCCCTAGCAAAATTATAGTAGTCTTTTTTTAATTGGTTGAGAATTATCCGGCCATCGCCCAGCAACGCGGCCGAGGCATCTCCTAGTGAAAATACAAATATGATTATTAAGTTTATATAAAAATATTATTATCCTACTCAATTTTAACGTTTTGAATTTCCGTTAATTATGCTTGCAAAATTTGAATTTTTTTAACTAATTGTAAGACCGCCCGTAATGGGGCGTTGTTTGTAAAAAAAATTCAAAAAAAAACGCCGGAACACGCCCGGCAACCACTACACCCCGGCGTTATTTAGCGTGATTCGAGAAAAAAATGGCACCGACGATTTTTAAAACACGCCATTGCATGCTTTCTCAATTCTTGTTTGGCCAATAAGAATGTTCCAAATAATTTTATTTAGTTTATTTTTATTTTTTTAAATAATTGGGTAATCAATTGATGGGGCATTATCCCACTACGCTCATTTGTGAAAAACGTCCATAATGCCCCTTTGCTGACTGGGATGACACGTGTCGCACAATGCCCATGGGTGGGGGCATTATTCATATATACCACTACACATGGTCTAACTGAATTTCTTATATGTTTCAATAAAGTCACTTAAAGTTTTTGAATTTACTTAAGAGTTAATTACATAGTTAGTCCCTATGGTTTGCCCAAAGTAACATACTTAGGTACTAATAGTTTAAAATCACATTCTAGGGTATTAACTTTTCATTTTGTAACGTTTGGAGGTATTAACGTTATTTGTAGGTTTAAAATCACATTCTATTAGTACCTAAGTATGTTATTTTGTGCAAACCACAGAGACTAACTATGTTAATAGCCTAGAAGTTAATACCTCCAAACGTTACAAAATTAATAGTTAATACCTTAGAAGGTGATTTTAAACTATTAGTAACTAAGTATGTTATTTTGTGCAAAACCACAAGGACTAACTATGTAATTAACTCTTTACTTAAATTACATTTAATGTTTCAATAAAGTCACTTTAAGTGAGTTTATTGAAACATATAAAAATTCAGTTACTATTAGTTAAAAAAAGTCAAATTTTGCAAGATTTTTTTTTACAATTCAAAAAAAATCTTGTGTTTTTTTATAAATGTTAAAAAATATAAAAAGCAAGTGAGACAAACGAAACATATATGAATTATGGGTAGTTTTCGATGATTATTATTTTTTCCAATTTACCTTAAGTTAAACAATTATGAAATGTGTCGCAACCCCCGTTCCCTAATAAACCGGGAACGGTCGGCCGCGGCCAGTTTGGGTGGTATCTATATTTTATCCATTTTGACAGTGGAAATTACATCAGGAACGTAGTTAGGAAATTATTTATCAGAGTAAAATACCACGCTTTTAATATATTAAACACATGAGAAAAACCCAAGTTTCAAGTACACACATTTTCATAGAGATAAACCCTCTTTTATTTAATAAAAACATCTATTTATTTTAGGTAACTTTATTGCCACTTTTCCGAGCCTTCAGTGCTGTCCAGCTGGCTTCTATTTGGCTTTCATATTTTGTTACCTGAAACGCGTTTAAAAACATATTGTCAGTGGGAAATACTGGTGAGTGAATCCCAGTTAAATCAAGTTTAAATAAAAACCATTGTATAGTATTGAAGGCGATCTCGCAATTACATTTGTTTCCAAGTCATATCAATTACCACCCATGGTACTATCAATCCGACTTGTGGAAATGTTACTCCTCGCAAGGCAGTAACAAATTTTGTATACAAAACCCCAACATACCGAAAATAATTGTATCCTTACAAATACTCAATAACTGCTTAATATATAATTAATCGTGTGAGGTTTGGTAAAAACAATTTGCAAAAAAGGAGATTACCCACATTGCTGTCTTAGATTTTCTGTAAGGGTTTCCTGGTGACAATCTATAAATTACACAAATGCACACGTGTTAGTATAATAACCCATTTTAACATTAGTAATACCCTCCCCGAGACGGCATTCCAACGACAACGTCGGGAAGAACCACGACAGCCGTTACGGAACCCTAGATCAATCGGACAGAGTATCTAATACGTATCCAGGGTTTATGATACTTACAACGGAGCAGAACCTCGTTATTAGGGGGTATTACACCCGAGAATTATGATTGCTATACAGAATTTAGAGAAAGAAAACGTTTTGGTGCGATTCGGGACTGAAGGCCGATGTCTCCTATTTATAGGTGACTCTTCACCTTCTCTCGATACCCGCGTAAGAGAAAGGAAAGGTCTACTCGGCCCGCGACATAGGGGCGTAGACCTTAGCCTTGACCGGTCATCAAAACTAGCTTCGACACGATCATGACACGTGTCGGCTCAGGGTTTCGCCGCGTTGACGGGCTGTCGCGCCCCGCGAGCGATACAAAAACTTTGTTTTTATTTAATTTTTAATGTTATATCGTATTTTGGGCTCGGTTTTCACATACGGGGTATATTTGAGACATATAGGGTTATTTTAAAATATATTAGGGTGTCAGAAAAATTTCAGGAGGGTTGTTATATCCTCCCCACCTTATTTTAGAGCTCGTCCTCGAGATCTACTGGAACAGGTGTGGATATTTCCTTTGCATTTTTGATTCAAGCTCCCATGTGTATTTTGGTCCTCTTTTGGAGTCCCATTTTACTTTGACCAGAACTAATCTCTTGTGCTTGAGATTCTTAATTTTCCTGTCTTCAATCTGTAGAGGCCTCTCTACAAACTTAAGTTGTTCATTTACCTCTATATATCTTTTAGAGGTACTACCAGTGATTCATCAGCTAAGCATTTCTTGAGATTAGATACATGAAACACATCATGTATTCCTGCCATTTCCTCTGGCAGTTGTAGCTGATAGGCTACAGGTCCTATTTTTCTAATAATCTCAAAAGGTCCAACATACCTGGGACTTAGCTTTCCTCTTTTGATGAATCGTACAATTCCTTTCCAAGGAGAGACTTTTAATAACACTTTGTCTCCTACCTGAAATTCTAACGGCTTGCGTCTGTTATCTGCATAACTCTTTTGTCTATCACGTGCTGCTTTCAGTCGTTCCTTGACTTGAATGATCTTGTCGGTTGTTTCTTGCACTATTTCAGGTCCAGATAGTTGCTTTTCCCCAATTTCTGCCCAACAGACTGGGGTTCGGCACTTTCGTCCATAAAGTGCTTCGAAAGGTGCAACATTGATACTGGTGTGATAACTGTTATTATAAGAAAATTCTATTAAGGGTAAGTGATCGTCCCAATTACCTCCGAAATCAATTACACAAGCTCTAAGCATATCTTCCATTGTCTGAATCGTTTTTTCGCTTTGTCCGTCCTTTTGAGGATGATAAGCTGTGCTTAGATTTAACTTGGTTCACATTGCTTTTTGGAAACTTGCCCAAAAATGAGAGGTAAAACGGCTATCCCTATCAGAAACAATTGATAAAGGAATTCCATGTAATGAAACTATTTCATTTACATAAAGCTTAGCTAATTGTTCCATACTGAAAGTTTCCTTCATTGGTAGGAAATGTGCTGATTTAGTTAGCCTGTCTACAATCACCCAGATTGTATCATTACATTTCCTTGTTTTGGGTAAATTGGTAACAAAATCCATTGTTATAAATTCCCATTTCCATACGGGCATTTCTAACTGTTGTAACAAACCTGAGGGTTTCTGATGTTCAACTTTAACTTGTGAACATGTTAAACATTTAGAAACATAAGCTGCTATATACTTTTTCATTCCTATCCACCAAAAATTCTTTCTTAAGTCCTGATATATCTTATCACTTCCAAGATGCATCATATACTTAGACTTATGAGCTTCTTCTAATATACGGTGGCGTAGATTTCCTAATTTAGGTATCCACATTCTTTTCTTATGGAATCTCGAAATTCCATCCGTTCCTTGTTCTAACTCCTTAATCATTCCTTTTTATTTTTCAATATCATTCTTGATTACTGATTCTTGTGCTTTTCTAATTTGTTCATTTAAATCTACTTGTAAATTTAACTTAAGAGAGCGTACCTTTTTTGGTTTTTCATGATACTTTCGACTAAAAGCATCAGCCACTACATTTGCCTTTCCTGCATGATACTGGATATTACAATCATAATCACTAAGAATTTCCATCCAGCGTCTTTGCCTCATATTCAACTCCTTTTGCCCGAAAACATACCTTAAACTCTTATGATCAGTAAAAATGGTAAACTTACTACCATAAAGGTAATGTATCCAAATTTTAAGGGAAAAAAATATAGCTCCTAATTCCAAGTCATGGGTTGAAGAGTTCTCTTCATGATTCTTAAGTTGTCTAGATGTGTAAGCTATAACCTTTTGGCGTTGCATTAACACACATTCATAACCTAACTTAGAAGCGTCACAATAGACTACAAAGTCTTCAGTTCCGTCTGGTAACGCTAGTATGGGTGCCTGGGTTAATCTTTGCTTAAGAATTCTAAATGCTTCTTCTTGTTTTGGTCCCCATTCAAACTGAATGGATTTACAGGTTAGCTTAGTTAAGAGAATGGCTATTCTAGAAAAATCTCGAATAAATCTTCTATAATAACCGGCCAATCCTAAGAAACTTCTAACCTCGGTTGGTGACTCAGGGGTTTTTCATTTGGTAATCGCCTCGATCTTGGTGGGGTCTACATGAATTCCTTCCTGATTGACTAAGTGTCCAAGAAACTGTACCTGTTCTAACCAGAATTCACACTTCGAAAACTTAGCATAATTTAACAACCCTCCTGAATATTTTTCGACGCCCTAATATATTTTAAGATACCCCTATATGTTTCTAAATATACCCCGTATGTGAAAACCGAGCCCAAAATATGAAATACCAATTAAAAATAAATTAAAAATAAGAAAAATGGGGTTCTCGCGGGGCGCGTAAGCCACCCCTTGAGCTTACGCGGGCCGCGACAGCTATAGGATCAGATCGCACCCGGTGTTGACACGTGTCAAACGCGTGCTGAACCTATATGTATGACCCGGATCACCTACGCCTAGACCCCCCTATTACGCGGGCCGCCTAGGCCTTAGCCTTACCTTACGCGGGCCGCGAGAGACTTGGATTACAGCCCTATATAAGAAGGCATCGGGCCTTCAGTCGAAACTCGCTCAAATCTTTTCTTTCTCAACGAATTTCTACGTAGTATAAGTAATTTCCGGGCATTATACCCCCGTAATTAACGAAGTTCTGCCCCGATGTAAGTATTATAACCCCGGTTACGTATTAGATACGCTGCCCGATTGATCCAGGGTTCCGTAACGGCTATCGAGGTTCTGCCCGACGTAGTCGTTGGAATGCAGTCTCAGGGAGGGTATTACTAATGTAAATAATGGGTTATTATACTAACATATGTGCATTGCGTAAATTATAGATTATTACCAGGAAACCTTAAAAGAAACCTAAGTCAGCAATGTGAGTAATCTCCTTTTTGTAAATTGTTTTTACAAAACCTTAAATGTTTTACAATGCTATTAAGCAGTGATTGAGTCTTTGTAGTTCTTCAATTACTGCCGGTATGTTGGGTTTTGTATACAAAATGTGGAACACGTTACCATTGGACAACGAGTTAGCCAATGTGTAATATGACCCACTAGTCAGGATTGACAATACTGAATGAGTAATTGTGTAGAAATAAACAATGTGATTGCTCTCAATATTGTTAAGAATAAAATGTTTCTTGATTAAACTGGGATTCACTCACCAGTATTTCCCACTGACAAATATTTTTAAAACGCTTTTCAGGTAACAAAATGTAAAAGCCAATTAGAAGAAAGCCAGCTGGAGATCACTGACGGCTTGGAAAAATGTGGCTATAAAAGTTACCTAAAAGACGATGTTTTAAATTCAATAAAATAGGGTTTATCCCTATAAACATGTTGTAATAAGAAACTTGGGTTTTACCCATGTGTTTATTAAATATGGTGGTTTTACTCTGATAAACATTTCCTAACTACGTGTCACACCCCAACCGATGGCGGAAACATCGGGGCATGGCACTGAGCGAAACAGATTGTCCAGAAGTTTCCATAACAACTATAATTACCAATTATTTAAAGCAACACGTCCCATACCATGTCATAAAAGATAATACAATTATTACAGAAAAGATCTAGTCAAATTATTCTGTTCCGACAATTCAGATTTTTATTACAGACAATTGTTTTTTGTTGACCTAGGTCTTTCCTAGCCTCGATTTCACAGCAAAGTAAGCAAATAAGAATCCTAAGCACCTGTCACATACGTTAAAGTAAAAGTCAATACACATAGTGTAAAGGTGAGCATACAAGTTTAATAGATATAATAGAGTTCGGAATCGATTACACATAACCAGCACGTACACAGTGTAAAATGAGGCATGTTAGTTATCGACATGAACCTATCGATACCAATGAGTGCGGGTTGACTGCCCAAGGCAGTTCGCGATACACACTCACCACTGTGAGCCATGTAACTAATTGTCCTTAACAACCCCTGAGTGAACAGGTGCTGAGTCCAAACTATAGTACTATCGTTGCTAAGGCAGGTAGACAACATTCCATGTGTAAACATAACAAACAAGCATTCATTAAGTCACGTATAACATGCGGAAGTTGGTTAGCGATTAAAGTATTGCGTAGTGTGTTTGATGTGATTTAGAATAAGTAACGTATGTAACACCCAAAAGTGCATAAAACAAAAAGGGATCGAGTATACTCACAGCGATTGGTGGATTGAAGGGAGCGCTAGAGAGTAGGGTTAGCCTGATCAGAACGATAGCATAACGATAAGCGACGCCTAAAACGAAACAGTGACAGTGGGTCGAACAGTAGTTCGATCGGATGGTAGTCCGATCGGACAGCCGGTCGTTCGAGTATTAGTCCGCTCGGAAGGTCATCCGATCGGGTGACCTTTCAAGTGGATTGTTTCTTCCTTTGTGAAGGATGTGTTTGTGTATGATGGTTTGACTTTTGAAGTTTTCATTGTAGCATTTTGAAAACATAGAAGTATCACTACCTTTCAAGTCGATCGATCGGTCGGACGTTCGATCGGATGACAACCCGATCGGTTGGGATACTTAAGTGAGAACAGGTTCACAGTAGTTTGTCACTCGATCGGATGGTAGTCCGGTCGGGTGGCAACCTTTGTGCATTGAACATGTTGAAAATTGTTTAAGTGTTGAAGTCAGAACACTACATGGCCGAGTGACAATCCGATCGGGTGGTAATCCGATCGGACAGTACGTTCAATGTTCACAACTTCAAATGTTTGGAATAGATGTTAAGTGTGGGGCCAAGGTGCAGGTCGATCGGGTGACCACCCGATCGGGTGACAATCCGATCGGACAGCAGTCCGATCGGGCGGCACTCCATTCTGGTGTCCCGGTCGTCTTCTTCCTTGGTCATTTTGATAGTTTGTCGATTTATCGAGATGTCTTGACAACATATTAGACAACAGAAACCTCATCACGACATCAGTAGCCTGATCGGACAAGAATCACCCAAATCCGGCCGGTTAACTGTTTGGGACGGTGTTTCATGTTTAACCCGAAATCGGTAATCTCATGGATAGAATCCAGATCTTGAACCAACACATCAACAAGAAAGAGTAGAAGGTTAGATCAAGCTCCGATTCTATCGGTTTTGAGGCATTGAGTGTAAAAGATTTGAAAGAAGGTTAGAAACCATCTTTCAATCCTTTTTCACCTTGAATATGTTTAGATCTATGAAAGATCTTTGTTTATTTGTATGGAAATCGTTTGGATCTAAGTTGTTCTTGGTGGATTGAAGCCAAAACATGAAGTTCCTAAGAACACCATGATGACATCATCCTAGAACACCTCAAATCTAGTGATTTCAAGGTTAAAAGTTAAGATTTAAAAGATAGAAAGGTGTAGAATCAAGTGTAGATCAAAGAAGTACAAGATTTAGATTGAAATCTTACCGGAATCCCGAGAAATCAAAGAAAAGTAAGGTTGGAGCGCTGGTCGGACAGAGAGTCCCAAAGGTAGTAAGTTTGATGGTGACAGGGGGTATTTATAGGGTTTCCCACAGTGGGAAGTGCTGGTCGATCGGGTGGCAGCCTGGTCGACTGGCTGATCGATCGGGCGGAAGCTCGATCGATCGGCTGGTCGATCAGTCACTTGGTTTGAGTGTTCGGTGCGATGAGTTTTGCCGTTTCGACTACGATTGCGGGTGTTGCGATACGATGGAGTTTCCTATTCAAATTACTTTTAATCCCAACTACTATATCAACATACAATCATCCTTATTTCGTATTCGGTTAGCGTTTGCGATTCGATTGCGATTGAGTTTCGATTGATCACCACCACATAACATAAATAAACATGCACAAGTAACACATACGTTGCACACACACATAAAACAATATCCAGAACGCGTAATTCGAGTTGCGAGTGCGATTGCGATAGCGATAAGCGATAAAACATGTGATAAATATCGAATAAACCTCGATTATTAATAAGTACTCCACATAATACAACTAACGTAAGACATAAAATAGACTAACTACAAGTCAAAGAAGTCAAAACAGGAATTGAGCAAGGAGTGACAGATCGCAATTAGCAATCTTGTCTCCCTTTGACTTCAATCTTGACTTTGACTTTCGAAACACGGGGTGTTACAGCCTCCCCTAGTTGAGGGAATTTCGTCCCGAAATTAGGCCGAAGCCGTAACAAATAACTGCGGGTACTTCGCTTTCATGTCGCTTTCGAGTTCCCAAGTGAACTCTGCGCCTCGTTTGCCTTCCCATCGGACTTACACAATAGGAATGCGCGAGCGTCTGAGCTGCTTGGTTTGGTGATCCATGATTTCGACAGGCTTCTCCACGAAGTGTATTGTTTCGTTTATTTGAAGGTCATCAAGAGGCATAATTAAATCATGCTCAGCTAGGCACTTCCGGAGGTTCGAAACATGGAAAGTCGGGTGAACGTTACTAAGTTCCTCTAGTAGTTCGAGTCTGTAGGCGACTTTTCCGATCCTTTCCAGAATCTTAAAAGGTTCAACATATCGAGGCGCTAGTTTCCCTTTCTTGCCGAATCTGACCACACCATTCCAAGGTGATACCTTTAGGAGTACGTAGTCGCCAACGTCAAATTCAAGGGGCTTGCGTCGTCTATCGGCGTAACTTTTCTGTCGACTCTGAGCTTTCAGCAGATTGTCTCTAATTTGAAGGACTTTGTCAGTCGTTTCTTGTAGTAGCTTAGGACCGGTTAATTGCGAGTGCCCGATATCATGCCATACAATAGGCGATAGACATTTTCTTCCACATAAAGCCTCCAATGGTGCCATTTGAATGCTGGAATGATAACTGTTATTATAGGAGAATTCGACTAACGGCAGGTAAGCATCCCAATTACCACCGAAATCTATGACACACGAGTACGGATCGTTCTCTCAGTCTGACCGTCGGTTTGAGGGTGGAATATGGTACTCAGATTAAGCGTACTACCGAGAGCCGCTTGAAACATTTCCCACAGTCGTGAGGTAAACCTAGCATCAAGGTCAGAGATGATGTCGCGAGGCGTCCCATGTCGACAAATGATCTCATTGGTGTAGATTCGGGCTAATCGTTCTACCTTGTAGTCTTCCCGTATTGGCAAAAAGTGAGTTGATTTGGTCAAACGGTCAACAATGACCCAGATGCTGTCGTGACCTGATGGCGTGCGTGGGAGCTTTGTTATGAAGTCCATAGCTATACTCTCCCACTTCCACATAGGGATCGGGGGTTGTTCAAGTAAGCCAGAGGGTCTTTGGTGTTCAGCCTTGACCTTCGAGCAGGTCAGGCACTTTCCAACGTAGAGAGCGATATCTCTCTTCAGGCCCGGCCACCAGTACTTGTAGCGAAGGTCCTGGTACATTTTGTCGGCATCGGGATGAATAGAATACCGGGATTTGTGAGCTTCGTCCATCAATATCTGTCGTAAATTGGTCCGTTTTGGGATCC
This sequence comes from Helianthus tuberosus, assembly GCA_030545235.1. Taxonomy (NCBI): domain Eukaryota; kingdom Viridiplantae; phylum Streptophyta; class Magnoliopsida; order Asterales; family Asteraceae; genus Helianthus; species Helianthus tuberosus. The sequence goes on from CM060390.1 coordinate 148,831,871, forward strand.
AAATTCGGTCCAGAAACTGGAATATCCCATTCGACTTATTCACAAGCTGGGTTCAATCGTGGAAGATTCTTTCCTTCTTCAAAGTGCGCTCGTTAAAACAAGCATGCTGGACTTCGCGGATGAGGGTTTCGAGATCATATAGGGCTTGGGTATCACGAATGCTCAGCAGATAGCTCCGTCTGCTGAGAGCGTCGGCAACAACATTTGCTTTGCCTGGGTGATAACAAATCTCACAGTCGTAATCGTTGAGAAGTTCTACCCATCGGCGTTGACGCATATTAAGTTCTTTCTGATCAAAGATATGTTGTAGGCTCCTATGATCGGTGAAGATCGTACACTTGGTACTATACAGGTAGTGTCGCCAAATCTTTAACGCAAAAACAACTGCGCCTAGCTCGGGATCATGGGTTGTATAGTTCTTCTCGTGGATTTTGAGCTGACGAGATGCGTATCCAATGACCTTGTCTCGTTGCATGAGGACACAACCAAGACCAAGGTTCGAAGCATCACAATAGACAATGAAGTCGTCGTTTCCGTCGGGTAAAGTGAGAACAGGAGCATTGCAGAGCATGTGCTTGAGGGTTTGGAAAGCAGACTCTTGTTCAGTTCCCCAAACAAAAGGCTTGTCTTTATGCGTGAGAGCGGTAAGCGGCACAACAATTTTTGAGAATCCTTCAATAAATCGTCGATAATAGCCCGCTAATCCGAGAAAAGAATGAACTTTAGACGGGTTTCTAGGTGTAATCCAACTCTTAACAGCTTCAATCTTCGCGGGATCGACGTGAATACCTTGACTATTGACAATGTGACCGAGGAATTGAACCTCCTCCAGCCAAAATTCACACTTGGAGAACTTGGCATAGAGTCGATTCCCTTGGAGTAGCTCGAGAACCAAACGTAGATGTTGCGCGTGTTCGGCTTTCGACTTGGAATAGATCAAGACATCATCGATGAACACGATGACGAAGCGGTCGAGATAAGGTTTACACACGCGATTCATCAGATCCATGAAAATCGCGGGTGCGTTGGTTAAACCAAAAGGCATAACAACGAACTCATAGTGGCCGTATCGAGTGCGAAAAGCGGTTTTGGGTATATCTTCCTCTTGAATGCGTAACTGGTGATAGCCTGAGCGTAGACCGATCTTCGAGAAACACGTAGCACCTTGTAGCTGATCAAACAAATCGTCAATGCGGGGCAGGGGATAGCGATTCTTGATGGTCAACTTATTCAATTCCTGATAGTCGATGCATATCCTGAACGACGCATCCTTCTTTTTGACGAAAAGGACTGGCGCGCCCCATGGAGAGGTGCTCGGGCGAATGAAGCCTTTATCAAGTAATTCCTGGAGTTGACTCGAGAGTTCACGCATTTCGGACGGAGCGAGTCGATAAGGAGCTCTAGCAATAGGGTTTGCTCCAGGAATGAGGTCGATACGGAAGTCGATATCACGACTTGGCGGTAATCCTGGTAGATCATCAGGGAATACCCTTGGAAATTCACACACAACGGGGACTTCGTTTACTCCCGGATTACCTTTCTTTTCCTTCTCCGCTACTACAATATTATCCAAGAAAGCTCTATATTCTGTTGGTGCACTGAATGTCTGTTAACTACGTCTTATCGAGTCTTATGTCTAGATAGGTTAAATGAGTGCATAACAGTATTGGAATTAGGGTTTAATCATGTTTTAATGTGCCTGACCATTTGAAAATGGCCTGACCGTTTGAACATGGTCTGACCGTTTGAAGAAGGTCTGACCATTTGAAGCATGATGACCGTTTGAAGCAGCTGTCCGTTTGAAGCAGATGTGACATCTTCAAACGGTCAGGAGGCTTTGCCTATAAATATGTGTTGTGCATGCTCATTTCAAACGGTCATGTATGTGTGTGTGAGCGAAGGTGCTGCCGGATTTTTGTCAGAATACATTGTAAAAGCTCACAATCAGTAATAGAAAGAAAGCTAAAAGGATACAAGCTGTTTTGACTTCGTTTACGTTGATTCTGCCCTCGTATTTGAAGATGAACTGCCTTAACTGACTTTAGGGTCACCGACAACGATCCAACAACTGGTATCAGAGCTCAGGACAAGGAGTTCATACCAAATTCAGCTTGATTCTACCATATTTTCTAACTTCTAATCACTTTCTCTCATATTTTTCTGATTCGGACATATTTCACGGTTGTAATGGCTTGAAAACTTTCACATTTCAAACGAAACACTATATTAACTAATCCTTGAAAATTTGAGACCAAAATACGGCTTAAAACTGATCGAAATCATCTTGACCGTTTGAAATTGTTCGTAATATGATGACATCATCTGTTTGAACTTAGTTGTGACCGTTTGAAACTGACGTGTCTGTTTGAAACTGACCTGTTCGTTTGAAACTGACCTGTCCATTTGAAAGTGGTCGTTTGAAAGTGATCACAACCGTTTAAAATTGGTATCACGTGTCCGTTTGAAAGTGACATTACGTTTGAATCTGTTCACGACCGTTTGAATCTGTCATTTTACAAAACCAAGAATTTTCTAAGTTTTTGTTAATTGTTTCAGGTACAAGATGGATGATTTCAATCCGTTTTATGACATGTATGCATTTGCTGGAGACGGTGGAAATGATACATCTTCGAGTAATACCAATGACAACACGCAGAATCCAAAGAAAAAGTTATCGGATGTATTGGAAGTTGAAAGTGCTTTCGGAACCTACAATAAACCCCCAAAGTTGATGGCTATAGAAGAATACAGTCGGTGGGCAAAGAAATTTGAAGATTGGTTGAGAGCCTTTGCTTTTCCCAGCTGGAAGAGTCTAAAAAATGGTTATGATGATGGAGGCAAAAGTGGCGAAACCTTAACAACAACTGAAGAAATAGAATCGTTTGTTGCTGAGCAAAAATGTATTGCGTTGCTTTTTCAATCCGTCAGAGAAGATATAATATCTTTAATCGAATACTCTAGTGCTACAGATCTCTGGGATAAGTTGAAAAACAAATGTTTAGGAAGCAAAGAAATTGTGAAAAACAAAAAGTAACTACTTAGAAAAGAGTTTGATTTGTTTGGGTGTTTAAAGAATGAACCAGTTTGTAAAATGATAGAGAGGTTTGGGCATCTGAAACTGGAACTGGCGAGACTTGATATTCTCTATTCTCAAGAAGAGCTAGTCGATAAGCTGTTTGACTCACTACCAGATGAAATGGATTGGCAATACTATGCGTTGATGCTGAAGAATACGATCAAACCTGCAGATCTTACGGTGGATCTGCTGATTGAGAGATTAGAGAGTCAAGAGTTGGAATTAAAGAAGACACACAAAGTCAATCATTTGTCTTATCAGCAGAACTTGGACTTGTATTATCCAAAGAGCATGATGCCAAAGAATACATCTCCCAAGACTGCGTTTTCTGCTGAGAATGTATCCACAACTTCAGTGGGTCTTCATCAAATTCAAACCAGTCTGATGCAAAGAACTTATTTCAATGCAACATCGCTGTAGACTTAAAGAATGCTCAGAACTTCAGCGAGGAGTCGGCAAAGCAACAGATGGTTTTCTTAGCATCTGTGCTAGAATCCTATGAAAGTCTTGTAGCAGGGAAGATAGGCAACACCAACCTGACGAAAGAAGACTATGATCAGATTGATCCTGAGGAGATGGAACTGATTGCCATAAGGTGGTGTATGGCCAGTGCAGTTCGTCGAGCACAGCGTTTCATGGAGATAACAGGGAGGAAGTCAATTGGTGGACCATCTACCAAGTTGGGCTTTGATAAGTCTAAGGTGACGTGCTTCAAATGCAAACAGAAAGGTCACTTTAAGCGTGAATGTCGAAATTCGTATGCTGATGAATCTGAGAACCCGTTCAGAGAAGATTACTACAAGAAAGCGATTTATCTTCAGAACAAATCGGAGCCACCAAGAATGAAGCAGATTGAAGATAACAAAGAAAAATCTAGAGCTCTTGCGGTGATTCACGACGATGAAGGTTTCGACTGGAGCGATTTGTTACCTGAGGAGGATGCGGTTGGATATGCATTCATGGCAAATTCTGAACCTAAACCTTGGAAAGATAACAGAACTGAAGAACAGAAGTATAAACACAGAAAGATGTTGGCCACGAACAAATTGATCAGAATATCTGGTATTTTTTCTGAAGCAAAAAGAGCAAAAAGATGGGATCCAGACAGAGAATGTTATCTTGACCCCTATGGAAATATTGCTATTGATCATACCACTCTTGATATAGAAACCATAATCAAAGAGTATAAAGTTGAAGATGATTATTGGCAGAAGAAATGGTGGGGAAGCGGTGAAGATGAAAAGAAAGAAAAGAAGGAGAAAGAAGAGAAAGAGAAGTAAAAGAAGATTGACACTGGAATCATTGACACGACACAGGAGTTGAATGCTGAAAACATGGGAAAGATGGCTGACAAGGTGCTGGCAGCTAAGGCAATTGAGGTAGATTCTAAATCCGTTTCTGCGTCTAAAAGCCAAGTCAGTTCAAATGCGTCAACGACTGAGTCAGGTAAGAAGGTCAGTGGTAATGTTGGCTGCAAAAATTGCATCAAAGAATGCAAGGTTTGTAGTACAAACACTTATCTCAAAGGTAAGAAGATTGAGGATCTGACTGCTAAAGTCAGAAGTGTTGAGGATCAAATCCTTGATCGTGACAAAATGGTGAAAGCTTCAACTGAACGATTAAAGGAATTAACTAACAAAATTGAAACTGATAAAATTGATCAGGAAAAGGTTAGGAAAGAAAATGAAAGGTTAGTTCTTGAAAATCGTCAGATCACAGAAAAATTTGAAAAGCTTAAAAGCACGATTAAAGATAATGATGATCGAAATGGTAAAACTTACAAAGAAAATTGCCAATTGCAATGTGTTTTGAGAATCAAAGAAGAATTAATAAACACACAATTGGATGAGATTGCTAAATTGAAACTTCAGTTTGAAGAAGCCAAGATTGAGAATGAACGGATCAATTTGAAATTGAACAGTTACAGCTCTGCAAGCTTTGTTTTGCAACACATCATTCCCAAACCCATTGGGAAAGACAAAGCAGGCGAAGATGTATACTGTGATGGAACTGGGGTGGGTTTTCATCAAGTTCCACCACCAGTTCTTGAAAATTATTCGAAAAAGCAATCTGGGTTGGTTAATCTTGAGGAAGAAAATGAAGTGAAACTTCCTGATTCAATTGATGTGACATTTTCTTCATCATCATCTGATGATAGTGTTCAAACTGAGATTGTTAAAGGTATGGCTGAAAGTGTTTTGGATAGTGATTCAGCTGAAGAAGAAAAATGTTTTCTGGACACATACATTTCGAAACAAAAGTCCAAAAACAACTTAGGTGATGAACCGGGTCTTGTGATGTACAAGATGGCTGGATCTGATAAGTTGTATTCGGATTCTGAGTTTCCCATTGAGAATGTTAATGTGAAAAAGGTGAGAAATGTTTTCAAATTGGTTGAAGTTGAGTTGTCAGAAGTGAACAGTTTGAGTCAAACAAAGAGACAAATGAATTTTGAGAAAGATAAAGCTTACTACAAGAAACCTATAGTTCCACTGCGTTTTTATAATAACAATCGAAACAATTGGTTGGGTGGTTATCAGGGTGGTAAGAGTTATCAAAAGAGAAATGTTCAAAACAAGAAGTTTGCTGAGAAGAGAGTGTTTGTGAACAGTTCAAGTTCACTTTCTGATGAGGAAAATGAAATCTTTTCAAAATCAAATGAAGAGTTCTTTGAGAAGAGGGCTTCACAACCTCAGTCTGAAGGCACAAGTCGGGTAGTTGATACTCGTACATGTTTTAGATGCAACAAAGTTGGTCACATTGCAAGAAATTGCACCAACTCCAAGCCTAAGACTGAAGTTGTTGAGAATCGACAGAAGAAGGTTGATTCAAAAGGCAAAGTTCCAATGGTTGTTGAGAAAGTTTTGAAAAATGAGAAAACAAAAGTCAAAATTGAACCTGTTAAGAACTTGGTAACCAAAAATGACAAATTTTATAAACGGGTTGCATCATCTCAACAAACATGGAAGCCAAAAGTTGTTGATAAACCAAAGGTTTCAGAGTCAGAAAAACAATCGTCTTCTACCACACCGGTAAAGATGAATGTTCCTTTGGATTATTATGAAAAGTTGGAAAAACAATCTTCTACTCCACCAGAGAAGAAGAATGTTCAAAAGAAAAATCAAACAACTGGTCAACTTAAGATAGATGAGTTTTTCTTATATAAAAAGGTTGAGGTTGGATCAAATGAAAGTTTGAAAATGAATGATAAAAATTTTCCGCCACTTTACACTGCTAAAACTCACATTAAAGTCAAGTTACCCGAGTCAAAAGAGGCTTGGGTGGCATCAAAATCTCACTAAAGATTTTTTACTTACCGGAGCTTCCTAGTTGGTTATCGTGAAGCATGAATCGGCATCTTTATTTAATTGTTTGTGATATGTGCAGGATCTTCCGAGAGCTATTTCAAGATGGATTATGGATAGTGGAGCGTCCCGACATATGACAGGGAAAACTGCGTTGTTGTATGATGTTAGAAATATCAATGGTGGTTATGTGGGATTTGCAGGACACGAAGGTGGTAGAATTATTGGTGAAGGAACGTTATCCAATGGGATTGTTACGTTTGAAAGAGTTAACTACATTACTGAGCTGGAGAACAATCTGCTGAGTATCTCGCAGATTTGTGACAATATGTATACCACTCACTTCACAGACAAAGAATGTTTGATCTTGAAACCAGGATTTGTTATCCCTGAAGAATGGATTATCATGCGGGCACCTAGAGTGAATGATTTATATGTGTTGGACATGAATGTAGCAACTACAACAACAGGTCAAGCACATTGTTTTGTTTCTAGAGCAACTGAGAAAGAATCGAAGTTGTGGCACCGGAAGATGGGGCATATACATCTTAGAAAAATGAATCACTTGGTGCACAATGATTTAGTTATTGGAGTTAATATCAAAGGTTTTCATCTGGAAGGGGAGTGTATTAGCTGCATCAAAGGCAAGCAGAAGAAAAAGTCACACCCTAAAAAGCAAGTTAATTCAGTTTCCAGACCGTTAGAGAGACTACATATGGATTTGTTTGGCCCAGTAAACGTCAAAAGTATTACAGGGGATCTCTACTATCTTGTGGTTACTGATGATTATTCCAGATTTTCGTGGGTATCATTCTTGAATTCGAAAGATGAAACGTTTGACAGTTTGATGGCGTTGTTCAGAAAGATTGAAAATTTGTACCAAAGGCGTATCAGAAGAATTAGAAGTGATAATGGTACTGAGTTCAAGAACAACAAGATGGAAGAATATTGTGATGAAAGAGGTATATTGCATGAGTTTAGTGCTCCGTACACTCCGCAGCAGAATGGAGTTGCAGAACGTAAAAACAGGACGCTAATCGAAACGGCCAGAACAATGCTTGCTGATTCAAAGCTACCGATAAATTTTTGGGCAGAAGTAGTTTCCGCCGCATGCTATACGCTCAACAGAGTTCTCACTGTCAAGAAATTCAACAAAACATGCTTATAGTTGATCAATAACCGCAAACCGAATCTGAAGTATCTCGAACCGTTCGGGTCACCCTGTACTGTTCTAGAGCCTTTTGGAAAGTTTGGTCCGAAGAGTATTGAAGGGATTTTCATAGGTTATGCAAGTCCATTACGACGAGTCTTCGTTCCAAGTCTGAAGCGGATTATTGAAGCTCCTAATGTTGAGTGTCAGGGGTATACTATGCCGCCTCAGAACCCCGGTGACTCATGGCGTTTTAATTACGACAAATTGTGGGATTCGTTTGACATGGAAGAAGAAAAGGATGAAGAAGAAGATTTCTTTGATGAGTTGGATATTTTAAGAGAGTATGAAGAATCGCAGAAAAGGTTTCCAGCTGAGTATTCAAGAAGACCACAAAGAGCTTCAAATGATGATGAAGCAGGTCCAAGCAATGCTGGTGAACATGATGATATCCAACAAAATAAAGTTGCTCAAGATAATCAGACGGCACAGAATGATAATCAAGAATCTGAGAACATGCCAGCATTTGATCGTGGTGATTCAGATTCTGAAGGGGAGCAAATTCAGATCTCAAGTCAAACAAACCCAGTCAGTGAACAAGGTGCAAATCAGAATGTTACTAATCTGGAAGGCGATGTAGATGTTTCAGGCGAAGTGATGCCACGAACTCTTTCATACCATCCGGGGGAATTGATCATTGGAGAGTTGCAGACAGGCGTTCGCACTCGAAGACAGATTGATAAAGGGCTTACATGTTTTTATACAAAAGTTGCTCCTTTACAAACTGAATTCTCAATGAGTTGTTTTATCTCGCAGGTTGAGCCAAGAACTTACAAAGAGGCGCTTACTGAAGATTCTTGGGTCAATGCAATGAAGGAGGAATTGAGTCAATTCGAGAAATTAGGAGTGTGGAAGTTAGTGGATTTACCTGATGGTCAGAGGAAGATAAACACCAAGTGGGTGTTCAAATGCAAGAGGGACGATAGAGGAGTTGTGATTCGTAACAAAGCTCGACTCGTAGTCCAGTGTTTCTGTCAGCAGGAGGGTATAGATTTCACCGAAGTATATGCTCCAGTTGCTCGACTAGAAGCAATCAGAATCTTTCTAGCATTTACGTCTTGGAAAAACTTCAAAGTATATCAGTTAGATGTTAAATCGGCTTTTCTCTACGGGAAGGTAAAAGAGGAGGTATATGTCGGTCAGCCACCGGGCTTTACTGATCCACATCACAAAGACAAGGTTTACTTGCTAGACAAAGCGCTGTATGGTTTACACCAGGCCCCGAGAGCTTGATATGAGACATTGTCTCAACACCTACTAGCCAACAGCTTTATCCGTGGAAAAGTGGATGCCACTCTCTTCACCAAAGAGGTCGAAGGTCATCTTCTGATTGTTCAGATTTATGTGGATGATATTATATTTGGGTCAACAAATGAGGATCTATGTAAAGATTTTGAACGAGTCATGAAGCAAAAATTCGAAATGTCATCGATGGGTGAGATGAAATTCTTTTTGGGACTGCAGGTTAATCAACTACCCAAAGGAATTTTTATACATCAAACGAAGTACGTTCATGATATCTTGGAGAAATTCGGGATGGCAGGTTCTACTCCAGCAGCCACCCCATTAGCAACGAATCATGGGATAAACCCTGATCTAACCGGAGAGAAGGTAGATGAAACGATGTATCGTTCCATGATCGGTTCGCTGATGTATTTGACAGCTTCAAGACCCGATATCATGTACCCAACCTGCCTCGCAGCAAGATTTCAATCTAACCCAAGAGCATCGCATATGGTGATTGTGAAAAGGATATTACGCTACCTGAAAGGAACTCCATCATTGGGGTTGTGGTATCCAAGAGAAGGCGATTTCACGCTCGAAGGGTATTCCGATTCTGATTTCGGATGCTGCAAAGTTAATGCTAAATCAACAACAGCAGGGTGCCAGTTCTTTGGATCACGATTGGTCACCTGGCAATGCAAAAATCAAACCTCTGTGGCTTTATCCACATGTGAAGCGGAGTATGTATCTGCTAGTAGTTGCTGCTCTCAGATCTTGTGGATCCAGCAACAGATGCGCGACTACGGTTTGCAATTTCTAAACACCCCTATCTTTGTTGATAATGAGGCAGCAATTAACATTACGAAAAATCCTGTTCATCACGCTAAAACCAAACATATTGAGATTCGTCATCACTTCATTCGAGATTGTTTCGAGAAGAAGTTGATACGAATTGAGAAAATCCACACTGACGATCAAAAAGCTGATTTACATACCAAAGCATTTGACAAAACACGTTTTCAGTATTTGCTAAAACTGAACGGTATGAAGCTTTTATCGGTGTTGGAGGAGATTATTGGCGTTGATGAAGGAGACATTGTAGATGATGTTGAGAAGCAATCTGCAATGGTTTGTCGGTTTTTTTACCTGTTTTGGTATTTAGGGGGAGGTATAGGGTAATATTTCAGAAAATACAAAAACAATAAAAATGTCAAAAATACAAAAACATGAGATATTTTCAAAATCCAAAAACAATAGAAAACCAGAAAAAGAGCTTGTGTAGAAAGGGAAAATGATAGTACATCGGCTTGACAGTCACGGTATGCTAAAGAAATGGAATGTTTAAAAGGTTAAACAGTCTCGCTGATGATGGGCCGATAGGTTTTTACTCATTTAGTAGGTTTGTTCGGGATATAAACCTAAATTTTACTTGCTTATTTCGTGGGGAACACTACTTGGATATATAGGTAACCCCTGAAATCTCGTTTGAAAGATTCCTTTTTCTGATATACTAGGTTTTTATACTCAGTGATATCTGGGGTATTATTCCGGTACTTCTGCTGAACGGTAGTTCTGACCTAGTCCCCGAATAATACCTTCCGCAAATGCTTGAAACATAGCATCACCCTCAGCATATATGATAAGACAATAAAATTGCTTAGCAATGCTGTTGTAAAAAAGATCCTCTAAAGGGGACACACCCACAAGTTGAGTCATGATCTCTCTGCTGAACGATGGTTCTGACCTGAGCTCTCATGATTCTTCATAATTTATTAACCTCTTACAGATATCATTTGTGTTATAATTTCCTGTAAGACTGAATATCGGGATCTGGATACGGGAGTATATTCAAGAGGTGGGATACACGTATAAGTTTAAGTCTCTAAAACACTATATTCGTATCCTGGACAGATTGAAATTTGTGTGAGAATTTAAAATGGATCAGTATATCGACAATCTACGCGAATTGTTTAATTCTGAGTATGTAATTAAAGCTTAACGGTACTTGTGACTTGTCGATTAGCTGATATGATTCCCTAACATGCTTAACCAAAAATATGTTTGTATATAGTATACTTTTACTGCATTTTAGTTATGTATTTCATTTTTAGTTTAGAAGCTTTATTAAAAAATCCAAAAAGATTTTTCATTTCTGCTTTATTTTTGACAAACCAAAGTGGAGAGTTGATCTTCGGATTCGAAAGTTAAAAGCAGATGCAGAAGATTTCTGGACTGGAGGATGAGTCGTGAGCTAAATATGATAAGTTGGTGAAAATTGGAAAGCTAAAACAAGTTCATTAACTTGAAACTTGTAAATTTTCAGAAAATCAAATTGAATTAAATGTCAGTGTGAATTATTTCTGATCAACCATGGTCATTAAGTTGGACTTGGTAGATAAATTGAGTAATCAGGGTCATTAACTTGGACCTGAATACTTAAGTGGATTTCTAACACTGAAGGTTGAAAGGTAACTTTTGGATTAAAATTGTTATTGTTATATATCTTATATTTGGGTAGAGATTTTACAGGTTGTAGATTTCATAATCCCCATGGCAACAAATCATCAAAGTTTGAATCAGAATTTCAAGTCCCAGCATTTCAAGAAGGGGAGTCTGTGAAAGGGGGAGTCAGAATTCTGGATCAACAATCAAAAGGGAGATTTAAGAAGGATCTTTTCAATGACAAAATCTGGAGAGAGACAAAGACTAAAGACTTGACGCCGAAGACTTCGTCAACATCCAAGGGGGAGTCTGTTGGTGCACTGAATGTCTGTTAACTACGTCGTATCGAGTCTTATGTCTAGATAGGTTAAATGAGTGCATAACAGTATTGGAATTAGGGTTTAATCATGTTTTAATGTGCCTGACCGTTTGAAAATGGCCTGACCGTTTGAACATGGTCTGACCGTTTGAAGAAGGTCTGACCGTTTGAAGCATGATGACCGTTTGAAGCAGTTGTCCGTTTGAAGCAGATGTGACATCTTCAAACGGTCAGGAGGCTTTGCCTATAAATATGTGTTGTGCATGCTCTTTTCAAACGGTCATGTATGTGTGTGTGAGCGAAGGTGCTGCCAGATTTTTGTCAGAATACATTGTAAAAGCTCACAATCAGTAATAGAAAGAAAGGTAAAAGGATACAAGCTGTTTTGACTTCGTTTACGTTGATTCTGCCCTCGTATTTGAAGATGAACCGCCTTAACTGACTTTAGGGTCACCGACAACGATCCAACATATTCCTCGCGGAGATACTTGCTAGCTTAGACACATGACATGAGTTTAAGACCTTTCGAGGGAGTTTCACCATAAACACATAATACATCACCATTCGCGAGCGAGAAACAAATCATCTTATCGAAGCACACAACTTCAGCATGGTTTTCGCGAAGAAAGTCCATGCCTACTATGATGTCAAAAACTTCCAAGTTGCATCGGAATAAGGTCGATTGGGAAAACGTGATTGTTTAGTTCAAGAGTACAATCAAGAAGAACAGAATTAACGGTGATAGTTCTTCCAGTGGAGACTTCAACATCGAACGTCGAGGGGAGATGAGAGCGCTTACGACTAAGGAGCTTCTCGAATTCGAACGACACAAAACAGTTATTGGCTCCAGTATCAAAGAAACATGAAGCATAAATACCATTCACAAGGAATGTACCATTGACCACGTTGTTTTCAGCCTGGGCTTGGCGCGCATTGATGTTGAAGGTTCTGGCGCGGGCGGCTTGTTGCTGTTGAGGCTGTTGTTGCTGCTGAGGCTGCTGCTGCTGGGGCTCTTGTTTCACAACCCTGTTCGGGCATATGTTCGCAAAGTGGTTGGGATCACCACATGCAAAGCAGACTCTGGCGTTGACCACGGGTGCCTGAGCCTCTTGTTGGCCTTGAGGAGCCGGAAGCAGAGCTTGATGAGCAGTGGCTTGAGCTGGTGCTTGACGGGGACCAGTATGGCAGTTGGCGGTAGTGGCCGTACATGTTGCAGTGTACACAAAATCGGCAAGCAATACCCACCGGGTGATGGTAGGTACCTGTTGGGCAGGCAGGGTGGGGACCAGTGTATGCACGGTTTGCAGGCGGTGCATAGATAACTGGAGCTGGTCGGTGCTGTGATTGCTGCTGGGCCAGTACGGCTTGGAGTGGAGTAGCAGTGGTAGTGACAGCACAGTTCTTGTTGTTGGAGCTGCTGTTGTTGTTCCTCTTCTTGCGGCGAGAGGACTTTGATGTTAGCGATGCGGTGGCGGTGGTGTCGGCAGTTGGTGCGGCGGTAGCTTGGTGCAGGTTCTTCGAAGCTTTATCCCAGTAACCAGCTTTTACTCGCTTGTCGTTGATTCAGCGGCAAGCAAGTAAGTCTCTTCGATCATTGCTGTCTTTGCGGTATGCACAAAATCTGCAACACAGTCTGGCAGCGCTCGAATGTACTTCTTGATTGTCATCTCGGGCGTCTTCACTTGATCGGGACAGATAATGCTGAGCTGCTTGAAGTGAGCAGTCAGGGCAGCGTTGTCACCTTCTTTCTGCTTAATGTGCCAGAACTCATCCTCCAGCTTTTGGCGCTCATGGGGAGGGCAGAACTCCTCGAGCATAACGTTCTTCAACTCGTCCCATGACAGACCATAGGCTGCGTCATTTCCGCGCTTGTTTCTTTCGGCCGTCCACCAGTCTAGAGCGCGGGACTGGAAAACGCCGGTCGCGTTCAGTGTGCGGAGATTATCAGGATATCCGCTCTGTCGTAGGGTGACTTCGATCGAGTCAAACCATTGAAACAAATTCGTATGGCCTTCTTCGCCGGTGAACTCTGTTGGTCCACATGCCTTGAACTATTTGAAGCTGAAAGCAGCTTTGGGAGTCTCGGTCCTGGATTCTTCAGACGATTTGCTCATGTTTTCGTACAGTTCACTGACGACTTGGGGTACAACCTTCTCCATTTGCTTGGTAATCATGGCAGCAAGGCTTTTGTCTGCTTGCTTTCGGCGAGCATCTCGGGTAGCTCGAGATCCAGATGACGACATTGTCGGCAACAGACATCGCCACAGGACTCAACACAATATGATCGAATCTCACCTCACAATCTGTCACACCCCGACCACGTAAAACAACAAACCGTGGCGGAAACGTCGGGGAGTGTTGTAACAAAATTATTGTTTCAAACCATGGATACAAAGAGTTTCATTTTATTAAATATTAAACATTGTCTTAAAGTTAAACAAGCAACTCAAACATAGTCTATCATCGTTATTAAATCACTAAAGCCTCGTCCGGTCCTAAGTGAGCATGCATCCTATTTGCAATCAACATTAAGCAACATCACCTGAAACATATGTAAAAACAAAGTCAGCAAAGAAATGCTGGCGAGTACATAGTTTTTGTGTGAGTGTCAGATTCATGGCTCGTTGAAATATCTCGTACAACTTCGTTAATCGATATTTGAAACGTTGTTTTGTAAAATATTTGTATTGTAAAATGAATAACCAAATCAAGCAGATTGGTTATAATTTATAAACCTCGATGCCATGAATCTTAACCCAAAACATTTGTTTATGTAAACCAAATCATAAATCGTTCTCGTAATAAAACTCGTATGATTTATATAGTTTTGCAAACATCGTTGTGTGACATCGTCTAACTCGTTCTCGTTATAGATCATTGTTCATTTGTTTAAATCGTTCATAATCGTTCAATCGTTCAAAATCGTTCTCGTACAAATCGTTCTCGTTTTAATTGTGAAAACTACTTTTGGTCGTCTCGCTAATAACATTCAAACCTTTGTGACCCGTCCATCGTTCAACTCGTTCTTGCATTAACAAACCTCCAAAGGGTAAGTTAACAATCATCAGATTCAGTCGTTATCTACCTAACCCACAGATAACCATGGCTGCGGTCTAATAACGGGATTTGTCAGATCCTATGGTACCATAACCTAATACTAGTCATCTTGATCAATGCTAATGAATGTCATTCGTTATGTAACTACCACCAACAAGTTCGTTCACATTATCGAAATCGTTATTAGTTTTGTATAAACCATCTTAATCGTTTTTATACGTTAACACAATCCCTCAAATTGTTTATTCGTCCTAAATTAAATAAGAATGATTTAATAATCAAAAACCCACAAAATATATATGTTTCTCCGATACTTGAATTTTCACATAACTTTGAGTTTTCTCGAAAAGTTATTATTTTGGTGTATTTGTATATATATACTCAAGTGTAATACACATAATCTCGTCAAGTATTATCATGTCAACATACACATATTGTAAAACACATAGCACATTGTAACTCATAAAATTTACTTATGAACAACCCATTCTAGTTATGTCGAAAAACACTTATTTTAGCGATTCAGTGACATTTTGGGCGTCGGAAGTCACGTATTACTAACCAAACACCAAGTAAACTTAATATAAGTTAAAATACTTATTTTTATATCAAAAATATCAGTTTGGTTACTGATCTAAAACAATCTTGTAAAAATCCTCCGAAAAGGCGATTTTTGACCGTTTTACCGCATAGTTTTGCATCAAACATTACCCGAACCATCCCAAATTGAAACGACTTGAAATTTTAACACAACCCATGTTATTTACTGAATAAACTAATGGTTATACTCACGATAGTGCAGGTCTTAAGTAAGGCACATAAATCATGCAAATTTCACATATTTTACCACTTTTTAAGCTATATGTACAACATGCAAAGCTATCAAACCTATGTCAAAGTTTCATGCCATTATAATACATCAAATAATATTATTTTTAGTGTTTATAACCTGTTCAAAAACATTTTTGTCATACAACCCTTTTTTACCATTTCTTTGAGCTTTAAATCAACATGTATCTTCATGTACAAGTGCCTAAAGCACACTATCATTTCATCAACATTTCATATGAATTTAGATGCATCAAATATGTGATTTATTCATGTTATTTGCTTATGTAATTTAACATTTATCATATCATAGACAAATCATCCAACACTTGCATTTTAACCATCATTCAAGAACATGTATCAACTTAAACAAGTACTTATCAAGAAATGAAGCTCAAAACTCATACACACATGTATATATGTGTACGGTCACACACACACATATATATATCACCATTTTCATTTGTAACAAGACCCATTTCATTTTAGATTTCAAGTTTGTGAAAATTCCAAGATTCAAGAGAAACTTCAAATCATCAAGAACAACCAAGAATCAAAAGTATGATTTAAACATAAATGTTATACCTTCAAGATTCAAGTAGGTTGTGGGATGAGATTTTAATGATAGGAAGCTTGAATCACTTGAAAACACCTTGGAAACACCTTTGATTCTTCACAACCACTTGAAATATGCTTGGAAAGGGACTTGATTCTCAAGAACAAAATTGAAAAAGATGAAGATGGAGGTGAGAGAGAGGGTGGATGGTTTGGGGAGAGAGAGAGAGAGAGAAGGAGTTTGAGTGTTGTGTGAAGATGTGATCTTGGTGAGATTTTATAAGAGATATTGGAAGATTTACTAGAGATTCTTGTATCTACACTTGTCCCATAAGATCAACAAAATATTTTAGAAATCATGTAAAAATTTGGTGGGGCCATCCAACTATATGACCGTAAATTCATAAGGGGGAAGGGGTCCATGTGTAACTTTGTTGGTAAAAATAGATAAAACAGGTGTTTAACTGGGTACCGGGTATTTTATCTACCGTTTAAATCCCGGTTTATGGCGTTCTAAATTATTTTTATTATTCTGTAAAAATAAGCCCACCAAAATAGTACTGAAATAAATTTCAGTTGCCAAGACTGGCTGCGTTGTCTGCGTTTAGCAGTAGAAGCACTGTGTCGCGCAGAAACACGCGGTACGCGCTTAGACTTGAAAAATAACGTTTTTTAGCGTTTTAATTTATTTTTCAACGCGGACCTGATTAAAAATAAAATTTTAATCATAACAGAATATTTTTGGGATTTAAATATTATCCGGGCGGTCACCAATGTTCGTTTCGCTGTTTTGTCGTAATTAGTTCTAAAGTTCGAATAAACATGTTTTTGCCATACCGAATCCTTCGGAACTTATTTCTAAGTTATGTAAAGGATATTTAGGGTATGTTTAACTTACATCACAGTTCCGGAGTGTACGTCGCATTAAACTGATTGCGTTTATGCACCGGTTTGCGTATAACCTTCCAGAAAGCGATTTAAAGCTTGAAATCGGAATCGAATCAAATTGTAAAATCATCACACAAACTAACACATATAATAACACCAAAGAACATTGTTTTATTGATAATCAACATTGTTTTACATTATAAAATGATTACAGGACACAGTTGTCACAGTCTCCCCTACTTTAGGAAATTTCGTCCCGAAATTTTATTTAGAGGAAACTTGTTAAAACAAATGTGGATACTTCGTCTTCATCTGGTCCTCACGTTCCCAAGTAAACTCGGGGCTACGTTTGGATTCCCAGCAAACTTTGACCAATCGTATCCGTTTGTTCTTCAACTGTTTGAATGTACGGTCCACTATCTCCACAGGTTTCTTGACAAAGTGCATTGTTTCATCGATTTGAATCTCGTCGAGAGGAATGTGAAGATCAGCATCAGCTAAACACTTTCACAAATTGGACACGTGAAAAGTTGGATAAATATTTCCAAGCTCTGGAGGTAGCTATAGTCGATAGGCAACCTTTCCAATTCTTTCAACAATCTTAAATGGTCCAACATATCGTGGTGCAAGTTTTCCTTTCTTTCCAAATCTCACCACTCCTTTCCAAGGTGACACCTTGAGTAGGACACGGTCTCCGACTTGAAATTCTAAGGGCTTGCGTCGCATATCCGCATAACTCTTTTGACGGCTTCTAGCTGTCACCAGATTATCATGAATTTTCTTGATTTTGTCTGTTGTTTCCAGAATGAGCTCAGGTCCAGTATGCTGAGCTTCACCGATCTCATTCCAACATACAGGTGAACGACATTTTCGACCGTAGAGAGCTTCGAATGGTGCCATATTAATGCTAGCATGATAACTGTTGTTGTAAGAGAACTCGATCACTGGAAGATGAGAATCCCAATTACCACCAAAGTCTATCACGCATGCTCTAAGCATATCCTCCAAAGTTTGAATCGTTCTCTCAGATTGTCCATCTGTTTGGGGATGATAAGCAGTGCTTAGATTTAGTTGGGTTCCCAACGCAGTTTGCATGGTCTTCCAAAAATGAGATGAAAATCGAGCATCACGATCAGAAATGATATCCAAAGGAACACCATGTCGAGACACTGTCTCATCAACGTAAATCTTTGCAAGTTTATCAGCAGGTAGATCCTCGCGAATTGGTATAAAATGAGCTGATTTCGTTAATCGATCAATAACAACCCAAATAGCATCGTGACCTTTAGATGTACGCGGTAACTTAGTGATGAGATCCATTGCAATGTTCTCCCACTTCTAAACCGGTATCTCTGGTTGTACAAGCAAACCAGAAGGTCGTTGATGTTCAGCCTTGACTTTGAGACAAGTTAGGCATTTCGATATATACAAGGCAACATCCTTCTTCATACCAGGCCACCAGAACTGAGTACGAAGATCCTTGTACATTTTATCAGCACCAGGATGGATAGAATATCGAGACTTGTGAGATTCGTCCATTATCAAGGTGCGAAGATCATCTTGTTTCGGAATCCACAAACGATCCCTGAAATATAGCAACCCGTCGTCCTTCGTTTCAAGCTTAAGTTCGAGTTGAAGCGGTAGCTCATATTTCAATAAGTCTTTGATCACACAAGATCGTTAAGCTTGAAGGACATGAGATTGAATATCAGATAGGGTTCGAACAGAATGAAGCTTGACTCGTTCCATTCGACTAAGTGCATCGGCTATGACATTCGCCTTACCAGGATGGTAGCGGATCTCGCAATCATAATCGTTTAAGAGTTCAACCCAACGTCGTTGCCTCATGTTCAGCTCCTTCTGATTGAGAATATGCTGGCGACTTTTGTGGTCTGTGAAAACCACACACTTCGTTCCATAGAGGTAGTGTCTCCAGATTTTAAGTGTGAAAACCACAGCTCCTAATTCAAGATCATGAGTCGTGTAGTTCTTCTCGCGAATTTTCAGCTGTCTAGACGCATACGCTATGACTTTATCTCGTTGCATAAGAACGCAACCAAGTCCTAGATTCGACGCGTCACAATAGACAACAAAATCATCATTTCCCTCTGATGGAGGTTGTGAAATCCGAGTGTTAACGTACGTATTTTGTGTGATTTATTGCCGTTTATGTGATTATACATTTGGAATATGTTAACTACGTGTGTTTGTAATTTCACAGGTAAACCACGTAATATGGTGAAGTTAGAGTGGTTAGAGATGAAACAGAACTACCAAGGATGATAATCAAGATATTTTTATACTATTTGGGAGTTGGTTCGGGCCAAGATATATCTTGAAAATGCGAAAAACGGAAGAGATTGAAGTCCATGAGTCATTGGGTGTACAGCAGCATTCAAACGTAGGGTGCGGTTAATTAAAGTAAAATAAGAAAAAGAAACAGAATGTCTGAAGCGTAACTCACGTTCAAAAATGTAGGCTACAGTTATAAAGAGACGGTAGCGCATGTGTTGTTGAAGGGATTAAACAGGGATTCATTTGAAAACTCTAAGGAGGCATCAATTGAATTATGATTGGACCATTCTAAGAAATCATCACTTTGTGGACTTGTTTTGGACAGCAGACTTTGGAATAACAAAACACTAGTGGGCCGCACATGGGGCTTGTGGATTTTATGTCTAGAGGACATTTATTCTTTTGGGCTTACGAGGAGACTTGTGGAATATTTTGATTGGTCCAACATCACACGAACAAGATTGGAGGCGGCTGGTTGGTGAATAAATTTCACTAATCATTATTTATAAAACATCATCAATTAAGTGGTGGACACATCAAGAGAAGAGGGAGCCACGTGAAGGTGCAGACTTGTGGGCTCTCTTGAGGGTTTTTGACTTTTTAAATAACAACAACCATCATCATCTCAAAAGGGAGTGGGCCGAGATACAATCACGTGAATTTGGCGGAGACTTTTTGGGCTTTTACTTTGGGGCCGACAACATCCATTATCATCAACATCATACATCATAAGGATCGATCATCTTCGATGACAGAGGAGAAGGGATGACCGAAGCTATCGAAGATCATTCAACCACTATGAGCGGCTAGTCATTCTATGGTTTCCTCCGGATGGAGGGTTTTTGTAAGTTAAGTGAAACTATGTGTTTGATTTAATCATTTTAATTTGGTGATCTAAGCATTCGATGCTTTTCACCATTGATTTGATTTATTGGTTGTAAACAGTTACAGTTATTTAAACCTTAATTTCTAAGCATTCAGTTCCCGAGAGTTCTAGTAATTGGGATATATTTGACATGGGGTTAGGGTTTGTAATTGCAATTGATAATCATTCGATAACCTCCCGTTATGTATTGACCGGAGTACTTAGTCGTTGGTTATCACAATTAATTAATCAAGTTTAATACCTATGTCTATGTAGGTTACGATTGAACACATAGTGGAAACTAATTGTAAAACCTGAAATCTGGAGGAACCATCTTCTCTCCTATTGATTTAAACCTTAGTTTCGATTCGTTAACTCAGACAATTCTCTTAAACAATTAAACTCTCAATTGATTTTTACTTTTTAGCGTTAGTTAATTAATACTTAGCATAATAACACTTTCCACAATCCTCCTCTGGTTCGATATCCGACTTACTCTAGCTACTAGTTTATTTCGGTTTTTGCATGTCACTAACGACAGACATCAAAATGGCGCCGTTGCCGGGGAGGCGTGCACAAAGTGTTTAGTGTTAAGTTTTTAGTAAAATAGATTAAAAAAAATTCCAAAAATAGTGTTTTTTTCTCATCACATATTCCACTGTTTGCTTTTACCTTGGGTGTACTAGTTTTGTCTGTGCAGATTCATTGCATATCTTATTATGGAAAGTGCTTACTGGTCATGCCGAGGTTGTGGTAGTCCATGCCACACGCGTGACGATTGTCCTGTGTTCCGGAAAATGTGTGAGGACGCACAGAGGGAGTTTTATGAATTAGATGTTTATTATGATGATATTCAACCATATTACTTGTCCTTTGATTTACCTTCACAGGATTCTCAATATTATTATGAAGACCATCAGGTACACTATCAGGATGCCTATCATGCCCAGTATACATTTGATCAGGGTGAGTCTGAATGTGCACCCCAGTCACATAGTTACTATCAATCACCTCAATTTGGAAATCTTATGGAATATATGAGACAAAGAGAGCTAGCATACATTGAAAAGGAATTGGCAAAACCTGACCTGTCAATAGAGGACCAGTTGGAGATGTGGATTACGAAGTATGACCTTTTGATGGCTGAAGTGAAGGATGATGGGCCAAGAATGACTCCAATGGAAAAACGCCAAGCCAGGGATAGATGGGTGTCTCTACAGATGTCTCCTTCTCAAGTAAGGGATGAGGTTGTGGAGGTTAATACCACACCGGTGATTCTCTCAATTGTTGAACAGTCAGATGTGGAGAAAATTATTGAAGGTGTTGAGGTGAAAGAAGACATTCCACAAAATAAGTGTGGGGATGCACGTATAGAGATGAGGAAGGAGGATGAACAACTTGCTCGGGCGGAATCGATGTTATCCAAGATCGATGAATTATTATCAGCACCCAGTCTTTCAAAGCAACAACGAATTGACTATTTGAGCATGAAGTGTGATGTATTATCTATGAAGATACGAGTAGAAGAGTCCATCTCACCATTACCCGATGATATCAAAAACCGTTTTCAAGATGGTGAGGAGGTTGTGGAGACTAATACCACAATGATTTCCTCATTTGATGAAGAACCAAACGTGAAAAAGTTTGTTGTTGTTGAGAGTGAAGTAAAAGAAGAAGTTACAAGTGCTTCGACACATGAAGTTGAATGCTTAGCGCTTCGCACAGGACCACAAACTGAGGTAATCGAAGTATATCTTGATCCTCCTTCAGTATTAGTTACTGCAACCAACAAAGCTAGGGATGATCGCTCAAGGTGTAGGAGTCGAAAGGTGGGTTTGCAAGACATTGGGCAATTTATCAAGCAATGGGCCCACAATAGCATATCATTCTTACAGAGCATGCCGCACATCGTTAAACAAAGCTTGATGTGGCTCGTTAACTATCGAGTCTACATTGGGAACTCGGTAGGAAAGTGTTCGATTCGACCACCATAACGGAAAGCAGGTACGGTCTGGCTGAAGACCTTTAAACTTAGCGCTCTCGGGAGGCAGCCCGAGGATGTAGAGTATTGTGTTTTGTTTTGGTCTCATTTTGGTGTGTTTGTGTTTTGACAGGTTTCTACGTTCCATCTTCACGGATGCAATGAATCAAGTGTGGGGATGTTTGGCAACATCCCCGGTGAGATCTCAATGAATCCATGAGGGGCGTATGTTCCGGTTAGATCGCAGCAGCTGCACCACTACAAACACTCACTTGTTTTCTGATCAGGTGCATGTGTTTATCTATCCTGTCTTTTATTTGTTTGTGTACTTGGTGGTGTGATTTTTTTTGTGTTGGGAGTGGTTTCTTTGTGTTGCGTCGTCTAGTTATTAGCCGTTCATGGTTTACGGGTGGTATCTCTCGAGTCTATATTATAAATTGCACCATACATTGGGGACAATGTATCCCAAGTGTGGGGATGCGGTAACTCGAGAGAGGGTTGGTATGATTATTGATCTTAAATGCTTGGAAGGTTAAAATTGTGCTAAAAATTGAAATTTTTTTTTTTAAATTTTTGTCTCAAGTATGCTTGAACTACATGAAAACTAACATTTTCAATCGCTAAGGGGTTTCTTGCTGATATTAAACTAACTTAGATCCCTAGTCATGGTTGTCCCTTTAAGTTTCATGAGAGTATTTCTGACAAGTTTTAGAAAATAGTTGAGAAGAGATGCCTAACTAGGGGTAACATGCTTTATGAATTACACATGCTACGTGTCGGCAACCCATATTCCTTTCTATTCGGTGAGATAATTGAGCCTACCTAGATTGTTAGTTGAATTGCTATAAATGTTCATTTGTTGAGTGTAGGCCATATGTTGCTTTGTGTTAGAACTTGTGTGGTTTGATACGTGCCGAGACTGTGGTTTAGCGTATACACATAAATGATAAAGGCATTAGGATCCATTCATTGTTCTATATGTTGATTGTTGATTCCACCCACCTTAGTTAACCATGTTGAGCTTTTTACCTTTCGTTTGTTACACCTTGTTGACCGTTTGATTACCAACCATGAGTGGCAATTGTGTGTTGATGTTTGTTGAAAAAAAAAGAATGAAAAGAAAAAAAAGAAAAGAAAGAAAAAACAAAAACAAAAATCATTATTATGTTCGTGTTAAATAAATGGGTTGAAAATAACCCATGTGTTAGTATTATTGTGAATAAGTTGTCATGGTTTGGTTTATTCGTTTGTGTTCGCCATATAAATATAAAACCCAAAAAATATTTCCTACCTTTACCCGTAACCCAAAACCCAAAAGTCCTTTTGATATGTGTTACGTTATTTGATACAGTGGAGGTATGATTGCTATACAAGCTTATGATTGCAAAGTAGCATATTTGGTTTTGAGTGAAATATACACTAGCACATTACACGCTAGTCTTGATTAAGCCGAGAAGAGTGATTATTGTGAGGGGCGTGTGGCATGTGTGTAGTAATATAAGCATGTTAGTTTTAGTTAGGCAAGTCTTAAATTGTTTCAAAGTTATATTATTTACTTGTCAGATTGTCAATCTCGATTGTGTCAGTCTATGGGACGGGTATGACTTGGGACCTTAAATTGTTAATTCGGTAAGGGATTTAATGGTGATTTGTTAATAAGGTGAGTAATGTTTGTAATGGTTGCTTGAGGACAATCAATGTTAAGTGTGTGGATGCATTTCCCTCAGGTAGAGATAAAACATGAGCATCACAGAGCTTTCGTTTCAGCGTTTGGAACGCTTCTTCTTGCTTAGGTCCCCACTCAAAAGGTTTATTCTTCTGAGTCAAAGCAGTGAGTGGAACCGCGATCTTTGAAAAATTAGAAATGAATCGACGATAATAACCAGCAAGACCAAGAAATGATCAAATCTCTGTAGGTGTCGTCGGTGTATTCCAATCCTTAATAGCAGCTATTTTGCAAGGATCCACATGGATACCCTGCTCATTGACAATATGACCCAAAAACTGAACTTCTCTAAGCCAAAATTCACACTTGGAGAATTTAGCAAAAAGTTGTTTCTTCTTTAGGAGTTCCAATGTCAAACGAAGGTGTTGCTCGTGATCGGCTCGAGACATTGAATAAATGAGAATATCGTCGATGAACACAGTGATGAACTTATCTAAATAAGGTTTACAAACCCTATTCATTAAGTCCATAAAGATAGCTGGGGCATTTGTCAAACCAAAAGGCATGACAGTGAACTCGTAATGCCCATATCTTGTACGGAAAGCAGTTTTGGGAATATCTTCTTCGAGAACACGAAGTTGATGATACCCAGATCGCAGATCGATCTTGGAAAAGCACGAAGCACCTTGCAGCTGGTCGAAGAGATCATCAATTCTAGGTAGGGGATATCGATTCTTGATGGTAAGCTTATTAAGCTCACGATAATCGATACACATTCGAAAAGATCCATCTTTCTTTTTCACAAAGAGGACAGGAGCTCCCCAAGGCGAAAAGCTCAGACGGATGAATCCTTTATCGGACAACTCTTGAAGCTGTTTCGATAACTCTTGTATCTCCGATGGTGCAAGACGATAAGGTGCTTTCGCAATCGGGTTGGCATTGGGTACAAGGTCAATATGAAACTCGACTTGACGAGCTGGAGGCAAACCGGGCAGTTCATCGGGAAACACCTCTGGATAATCCCGAATAATCGGAATATCCTGAATACTCTTGCTCTTGCCTTTCTCCTCGGTGACATGTGCCAGGAAAGCAATATATCCTTTTCGCAAATATCTTTGGGCCTTTGTACACGACATAAGCTTCAATCCACCAGATGGCTTCTCGCCACGAACTTCTAGAACATCGCCAGACGGAAGAGGAATACGAACAATCTTATCAAAACAAACCACCTTAGCATGATGTTTGGTTAACCAATCCATCCCCACGATAATATCGAAACTCCCAAGTTGCATCGGCGTGAGGTCAATGGGAAAAAGATGGTTATCGAGGTTTAACTGACAGTCACGAATAACAGAATCGAGAACAAGAGGTTTACCAGTAGCAACTTCTGAATAATCTGATTCTGACCTGAACGACAGACGTTGGCCAGATGCCCAAACCTACCACACGTTGTGCATTGCTTACAAGCTTGTTGTGCAACATGATGACCGTTGCAGCGAGCACAATGAGGTGCGGTACCAGCATATGCTTTCTTCGCAAGAGGTTGAGCTGGGGGATTCTGAGGGTTCTGAGCAGTAACTGCAAAGTTCTGAGCACCCTTTCTTTTTCTCGACTTCTTCGACGACTCACCTTTCTTACCCTTACCCTTTTCCTTGACAGATTCGGTCGACTTCTTCTTGTCACCCTTGCAGGTAAGTTTACCCTTCCTGACTTGCGACTCAGTCAGGGTAGCAGATAACTCGATCGCTTGACGAATAGTAGTAGGATTAACGCCAGTCACAATATCCTGTATAGAATCGGGTAAACCATCGATGTACCTCTCTATCGCTTTCTCCAACGGGGTAACCATAGTAGGACACAAAAGACTGAGTTCCTCAAATCGATCCGTATACGCACGGTGTTCTCCCCCATGTTGTTTGAGATCATCAAACTCTCGTTCCAAAGCTCGAATTTTGTGACGGGGACTGAACTCTCTCATCATGAGAGCTCGAAGCTTTTCCCATGTTTGTGCCAATGCCACTTCGGCACCCCTATCGCGCATCACTCCGTTCCACCTTGTAAGAGCACGCTTCTCGAACACACTTGATGCAAATTCAACCTTACGCCCATTCGGACATTGCACATGTCTGAATGTGCTCTCGATACTTTCGAACCATTGAAGGAGTGCAGTCGCTCCTTGTGACCCAGAAAACTTTAGCGGCTTTGCAGAATTGAAACTCTTGAAATTACATTGTGCATTGTTATTATTGTTGTTGTTGTACAACTCGTGGATTTGGGTCACAATGCCTGGAAGCACAGCAACCATTTGCTGAGAGACAAGGGCTGCGACTTCTTCAGCAGTAAAAGATTGTGCATCACGTCGAGGAGGCATTGTCTAACAAGGAAATATGAGAAACGAGTGAGGTCGACAACTAGGAAAAACAAAAGAGGTATTGAAAATATCGACGAAACATAAGGAAGGCGATCATTTGTTCGTTACTTCGAACAAGCAAACGACACGCAGTGACTAATCAAAGTAATGAGTCAAAATAATGTATCGCGAAGACATGCTCGCCTATAAGTGAACACTCACCCCAAGAGTTCCCAGGTAAGAGTGACTGGTCTGATTATGTGGATTTGTACGAACACTCTAGCCTTAGACAGAAAACTCAGGGTACAGGCATTCACTCTTCCAGTTTGCACGTGTTCACATTATTTAGACCCAAACTTTGACGGGATTTTGAAAACTCAGAAGGCACTAAGCCAAAATGAGTCAAACTGGAAGGGTTCAAAACCTTACAACAGAGGGTTCAAAACCTAGTAATCAATCATCCTAGAACGGATGATTAATTTTCGAAGTATATTCGGATTTTGTTTTTAAAATCTAAACGCAAATCAACTTGCGTTGGGGTCCTAGAAAGTTATAGTCTAGGTTAAAATATTACTAATAACCTAATTCCCTATAACCATTGGCTCTGATAGCAACTTCTTCTGTCACACCCCGACCACGTAAAACAACAAACCATGGCGGAAATGTCGGGGAGTGTTGTAACAGAATTACTGTTTCAAACCATGGATACAAAGAGTTTCGTTTTATTAAATATTAAACATTGTCTTAAAGTTAAACAAGCAACTCAAACATAATCTATCATCGTAATTAAATCACTAAGGCCTCGTCCGGTCCTAAGTGAGCATGCATCCTATTTGCAATCAACATTAAGCAACATCACCTGAAACACATGTAAAAACAAAGTCAGCAAAGAAATGCTGGCGAGTACATAGTTTTTGTGTGAGTGTCAGATTCATGGCTCGTTGAAATATCTCGTACAACTTCGTTAATCGATATTTGAAACCTTGTTTTGTAAAATATTTGTATTGTAAAATGAATAACCAAATCAAGCAGATTGGTTATAATTTATAAACCTCGATGCCATGAATCTTAACCCAAAACATTTGTTTATGTAAACCAAATCATAAATCGTTCTCGTATTAAAACTCGTATGGTTTATATAGTTTCGCAAACATCGTTGTGTGACATCGTCTAACTCGTTCTCGTTATAGATCATCGTTCATTTGTTTAAATCATTCATAATCGTTCAATCGTTCAAAATCATTCTCGTACAAATCGTTCTCGTTTTAATTGTGAAAACTACTTTTAGTCGTCTCGCTAATAACATTCAAACCTTTGTGACTCGTCCATCGTTCAACTCGTTCTTGCATTAACAAACCTCCAAAGGGTAAGTTAACAATCATCAGATTCAGTCGTTATCCACCTAACCCACACATAACCATGGGTGCGGTCTAATAACGGGATTTGTCAGATCCTATGGTACCATAACCTAATACTGGTCCTCTTGATCAATGCTAATGAATGTCATTCGTTATGTAACTACCACCAACAAGTTCGTTCACATTATCGAAATCGTTATTAGTTTTGTATAAACCATCTTAATCGTTTTTGAAACCATCGTTAGAATCTCGAAATCGTTTTGATACATATGAATCACCCCAAAATAATCGAAAACAGCAAAAAGAGGGGATCTATGTACTCACCTTTGGGTGCGTTTTTATACGTTAACACAATCCCTCAAATTGTTTATTCGTCCTAAATTAAATAAGAATGATTTAATAATCAAAAACCCACAAAATACATATGTTTCTCCGATACTTCGAATTTTCACATAACTTTGAGTTTTCTCGAAAAGTTATTATTTTGGTGTATTTGTATATATATACTCAAGCGTAATACACATAATATCGTCAAGTATTATCATGTCAACATACACATATTGTAAAACACATAGCACATTATAACACATAAAATTTACTTATGAACAACCCATTCTAGTTATGTCGAAAAACACTTATTTTAGCGATTCGGTGACATTTTTGGGCGTCGGAAGTCACGTATGACTAACCAAACACTAAGTAAACTTAATATAAGTTAAAATACTTATTTTTATATCAAAAATATCAATTTGGTTACTGATCTAAAACAATCTTGTAAAAATCCTTCGAAAAGGCGATTTTTAACCGTTTTACCGCATAGTTTCCATCAAACATTACCCGAACCATCCCAAATCGAAACGACTTGAAATTTTAACACAAACCATGTTATTTACTGAATAAAATAATGGTTATACTCACGATAGTGCAGGTCTTAAGTAAGGCACATAAATCAAGCAAATTTCACATATTTTACCACCTTTTAAGCTATATGTACAACATGCAAAGCTATCAAACCTATGTCAAAGTGTCATGCCATTATAATACATCAAATAATATTATTTTTAGTGTTTATAACCTGTTAAAAAACATTTTTGTCTTACAACCCTTTTTTACCATTTCTTTGAGCTTTAAATCAATATGTATCTTTATGTACAAGTGCCTAAAGCACACTATCATTTCATCAACATTTCATATGAATTTAGATGCATCAAATATGTGATTTATTCATGTTATTTGCTGATGTAATTTAACATTTATCATATCATAGACAAATCATCCAACACTTTCATTTTAACCATCATCAAGAACATGTATCAACTTAAACAAGTACTTATCAAGAAACGAAGCTCAAAACTCATACACACATGTATATATGTGTACGGTCACACACACACACACACACACACACACACACACATATATATATATATATATATATATATATATATATCACCATCTTCATTTGTAACAAGACCCATTTCATTTTAGATTTCAAGTTTGTGAAAATTCCAAGATTCAAGAGAAACTTCAAATCATCAAGAACAACCAAGAATCAAAAGTATGATTTAAACATAAATGTTATACCTTCAAGATTCAAGTAGGTTGTGGGATGAGATTTTAATGATAGGAAGCTTGAATCACTTGAAAACACATTGGAAACACCTTTGATTCTTCACAACCACTTGAAATATGCTTGGAAAGGGACTTGATTCTCAAGAACAAAATTGAAAAAGATGAAGATGGAGGTGAGAGAGAGGGTGGACGGTTTGGGGAGAGAGAGAGAGAAGGAGTTTGAGTGTTGTGTGAAGATGTGATCTTGGTGAGATTTTATAAGAGATATTGGAAGATTTACTAGAGATTCTTGTATCTACACTTGTCCCATAAGATCAACAAAATATTTTAGAGATCTTGTAAAAATTTGGTGGGGCCATCCAACTATATGACCGTAAATTCATAAGGGGGAGGGGGTCCATGTGTAACTTTGTTGGTAAAAATAGATAAAACAGGTGTTTAACTGGGTACCAAGTATTTTATCTAGCGTTTAAATCCCGGTTTATGGCGTTCTAAATTATTTTTATTATTCTATAAAAATAAGCCCGCCAAAATATTACTGAAATAAATTTCAGTTGCCAAGACTGGCTGCGTTGTCTGCGTTTAGCAGTAGAAGCACTGTGTCGCGCAGAAACACGCGGTACGCGCTTAGACTTGAATAATAACGTTTTTAAGCGTTTTAATTTATTCTTCAACACAGACCTGATTAAAAATAAAATTTTAATCATAACATAATATTTTTGGGATTTAAATATTATCCGGGCGGTCACCAATGTTCGTTTCGCTGTTTTGTCGTAATTAGTTCTAAAGTTCGAATAAACATGTTTTTGCCATACCGAATCCTTCGGAACTTATTTCTAAGTTATGTAAAGGATATTTAGGGTATGTTTAACTTACGTCACAGTTCTGGAGTGTACGTCGCATTAAACTGATTGCGTTTATGCACCAGTTTGCGTATAACCTTCCAGAAAGCGATTTAAAGCTTGAAATCGGAATCGAATCAAATTGTAAAATCATCACACAAACTAACACATATAATAACACCAAAGCACATTGTTTTATTGATAATCAACATTGTTTTACATTATACAATGATTACAGGACACAGTTGTCACAGTCTCTCCTACTTTAGGAAATTTCGACCCGAAATTTTATATAGAGGAAACTTGTGAAAACAAATGTGGATACTTCGTCTTCATCTGGTCCTCACGTTCCCAAGTAAACTCGGGGCCACGTTTGGATTCCCAGCGAACTTTGACCAATCGTATCCGTTTGTTCTTCAACTGTTTGAATGTACGGTCCACTATCTCCACAGGTTTCTCGACAAAGTGCATTGTTTCATCGATTTAAATCTCGTCGAGAGGAATGTGAAGATCAGCATCAGCTAAACACTTTCGCAAATTGGACAAGTGAAAAGTTGGATAAATATTTCCAAGCTCTGGAGGTAGCTATAGTCGATAGGCAACCTTTCCAATTCTTTCAACAATCTTAAATGGTCCAACATATCGTGGTGCAAGTTTTCCTTTGTTTCCAAATCTCACCACTCCTTTCCAAGGTGACACCTTGAGTAGGACACGGTCTCCGACTTGAAATTCTAAGGGCTTGCGTCGCATATCCGCATAACTCTTTTGACGGCTTCTAGCTGTCACCAGATTATCGTGAATTTTCTTGATTTTGTCTGTTGTTTCCAGAATGAGCTCAGGTCCAGTAAGCTGAGCTTCACCGATCTCATTCCAACATACATGTGAACGACATTTTCGACCGTAGAGAGCTTCGAATGGTGCCATATTAATGCTAGCATGATAACTGTTGTTGTAAGAGAACTCGATCAGTGGAAGATGAGAACCCCAATTACCACCAAAGTCTATCAGGCATGCTCTAAGCATATCCTCCAAAGTTTGAATCGTTCTCTCAGATTGTCCATCTGTTTGGGGATGCTAAGCGGTGCTTAGATTTAGTTGGGTTCCCAACGCAGTTTGCATGGTCTTCCAAAAATGAGATGAAAGTCGAGCATCACGATCAGAAATGATATCCAAAGGAACACCATGTCGAGACACTATCTCATCAACGTAAATCTTTGCAAGTTTATCAGCAGGTAGATCCTCGCGAATCGGTATAAAATCAGCTGATTTCGTTAATCGATCAATAACAACCCAAATAGCATCATGACCTTTAGATGTACGCGGTAACTTAGTGATGAGATCCATTGCAATGTTCTCCCACTTCCAAACCGGTATCTCTGGTTGTACAAGCAAACCAGAAGGTCGTTGATGTTCAGCCTTGACTTTGAGACAAGTTAGGCATTTCGATACATACAAGGCAACATCCTTCTTTATACCAGGCCACCAGAACTGAGTACGAAGATCCTTGTACATTTTATCAGCACCAGGATGGATAGAATATCGAGACTTGTGAGATTCGTCCATTACCAAGGTGCGAAGATCGTCTTGTTTCGGAATCCACAAACGATCCCTGAAATATAGCAACCCGTCGTCCTTCATTTCAAGTTTAAGTTCGAGTTGAAGCGGTAGCTCATATTTCAATAAGTCTTTGATCACACAAGATCGTTGAGCTTGAAGGACACGAGATTGAATATCAGATAGGGTTCGAACAGAATGAAGCTTGACTCGTTCCTTTCGACTAAGTGCATCGACTACGACATTCGCCTTACCAGGATAGTAGCGGATCTCGTAATCATAATCGTTTAAGAGTTCAACCCAACGTCGTTGCCTCATGTTCAGCTCCTTCTGATTGAGAATATGCTGGAGACTTTTGTGGTCTGTGAAAACCACATACTTCGTTCCATAGAGGTAGTGTCTCCAGATTTTAAGTGCGAAAACCACAGCTCCTAATTCAAGATCATGAGTCGTGTAGTTCTTCTCGTGAATTTTCAGCTGTCTAGACGCATACGCTATGACTTTACCTCGTTGCATAAGAACGCAACCAAGTCCTAGATTCGACGCGTCACAATAGACAACAAAATCATCATTTCCCTCTGATGGAGGTTGTGAAATCCGAGTGTTAACGTACGTATTTTGTGTGATTTATTGCCGTTTATGTGATTATACATTTGGAATATGTTAACTACGTGTGTTTGTAATTTCACAGGTAAACCACGTAATATGGTGAAGTTAGAGTGGTTAGAGATGAAACGGAACTACCAAGGATGATAATCAAGATATTTTTATACTATTTGGGAGTTGGTTCGGGCCAAGATATATCTTGAAAATGCGAAAAGCGGAAGAGATTGAAGTCCAGGAGTCATTGGGTGTACAGCAGCATTCAAACGTAGGGTGTGGTTAATCAAAGTAAAATAAGAAAAAGAAACAGAATGTATGAAGCGTAACTCACGTTCAAAAACGTAGGCTACGGTTATAAAGAGATGGTAGCGCATGTGTTGTTGAAGGGATTAAACAGGGATTCATTTGAAAACTCTAAGGAGGCATCAATTGAATTATGATTGGACCATTCTAAGAAATCATCACTTTGTGGACTTGTTTTGGACAACAGACTTTGGAATAACAAAACACTAGTGGGCCGCACATGGGGCTTGTGGATTTTATGTCTGGAGGACATTAATTATTTTGGGCTTACGAGGAGACTTGTGTAATATTTTGATTGGGCCAACATCACACGAACAAGATTGGAGGCGGCTGGTTGGTGAATAAATTTCACTAATCATTATTTATAAAACATCATCAATTAAGTGGTGGATACATCAAGAGAAGAGGGAGCCACGTGAAGGTGCAGACTTGTGGGCTCTCTTGAGGGTTTTTGACTTTTTAAATAACAACAACCATCATCATCTCAAAAGGGAGTGGGCCGAGATACAATCACGTGAATTTGGCGGAGACTTTTTGGGCTTTTACTTTGGGGCCGACAACATCCATTATCATCAACATCATACATCATAAGGATCGATCATCTTCGAAGGCAGAGGAGAAGGGATGACCGAAGCTATCGAAGATCATTCAACCACTATGAGCGGCTAGTCATTCTATGGTTTCCTCCCGATGGAGGGTTTTTGTAAGTTAAGTGAAACTATGTGTTTGATTTAATCGTTTTAATTTGGTGATCTAAGCATTCGATGCTTTTCACCATTGATTTGATTTATTGTTTGTAAACAGTTACAGTTATTTAAACCTTAATTTCTAAGCATTCAGTTCCCGAGAGTTCTAGTAATTGGGATATATTTGACATGGGGTTAGGGTTTGTAATTGCAATTGATAATCATTCGATAACCTCCCGTTATGTATTGACCGGAGTACTTAGTCGTTGGTTATCACAATTAATTAATCAAGTTTAATACCTATGTCTATGTAGGTTACGATTGAACACATAGTGGAAACTAATTGTAAAACCTGAAATCTGGAGGAACCATCTTCTCTCCTATTGATTTAAACCTTAGTTTTTATTCGTTAACTCAGACAATTCTCTTAAACAATTAAACTCTCAATTGATTTTTACTTTTTAGCGTTAGTTAATTAATACTTAGCATAATAACACTTTCCACAATCCTCCTCTGGTTCGATATCCGACTTACTCTAGCTACTAGTTTATTTCGGTTTTTGCATATCACTAACGACAGACATCAAAATGGCGCCGTTGCCGGGGAGGCGTGCACAAAGTGTTTAGTGTTAAGTTTTTAGTAAAATAGATTAAAAAAAAAATCCAAAAATAGTGTTTTTTTATCACATATTCCACTGTTTGCTTTTACCTTGGGTGTACTAGTTTTGTCTGTGCAGATTCATTGCATATCTTATTATGGAAAGTGCTTACTGGTCATGCCGAGGTTGTGGTAGTCCATGTCACACGCGTGACGATTGTCCTGTGTTCTGGAAAATGTGTGAGGACGCACAGAGGGAGTTTTATGAATTAGATGTTTATTATGATGATATTCAACCATATTACTCGTCCTTTGATTCACCTTCACAGGATTCTCAATATTATTATGAAGACCATCAGGTACACTATCAGGATGCCTATCATGCCCAGTATACATTTGATCAGGGTGAGTCTGAATGTGCACCCCAGTCACATAGTTACTATCAATCACCTCAATTTGCGTATAACCTTCCAGAAAGCGATTTAAAGCTTGAAATCGGAATCGAATCAAATTGTAAAATCATCACACAAACTAACACATATAATAACACCAAAGCACATTGTTTTATTGATAATCAACATTGTTTTACATTATACAATGATTACAGGACACAGTTGTGACACCCCAAGAAAACCAGTAATCTTCGCAAACATGCTCAGGGGAGCCGCGATACAATTCAGGTATACAACGTCACACCATTAGCTTTCCTCAGTAACCGCATGCTAAATTTCGGGACGAAATTTCTTTCAAGTTGGGGATAATGTGACAACTCGAATTTCCGACATTCTTTATTCGCATTAAATGCACGTTGACTTTGACCAAATAGTTGTGATATGATAAGACCTAGTGTGTTTGCATGGTTATGTGTGATTGTATAACATGTGTACTGTTGTAAAACTTAAACTGTCTAGAACCCGACGAAACACAAGGCTGTTTCGCCATAACCCATTTCGACGAAACAGGCTGTTTCGCCATGAACGCTCCGACGAAACAGAAGTCTATTTCGCCGGCCCAGTAGCCCAGTTAGGCCCAGAACGTATTTTGAGTATTTTACGTAAAAAAACAACATCACTTTACATTTTCTATCAACACAACCGAAACCCTAGAGCTCTCTCACTGTGACGGCGAACTAGAACCCACCGGAAACCCTTGTGCGATCAAACCATCATCTCGGTTAGTAAAACTTATGTGTCTTGATTGACCGTTCATCCGTATACGTGTTTATGTGCCATGTGATTCTGCTTTGATGAATGTATATCTGAAACTGATACATGTTAAAAATTAGGGTTCTTGTTATGATGATGATAATATAGATTTCAATAGAAATGTTGTTGTCAGATATATATAGTTTTATGTGAAACTCGATACGGTTGAATACTTGATTTCTGGATGGCGTTAATCTGAATCTGGTTAGCATCTTGATAGGGTTCGATAATTTGATATTGAATGATAGTTGGTTTTTGAGATACGTTTAAACTAGGGTTCATGCTAGACAATGATTCTGGAATGATTATGTTATGATGAGATATGCTAAATGAATACTGGATGATTACTACTTGATAGTGACGGCTGTTAGGGTTTCTGCATGTATCTGTGTACGTAACTGATTTCACCACGAATCTGTCTAGACGAAACAGATCTCTTGGCGAAACAGAAGTGTTTCGCCAAGGGCAGTCGACGAATCTGACCTTTGTTTCGCCAAACCTGACCTTGACGAAATAGATGTGTTTCGCCAAGGATCACCGACGAAACTGAAATCCTGTTTCGCCAACCAAGGCCCGACGAAACAGAATGTGTTTCGTCAATTTGTGTTTCGCCATTATGTGTGTTTCGCCGAACAGTATTCTGCACAGTAACTTGGGTTAACTGCTGTTAAGTGTAACCATCTTGTATATGATTGTGATTACGCGTTACATGATTATACGTGCACAACTTGAACACAAACTGATTTCACATATGTGCATACTTTAGGACGTGATTGATTACTTACGAGCATACACTTAGCATACCGAGCAAACCAAGGTGAGTTCACACAGCCAAGGCATGGGATTCCCAGGATGGGAATGGGTTGGATTATTTATTCGTTCAGTTTATGGAACTTAGATATATGATTCCCGGTAGAGGAAGGATTATGGATAAGAACAGACTAGACTGGTTATACTTATTTAAACGATCTTCGCACACACGCCAAGGGTCGGCCGCGATATTATGACAATCTTCGCACACATGCCTAAGAAGGGCCGCGAACTATATACTCTAATCTTCGCAAACATGCCAGGAAGGGCCGCGATACTACTATACCTAGTCTAGCAAAACATGGGAAATTCCCACTATACTTCGCAAACATGCCTAGAGGGCCGCGATACGATATATACGATACATGATTACTAATGAACATACGAATTGCTTTACGAACACTATAACTAAACAAACTCACTGTGAACTCGCTCAACTAGTTGTTGATCCTCTGTTACATGCCTTGCAGGACCTTAGGTACTTATGGAGCTTGCACGGGAGGCACGGTCGTTGTGGGCACAGCTTGTGGATGTTATGAACAACATTTAAACATTTGAACTTGCTACTTATGATTTGGGTTTATTTATGCTTCCGCTAAACATTGAATTTACACTTATGTTTTGAACACCTTTCATATTGGTTTGGTTGTTTTACATTTAATACTTAATATGTTCAATATGATTGGTGGCTTGATCCTGGTCAGTCACGCCTCCAAGCGGTGATACTCCGCGTGTGGATTTTGGGGGTGTGACAGATTGGTATCAGAGCCATTGGTTATAGAGAACTCGGTTTTAATAAGGGAAAACGTTTTTTTTATTGAAACCAGACTATAACCGGTACAGTGCTCAACGATCCACAACGACACCTCGCTCCACGTGCAAGACTCAACATCCTAGGTAATAAGGTTTATGTTTATTGCCTACTTGCTAGAATTACATAGAACTTTGCTCGTAGTATGCTTAGATTACATTGACTATTATTCGTTACTGCTTGAGAACGCTTATATGCTCACACTCTTCTGTCATCGCACGATTCGCGATCCTCTCTGACTTATGCTATCTTTACTATGAAGATCATGTCTGGACGTATCAACATGACACAAGCCCAATTGACGGCTCTCATCGCTGAATAAGTTACTGCGGCAGTTGCAGCCGCACAAGCAGGAGGTATACCCTGCAGTTGAAACTCACACTAGGGTCCTTAGATCCTACATTCCTAAACCAACTCTTGTGCTAAAATTTTTGTTTACTCTTACGCACACAACAGGTCAAGCCCCTGTTTGCACTTTCAAAACGTTCATGGACTGTCGCCCCAGTACTTTCAGCGGCACGGAGGGAGCAGTCGGACTCCTCCACTGGTTTGAAAAGATCGAGACTGTATTCGAAATGTGTGAATGCCCTGAGGCACGCAGGGTGAAGTATGCCACCGGTACCCTAGAGGGTTTAGCTCTCACATGGTGGAAGGCTCAGGTGCAAATGCTGGGGTTGGTTGCTGCTAACGCTACCCCATGGAACAACTTTAAGGAAATGATCAAAGAAGAATATTGCAGCAGGGATGATATTCATAAGCTGGAGGTCGAGTTTTTTCAATCTCAAGATGAAGGGGTCAGAGATCGAGGCCTACACTAAAAGGTCTAATGAACTTGCTCTATTGTGTCCTACGATGGTGGACCCTCCAATCAAGCGAATCGAACTGTTCCTCAAGGGTCTAGTGCCAGAGATCCAGAGTCACGTCACTTCAGTAAACCTCGCCACTTATCAGCAGGTTGTACAGCTGGCTCACCGTCTCACGGATCAGGCGGTGGAGCAGAACAAGTTGCCTGAACGCATCAGCACTACTACTACCGCTACTACTCCGGTCACTCCTGCTACTCCCAGTGACAACAAGCGGAAATGGGATGGGGATTCCAGCAAAGGTTCAGCTATAGTTCAATCTCAGGCTCAGCAACGCAAGACTAATGACTACCAGAGCCCAAGTCAGCAAACTTCTGGTGGGCAGAGACAGAGTGGTTATCGGGGAAATCATCCACTGTGTAACAGGTGCTACAAACATCACAGTGGTCAGTGTCGCAAAGCCTACTGTCAGAGATGTCTCAAAAACGGGCACGAAGCTAAAGATTGCAGGAGTTCACGACCCGCGAATCAGAACCAGCAACAACAGCCACCTGCTCCACGAAACCAGCCACAGCAGCAGCAGCAGGGAAACAGGGGATGCTACCAGTGTGGGGCTGAAGGTCATTACAAGCGGGATTGCCCTCAGTTAAACCAGAACCAGAACAATAACAACAACCAGGGCAACGGGAACAACAACAATGGGGGAAACAACAACAACAACAATGGTGCTAGAGGCCGTATGTTTGTGATCGGTCAGGGTGATGCCAGGAATGATCCCAACGTAGTGATGGGTAAGTTTCTTCTTGACGACTTTTATGTTACTGTACTATTTGATTCTGGTGCGGATACAAGTTACATGTCTCTGAAAGCTAGTGAAATGTTAAAACGTGCACCAACTCCCTTAAACACCAAACATGTTGTAGAGTTAGCTAACGGTAAAAGTCTAGAGGCCACACACATAGTTAAAGGGTGTAATCTTACCCTCGCTGGTCAGACTTTCTCCATTGATCTCATTCCTATAACCTTGGGTAGCTTTGATGTCGTCATCGGTATGGATTGGTTATCTCAACAACAAGCGGAGATTTTATGCAAAGAAAAAGTTATTCGTATTCCTCGGTCGGGCAAGGAACCTCTCGAAGTTCAAGGCGACAAGAGTGGTGTCGTGAGTGGCATCATTTCCTTCTTGAAGGCTCAGAAGTGTCTGCGCAAGGGTCACACAGCTGTTCTAGCTCTCGTCACTGATACATCGAAGAAAGAGAAGAAGATTGAGGATATTCCAGTGGTACGCGATTTTCCTCAAGTGTTTCCTGAGGAATTACCTGGGTTACCGCCTCATCGTCAAGTCGAATTTCAGATCGAGCTCGCTCCAGGAGCAGCACCCATAGCTCGAGCACCTTATCGTCTAGCTCCAACTGAATTAGAAGAACTGTCAAAGCAGCTACAAGAACTCTTGGAAAAGGGTTTTATACGTCCTAGCTCTTCGCCTTGGGGAGCTCCAGTGTTATTCGTAAAGAAGAAAGACGGTACGTTCAGGATGTGTATAGACTACCGTGAACTCAACAAGGTGACGATCAAGAATCGTTATCCTCTTCCGCGCATAGATGATTTATTCGACCAGCTGCAAGGGTCGAGCTACTACTCCAAAATAGACTTAAGGTCAGGATACCACCAGCTGAGAGTCCGGGATGAGGACGTCTCCAAAACAGCATTTAGAACTCGCTACGGCCACTACGAGTTTATGGTCATGCCATTTGGGCTAACGAACGCGCCTGCCGTATTTATGGATCTTATGAACAGGGTGTGCAAACCCTATCTCGACAAGTTCGTCATTGTTTTCATCGACGACATCCTGATTTATTCGAAGAGTCAGGAGGAGCACGAGCATCATTTACGACTTATACTGGAACTTCTACGAACGGAACAGCTATACGCTAAGTTTTCCAAATGTGACTTCTGGCTTCGTGAAGTCCACTTCTTAGGCCACGTGGTGAACAAGGATGGGATTCATGTAGATCCATCCAAGGTAGATTCGATTAAGAACTCGCCTGCGCCCCGTACACCAACCGAAATTCGCCAATTCTTAGGTTTGGCGGGTTACTACAGAAGGTTCATCAAAGACTTCTCGAAGATTGCTCAGCCGCTTACGCTACTGACACAGAAAGGTGTTGTTTACCGTTGGGGTAATGCACAGGAAACAGCGTTCCAACACTTAAAGGATAGACTCTGTAGCGCACCTATCCTCTCACTGCCTGAAGGCACGGACGATTTCGTAGTCTACTGCGACGCATCTATCCAAGGTCTTGGATGTGTATTGATGCAGAGGGATAAAGTTATTGCTTATGCTTCGCGCCAACTTAAGATTCATGAACGGAATTACACTACACACGACCTAGAGCTGGGAGCGGTCGTCTTTGCACTTAAGATATGGCGACACTACTTGTACGGTACTAAATGTGCTATCTACACTGACCACAGGAGCCTCGAACATATATTCAAACAGAAAGAGCTGAATATGCGACAGCGACGATGGGTCGAACTGCTAAACGACTACGAATGCTCAATCAGGTACCACCCAGGCAAAGCCAATGTTGTGGCTGACGCCCTCAGTCGAAAAGACACTGCGCCTAAGCGTGTACGAGCTTTACAACTCACCATACAGTCTAGCCTTCCTTCCCAGATACGAGATGCTCAGATAGAAGCATTAAAACCAGACAACGTCAGGGCTGAAGCCCTACGTGGCTCAAGACAACGATTAGAACAAAGGGCAGACGGCGCTTATTACGTAACAGGACGCATTTGGGTTCCACTGTACGGCAACTTACGCGAGCTAGTAATGGATGAAGCTCACAAGTCTCGCTACTCGGTACACCCTGGTTCGGATAAAATGTACCACGATATTAAGACTACATACTGGTGGCCTAGCATGAAGGCCCACATAGCCACATACGTTAGCAAATGCTTGACTTGTGCGAGAGTCAAGGCAGAATATCAGAAACCTTCAGGTCCACTCCAACAACCTGAGATACCGCAATGGAAATGGGAGCAAATTTCCATGGATTTTGTTACTGGCCTACCTAAATCTCAGCGCGGAAATGATACTATTTGGGTGATCGTGGATCGACTCACAAAGTCTGCTCACTTCTTGGCCATCAAAGAAACAGACAAGTTATCTACCTTGGCAGACATTTACTTAAAAGAAGTGGTCTCGAGGCACGGAGTGCCAACCTCTATCATCTCTGATCGAGACGCACGTTTTACTTCAGAACTGTGGCAAGCAATGCATAAATCTTTTGGCTCTCGTTTAGACATGAGCACGGCGTATCATCCTTAGACGGATGGGCAGTCTGAGCGCACTATTCAAACTCTAGAAGACATGCTTCGGGCGTGCGTCATAGATTTTGGCAATGGTTGGGAAAAACATCTGCCACTTGTGGAATTTTCGTACAATAACAGCTACCACACAAGCATTAAAGCTGCACCATTCGAGGCATTGTACGGACGTAAGTGCCGGTCACCTCTCTGTTGGGCAGAGGTGGGAGAAAGTCAAATCACGGGTCCAGAAATGGTAGTTGATACTACTGAAAAGATTGCACAAATACGACAACGCATGGCGGCAGCACGCGACCGTCAGAAAGCATACGCTGATTTAGACAGGAAACTACTCGAATTCCAAGTTGGGGATCGAGCGCTACTTAAAGTTTCACCCTGGAAGGGTGTGGTTCGTTTTGGCAAACGCGGCAAACTAAATCCACGATATGTTGGACCTTTCGAAGTTATTGAGAAAATAGGCAAAGTGGCCTACAGATTGAACTTACCACCTGAACTCAGTGCAGTTCACAACGTCTTTCACGTGTCGAATTTGAAGAAATGTACGTCAGATGAGACCCACGTAGTTCCCTTGAAGGAACTCACTATCGACGAGCGGTTGAACTTCGTCGAGGAACCTGTTGAAATTACGGACCGGGATGTTAAGGTCCTCAAGAACACGAGAATCCCTCTTGTACGAGTTCGTTGGAACTCCCGCCGCGGCCCAGAGTTCACCTGGGAGCGTGAAGATCAAATGGAACTCAAATATCCCCAGTTATTCGGAACCAATGCAACTACTACTGAGGCTGAAGCTACCAATGCAGAATTTCGGGACGAAATTCCAAATCAACGGGGGGATAATGTGACACCCCAAGAAAACCAGTAATCTTCGCAAACATGCTCAGGGGAGCCGCGATACAATTCAGGTAAACAACGTCACACCATTAGCTTTCCTCAGTAACCGCATGCTAAATTTCGGGACGAAATTTCTTTCAAGTTGGGGATAATGTGACAACTCGAATTTCCGACATTCTTTATTCGCATTAAATGCACGTTGACTTTGACCAAATAGTTGTGATATGATAAGACCTAGTGTGTTTGCATGGTTATGTGTGATTGTATAACATGTGTACTGTTGTAAAACTTAAACTGTCTAGAACCCGACGAAACACAAGGCTGTTTCGCCATAACCCATTTCGACGAAACAGGCTGTTTCGCCATGAACGCTCCGACGAAACAGAAGTCTGTTTCGCCGGCCCAGTAGCCCAGTTAGGCCCAGAACGTATTTTGAGTATTTTACGTAAAAAAACAACATCACTTTACATTTTCTATCAACACAACCGAAACCCTAGAGCTCTCTCACTGTGACGGCGAACTAGAACCCACCGGAAACCCTTGTGCGATCAAACCATCATCTCGGTTAGTAAAACTTATGTGTCTTGATTGACCGTTCATCCGTATACGTGTTTATGTGCCATGTGATTCTGCTTTGATGAATGTATATCTGAAACTGATACATGTTAAAAATTAGGGTTCTTGTTATGATGATGATAATATAGATTTCAATAGAAATGTTGTTGTCAGATATATATAGTTTTATGTGAAACTCGATACGGTTGAATACTTGATTTCTGGATGGCGTTAATCTGAATCTGGTTAGCATCTTGATAGGGTTCGATAATTTGATATTGAATGATAGTTGGTTTTTGAGATACGTTTAAACTAGGGTTCATGCTAGACAATGATTCTGGAATGATTATGTTATGATGAGATATGCTAAATGAATACTGGATGATTACTACTTGATAGTGACGGCTGTTAGGGTTTCTGCATGTATCTGTGTACGTAACTGATTTCACCACGAATCTGTCTAGACGAAACAGATCTCTTGGCGAAACAGAAGTGTTTCGCCAAGGGCAGTCGACGAATCTGACCTTTGTTTCGCCAAACCTGACCTCGACGAAATAGATGTGTTTCGCCAAGGATCACCGACGAAACTGAAATCCTGTTTCGCCAACCAAGGCCCGACGAAACAGAATGTGTTTCGTCAATTTGTGTTTCGCCATTATGTGTGTTTCGCCGAACAGTATTCTGCACAGTAACTTGGGTTAACTGCTGTTAAGTGTAACCATCTTGTATATGATTGTGATTACGTGTTACATGATTATACGTGCACAACTTGAACACAAACTGATTTCACATATGTGCATACTTTAGGACGTGATTGATTACTTACGAGCATACACTTAGCATACCGAGCAAACCAAGGTGAGTTCACACAGCCAAGGCATGGGATTCCCAGGATGGGAATGGGTTGGATTATTTATTCGTTCAGTTTATGGAACTTAGATATATGATTCCCGGTAGAGGAAGGATTATGGATAAGAACAGACTAGACTGGTTATACTTATTTAAACGATCTTCGCACACACGCCAAGGGTCGGCCGCGATATTATGACAATCTTCGCACACATGCCTAAGAAGGGCCGCGAACTATATACTCTAATCTTCGCAAACATGCCAGGAAGGGCCGCGATACTACTATACCTAGTCTAGCAAAACATGGGAAATTCCCACTATACTTCGCAAACATGCCTAGAGGGCCGCGATACGATATATACGATACATGATTACTAATGAACATACGAATTGCTTTACGAACACTATAACTAAACAAACTCACTGTGAACTCGCTCAACTAGTTGTTGATCCTCTGTTACATGCCTTG
The DNA here is from genome assembly GCA_030545235.1 of Helianthus tuberosus. Taxonomy (NCBI): domain Eukaryota; kingdom Viridiplantae; phylum Streptophyta; class Magnoliopsida; order Asterales; family Asteraceae; genus Helianthus; species Helianthus tuberosus. Next base: position 148,875,110 of record CM060390.1, read on the forward strand.
CAGGACCTTAGGTACTTATGGAGCTTGCACGGGAGGCACGGTCGTTGTGGGCACAGCTTGTGGATGTTATGAACAACATTTAAACATTTGAACTTGCTACTTATGATTTGGGTTTATTTATGCTTCCGCTAAACATTGAATTTACACTTATGTTTTGAACACCTTTCATATTGGTTTGGTTGTTTTACATTTAATACTTAATATGTTCAATATGATTGGTGGCTTGATCCTGCTCAGTCACGCCTCCAAGCGGTGATACTCCGCGTGTGGATTTTGGGGGTGTGACAACAGTTGTCACAGTCTCCCCTACTTTAGGAAATTTCGTCCCGAAATTTTATTTAGAGGAAACTTGTGAAAACAAATGTGGATACTTCGTCTTCATAATCCCTACCGGATATGCACAAGTCGGTCTGTTGGTTCCTAACTATAGACTAGGTCATTTCTAAGACATCGACCCGGACTAGGTCGTGTCTTGCCTAATTCCCTATAGTTATGGCTCTGATACCAATCTGTCACACCCCAACCGATGGCGGAAACATCGGGGCATGACACTGAGCGAAACAGATTGTCCAGAAGTTTCCATAACAACTATAATTACCAATTATTTAAAGCAACACGTCCCATACCATGTCATAAAAGATAATACAATTATTACAGAAAAGATCTAGTCAAATTGTTCTGTTCCGACAACTCAGATTTTTATTACAGACAATTGTTTATTGTTGACCTAGGTCTTTCCTAGCCTCGATTTCACAGCAAAGTAAGCAAATAAGCATCCTAAGCACCTGTCACATACGTTAAAGTAAAAGTCAATACACATAGTGTAAAGGTGAGCATACAAGTTTAATAGATATAATAGAGTTCGAAATCGATTACGCATAACCAGCACGTACACATTGAAAAATGAGGCATGTTAGTTATCGACATGAACCTATCGATACCAATGACTGCGGGTTGACTGCCCAAGGCAGTTCATGATACACACTCACCACTGTGAGCCATCTAACTAATTGTCCTTAACAACCCCTGAGTGAACAGGTGCTGAGTCCAAACTATAGTACTATCGTTGCTAAGGCAGGTAGACAGTATTCCATATGTAAACATAACAAACAAGCATTCATTAAGTCACGTATAACATGCGGAAGTTGGTTAGCGATTAAAGTATTGCGTAGTGTGTTTGATGTGATTTAGAATAAGTAACGTATGTAACACCCAAAAATGCATAAAGCAAAAAGGGATCGAGTATACTCACAGCGATTGGTGGATTGAAGGGAGCGCTAGAGAGTAGGGTTAGCCTGATCAGAACAATAGCATAACGATAAGCGATGCGTAAAATGAAACAGTGACCTTTAGAGTGGATTGTTTCTCGGATGGTAGTCCGATCGGACAGCCGGTCGTTCGAGTATCAGTCTGCTCGGAAGGTCATCCGATCGGGTGACCTTTAGAGTGGATTGTTTCTTCCTTTGTGAAGGATGTGTTTGTGTATGATGGTTTGACTTTTGAAGTTTTCATTGTAGCATTTTGAAAACATAGAAGTATCATTACCTTTCAAGTCGATCGATCGGTTGGACGTTCGATCGGACGGCAACCCGATCGGTTGGGATACTTAAGTGAGAACAGGTTCACAGTAGTTTGTCACTCGATCGGATGGTAGTCCGGTCGGGTGGCAACCTTTGTGCATTGAACATGTTGAAAATTGTTTAAGTGTTGAAGTCAGAACACTACATGGCCGAGTGACAATCCGATCGGACAGTAGTTCGTTCAATGTTCATGACTTCAAATGTTTGGAATAGATGTTAAGTGTGGGGACAAGGTGCAGGTCGATCGGGTGGGTGACAATCCGATCGTATAACAGTCCGATCGGGCGGTACTCCGTTCTGGTGTCCCGATCGTCTTCTTCCTTGGTCATTTTGATAGTTTGTCGATTTATCGAGATGTCTTGACAACGTATTAGACAACAGAAACCTCATCACGACATCAGTAGCCTGATCGGACAGGAATCACCCAAATCCGGCCGGTTAACTGTTCCAGACGGTTTTTCATGTTTAACCTGAAATCGGTAATCTCGTGGATAGAATCCAGATCTTGAACCAACACATCAACAAGAAAGAGTAGAAGGTTAGAACAAGCTCCGATTCTATCGGTTTTGAGGCATTGAGTGTAAAAGAGTTGAAAGAAGGTTAGAAACCATCTTTCAATCCTTTTTCACCTTGAATATGTTTAGATCTATGAAAGATCTTTGTTTATTTGTATGGAAATCGTTTGGATCTAAGTTGTTCTTGGTGGATTGAAGCCAAAACATGAAGTTCCTAAGAACACCATGATGACATCATCTTAGAACACCTCAAATCTAGTGATTTCATGGTTAAAAGTTAAGATTTAAAAGATAGAAAGGTGTAGAATTAAGTGTAGATCAAAGAAGTACAAGATTTAGGTTGAAATCTTACCGGAATCGCGAGAAATCGAAGAAAATAAGGTTGGAGCGCTGGTTGGACAGAGAGTGCCAAAGGTAGTAAGTTTGATGGTGACAGGGGGTATTTATAGGGTTTCCCAAAGTGGGAAGGGCTGGTCGATCGGGTGGCAGCCTGGTCGACTGGCTGATCGATCGGGCGGAAGCTCGATCGATCGGCTGGTCGATTAGTCACTTGGTTTGAGTGTTCGGTGCGACGAGTTTTTCCGTTTCGACTACGATTGCGGGTGTTGCGATACGATGGAGTTTCCTATTCAAATTACTTTTAATCCAAACTACTATATCAACATACAATCATCCTTATTTCGTATTCGGTTAGCGTTTGCGATTCGATTGCGATTGAGTTTCGATTGATCACTACCACATAACATAAATAAACATGCACAAGTAACACATACGTCGCACACACACATAAAACAATATCCAGAATGCGTAATTCGAGTTGCGAGTGCAATTGCGATAGCGATAAGCGATAAAACATGCGATAAATATCGAATAAACCTCGATTATTAATAAGTACTCCACATAATACAACTAATGTAAGACGTAAAATAGACTAACTATAAGTCAAAGAAGTCAAAACAGGAATTGAGCAAGGAGTGACAGATTGCAATTAGCAATCTTGTCTCCCTTTGACTTCAATCTTGACTTTGACTTTCGAAACACGGGGTGTTACACTACGGTACTAATGAAATTTCCGCTGCCAAATTGATAAATAATGATACCACCAAAACTGGTCTCGCGGCCGCCCGTTCCCGGGACAGATAGGGGGCGGGGGTTGCGACAGAAGGTGGTATCAGAGCTAAGCCACTGATTCAGCCACAGAAGTGTTCTGCTGACATCAATATATTAGGAAATTTATTATAGAAATACGTGCATATCTGTATTTTATTGTTATGTGTTATTTGACTATTTGTTAGTTTTCAGTATGAGTGATCAAGGACCCTCAGACGTGTATCGTCAATTGTCCGAGTCACCTAGGAGTGAAGGTACCTCTTCACAGCCTGCCCTCTCTGGGTATGCCGCTGATAATGAAGAAGGGATGTTTGTCTTTAAGGCTCAGTGTGAAGAGCCATTCCCTCAGAAAAAGAGAGGATGGTTCAGTAAGGGAGCATTCGAGCGTAGGAAAAGCATGCGAAAGTTGCAACAGCAAAGAGTCCTAGCAGCTGCTAAGCGAGAGTCAGATGCCCAGACACATGATATTCTTAATAGAAGCCTAGCTAATTTCCATATCCTAGCAACAACAGCTGCCGACCTAAACCTGGAACAACTAGTAGCCCCACAACCCTTACCTTTATTCCCCACTCAGCCGATGGAGATAGAGAATAACCCTGAAAATCAAGTAGAAATGCATGATTTCAACCCTGAGGAGATACCTAGGATACCAGCCCCTAGTCACGTAGGGATTATGTGCCACGTTACCACCTAAATGACGAATCCATGCCAAACTTAGCAGCTTATCCAGGTCTGGACCCTCTAGATCCCTACTACTACGATAACGATGAATACATTAGGGAGATCTTAGAGAATCCGTACCCTCAGGAGAATCTCATGCCCCAGTACCCGGACCCAGTACCAGCACCTGCACCCCCAATGAGTGCAGATAATGTGCATGAGCTCCGAACTTTCGGAGAAGAGATCTTTGAGAGTAGTGAGAGGATGAGGCAGGTAGGAGAGCGACTCGTCTGGAAGTACGACAAGCGCAATATGGATTATTGGATGAACCCAGACCAGTAAAGGAAATAGTGGAGTTGGTAATAATAATAATAATAAGAATATAATAATAATAATAATAATGGAAAAAATATATATAATATATATGTGTAATAATAATAAATGTTGTAGTATAGACCACTCCGTGGTTAGCAATGCATAGTAGTATTGTACTGTAATTTTTAATTTCTAGTATTAGTGTGTATTTGACGCATACTATAATAGAAAGAGTAAATTCGCAATGCTCGACGCTTTTGGTTAATATGTGTTGCGTGGTTGTTACCTAAATTATTAATTATTTTGTGATATTACTAATTGGTAAATGTTTAAAATCCAGATGGACGACGAGGTAAATCAGGAAAACCAGAATAACGATAACCAGAGTAACATTAACTTGGTTAATGACAACCCGAACAACAACAATAACGGAAACCAAGTGGATAACAGTGCCATGCAGCATATAGTGGCACAAGGGATAATAGATGCGATGCCATATATTATCAAAACGGTTAAGGAAGCGGAAAATAAAAGTAAACATGATAGTAAGCGGCCCTCTGAACCTAAAAACAACGTAAACAATGGACCCGTACTTCAAGTGCCCATTCCCAAAAGAAGGAAAACCATGTCTTACGGTTGTTCTTATAAAAATTCTGGTCTTGTAAACCAATGGAATTCTCGGGCAATGAAGGGGCCGTTGCATCTCTACACTGGATAGAAAAGACTGAGGCCGTCTTAAGAATAAGTAAATATGCTGAAGAGGATAAGATAATGTTTGCTTCCAATTTGTTTAAGAATTCAGCACTAGAATGGTGGAACACTATCCTCCAGTCTAGGGGAACTGATAGGACTTACAATATGGAATGGGAGGAGTTTAAAAACATGGTAGAAATGAAATTCTGCCCTCCTAATGAAAAAGAACAAATAGCAAACAAATTCCTAAACCTTAGGATGATTGGAGTAGATAGTAAGGGTTATACCGCAATATTCTTTGAATATGCCAGAATAGTACCAACCCTTGCTTCACCTGAACCAGTTTTAATCTCCCGTTACTTCTGGGGATTAATTAGGGAAATTAGACATGTAGTCAAGACAACTAGACCTCAAACTATAGAAGAAGCTGTAGAACTAGCAAACACCTTGACATATGAATTAGTTCGTACACGAGAAGAGGATCAAAGGAGGAACCTAACCCAGAAGATTACTCAAGAATCCTCTTCTGGAAATTCTAACCATGGGAGAAATGTAGGTTCTACCTCTACACCCTACTGTAAGTATTGCAAAAGGAAGCATTCAGGAAGATGCTCCATATACTGTAACTTTTGCAAAATATCTGGACACAAGGAGGAAGACTGCAGGAAGAAACCTAACAACAGGATATGCTACAACTGCGGAGAACAAGGTCATATCAAGCCTAACTGTCCAAAGTTAGCTCCAGCCGCGAATACCAAGAATACTAAAAATGCTAAAGCATTTGTTCTGACTGCAGAAGAAGCAAAGATGATCCCAGATTTGATCACTGGTACGTTTTTAGTTAATGATGTTTTTGCTAAAGTATTATTTGACTCTGGTGCAAACCAAAGTTTTATTAATACTTCGTTTTGCAAACTTCTTAATCAATCATTAACTAAACTCCCACAAGAATGTCTAGTAGAGACAGCAAACGGGGAAACCATTAGGATTTCTGAAATCTTGCAGGGAGTAAGAATCGAAATTTTAAATCAGAAATTTATTGCAAACCTTTACCCTATGAATCTGGCAGAATTTGATGTTGTGTTAGGAATGGATTGGTTAATAGCCAATAAAGCCAGTATTTTATGTGATCAAAAGTCAATTCAAGTAAATTCACCAAGGGGTGAAAAGATCACAATTAAAGGGAATAAGTTCTCTAAATCCACAAAATTCATCTCTGTGATGAAAACGACAAGTTATATAAGGAAAGGATCATTAGTGTATTTGATTTCTATAATCACTAACACTAAAGGAAAAGAATTAAAGGATATTCCAGTAGTATCCCAGTTTTTAGATGTATTTCCAGAAGAGCTACCAGGGCAACCTCCAGACAGGGAAGTTGAATTTAGAATCCATTTGATACCAGGAACCGCACCAATTGCCAAAGCACCTTACCGTTTGGCACCCGCAGAAATGCAAGAGCTGAAGAAACAGTTAGATGAATTGTTGGAGAAGGGATTCATACAGCCAAGCTCATCGCCATGGGGAGCACCGATTTTATTCGTCAAAAAGAAGGACAGATCAATGCGTATGTGCATTGACTACCGTGAATTGAACAAAGTCACGATTAAGAATCGGTATCCCTTACCAAGGATAGATGATCTGTTCGATCAATTGCAAGGAGCACGATTTTTCTCAAAAATCGATTTAAGGTCAGGATATCATCAATTAAAGGTACAGGAAGAGGACATTCCTAAGACCGCTTTCAGAACAAGGTATGTACATTATGAATTTACTGTTATACCATTTGGTTTAACCAATGCCCCAGCTGCATTTATGGACATGATGAACCAAATATGTAAGCCATATTTGGATAAATTCATAATTTTCTTTATAGATGATATTCTTATTTATTCTAAAAGCAAGGAGGAACATGCAGCCCATCTGCACGCACTTCTAAGTTTACTAAGAAAAGAAAAGCTTTATGCTAAGTTTTCGAAATGTGAGTTTTGGTTAGAACAGGTACAATTTCTTGGACATCTAGTCAATCATGAAGGAATTCATGTAGATCCCACCAAGATCGAGGCGATTACCAAATGGAAAACCCCTGAGTCACCAACTGAGGTTAGAAGTTTCTTAGGATTAGCTGGTTACTATAGAAGATTCATTCGAGATTTTTCTAGAATAGCCATTCCCTTAACTAAATTAACCTGTAAATCCATTAAGTTTGAATGGGGACCAAAACAAGAAGAAGCCTTTAGAATTCTTAAGCAAAGATTAACCCATACACCCATACTAGCGTTACCAGAAGGAACTGAAGATTTTGTAATCTATTGTGACGCTTCTAAGTTAGGTTATGTATGTGTATTAATGCAATGTCAAAAGGTTATAGCTTACGCCTCTAGACAACTTAAGAATCATGAAGAGAATTATTCAACCCATGATCTAGAGTTAGGAGCTATAATTTTTGCCCTTAAAATTTGGAGACATTACCTTTATGGTAGTAAGTTTACCATATTCACCGACCATAAGAGTTTAAGGTATGTTTTTGGGCAAAAGGAATTGAACATGAGATAAAGACGCTGGATGGAGATACTTAGTGATTTTGATTGTGATATCCAATATCATGCAGGAAAGGCAAATGTAGTTGCTGATGCTTTAAGTCGAAAGTGTCATGAAAAGCCAAAAAGAGTACGTTCTCTTAAGTTAAATCTGCAAATAGATTTAAATGATCAGATTAGAAAAGCACAAGAATCAGTAATCAAGGATGATATTGAAAAATTAAAAGGAATGATTAAGGAATTAGAAACAAGGAACAGATGGAATTTGTAGATTCCATAAGAAAAGAATGTGGATACCTAAATTAGGAAACCTACGTCACCTATTAGAAGAAGCCCATAAGTTTAAGTATACAATGCATCCTGGAAGTGATAAGATGTATCAAGACTTAAGAAAGAATTTCTGGTGGATAGGAATGAAAAAGGATATAGCAGCATATGTTGCAAAGTGTTTAACTTGTTCACAAGTCAAAGCTGAACATCAGAAACCTTCAGGTTTATTGCAACAGTTAGAAATGCCTGTTTGGAAATGGGAATTAATAACAATGGATTTTGTTACTAAATTACCCAAAACAAGGAAAAGTAATGATACAATCTGGGTGATTGTAGACAGGCTAACCAAGTCAGTTTATTTCCTACCAATGAAAGAAACTTTCAGTATGGAACGGCTAGCTAAATTATATGTAAATGAAATAGTTTCATTACATGGAATTCCTCTATCAATTGTTTCTGACAGAGATAGTCGTTTTACCTCACATTTTTGGACAAGTTTCCAAAAAGCAATGGGAACCAAGTTGAATCTAAGCACCGCTTATGTAACACCTCATATAAACGCAACCAATATAATGAAGACACGTGTCATAAACCCTGATTGTGATTAAAGATATCTTGAGGGACTAAAGCGGCCAACCATGCATGCTGAAAATGTCAGATTATCGAGTAATTAGAGTGCAGGGACTGAGCATGCAATAAAACAAAACAACTTTAAAAGTAGTTGCCTCGCGTGGCGCGCCGGGGTCTCCTTCCCCTGGCGCGTGGCGCGACGGAGATCGTTTTCCAGCAGAACTGGCAGGTGCCCAGCTCTGCAACCTGCAATCTTGTGAAGATCTTCTGTAGCCTGTTTCGAATTCAGCAGCTTGTTTAACTGTTTTGGAAAACCACTATACACATGTTTTCATCATAAAACATCTGGGGAACACTTGTCTTCATCCAAGGACACTTGAAATCCTATAAAAAGGCCTCATTTGCTTCATTTGTTCATTCACACTTCAAGAAATTCACAACACACACTCTCAAAGCAAGTTCTCTGGAGCAACCTGATCTCTAAGGAGGGTCTATTAGTTCAAATTTTCGTGCTAAGGACTCTTGTAAGTGTACTTAGCCTCTATATCTAAGTTTTCATTAGCTTAATGACCGAAAGTCAAAGTTATCATAATTAAGCTTTGACTTTGTGATTAATCACAAACGGTCCAGCCATTATTCGAATTGAAAGTGGATTTGAGTTGGTAATTATGTGGGTAATAAGTCCTTAAAAGGGTACCCCCTGATTATCACTCTAACTTGGTCAATTGTCGGGTCAAACTTAACATTAAAAAGTCAACAGAAAGCCATTTTGCAAAAAAAATCATAATTAGAAATGTAGAAGTTATGGAACCTGTTTTAACACTAAAATAACTTGGTAAATAATGTAAGAACATGTCTAAGCATGTTCAACCCGACAATTCTGAGTTTAGGCTCGGTTCGGAACCGAAAGTCGCAAAAGAAGACTTTTGCTTTGACTTTCAGTTTTGACCCGATTTAGATTGTTTTAGAAATACCTTCAGGTTCCATTAGGACCATGTTACATGTTAGTATAACCCTCTGAGTTTATACAATGTGGTTCCTTTGTAATCCTAGTTCATTGCATGTTTCCGTTAAGTGCCTAAAATTGACCATTATGCCCTTTTGACTTTAAAACGAGATTTTTGAAAATGTGAGAGGACAAAAACCTTTATTACTGATTTATAAACTTGTCCAAAAAATTTGACATCAGTTTGAGGTCTAAATTAGGAGTTATGCTCAATATCGTAATTTGAAAGCTTTTTATCAATTAAACGGCATATTTAGCATAAAGCCTATTTAAACCCAAATTTCAACACCAAACTTTTTACCCACTGATGTAATATAATATTTTGGAATTTTTGAAGATTTTTATTTATTTTTAAACTGATCATAACATAGGGTTCTTGCTTTGATTCGGTAATTGTCGGTTATACCCTTTTTGCTAATAAAATGAGTTTTACATAACATATTGATACCAAATCTTTTGCTACTGATTTTATATGATAAATAAAATATTTTAATCCTTCTGGGCTGATAAAAATCTCAGCTTTCCTTATATAACCCGAAAATCACCTAAAACCGACTTTTTACGCGTTTTAAACGCATAGTATGAGTTAAAACTATTTTTGCCATATAAGACTTAATACCTACTGATGTTTTAAGTAAATTTTTATACTTTAACAGTAAGCAAAAGTTTTGAACTCAGATTTCTAAATTTGACCTTTAAAGCTTATGTGAAATTACAAAAATGCCCCTACGGTGCATAGTTTGGTTATAAATGATAAATTTCACATATACGCAATACCCTAGTGATATAACTTATTAAATTAAATATTTTTACTGATAATTTTAGACCAGAATCTCAGATTTATATTTAACCTCTTTTATAATCCTTAAAATGACCAAAATACCCTTACGGGGCTTAATTTGAGTTTAAATTCGTTTTGGGCATAATGGAAGGTATCCTACTGATATCACAACATATTTAAGGCATATTAACTTGTGAAACCTGTAGATGACTCTTTTGGTTACCCGTTGTGCATTTTTTGCGTTTGGTACGGTTCATGTGACTAGTTGCATAAATTAACCGAAACGGGTCAAACCTTATCATTTTTACCTCAAAATCCAGAATGTGTTTAGTTTTCCCAAATTATACAAGTATTCATACTTGTCGGGTCTAAACCACATTCAAATCCGGTATTCGCTTAATCTTGTGTTTTGAACCGTATACCTTTCTTTAAAACTAACCGGTCTAAGTTTAAACTTAAGTGAGACCCGTTAGGAATCTAATAGGTTATTAAAACCTTCGTTCCAGATTTAGGAGCCCAGTAAAAGATAGTTGCACTTGCTGATTTGTACGGCTGGGATAAATTTGTATAATTTGCTCTGGTAAATACTTTTAACTTATTTTCCCTTATACGGGCTTGGGGTACGGTATATAAAATATCCGCTTGTTTATTCTAAGCCTTTGGGGGGGGGGGGGGGTTAATGACCATGTCCTGGATATCCTCGGCTCATTCATTGAAATGGCCACGACTTAAGCACGGGGTGTAGGCATACACCTGCAGGTGCGTATGTAAAAATAATGTACCCACCTGTTCGAGAATAACTCGCCGTGGGATATATTATGTGGTGTGTCTATTAATCTTTAACCCGGTTTTCAGCCCAGGCTACTGAACGTATAATAAACATGTAATTCTTTAACAGGTTTATTTTTAAATAATTATCCCAATTTATAAAAGATATTTTGTGCCTTGTACATTTAAATCAATTTTCTTAAACATTTTCAAAATGAGTCGGTTAATTGTATTTACCAGTGAAAACTGACGTATTTTCCAAAAAGGTTAGGTGCAGGTACTAATCGAAATGGGCTGGTTACTCCTAGCATCAACAGCAAGCTTAGATGTTTATGAATCTGTTGAACAATGTTTCTTTTATCTTTAATCCGCCTGTGGATCCCTTTTACAACCGTTTGTAATAATTGATTGTACTTTTCATTGGTTTGTAATGTTATTATCTTTAGACTTCCGTTGTGTATTAAACTGTGATAAATTGACTATGATGATATCAACTACGTCACGATACTACCCACCGGGCCCACCGTTAATACGTGGAAATATCAGTGTGTGACAGGTTGGTATCAGAGCCAACATTGAGTGAATTAAACACTAGCCTTTTGTGTTTAATCTCAATGACACAGTTTGCACATTCCTCGACTTTCGAGTCTATACAAAGAACTTAGGACTAATCCTAATTTATTTTATTTTGTCCTTTATTTGTTGTTGTTTCTTTTGTTTGTTTTGACAGGATCTACAAAATGCCACCAAGGTTCCGAAGAGGAGGATGAGGAAAGGGGCCATTCAACACCCCCAACGATCACGAGGCCGGACCTTCCCACCGGTGAACTCCGTCTGTTACAATGAGCACCAGTCCTCAAGAAGACTGGAGGACCTACTTAGAGCATGCGAGGCGTTCTGTCTCGCTTAGCTCCTCACCTTCCTACCATGATTCCTTCGGACTCCATCAAGGCAACGAGTCCGACCATTCATGCCATTCCTACGTACCACTGCAGTGGTCGGGGTCACATCGCGCGTTTCAAGACCCGACCCTGTATTTCCAGAGCCGGTTTAACCTGGCAAATCAGATTGAAGAACCAATGGGTCATAACCCATTGGGCCCCGAAGACCATTTCCCTGAAGCTCAGGACATGGAGATGGATGATGACCCGGATCCCGCCAAACCACCATCTGGGACACCTACTCACCCCATCGAGATTTCGGATGGGTCGTCTTTTCATGGATCACCTTATCGTGGTCCAGACAGCTATGAGGCAAGGTTTGCCTAATACGACTAGGTGTTTACTCCCTCTTACAACCCATCGCAGCAACAGCAGAATCCCTCGGAGGATTCACGCTTTGTAGCGGTCACTCCACCGCCACCACCGCTGCTAGAGCAACAACCGCCTCCGGAGCCACCGAGGCGTAGGAGGTCAGGAGCACGAATGTCCGTGCGAGGGGGATTCCATTTCAGCACCCCTCAGCATTCAAGTGGCAGTCGTTACCCGCAACTATATGAAGACCCACAAATGGGTGGGCCTTCAAACCCCGTTTCTGAGGTGGACTCTGCGCCAGTCGCACCACCACCAATGGGTTATGATAACCCGATTCCTTCATACGCCAGGTGCAGCGGCGTATAACCCTTTTGAGCAGCCAGCCCACACTAACTACAACTACGCCGAAGTTGACCCATACCTTGTAGCGGCGAACTACAATGCTCTTCATCCCGAGGGGCCCTATGGAGTCCCATATCAGACTGGGTACCCGGCCTATGGGTACCAATACCCGTCACCTCCTCAACCTCCACAGCATTAGCAGCCGCAGCCGCCACGAATCCAGCCATCACAGCAACAGGATATTCTTCAAAGGTTGAGTCAGGTGGAATGGGAGGTTCAAGAAGAGCGTAGGAGCCACCGAGGATTTCTCAAAGGTCTGGCGAATCTAATCAAGGGAAAGAAGAAAAGGGATTTTTGAAGATTCCTTATTTATTTATTTGTATTGTAATTTCCTTATTTCAATCAAGTCCCTGCGTGGACATCTATTTATGTATTCAGTCCCTGTGAGGACTTGTATTTTCAGTTTAGCATCTGCGTGGGCAAGTCATTTCTGTTAAAGTTCCGTTTAGGGTAAATATGTACTCTTTTAATTTTAGTGGAATGTTTAATTAAAAATTTTATTTTTGTCATTATATGCATAAATATAAAATATGAAATAAATTAAAATATCATTCCTTTAAAAAATTAATTCTGCCATTATATATTAAAGAAAATCTTGAAGGCAAAACCTAGCCATATGTCGTATTAAGACAGGGCCATGATGGTAATTCCTTGTAAAATTCAAAATCCTTGTTAACATCTGAAAACATGTTAACACTCTTGGCAAATGTGATTCGATAAAATCACGTAAGTCATCCTTATATTGGATCCTTCCAATTCCTTTCTTATATTCAACATCCATTAGTGATGTAATGCCTGCGGGCCATGTTCATTGTCATATAAGACAAAAGACAGTTGTAGTCTATGACTCCCTGTCAAGAAAGGTAATGAACTATGATTCAATGCCTTAATGCCTCGATCCTATAAGATCATGGCTTATAGTTTAAATTGTCCCTGTAACCTGGCCTTTTGTGCCATTATAATATATTAATAAATTATGACTGAGGATAATTATGATAAAATCCTGAATGAATATGTTTAATAAATTAACTAATATGGTTTATTTATACCATAGTTAATAAATCATCAAGAGAACAATTCTGTTATAAACTTCTAAATAAATCATTGTAATTACTTTATGTAGCAAACAAGCTACATGGCAGAATCAGAAGAAGTCAACAATCATCCAAGGGAGAATCATGATACTACCAGGATCAACGTAACTGGTGCGAAACTTCAAGCATTGATTGATAATGCTGTTACCAAGGCCATGGATAGGCAATTTAATGAATCAAGTGGTACTCGGAGCAAGACCCTATCGGTACCTCATTCCAAATCACACCCTAAGACTCACTATGTGGCTCATAGTAAGCCACCATCTAAAACTCACGAGTCAAAGAAGGATGATGGCCAGCACTCTTCAAATCAGCATAGCGTTCCATCTAAGAAGATTGTATTTGATAAGGAGCCATGAGCAAAAACCTGTTCTTATAAGTATTTTGTCTCCTGCAAGCCCAGGGATTTCACTGGGGAAAAAGGAGCCATTGATTGCATGACGTGGCTAGATGAGATGGATACGGTAGTTGATATTAGTGGATGTGCAGAGCAAGATGTTGTGAAGTATGTTTCACAATCATTCAAGGGAGAAGCTCTAGCTTGGTGGAGGTCCTTAATCCAAGCTACTGGAAAGATTCCGTTATACAATTTAACATGGGCTCAGTTTGTTGCTTTGATCAAAGAGAATTTTTGTCCTCAACATGAATTTGAGAAGATCGAGACTGACTTCCTGACATTGGTTATGAAGAACTTAGACTGTCAGGCATACCTCACGAGTTTTAACACCATGTCTCGATTAGTTCCTTACTTGGTGACACCGGAACCAAAGCGTATAGCCCGTTTCATTGGGGGTTTAGCCCCAGAGATTAAAGCTAGTGTGAAAGTATCAAGACCTACTACCTTTAGGTCAGTAGCTGATTTGTCATTATCTCTTACCCTTGATGCGGTCAGGCAGAGATCGCTTAGGAATTCTGATGCTGGGAAGAGAAAACGTGAGGATGATAACTCACACTGTTCAGACAAGAAGCACAAAGGGAACTCTGATCACAAGAAGAGTTCAGGGTTCAAGAAAGAGGACCAACAGTCGGGTGAGAAGCCCAAATGCAAGACCTGCAAGAAGCGCCATTGGAAAGTGCAGGTATGAATCAAAGTCCCAATCATAGCCAAGAGCTTGTGGGATCTATAAGTCTTCTGAGCATAAGACGTTGGTTTGTAAAAAGATTAAGGATGCAACTTGTTACAATTGTAACGAGAAAGGGCATATCAAGTCCAACTGCCCAAAGTATGTGAAGAAACCTGAAGAAGGCAAGAAGACCAATGCCCGGGTCTTCCAAATGAATGCCCAAGAAGCGATCCAAAATGACAACGTGATAACAGGTACCTTTCTTATCAATGATGTTTATGCAAGGGTATTGTTTGATTCGGGTGCAGATAAATCATTTGTAGATAATAAGTTTTGTAAGTTATTAAATCCGCCTGTTAAAATTCTAAGTATAAAGTATGAAGTAGAAATGGCCGATGGTACCATAGAAACTGCTTCAACCATGTTAGATGGATGTTTCATATCCATTAGGAACCACTCTTTTCCATTGTCTTTGCTTCCTTTGAAACTAGCTGAATTCGACATAGTAATGGGCATGGATTGGTTATCTCATAACCAAGCTCAGATCGTTTGTGATAAGAAGCAAGTGGTTATTAAAACACCTTATGGTGAGCCGTTGATAATTCAGGGAGACACTCAGCATGGGTTGCCTAAGCAAGTGTCTATGCTTAAGGCATCAAGGTGCATGAAGAAAGGTTGTGTCATCTATATGGCACAAGTGACAATTGATGAACCAAAGCCCAAGATTGAAGACATCCCTATCATTTCTGAATATCTAGACGTATTCCCTGAAGAACTACCTGGTTTACCACCAGATAGGCATTTGGAGTTCAGAATCGACATTATACCTGGAGCAGCACCTGTTGCAAGAGCACCTTACCGGTTGGCCCCAACTGAGATGAAAGAGTTGAGAACTCAGTTGGATGATTTGTTGGCAAAAGGATTTATTAGGCCTAGCTCATCTCCTTGGGGAGCACCGATCCTGTTTGTGAAGAAAAATGATGGATCAATGCGTTTATGCATTGATTATCGAGAGTTGAACAAGGTTACAATCAAAAATAGATATCCATTGCCCAGGATCAATGATATATTCAATTAGCTTCAAGGAGCCAGTTACTTCTCCAAGATCAACTTGAGATTAGGATACCATCAACTGAAGGTTAGAGATGAAGATGTGCATAAGACTGCATTCAGGACTCGTTATCGTCACTACGAGTTCTTGGTGATGCCTTTCGGGCTCACTAATGCACCAGCAACGTTCATGGATCTCATGAATCACGTTTGCAAACCCTACTTGGACAAGTTTGTCATTGTCTTCATTGATGACATTCTTATTTATTCAAAGAATCAGGTTGATCATGAGAAACATCTTCGTTGTATTCTTAAACTTCTTTAGCAAGAGAAGCTCTACGCCAAGTTTTCAAAGTATGAATTTTGGTTTCGTGAAGTCCAATTCCTTGGACATGTGGTTAGTGAGCGTGGTATCTAGGTGGATCCCACTAAGATTGAAGCTATCATGAATTGGCAAGAGCCGAAGACGCCCACAGAGATTCGCAGCTTCTTGGGTCTGGCAGGATACTACAGGCATTTTATTGAAAATTTCTCAAGGATTGCTGCACCGCAACTTCGTTGACTAGGAAAAATATCAAGTTTGATTAGGGTCCTAAGCAACAAGAATCCTTTGAGATTCTTAAGCAGAAGTTGAGCAATGCTCCTGTGTTGACATTACCTGAAGGGATCGAAGAATTTGTGGTTTACTGCAACGCCTCACACACAGGTATGGGATGTGTGCTCATGCAGAAGGGCAAGGTTATTGCCTATGATTCCCGACAATTAAAGGTGCACGAAAAGATTTACACCACCCACGATTTGGAATTGGGTGCCGTTGTGTTTGCACTAAAACTTTGGAGGCATTATTTATATGGTACCAAGTGTGTGATCTATTCTGATCATAAAAGCCTTCAACACTTGTTCAACCAGAAGGATCTGAACATGAGACAGCGTCGGTGGATGGAGACACTAAATGATTATGATTGTGAAATCTGATACCATCCAGGTAGGGTGAATGTGGTCGCCGATGCTTTGAGCAGAAAAGAAAGGATTAAGCCCATTAGAATCAATGCTAAGAGCATCGAATTGAAGAACAATTTGAATGAAAGGTTGTTAGCCGCTCAGAAGGAAGCTGTATTGGAAGCCAACTATCAGAATGAAAAGTTGGGAGTAACTGCCGAGCAGTTATCATTTAGCAAAGATAGAATTCTGAGATTGAATGGACGAATATGGGTTCCAATTTATGGAGGACTCAGGGACGTTATCTTCCAAGAAGCCCATAGTTCCAAGTATTCTGTTCACCCTGGTAGTGACAAGATGTACCAGGATTTAAAGGCAAATTACTGGTGGATAGGTTTGAAGAAATCTATAGCCACTTATGTGGCAAAATGTCTGACGTGTGCTCAAGTTAAAGCAGAACACCAGAAGCCATCAGGTTAGCTACAACAGCCTGAACTTCCCACCTGGAAGTGGGAAATGGTAACTATGGATTTTATCACCAAGTTACCAAAGACAAAACGAGGAAATGATACTATTTGGGTCATAATTGACAGGTTAACTAAGTCAGCCCACTCCTTACCTATTAAGGAAACACACAGCTCAGATAAGTTAGCTCAGTTATACGTAGATGAGATTGTATCTCTTCATGGTGTACCGATGTCTATCATCTCTGATAGGGATACAAGATACACATCGCACTTTTGGAAAAGCTTTCAGAAATCATTAGGTACCCGATTAAACTTCTGCACTGCATATCATCCTCAGACGGATGGTTAAAGTAAACGTACAATTCAAACACTCAAGGATATGCTACGATATTGTGTTATTGACTTAGGAGGAAGTTGGGATGATCATCTTCAATTGATAGAGTTTTCATACAATTATAACTATCATTCGAGTATTCAAGCTGCACCTTTTGAAGCTTTGTATGGAAGAAAGTGCAGAACGCCGGTTTGTTGGGTGGAAGTTGGAGATGTCCAACTAACAGGACCTGATATAGTCCTGGAGACGACATATAAGATTGTGCAGATACGAGATCGTCTCAAGGCTGTCAGGGATAGGCAGAAAAGCTACGCAGATAAAAGGCGTAAACCTCTAAAGTTCGAGGTTGGTGACAAGGTGTTACTGAAGGTATCACCCTGGAAGGGAGTGATGCGATTCGGAAAGAAAGGCAAGTTAAGCCTAAGATACATAGGACCATTCGAGATCATTGAATGTGTCGGAACAGTGGCTTACAATTTAAATCTGCCTGAAGAGCTCAGTGGAATCCATAATGTATTTCATATCTGCAATCTAAAGAAGTGTCTAGCTGATGAATCGCTAGCCATGTCACATAAAGATGTGCATATTGATGAGAGCTTAGAGTTTGTAGAAAAACCTTTGTCGATCGAGGATCGACAGGTTAAGAAGCTTCGAAAGAAGCACGTACCGATTGTGAAGGTTAAATGGGATGCCCGTAGAGGTCCCGAGTATACGTGGGAAGTAGAGTCCACAATGAAGCAGAAGTACCCTCATTTATTTCAGTAAATCTCGAGGTTGAGATTTCTTTTAAGGGGGTGAGGATGTAACACCTCGTATAAACGCGACCAATATAATGAAGACACTTGTCATAAACCCTGATTGTGATTAAAGATATCTTGAGGGACTAAAGCGGTCAACAGTGCAAAGATGTAATTAGAAGGACCAAAAGCGTCAACATGCCAAACTTGTGCCTCTGAATGACTTAATATAATGTTTGTATTCATTATTGAATAAATTGACGGACACTAAAAGCCGTTTGCGCTTAAATATCAAGAGTTACAAAACGCAGGGGTTAAAAGTGTCAACATGTTAATTTTACCTCTGAAAGGCCTTTTTATGTTCCCAAAAGTTTTGTAATACATTATTACACCCTAAAGAATATCTGATAAAGGTTTCATTAAATTTCGATTCAAAATATTGATGTAAATTGAAGTTTCCAAGAATAGGGGTTAAAAGTGTAAAAATGCAAATTCTCCTTACGGGAGCCATTTACAATGTGTCCAAGACTTACAAATGCATGGCTACACTCCCTAGAACACCCATGCCCTGTTTACACAGACCATGCATGCTGAAAATGTCAGATTATCGAGTAATTAGAGTGCAGGGAATGAGCATGCAACAAAACAAAACAAAACAACTTTAAAAGTTGTTGCCTCGCGTGGGGCGCCGGGGTCTCCTTCCCCTGGCGCGTGGCACGACAGAGATCGCTTTCCAGCAGAACTGGCAGGTGCCCAGCTCTGCAACCTGCAATCTTGTGAAGATCTTCTGCAGCCTGTTTCGAATTCAGCAGCTTGTTTAACTGTTTTGGAAAACCACTATACACATGTTTGCATCATAAAACATCTGGGGAACACTTGTCTTGATCCTAGGACACTTGAAATCCTATATAAAGGCCTCATTTGCTTCATTTGTTCATTCACACTTCAAGAAATTCACAACACACACTCTCAAAGCAAGTTCTCTGGAACAACCTGATCTCTAAGGAGGCTCTATTAGTTCAAATTTTCGTGCTAAGGACTCTTGTAAGTGTACTTAGCCTCTATATCTAAGTTTTCATTAGCTTAATGACCGAAAGTCAAAGTTATCATAATTAAGCTTTGACTTTGTGATTAATCACAAACGGTCCAGCCATTATTCGAATTGAAAGTGGCTATGATTTGGTAATTATGTGGGTAATCAGTCCTTAAAAGGGTACCCCCTGATTATCACTCTAACTTGGTCAATTGTCGGGTCAAACTTAACATTAAAAAGTCAACAGAAAGCCATTTTGCAAACAAATTCATAATTAGCAATGTAGAAGTTATGGAACCTGTTTTAACACTAAAATAACTTGGTAAATAATGTAAGAACATGTCTAAGCATGTTCAACCCGACAATTTTGAGTTTAGGCTCGGTTCGGAACCGAAAGTCGCAAAAGAAGACTTTTGCTTTGACTTTCAGTTCTGACCTGATTTAGATTGTTTTAGAAATGCCTTAGGGTTCCATTAAGACCATGTTACATGTTAGTAAACCCTTTGTGTTTATACAGTGTGGTTCCTTTGTAATCCTAGTTCATTGCATGTTTCCGTTAAGTGCCTAAAATTGACCATTATGCCCTTTTGACTTTAAAACGAGATTTTTGAAAATGTGAGAGGACAAAAACCTTTATTACTGATTTATAAACTTGTCCTAAATATTTGACATCAGTTTGAGATCTAAATTAGGAGTTATGCTCAATATCGTAATTTGAAAGCTTTTTATTAATTAAACGGCATATTTAGCATAAAACCTATTTAAACCCAAATTTTGACACCAAAATTTTTTACCCACTGATGTAATATAATATTTTGGGATTTTTGAAGATTTTTATTTATTTTTAAACTGATCATAACATAGGGTTCTTGCTTTGATTAGGTAATTGTCGGTTATACCCTTTTTGCTAAAAAAAATGAGTTTTACATACATATTGATACCAAATATTTTGCTACTGATTTTATATGATAAATAAAATATTTTAAGCCTTCTGGGCTGATAAAAGTCTCAGCTTTCCTTATATAACCCGAAAATCACCTAAAACCGACTTTTTACGCGTTTTAAACGCATAGCATGGGTTAAAACTATTTTTGGCATATAAGATTTAATACCTACTGATGTTTTAAGTAAATTTTTATACTTTAATAGTAAGTAAAAGTTTTGAACTCAGATTTCTAAATTTGACCTTTAAAGCATATGTGAAATTACCAAAATGCCCCTACGGTGCATAGTTTGGTTATAAATGATAAATTTCACATATACGCAATACCCTACTGATATAACTTATTAAATTAAATATTTTTACTGATCATTTTAGACCAGAACCTCAGATTTATATTTAACCTCTTTCATAATCCTTAAAATGACTAAAATACCCATACGGGGCTTAATTTGAGTTTAAATTCGTTTTGGGCATAATGGAAGGCATCCTACTGATATCACAACATATTTAAGGCATATTAACTTGTGAAACCTGTAGATGACTCTTTTGGTTACCCGTTATGCATTTTTTGCGTTTGGTACGGTTTATGTGACTAGTTGCATAAATTAACCGAAACACGTCAAACCTTATCATTTTTACCTCAAAATCCAGAATGTGTTTAGTTTACCCATATTATACAAGTCTTCATACTTGTCGGGTCTAAACCACATTCAAATCCGGTCTTCGCTTAATCTTGCGTTTTGAACCGTATACCTTTCTTTAAAACTAACCGGTCTAAGTTTAAACTTAAGTGAGACCCGTTAGGAATCTAATAGGCTATTAAAACCTTCGTTCCTGATTTAGGATCCCAGTAAAAGATAGTTGCACTTGCTGATTTTTACGGCTAGGATAAATTTGTATAATTTGCTCAGGTAAATACTTTTAACTTATTTTCCCTTATACGGGCTTGGGGTACGGTATATAAAATACCGCTTGGTCGGGTATTGAATTTTTAATCGTATGAAGGTTAAATCATTGAGATAACCCGTTTAATCTGTTTTGTTTATTCTAAGCTTTTTTTTTTTGGGGGGGGGGGGGGTTAATGACCATGTCTTGGATATCCTCGGCTCATTCATTGAAATGGCCACAACTTAAGCACGGGGTGTAGGCATACACCTGCCGGTGAGTATGTAAAAATAATGTACCCACCTGTTCGAGAATAACTCGCCGTGGGATATATTATGTGGTGTGTCTATTAATCTTTAACCCGGTTTTCAGCCCAGGCTACTGAACGTATAATAAACATGTAATTCTTTAACAGGTTTATTTTTAAATAATTATCCCAATTTATAAAAGATATTTTGTGCCTTGTACATTTAAATCAATTTTCTTAAACATTTTCAAAATGAGTCGGTTAATTGTATTTAC
The DNA here is from genome assembly GCA_030545235.1 of Helianthus tuberosus. Classification (NCBI taxonomy): domain Eukaryota; kingdom Viridiplantae; phylum Streptophyta; class Magnoliopsida; order Asterales; family Asteraceae; genus Helianthus; species Helianthus tuberosus. The sequence continues at coordinate 148,896,641 of CM060390.1, forward strand.
CAGTGAAAACTGACGTATTTTCCAAAAAGGTTAAGTGCAGGTACTAATCGAAATGGGCTGGCTACTCTTAGCATCAACAAAGAGTATTGCAAGCTTAGATGTTTATGAATCTGTTGAACAATGTTTCTTTTATCTTTGATCCGCCTGTGGGTCCCTTTTACAACCGTTTGTAATAATTGATATTACTTTTCATCGGTTTGTAATGTTATTATATTTAGACTTCCGCTGTGTATTAAACTGTGATAAATTGACTATGATGATATCAACTACGTCACGATACTCCCCACCGGTAATCGTGGAAATATCGGGGTGTGACAGCTTATCATCCTTAAACGGACGGACAAAGCGAAAGGACAATTCAGATAATGGAAGATATGCTTAGAGCTTGTGTAATTGATTTCGGAGGTAATTGGGACGATCACTTACCATTGATAGAATTTTCTTAGAATAACAGTTATCACACTAGTATCAATGTTGCACCATTCGAAGCACTTTACGGACGAAAGTGCCGAACGCCAGTTTGTTGGGCAGAAATTGGAGAAAAGCAACTATCTGGACCTGAGATAGTACAAGAAACAACAGACAAGATCATTCAATTCAAGGAACGACTGAAAGCAGCACGTGACCGATAAAAGAGTTATGCTGATAACAGACGAAAGCCATTGGAATTTCAAGTAGGAGATAAAGTGTTATTGAAAGTCTCTCCCTGGAAAGGAGTGGTAAGATTCATCAAAAGGGGAAAGCTAAGCCCCAGGTATGTTGGACCTTTTGAGATTATTAAAAGAATAGGACATGTAGCCTATCAGCTACAACTGCCAGAGGAAATGGCAGGAATACATGATGTATTTCATGTATCTAATCTCAAAAAGTGTTTAGCTGATGAATCACTCGTAGTACCTCTTAAGAATATAGAGGTAAACGAACAACTTAAGTTTGTAGAAAGACCTCTACAGATTGAAGACATGAAAGTTAAGAACCTCAAGCACAAGAGATTAGTTCTAGTCAAAGTGAAGTGGGACTCCAAAAGAGGACCAGAATATACATGGGAGCTTGAATCAGAAATGCAAAGGAAATACCCACACCTGTTCCAGTAGACCTCAAGGACGAGCTCTAAACCAAGGTGGGGAGGATATAACAACCCTCCTGAATTTTTTTCGACGCCCTAATATATTTTAAGATACCCCTATATGTCTCTAAATATACCCCGTATGTGAAAACCGAGCCCAAAATATGAAATACCAATTAAAAATAAATTAAAATAAGAAAAATGGGGTTCTCGCGGGGCACGTAAGCCACCCCTTGAGCTTACGCGGGCCACGACAGCTATAGGATTAGATTGCACCCGGTGTTGACACGTGTCAAACGCGTGTTGAACCTATATGTATGACCCGGATCACCTACGCCTAGACCCCCTATTACGCGGACCGCGTAGGCCTTAGCCTTACCTTACGCGGGCCGCGAGAGACTTGGATTACAGCCATATATAAGAAGGCATCGGGCCTTCAGTCGAAACTCGCTCAAATCTTTTCTTTCTCAACGAATTTCTACGTAGTATAAGTAATTTCCGGGCATTATACCCCCCTAATTAACGAAGTTCTGCCCCGATGTAAGTATTATAACCCCGGTTACGTATTAGATACTGATCGGACTGTCGTGCTCTGGTCAAAGATCATATTTATAAGCCCAAATTACCCATAACTATGTGTTAGTGGTAGTAAGGGTCGAACCACGAAGAGTATGTGGTTTGCGAATGGATTCGATTGAATTAAAATGAAAGTCACAAATTATGAAGCTTGCTATAATGTTTTTATATTTTTATTTAGTTGAAAAAGATGTGAATTGGTTTAATTGATTAAAGACTACTGATTAACGATTGCAAGAAAACGTGATTACTAAACAATAATGATAAAAAGGGTTCACACCCGGTTTCGGTAATTGTCAACCTAGGGTTTCTACAAGTTTTAGATTCAACTCAATTGTATACGATTAGCGGATTTAGTGTACCGTGACTTAGGTGCCAATAACTATCAACGTTTCGAAAAAAGGACAAGAATGCACTTTGTAATCAACACAAGTAAAACCTAACCATGACAACGCATAACTACACATAACCATTTCGCAAAGTCATAACTTTATAATCATTGATAATTTACGAATACGGAACAAATGTAAGCTATTGTTAATGGTTTCAAAAATCAACACAATTTGTCACAAAGTTGAAGCAAGAAACAATTCAAAACCCTAAATTAAACAACTACCTACACCGGGGTGAAACCAAGGTGATTAGCCGCTCATGGTTGATGAAACTTGATCACCGGATGTTTGGAACTTGACTTGGTTCATCTTGAAGCTTGAACAATGGTGGAATGGCGGATGATTAGGGTTTGTGGAGTGATGGTTGTGAATGATGGTGATTTTGTGATTTTTCGGTTGATGATGATGATGTTGTAGATGAACTGGAGATGATTGATAGATTGGAGATGAATGGTAATGAAGATGATACTCAATTCTGGCTCCAAGAATGATTTAAACCCAAGAGAGATGTGTAACTCCCGAGTTAATGGCTCCCCCAACCAATTAGAATCGTTCCCAACAACCCAAACGCAAAATTTCGCGTTTCAGTGATCTGCTACCCGTCGGCGACGGGCTTGACCCCGTCAGCGACGGCCTCCCAAAAGTGCAAAACCAGCCGACGCCCTATTTGACTGGATACGGGCTTCAGCAGTCGTCGGCATTTTCCACAAGGCATCGCCGACGGCTTGGAGCCCGTCGGTGACGGCCTCTGATGTGTGTAAAATGCAACATATAAATTACATCAAAAGAGGCATAAAACTAACCCTTTTTAAGTACTAATGTTGGAAAAAGAGTATTTTTGTCTTCCTTTTGTATTTTCAGGATTAAATGAGATCAAATTCACAAAAGAAGCAAAAAGACAGCTAAATCTAACATAAATACAAGAAAAGGAACATAAGTGGACTGCCCGACCCCTCAACGGCATCTTCCCAAGCAAAATAGAGAAGGCAGAAGACTGAACACGCCCCGTGCTCAGCCAGCACGGGGCCGTGCCCAAGAAGCAGCAGAAAAGACAAACCTATAGAAGCTTCTATTGCCCACCACGGGGCCATGTCCAGTGAACACGGGGGCGTGGCGAAAGTACAGCGGGCGCATTAATTGTAATTGCGAATTACAATTAATGAAGAGAGAGAGTGTCAGACAGGCACGGGGGCGTGTCCAGCGGACACGGGGCCGTGCCCAGCCTTCTATTCAGCCTATAAATAGGAGTGCTTGGTTTCATTTCAACTCATCCCTAGGCACACCACCTCTCTCACACTTCATTCACCACCCACCACCACCATAACACCATCATCCACCACCATCATCCATTGTCCATCATAGAGTGTGTGAGTCGTCTCGGGATCCAAGATTGATCGTAAGAGTTCTTAACAATCAAGGCCATGTTTGCCTAAGTCTCTTACATCACTTGGTGAAGACAAAGTGTCTAGTATAATACTTTTTATTTCTAATCTTTTACACTTTTTATTTGGTTTTGTATTAATGACTTTAATAACTAGTTACTTATGTTGAAGGTGATCTTTCCTTATCGTTTGTCCGTGGTGTCTTGGCATTATTTTACTGTCTATATAAAATAAAAGATTTTCACCATTCATATCTCCACGGTCTATATGGAGGTATGTTGGCTACCTGGTCGGGGGTTAAGGGAACGGTTTGGTAAAGGTCTTGCCATTGTTCAGCGTTTAGAGGTCCTGCAATGGACCTGGGTCAAATTTAGTAGGACCTCCTTCAATGCTTCACGGTATTGGATGGCGGGGGTCCAAACTCTTTGATCCCCTCATAAGTTAACTACTATTAATACTATAACCCGGCTATTTAGGACTGTATCCCTGCTGACTCAGACTACTTAGTCGAGGGTAACGTCACCGCCAAAAGCGGGGCCTACCATAATTTGCATTAATAACTTAATTCATTATCTTCCTATAATCCACCATTTTAGGATTGTATCCTTGCTGACTCAAACTACTGGGGTGAGGGTAACGTCACCTTCAAAAGAGGGGCCTACTACAATAACTAAGATAATCTCTTAATTATGTGCAAAAGTGCGGAAATAATCAAAGGTTATACTAGATACGAGTCGGAACCAAGTGATTCATCTAGTCTATCTGTTTTTTTTTTCTATTTTTTTTTCAGCATTTAGTTAGTTTTTATTTTTCTTAGTTTAAAAACATTTTTCTAAACTTTTTATTTTGATTAGACGTTGAGGATAAACCGGTACTAAAAGCTCTTGTGTCCTTGGACGACCTCGGTATCTTACCAACACTATTCTACGCTCACGATGGGTGAACTTGCCCATATGTGTGTCTAGTGTTAGTAAATATCGTGTTTTATAAATTTAAAACTTGGCTAAAATAAGTGTTAAAAGGGCTTAAAATATATACCTAATATATATAACACTCGACTACGCATCAAGTTTTTGGCGCCGTTGCCGGGGACACAAGGATTTTAAGAAAGTTAGGAATCAACGGCCTAATCATATTTTTATTTTTATTTTAGGATTTTCTTAGTTTTTCAGCTTCTGCAGAGCTCAGCACGGGCCGTGCCCGCTGAACATGCCCCCGTGCTAAATCATTGGAACTGGCAATCCTGTTTTAAGTTAGACAGTAAGCTGAACACGGGGCCGTGCTCACTCAACACGCCCCCGTGCCCAAGATTCACTTACTGAAAACAGAACCGTTAGATCCCGGCGGATGGTAATTTCTGACATAAACATGAGTGATAGTAATTGTTTTTACTTTCGGCACTCTTATGGTACGTGGTGTCAATTATGTGGAGGCGAACATAGAGAATTAGAATGTTACTTTCTAAATTATAGGCCCCAGTACATGGACCCACCGAGTCCTTATAACCTTAAGAGGGGCGAAAGTAAAAATAAGCCCTATCTCTCCCTCGAATGCGCCCAGCCAGATATTTTAGGGGAAATGCTCGTTGACGAGTTATTTCAACTAGAAAAGCTAATTCTGAATTGGTTAAAAGAGCTTAGGAAGGACTTTATTGATCCGCCCCAAGACGATGACCATGAAGAAATGTTGGAACCGCATTCCGACAACCTCGTTGATCCCAAAAATACCTTCATACCTAGCAAAGACTTGGACGATAGTCGTCCCTGTGCCGATTGTGCCGTGAAGGACTCTCCATCGACTTCGTTCGGTGCATACATAGACCTGAGTGATTCGGCATACACCTTCTTTAACGAGAGCCCGGGAAAGGGTTGGACTTGTCCACCTAGAATGAAAATAGGAATTACCCTCATCGACAACCTCTTGCGTTCTCGCCTTAGTCTAGGACAATTAAGGTATCTTAGGCACTTTGGGGTTGTTCCAACCAGTAAGGAACCACCCGATATCGACGAGATCCTTAGAAGTAACAAAACTCTATAAGACAGCCTCCAGACACGGGGCCGTGTCCAGGTCAACACGCCCCCGTGCTCACCTAAAAGATTCTCCGCTGATTTTGTCAGAATACGGACAAAACGTGTCAGGATTTCCTCTGCACACGGGGCCGTGTCCAGCCAACACGGGGCCGTGTCCAGTGCGCTGTCGTTTTCTTTAAATGCACCCTGATTCCTGCTCATTTTTTACCAGTTCAATAGACAGAGATTCCTGGGATCTTCACTCATACCATCCTAGGTAAGTGCTAAAAGAAGGTTCCCAAGGACCATCTTGTCTCTTCCACTTTTATTCATTTCCTCTTCTTTCAAAATTTTTCAACATTTCCTCCATGGAAGCTTGGAAATCCCATGATTCCAACCCTCTATGTGAAGTTTGTAAGATTATTTGCTAAGGATTCTTGTTTAAAGTTAGTTTTATAACTTTATTTTAAATTATCTAAGCTTAAAACCCAGCTAAAAATCATGAAAATAATTTAAAACTCCAAGACTCCTTAGCCTAAAATCCTGCAGACAAATGGACACGGGGCCGTGCTTAGCGAGCACGGGGCCGTGTCCGAGGCACTATTTTGTAAAAATTTAGCTTTCTTCGGTTTCTTTCACAGAAAATGGCAAGCAGAACAAGCGGATCATCTTCAAGAGGTAACCGACAAGGGAGGAGATCATCGACAACAGAAGACTCTCTTGTAAACTATGTTTACGCCCTAAGGGAGGCTATTGACGAAATGACGGGAGTGGAGGAAGCATTGGTCGACCGTATCAACCATCTAACAGTGGGGCTGGAGGGCTGTCTCCGAGAGGTAAACCTCTTGCACCAGAGGTTAAACCTTCTCGCCTCCCCGCCTTTGGTACCTATAATAACCCAAAGGGCGTGGAACGTGGTGCCCGAAGTCATCATTCCAACCGAATGGTACGCCATGCACCAAGAGCCCCCGCAAAGGGTGGTGCAAGGAATCCCAGTGAATGTTCTCCCTCAGCCACCAATTGCTGAGGAAAATGAAGCCGCATTCTTCCTTCCTAGGGAGATCGAAGAATGGCTTTAAACAACGTTTAGGGAAGGAATCCTTCGGCTAAAAGTCCTACTATATCGGGAAACTATTCTCGAAATTTTCTTAAAATAGTAGAACTCTTTATGATAACCTCGTGTACCTCCTGACCTATTTAGTTAAGTTTTTGTTATTTTAGGAATACTATGTAAGGTCTCTCTATGATGCAATGAAATGATGGTTTTTAAAGTTTGGATGGTTCATAATGAATAAAACACACTCATGGTGATAAGGGATGAAAAGGGGAACGAGAAAAATGACCCCATGCACAAGAACAAGGCAACCCGACATCAATCTCTCCATTACAGAAGGTTCAACACGGGCCGTGTCCAACCAACACGGCCCAGTGCTGAACCCCCTGCAGAAAAATGCCCAGTTCAGGTAACTGGACATGGGCCGTGTTCACCAGACACGCCCCCGTGTCCAGGCTTCTGTTTCTTTTCTTTAATTTTTGTTACTGGCACCTGAACACGGGGCCGTGTCCGGTCCCCACGGGGCCGTGTCCAGACTGCCAGTAACATAAATCTTTGCTTTTAACACCATTTTACACATCTAATCAACCTAAAAATTTATTTTTGGGACACATTGAGGACAATGTGTAATTTAAGTGTGGGGGGATGCTAAAACCTTGAAATTTTGCAAGTCCTAATAACAAGCCTTACACAAAACTCTATTGGAACCGCTAAACACCCCAATTTTTTTCAAAAAAAAAAAAAAAATTTGTGTCTAAAGTTTAAGTTAAGAATCATAAGATTAATAAGGTTATATTTTTACAAATTTGCAACCGAGAGCGTCGTGATAACAAGAACCAACATAAGAAAATTATGAAACGGCATGACAAGCTTAGTTAAAATTTGATTATATATACTTGATCATATAAAAAAACCCGTTCCCACAAAAAGTGAGTTTTTGAGCCTTTATTGAGCATACAAATTTACATCTTTAGACTAAATGCTCATTTTTCGTTTCTTGTGTGAATAGCCGCTTGGTTCTTACGACTCTAGAACTTGCCACGAAAATACATTCCCGGTCCTTACCAACTTAAACCCGAGTAAGTAAATGATGGAGGCATTAGGACAAACCCTTTTTATTTCTACACTATTATTTTTTTTACCACCTACCCAAAATCCCCCTAGTTAGCCTCTTTGAGCCTAAACCTTTTCATTTCATAACCCAAACCAAACACCCTTTACCCACCAAAACCTTTTTCATTTTTAACCCTTTGTTTTAATAACAAGTTCGGTTTTCTGTATGATCGTTTAAAAAAAATGTGTGTTGATGATGAAGCAAAAGAAAATAAACAAACAAGTTCATCAAAAATAACTTTGTTTGAATAATAGCTTCATCAAAATAAAAGTTACAAAAATAGAAAGTCCTACGAAAACCGACACTTGTTACGCTTTTCATTTTTTTTCTACTAACCACTAACCCAACCACCTACCTTTAACCCAAGCCTAACCCTTCACCCACAAAGTCCTCTTGATATTTACAAAGGTATAAAAATTAAAAAGGGGGAGGATTGATTGCTTGGCAAGCCTATGGTAGGAGTAAGTTCCATGCCGCTCTCGAGTGATTCACTAAAAATACACCTTCGGCCGAGTGTGAGTGATTTCTCCCGTGAGGTATGTGAACTTGTATATAAATGGAATTTTAAAAAGGCATGTTATGCCCAAATAAGTAATTTCTCCTATGAAACGTTCTAAACAAATCATAACGAATAGGAATGTAAATAGATAAAAATAAAACCCAAAAAGATCTTGGATTCCCAACACTCTATGACAAGCCAAAACCTTCTCTTCTACCCATTCCATTTGGGAGTGTAAGCCACATATTAAAGAGTTTTGCTTGAGGACAAGCAAAAGTTCAAGTGTGGGGGTATTTGATGTGTGTAAAATGCAACATATAAATTACATCAAAAGAGGCATAAAACTAACCCTTTTTAAGTACTAATGTTGGAAAAGAGTATTTTTGTCTTCCTTTTGTATTTCCATGATTAAATGAGCTCAAATTCACAAAAGAAGCAAAAAGACAGCTAAATCTAACATAAATACAAGAAAAGGAACATAAGTGGACTGCCCGACCCCTCAACGGCATCTTCCCAAGAAAAATAGAGAAGGCAGAAGACTGAACACGCACCGTGCTCAGCCAGCACGGGGCCGTGCCCAAGAAGCAGCAGAAAAGACAAACCTATAGAAGCTTCTATTGCCCACCACGGGGCCGTGTCCAGTGAACACGGGGGCGTGGCGAAAGTACAGCAGGCCCATTAATTGTAAGTGCGAATTATAATTAATGAAGAGAGAGAGTGTCAGACAGGCACGGGGGCGTGTCCAGCGGACACGGGGCCTTGCCCAGCCTTCTGTTCAGCCTATAAATAGGAGTGCTTGGTTTCATTTCAACTCATCCCTTGGCACACCACCTCTCTCACACTTCATCCACCACCCACCACCACCATAACACCATCATCCACCACCATCATCCATTGTCCATCATAGAGTGTGTGAGTCGTCTCGGGATCCAAGATTGATCGTAAGAGTTCTTGACAATCAAGGCCATGTTTGCCTAAGTCTCTTACATCACTTGGTGAAGACAAAGTGTCTAGTATAATACTTTTTATTTCTAATCTTTTGCACTTTTTATTTGGTTTTGTATTAATGACTTTAATAACTAGTTACTTATGTTGAAGGTGATCTTTACTTATCGTTTGTCCGTGGTGTCTTGGCATTTTTTTACTGTCTATATAAAATAAAAGATTTTCACCATTCATATCTCCACAGTCTATATGGAGGTATGTTGGCTACCTGGTCGGGGGTTAAGGGAACGGTTTGGTAAAGGTCTTGCCATTGTTCAACGTTTAGAGGTCCTGCAATGGACCTGGGTCAAATTTAGTAGGACCTCCTTCAATGCTTCACGGTATTGGATGGCGGGGGTCCAAACTCTTTGATCCCCTCATAAGTTAACTACTATTAATACTATAACCCGGCTATTTAGGACTGTATCCCTGCTGACTCAGACTACTTAGTCGAGGGTAACGTCACCGCCAAAAGCGGGGCCTACCATAATTTGCATTAATAACTTAATTCATTATCTTCCAATAATCCACCCTTTTAGGATTGTATCCTTGCTGACTCAAACTACTGGGGTGAGGGTAACGTCACCTTCAAAAGAGGGGCCTACTACAATAACTAAGATAATCTCTTAATTATGTGCAAAAGTGCGAAAATAATTAAAGGTTATACTAGATACGAGTCGGAACCAAGTGATTCATCTTGTCTATCTGTTTTTTTTATTTTTATTTTTTTTTTCAGCATTTAGTTAGTTTTTATTTTTCTTAGTTTAAAACCATTTTTCTAAACTTTTTATTTTGATTAGACGTTGAGGATAAACCGGTACTAAAAGCTCTTGTGTCCTTGGACGACCTCGGTATCTTACCAACACTATACTACGCTCACGATGGGTGCACTTGCCCATATGTGTGTCTAGTGTTAGTAAATATCGTGTTTTATAAATTTAAAACTTGGCTAAAATAAGTGTTAAAAGGGCTTAAAATATATACCTAATATATATAACACTCGACTACGCATCAGCCTCTCCAACCCACTTCTTTGATTTCTTTGTTTCGCACTTCCGGTTGATCCGTATCGCGTCCTGGTTGTTCGGTTTTCATCCCGGTGACTCGTAAAGCTCCCAAAAAGCTCCTTAAACTCTATCAAACCTGCAAAACACATTTTTAATTAAGAGTAGGCTATTCGGAATTAAAACTCATGTAAAAACATCAAGTTACATGATTACAAACGCCGGTTTTCACCACGTATCACATCCCCACACTTGTCTTTTGCTTGCCCTCAAGCAAATCTGTTTTTCACTTTCACGTGGGTCGAACAATGAATACACTCCCCATTCCCGAGACGAAGGTTAAGGTCAATTGTCATACTAAAGTTCAAACTCTTTACAATTTCCAACATATTTAACGGTAAAGTGAGCATTCACATATACAATGGTTATCCAAGATTAACCCACCCGTAAAACTAACAAGTCATGCACATCCCTCACAATGTTCTCTCCACTCGGCTTATAAATTGGCTAATGTGTATAATGTATTAGCACTTCAATCAATTAATCGCTCAAACCCGATTAGAACACGTACCCGCATAGGCTTGCAACTCAATCATTCTCCACCACCGAACACGAATACCAAACACAAGTCATAAGGTCTTTGAACGGGTTGTAATGGGGCTAGGCTAAGGGTAGGAAATAGGATATTTTAAAGTGGCTAAGGTGATGAAAATTCGATTTTTATTACAAAACAACTAATCTATGCACAACTAACTATCAATATCAAACTAGAAGGTAACAAGCTTTCTCCTTTTATTTCTCAAACTAAGAACACATATTTTTGTTCTTTTCTCAACAATTTTCTCATCTTTTTCATCACTTTTCTGTTTTTTTTTTCGCAAACAATCAAATACACTATACAAATTCGACTCCTATAATTGAATTTTCATCACACGGGTTTAAAAAAAATGGTTTAACGGTTATGGGCTAAAGGGTGGTCAAACGAAATGATTAGGCTCAAAATTGGCTACTAGGGGATAATTTTTGGGTAAAGATATAAAAATGGTGTAAAAGGAAAAGATTTACCTAATTCCTTAATCATTCTCATGCTTGTATTCGGTCTATGGTCTCGAACGTATCAAGAGTTGCAAGTTCTACAATACGCGACTAATGGTCCACTCAAACAAAGAAACATGTATATGCAAATCTATGATATAAAAGTGGCTCAAAACCTCACGTATAAGGGTATGGTATGTGATATGCATAAAACGCTAGTTCTTTAGGCGAATTATTCCCAAATAACCACTCGCTAAATATCCGTCTTGCTATTAATTTGAACTTGACCATGACAAAAGACCAAATGGGTTGTGCCATCCCTCGTTGACTTAGTTACTTGTGATTTTAAGATCGCTTTTGAAACAAGAAATTTTTGAAAATTTTTTGAGGTAAACATTGTCCTCAATGTGTAGTGTTTAAATGAACGGGTCAAAATCGAAAACTTTTACTACTCCCCCATCCCCACACTTGAGGTGAACATTGTCCTCAATGTGTAAGAACTAGAATTTTAAAAACTCACAAGGGATGTGACACGGCTAACTTCCCCAAAATTCCACCCCGGAAAATATTATACAATTACAATCCACTTATTACTAAACTAAGAATCAAGGTAAAAAGGAAACGCATGCACCTGATTTTTGTCGCTAGATGCTCATATATTATTCTTCTCTTCATAAAAAAACGGTTGTCCCGCGAACATGTTGTACCTACAAATCTTAACCCTTGTGTAGAAGCATGCTTCTCACAACCATTGAAATTTGTTAGGTGATTAGTTCTACCATTTTTATGAAAGTGTTACCAAATCATGCGTTAAATTACCTTGATTTTGTGGAAAAATAAATTACAACAATAACAATCCTAACTCACTTTCGTAGGAATCACGGTTGCATTTAGCTTATGCAACAAGCCCTTTTAAAACCCCTAATAGCTTGGGAGGACGAGAGGTCTCGTGAGGGTTATATAGGGAACACACCCACAATGTTCATTTAACTAGGCAAAAATAAATAATAATGAAATAAAAATAAAGAAAACTAAAGTATACAACAACAACGACACAAAACATACCTTGCCCTCACCGCTGATATCTCTCGTTGGGGTTAACTGGCGGGTTTGGCTGGTATGGATAACCAGTGAGGGCCTCGAACATCTCCCTATAGTTATCGAGTGGGCCCGACTCTCCTTGGGGTGGCGGCTGAAAAGGCATCGGAATGAAGCTGGATCCTACTGCCTCGGGCCAGTGAGGGGATAGATCGGATGGGCCTCATGGAACGGGGAGGTTGGGGTAGTCGGTCCACCCCGAGTGTTCGACATAAGGAAGGCCGGCTTCATAGTCTCTTTGACGTCTCTCCTGATCGTGGAGGTTTTTGGCATTATTAATACCCATTTGGTTAGAGACATATAAAGCGCTCCATCGACGTCGATCCAAGTCATTGCGCTCATTTTGACGCCTTTCCTCGTCTGCCTCCCATGCCCGTCTTCGGCCTGTCTCATCCTCCTGCATCTCTATCAAATGCTCTATTTGGGATCTTTGGAGCGCTTGTTGTAACTGTTGCTCTTCCATATGCTTCTCCATCCTCTCACGATAGGCCGTCTGAAAGGCACATTGCTCCTGCATCTGGGATCCATGTGTTTCCTCCCAGTTCTGTCTCCTCTTATTATACTCTCTGCCCTCGCCTATACACGCAAAGACATTGTCAAATGTTTCTTGTTGGCCCCAGTTGAACTCCTTGTATGAAGGTACCCGTCGGCAGTTCACAAAACCTGCCACCTCGGCATTCAATTCCCTGTCTGGCCTCATATCCTCTGCTTTGGTCCCCGTGGACTAAGAGGCTTAGTTTCGTCTTTGATGTGTGTAAAATGCAACATATAAATTACATCAAATGAGGCATAAAACTAACCCTTTTTAAGTACTATTATTGGAAAAAGAGTGTTTTTGTCTTCCTTTTGTATTTTCAGGATTAAATGAGCTCAAAAACACAAAAGAAGCAAAAAGACAGCTAATTCCAACATAAATACAAGGAAAGGAACATTAGTGGACTGCCCGACCCCTCAACGGCACCTTCCAAAGCAAAATAGAGAAGCAGAAGACTGAACACGCCCCGTGCTCAGCCAGCACGGGGCCGTGCCCAAGAAGCAGCAGAAAAGACAAACCTATAGAAGCTTCTATTGCCCACCACGGGGCCGTGCCCAACGGACATGGGGGCATGGCGAAAGTACTGCAGGCGCATTAATTGTAATTGCGAATTACAATTAATGAGGAGAGAGAGTGTCAGACGGGCACGGGGCCGTGTTCAGCGGACACGGGGCCGTGCCCAGCTCTCTGTTCAGCCTATAAATAGGAGTGCTTGGATTCATTTCAACTCATCCCTTGGCACACCACCTCTCTCACACTTCATCCACCACCCACCACCATCACAACACCATCATCCACCACCATCATCCATTGTCCATCGTAGAGTGTGTGAGTCGTCTCGGGATCCAAGATTGATCGTAAGAGTTCTTGACAATGAAGGCCATGTTTGCCTAAGTCTCTTACATCACTTGGTGAAGACAAAGTGTCTAGTATAATACTTTTTATTTCTAATCTTTTGCACTTTTTATTTGGTTTTGTATTAATGACTTTAATAACTAGTTACTTATGTTGAAGGTGATCTTTCCTTATCGTTTGTTCGTGGTGTCTTGGCATTATTTTACTGTCTATATAAAATAAAGGATTTTCACCATTCATATCTCCACGGTCTATATGGAGGTATGTTGGCTACCTGGTCGGGGGTTAAGGGAACGGTTTGGTAAAGGTCTTGCCATTGTTCAGCGTTTAGAGGTCCTGCAATGGACCTGGGTCAAATTTAGTAGGACCTCCTTCAATACTTCACGGTATTGGATGGCGGGGGTCCAAACTCTTTGACCCCCTCATAAGTTAACTACTATTAATACTATAACCCGGCTATTTAGGACTGTATCCCTGCTGACTCAGACTACTTAGCCGAGGGTAACGTCACCGCCAAAAGCGGGGCCTACCACAATACTGCATTAATAACTTAATTCATTATCTTCCAATAATCCACCCTTTTAGGATTGTATCCTTGCTAACTCAAACTACTGGGGTGAGGGTAACGTCACCTTCAAAAGAGGGGCCTACTACAATAACTAAGATAATCTCTTAATTATGTGCAAAAGTGCGGAAATAATCAAAGGTTATACTAGATACGAGTCGGAACCAAGTGATTCATCTTGTCTATCTGTTTTTCTTTTATTTTTATTTTTCAGCATTTTAGTTAGTTTTTATTTTTCTTAGCTTAAAACATTTTTCTAAACTTTTTATTTTGGTTAGACGTTGAGGATAAACCGGTATTAAAAGCTCTTGTGTCCTTGGACGACCTCGGTATCTTACCAACGCTATACTACGCTCAACGATGGGTGCACTTGCCTCTGACCACGGGGCCGTGTAGGTGCAACACGGGGTCGTGTCCAACTCCCAGTAACAGGGATCCAGAAATAAATCACTGTGCCTCTGACCACGGGCCGTGTTCGCTGAGCACGGGGCCGTGGTGAATATTCTGACCAACGTTCTTTTCTGTCTTTATTGCAGGACTTGGAACCTAGGCGCCACATTTGAACCTCCTACGTAGTGCGTGAGCTCCAGTTCTAGTAGAGACATAAAAGAACCTCTAGAAGAACCCGAACGCTTTCTCAGAAAAAGACTTAAAGCCAAAAATCAAGAGAAAGTCTCGGGGGACCCACTTCCAATGGCGGACCAACGTACCCTCATGGATTACCTACGGCCCACCGTAGGCAATCTCGGCGCCGCTATCAACGCACCGAATGTCGAAGCCAACAACTTCGAACTTCGGCCGCATTTGATACAAATGCTCCAAAACTCCGCAACCTTCCACGGGCTTGCGGACGAGGATCCCCATCTACATATTACTAACTTTTTAGAAATATGTGATACCTTTCGGATCAATGGAGCATCAAATGACGCCATCCGCCTTCGAATGTTTCCATTTTCACTAAAAGACCAAGCTAAGGCTTGGCTTAACACCCTCCCAGTTGGATCGGTAAACACTTGGGATGAACTTGCCCAAAAGTTTCTATATAAGTATTTCCCTCCTTCTAAAACGGCTAAATTAATGACAGAAATTTATACATACTCACAAGAGGATGGGGAATCCTTATATGAAACTTGGGAAAGGTTCAAGGAGCTTCTAAGAAAGTGTCCTCATCACGGTCTAGCGGTGTGGCAACAAGTATCCACTTTCTACAATGGGTTGTTGCCACACACAAGACAAACACTTGATTCAAGCTCCGGGGGACTTTTAGGTAATCGTCGCCCAAATGAAATATATAATCAAATTGAAGAAATTGCTCAAACCAATTTTCAGTGGCACACTCCCCGAGGTAATAAATCTATTGCCCCGGGCGCCCATAAGGTTGATGAAAGCACCTCTTTACAAGCCCAAATCGAGGCCCTCTCTTCAAAAATCAAAAAACTAGAAATGACAAAAACGGCCTCGGTTATGGCTTGTGAAGGGTGTGGTGGGTCACATGAAAATTGGAGTTGTATGAAAGAATTAGATGAACAAACAGAAACGGTAAACTACATGGATAATAGACCTAGGCCGTCGGGTCCTCCAACGGGTACCTACAACCAAGGATGGCGTAACCACCCAAATGTTGGTTGGAGAGATCCCGGCAATAGTAGTAACCAACAAAACCAACGAACTAATTTTCAACAACCACAAAATTTCTCTCAACAACAAGGTGGAAGAGAAAGGCTTGAAGATACTATATCTCGCCTCATCTCTGACACTGAAAAGAAAAACTCGGATCGATTTCAACAATTGGAATCGAATTTTAGAAATCAACAAGCTAGCATTCAAAACGTTGAAAAACAATTAAATCAACTAGCTCAAAATTTCTCCGAGAGACCACAAGGCGCGTTACCTAGTAATACCGAAACCAACCCAAAGGCACAAGTACATCTCATCACATTAAGAAATCGAACCGTGGGTCCCGAGGATGCTCCATTGCCGCCAAGTGAAAGAAGCCATTCTAGCCAGCCTGTGACCCCTCCTGCGCCAGAAAAGGCTTCTCTACCAACTCAAGAGGCCACCAAGACTCCTCCTATTCCGTACCCCGGTAGGTTAAATCGTCAAAAGACCGATGAGCAATTCGCTAAATTTGAAAATTTGCTAAAACAATTGCATGTTAATATTCCTTTTATCGAGGTCCTAACCCAAATGCCTAAATACTCTAAATTTATGAGGGATTTCCTCGCAAAAAAAAGGAAAATTGAATCATTGCAATTAGTTAACTTAGGCGAAGAATGCTCCGCCTTAGTGCTCAACAAACTTCCACAAAAGAAAATCGATCCCGGGAGTTTCACAATCCCTTGCTCGATTGGGGGATCTCCCGTTCGTAATGCATTAGCCGATCTTGGGGCTAGCATTAACCTCATGCCCACATCAATGTTCAAACGACTCGGCCTAGGAACAACAAGCCCTACAAAGATGAGCATACAACTCGCCGACAGATCCGTCAAATTTCCACAAGGTGTCGCTGAGAATTTATTGGTAAAAGTTGACAACTTCGTTTTCCCAACCGACTTTGTCATCTTAGACATGGAAGAAGACACCGATGTCCCTCTCATCCTTGGGAGGCCATTTCTAGCCACCGCCCAAGCGGTGGTGGACATGAATGATGGAACGTTAACATTGAAGTTTGGGGATAAGGAGGTGAAGTTTGAATGTGGAAAAAGAATTGAGGACGAAGACCCGGTCAACTACATGCAGGTCATAGACTCAAGATTGGATGATGCTCTCCGACGGTGTAACATGGGATGCAATACATCCCACTTGGGGGACATATGACCGGTTTTGGGTCTAGCCAAGGACCCTTATAAACGTGGCGCACCACGGAGGCATTCCGCGGAACTATCCTTAGTTTAATTTAGATTAATTTTTATGTTTTCTAGTTAGTTTTAATTTTCAGGAATAAAACACACTCATGGTGGTAAAGGATGAAAAGGGGAACGAGAAAAATGAACTCATGCACAAGAACAAGGCAACCCGACAATTCTCTCCATTTCAGAAGGTTCAACACGGGACGTGCCCAACCAACACGGCCCTGTGCTGAACCACCTGCAGAAAAACGCCCAGTTCAGGTAACTGGACACGGGCCGTGTTCACCCAACACGCCCCCGTGTCCAGACTTCTGTTTCTCTTGTTTTAATTTTGTTACTGGCACTTGAACACGGGGCCGTGCCCGGATAACACGGGGCCGTGTTCAGCGCCCAGTATCACAAAATTTTTGCTTTTTAACATAATTTTACACATCTAATCAACCTAAAAATTTATTTTTGGGACACATTGAGGACAATTTGTAATTTAAGTGTGGGGGGGATGCTAAAGCCTTTAATTTTGCAAGTCCTAAATACAAGCCTTACACAAAACTCTATTGGAACCGCTAATCACCCCAATTTTTTTCAAAAATTTCATTTTTTTTACTTGTCTAGGTTTAACTCGGGAAATTCAAGTTCTCAAAAAGGTTATATTTTTACAAATTTACAACCGATAGCGTAGTGATAAAAAGAACCCACATAAGAAAATTATGAAAAGGCATGGCAAACTTAGTTAAAATTTGATTATATATACTTGATCACATAAAAACCCATTCCCACAAAAGTGAGTTTTGAGCCTTTATTGAGCACAATTACATATCATTAAAACTAAATGCTCATTTTTCGTTTCTTGTGTGAATAGCCGCTTGGTTCTTACGACTCTAGAACTTGCCATGACGATACATTCCCGGTCCTTATCAACTTAAACCCGAGTAAGTAAATGATGGAGGCATTAGGACTAACCCCTTTTTATTTCTACACCATTATTTTTCTTTTTCTTTTACCACCTACCCAAAAAAACCCCCCTAGTTAACCCCTTTGAGCCTAAACCTTTTCATTTCATCACCCAAACCAAAAACCCTTTTACCCACCAAAACCTTTTTCATTTTTAACCATTTGTTTTAGTAACAAGTTCGGTTTTTTCGTAAAAAAAAATGTGTGTTGTTGATGAAGCAAAAAGAAAAACAAACAAGTTCATCAAAAATAACTTTGTTTGAATAAAAGCTTCATCAAAATAAAAAGTTGCAAAAATAGAAAATCTTACGAAAACCGACACTTGTTACGCTTTTCGCCCTTTTTCTACTAACCACTAACCACTATCCCAACCACCTACCTTTAACCCAAGCCTAACCCTTAACCCACAAAGTCCTCTTGATATTTACAAAGGTATAAAAGTTAAAAAGGAGGAGGATTGATTGCTTGGCAAGCCTATGGTAGGAATAAGTTCCATGCCGCTCTCGAGTGATTCACTGAAAATACACCTTCGGCCGAGTGTGAGTGATTTCTCCCGTGAGGTATGTGAACTTGTATATAAATGGAATTTTAAAAAAGGCATGTTATGCCCAAATAAGTAATTTCTCCTATGAAAAGTTCTAAATAAATCATTACGAATAGGATTGTAAATAAATAAAGATAAAACCCAAAAAGACCTTGGATTCCCGACACTCTACGACAAGCCCAAAACCTTCTCTTCTACCTATTCCATTTGGGAGTGTAAGCCACATATTAAAGAGTTTTGCTTGAGGACAAGCAAAAGTTCAAGTGTGGGGGTATTTGATGTGTGTAAAATGCAACATATAAATTACATCAAATGAGGCATAAAACTAACCCTTTTTAAGTACTAATATTGGAAAAAGAGTGTTTTTGTCTTCCTTTTGTATTTTCAGGATTAAATGAGCTCAAAAACACAAAAGAAGCAAAAAGACAACTAATTCCAACATAAATACAAGGAAAGGAACATTAGTGGACTGCCCGACCCCTCAACGGCACCTTCCAAAGCAAAATAGAGAAGCAGAAGACTGAACACGCCCCGTGCTCAGCCAGCACGGGGCCGTGCCCAAGAAGCAGCAGAAAAGACAAACCTATAGAAGCTTCTATTGCCCACCACGGGGCCGTGCCCAGCGGACACGGGGGCGTGGCGAAAGTACTGCAGGCGCATTTATTGTAATTGCGAATTACAATTAATGAGGAGAGAGAGTGCCAGACGGGCACGGGGCCGTGTTCAGCGGACACGGGGCCGTGCCCAGCTCTCTGTTCAGCCTATAAATAGGAGTGCTTGGATTCATTTCAACTCATCCCTTGGCACACCACCTCTCTCACACTTCATCCACCACCCACCACCATCACAACACCATCATCCACCACCATCATCCATTGTCCATCGTAGAGTGTGTGAGTCGTTTCGGGATCCAAGATTGATCGTAAGAGTTCTTGACAATCAAGGCCGTGTTTGCCTAAGTCTCTTACATCACTTGGTGAAGACAAAGTGTCTAGTATAATACTTTTTATTTCTAATCTTTTGCACTTTTTATTTGGTTTTGTATTAATGACTTTAATAACTAGTTACTTATGTTGAAGGTGATCTTTCCTTATCGTTTGTCCGTGGTGTCTTGGCATTATTTTACTGTCTATATAAAATAAAGGATTTTCACCATTCATATCTCCACGGTCTATATGGAGGTATGTTGGCTACCTGGTCGGGGGTTAAGGGAATGGTTTGGTAAAGGTCTTGCCATTGTTCAGCGTTTAGAGGTCCTGCAATGGACCTGGGTCAAATTTAGTAGGACCTCCTTCAATACTTCACGGTATTGGATGGCGGGGGTCCAAACTCTTTGACCCCCTCATAAGTTAACTACTATTAATACTATAACCCGGCTATTTAGGACTGTATCCCTGCTGACTCAGACTACTTAGCCGAGGGTAACGTCACCGCCAAAAGCGGGGCCTACCACAATACTGCATTAATAACTTAATTCATTATCTTCCAATAATCCACCCTTTTAGGATTGTATCCTTGCTGACTCAAACTACTGGGGTGAGGGTAACGTCACCTTCAAAAGAGGGCCTACTACAATAACTAAGATAATCTCTTAATTATGTGCAAAAGTGCGGAAATAATCAAAGGTTATACTAGATACGAGTCGGAACCAAGTGATTCATCTTGTCTATCTGTTTTTCTTTTATTTTTATTTTTCAGCATTTTAGTTAGTTTTTATTTTTCTTAGCTTAAAACATTTTTCTAAACTTTTTATTTTGGTTAGACGTTGAGGATAAACCGGTATTAAAAGCTCTTGTGTCCTTGGACGACCTCGGTATCTTACCAACGCTATACTACGCTCAACGATGGGTGCACTTGCCCATATGTGTGTTTAGTGTTAGTAAAATATCGTGTTTTATAAATTTAAAACTTGGCTAAAATAAGTGTTAAAAAGGGCTTAAAATATACACCTAATATATATAACACTTCACACGCATCAGTCTTCTTCATCAACCATTTCCTCATCTTCCCCAGCTCCTTGCTGTGCATCTGGATCAACAAACTCATACCTGTGACCCAATTTTTCGGTCACCGCATATTTGCTTCCCGAAAGCTTCACATCTATCTTCCATTTTTTCTTCATTGATGCTTTGTTGAATTCTTCCAAAGGCTTGGATACCTAAAGTGATGTGCCTGAGTGTTATTAGTTTTTAATGTATTTATTAAGCCCTTTTCAACACTTTTTAGCCAAGTTTTAAATTTATAAAACACGATATTTACTAACACTAAACACACATATGGGCAAGTGCACCCATCGTGAGCGTAGTATAGTGTTGGTAAGATACCGAGGTCGTCCAAGGACACAAGAGCTTTTAGTACCGGTTTATCCTCAACGTCTAATCAAATCAAAAAGTTAGAAAAATGTTTTAAACTAAGAAAATAAAAACTAACAAAAATGCTGAAAATAAAAATAAAAATTAAAAAAAAAAACAGATAGACAAGATGAATCACTTGGTTCCGACTCGTGTATAGTGTAACCTTTGATTATTTCCGCACTTTTGCACTTATTTAAGAGATTATCTTAGTTATTGTAGTAGGCCCCTCTTTTGGAGGTGACGTTACCCTCAACCCAGTAGTTTGAGTCAGCAAGGATACAATCCTAAAGGGTCGGATTATTGAAAGATAATTAATTAAGTTATTAATGCAAATTATGGTAGGCCCCTCTTTTGAAGGTGACGTTACCCTCGGCTAAGTAGTCTGAGTAAGCAAGGATACAATCCTAAGTAGTCGGGTTATAGTATTAATAGTAGTTTAACTTATGAGGGGATCAAAAAGTTTGAACCCCCGCCATCCAATACTGTTAAGTATTGAAGGAGGTCCTACTAAATTTGACCCAGATCCCTTGCAGGATCTCTAAACGCTGAACAACGGCAAGACTCTTACCAAACCGTTCCCTTAACCCCCGACCAGGTAGCCAACATACCTCCATATAGACCGTGGAGATATGAATGGTGAAAATCTTTTATTTTATATAGACAGTAAAATAATGCCAAGACACCACGGACAAACGATAAAGAAGAATCACCTTCAACATAAGAAACTAGTTATTAAAGTCATTAATACATAACCAATTAAAAAGTGCGAAAAGATTAAAAATAAAAAGTATTACACTAGACACTTTGTCTTCACCAAGTGATGTAAGAGACTTAGGCAAACATGGCCTTGATTGTCAAGAACTCTTACGATCAATCTTGGATCCCGAGACGACTCACACACTCTATGATGGACAATGGATGATGGTGGTGGATGATGGTGTTATGGTGGTGGTGGGTGAAGTGTGAGAGAGGTGGTGTGCCAAGGGATGGTTTGAGCTTGAGCCAAGCACTCCTATTTATAGGCTGAACAGAAGCTCGGGCACGGCCCCGTGTCCATATCCTTCTCTTTCTTCATTAATTGCTCTTGTCTGTATTAGTTGACCACGCCCCCGTGTCCGCTGAGCACGACCCCGTGTGCAGAAGCATATCTGTACTATGAAGATTTGGCTGGATTATGCGAATCTTATAGTTGACCAAGCCCCCGTGTCCGCTGAGCACGACCCCGTGTGCAGAAGCATATCTGTACTATGAAGATTTGCCTGGATTATGCGAATCTTATAGTTGACCACGGCCCCGTGCCCGCTGAGCATGGCCCCGTGATGGGCAATAGAAGCTTCTACCACTTTGTCTTTTTTGCTAACACTTGGGCACGCCCCCGTGCTGGCTGAGCACGGGGCGTGTTCAGTCTTCTGTCTTCTTGTTTTGCTTGGGAAGATGCTGTCGTGGGGTCGGGCATATCATGTTTGTTCCATTTCTTGTATTTATGTTAGATTTTGCTGTCTTTTTGCTTCTTTTGTTAATTTGAGCTCATTTAATCCTGAAAATACAAAAGGAAGACAAAAGCACACTTTTTCCAACATTAGTACTAAAAAAGGGTTAGTTTTATGCCACAATTGATGTAATTTATATGTTGCATTTTGCACACATCAAATACCCCCCACACTTGAATCTTTTCTTGTCCTCAAGCAAAACTCTTTACAATGTGGCTTTACACTCCCAAATGGAATGGGTAGAAAAGAAGGTTTTTGGGCTTGTCATAGAGTGTCGGGATTTCCAAGATTCTTTATTTAGTTTTATTTTTATTTATTTACAATCATATTCGTCATGATTTATTTAAAACTTTTCATAAGATAAATTATTTATTAAGGCATAACATGCCTTCTTTAAAATTTTATTTATATACAAGTTCACATACCTCACGGGGGATCACTCAACACTCGGCCGAAAATGTATTTTAGTGAATCACTCGAGAGCGGCATGGAACTTACTCCTACCATAGGCTTGCCAAGCAATCAATCCTCCTCCTTTTTAATTATATACCTTTGTAAATATCAAGAAGACTTTTTGGGTGAAGGGTTAGGCTTGGGTTAAAGGTAGGTGGTTGGGTTAGTGGTTAGTAGAAAGGGCGAAAAACGTAACAAGCGTCGGTTTTCGTTAGACTTTTTATTTTTGTAATTTTGATGAAGCTATTATTCAAACAAAGTTATTTTTGATGAACTTGTTTGTTTATTTCTTTTTGCTTCATCATCATCACATTTTTTTTTTTGAAAGTCATATGAAAAACCGAACTTGTTACTAAAACAAATGGTTAAAAATGAAAAAGGCTTTGGTGGGTGAAAGGGTGTTTGGTTTGGGTTATGAAATGAAAAGGTTTAGGCTCAAAGGGGCTAACTAGGGAGATTTTGGGTAGGTGGTAAAAAAAAGAAAAAATAATGGTGTAGAAATAAAAAGGGTTAGTCCTAATGCCTCCATCATTTACTTACTCGGGTTTAAGTTGGTAAGGACCGGGAATGTATCGTCATGGCAAGTTCTAGAGTCGTGAGAACCAAGCGGCTATTCACACAAGAAACGAAAAATGAGCATTTAGTTTCAAGATATATATTTGTATGCTTAATAAAGGCTCAAAACTCACTTTTGTGGGAATGGGTTTTTATGTGATCAAGTATATATAATCAAATTTTAACTAAGTTTGCCATGGCTTTTCATAATTTTCTTATGTTGGTTCTTTTTATCACGACGCTATCGGTTGTAAATTTGTAAAAATATAACCTTTTTAGAACTTTGAAATTCCCAAGTTAAACCTAGACAAGTAAAAAAATGAAAATTTTTGAAAAAATTTGTGGTGATTAGCGGTTCCGATAGAGTTTTGTGTAAGGCTTGTATTTAGGACTTGCAAGATTCAAGGTTTTAGCATCCCCCCCCCCCCCACACTTAAATTACACATTGTCCTCAATGTGTCCCAAAAATAAGTTTTTAGGTTGATTGAATGCGTAAAAAGTGTGAATCAAGCAAAAATTTTGTGTTACTGGGCGCTGAACACGGCCCCGTGGTGTCCGGGCACGGCCCCGTGTTCAAGTGCCAGTAACAAAAATGAAACAAAAAAACAGAAGCCTGGACACGGGGGCGTGTTGGGTGAACACGACCCGTGTCCAGTTACCTGAACTGGGTCTTTTCTGCAGACTGTGCAGCACGGGGCCGTGTTGGCTGGACACGGCCCGTGCCGAACTTACTGTAAACGAAGAAAATTGTCGGATGGCTCTGTTTTCCTGCATGGATTGCTGGTTCAAGATTTCCATTGTATCCTTTGCCATCTCAAGTGTGCTTTATTCATTTCAACACCATCCAAACACCAAATTAACTAAAACCATCATTCATTAAGTCATAGAGAGAATTACATAGTAGTCCTAGAAAAATGAAAAATAAAGCAGAAAATAAAAGTTAAAAATCCTAAATTAGATAGGTCCAGTGATACGAAAAATCAGCCCTAGGAGCTCTACTTTTACAATAAGAACCAAAATTCCGGAAATAATTTTCCGGTTTCTAAAAGTCTTGTAGAACTCCAAGCCGAGCGGTGTCCCTTAGATGTTGCTAGAGCCATTCTTCTATCTCCCTTGGGAGAAGGGAAGCGGCTTCATGTTCCTCAACATCTTGTGGAGAGGGAGTGACACCAATCGGAACTCCTTGTAGTATGTCCCGAGGGGGCTCCGGATGTAAGGCGTACCATTCGGCTGGAATGATGACTTCCGGTACCACATTCCATGCCCTTTGGGTGATAATCGGCACCAAAGGAGGAGAGGCGAGAATGTTCAACCTTTGGTGCAAAAGGTTGACTTCCCGGAGACATCCTTCTAGTCCCACCGTTAGATGATTAATACGGTCGACCAATGCTTCTTATACCCCCGTTATCTCATCAATGGCCTCTCTTAGAGCGTAAACATAGTTTACAAGAGAATCTTCAACCGTTGATGATCTTCTCCCCTGCCGGTTGTTTCTGGAATGCAACGAAGAGTTTCCGCTTGTTCTGCTTTCCATTCTAAGAAAACACACCGAAAAGAGTTCAATTTTATGTGACCAATACCTCGGACACGGCCCCGTGTTCGACGAACACGGCCCCGTGGTCAGATATCTGCAAGATTTGGGAACAAGGAATCTTGGGGCTTTAAATTGTTTTCGTGATTTTTAAAGCATTTTTTAACAGAAACAACTTAAAACATTGTTATAGAACTTATTATTAACAAGATTCCATGTACAAAAATCTAACAAACATCTTAACAAAGCTTGAAATTATAGAAGTTTCAAGTTTTAATGGAGGTATAAGGAAAGAAAAATTGAAGAAGATGATAGTGGATAAAAGAGGAAAGGACAAGAAGATAGTTGAGAAACTTCTTTTAGAAAATACCTAGGATGGTATGTGAGAATATTCCCCAAATCTCTTACGGTTCTGTTTTCAGTAACTGAATCTTGGGCACAGGGCGTGTTGAGTGGGCACGGCCCCGTGTTCAGCTTACTATCTGACGTAAAACAGGATTGCCAGTTCCAATGATTGGGCACGGGGCGTGTTCAGCGGGCACGGCCCGTGCTGAGTTATGCAGAAGCTGAAAAACTAAGAAAAATCCTAAAAAAAATAAAAATAAATAAGAAAAACGATTAGGCCGATGATTCCTAACTTTCTCAAAAACCTTGTGTACCCGGCAACGGCGCCAAAAACTTGATGTGCGTGAGTGTTATTAGTTTTTAATGTATTTATTAAGCCCTTTTCAACACTTTTTAGCCAAGTTTTAAATTTATAAAACACGATATTTACTAACACTAAACACACATATGGGCAAGTGCACCCATCGTGAGCGTAGTATAGTGTTGGTAAGATACCGAGGTCGTCCAAGGACACAAGAGCTTTTAGTACCGGTTTATCCTCAACGTCTAATCAAATCAAAAAGTTAGAAAAATGTTTTAAACTAAGAAAATAAAAACTAACAAAAATGCTGAAAATAAAAAAAAAATTAAAAAAAAAACAGATAGACAAGATGAATCACTTGGTTCCGACTCGTGTATAGTGTAACCTTTGATTATTTCCGCACTTTTGCACTTATTTAAGAGATTATCTTAGTTATTGTAGTAGGCCCCTCTTTTGGAGGTGACGTTACCCTCAACCCAGTAGTTTGAGTCAGCAAGGATACAATCCAAAAGGGTCGGATTATTGAAAGATAATTAATTAAGTTATTAATGCAAATTATGGTAGGCCCCTCTTTTGAAGGTGACGTTACCCTCGGCTAAGTAGTCTGAGTCAGCAAGGATACAGTCCTAAGTAGCCGGGTTATAGTATTAATAGTAGTTTAACTTATGAGGGGATCAAAGAGTTTGGACCCCCGCCATCCAATACCGTTAAGTATTGAAGGAGGTCCTACTAAATTTGACCCAGATCCCTTGCAGGATCTCTAAACGCTGAACAACGGCAAGACTCTTACCAAACCGTTCCCTTAACCCCCGACCAGGTATCCAACATACCTCCATATAGACCGTGGAGATATGAATGGTGAAAATCTTTTATTTTATATAGACAGTAAAATAATGCCAAGACACCACGGACAAACGATAAGGAAGAATCACCTTCAACAGAAGAAAACTGCCCGCTTGCGGTGTGCACATATAATTTATATATGTGTGGCCGCTCGGAGGGCAAAAGTGAAATGGTACTAACTTTAACGTTATTTTACTAATTTCGTGAAAATAACGTTAAAAGCGGTGGATGGTTAATCATGCATCATGTGGTGACGTTGATAGCTGAAAGACACGGGGGTACATGCACGAATCAGTCTCTGTCCCGATTGTCTGAGTGTTATGTGTCTTAGGTCTAAGGCTTGATACAAAACTACAGTCGAGCCGGGGGTCTCATCGGAAGCAGCCTCTCTATTCCTACGGGGTAGAGGTAAGGCTGTCTACATCTACCCTCCTCAGACCCTACCTTAGCTTTGCTATTGGTGGGATTTACTGAGTATGATGATGATGACCTTCAACAGAAGAAACTAGTTATTAAAGTCATTAATACATAACCAATTAAAAAGTGCGAAAAGATTAAAAATAAAAAGTATTACACTAGACACTTTGTCTTCACCAAGTGATGTAAGAGACTTAGGCAAACATGGCCTTGATTGTCAAGAACTCTTACGATCAATCTTGGATCCCGAGACGACTCACACACTCTATGATGGACAATGGATGATGGTGGTGGACGATGGTGTTATGGTGGTGGTGGTGGTGGGTGAAGTGTGAGAGAGGTGGTGTGCCAAGGGATGATTAGAGCTTGAACCAAGCACTCCTATTTATAGGCTGAAAAGAAGCTCGGGCACGGCCCCGTGTCCAGTGGGCACGGCCTCGTGTCCACATCCTTCTCTTTCTTCATTAATTTCTCTTGTCTGTATTAGTTGACCACGCCCCCGTGTCCGCTGAGCACGACCCCATGTGCAGAAGCATATCTGTACTCTGAAGATTTGCCTGGATTCTGCGAATCTTATAGTTGACCACGGGCTCGTACCCGCTGAGCACGGCCCCGTGGTGGGCAATAGAAGCTTCTACCACTTTGTCTTTTCTGCTGACACTTGGGCACGCCCCCGTGCTGGCTGAGCACGGGGCGTGTTCAGTCTTCTGTCTTCTTGTTTTGCTTGGGAAGATGCTGTCGTGGGGTCGGGCAGGTCATGTTTGTTCCTTTTCTTGTATTTATGTTAGATTTTGCTGTCTTTTTGCTTCTTTTGTTAATTTGAGCTCATTTAATCCTGAAAATACAAAAGGAAGACAAAAGCACACTTTTTCCAACATTAGTACTAAAAAGGGTTAGTTTTATGCCACAATTGATGTAATTTATATGTTGCATTTTGCACACATCACAAAGCGATTCTAGGGGCAGACAATTCTGTTGGAGGATCATGGCACTGATGAGGCGTACATATGGAATAAAACGCCTTTGAGATGACTCCCGGGTGAACCATGTGTTCATAATGATGATATGCCTCCAGGACAAAGTAGGTGTCCCATACAACAGGGAATGAACAACCCTACAATCACTTACTCTCACTCCTCCTCTATCACCAAAACTCACCAAAACATTCTCTAGGGAAATTCCTTGAAGAATCCTCCCCTCAATCGCCATTTGAGTTCTTTGGGCCGCTCCCCCATCATTATATGGTAAGATAGCCACGCTCATTTGTTCCGGATCATCACCGTTCATATGATTATCCAAGAATTGTTCAATGGTTGGATAATCATATGCTTGCACCCCCAAAGAATCAAAGCGCGCAATGCAATTAATCGTTTCGAAGGACATTGTCATCTCCCCTCGGCTTGTCTTACCAACCAATCTCCACTGGATGGGAGGACCATCCTTGTTCATGAACCTCAATGTCGCCAACCATTCGCACACCTCCGCCAAATACACCCGAGAGGTGTTATCTTCACACCAATCAAGAACTCTCTCCCATCCTTGACGCTCAAACATTTGAACGATCCCAATTTGTCTAAAACCTTCCACATTCACAACCCTTTCACACACCACCCTTTCCGGTACTGAAGTGGTCACACCATTGACCATATTCCACTTCCACAGTTTGGCTTCCAACTTCCTATCCTGGTAAGCCGATAGAGGTTTGTTTTTCTCCTCATCCCATACTTGAGCACTTCTACTATCCCTAAATTTCTCCCACGCCCAATCTTACCTGTATAGTCTTGCATCACCCTCTTCTATGGAGCTTAGTTGCTCCCACTTCTTTAGTATTAAACCAAAAGAAGATCCCACTCCAGATGATGAGCCTTGCCCTGTAGTTTTCTGCTTTTTTCTACCTCCGGCCATGACTACAAGCACAAAACAAACAAAGCATCAATATAAACCCCAACCTTTACTAAACTCTCAAACTTTGAACATGATGTGTGATGTTGAAGTTTTAATTAACAAACAGATGCAAAATCGCCTTTTTAAACTTCCAAAGTCGCCTACTTTATCATCTACCTATCAATTTTCTTGTTGATTCACAATTTCTTATAAGTTCAACAAAGTTCAATATCACCTTCATGTTCAATCATGTAAATAACGAGTGTAATCACTTCACTATGGTTATAACATGTTCAAATCCCATCCAAAACAACCAATCATACTTAAACTCATGGCTAGAACAACATACATTGTTTAAACAACCTACTCTTAAACTTAAAGTCTAAAATTTCGGAAGAAAAACACTAAACATATGAAAATCATGCATAAATTTAAGGAAAATCCATACCTTTGATGTTGTAGGCAAGAAGAACTAAGAAAAAGATGTAAAGCAAGTAACTTGATGAACACCCTTCAAAAACCCGAAATTTCACACTCTGAAATCTTGCAAACTAGCAAGAATTGATGAAAACCGTGATAGGGGTTTTGTTCCTCTCGAAAAATTACACAAGATGGACTCAAAAATAGGTGATTTGGTGAAGATTTGAGGGAGTTATGAAAGCTTGAAGATCTAGGGTTCTTGAGGTGAAAGGGGAAGAAGATGAAGTGAGAGGAGAGAGATGGCAGGGATTTTGTGGATGTGAATGAGAGGAAATCAGGTAGTGGGTGATATGGACCGATTAAGTGGTAAAAAATGGTGTGGATTTGAGTTTAGTTGGGAATTTAGAGTGTTTGGTTCGGACTTTTGTTCAAAGAAACGAAACCGCCGCGGAGAACATTCTACAGCCTGTCGCCGACGGCACCCATCCCGTCGCCGACGGGTTCCCATTTTTCAAAAAACTGCCGACGGCCTATCCTCCTGTATACGGGCATATGTTGTCGACGGCCTTTTCTAGAACCCGTCCCAGACGGGTCCAACCCCGTCGCCGACAGCTTGTCTTTTTTTCAGTTAATTTTTTTTTTTATGAAAAATAGGGCTAAAATTATGAGTTTTTTTTTTTTTTTTTTTTTTTTTGTAAAGGGACTATAACTATATACAAACAAAATTCCTAAAAATTAATAAAAATCTTTTTGTGATTTTTTATAAGTTAAAATTTAGAAAACGCGAAAACCGTTAACGGCCCTACCACCCCCCGAAACGTCGTGTATTGTCCTCAATGCACATAACAAAGTCTAAAAACATACCTTACGTCTTCATGACTCGTTCGGAATATCCGGAGTTCACACAATGAAAAGGGTTAGTATGAACGAAAACGATTATCCCCAAATTACTCAAACAATTAAATAAATTCTACATAACTTTACACAAAATGTTACCGGTCCTTTTTAGTCGACCTCATAAACCGAAATGCTTACCACGAAGCATACCGATTCCTTGTTTTCATCCACCTTCTCATTACCATCGAGGAACGGTTTTAGCCGATGACCATTAACCGTTTGCCGTGACCCATCCTTCGGGTCCTCGATTGTAACATCACCCAATTGTCCGACCCGGGTGATCACATAGGGTCCCATCCATTTGCTTTGGAGCTTTTCGGGGAAAAACTTGAGCTTCGAGTTGTAAAGCCATACCTTTTGCCCAATCTAGAATTCTTTCTTCCTCAACTTGGCATCATGCGCCTTCTTCATCCCATCCCATCCTTGTACTTGGACGCGCATTCATATGCCATTTCCCTTAGCTCCTCCAACTCGCATAGCTTAAGCTTCATTTCCTTACCTGCATCATCATATTTAACATTTATTTCT
The DNA here is from genome assembly GCA_030545235.1 of Helianthus tuberosus. Classification (NCBI taxonomy): domain Eukaryota; kingdom Viridiplantae; phylum Streptophyta; class Magnoliopsida; order Asterales; family Asteraceae; genus Helianthus; species Helianthus tuberosus. The sequence goes on from CM060390.1 coordinate 148,927,171, forward strand.
TTAATAGCCCATAATGATTTATGCACAAGTTCAACCGGTAAATGACAAGTTTTACCATAAACCAACCGGTAAGGTGTAGTGCCAATGGGTGTCTTATGTGCTGTACGGTAGGCCCATAAAGCATCGTTCAACTTGATTGACCAATCCTTACGGTCCGCCCGCACGGTCTTTTGCAAAATCTCTTTTATTTGCCAGTTTGACACCTCTACTTGCCCGCTTGTTTGCGGGTGATAGGGGGTAGCAATTCTATGGTCAACACCAAACCGTTTTAAGAGTTTCCCAAACCGAAAATTTTTAAAATGAGATCCTCCGTCACTTATGATGACACGAGGGATCCCAAACCTTGAAAAAATATTGGTTTGAACAAAATTACAAACTACGGAATGGTCGTTCGTCTTGGTGGCTATTGCTTCAACCCATTTTGACACGTAGTCAACGGCCACCAAGATATACAAATTGCCATACGAATTAGGAAATGGCCCCATGAAATCAATACCCCACTCATCGAAAATGTCGACTACGAGGATTGGTTGCATGGGCATCTCATCCCGTTTTGAAATACCCCCTAATTTCTGACACTCTACACAATTTTTGGAAAACTCAAATGCATCTTTAAAAATAGTTGGTCAATAAAGACCACTGTTCAACACTTTGTGACCCGTTTTGTGACCACTAAAATGGCCACCACATGAAAATGAATGTAGATGCTTCAACACGCTTGGAATTTCCTCATCTTCTATGCATCTTCTAATCACTTGGTCCGCACACTCTTTCCACAAGTGCGGTTCCTCCAACCTGTAATACTTAATTTGAGACATGAAATGTTGCCTCCATCGTCTATCCCAATGTGGCGGTAAGTCACCTGTAACAAGATAATTCACAATATTAGCATACCACGGTAACTTATCTAATTTCATAATATGCTCATCGGGAAATGACTCATTGATCTCTAAAGATTTAGGATCCTCTTCAACCATCAATCGGGACAAGTGGTCCGCTACCACATTCTCGGTACCTTTTTTGTCCCGGATCTCCAAATCAAACTCTTGGAGTAATAACACCCATCGAATCAACCTCGGCTTAGCATCCTTTTTTTCCATTAGGTACCTGACAGCAGTGTGATCAGAATAAATAATCACTTTACTACCCCATATATATGACCGAAACTTATCCAATGCATATACCACCGCAAGTAGCTCTTTTTCGGTGGTGGTGTAATTCAATTGTGCATCCGAAAGAGTCTTACTCGCGTAGTATATGGCAACGGGTTTCTTGTCAACCCGTTGTCCCAACACGGCCCCCACCGCATCATCACTTGCATCGCACATAATTTCAAAGGGTAAAGACCAATTTTGAGATTGCAAGATTGGGGCCTCAACTAACTTTTCTTTTAACTTGTTAAACGCGTTTTGAAAATTTTCATTAAACTTAAACGGTTGATCTTTTAACAACAAGTTACACAAAGGCTTGGTTATGTCACTAAAACCCTTAATAAACCGTCGATAAAAACCCGCATGACCTAAAAATGACCTAACACCTTTAACACTCGTAGGATATGGCAAAGTGGATATAAATTGTACCTTTGCACGATCGACCTCTATCCCACGACTCGACTCAACTCGACACGACGTGTCCCAACACGATTCCCTCTTGAACCATAAAATGGCTCTTTTCCCAACTCAATACCAAACTAGTTTTGACACACCTTTTTAGTACTTTGTCCAATTGGTCCAAACAAGCCTCGAATGATGACCCAAAAATTGAGAAATCATCCATGAAGATTTCCAACGACTTCCCTACCATATCTGAGAAGATACTCATCATGCACCTTTGGAAGGTGGCGGAGGCGTTACATAGTCCAAATGGCATTCGCCTAAATGCGAAGGTACCGTAGGGACAAGTGAACGTTGTCTTTGCTTGATCTCCTGGATGGATGGCAATTTGATTATAACCAGAATAGCCATCTAAAAAGAAATAAAATTGTTGCCCCGATAATTTCTCAACAATTTGATCAATAAACGGTAAAGGAAAATGATCTTTGGAAGTTGCGGTATTCAACTTCCTATACTCAATACAAATTCGCCACCCGGTTACCGGCCGAGTGGCTACCTCTTCACCTGCGTCATTTTTGACGACTTGTATACCCGCTTTCTTTGGAACCGTCTGCGTTGGGCTCACCCATTGGCTATCCGAGATCGGATAAATGATACTCGCATCAAGCCATTTCAGCACTTCTTTCTTCACCACCTCCCGCATATTCGGATTCAATATCCGTTGTGCATCTCGAACATTAGTCACATCTTCTTCCGTGATGATTTTATGCATCACCACTGAGGGACTAATTCCCTTCAAATCAGCAATGGTCCATCCAATCGCCACCCGATTGGTGACCAAAACACCCATCAATTTCTCCTCTTGCTCCTCGGTTAAGTTTGATGCAATGATAACCGAGAGTGTGTTGCCTTCACCAAGGTAAGCATACTTAAGATTCTTTGGCAACGTCTTCAATTCAACCTCCGGAGGCTCTACTAATGACGGCTTTAATTTGGTGTCAATACTCTCCGGTAAACTCTCAACTTGGTGCGTCCACGTCGGTTTTCCTTCTTTAACCGCAAGCACATCCAAACTCTTCACCTCCTCTTCTATGCTCTTATTCATCTCCACCTGTGACCTGTCAAACATATAACAATCCTCCATTGTGTTTTCCCCATCCACGACTGTGTCGCAAAGAGGTATACACGTGTCAACAATGTCCACCATATAGCATTCATCATCAACTAGAGGGTTCATAAGTCTGGAAAAAACATGCAACCTCAACCTTCGGTTTCTAAATGTCATGTCAACCGTTCCTGTTTTGCAATCAATTTGAGAATTTGCGGTTGCTAAGAACGGTCGACCCAAAATCACCGTAGGTTGCTTGGTCTTGGCCACATAATCAAGTACCAAAAAGTCCACCGGATAGTAAAAATCCTCAATTTTTACTATCACATCCGAGACAATTCAACGGGGTAGTTTGGGTGTCAAATCGGCTAACACCACGGTGGTGTTTGACGACTGAAGTGGACCAAACTCGTATTGGTCATACAAACTACCCGGTAGAATGCTCACGCTAGCACCAAGATCTAGAAGTGCCCGGTTGATTTTAAAGTCGCCTACTTGAATTGAAATGATAGGCGCACCTGGATCTTGAAGCTTAGGTGGAAGTGCACCCGAAAGAATCGAACTCACATTCTCGGTTAAATCTATTTTTTTAGGAAATTTATGAGTTTGTTTCTGGGTACACAATTCTTTCAAGTACTTAGCATACGACGGTACTTGTTCGATTGCATCCAAAAGAGGTAAATTAATTTTTACTTGTTTGAAAATTTCCAACAACTCTTCTTGTTGTGGACCTCTTTTGTTTACAATCTTCTTCACGGGTCCCTTCAATGCTTCGGGATAAGGGGCGGTATTAGCCTCCACACCCTTTTCCTTAGCCTTAGGGATGGGGATGGTCACAACGGGAGTGTTATTATTCTTTTTTAAATCATTTTTGTTTTGACCCGTTTGACCATCCTCATGTTCATCCTCACTAGCATCTTCCACCACCCCTTCAACAAACTGGGGTGGTGGTGTTTTGACACCATTATCCACAACTCAACCACTACGTAAAGTTATTTGATTAATTGGTACCTCACGTGTGTTCCTTGAGCTTGACCCTTGATGCTTAGGGTTCACTGTTGTGTCACTTGGAAGCTTTCCCGTGCTTCCTCTCATTTGAGCCATTTCCTCCGCGAGTTGGCCCACTTGTTTTGCTAATGACTCATGTGCTTTGTCCCGAATCACATTCTCTTTCTTGGACTCCTGCATCATCGAAATCATCGCATCCATCTTTGCATTCAAATCATTACCACCCCCTTGGTTGTTTGACCCACTTCCATTACCGCCTTGGTTGTTGTAATTCCTTTGATACCCACCTTGATAATTATTATCTCGACCTTGGTACCCTTGGTTGTAATTACGTTGGTAACCCCCTTGATTACCACCTTGACGATTTTGATACGATGACCCGCTTTGATTACCCGGTTGAAAATTCAGGTTCATTTGATTCGCGGCATTCCCATATCGGAAGTTAGGATGGTTTCTCAATCCGGGATGATAAGTGTTCGAGTTCATATCATTGTTCTTTCTATCCCCAAACACTTGATTTACCTCTTCGGTGTATTCACCTGGCCCTGTTTGACATTGATCGGTCCGATGACCAATCTCCCCACAATCTTCACACACCGCGAATTGAACCGCTTTCACCTCCTTCTTCTTCATACGATCAAACTCCCGTTTTAGAGTAGAAATCCGATCCTTAGAGTTAGAGTCAAGATCAGGAAGTGACCGGGAAACGGGATGTTTTTTAGCTCTATCGGCCGACTCCTTTGCCTTTGACCGTTTACTCATCCTCTCAAGAAATTCCCAATCATCATCTTCATGATTGCTCAATAGGGTTCTGTTGCTCGTTGACTCGAGGCGATTCCATGTCTCATCGTCTAAGCCTCTTACAAAACATTTAACCAACTCCCACTTTTTGATTTGATGGTGAGGGCATTTTCGAATCAACTCCTTGTACCTCGTGAATGCTTCATGCAACGGGTCACTCGATAGTTGGCGGAAAGACCTTATTTCATATCTAGCATCATCGGTCTTTGCCATCGAGTAATATTCATCAAGGAATACTTGTTGCATCTCACCCCATGTTCGAATACTATTCGCCGGAAGTGTAAGAAACCATTGTTTCGCCTTGTCTTTTAGCGAAACTTAAATAACCGGAGCTTGACTTCTTCCAACGCAAAATTATGCCCCCCGATTGTGCTACATATAGACGAAAACTCCGCCAAATGGGTGTATGGTTCATCATTAGACCTCCCATTGAAGTGGGGAAGAATATTGATGTAGTGAGGTTTGTAATCGAACATCCTTCTTTCACAAACTATTGGAGAGTCATTGTCGGTGACTACCGGCCGAAAACGGTCATTTACTCCCCTTGGAGGTTGTTGACGACGTTGTGGACCATTAACTTCTTGATCAACCGGCCTTCGATTATCTCTTCTATCACCTCCCCTATCACCTCTTCGGTTCCCACCTTGATTATCTCTTTGATTACCTCCTCCCACGAAGCGAGGAATCCGATTAGGGTTACCATTGTTGTTATTAGTGTTGTTATAAAACCCATCATTTCGGTTCCTTTGATTGTTGTTTCATGGTTGGCGGTTGTTCTCGTAACCATCATTCCTCACATTCCCATAATCTTCATTCCCCACAAAATTAGCATTTTGGTAGCCAAATTCTTCATCTTCATACCCTCTAGCATTGTAGACATTACCCCTATTCACATACCCCCAATCTTCATCATCGACCCGATCATCGTAGTTACCCCCATCATTCGAATATTCCGTGTGGACACTCACATGTTCCGGCGATTGGTAACCGGGAATACTAAATGGCTCATCATCGGGGATAGCATTTCTCAAATCATCTATATTAAAGAACGGGTCTTCATTCGCGGGATTGCCACGATCTCGATTGCCTCTATGGTCGGAATTGACATTCTGGTCATCAAGGTGAATGGGTAAGGAATTTTGTCGGTGAAGGTTTTGTTGTTGGGGTGTTCTTTGGGTGTTGTTGGGATTTTTGTTTCAGAAAGGTGGTGTGGGTGGTCTAGAGTTGTTATTACCACCCGGTTGCTCTTGATGTATAGGTTGGACGTTTTGTGCGGGATTGAAGTTGCTTCGGTATTGGAATTGGTTCGGATTTTGGTTTTGGTTAAGGTTTTGGTTTGAGTTTTGATTTGCCATTGAATCGGTTTCAATGGATGGTGTGACTTGTGGTGTTTGGGTGACTTGGTAAGATGCAAGTGTAGCCTCCAACCGGCTTGCTAAATTCCTCCTTGCAACTCTTTCGATTTCCGGTTCGTAGACTAACGGTGAAATCCTCCCGGAGTTCCGCGTATGCATGCACTACCTGTAACCTGCACAAGTAACACACCCCGCGTAACAAAGAAAAAGATAAAGTACAAGAAAAGAAATTATGCCAATTAAACAGTTAATCACACAAATTCAAACAATATCCAAACACAAAGCGCACGCACTCCCCGGCAACGGCGCCAAAATTTGATCGGACTGTCGTGCTCCGGTCAAAGATAATATTTATAAGCCCAAATTACCCTTAACTATGTGTTAGTGGTAGTAAGGGGTCGAACCACGAAGAGTATGTGGTTTGCGAACGGATTCGATTGAATTAAAATGAAAGTCACAAATTATGAAGCTTGCTATAATGTTTTCGTATTTTTATTTAGTTGAAAAAGATGTGAATTGGTTTAATTGATTAAAGACTACTGATTAACGATTGCAAGAAAACGTTATTACTAAACAATAATGATAAAAAGGGTTCACACCCGGTTTCGGTAATTGTCAACCTAGGGTTTCTACAAGTTTTAGATTCAACTCAATTGTATACGATTAGCGGATTTAGTGTACCGTGACTTAGGTGCCAATAACTATCAACGTTTCGAAAAACGGACAAGAATGCACTTTGTAATCAACACAAGTAAAACCTAACCATGACAACGCATAACTACACATAACCATTTCGCAAAGTCATAACTTTATAATCGTCGACAATTTACGAATACAAAACAAATGTATTCAATTGTCAATGGTTTCAAAAATCAACACAATTTGTCACAAAGTTGAAGCAAGAAACAATTCAAAACCCTAAATTAAACAACTACCTACACCGGGGTGAAACCAAGGTAATTAGCTGCTCATGGTTGATGAAACTTGATCACCGGATGTTTGGAACTTGACTTGGTTCATCTTGAAGCTTGAAAAATGGTGGAATAGCAGATGATTAGGGTTTGTGGAGTGATGGTTGTGAATGATGGTGATTTTGTGATTTTTCGGTTGATGATGATGATGTTGTAGATGAAGTGGAGATGATTGATAGATTGGAGATGAATGGTAATGAAGATGATACTCAATTCTGGCTCCAAGAATGATTCAAACCCAAGAGAGATGTGTAACTCCCGAGTTAATGGCTCCCCCAACCAATTAGAATCGTTCCCAATAACCCAAAAGCAAAATTTCACGTTTCAGTGATCTGCTACCCGTCGGTGTCGGGCTTGACCCCGTCGGCGACGGCCTCCCAAAAGTGCAAAACCAGCCGACGCTCTATTTGACTGGATACGGGCTTCAACAGCCGACCGCATTTTCCACAAGGCGTCGCCAACGGCTTGGAGCCCGTCGGCGACGGCCTCTCCAGCCCACTTCTCCGATTTTTTGTTTCGCACTTCCGGATGATCCGTATCGCATCCTGGTTGTTCGGTTTTCATCCCGATGACTCGTAAAGCTCCCAAAAAGCTCCTTAAACTCTATCAAACCTGCAAAACACATTTTTATTAAGAGTAGGCTATTCGGAATTAAAACTCATGTAAAAACATCAAGTTACACGATTACGAACACCGGTTTTCAACCACGTATCAGATACGCTGCCCGATTGATCCAGGGTTCCGTAACGGCTGTCAAGGTTCTGCCCGACGTAGTCGTTGGAATGCCGTCTCGGGGAGGGTATTACTAATGTAAATCATGGGTTATTATACTAACATATGTGCATTGTGTAAATTATAGATTACCACCAGGAAACCTTAGAAGAAACCTCAGTCAGCAATGTGAGTTATCTCCTTTTTGTAAATTGTTTTTACAAAACCTTAAATGTTTTACAATGCTATTAAGCAGTGATTGAGTCTTTGTAGTTCTTCAATTACTGCCGGTATGTTGGGGTTTTGTATACAAAATGTGGAACACGTTACCATTGGACAACGAGTTAGCCAATGTGTAATATGACCCACCAGTCAGGATTGACAATACTGAATGAGTAATTGTGTAGAAATAAACAATGTGATTGCTCTCAATACTGTTAAGAATAAAATGTTTCTTGATTAAACTGGGATTCACTCACCAGTATTTCCCACTGACAGATATTTTTAAAACGCGTTTCAGGTAACAAAATGTAAAAGCCAATTAGAAGAAAGCCAGCTGGAGAGCACTGACGGCTTGGAAAAATGTGGCTATAAAAGTTACCTAAAAGACGATGTTTTAAATTCAATAAAATAGGGTTTATCCCTATAAACATGTTGTAATAAGAAACTTGGGTTTTACCCATGTGTTTATTAAATATGGTGGTTTTACTCTGATAAACATTTCCTAACTACGGTCCTGATGAAATTTCCGCTGCTAAATTGATAAATAATGATACCACCAAAACTGGTCTCGCGGCCGCCCGTTCCTGGGACAGATAGGGGGCTGGGGTTGCGACACATAAAGCTTTTCCTTTCTTAATAAACTTAAAAGTGCGTGCAAATGCTTTGCATGATCCTCTTTACTTTTAGAATAGATGAGAATATCATCAATAAAAACAATTATGAATTTATCCAAATATGGCTTACATATTCGGTTCATCATGTCCATAAATGCGGCGGGGACATTGGTTAAACCAAATGGCATGACAGTAAATTCATAATGGCCGTACGTTGTTCTGAATGCGGTTTTAGGAATGTCCACTTCATGTACCTTTAACTGATGATATCCTGACCTTAAATTGATTTTTGAGAAAAATCAAGCTCCTTGCAACTGATCGAACAGATCATCGATTCTCAGTAATGGGTACCGATTCTTAATCGTGACTTTGTTCAATTCACGGTAATCAATGCACATACGCATCGATCCGTCTTTCTTTTTAACGAATAAAATCGGTGCTCCCCATGGCGATGAGCTTGGATGTATAAATCCTTTCTCCAATAATTCGTCTAATTGTTTCTTCAGTTCCTGCATTTCTGCGGGTGCCAAATGGTAAGGTGCTTTGGCAATTGGTGCTATTCCGGGTAGCAGATGGATTCTGAATTCAACTTCCCTATCTGGCGGTAGTCCGGGTAGCTCTTCTGGAAATACATCTGAAAACTGGGATACTACTGGAATATCCTTTAGTTCTTTTCTTTTAGTGTTAGTGACTATGGAAATCAAATACACTATGGATCCTTTTCTTATACAACTTGCTGTTTTCATCACAGAGATGAATTTTGTGGATCTGGATGGCTTATCTCCTTTAATTGTGATCTTTTCACCTTTTGGTGAGTTTACTTGAATTGACTTTTGATCACATAAATTCCTTGTAAGTGCAACCAGGCGTTGCAGCTTTCATTCTTTTAAGAAATGGGGCTTGTATCACATCATCGTTATTATTATTGTTGCCGCCTCCATTTACACTATTACTGAAATTGTCATCTTGAGTACGTTTGCTGGAAATAGGTGGTGGAGGTTCAACTGGATTTCGGGCAGTAGCAAGGATTGCTGGAATAGCATTGGCTATTCCTTGGGCAACAATATTTTCTATATCTTGTCTGTTAAGAAAATGATCTTCATTGTTTTGCTCAGATTGGTTAACCTCGTTAACTGGTTCATTACCAGCGTGTTCCATCTGGTAATTAATATATATGTAAGTTATTGGCACAAGATAAATAACAACCAAACATCATAAAACAATCACACAGAATCACATTAACACGTATAGCCAAAATTGTCGACTTTGCGACTTCCATATTTTTATAAATTTTAGTATGCATTCGTACACGCCAAATATTTTACAAAAGTTTTATTTTAGGTTATTTTACATGATTATATTTTTATTATTATTATTTTATTATTATTAAACATGTAGCCACAACCACAACCGATCCCTGTCAGCTGGCACTTCAGAAACAATGTTCCCTTTGTATTTCCATTATATCCTCTCCCCCACTTCTCGGATTCTATTTCCTGCATCCACCAGTTCCTCGCCATAGTGGCGGAGTTCAGCCAGGTTTTCTGTGCTCATAGGTGGATGCAGTGGAGGCTCAGGGTCAAATTGGGGGAAAAAGGTATTAGGGTTATTCAAGAGATTCTGAAATTGCCAGTCAGTTGTCCACCATTCTTCCAGCTCTCCTGGTAGAGGTTGGGGGTTGACAATAGGATCTGGGATAGCAGATTCCAGATTAACTGGAAGTTGTGCTTCAACTGGGTAATTGAAAAGGTTTTCATCGGCAGGTCCGATGAAGTCGCTATTTGCCAGTTAGCGGTCCAGCTCTTCCCATGGTGGTATTTCCTGGGCTTGCCCGGAACTTTCTCTGATCTCCTTTCCTTTTCCTTTATCCTTCGGATCCTTAGTATTTATAGCTTTCTGTGTTGCTGGTTTCTTCCTACGCATGCGTCTCCAGCCTACAAATCTTTTTCTCTTTTTCATCTTTGGTTTCTCCTGTGGTTGGGCCTGGAACACCATTGGCTCTTCAGTATCAGCCTGGTAGCCAGTGAAAGTGCCGGTAGTATCTATATCGGTGCTATGGATAGTAAAGTTTCGGAGTGCCTCCGACAGTTCATTAATGCTGTTAACACACATGAAGATACACACAAATTTAAGTTAAGATTTTATTTATTGTAAATTTAAGTTTTCACGAAATCACAAAATGGCAATCAGAAAAATTAAGTATTTCTAAATACTTAATTGGCTTAAATCAGTGGCTCTGATACCACATTTTTCTGTCATGGCTCCCGGCCCGGTGTGACCCGGTCCAGGAGCCGCGGGCAGAAAACCCGTGGTATTTATTATTTGAGTTGACAGCGAAAGTTTAACAGGATCTTTTTAGAACTTAAAAATACCCAATTTATTTATTTCACAATTTGGGGATAACATTCATAATTTACAGTAAAGGTGATTCCTCAAGGAAATCCCCTATTTTACAAAAACATGTTTATTTATTTTATTGAGCCACTTCTTCAAGCTTGGAGTGCTACACGGCACTTTTTCCTCGATCACAGCAGATCACCTAAAACATGTTTTCAAAAGGTTTTATCAGCAGGGAAATACTGGCGAGTCATTCAAGTTGCACAAAATGACACATTGTTATAATCTACAGTATTAAGGGTGATTACAATGTTTTTATCAATCAATTACCCCAAATCGGTATTTGTCACTTGACAGTATCAGTGACTATGGTCAGATCACCCATTGGCTAACCCGTTGTCCAATGGTGACGGGTATCAAGTAATGTATACAAAACCCCACATACCGGCAGTAATTGAAGATTACAAAGACTTAATCCCTGTAATTATAACCTTGAAAATAAATAGGGTTTTAGAAACAATTTGGTAAAAAGAGAATGACTCACATTGCAAGTTTAGTTGGGTAGAGTTTAGCCTACTGATAAGCCTGATAACCTAATTTAAACAACAATGCATACGAAACTAGGTCAGTAACTTAATACAACCTTTACGATAAGCTTCCGAAATCAAAACCCTCACGACGAATGACAAAGTATAGCCCTGATTTGGGCAGCACTTAAACATCCATCGGATCGGTTTCAATCAATCGGACATTATATCGTAGCAGTGATCGAGTTATTACCCTGTTGTTGCAGCAGAGCTTCGTGCTTGTGTGTTTTTACACTAAACGGTGAATATCTTAACGTAGGAATTGAATTTTAACGTTGAAACAAGACAGACTTTCAAGTTCCAAACCCCTGCATTTATACTGAATTTTTTGTTCCCCCGCATGGCGCGCCAGGGTCACCTGACCCCTGCGCGTGGTGCGACGGGTGCTCTTCTAGGGTAGGGTAGCCTCGTGTAATCCTAGCCCAGGTGAGTCAACCGTTCGACGATTTTCGCATTGTACAGCAAACCGTGTGGATAATTGTTGATTAGGGAATACCCCCCTTGAGTTTTAGGGGTCTCAATTAGGGTTTCCTATTAGACATAATAAAATAAGAAATAGTAATTTTAATGAGAGTTGTTGCATCCTCCCCACCTTATTAAAATATCGTCCTCGAGATTTACTGGAACAAGTAGGGATATTTTCGCTTTATCTCTGATTCCAGCTCCCAAGTGTACTCCGGTCCTCTCTTTGAATCCCACTTGACTTTGACCAGTACTAGTCGTTTGTGCTTGAGAAACTTGACCTTTCTGTCTTCTATCTGCAGTGGTTTCTCCATAAATTTTAACTTCTGATTTACCTCTATATCTTGAAGAGGTACTACCAGGGATTCGTCAGATAGACATTTCTTGAGGTTAGATACATGAAACACATCATGTACCCCAGCTAATTCCTCTGGTAGTTGTAAGCGATAGGCAACTGGTCCTATTCGCTGGATTACTGGGAATGGTCCTACGTACCTTGGACTTAGCTTTCCTTTCTTTCCGAATCGGACTACTCCTTTCCAAGGAGAAACTTTTAAGAGTACCTTGTCTCCAACTTGAAATTCTAGCGGCTTACGTCTATTGTCTGTATAACTCTTTTGGCGATCTCGAGCCGTTTTTAGCCTTTGCTTGACTTGAGTTATCTTGTCGGTGATTTCTTGTACGATTTCAGGACCTGATAACTGGCTTTCTCCTATTTCTGCCCAGCAAACTGGGGTCCTACACTTTCGTCCATACAGTGCTTCGAATGGGGCAGCTTCGATACTTGCATGATAACTATTGTTATAGAAGAATTCAATTAAAGGTAAATGGTTGTCCCAGTTTCCACCAAAATCTATAACACATGCTCTAAGCATGTCCTCCAGGGTTTGGATAGTTCTTTCACTCTGTCCATCTGTTTGGGGATGGTAAGTTGTACTTAAATTTAGTTGGGTTCCCATTGCTTCCTGTAAACTAGTCCAGAAATGGGAAGTTAAACGACTATCTCTATCCGATACAATGGAGAGTGGGACTCCATGTAAGGATACTACCTCGTCTACGTATAATTTGGCTAACCTTTCCATGCTAAAGGTTTCCTTCATGGGTAGAAAATGAGCTGATTTGGTTAATCGATCCACAATTACCCAAATCGCGTCATTACCTTTCCTGGTTTTGGGCAACTTAGTAACAAAGTCCATAGTTATGAGTTCCCATTTCCATACAGGCATTTCTAATTGTTGGAGTAACCCTGAAGGTTTCTGGTGTTCTGCCTTAACTTGTGAACAAGTTAGACACTTAGAAACATATCTAGCTATGTCCTTTTTCATTCCTATCCACCAGAAGTTATTCCTTAAATCTTGATACATCTTATTATTACCAGGATGCATGGTATACCTAGATTTATGGGCTTCTTCTAAAATCTTATTTCTTAATTCTCCCTGCTTAGGTACCCAAATCCTTTTCTTATGGAATCTCCAAATTCCATCACTTCCTTGCTCTAATTCCTTTATTCGTCCTTTCATTCCTTCAGCATCATCCTTGACCGCTGTTTCTTGAATGTTTTTCAGTTGTTCCATTAAGTCTAATTGTAAACTTAACCTAAGAGCACGAACTCGCTTTTGCTTTTAATGATACTTACGACTTAGGGCATCTGCGACTACATTTGCTTTTCCTTCGTGATATTGAATATCACAGTCGTAGTCACTTAGAATTTTCATCCATATTCTTTGCCTCATATTCAATTCTTTTTGCCCGAATATGTATCTTAAACTCTTATGATCTGTATAGACTAAAAACTTACTGCCATACAGATAGTGTCTCCAAATATTAAGGGCAAAAATTATGGCTCCTAACTCTAAGTCATGTGTCGTATAATTTTCCTCGTGCTTTTTCAATTGTCTTGAGGCATACGCAATTACCTTTTTGCGTTGCATTAGCACACATCCTAATCCTAGCTTAGAAGCATCACAGTAAACTTCAAAATCTTCTGTCCCTTCTGGTAAGGCAAGAATTGGGGCGTTTGTTAACCTTTGCTTTAAAATCTTAAAAGGTTCGTCTTGTCTAGATCCCCATTCAAACTTTACTGCTTTACAGGTTAGCTTAGTTAATGGCACAACTATTTTAGAAAAAATCCTTAATAAACCGTCTATAGTATCCGGCTAATCCTAGTAAACTTCTAACTTCCATAGCTGATTGCGGGACCTTCCATTTGGTGATTGCTTCTATTTTGGAGGAATCTACGTGAATGCCTTCGTGATTCACCATGTGTCCTAAAAATTGCACCTCTTGTAGCCAAAATTCACACTTCGAGAATTTGGCGTAAAGCTTTTCCTTTCTTAACAGGGTTAAGAGTGCATGTAAATGCTCACAATGCTCGTCCTGACTTTTGGAATAAATAAGTGTATCGTCGATGAAGACAATTACGAATTTATCCAAATACGGTTTACAGATCCTATTCATCATATCCATAAATGCTGCAGGAGCATTTGTTAGTCCAAATGGCATAACTGTAAACTCGTAATGACCATACCTAGTTCTGAAAGCAGTTTTAGGTATGTCTTCTTCTTGTACTTTCAACTGATGGTATCCGGAGCGTAAGTCTATCTTAGAAAAATATCTAGCTCCCTGAAGTTGATCGAAAAGATCATCAATCCTAGGTAATGGGTATCGATTCTTAATTGTAACCTTATTCAATTCCCTGTAATCGATACACATTCACATCGAACCATCTTTCTTTTTCACAAACAACACAGGGGGCTTCCCAAGGGGATGAACTAGGTTGTATAAATCCTTTATTAAGCAATTCATCTAACTTCTTTTTCAGTTCTAACATTTCGGTGGGTGCTAACCGATAAGGTGCTTTGGCTATCGGTGTAGTACCAGGAATTAGATGAATTCTAAATTCTACTTCCCTATCGGGTGGCAATCTAGGTAGTTCTTCTGGGAATACAACTGGGTATTCTGACACTACTGGAATTTCCTGGAGTTCCTTACCCTTAGTGCTAATGATTACCGAAATCATATACACTATTCATTGCTTTCGTTCATAATTAGCAACTTTCATTACTGAAATGAACTTCATTGGTTTACGCGGCTTATCCCCTGTAATCATAATTACTTCTCCTGTGGGTGCACGGATTTCTATTGAATTCTTATCACAGAGGATTCGAGCATGGTTGGCTACTAACCAATCCATTCCTAATACCACATCGAATCCAGCTAAATTCATAGGTAACAGGTTTGCAGAAAATTTATGGCCTAAGAGTTCTATCTTTTCTTCTAGCAAGACCTTATCTATGTGGACAGAATTACCATCTGCGGTTTCTACCATAAAAATCTGCCTAAGGTTGGTTAAGGGTAAGTTAAGAGCTTGGCAGAATGAAGTATTTATAAAACTTTGGTTCGCACCAGAGTCAAATAATACTTTTGCATAAACGTCATGAACTAGGAACGTACCAGCTATCACATCTGGGATGAGTTCTGCTTCTTGAGTAGTCAGCTGAAAGGCTCTTGCGTTCTTTTTATAAGTTCCTTCAGCTGGTTTGGCCTTGTTGTCCGCTGGTTTGACCAATATGGGACAGTCTGGTCTAAAATGTCTAGCTTCTCCACTGTTGAAGCAGATTGTTGATTTCTTCTTCCTGCAATCTTCTTCTTGATGTCCCGGAATTTTGCAGAAATTGCAATACCCTTTGCATTTTCCAAAATGCTTTCTTTTGCAGGTACTGCAGAATGGAGCAGTGGAAGATTGCCCAGTTCCCTTTTTTCTTGAAATTACTACTATTACCCACACGGAATCCTTGGCTAATCTTTTGGGCCACTTCCTTCTTCCGATTTTCTTCTCTTGTGCGTACCAGCCCGTCGGTCAAAGTATTGGCTAATTCTACAGCATCATCAATAGTGCGGGGTCTTGCGGCTTTGACAATGTCACGAATTTCGCCAATCAAACCCCAGATGTAGCGAGAAATAAGTACCGGTTCTGGCGAGGCCAAAGTTGGTACAATTCTGGCATATTCGAAGAATTTCAAAGTATACCCTCGACAATCAACATCCACCATTCGGTGGCTCAGGAACTTATTCGCCATTTGTTCCTTTTCATATTCGGGGCAGAATTTCCTTTCTACCAGATGCTTAAACTCTTCCCAACTCATGGCATAGGCCATGTCACTTCCTTTGGCTTGTAATACCGTATTCCACCATTCTAATGCTTCTTCCTTAAAGAGGTGAGAAGCATACATGACCTTATCCTCCTCGGCACATTTACTTATTTTAATTACTGCCTCGGTTTTCTCCAACCAACGCAGTGCGGCCGTTGCCCCTTCATTGCCTGCAAATTCTACCGGTTTACAGGCAAGAAATTCCTTGTAAGTGCAACCAGGTGTTGCAGCTTTCATTCTTTTAAGAAATGGGGCTTGTATCACATCATCGTTATTATTATTGTTTCCGCCTCCATTTACACTATTACTGAAATTGTCATCACGAGTACGTTTGCTGGGAATAGGTGGTGGAGGTTCAACTGGATTTCGGGCAGCAGCAAGGATTGCTGGAATAGCATTGGCTATTCCTTGGGCAACAATATTTTCTATATCTTGTATGTTAAGAAAATGATCTTCATTGTTTTGCTCAGATTGGTTAACCTCGTTAATTGGTTCATTACCAGGGTGTTCCATCTGGTAATTAATATATATGTAAGTTATTGGCACAAGATAAATAACAACCAAACATCATAAAACAATCACACATAATCACATTAACACGTATAGCCAAAATTGTCGACTTTGCGACTTCCATATTTTTATATATTTTAGTATGCATTCGTACACACCAAATATTTTACAAAAGTTTTATTTTAGGTTATTTTACATGATTATATTTTTATTATTATATTATTATTATTATTAAACATGTAGCCACAACCACAACCGATCCCAGTCAGCTGGCACTTCAGAAACAACGTTCCCTCTCGTCGTATTTCCATGATATCATCTCCCCCACTTCTCGGATTCTATTTCCTGCATCCACCAGTTTCTCGCCATAGTGGCGGAGTTCAGCCAGGTTTTCTGTGCTCATAGGTGGATGTAATGGAGGCTCAGGGTCAAATTGGGAGAAAAAGGTATTAGGGTTTTTCAAGAGATTCTGAAATTGCCAGTCAGTTGTCCACCATTCTTCCAGCTCTCCTGGTAGAGGTCGGGGGTTGACAATAGGATCTGGGATAGCAGGTTCCAGATTAACTGGAAGTTGTGCTTCAGCTGGGTAATTGAAAAGGTTTTCATCGGCAGGTCCGATGAAGTCGCTATTTGCCAGTTGGCGGTCCAGCTCTTCCCATGGTGGTATTTCCTGGGCTTGCCCGGAACTTTCTCTGATCTCCTTTCCTTTTCCTTTATCCTTCGGATCCTTAGTATTTATAGCTTTCTGTGTTGCTGGTTTCTTCCTACGCATGCGTCTCCTGCCTACAAATCTTCTTCTCTTTTTCATCTTTGGTTTCTCCTGTGGTTGGGCCTGGAACACCATTGGCTCTTCAGTATCAGTCTGGTAGCTAGTGAAAGTGCCGGTAGTATCCATATCGGTGTTATGGATAGTAAAGTTTCGGAGTGCCTCCGACAGTTCATTCATGTTGTTAGCACACATGAAGATACACACAAATTTAAGTTAAGATTTTATTTATTGTAAATTTAAGTTTTCACGAAATCACAAAATGGCAATCAGAAAAATTAAGTATTTCTAAATACTTAATTGGCTTAAATTAGTGGCTCTGATACCACATTTTTCTGTCACGGCCCCCGGCCCGGTGTGACCCGGTCCAGGAGCCGCGGGCAGAAAACCCGTGGTATTTATTATTTGAGTTGACAGCGGAAGTTTAACAGGATCTTTTTTGAACTCGAAAATACCCAATTTATTTATTTCACAATTGGGGGATAACATTCATAATTTACAGTATAGGTGATTCCTCAAGGAAATCCCCTATTTTACAAAAACATGTTTATTTATTTTATTGAGCCACTTCTTCAAGCTTGGAGTGCTACACGGCACTTTTTCCTGGATCACAACAAATCACCTGAAACATGTTTTAAAAAGGTTTTATCAGCAGGGAAATACTGGCGAGTCATTCAAGTTGCACAAAACGACACATTGTTATAATCTACAATATTAAGGGTGATTAAAATGTTTTTATCAATCAATTACCCCAAATCGGTATTTGTCACTTGACAGTATCAGTGACTATGGTCAGATCACCCATTGGCTAACCCGTTGTCCAATGGTGACGGGTATCAAGTAATGTATACAAAACCCCACATACCGGCAGTAATTGAAGATTACAAAACTTAATCCCTGTAATTATAATAGGGTTTTAGAAACAATTTGGTAAAAAGAGAATGACTCACATTGCAAGTTTAGTTGGGCAGAGTTTAGCCTACAGATAAGCCTGATAACCTAATTTAAACAACAATGCATACGAAACTAGGTCAGTAACTTAATACAACCTTTACGATAAGCTCACGAAATCAAAACCCTCACGACGAATGACAAAGTATAGCCCTGATTTGGGCAGCACTTAAACATCCATCGGATCGGTTTCAATCAATCGGACATTATATCTTAGCAGTGATCGAGTTATTACCCTGTTGTCGCAGCAGAGCTTCGTGCTTGTGTGTTTTTGCACTAAACAGTGAATATCTTAACGTAGGAATTGAATTTTAACGTCGAAACAAGACAGACTTTTAAGTGCCAAACCCCTGCATTTATACTGAATTTTTTGTTCCCCCGCGTGGCGCGCCAGGGTCACCTGACCCCTGCGCGTGGCGCGACGGGTGCTCTTCTAGGGTAGGGTAGCCTCGTGTAATCGTATCCGAGGTGAGTCAACCGTTCGATGATTTTCGCATTGTACAGCAAATTGTGTGGATAATTGTTGATTAGGGAATACCCCCCCCCCCCTTGAGTTTTAGGGGCCCTGATCCTAGTTCCGATTGTTCTGAAAATTTTAGGGGTCATGCAATATTATTTGGGGGTCTCAATTAGGGTTTCCTATTAGACATAATAAAATAAGAAATAGTAATTTTAATGAGAGTTGTTACAGAAGCAAACAGTATCTTATCCTCTTCCACACATTTGCTTATTTTTAGAACAGCCTCAGTCTTTTCTATCCAGCGTAGAGCTGCAATGGGTCCTTCATTGCTCGAGAATTCTCTTGGTTTGCAGGACCAGAATTCTTTGTAAGAACAACCATAAGGCATGGTTCTTCTTCTTTTGGGAATGGGCGCTTGAAATACGGGTCCATTGTTTACAATGTGTTCAGGTTCAGTTGGTCGCTTACTGTTATGTTTACTTTTATTATCAGCCTCCTTAACAGTTTGAATAATAAATGGCATCGCATCTATTACTCCTTGTGCCACTATGTGTTGGATGGCACTGTTATCCACTTGATTTCCATTGTTATTGTTGTTTGGATTCTCATTATTCGGATTATTGTCGTTCAGGTTTTCATTGTTTAGATTTTCCTGGTTCACTTCGTTTTCCATCTGAATTTTAAACATTACCACGTATTAATATCACAAAATAATATTTAATATAGCCAATCACATGACACACATTTTGGTCAAAAGCGTCGATCATTGCGACTTACTCTATTTCTTATATAGTAGGCATCTAATACAAACCAGTACTGAAATTAAAATTACAATACAACTGAAATAAAATTTACACTACTAGTAGTAAGCATCCGTAGTTTTTTTTTTCAACATACACGCATACTATATATTATTATATTATATTATTATTATTATTATCACTATCTCTACCATCACATTCACGGATATGGATTCATCCAGAAATCCATATTGCGCTCGTCGTACTTCCAAACGAGTCGCTCTCCTAACTGTCCCATCCTCTCGCTACTTTCTAAAATTTCCTCACCAAATGTCCTGAGTTCTTGTACATTTTCTGCACTCATTGGGGGTGCAGGTTCTAGGACTGGGTTTGGAATCTGGGGTGCGGGTTCCTGGTACATGTATGGGGGTGTGGGTGCCTGGTATGGGTAAGGATTCTCTAAAATCTCCCTAATGAATACATCGTTATCGTAGTAGGGATCTAGAGGGTCCAAACCTGGGTATGCTCCTAGATTCGGCATGGGCATACTTCTTGTATGGGGTAACGTTGCACATAGTCCCTATTGTCATCCCACCACGGGTCATAATCTGGGTCTAAGGGATTAGGTGTTGGTACCCTAAGTATCTCTTCCGGGTTAAAATCATGCATTTCTACTTGATTTTCAGGGTTATTTTCTATTTCCATGGGTTGTAATGGTTGGTGTGCTATCAATTGTTCCAGATTAGGGTCGGTTGCTGTGGTTGCTAAAATATGGAAGTTGGCTAAACTCCTATTAAGCATGTCTTGGGTGTGGGCATCGGTTTCGTTTTTAGCTGCTGCTAGCACTCGTTGTTCTTGCAACTTTTTCATACGTTACCTACGCTCATGTGCTCCCCTACTGAACCATCCTCTCTTTTTCTGAGGGAATGGCTCTTCAGACTAAGCCTTAAACACGAATATTCCTTCTTCATTATCAGTAGAGTACCCTGAGAGGGCACGCTGAGAAGAGGCGCATTCGCTTCTAGGCGAACCAAACAACTGACGATACGCGTCGGATGGTCCTTGGTCGCTCATACTGTAAACTAACAAATAGTCAAATAACATATAACAATAAAATACAATTATACACGTATTTTAGTAATTCATTTCCTAACAGATTAAATCTTGGTGTCAGCAGAACACTTTTGTGGCTGAATCAGTGGCTTAGCTCTTATACCACCTTCTGTCGCAACCCCCGTCCCCTAACAAACCGGGAACGGGCGGCCGCGGCCAGTTTGGGTGGTATCTATATTTTATCCATTTTGGCAGCGGAAATTGCATCAGGACCGTAGTTAGGAAATTATTTATCAGAGTAAAATACCACGCTTTTAATATATTAAACACATGGGAAAAACCCAAGTTTCAAGTACACACATTTTCATAGAGATAAACCCTATTTTATTTAATAAAAACATCTATTTATTTTAGGTAACTTTATTGCCACTTTTCCGAGCCTTTAGTGCTGTCCAGCTGGCTTCTATTTGGCTTTCACATTTTGTTACCTGAAACGCGTTTAAAAACATTTTGTCAGTGGGAAATACTGGTGAGTGAATCCCAGTTTAATCAAGTTTAAATAAAAACCATTGTACAGTATTGAGGGCGATCTCACAATTACATTTGTTTCCAAGTCATATCAATTACCACCCACGGTACTGTCAACCCGACTAGTGGAAATGTTACTCCTCGCAAGGCAGTAACAAATTTTGTATACAAAACCCCAATATACCGAAGATAATTATATCCTTACAAATACTCAATAACTGCTTAATATATAATTAATCGTGTGAGGGTTTGTAAAAACAATTTGCAAAAAAGGAGATTACTCACATTGTTGTCTTAGATTTTCTGTAAGGGTTTCCTGGTGACAATCTATAAATTACACAAACGCACACGTGTTAGTATAATAACCCATTTTAACATTAGTAATACCCTCCCCGAGACGGGATTCCAACGACTACGTCGGGCAGAACCACGACAGCCGTTACGGAACCCTAGATCAATCGGGCAGAGTATCTAATACGTATCCAGGGGTTATGATACTTACAACGGAGCAAAACCTCGTTATTAGGGGGATACTATACCCGAGAATTATGATTGCTATACAGAATTTAGAGAAAGAAAACGTTTTGGTGCGATTCGGGACTGAAGGCCGATGTCTCCTATTTATAGGTGACTCTTCACCTTCTCTCGCGGCCCACGTAAGAGAAAGGAAGGGTCTACGCGGCCCACGACATAGGGGCGTAGCCCTTAGCCTTGACCAGTCATCAAAACTAGCTTCGACACGATCATGACACGTGTCGGCTCAGGGTTTCGCCGCGTTGACGGGCTGTCGCGCCCCGCGTAAGAGACCGTGATGGTCTACGCGGCCCGCGAGCGATACAAAAACTTTGTTTTTTTTTTTATTTTTAATGTTATATCGTATTTTGGGCTCAGTTTTCACATACGGGGTATATTTTGAGACATATAGGGTTATTTTAAAATATATTAGGGTGTCAGAAAAATTTCAGGAGGGTTGTTATAAAATGTGGTTATTATTTAGTGATTTTTTCTTCACTAACACGTCATATTTCAATTTAAATTTGAAAAAAAAACACCAAACAATGATTATGGTTCCTATATGTTTCATTTAGGTCAAATAATTTCAAAAATTCAACATTTGCAACAAACTGGAAAAAATTAAAAGAACATATGAAAGTTAAGTGATTTTTGAAAAACATAAAGATTATTGGAACAAAATTACATATGTGTTATGTAATTTGATGATTTAGATATGAGTAAATTGCCATTTTAGTTCCTCAGGTTTGTTCAAATTTGTCATTTTAGTCCAAATAGTTTTTTTTTTCTTCTGTGGATCCCTGACTTTTCCCTTTTGTTGCCATTTTGATCACATTGTCTAACTCCATCCAAAAACCCCATTTTTAACCAGGGGTATTTTGGGAATTTTCAATTTAAATCTTTCAAATTGTCATTTTGATCCATTCTTTTTTTATATTGAAAAAATAAAGGAAAAAGACCCACCCCTACCCTCCCCTTCTTCATCACTTGTTCTCTCTCTCTCTCTCTTTAAATTCGTTTAATTACAGGAGGGTGATGAAGCTATATTAATTGATGGACATGAAGATGCACATGTAAATGATGAAGATGCTTTAATGAAAGCAGTTGCAAACCAGCCTGTATCTGTTGCCATTGATGCTGGAGGTTCTGATTTCCAGTTTTACTTACAGGTGATTCAAAACTTATATAAATAAAATCTTGAACCATGATTCAAAAAGCGAGATTAGCGTTTTTTACATGATTTAACATGGAGTTTTTACCGGAAAGTGTGGAACGGAGTTGAATCATGGTGTAGCAGTGGTCGGCTATGATACGAGTGAAGCTGGACTCAAGTACTGGATAGTGAAGAAGTAGTGGGGAGGCGAATGGGGTGAGAATGGATACATATGAATGCAACGTGGCGTTCCTGATAAGAATGGGCTCTGTGGCATAGCAATGGAAGCTTCTTATCCTGTTAAGAGCTCTCATACAAACCTTTATGGATCACCATTGATCAAGGATGAACTCTAGAATAAGAGAACCTTTTATCCTGTGCACTATGATCTGTTATAAGTTGTTTATGTGATATATGTTTTGTGTTAGTAATAAGAGTAATGAACCTTTTATTTTAGAGAGGAGACTTATCATTAAACAACCCCCCTAGCGAAAACACTTCCTGGCGAAAACATGGGAGTTTTCGTCAAGAAGCAGGCCGACGAAAACCCTTGGATTTCGTCGGTGGGAGAGTTCGCCGCAATGGGGTTGGGTCCAAAGTCAGATGTGGCCCAATGGCCTGTTTTGTTTGTTTAATGTCACACCCCGATATTTCCACGTTTGACCGGTGGGCCCGGTAGGGGAGTATCGTGACGTGGTTGGCAACATTACAGTCAAACAACACAATATTTAATATGCACAGCGGAAGCAAATGAAAGATATATTTCAACTTTAATAAATTGTAATATCAAGTATCACAATAGTCGAAAATTTTTCCACAGAAGGATAAAAAATAAATAGGAAACAGTAGTTCAACAGACGTTAGGCATCTTAAGCTTGCGAGACTTCTTTATTGATGCTAAGGAGAAAATCCAGCCTATTACGAGTAGTACCTGCACTTAATCTTTTTGGGAAAATACGTCAGTTTACACTGGTAAATACAATTAACAGACTCATTTTAAAAATGATAAAAAAAAATTGATTTGGATGCACATGGCACAAACATTTTATAACTTGGGATAATTATTTAAATATATAATCTCGTAAAAGAATTACATGTTCCTTATGCGATCAGCAGCCCGGATCGTGCCGGGTTAAAGATCAATAGACACACCACATTATTTATTTTGGCACTGACGGGGGTACGCCTACACCCCGCGCTTAGTTCGTGGCCATTTCGTAAAATGATGCCAAGGATATCCAGGACATGGTCATTAACCTCCCAAAGGCTTTAAGTAAACAAAACAATTTAAACGGGCCGATCAAATATCAATTAACCACCATACGATGGAAGATTTAATGCCCGACCAAGCGGTATTTTATATACCGTACCCCAAGCCCGTATAGGGAAAATAAGTTAAAAGTATTTACCTTTGCAAGTATAATTCACAAACAGCAAATGCAAGTAGCTTTTACTGGTCCTCCTATTCTGGAACGAATGTTTATAATAACCTATTAGAATCCTAACGGGTCTTTAATTAAGCCTAAACTTAGACCGGTTAGTTTTTAAAAATACGGTTCAAACGCTCGATTAAGCGAAGACCGGAATAGAATGTGATTCAGACCTGAAAAGTTTGAAGACTTGCCTTATATGGGTAATCTAAGCACATTCTAAATTTTGAGATAAAACCGATAAGGTTTGACCCGTTTCGGCTAATTTATGCAAACTAGTTACATAAACCGAACCGAACGCGCAAGAGGCGTAACGGGTAATCATGAGAGCCATATACAGATTTCCTAAGTTAATATGCCTTAATTATGTTGTGACATCAGTAAGATATCTTTTATTATGCCCGATACGAATTTAAACACAAACTATGCCCCGTAGGGGTAGTTTGGTCATTTACAAGGTTATAAAAGAGTTTAAGTATTAACCTGAGTTACAGGTATGATATAATCAGCAAAAATACTTAATTTGATAAGTTATAACAGTAGGTAAAGTATATATGTGAAATTTATCAATTATAACCAAACTATGCACCGTAAGGGCATTTTGGTAATTTCACATAAGCCGAAAAGCTCAAAACTGAAGTCTGGGTTAAACAACTTTTGCTTACTGTTAATATATTATAATTTACCTAAAATATCAGTAGGTATCAACCCTTGTATGTTTAAAATAGTTTTAGTCCATACTATGCGTTAAAAACGCTTAAAAAGGCGATTAGAAGCCGTTTCCGGGTTCTATATAGAAAGCTGATATTTTTATTATTCCAGAAGGCTTAAAATAATTTATTTATCATATGAAATCAGTAGCAAAAGGTTTTGGGGTCAAATGATATGTAAAACTCATTTTATAGCCCAAAAGGGCAAAACCGACAATTACCCGGTCAAGCTTGTAACTCTAAGTTATGCTCAGCCTAAAATTAATTAAAAATCTTCAAAAATCCCAAAATAATATATTACATCAGTGGGTAATAAGTTTGATATCAAAAAGTAGGTTTAAATAGGCTATACGCTAATTATATCGTTTAATCGCTAAAAAGCTTTATAATTACGCTAATGAGCATAACTCTCAACCCACACCTCAAACTGATGTCAAATTTTGGTTACAAGTTTATAAATCAGTAACTAAGGTTTCTACTCTTTTACATTTCCAAAAATCATGTTTTATGGTGGAAAGGGCATAATGGTCAACATATGAGCAATTAACGGACTCATGCATATTAATTGGATAACTATTGAACCAAGGTGTATAATCACAGAGGGTTATACTAGCATGTAACCTGTTCCTAAGGAAGTTCTAAGGCATTTCCAAATCATACAAAAACGTCAGAACTGAAGTCAAAGCAAAAGTCAAAGTTTTGCGACTTTCGGTTCCGAACCGGGTCTAAACAGAAAATTGTCGGGTTGAACATGTTTAGACATGTTCTTACACTAATTACCAAGTTATATTAATGATCAAACAGGTTGTATGGGTCCTACATTGCTAATTATGTATTAATTTGAAATTAAGCATCATGTTGACTTTTTAATAACAAGTTTGACCCGACAAATGGTCTAGATAGAGTGGGAATCAGAGGGTGCCCTTTTAAGGGTTTAATGCCCACATAATTACCAACTTATAACTACCTTCAATTCGACTAATCACTGGACCATTAATGATTAATCGCTAAGTCAAACGGTAATTATGACGGTTTGACTTTTAAGCTAAAACTAAGCAAAAACTTAACTAAGAAAGGTTAAGCATACTTACTGAAGTCCTATGCACGATTAGTGATCACTTGAGTCTGCTTTGGAGCTCCAGAAATGATCAGAAATGCAGAAGGAAGGTGTGGTTACAATGTTGCAACAAGAGGCCTTTATATAGTGTTCAAAATCTCATAGATCATTGACACACAAGCCTAACAATGGCCATGGATCATCCACAGATGTCCCTAAGTGCCTAGGACTGTTTAGGGGTCGCCCATATAGTGAAAATATCTGTTTTGGGTCGGTTATGCGTGAAAGCAGGCTGCTGTCTAAACTTTCTGATACTGGGCATCGGACGCGGCCCGCGTAAGACATGTTAACATCTTACGCGGCCCGCCTGAGCCTCGTATTCAGATTTCACATTTTCAAGTTGTTGCATATTTGTCCCTTGGCCTTTCGAAAGGTCAACCAACTTTATTTCTTGCACTTTGAGCCCTCTAAATTGACACATAAGGGCTTCAAGACTTATACCCACTTTGTTAAGTCCTTGGCCACTTTGTTATTACCCGAAAAGTCATAATTTTCAACGTTGACGCTTTAACCCCTCGCATACGAATTTGATCATAACTTTCTCATACGATGACGAAACTTTATGAAATTTTTATCATGCATTCTAGTGAGCATAATTAATCGTTACAAAGCTTCGGGTTTGCGAAAAGGTCACCCAGAGGTATAACTTAAACATGTTGACACATTTAACCCCAGTAGTTTGTAATCTCTCACTTTTTTCATTTTTAGCTTCGTATGATCCATGATTTATTCGTTTGAAGGTATGAGCATCACGTAGGGTTATTGTAAAGTATATTTATTCACTTTTGACATTTTGAACTCGTATATTCACATACTTTCAATGTTTGTCAACTTTAGTCCTTCTAGAACATTCTTTCACACGTTCAAACCTATGACACGTGTCAACACATTATAGGACGTGAATTTTCGAGGTGTTACATTTAAACATGTTTAAGGATTACGAAACAGTTTATTATGAAACCCTAGCGTACAAACGGCAGTTCTTTTCTTTGTAATCTCCTCCTCTCTTGCGAGTCCTTTCCCTATAATCAAACCGCTCGATCTCGTGGTTAGTGCACTACCTTTACTATTAATTGTTGCTAAGCATTGTTTGATGATTGTCATATGTTATCTATGAGTTATTGTAATGTAAGGGTTGGGATTAGAAATTATAATTATATGTTGTGTGATTTGGGCTTGATATCTTAACGTAAAACTGATAAATCGGAACATGTATGATAACGATTTGACGTCTTGTGTTCTGTCGTACTCACCGCTAGATTGATAATTTTGTTGTTATGTGAATATGATTTTATATGTGAATACCACAATTGAACGATTGAAACGATGGCCGTAAGCGAGGATTGATTGGAGTTATTATGATTAGAATCTAGGGGTGTTAATGATTAACTATTAAATCGGATCGATGAATGTCGGGTACCTATTAGATTGTGATTAGGGTTCTGTGAACACTTAGATAACTGGTAATGGACGAAAACCCTTGGAGTTCGTCACCTCCTGTGTCGACGAAAACCCAGGGCCGATGAAGATGTAATCTCGACGAAAACCCTTTGGGATTTCGTCGCCTGGGGGTTTTCGCCGAATGGGTTTTCGCCAAAAGGGATTTCACCGAATGGGTTTTCGCCAAAATGGATTTCGCCGAAGGGGTTTTCGCCGAATGTTCTGTCAGGTTGGGAAACAGACACAGTAACTCAGTTAAGTCTGTTAGTTCTGTTAATGGAGAGCTATGTTAGAGTAAATTGAGAAATCAACTATGTGAAGCATGAATTGTATGAACTTGATTAACTGTTTATGTGTTACATGATGTTAACTGCCAAGCACACTTTGTGATATTAGATTACATGTGAAACCTTACAAACATAAACTGGTTGTGTATACGTGCATACTATAGGCTTTGATTGAATATTGTGAGCATGTATTTTAGCAAACCGAGCAAACCGAGGTGAGTTCACACACTTTCTAAGGCATGGGATTCCCGGTGGTTGGGAATGTGTTAAAGAATTAAAACGGAACCTACATATCCTCCTTGGGTAGGATATGTACCACCATCCTCCATGGGTAGGATGCCAATATTAATCCTGCGTATTCTCCTTGGGTAGAATACGTACGTTCGTCCTCCTTGGGTAGGACAACAACCTTAACTTACTAGACAAAGCTCTATCATGAAGTCCCTCATTTTTATATCGACTTAATCGCCGGGCCAATGGCGAGCGGGTCATTAGTTAATAGCGCTATTAGGGTTGACAAGCCTCACACCATGCCGGCAGGACGGGCGTGTACTAATGGATCTGGGCACTTAGTCAATGATGATAGACATTGACGTAGGGCACAACTTACTTTCGTCAGTTGTCGATATGGTAACGATCTAGTGGTTCACATGGGGAAGCCCCCACTGATTATGGATATGGTTTGGGAAACAAAGATACTTGTTAACTCGTGGTTTACGTAACAACTTATGGTTTTCAAAACAAACTTGTAAAACTAAACAACCAAGTGTGAACTCGCTCAACTTTGTTGTTGACTCGTTGTTACATGCCTTGCAGGTCGTTAGATGCTTATGGAGCTTGCACGAGGAGGAGGTCGTTGTGGGATAGGGACTATTATGTCCCGTACTTAACATTTGAACTTTAAACTATGTTTTGGTTATTTAAACATTACTATGCTTTCGCTGATTGCTTAAATATGTTTGGTTTCTTTTGAATACCAATTATATTGGGTTTGGTTTTATTTACT
Source organism: Helianthus tuberosus (assembly GCA_030545235.1). NCBI lineage: Eukaryota > Viridiplantae > Streptophyta > Magnoliopsida > Asterales > Asteraceae > Helianthus > Helianthus tuberosus. The sequence continues at coordinate 148,955,715 of CM060390.1, forward strand.
TAATTTCATAGTTCAATATGATTGGTGGCTGGATCCTGGTCAGTCATGCCTCCATGCGGTGATACTCCGCTTGTGGATTTTGGGGGTGTGACAGATTTAGAGAGAGAGAGAGTGGGAGAGGAGAGAGAGCAGGTGATAAAGAAGGAGAGGGTAGAGGTGGGTCCCACTAATTAGATTTTTTTTATTTTTTCAATATAGAAAAGGAATGGATCAAAATGGTAATTTGAAAGATTTAAATTGAAAATCCCCAAAATACTCCTAGTTAAAAATGAGGTTTTTTGATGGAGTTAGGCAATATGATCAAAAGGGCAACAAAAGGGAAAGTCAGTGACCCAAAGGAGAAAAAAAAAACTATTTGAACTAAAAGAGTAAAGTGCCATTTTGATCCCTGTGATTTGGGCACTTTTGCCATTCTAGTCCAAATCTCAAACTTTTTAAATCTGTGTCTCTGTGGTTTCACTTTTATTGCCATTTTAGTCCAAAATTCAAAGACCCCCTTTTTTACTGTTGCAACCTGCTTATTTTGTCTTTTTGTTCAGGGGCATTTTTGTCCATCTGATTTTTATATAACATATTAATAATTAATAAACTAAATTAAATATATTTAATTCCTTTATACCCTTATTTAACCATCATCTTCCACCATTTAACCATCATCTTCCCAAAAACAAACCCTAACCCACAAAATCGAAGCAGATAATCTTCCCCAAAAATAAGGTGATGAACGATGTGTGGTGGTGTTCAGTGTCAGAGGTGACTGTGACGAACGGAGATGAAGAATGTGTGGTGATGGAAGATGACCAGGGCCGATGATGATGCACAGTGGTGAAGATCGGAGATGATGAATAGTGATGATGATGATAAGAGATGCTGATGATGAAGAACGATGATGACGACGATGACGATGGTGGATTGCTGGAGGTGAGTGAGTGGCTATGGTGGATTGCCGGAGGTGAGTGAGTGACTATGGTGGATTGCCGAATGTGAGTGACGGTGGAGATGAAGGTGATGAACGATGTGTGGGATTAGGGTTTTTTAGGGAAGATGATGCTGATGATGAAGAACGATGATGATGACGATGGTGGATTGCTAGAGGTGAGTGAGTGACTATGGTGGATTGCCGGAGGTGAGTAACGGTGGAGATGAAGGTGATTACATAAATCTTGTTCATTTTCTTTCAAAAATTTTGTTCATTTTCTTTCAAAAATTTTGTTCATTTTCTTTCAAAACCTTAATATCTTGTTCATACCCAGATTCAAAAACCTTAACAACAGGGTATTCGGATCTAAATTCAACATACCCAGATTCAAAATCTTGTTCATTATCTTTCAAAACCTTAATATCTTCAATAGTTTGATGATTACATAAAAATCGAACATTTCGATCTTTGATCATGAATGATCCCCTGCTTTCTGCAACCTCTGTTTCAGCCATTGCAGCAGAAATGAATGGTTGACCAAGGATTGTTGACCATATGGATCTTGTAGGTTGAGTTTTATGAGAAATAGATACACACCCACCATTTTCTGATCTCCAAGTTAACTGAAAATCACTGTAAGTCTCTGGTCTTGGCAAGATGTCGGCGATGATTTGGGGTAAGATGATTTGGGGGAAATGACAATAAAGATGATGATCTGTATGTAAATGTATGTTTATATTAGGGTATAAAGGAATTAAATATATTTAATTTAGTTTATTAATTATTAATATGTTATATTAAAATCAGATGGACAAAAATGCCCCTGAACAAAAAGACAAAATAGGCAGGTTGCAACAGTCAAAAAGGGGTTTTTTGAATTTTGGACTAAAATAAAAATAAAAGTGAAACCACAGGGATCCAGATTTAAAAAGTTTAAGATTTGGACTAAAATGGCAAAAGTTGCCAAAACCACAGGGACCAAAATGACAATTTACTCGAACTAAATTACAAATTTGAACAAACCATGGGACTAAAATGGCAATTTACTCTTTAGATATTTCCTTGTACCATGAAATTAAAAAACAGTTTTATGATTTTTGTATATGCGTAGAAACAAAAATCTATAAGTTTTATGAAGTAGCTGCATTAAGATTTTCATTTATTCGTTAAATTTTTTTTTTTTGAACCTTGACTTTCATAAAACACGGCTAGCTCTCAAACGTGAGAACCGCCAAAACTAATTACACATGTACAATGGATAAGTGACCCAATCCTTTCAAACTATATATTTAAAGTTCGACCTATTTTTTAACCATAAAAAAGACCTTGATTTCACTTTTCGTTATTTATTTTACTATTTTATAAATTTTACAATTACGTAAGAGAATAAATATTTCACGAAATTCTTACCATTTTCATTTAAGTCATTAAACATACGAGTGATATAATTTAGTGAGTTCCTATAAACTCTTGATAGATATGAATGAACTAACTAAACGAATAATGCATACACTTCATTTAAGTCATTGAGTGATATAATTTAGTGATTTCCTATAAACTCCACATATAAAACTATGAGGTATGGGGCGGGGGAGTGGGTTGGGTACAAACACCCAAGTCACCACCCCGGGTGGGCTTTGGTTTCGTCGTGGCCCTTTGGGCGGGGGTTTCAGCCCGTGCGTTGGGCGCGTTTAGCGGGCTTCCGTGGCCGGCTCTCATTGACTGGGTTGGCTAGGTCATAGCGACTATGTTTAAAATTTAAAAAATAACCGTTTGGCCAAACCAAACGGTTCAGTTCACTCAAGTCACTATAAAACCCCCCACCCCACCGCCTGTCCACATCGCTACCCCAACCCTTCACTCCACCTACCCGAACCCGTTACCCACACTTGATCAATGGCCTCTTGGACGCACGAGGAAGAGCTAGCACTTGTCACGAGCGTCGTGGACGCGATGAAGGGCCGCCAACCCGGTGAGACCAATTACTGGCCGGAAGCTTTCGCTAGCTACCGGCACAACGTGGGGAACGACCGGCACAATTTAAACGCGTGCCAACACAAGTGGCGTGAGCTACGACCGAAGCTCGACCGTTTTAAAACCTACTACGACAGCGTCCCGTGCGGTGATATAAGTCACGAAGACCGGGTGGCGGTGGCCAACATCGAGTTCCGGGGCAAGGAGCGGAAGCCGTTTGACAAGCTCGCTCTGTTCGAAATCTACATAACGCTTTAGGCTTTTTTTTTTTATTTTGTAATCCTTTTATTTTTGTAGAATTTTGTAATTTTTTTAGGAAATTTTAATAATAATTTTAGGTTTTTTTTTATTTTGTGTGTATTTTTAATTTTAGGCTTTTTTTTTAATTTTTATAAAACTGGTTAACCCATGCCCCAAACCTCCGCCCCACCATACCGCACAGTCTAAATGTGAAATTTAGACGATCGGAAGGTGTCATCATTTATCATCACTATCCTTTGTTTACCACCCAACATATTAAAAGTAAAAGAGTACAACAACAACAACCATACCCAGTAAATCCCACAAATAGCAAAGCTACTTATAGGGTCTGGGGAGGGTGGGATGTAGACAGACCTTGCCTCTATCCATATGGATAGAGAGGCTGCTTCCAGAGAGACCCTCGGCTCTAAAACGAACATGAAACCAACACACCAAGTCAAAGCATATAGAAAAAGATATGTAGATATATAGAAATAAGAAGTCGCCCATACCAAGAAAGTAAACAGAGTGGCACCTAATGTAAATCATGTAAAACAGCATACAACATCATTTGGGCATAAACACAAGAAGGCAATCACCGAAAAAGTTACTTAAAGAATAGGAACATCCTACGTCCCTGAAATACCCCTAAGACCTTACTGCAATATCCTCTAGAAGTCTTTAACCCTAATCTTGCGCCTCCACGAAGTCCTATCTTGGACCATGTCCTCAGAGAGATGCAACTCTAGTAAATCATGCCTGGTCTGTTCATCCCATGTCAGTCTGGGTCTGCCTCTTCCTCTCCTCCCCTCCACAGTAAGAGTTTCCACTACTCTAACTGGTGCCGTCGTTTCCCTCCGCTTCACATGCCCAAACCATCTCAATCTCCCCTCCTTAATCTTCTCCGATATATTAGCCACTCCTAATCTTTCCCTAAAAACCTCATTTCTTATCCGATCTAACCTCGTGTGGCCACACATCCACCTCAGCATCCTCATCTCTGCTACCTCCATCTTACGCGCTTGTGTCTTCTTGATAGCCCAACAGTCTGTTCCATAAAGCATAGCTGGCCTAACTGCTACCCTGTAAAATTTCCCCTTTAGTTTAGTTGGGAACCTTCTATCGCACAATACCCCACTGGCTGCCCTCCATCTACACCAGCCAGTCTGTATGCGATGGGTTACATCACTATCTATGTCACCATCTCTTTGTACAAACGACCCCAGGTACTTAAATCTAGTTACCTGCGGGACCAATTGATCCTCAATGGTTATTTGGGTGTCATCGCCAACTGCTACACCGCTGAAATCATAGTGTAGATATTCGGTCTTAGCTCGACTAATCCTTAGACCATTGCCCTCTAAAGCTACTCGCCACTCCTCTATCCTCGCGTTCAGGCACTGTTTAGTCTCTGCAATCAACACAATGTCATCTGCAAAAAGCATGCACCACGGAACTGTCTCCTGAATCAACTTGGACAACTCGTCCAAGACAACTGCAAAAAGAAAAGGGCTCAACGCAGACCCCTGGTGCAGTCCTACCTCCACAGGGAAAAAGTTAGTATCTCCTACAGGCGCACGAACACTAGTTTCTGTTCTATCATACGTATCCTTAATTAGGTCTATATACTTCCTCGGTATCCCTCGACCCTCCAAACTATCCCAAATCAGTTGGCGTGGGACAGTGTCATATGCCTTTTCCAAGTCAATAAACACCATATGTAAATCTTGCTTCTTCGCTCTAAATTTTTCCATCAGCCTCCTTAGGATATGTAACGCTTCTGTAGTTGACCTCCCTTTCATGAATCCAAATTGGTTTACTGAAACCTGAGTTTCTCTTCTAATTCTAGTTTCGATTACCCTCTCCCAGAGCTTCATAGTGTGACCTAGCAGTTTGATTCCTCTGTAGTTCCCACAACATTGAGCGTCTCCTTTATTCTTGTATAAAGGCACCACGACGCTACTCCTCCACTGATCTGGCATTTTTCCAGTCTTAAAAATACAATTGAACAAAAGTGTTAACCATCGGACTCCTTCTTCCCCCAAGCACTTCCACACCTCAATCGGTATGTTGTCCAAACCCACTGCCTTACCTCTTCCCATCTTCCTAAGTGCCATCCTCACCTCGTCATGTGTGATCCTCCTGCAATAGCAATTATTCTGTTGTCGCCTTTGAATCCTGGGATTGATGCTATCATGTTGGTATGCCCTACCGTGGTTGAAAAGATTATGGAAGTAGGTTTGCCATCTCAACTTAATGTCTTGTGCCTTGACTAAAACACGTCCATCGTCTCCTTTGATAAACTTTACAACTCCTAGATCTTGTCTTCTTCGCTCCCTAGCTTTGGCAATCTTGAACATATCATGCTCCCCATCTTTCCTTTCCAGACGCTCATACATTTGTTTATATGCTGTGTTTTTTGCCTCGGACACCGCTTTTTTCGCTTCACTTTTTGCCTTCTTGTATATCTCCCTTACCCTCAGCCGCTCCTCCTCATCTGTGCACCTCAAAAGATCTCTAAAACTTTGTTGCTTATCCTTTATTTTGGTATGCACGTCTTCATTCCACCACCAGGACTCCTTTTGGCCACTAGTCTTTCCTGTTGTGACCCCTAGCGTCTCATTCGCCACTGTAGTGATCGTAGTCGCCATAGCCTCCCACATCCGGTTTGCGTCGTCACCTAATTGCATCGATGTCATCGAGTTAACTTTATCTCTAAACATCATAATTTTTTCTCCCTTTAAGTTTCCCCAACGGATCCTAGGTCGGGTTTTCCTCTCCCCCTCAGTTAGCCTTACTTTTAGGGCTATATCTGCTACTAGCAAATGGTGTTGAGCCGCTGCAGTCTCCCTTGGTATAACCTTGCAGTCCATCCACATCCGTCGATCTTCCTGCCTCATCAAAAGATAGTCAATTTGCGTGTTACGTCCTCCGCTACTAAAAGTAATCAAATGAGATTCTCGCTTCCTAAAGAACGAGTTTATAATACCTAGGCCGTTGGCTGCCGCAAAGTCAAGAAGGTCTCTACCAGGGTCATTCCTATCGCCAAAACCAAAACCCCCATGTACCCGCTCAAAGCCATCACGATCCTTACCAATATGCCCATTAAAATCTCCTCCTATAAAAATTTTCTCCTCCCTAGGTATGGCCCTTACTACTACATCTAGACAATCCCAGAACTCTCTTTTCTCTTGGTTACCTAGTCCCACTTGCGGTGCATATGCGCATACCACTGTTACTACTTGCTCGCCTAATACTAACCTTAACACCATAATTCTGTCGTTGTGTCGTATCACCTCAATTACATTCTTATGCAATTCTATTGACACCAAAAATCCTACTCCGTTCTTGGTCCCATCCGACCCGGAATACAACAACTTGTACCCATTGCGCTCTTCTGCTCTCTGTCCTTTCCATCTAGTCTCCTGAAGGCACGCTATCTGTACCCTACGCCTTTTAAGTGCGTCTATCACTTCCAACAATTTACTACTAAGAGTTCCTACGTTCCAAGATGCCACACGTAAACTACAGTCTCTAACTTTACCCTTACCTGCGCCTCTCGTCCTTGGACATGATCTCAAGTAAAAGTCATGGTTTCTATTGTCTATGCTTACACCTAACAACTAACGACAAGTAACAAACAACGGACAACACAAAGTACACAAAGGGCGAAACTGCCAACACGCAGCCAAATTCAACAAAATAAGAAAGAGCTTCCTGTATATACACAAATTATAGTCTAAACTCACAAAAATCAACACTCAAAATGAAGACCCAAAATCAAACAGAAGCGGGTTGAACAACCAAAATTCAACAAAATATCACCGAGCTTCTTGTATATACACAAATTATAGCCTAAATTCACCAAAATCAACACACAAGAACAATACACAAAAGCAATCGGAAGAGAATTGAAGAACAAAATTCAATAAAAATATCACTGAGCTTCTTGTTTAAACACAAATTATAGCCTAATTTCACAAAATCAACACACAAACTCAACACACAAAATCAACACACCACGCACGTTCAACCTACTACCTAAAATCATGCAAGTGGAAAGAAAGCACCTGGGGCAGGGGAATCGCGGAGCTGGGAAAGAAAAAAAAAAAAAAAGAAATCGCCGGAGGTGGTTCTGAAGCCGGAGAAGCGGAGAAAACCGTTGGAGCGAATTCTGAAGCCGGAGAAGCGGAGAAAACCGTTTGAGCGAAGAGAGCCGTTGTTCGGATCTGGGTGTTGTGGTCAGACACTGGGACAGGGGAATCGTGGAGCCGGAAAAAAAAGAAATCGTCGGATCTGGTTCTGAAACCGGTGCCGGAGAGAGAAAAGTAGTCGCCGGTGGTTGTACCTGCAAGAAAAGAGCGAGACAAGTGGTCTCCGGTTGTTTTACCGGCAAAATAAAGTTGCCGTTGTTGATATGTACGGGCGAAAAAAGTTGCCGTTGTAATTGGTGTTACAGCCTGTGAATACCAAATATGTAATAAAAAAAAGAAATCGTCGGATCTGGTTCTGAAACCGGTGCCGGAGAGAGAAAAGTAAAAGAGTAAAAGGGTTAAAGGATTTAAACACCCCCAACTATGGTCATTTGGCCGATGGCACTCTCAACTTTGACTTTGGCTCCCACCACTCTCAACTTAACACTTGGGTTGTCATGGCACCCCCTCGTTAAATAAACACATCAGATTAAAATGACACGTAGGCTAATTTTCCTAACCAGGTTAGTGTTTATTTAACGAGGGGGTGCCATGACAACCCAAGTGTTAAGTTGAGAGTGGTGGGAGCCAAAGTCAAAGTTGAGAGTGCCATCGGCCAAATGACCATAGTTGGGGTGTTTAAATCCATTAACCCAAAGTAAAACTTCTTTAGCATTTATAGAATTTTTAATGAAAGTAGCAAACGTCAGTGTGAAATGATATCTTTTAAATATTTATAATTTTTTTTTAATTTTAACCAACGATTACATATCTTTTAAACATTTATAAAATTTTTAAATTTTATCCCACAATAAGTCATTCAACGTCTATGATGTTTACATGTACTTGAATATAGAATAACACTATACTTCAACCTCATTTCAAAGTTCGTAACAATTTATTTAGGTAATGGATATGAATACTGATTAAAGGAATAACTTTTTTTTGAAAGGTGTGAATTATTCGCGAATGTTGGGAGATCTAGTATATGTTGTCTCAACCGGGTCCGTGCTAGAGAGCCCCGTCGCACAACAGATCCTCAATTTAAACCCCTGAGTGAGAAACCTCTATCACCCAGACTCGAATTTGAGACTTGGAGGGGAAAACTCACCCGGACCCACCATAGGTGGAACTTAAATACCCGTGACCACCACTAGAGCACTATTGATGGTTAGATTAAAGGAATAACTACACTAATATTAGATAAACATGTGTATGAATATAAAGATTATCCCCACCGCTTTATGTTCTTAACTTTGGATCTATATCATTTATATATCCTCACACATCGCTAGACACTTTTCCCATCACTAATACCGATGATAATGACAAATCCATCACTTGCACTAAATACTCTTGAAAACGAAAGTTTTGCAGTTTTTAGGGTGGGGTTGACTCATCAATTAGAGGTGGAAATGTGGAATAATTGAATAATAAAAGACCATTAAGTATTGGGATCGATTCCTATAAGAGGGGGTTTTCTCGAATTTATTGGATTTTTTCCGAATTAGTGTATAAACAGTATTGCTTTGTGAAGATGAATATGATAAAGTAGTTTCGTTGGTGACACAATAATACCACAATAGTCCACCAGTGATCCAAAACTGCCGTTAAAAAAGTATCCACGTAATCATCCAAAAATATTTCGTCACATCATTTCAACCTAATTTAATCCAAAAGTGAGGGTTCAGTGTTCTAGTTGAACCCACTACTCTAATATTTTTATTAGTTAAAATTAAATAAAAAAATTAAACCAACCATCCTATACTCGCCTCGAGGTTTACAAGTCGCAGTCCATGTTGTTTGGGTTGTGCGGAGTACCCAACCCATGCCAGCATGCTCAACCCACAAACGTTCGAGTAGTATGCCCCCCACCCCTAAATCTAATGATCATGATAACTCACTTTTTTTAAACAACTATGAGTTCCATTCATAGAAGCTAACGTGTAACTAGCAAGATACTCACTATTACATTAGTTTTTTAAATGCAAAATCCTTTTTCTCCCAATCTCCCGTCATTGATCACAAAAGGAGAACTTTTAATTTGTTTTATTTACTTATTTTTATCTGTGTGGGCCATCGGGGGGCAAAAGTAAAAGTGCACTAATTTTAACGTTATTTTACTAATTTCGTGAAAATAACGTTAAAAGTGGAGGACGGTTAATCATGCATCATGTGGTGGCGTTGATAGCTGAAAGACAAAAGGGTACATGCACTAATCGGTCTTTGTCCCGATTGCCGAGTGTTATGTGCCTTATGTCCAAGGCTTGATGCAAAACTACTATCGAGCTGGGGGTCTCACTGGAAGCAGCCTCTCTATTCCTACGGGGTAGAGGTAAGGCTGTCTACATCTTACCCTCCTCAGACCCTACCTTTGCTTTGCTATTGGTGGGATTTACTGAGTATGATGATGATGATACTTATTTTTATCAAAATATCATTCATTTCTAAGAATTTATGACACTTGACTCAAATCAAATATGTGTATTATTTTTTCAAAATATCATTCATTTCTAAGAATTAAAATGACACTTGACTCAAATAAAATATGTGTATTAAACTATAAATTAAACGCAACAATAAAAGTTAGATATTTTAGATGATAAAAAAAAACTAGCTAGCCAAATAAACATTTTCTGCCAATATGGTATAGTCCAGTTGGTTAGGCGGTTTTCCACTAAGTGGTTTCCTCCTGGGGAGGTCTCAAGTTCGATTCCTACTAAGTGCAAATTATGTAAATATGGAAGAACACCTGGGTGCTGGCCCTTTGGAGTAAGCTGAATATCCAGTTGACCTACCCTTAAAAAAAATATAAATATAAATAAATAAACTTTTGCTACTTAATACAAGTAGGCCCTAACCAACCATAACATAAATTATCAACATAACGAAACTAACACTAGATTTGATGCCTCATAAATTGTAATGAATACGGCAGTGCACAAATAGGGAAACATTTTTATTTTAAATTTAAAACAAAGTTTGTTGGATCAGACCGTTCTAAGCTTTTTGGAGGCTTAAGACAAAATGAAATTTTGAGGCTTTTTTTTTCTTCTTTTGTTATTATAAATGATGCTCATTTATCCGTGTTTAGAACCAAATAAAAAATTAACATAATTATAACACATAATGGTTTGCTTGTATAAGAAATCAAAAAAATCTTAAACAATAACTTTACACTAATATAAACAGTTAACATATTAATTTTCTTTTAAGTAGAGGCCCCTGTATTTTTTAGAGCCTCTAGGCCCAGGTTAATTATACTATAGGTTCGAGAATGTGTTGCATTGCCTTAGACCATGTGTAGTGGGACGTTTTTTTTTTAAATTAAAAAAAAAACGCCCAAAAACGCCTTGCCCCCATTACATAGGGCGTTTTTTTTTTAAATTCAAAAAAGCCCCCTTGGCGTGGTTTTAAAAACGCCTTGCCCCTTCTCCTTGTCCAATCATCTTTCATCTCTCTTAAAACTATCCAATAAGATTTTTTTCTTTATTTTATTTAATGCCCCAATAATGCCCAATCCCCACTACACCCATTTTAGAAAACGTCCAATAATGCTCATTTGCTGACTGGACCGTCACATGACGTAAAATGCCCTAGGGTGGGGGCATTATCTTCCCCTTCCACTACACATACATATAGAGAAAGTATAATGTACAATACTGCTTATCATACATTATCGTACGCGACCAAAATAGAACTTGCGTGATTATCTTCCATGCGTGATTATCACCCAACTTTTGATCAACTGAACTTGCGTAATAATGTTCCCATGCGTGATTATCTTTCAAAATCTGATCCCATGCGTGATTAGGTCTCCCATGCGTGATTACATCCAGATCTGATGGTTCACGGTGTCGCGTACGTTTTGTAGGATAAGCCCTTTTGTATGTTAACCTACCCCATACATATAAAACCCACCCATAAATCGATAATGACAACAAGTTCAGTTGAGAGGGACTAAACTTGCCAATAAACTAAATCACAAGCCATAAACTAAAATTTGAAAGAAAATGAAAACAACCAGAACATTCCATTGAGAAATGTTGTACATGATGCATTAAAAATTGTACAGTATCTTGAATTTAAAAAAGGTTGTTCTGGAATGACATATTTAAGTCAATTGGTGGTAGATAAGAGTGAGGTTCTGCAAACCAAAAACCCACCCAACATTCCCCCATTAAAGATATTTTCAATTTTCAATACTCAAAACCCCCAATTTTCAATATCAAATTAGGGTTTCATATTTCAAATTCTGTGATGGCGGTTTCTGATATGGTTGTGGGGAATCTGATGATGCTGTATTTGGCGGTGATCGCGGCGATCAAGGGGTACGGGCAGGTGACCGGGAGGAGCTACGGCGGAGTAACGGTGTTGATATTATCGACAGTGGCGGTCGGAGTTTTGTTACTCGGAGCGTTGACGTGGGACGTGTCTCGGAAGGCTGCGACGTATGCGGTGGTGACACGTGTCGGTGATGATGTGGAGCATGAGATGTGTCGTGGTGGAATTTGTTGGCATGGGGTTGCCGTCAAGTCGCCGGCGTCGGACCTCCGGTTTAGGCTGCCGCAACGTCAGCATATTCATTAATGGCCAATGAGAAATAGTTAATTGAATCTGAATAATAATGAGTAATGACATAATAATGTATGTAATATATATTGTTGGTATAATATAATGGAAAACTTTTTTCTTTATGTTTTTTCTTTGAACAGCAAATTTCTTTTATTTCTTGTCGTAGTTGTCGTATGTGGGACTTGAACCCAAGACCTTCCCTTCTAAGTTGTTTTAAAGGCTTTGCCTTTACTAATGGACCAATTTGAAAGCTGCAAAATTTGGGATGTGTATGTTATAAGATAGGGATTTGGGTATATGATCGGATATTAAAAACTTTTTCGGTATGGGGCGGATATCGTATAGGTGATACTCGATTTGATTATCTAAAACTTAAATATATCCAATTTTCTAAAATATCTTTGGATACATCATGTACGATAAATCAGTAAGTGTAATCAGTGCTTGTATTCTTTTTACAATATTAGATGCACCATATCATCAGGGCCGGTCTTGAGGATTCAAGTGACTCGTCCTAGCCGATAAAAAAGGCCCTTAGGCCTAACGAATTATATAAACTATTTTTTAAACGACGATTACCGGATTAGACAAAAAAAAAGGTTTTTTCTTTATTATTTGCCAGATTAGAGTGACATTTGTTATTTGGGCTCACAGTTAAATTGAATTAAGCCCAGTTCATAACCTAAAATAGGTTATCTTTCATTTCTTCTTCATTGTCATTGACCATTCTCCTTCTCTAGTCTACTACAACGATTTGAAGGGTCAAAGTTAAAAAAACAAAAGTGACGAAGTTAAAAACGTATGCTAAACAATTTATAAATTTTTGGCCCCCGGAGAAAACAGGCCACGACCCTACATATCATCAGACACATTATAAAAAGATTGTTGGGTGTGGGGCTCGTCCCCAGGCCGTCTTGGTGCGGCGACGGGCCGAAACACCGCCCCCTGGGCTCGTCCCCGTCACAAACGTCAAGCCCAAGCCGGCCAAGAAGTGCCACCTTTTGAATGTTATAGCCGTTCAACAGCTATTTGAATAAAAAATACTTATTTTCTTTATAAATAATAACCATTTATTTCCCTTTTCAAATTAAATTAACCAATCTCTCTCACTTTTTTAGTCATGTCTTCTTCTTCTTCGTGGTGTTCGTCATATGCAGGTGAAGACAATCTGTTTTTTGCAAACGCTATAATGCAGGCAACACATATGATCATTGATGAGGATACGTCCTAACCGGACCGAATACTTAGTAAAATATAAGACCAGAATGTTGGCACAAGCGACTAGTCGGACCTAGCACTCCCGGTCGGAACGACCAGCCAATGGGATCTTCCCTAACTAACTGGGGGCCCACAGCTTTAACTACCTGATAGCGACTGGTCCGACCCTAACTAACTCGCCACGTCAGCATACCCCAAAAGTATAAATACCCCGTCAAGACTTCCCACAGAGGGTAATCGCTACTTTCTCTCTCTAAACTCTCCTTTCTCTCTCCCTGACTTATTGCTCATCACAAATACTTATTCTCACGCCCGAGCTTGGTCACAGAGAGGCCCCCCTCCCTGTGACGAGGCTAACGGTGTGTTTTCTTCCTTGTGATCTTACAGGTTTTGCTAAGGTCATCTGAGGCTCTACTCCTTACCAGCTCGGACCAACTGGTTTTTTGAGTCTTCAGTGGCGCCATCCTCTCGAATTCACACAATCCACTTCGTTGATTCTTTACATTCGAAATTATGGAATCCACAACAGCTGTCTCCACAAGTACTTTCCCATCTTATAACGATATTTGGGAAGGAAGAGTTGCACCTGTAACAGTTGTCTCCACAACAGCTGCCACCTCGACGGTTTCATTAGGATCGGCAACAATACCTCCACCTGCAAGTTCTGTAATCGCGAGCTCTATCACCACAGTCTCGGTTACTGCTCCAGTCTCCACGCCGCTGCCTAATTTCGACACCGCTTTCCTGTTACGGAACGGTGATTTACTACGACAGCTCCAGCAGCGGGAGGAAATGTTACAGAGTCTCCGCACGAACTTATTCAGCAGTGCTTATCCAGGAACTAATCCCATCTCCGCTGGAACTTTCGTCTCTGGATCTATGGTAAGTCCTATAATCTCCACTCTCATAACATGTGTTTATCAAGTTTCCACCCTTACGAACCCCCCCAATAAATAACGGTCTTTACGACTTGTTTCGCCAGGGATCTAAGGGTCTAAACCCTCAGGATCAGGAGTTAACTATGCCATATCATCCTACGTCCATGACTTCTCAGTCATAGTTCACATTAAGGATCGCTAATGCACCGCTCCCGGCAAAACTGAAGATGCCTCCAACATTAAAATTTTACGATGGTACGTCCGACCCGGACGACCATATGTTCGCTTTTACCGGAGCAGCCAAGGTCGAACAATGGCCCATGCCAGCGTGGTGTCACATGTTCGCTCAGACTCTCACCGGGTCAGCACGGGTATGGTTCGATGGGTTACCGGAAGGATCGATCGATCATTTTGAGGATTTCTGACGTATGTGTTTGCAAAATTTTTGTCAGCAGCGACGCTGCAAGAAAGACATTACTGAAGTTCATCACATAAAACGCCGCGACGGAGAATCCGTAGAAGATTTCATTGACCGTTTTAATGGAGAGAGCATGCAGATAAGTGGAGCAGTTGATCAACTCCGCGTTTCCGGGTTCTGTCACGGAGTTCGGAACAATCAGCTCGTAGAGAAACTCCACGAAGATCTCCCAAAAACCATGGAGGTACTTATGGAACGAGCCCGAGCCTTTGTTCGGGGAAAAAGTGCCTGCAGTCAACCGAATGAAACAGCAGCAAAGAACGCAAAGGCTCGAACCACATCATGGAGACGGAACGCGTCACCACCAAAGGATAGAAACAGCAATTGGAATCGAAGTCGTGGGCCGTACCAAAAGTCTGATCGAAGCAACTTCCGAACCGGTAACGTACGTTTCAATACTTTCTCCGAGTTAACTAAGTCGCCGAGCGAGATCCTTAGTACGGAAACCACTCGGTTTCCTACACCTTCGAAGCAGCGGCCTACATCAGATAAGCATTCCAAAAAGTATTGTGAATATCACCGAGACAAGGGGCATACGACCAATGAATGTTGGGCACTAAAACAGAAAATTGAGAAAGCTGTACGGTCCGGAAAACTCTCCCACCTCGTGAAGGAAGTAAAAGATGGCAAAAAGTCAGCGACCGCAGCCGACAATCCAAACACCGAGGTCGGAATCAATATGATTCGGTCTACCGAATCAAGGGGTAAAGCGATCGAACCAGCACATGGCAGCTTGGATGCACCAACCTATATACTTCCCTCCGATCGACCCAGAAGATGCTCGGGACGGACCGATCACAATATCGGTCGTGATCGCCGGACATCTGGTCCGGCGAATATACATGGACAGAGGAAGTGCCTTTGAGATAATGTATTTACAGTGTTTTCAACAGCTAGCCCCCCCCCCCCAGACAAAGAAGAGATTAATCGAGGTGTCTACTTCGTTGATAAGTTTTTCGGGAGAAGTGGTTCGTCCGATAGGACAAATTACCCTCCCGACCACGTTTAAAGATAATGATAGAAGCAGAACTGTTCAACTAACCTTTTTGGTTGTTGGTACTCATTCATCACACAACGTAATACTCGGACGACCTGGGTTAAGAGCTCTCGGAGCAATCAGTTCCACAATACACGGTGCCATAAAATTCCCCACCGAGGCAGGGGTCGCCACTATCCTTTCGGAGTCGAATTCATTCGTTGCGGAAATAAGGCACGCAGCAGAAACGAGTTCCAAAAAATCTGAAGTACCCACGGAACTCTGGGCGATTAATCCGGAGTTTCCAGAACAACAAGTGGCAATCGGGGCTCAGCTCCCAAAACGAACTAAAAAGCTCCTATGGGAATTGTTGAGTAACTCGATCGACGTTTTCGCCTGGAAGCATTCCGATATACAATGAGTTCCTAGATCCATGGCACAGCAGCGTCTGAACGTGAAAGAATCAATCAAGCCGATAGCACAAAGAAAGAGACATATGGCACCAGATCAAGCCAAGGCAATTGCTAAAGACGTAAAGAGTCTTCTAGATGCTGGGATCATCCGAGAGGTCCGGTACCAAATTTGGGTGTCAAACCCAGTTATGGTACGAAAGAAGGACAACTCCTGGAGAATGTGTATCGATTTCACCGATTTGAATGAAGCGTGCCCAAAAGATTGTTTTCCATTACCAGAAATCGACTAGAAGATCGACCCCGTCTCAACATTCAGGCTGAAATGCTTTTTAGACGCTTACAAAGGGTACCATCAGATACAAATGGCAGTCGAAGATGAGGACAAAACAGCCTTTGTTACCAATGAAGGAATTTACTGTTTTACAAAGATGCCCTTCGGCCTGAAAAAGCCGGTGCTACGTACCAACGATTGATGAACAAAGCTTTCAAGGACCAGATCGAGCGAAATTTGGAAGTGTACGTTGATGATATCGTGATCAAAAGTCACGATAAAGAGGCCATGTTGAAAGATATACTTGAAACGTTCACCCGGCTCCGCAGCATCAATATGAAATTAAACCCTAAAAAATGTACGTTCGGGGTAGAGGAAGGGAAGTTCTTAGGCGTCATAGTCGGATCGTGAGGCTTACTAGCCAACCCCGAAAAAATAGATGTTGTCCTTACCATGAAGCCTCCAACCTCGGTTAAAGAAATTCAGTCCTTAAACGGACGACTGGCCGCTCTCCACCGTTTCTTGTCAAAAGCAGCAGACAGATCACTCCCGTTTATGGACGTACTCAGAAAAAGTTTTAGATCGGAATTTAAATGGACCAATGAAGCTGCACGTGCTTTTGAAGAACTCAAAGTTTATTTGGGCACATTACCAACTCTCACCGTACCGGAAGAAGACGAGGTGCTAATAGTATACTTGGCCGCATCACGTGGTGCCATCAGTGCAGTTCTAGTCGCCCATCGGACCGGAGCTCAGATCCCCATTTATTATGTAAGTCGAATGTTGAAGGATTACGAAACAAGGTATCCAAACTTGGAAAAATTAGCTCTGGCATTGGTCCATGCTTCAAGAAGGCTTCGCCGATATTTTCAAGCTCACCCAATTGAGGTCCGAACATATCAAAGAATCCAGCACGTTCTCCGGCGACCCGAGGTATCGGGCCGCATGGCAAAATGGGCGATCGAGTTGGGCGCTGTCACACCCCCAAAATCCACACGCGGAGTATCACCGCTTGGAGGCGTGACTGACCAGGATCAAGCCACCAATCATATAGAACAATGTATAAAGTAAAAGTAATTGCAATTTAATTCCAACAATCCATATGAAAGGTGTTCCAAAACATAAGTATGTTATCACAGTATAGCGGAAGCGTATGATTAAACCCATCGTAATAAAGTATGAAATGTCATAAAGTCTAAACAAATATCCAAAATCCATGCCCACAACGACTACGCCTCCCGTGCAAGCTCCATAAGTACCTAAGGTCCTGCAAGGCATGTAACAGAGGATCAACAACTAGTTGAGCGAGTTCACAGAGAGTAAGTGCGTAATAGTAAGTTCATATGTAACATGTGGCTCTACTGGGCCGTTAGTACGTTCTAATGGTGGGGGCTTCCCATAATGTATATTTACTAGACTAGTTGTATTCATAAGTATCCTTCCCAATCCGAGGATAATAATAAGTATCCTGCCCAACCGAGGATAGTACGTATCAAGTACGTAGGTTTAGCGCTGGTGTTCTTCCCATCCGAGAACATTTGGTACCTAGGATTTTTGTATGTGTTAACACTAGTATCCTTCCCATCCGAGGATAGTACGTAGATTTTTGGCACAGGCATCCTTCCCAATCCGAGGACCGTGGTATGTAGTCTAGTAGTAATGTGTACAAGCAATCAATCAATCCCATTCCCAACCCACCTGGGGAATCCCATGCCTTGGTAAGAGTGTGAACTCACCTTGGTTTGCTCGGTATGCTAAGTAGGTGCTCAAAGTAAAAATCAATCACGTCCTAATGTATGCATGTATACGTAGTCAGTTTGTGTTCAAGTCATTCACATATAAGCATGTAACACGTAGTCAAAATCATACAATTCATGTTTATCATTTAACAGCAGTTAAATATTCCCGTGAACAATTAACAGAATTAACTCAGGTTACTGTACAGATTAACTGTTCGGCGAAACACACTTAATGGCGAAACACAATAGTCGACGAAACACACTAGTCGACGAAACACCATATTGACGAAACACATTCAGTTTCGTCGGAACCTTGTTTGGCGAAACAAGATTCTGATTCGTCGATGACTCTTGGCGAAACACTTCTGTTTCGTCAAGAGACCTGTTTCGTCAAGCAGTCAGTTACGTCGCATAATCAGTCACGTATGAAAACCCTAATCATGCTAACAGCCGTCATCAACATCAGCAATCATGCAGGAACATTCATTCATAGAATCATTGTAACATCATCATAGCATAATCATCGGACCACTTTAACGTCTAGCATGAACCCTAGCTTATGCGTTTTTACATAACAACATACAACATCACATCATCAAACCCTATCAAGATGCTAACTTGCAGCCAGAATCAGATCAAAATAACAACATCCAGAACCGAGTATTCAATCATATTAAGTTTCGCATAAAACCGTTTATATCCGACTACAATATTCATATTGAAATCCATATCATCATTATCATAACAAGAACCCTAGTATTTAACATATATTAGTTACAATTATACATCAACATATCAGAATCACATGGCACAGAAACACATTCACAGATGGACGATCAATCAAGACACATAAATCTACTAACCGAGATGATGGTTTGATCGCACAAGGGTTTCCGGTGGGTTCTAGTTCGCCGTCACAGTGAGAGAGCTCTAGGGTTTCGGTTGTGTTGATAGAAAATGTAAAGTGATGTTGTTTTTACGTAAAATACTCAAAATACGTTCTGGGCCTAACTGGGCTACTGGGCCGGCGAAACAGACTTCTGTTTCGTCGGAGTGTTCATGGCGAAACAGCCTGTTTCGTCGAAATGGGTTATGGCGAAACAGCCTTGTGTTTCGTCGGGTTCTAAACAGTTTAAGTTTTACAACAGTACACATGTTATACAATCACACATAACCATGCAAACACACTAGGTTTTTATCATAACACAACCATATAGTCAAAGTCAACGTGCATTAAATGCGAATAAAGGATGTCGAAAATTCGAGTTGTCACATTATCCCCAACTTGAAAGAAATTTCGTCCCGAAATTTAGTATGCAGTTACTGAGGAAGCTAGTAGTGTGACGTTGTTTACCTGTGTCGTATCGCGGCTCCTCGAGCAGGTTTGCGAAGATTACTGGTTTTCTTGGGGTGTCACATTATCCCCCCGTTGATTTGGAATTTCGTCCCGAAATTCAGCATTGGTAGCTTCAGCCTCAGTAGTAGTTGCTTGGTTTTCGAATAGCTGGGGATATTTGAGTTCCATTTGATCTTCACGCTCCCAGGTGAACTCTGGGCCGCGGCGGGAGTTCCAACGAACTCGTACAAGAGGGATTCTCGTGTTCTTGAGGACCTTAACATCCCGGTCCGTGATTTCAACAGGTTCCTCGACGAAGTTCAACCGTTCGTCAATAGTGAGTTCCTTCAAGGGAACTACGTGGGTCTCGTCTGACGTACATTTCTTTAGATTCGACACGTGAAAGACGTTGTGAACTGCACTGAGTTCAGGTGGTAAGTTCAATCTGTAGGCCACTTTGCCTATTTTCTCAATAACTTCGAAAGGTCCAACATATCGTGGATTTAGTTTGCCGCGCTTGCCAAAACGAACCACACCCTTCCAGGGTGAAACTTTAAGTAGCGCTCGATCCCCAACTTGGAATTCGAGTAGTTTCCTGTCTAAATCAGCGTATGCTTTCTGACGGTCCCGAGCTGCCGCCATGCGTTGTCGTATTTGTGCAATCTTTTCTGTAGTATCGACTACCATTTCTGGACCAGTGATCTGACTTTCCCCCACCTCTGCCCAACAGAGAGGTGATCGGCATTTACGCCCGTACAATGCCTCGAATGGTGCAGCTTTAATGCTCGTGTGGTAGCTGTTATTGTATGAAAATTCCACAAGTGGCAAATGTTTCTCCCAACCGTTGCCAAAATCAATTACGCACGCCCGAAGCATGTCTTCTAGAGTTTGGATAGTGCGCTCAGACTGCCCATCCGTCTGAGGATGATACGCCGTGCTCATGTCTAAACGAGAGCCAAAAGATTTATGCATTGCTTGCCACAGTTCTGAAGTAAAACGTGCGTCTCGATCAGAGATGATAGAGGTTGGCACTCCGTGCCTCGAGACCACTTCCTTCAAGTAGATGTCTGCTAGTGTAGAGAACTTGTCTGTTTCTTTGATAGCCAAGAAGTGAGCAGACTTTGTGAGTCGATCCACGATCACCCAAATAGTATCATTTCCGCGCTGAGATTTAGGTAAGCCAGTAACAAAATCCATGGAAATCTGTTCCCATTTCCATTGTGGTATCTCAGGTTGTTGGAGTGGACCTGACGGTTTCTGATATTCTGCCTTGACTCTCGCACAAGTCAAGCATTTGCTAACGTATGTGGCTATGTGGGCCTTCATGCTAGGCCACCAGTATGTAGTCTTAATATCGTGGTACATTTTATCCGAACCAGGGTGTACCGAGTAGCGAGACTTGTGAGCTTCATCCATTACCAGCTCGCGTAAGTTGCCGTACAGTGGGACCCAAATGCGTCCTGTGACGTAGTAAGCGCCGTCTGCCCTTTGTTCTAATCGTTGCCTTGAGCCGCGTAGGGGTTCAGCCCTAACGTTTTCTGGTTTCAATGCTTCTATCTGAGCATCTCGTATCTGGGAAGGAAGGCTAGACTGTATGGTGAGTTGTAAGGCTCGAACGCGCTTAGGCGCAGTGTCTTTTCGACTGAGGGCGTCAGCCACAACATTGGCTTTGCCCGGGTGGTACCTGATTGAGCATTCGTAGTCGTTTAGCAGTTCGACCCATCGTCGCTGTCGCATATTCAGTTCCTTCTGTTTGAATATATGTTCGAGGCTTCTGTGGTCAGTGTAGATAGCACATTTGGTGCCGTACAAGTAGTGTCGCCATATCTTAAGTGCAAAAACAACCGCTCCCAGCTCTAGATCGTGTGTCGTGTAATTCCGTTCGTGAACCTTAAGTTGGCGCGAAGCATAAGCAATAACTTTATCCCTCTGCATCAATACACATCCAAGACCTTGGATAGATGCGTCGCAGTAGACTACGAAATCGTCCGTGCCTTCAGGCAGTGAAAGGATAGGTGCGCTACAGAGTCTATCCTTTAAGTGTTGGAATGCTGTTTCCTGTGCGTTACCCCAACGATAAACAACACCTTTCTGTGTCAGTAGTGTAAGCGGCTGAGCAATCTTTGAGAAGTCTTTGATGAACCTTCTGTAATAACCCGCCAAACCCAAGAATTGGCGTATTTATGTTGGTGTGCGAGGTGCAGGCCAGTTCTTGATCGAATCCACCTTGGATGGATCGACATGAATCCCATCCCTGTTTACCACGTGGCCTAAGAAGTGGACTTCACGAAGCCAGAAGTCGCATTTAGAAAACTTGGCGTATAGCTGTTCCGTTCGTAGAAGTTCCAGTATAAGCCGTAAGTGCTGCTCGTGTTCCTCTTGACTCTTCGAATAAATCAGGATGTCGTCGATGAAAACAATAACGAACTTGTCGAGATAGGGTTTGCACACCCTGTTCATAAGATCCATAAATACGGCAGGCGCGTTCGTTAACCCGAATGGCATGACCATAAACTCGTAGTGGCCGTAGCGTGTTCTGAACGCTGTTTTGGAGACGTCCTCATCCCGGACTCTCAGCTGGTGGTATCCTGACCTTAAGTCTATCTTGGAGTAGTAGCTCGACCCTTGCAGCTGGTCGAATAAATCATCTATACGCGGAAGAGGATAACGATTCTTGATCGTCACCTTGTTGAGTTCGCGGTAGTCTATACACATCCTGAACGTACCGTCTTTCTTCTTTACGAATAACACTGGGGCTCCCCAAGGCGAAGAGCTAGGACGTATAAAACCCTTTTCCAAGAGTTCTTGTAGCTGCTTTAACAGTTCTTCTAATTCAGTTGGAGCTAGACGATAAGGCGCTCGAGCTATGGGTGCTGCTCCTGGAGCGAGCTCGATCTGAAATTCAACTTGACGATGAGGCGGTAACCCAGGTAATTCCTCAGGAAACACTTGAGGAAAATCGCGTACTACAGGAATATCCTCGATCTTCTTCTCTTTCTTCGACGTATCAGTGACGAGAGCTAGAACAGCTGTGTGACCCTTGCGCAGACACTTCTGAGCCTTCAAGAAGGAAATGATGCCACTCACGACACCACTCTTGTCGCCTTGAACTTCGAGAGGTTCCTTGCCCGACCGGGGAATACGAATAACTTTTTCTTTGCATAAAATCTCCGCTTGTTGTTGAGATAACCAATCCATACCAATGACGACGTCAAAGCTACCCAAGGTTATAGGAATGAGATCAATGGAGAAAGTCTGACCAGCGAGGATAAGATTACACCCTTTAACTATGTGTGTGGCCTCTAGACTTTTACCGTTAGCTAATTCTACAACATGTTTGATGTTTAAGAGAGTTGGTGCACGTTTTAACATTTCACTAGCTTTTAGAGACATGTAACTTGTATCCGCACCAGAATCAAATAGTACTGTAACATAAAAGTCGTCAAGAAGAAACTTACCCATAACCACGTTGGGATCATTCCTGGCATCACCCTGACCGATCACAAACATACGGCCCCTAACACCATTGTTCCCATCATTGTTGTTACCCCCGTTGTTATTGTTCCCATGGCCCTGGTTGTTGTTGTTCTGGTTTCGGTTTAGCTGAGGGCAGTGTCTTTTGAAGTGACCTTCGGCGCCACACTGAAAACATCCCTTATTGCGCTGTTGTTGATTCTGCTGTGCTTGCTGCTGCGGCTGATTCTGGTTCACAGGCTGTGGGCTCCTACAATCCTTGGCCTCATGGCCCGTCCTGAAACACCTTTGACAACGACCCCTGTTACACTGGCCATTGTGGTGCTTGTTGCAGATGTTGCACTTTGGGAGGTTCCCTCGATAACCACCCTGCTTGTGACTGCCCGAAGAGTGCTGACTAGGGCTCTGGTAGGTGTCAGTCTTTCGTTGCTGAACTTGGGGCTGAACTGAAGCTGACCCCTTGCTGGAATCCCCCTCCCATTTTCGCTTGCTGTCACTGGGAGTAGCAGGAGTAACCGAAGTAATAGTTGTAGGGGTAGCGTTGATGCGTTTAGGCAACCTGTTTTGCTCCACCGCTTGATCAATGAGACGGTGAGCCAGCTGAACAACCTGCTGGTAAGTGGCATGATTCGCTGAAGTCACATGACTCTGGATCTCTGGCACCAGACCTGTCACACCCCGACTTTCCACGTGTCACCGGTGGGCCCGGTGGGGGAGTATCGTGACGTGGTTGGCAACATAATAGTCAAACAACACAATATATATGAATGCACAGTGGAAGCAAAGGATATTTATTATTACATTCCGAATATAACGTAATATCAAAGTATTACAACGGAAAGTAAAGGATCCACAGGCGGATCTTAAAACATATCATTTGTTCAACAGACTTTAGACGCCTAGAACTTGCAAGATTCCTTATTAGCGCCCTGAGCTTCCAGCCAATTACGTTCAGTACCTGTCACTTAACCCTTTTGGAAAATACGTCAGTTTTCACTGGTAAATACACTCAACCGACTCATTTTGAAAAGAGTTTAAGAAAATTGATTTAGATGCACCAGGCACAAAACCTTTTGACACTTTGATTAAAATGCACAGAGGCAAAATTAATCTTTTATAACTTGGGAAAATTATTTGTATATAATCTTGTATACAGTTTTACTTATTTGTCGTCCGTTAGGGCCGGTTTGTAGGGCCGGACTAGATTAACAGACACGCCACAGGTATAATGCCCACGGGCTATCATCCTCTAAGTGGATTACCAGTTCCGGTATAATGCCCACAAGGATGATACCTCGGAGTGGATTACCAGTTTTTACATAATGCAGCTGTCAGGTGTATGCCTACACCCCGTGCTTAGGTCGTGGCCATTTCGTAAAATGATGCCAAGGATATCCGGGACATGGTCATTAACCCCCAAGGGCCATACATCAAATAATACAGAATAAAACGAGTTATGTAATACATTAATCACAATCCGATTTAAATGTCTACATACCCGACCAAGCGGTACTTTTATAGTACCGTATCCCAAGCCCGTATAGGGAAAATAAGTTAAGAGTATTTACCTGAGCTAGCTCCTGTCTTAAATAGCAGAAATTTATAACTCAGCCGTATTCACTTAAGTAAGCGTAGGTACAATTTACCGGAAAGCTCTAGTCTGGAATGATGGTATAAATAATTAATTAGAATGCTAACGGGTCTTTAATTAAGCCTAAGCTTAGACCGGTTAGTCTTACAGGAAGATACGGTTCGTACGCACGATTAAGCGAAGACCGGTATAGAATGTGATTTAAACCCGACATGTTCAGAGACTTGTCTTATATGGGTATTTCATACACATTCTAGATTTTGATATAAACCGATAAGGTTTGACCCGTTTCGGCTAACTTACATAAACTAGTTATATAAACCGATCCGAACGCGAATAACGCGTAACGGGTAACCGAATAGGTCGCGAACAGGTTTCCTAAGTTAATATGCTTAAATTATGTTGTGATATCATAATGATACCTTCCATAATGCCCAAAACGAGTTAAATCCTTAATTATGCCCCGTAGGGGTATTTTGGTCATTTTAACGATT
The DNA here is from genome assembly GCA_030545235.1 of Helianthus tuberosus. Taxonomy (NCBI): domain Eukaryota; kingdom Viridiplantae; phylum Streptophyta; class Magnoliopsida; order Asterales; family Asteraceae; genus Helianthus; species Helianthus tuberosus. The sequence goes on from CM060390.1 coordinate 148,980,484, forward strand.
ATAAAAGGGATTTAACGTAACCCTGATGTTCGGGACTGAAGTAATTAGTAAACAACTTATTTTTAACAGATTATATTAGTTGATAATAATCCGTATGTCTCAAAATAGTTTTAAGCCTAAACTACGCGTATAATACACGTATAAACCCGTTTTAAGCGACGTTCGATTAAAAATACGATTCTGGGTTTTCTGATCAGTTAAACAGGCTCAAAGCACTATATTTATTATTTAAAATCAGTAGCAATTGGATTCGCGTCAAAATTCCTTGTAGAAATCATTTTATGACCGAAAAGGGTAATTTCGGTATTAACCGAATTAAGGCGATAAGCCTAGCTTAAGATCAGTTTAAAAATAATTAAAAATCTTCAAAAATCCCAAAATATTATTTAACATCAGTGGGTAAAAGGTTTGGTGCCGAAAATCGGGTTTAGATAGGCTATGCGCTAATCGCGCGATTAATTAATAAAAAGCTTACTATTTACGCTAATGCGCATATCTCCTAATCTGGACCTCAAATTGATGTCAAATTTGGAGGGCATGTTTATAATTCAGTAGACAAGGGTCTTGTCCACTTATATTACCAAAAAGCTCGTTTTATAACCGAAAGGGCATTACGGTCAATTTTAAGCATTTAACGGAAACGCGCGAACGAATCGGATAATCAACGAAACAAGTAAAGAGGCTTATACCAACATGTAACCCGGCCCTAAAGAAACCTTAAGGCATGTCTACATCTATCAAAACCGGGTCAGAACCGAAGTCAAGCAAAAAGTCAAACTTTGCGCCTTTCGGTTCCGAATCGATCCTAAATTGAAATTTGTCGAATCAATCATGTTTAGTCATGTTCTATCATTGATTACTAAGTTACATTATGGTTAAAACAGGTTACACGCTTCTCGTATCGCTAATTACCCGATTAAATCTTCTGTTGACTTTTTCAAGACACCTTTGACTCGCCAAACGACCTAGTTAGGATGGGAATCATTGTGTGCCCTTTTGGGGTTTAACACCCATATAATTACCTACTTAACGGTGCTTTTAATTCGCCAAAAGACTGAGCTAATTATAACTAATCACGAAGTCAACCGCTAATTACGATATGTTGACTTTTAAGCTAAATATAAAGCAAGACTTAATTAAGAAGGGTCTAGCATACTTACAAGTGTCTAATGAATGATTAGGAAGGCAAGGGGGCTGCTTGGAAGTTCCTCAAATGACCAGAGATGGGTTTGAAGTATGAATGATCAATGTTGCAAGTTCCATGGCCTTATATAGTGGTTTCAATCACCACAACTCTTTGACAACAAGGTCTACAACTATCCACAACATTCTTACATGTGTCCTACATGTTTAGGGGGTGTTTTAGGGGCCAAGGGATGTGGAAAAACGGATGGGGATCGATCAGATTGCACTTAGAAGACAAAACCCATTTAATTCTGATCTGGGGACCCCTAGCGTGACGCTAGGCCTCCCTCGCGTCGCGCTAGGCCCTCCCTGATCAGCTTTTTGATTTCTTGCAATTTGATCCTTGGCTCTTCGAAACTTGATCAGGCACTTGTTTTTCTTGCATTTTAAACCCTCTATATTTATCTAGAAAGGCTTTAAAACATATACCCACTTTGTTAGGCCCCCGGTTCACTTCGTTGTTACCCGAAAAGTCCTAACATTCAACGTTTACGCTTTAACCGTTCGCACACGAATTTGATCATAACTTTCTCATACGTTAACGAAACTTTACGAAATTTAAACCGTGTATTCTAGTGAGCATAATTAATATTTACAAAGCTTCGGGTTTGTCAAAAGGTCACTCAGAGGTATAAATTGAACATGTTGACACATTTAGTCCCTGTAGTTTGAAATCTCTCACTTTTAGCTTCGTATGATTCATGATTTATTCGTTGGAAGGTATGAGCATCAAGTTGGGTTAATGTGCATTATATTTATTCACAGTTGACACTTAGAATACGTATTTTCACATACTTTCCATGTTTGTCAACTTTAGTCCTTCTGTAATATTTCTTTCACACGTTTAAACATATGACACGTGTCTACACAGTATTTGGACCTGTGCTTTCCACCATGTGAGGGCTAAACCCTCGAGGGTACCGGTAGCATATTTCACCCTGCGTGCCTCAGGGCATTCGCAAATCTCAAACACAGACTCCATCTTTTCAAACCAGTGCAGGAGACCTACGGCTCCTTCAGTGCCGCTGAAAGTGGATGGACGACAGTCCATGAAAGTCTTGAAAGTGCAAACAGGTGCTTGACCTGTTGTGTAAAAGGATTAGGACAAGTTTTAACACGAGAGTTGATTTAGGAATTGTAGGATCTAAGGATCCTAGTGTGAGTTGTAACTGCAGGGTATACCTCCTGCTTGTGCAGCTGCAACCGCCGCGGTAACTCGTTCGTTAATGAGGGCCGTCAATTGGTCCTGGGTCATGTTGATACGTCCAGACATGATCTTCATAGGAAAGATAACGTATGTGAGATAGGTTCGCGAATAGTGCGATGACAGAAGAGTGTAAGCACACAAGTGTTCTCATGCAATAACAAATAGTGAGCAATGTAATCTAAGCATATCACGAGCAAAGTTCTATGTAATTCTAATGTGTAGGCAATAAACATAAACCTTATTACCTAGAATGTCGAGTCTTGCACGTGGAGCGAAGCGTCGTTGTGGATCGTTGAGAGCACTGTTCTGGTTATAGTCTGGTTTTAATAAAATCGTTTTCCCCATATTAAAACCGAGTTCTCTATAACCAATGGCTCTGATACCAATCTGTCACACCCCCAAAATCCACACGCGGAGTATCACCGCTTGGAGGCGTGACTGACCAGGATCAAGCCACCAATCATATAGAACAATGTATAAAGTAAAAGTAATTGCAATTTAATTCCAACAATCCATATGAAAGGTGTTCCAAAACATAAGTATGTTATCACAGTATAGCGGAAGCGTATGATTAAACCCATCGTAATAAAGTATGAAATGTCATAAAGTCTAAACAAATATCCAAAATCCATGCCCACAACGACTACGCCTCCCGTGCAAGCTCCATAAGTACCTAAGGTCCTGCAAGGCATGTAACAGAGGATCAACAACTAGTTGAGCGAGTTCACAGAGAGTAAGTGCGTAATAGTAAGTTCATATGTAACATGTGGCTCTACTGGGCCGTTAGTACGTTCTAATGGTGGGGGCTTCCCATAATGTATATTTACTAGACTAGTTGTATTCATAAGTATCCTTCCCAATCCGAGGATAATAATAAGTATCCTGCCCAACCGAGGATAGTACGTATCAAGTACGTAGGTTTAGCGCTGGTGTTCTTCCCATCCGAGAACATTTGGTACCTAGGATTTTTGTATGTGTTAACACTAGTATCCTTCCCATCCGAGGATAGTACGTAGATTTTTGGCACAGGCATCCTTCCCAATCCGAGGACCGTGGTATGTAGTCTAGTAGTAATGTGTACAAGCAATCAATCAATCCCATTCCCAACCCACCTGGGGAATCCCATGCCTTGGTAAGAGTGTGAACTCACCTTGGTTTGCTCGGTATGCTAAGTAGGTGCTCAAAGTAAAAATCAATCACGTCCTAATGTATGCATGTATACGTAGTCAGTTTGTGTTCAAGTCATTCACATATAAGCATGTAACACGTAGTCAAAATCATACAATTCATGTTTATCATTTAACAGCAGTTAAATATTCCCGTGAACAATTAACAGAATTAACTCAGGTTACTGTACAGATTAACTGTTCGGCGAAACACACTTAATGGCGAAACACAATAGTCGACGAAACACACTAGTCGACGAAACACCATATTGACGAAACACATTCAGTTTCGTCGGAACCTTGTTTGGCGAAACAAGATTCTGATTCGTCGATGACTCTTGGCGAAACACTTCTGTTTCGTCAAGAGACCTGTTTCGTCAAGCAGTCAGTTACGTCGCATAATCAGTCACGTATGAAAACCCTAATCATGCTAACAGCCGTCATCAACATCAGCAATCATGCAGGAACATTCATTCATAGAATCATTGTAACATCATCATAGCATAATCATCGGACCACTTTAACGTCTAGCATGAACCCTAGCTTATGCGTTTTTACATAACAACATACAACATCACATCATCAAACCCTATCAAGATGCTAACTTGCAGCCAGAATCAGATCAAAATAACAACATCCAGAACCGAGTATTCAATCATATTAAGTTTCGCATAAAACCGTTTATATCCGACTACAATATTCATATTGAAATCCATATCATCATTATCATAACAAGAACCCTAGTATTTAACATATATTAGTTACAATTATACATCAACATATCAGAATCACATGGCACAGAAACACATTCACAGATGGACGATCAATCAAGACACATAAATCTACTAACCGAGATGATGGTTTGATCGCACAAGGGTTTCCGGTGGGTTCTAGTTCGCCGTCACAGTGAGAGAGCTCTAGGGTTTCGGTTGTGTTGATAGAAAATGTAAAGTGATGTTGTTTTTACGTAAAATACTCAAAATACGTTCTGGGCCTAACTGGGCTACTGGGCCGGCGAAACAGACTTCTGTTTCGTCGGAGTGTTCATGGCGAAACAGCCTGTTTCGTCGAAATGGGTTATGGCGAAACAGCCTTGTGTTTCGTCGGGTTCTAAACAGTTTAAGTTTTACAACAGTACACATGTTATACAATCACACATAACCATGCAAACACACTAGGTTTTTATCATAACACAACCATATAGTCAAAGTCAACGTGCATTAAATGCGAATAAAGGATGTCGGAAATTCGAGTTGTCACAGGCGCCTTCAACATTACCTTCAAGACCAAGGGCCCATTAAAAGGCCAGGTGATAGCTGATTTCTTAGTCGAAATACCGGAGGACAAGGAATTAAAAGAAACGGAACAAGTTCCAAGCAAACCTTGGTTCTTTTATACGAATGGAGCTCCGAGCTCCGAAGGAGCAGGGGCTGGATTAATACTCATCGATCCTGATGGCATGGATATGACATATGCACTCCGTCTAGAATTCAAGAGTTCCAATAATGAAGCTGAATATGAGGCATTATTGGCCGGCTTGCGTTTAGCGGCCAAAGTTGGAGCAAAAAACGTCGTAGCCCATGTTGATTCGCTACTCTTAGCAAATTAGGTAAACGGAGAATATGAAGCATGGGAAACCAACATGATCGAGTATTTAGAACAAGTGAAGCAAGCAATGGCATTGTTCGACTCGTGCAAAGTCGAACACATCCCTCGCAGCAAGAACAGAAAAGCCGATGCTCTAAGCAAGTTAGCATCAGTGTCATTCAGCCATCTCGCTAAAGAGGTGCTGGTAGAAGTATTGACTGCACCTTCGATTGCCACTCCACAGGTCATGCAAGTAGAAGCTCCGTCGCAAACTTGGATGACTCCGATCATCAACTACTTGGTACACGACGTTTTGCCGGTAGATAAGGCAGAAGCCAGAAAAGTCCAGATCAACTCGCTTCAATACCAAATGCAAGAGGGGGGATTTTACCAAAAGACTTTTCTCGGTCCCCTGTTAAAATGTCTCGATCCGGAGCAAGCTAGCTACATCATCAGAGAAATACATTATGGCATCTGCGAAATCCATGCCGGACCAAAAATGATCGTAACCAAAGTCAAGAACGCAGGGTATTATTGGCCCGGGATGCACGAAAGTGCGGTAAAAGAGCTCCAGCAATGTGATTAATGCCAGAGACACGCACCAATAAGCCTCTGAGCGAAGAATGAAATGATCCCAGTAACTGCCGCATGGCCTTTTCAAATATGGGGGGTAGTTATAGTTGGACCCTTCCCACGATCGAGCGGAAGTGCTCAGTATTTGCTGGTGGCAGTAGATTATTTCACCAAGTGGGTGGAAGCTCGACCATTCACCGTTATCTCTGGCTATAATGTGACGAGGTTTTTCTGGGAGCAGATCGTGTGTCGTTTCGGTCTTCCGCTGTATATAGTAAGCGATAATGCAAAACAGTTTGCAGAAAACCCATTCAAGCGGTGGTGTGAGAGTTTGAAAATTAACCAAGTCTTCTCTTCGGTCGCTCACCCACAGGGAAACGGGCAGGTCGAACAGATAAATCGCCGAATCGTTGATGAGATTAAAAGAAGGCTTGGTTACGAAGGAAAAGGATGGGCAGACGAGTTACCGAATGTATTATGGGCTCACCGAACCTTACACAAGACCAGTAATGGAGAAACACCGTTCAGCCTTACGTACAGTACTAAAGCAGTGATCCCCGCAGAGATCGGGCTCCCGAATCAAAGGTGCAGAAATTGGGAAGAAAACGAACAAGAGCTCCGGTGCAATCTTGATTTATTGGAAGAACGCCGAAACATTGCTGCGATCAAAGAAGCCCGATACAAAATGAAAATCGAAAAGTACTACAACGCCCGTACCAAGCTCTACAAGTTTAAAATTGGAGACTATGTGCTCCGGAGCAACGATGCGAGTCGAGTTGAGGCTCCCGGGAAATTGACCCCTAAGTGGGAAGGACCGTATCGCATAAAAGAAGCTAGCGATAAAGGGTCCTACGTGCTCTAAAAGATCGATGGAACCTCCGTCCCAAGAACATGGAATGGGATCCATCTGAAGAAATGCTTCATGTAGACGCCTGCCCACTACGGGCCAAAAAGATCGCTATTTTTTATTTTAGTATTTCCTTTTTCATGTAAGTATCGGGAGGGTAATGCCCCGAATATATTTCCATTTCCTTGTAAAATCCGGGAGGGTCTACCCTGGAAGATATAACTATCCATCGAATAAAGCGATCTACATTTTGATAAAATAAACGATAGCATATCTATGCAAAAGTTCGAACAAATACAAAACGTGCACAAACGGGCCTCGACCCATGCCTCGCGCTGATCGAGAAGGCTTAAATAGTTCGAAAATAACAAAATCTATTAAGCAAAAGGATCTGATTCGATCCGACCGTAAAAAGCGTAAAGGATTTAAGCAAGTAAAACAAACTTATAAAAGTTTTTGCTACGATCCGGTCGTCTAGATGGCCCAATAAAGATTTGGCTAAGTAGTAGAGGTTTGGACGCAAACTAAAACTAAAAGCCAAGCATAAACATCATAACCAAAGATACGATTCCCTAAAATTAAGGAAGCATGTCCAACAAAATCATAACAAGCCCAGACTGTACGGTTACATGGCATAGTAAAAATAAAAACATTGTACGATTACAGAAACACACACAAAGTTTCTTAATCCTCCTTGACGATGGGAAGCTCACTCTTCTGCTTTATAACTGACAGAGGTTCATCCACCAGCTCCGAAACCTTGTCAAGAACCGAGATATGAAAATTGTCGAAAGCCTTGATCGCGGCATCTAATGTGTCTGTGGCCCCTTCATCATATCCAAGAACTTCCTCGACAGACCGGGCCGAACTTTTGGCGGCTTGAATGACTTGCTTAATGCTGTCATTCACACCAACGACATTAACATTGTTCACCAAATCAGCAACCACTTTCTCCAACTCAGGGCTCTGATGAACCAATTTAACAACCCAAGCTACCCCATCAGTTAAGAACCATTGTTTGGTAAGCATAAGCTCCGATACAAGGCTGTACAACTCGATCATCTCTACCGAGTCAGCATATCTTTAGCATCGGCGATCATAGTCCGATGCGATTCGACGGATCTATCACGGGCCCTCTCAAGCTCAAGCTTATCTAAAAGAGAACCAAAGGTTAAAAGCCGAATAAAAATAACAAACAAAGAACGCGATGAACGTACCATTCACCAAACGAATATGATCAGGCAGCAGTTGATCATAGGTGGACTGCATTTCCTTCTGTTCCGCCTTATACCTCTCCTCAACCTCAGATAACTTTTTATCCAACTACCCAAACTTCAGTTTCAAACTCTCTAAATCATGGACTGCTTTATCACGAGCCTCATAAGCGGCTGCGGCCGAAGCTTGAGAGGCCTTGCTAACTTCTTTGGCTTCAGAAACATGCTCTTTCAATCGATCCGCCTGAGCTCGAAGCGATGAAAGCTCCTGCTTCGTCTTTGACCGAACGTTTTCTTCGTTCTTCAGGAAAGCAACCTCACGTTCGTATCGGTGGCAGTTCCACTCTGCCTCAACCCACCGCTTATAAGTTTCGACCACCAGAGAGTTAGACTGGGCTTCATTTAGCCTTAAGGCATTCCCAAGCTCCGGTCCGCTCATCTTTCGGTAATGAGCATGTTCAGCAGGGGTGCCAATATGAAATAGCGACATCTTCGCAGAAAGAACATCCACAATCCTGTCCTTATTAACCAACGACCAATCTGGGACATACCTCTCCAAGGCCTAAGCAGAATCCACATCCATCGCCTCTCCCGAACCTAATTCTCGACAGATAAAAATGGCCTCAGTCTCGTACCATAAAGGGGAAGAGGAGGCACTATCCCCACCATCAATCTACTGAGGACTTGGCCTCAAAACGTTAGAAGCAACCCCAGTTGTAGGCTTACCTGAAGGAGAAAGATCAATCTTCTTAAGGGCCAACAGATCGGGCATGTTGGTGACATCGATCACCTTGGTATTTTGGCCCCCAAAGGATAACGGACTTGAAGGAAGGTTGACAGGCTGATCCCTTGGGGTCTTCCCACCATGAAGATGAGCGTCTAAATTTTCCAGTAAGCCCCCGACTGCAGAAAACCCGGTGACTTGATCGACTTCATCTTCCAAAACAATTATCTTCATATCCAATTTTGTTTTTTTCAACTTCTTGGGGTTCGGATCAGGTTTTGAAGAAGTACTTCGCCCCCTCTTAAAACTGACTTGAGGACGAACCTCAGCATCATCTTCGTCACCTTCAGCATTCACTCCCTCGTCTTCTACAGACAGATGTTCCGAACCATATAGCACAACTTTTGAACCAAAGTCTTTAGGTCCACTTGAACCTGTCTTCTTCCCTTATCACCACCCGCTACTACAGTCGCTTGAACCGAAGCCACATTCACCGCTCGCGCTGAGGGAGGCGAGCTCGAACCTCCTTGGCCAGTTGTAGCAACAGGCTCTCTGATCGTGTAAAGATTCTCCTTGACCACAGAAAGATACGGAGGATCCCCCTTCGGCGTCTTAGTAGCTCGGACGTCGAGTTCGGTAGAATCGAATGATTTCAACCTCAAAGCTTCTTTCAAACCCATGGCTGCACACACAAAAAAGAGGGGCAATACGTAATATACATATACTTGCACAAAGAAAAAGAATAAAAATATAAAGATATATGAAAAATGGCGCTCGAACCAAGAACATAACTAACCCTCTCCGTTCCACTTTATGGTCGGGTAATATTCTGGTTTGGACCAAATCGTGCTTATCCTCCCCATGACTAGGATGTGTTCCGGAAATTTTTGAACACGGCCAGCTTCCTTGATCAAGGCTGCGTATAAATCCCTATTAAACTCAAAGTCTTCTGGAAGTGGATCGGGAAGTCAGGATCTCTTCAATCTCCAAGTCATGTCGGACGGAACGCACCGATCGTCCACCAAAAAGAACCGATCCTTCCAATCTTTCAAGCTTGTGGTAATCCACGAATAACAACAAGCGTTCTTCTTCCTAGTCTCGAAAGTATACCAGTCACCGGACCGGTTCAGTTTGTAAAAAGCCCGGAAAACATCTAAGTCCGGGTCGGACTACAAGCCACGACAGGCAAGTTCGAACTGGCACACATTGGCAAGGCCAAAGGGGTTCATCTGAGAAAGATGAACCTCGTGGAACATCAGAACTTCGATTAAAAACTTCGTCAAGGGAAGACGATAGTTACAATAATCGAACATTCGGGTGTAAACGCTTATTTTCCCCTGAACAAAGGGATAGATAGTTGTGTCTTTTTCAGGAAGAACGGGGTTTAAAGAAGCAGGAATCGCATATTGTTCCACAAACCACGCCAGGCCATTCCGGTTTAAAATGTTGAAACAGTCGGACAAGTTACTTTTGTTAGCCATGCTTTATAAAAGAGAAGATACTAACCTGCCTGAAAAAGCGATATTCTAAAGGAAGATGAAGAGTTGGAAGAAGAAGAAACAGATAAAAGAAAAAGTGAAATTGTTTTCACCATTTTATAAAGAAAAATACACCGCCTCAAACGGACCAATAGAAGCATGACACGTCATGAGGAGTGACGCAAGTCAAGCGTCACATTAGTTAGAGAAAAGATAAAACGACCGTCAGTCATTTAGTAAATATCACCGCCAAAATTCAAATTCAAAAAACAAAACCGATAAAGCATCGGAGCTAAAAACCCCGCCATTTAGTTCGAAGCTTTTACTAAACAAACGCTATGAACTAGGGGGACTTGATGAGGATACGTCCTAACCAGACCGAAAACTTAGTAAAATATAAGACCAGAATGTTGGCACAAGCGACTAGTCGGACCTAGCACTCCCAGTCGGAACGACCAGCCAATGGGATCTTCCCTAACTAACTGGGGGCCCACAACTTTAACTACCTGATAGCGACTGGTTTGACCCTAACTCGCCACGTCAGCATACCCCAAAAGTATAAATCCCCCTCCAAGACTTCCCACAAAGGGTAATCGCTACTTTCTCTCTCTAAACTCTCCTTTCTCTCTCCCTGACTTATTGCTCCTCACAAATACTTATTCTCACGCCCGAGCTTGGTCACAGAGAGGCCCCCCTCCCTTTGACGAGGCTAACGGTGTGTTTTCTTCCTTGTGATCTTACAGGTTTTGCTAAGGTCATCTGAGGCTCTATTCCTTACCAGCTCGGACCAACTGGTTTTTTGAGTCTTCAAACATTGAGGAAGAAGAAGAGGAAGAAACCACATCACAACCGCGAATTAGGCAAGCCGCCATAAACTGAAACCAAGAAGGTTAGGTTCTGTCATTTTTATTTTTCGGTGTTAATAATTTAGTTATATTATCTTTTGGTGTTAATAATTTATTTATATTATGTAATGTGTTAATTATTTATTTTTACACTCACGATAGTAAGTCATTATATTTATTTTTGTAATGTACTTGTAGGAGGCCACGATAGATTAGTGGCTGATTATTTTGCCGATGAACCCTTATACACGGCCGCGATGTTTAGACTTCGGTTCCGAATGAGTCGTCGATTGTTCTTACGTATAGCTGATGACTTATCGCGGTTTCATCCCTTTTTTTACATTACGATACGATGCTAGAGGCAAAAGGGGATTCACCACTTTACATAAATGCTCAACGACCATTCTCCAACAGTCATACGGGACGAAACCGGATTCGTTGGACGAGTAATTAAGGATGTCCGAAAGAACTGCGAGAAAATGTTTGTACAAGTTTTGTGAATGTGTGGTGAAGCTACATAGCAAGAAATATATGCGGAAACCAAACGCAAATGACGTCCAAAATAGTATCATTTACATGAAGAAAGGCATGGTTTTCCAGGAATGCTCGGGAGCATTGATTGCATGCACTGGCCATGGCAGAACTGCCCTAATGCATGGCGAGGTCAATTTACGCGAGGCAGTCATGGACATCCAACAATAATACTAGAGGCTGTTGCGTCACAAGATCTGTGGATTTGGCATGCTTTTTTGGGTGTTCCTGGTTCGCTTAACGACCTTAACGTCATCTACCAATCAGAGATCTTTAACGATGTCATAAGAGGAACTTGACCAGACACCAAGTTTACGGTTTCAAGGGTGGAATACATGCGCGATTATTATCTTGCTGATGGAATATACCCAACATACTCTAGAGTCGTTAAAACTATTCCGCCCCCGGTAGACAATAAGAGAAAAAAATTACCAATTTTCAAGAGGCGGCGAGAAAAGACGTTGAATAGTGTTTGAGGGTTCTACAAAAAATAGCATATCATTGAACATCCAACACGTGCTTTTACTCCACAGAAGTTGCGATACTGTATGTATACTTGTATCTTGTTGCATAACATGATCATCAAAGACGAAGGTAGAGCAATTTGTGAGTACGTCGAAAATGCGCCTAACTGGAATTCTGTTCCGGTAAGTCTAGAACAACAAGATTTAAACGGGTTCTCGTTACGTAACGAGTACACACATCTAAAACATCAAGCGGACTTGGTGGAATACATTTGGAACAACGCACAAAACGAACCCGATGACGACGTGCCAAATGAAGACTAGTAGTTTTTTTTAGTTAAGTTTTTTTTAAGTTTAGGTTTTTTTAATGTAATGTAAGCATTAATATTAAAATTAGAGTTTAAATTAATTTTAGTTTTATAAATATTGCATATTACTTACAAAAATTAGAAATAAATAAATAAAATAAAAAAGAGAGGAGGCACACCCTTTACATCTTTGCTCTGTCCTTTGAGGATCATCCTTCAAGGTCTGTGACGTGACAGGTAACGTGAAGTACAATCCTTTATGAATGGGCTCCCCACACTAGGGGTGTTCAAAATCATCCGAATCCGAATTTTCCGAAAATTCGGATAATCCGAATTTTCTGACGACTCCGAGCTTTCAGCAGATTGTCTCGAATTTGGAGGATTTTGTTAGTCGTTTCTTGCAGTAGCTCAGGACCGGTAATTTGCGCGTCTTCGATCTCGTGCCATACAATAGGCGATCGACATTTTCTTCCGTATAGTGCCTCAAACGCTGCCATTTGAATGTTAGAATGATAACTGTTATTGTACGAGAATTCGACCAAAGGTAAGTGCGCGTCCCAATTACCACCAAAATCTATGACACACGAGCGAAGCATGTCTTCAAGAGTACGAATCGTTCTTTCAGTCTGACCGTCGGTTTGTGGATGGAAAGCGGTACTTAGATTAAGAGTAGTACCGAGAGCAGATTGAAATGTTTCCCAAAGACGCGAGGTAAACAGACCATCGCGGTCAGAGATGATATCACGAGGCATCCCGTGTCGACAAATGATCTCGTCAGTGTAGATTCGGGCTAATCGTTCTACCTTGTGGTCTTCCCGTATTGGCAGAAAGTGAGCAGATTTAGTCAAACGGTCAACGACAACCCAGATGCTGTCGTGACCTGATGGCGTGCGCGGGAGTTTCGTTATAAAGTCCATGGCTACACTATCCCATTTCCACATAGGGATCTCAGGTTGGACGAGTAAGCCAGAGGGTCTTTGTTGTTCGGCCTTAACTTTCGAATAAGTCAGGCACTTCGAAACATAGATAGTGATATCTTTCTTCATGCCCGGCCTCCAGTACTTGTAGCGAAGGTCCTGGTACATCTTATCGGCACCGGGATAAATAGAATATCGAGACTTGTGGGCTTCGTCCAGCAGAATTTGTCGTAAGTTAGTGCGCTTGGGAATCCAAATTCGGTCTAGATAATGGAATATCCCATTCGATTTATTCACTAACTATTCGCAATTATTGATGATCATTTCCTTCTTCAAGGTGCGTTCAGTGAAACAAGCATGTTGGGCGTCACGTATAAGAGTTTCGAGATTGTGCTGGGCGTGAATATTACGAACGCTATGCAAATAGCTTCGTCTGCTGAGGGCGTCAGCAACGACATTTGCTTTGCCAGGATGATAACGAATCTCACAGTCGTAATCATTAAGAAGTTCAACCCATCGGCGTTGGCGCATGTTCAGTTCCTTTTGGTTGAGGATGTGTTGTAGGCTCTTATGGTCTGTGAAGACCGTACACTTGGTATCGTAAAGATAGTGTCGCCAAATCTTCAACGCAAAAACAACTGCACCAAGCTCGAGATCATGGGTTGTATAGTTCTTCTCGTGGATCTTGAGCTGACGAGACGCGTAGGCGATAACCTTGTCTCGTTGCACGAGAACACAACCGAGACCAACGTTCGAGGCATCACAATAGACAATGAAGTCATCGTTTCCGTCAGGTAAAGTGAGAGTGGGAGCATTGCAGAGCATATGCTTGAGGGTTCGAAAAAAAATCTCTTGTTCGGTTCCCCAAACAAAAGGTTTGTCTTTATGCGTGAGAGAGGTAAGGGGCACAACGATTTTCGAGAAATCAACGATGAATCGACGGTAATAGCCCGCCAATCCGAGGAACGATCGAACCTCGGATGGAGATTTTGGAGTAACCCAACTCTTAAAAGCTTCGATCTTTGCGGGGTCGACGTGTATACCTTGACTATTGACGATGTGACCGAGGAATTGAACCTCTTCTAGCCAGAATTCACACTTGGAGAACTTGGCGTAGAGTCGATTCCCTTGGAGTAGTTCGAGAACCAAACGTAGATGCTGCGCGTGTTCGGCTTTCGACTTCGAATAGATAAGGATGTTGTCGATGAATACGATGACGAAACGGTCAAGAAATGGTTTGCACACACAGTTCATCAATTCCATGAAAACCGCATGAGCATTGGTTAAACCAAAGGGCATTACGACGAATTCATAATGGTCGTATCAGGTGCGGAAAGCGGGTTTCGGTATATCTTCCTCCTGGATTCCTAACTGGTGATAGCGTGAACGTAAATCAATCTTCGAGAAACACATTGCACCTTGCAATTGATCAAACAAATCATCGATTTGGGGCAGGGGATAGTGATTCTTGATAGTCAGCTTATTCAACTCCCTATGGTCGATGCACATCCGGAACGACCCGTTCTTCTTTTTGACGAAAAGAACTGGCGCGACCCAAGGAGAGGTGCTAGGGCGAATGAAGCATTTGTCAAGCAATTCCTGGAGCTGACTCGAGAGTTCGCGCATTTCGGACGGAGCGAGTCGATAAGGAGCTTTAGCAACAGGATTTGCTCCAGGAATGAGATCAATACAAAAGTCGATACCACGACTCGGAGGTAAACCAGGTAGATCATCAGGAAATACGTTAGGAAAAATCACGAACCACAGGCACCTTATCCATTGCCTTAACTTCCTTTTTCTCCGCTACTACAATGTGTGCCAAGAAAGCTTGGTATTCCTTGCGGAGATACTTACTAGCCTGGACACACGACATAAGTTTAAGACCTTTTGAAGGAGTTTCGCCATACACACAAAGTTGATCACCATTAGCGAGCGAGAAACGAATCATTTTATCGAAGCAAACAACTTCAGCACGGTTTTCGCGAAGAAAATCCATGCCTACTATGATGTCAAAACTACCGAGCTGCATCGGAATAAGGTCGATAGGGAAGACGTGATTGTTGAGTTCAAGCGTACAATCACGTAAAACAGAATTGACAGCGACGGTTCTTCCAGTCGCAACTTCAACATCGAACGTCGAGGGGAGATGGGCGCGCTTACGATTAAGGAGCTTCTTGAATTCAAATGATACAAAACAGTTATCTGCTCTAGTATCAAACAAACACGAAGCATATATACCATTCACAAGGAACGTACCATTAACCATGTTGTTGTCTGCTTAAGCCTGGTGTGCGTTGATGTTGAAAGCACGTCCGCGGACTGCTGGCTGCTGGTACTGCTGAGGTTGCTGCTGTTGATGTTGTTGCGGCTGCTGCTGTGGCTCTTGCTTCACCTCTCTGTTGGGGCAAATGTTTGCAAAGTGGTTGGGATCACCACATGAAAAGCAAGCTCTAGCGTGAGTAGCGGGTGCAGGAGCTGCTTGTTGGCCCTAGGGAGCAGGAAGGAGAGCTTGTGGTGCAGGAGCTTGACCTTAAGCTTGAGCTGGGGCTTGGCGTGGACCAGTACGGCAATTGGCAGTAAAATGGCCGTACAGGTTGCAATGAACGCAGAATCTGCGAGCAATCCCAGTAGGATGATGATAGGTACAGGTAGGGCAGAGCGGGTGAGGACCAGTATATGCACGCTTGGCCGGCGGTGCAGTGGTCACTGGGGGCACTACTCGGCGATTCTGGGGTTGCGGTTGAGCAGGTACTGCTTGGAGCGGAGCGGCAGTAACAACACAATTCTTGCTACTGTTGTTGTTGTTCTTTCTCTTGCGGCGGGAAGACTTTGAAGCTTGCGGTGCGGCGGCAGTTTCAGCGATGGGAGCAGCGGTAACTTGGTGAAGATTCTTGGAGGCCTTATCAAAGTAACCAGCCCTAACTCGCTTGTCGTTAATCTCGGCAACGAGCAAGAAGGTTTCCTCAATGGTTGACGTCTTCATGGCTTGCACGAAATCAGCCACACAATTCGGTATAGTAGGGATGTATTTCTTGATGGTGATTTCAGGGGTAGTAACTTGACCCGGACAGATTATACTCAGCTGTTTAAAGTTGGAAGTTAAACCAGCGTTGTTGCCACCCTCTTGTTTGATGTGCCAGAACTCGTCCTCCAACTTCTGGAGCTCGTGGGGAGGGTAGAACTCCTTCATCATGATGTCCTTCAACTCATCCCACGTAAGCCCGTAAGCTGCATCATTCCCTCGCTTGTTTCTCTCGGCAGTCCACCAGTCCAGAGCCCTGGACTGGAAAACGCCGGTGGCGTTAACCGTGCGAAGCTTTTCAGGACAATCGCTTTGGCGCAGGGTGACTTCGATTGAATCGAACCATTGAAACATGGCAGTAGGCCCACCTTCTCCGGTGAATTCCTTGGGTCCGCAGGCTTTAAACTGCTTGAAGCTAAAAGTAGCTTTTGGAGAATCAGTCCTAAACTCTTCAGAGGACTTGCTAGCGTTTTCATTCAGCTCGCTGACAATCTGCAGAATGACTTTCACCATCTGCTTCGCGAAGAGAGCAGCGATGCGTTTGTCCTCATGATTGCGACGGGCAGAGCGAGTAGTGTGAGATCCGAATGACGACATTGTCTGCAATCAGACATCGTCACATGACTCAAACACAATTTCGATTAATTCGAGCATAACCTAGTGTGTCACACCCCAACCGATGGCGGAAACATCGGGGCATGGCACTGAGTGAAACAGATTGTCCAGAAGTTTCCATAACAATTATCATTACCAATTAATTTAAAGTAACATGTCCCATACCATGTCTTAAAAGATAAACAAATTATCACAGACAAAATCTAGGCAAATAGTTCTGTTCCGACAACTCAGATTTCATTTGTACAGATAGCTATTTGTTGGCCTCTAAGACCTTATTCTAGCCTCGATTTCCTAGCAGATAAGCATCCTAAGCACCTGTCACATACGTTAAAATAAAGTCAATACATATAGTGTAAAGGTGAGCATACAAGTTTGATAATAGCATATAGAGTTCGAAAACGTTACGCATAACCAGCACGTACACAGAGTGAAATGAGGCATGTTAGTTATCGACATAGACCTATCAATACCAATGACTGCGGGTTGACTGCCCAAGGCAGTTCGTAATACATGATCACCACTGTAATCCATGCAAATAATTGTCCTTAACAACCCCCGAGTGAACGGGTGCTGAGTCCAAACTAATAGTACTATCGTTGCTAAGGCAGGTAGACAGCATTCCATGTGTAAACATAACAAACAAGCATTCATTAAGTCACGTATAACATGCGGTAACGGTTAGCGTTTAAAGTATTACGTAGTGTGTTCGATTGTGATTTAGTATAAGTAACGTATGTAACACCCAAAAGTGCGTAAAGCAAAAAGGGATCGAGTATACTCACAACGATGGATGGATTGAAGGGAGCGCTAGGGAGTAGGGTTAGCCTGATCAGAACGATAGCATAACGATGAGTGACGCATAAAACGATGCAAAGTACAAGTGGTTCGGACAGCAGTCCGTTCGGACAGCCAGTCGTGCGGTTGGTCGTCCGTTCGGACAGTCGTCCGGTCGGATGACTGTTCGAGTGGATTGTTTCTTCCTTTGAGAAGGATGTGTTTGTGTATGATGGCTTGACTTTTGAAGTTTTCGTTGTAGTATTTAGAAAACATTAAAGTGTCTCTATCTTTCAGGTCGGTCGATCGGACAGTCGTTCGATCGGACGACAACCCGTTTGGTTGGGCACTTCAGTGAGAACAAGTTCATAGCAAGGTGTCACTCGATCGGACGGTTGTTCGTTCGGATGGCATCCTTTGTGCATTGAACATGTTGAAAATTGTTTAAGTGTTGAAGTTCAAACGTCTCATGATTCGGTTGGCAGTTCGATCGGATGGTAGTCCGATCGGACAACAATTCGTTCAACATTCAGACTTCAAGTGTTGGCAAAATAGATGTGTGGGACCAAGGTGCAAGTCGTACGGTTAGCCAGTCATGCGGTTAGGCTGTCCGTTCGGACGACACTCCGTCCTGGTCAACCTGTTCGTCCTACACTTGGTTGTTTTGTTAGTTTGCCGTTTTATCGAGATATTTTGATAACGTGTCAAACAACAGGAATCTCGTCAATACTTGGTACTCCTTATCGGACAGGAGTCACCCAAACCCGATCAGTGGACGGTTCGAGATGATGTTCCACGTTTAACCCAGAATCAATAATCTCGTAGATAGAATACGGATCTTGAACCAACACAACCACAATAATTAGTAGTAAGTTGGCACAAGTCCCAATTCTATCGGTTTTGAGTGCATTGAGTGTAAAAGAGTTGAAAGAAAGTTGGAAACCATCTTTCACTCCTTTTTATTGTGAATATGTTTAGATCTATGAAAGATCTTTGGTTGTTTTTGTGGAAATCGGTTAGATCTAAGTTGTTCTTGGTGGAATAAAGCCAAAACATGAAGTTCTCCAAGAACACATGATGACGTCATCCTAGAACACCTCGAATCTTGATGATTTCACGGATAAAAGTTAAGATTCAAAATATAGAAAGGTGTAGGAGTGCGTGTAGATTACGGAAGTACAAGATTTAGGACGAGATCTTACCAGAATCGCGAGAAATCTGAAGAAAAGTGAGGAAAACGAGCTGGTCGGACGTCAGTTGCCAAAAGTAGAAAGTTTGGGAGTGACAAGGGGTATTTATAGGGTTACCCAAAGAGGAAAGGGGCTGGTTGATCGGTTAGGCAGCCCGTGCGGACAGCCTGTCCGATCGGACGGCAGTCCGATCGGTCGGCTGGTCGGCTGGTCGATCAGTTACCTCGTTCGAGTGTTCGGCGCGACGATTTTTGATGTTTCGATTGCGATTGCGAGCGTTGCGATGCAATAGTTTTCCTAGTCAAATTACTTTTAATCCCAACTACTCATATCTTGCACTATCTCTTCTCCACCAATTATCATACCATTTCGATTGTGATTGAGTTCGATTGCGTTTGAGTGTCGATTGCGATTCGATTGATTACCACACATAACATAATTTAAACATGCACAAGTAACACATAAGGCACACACACACGTATAACAACAACCAAAACGCGTATTTCGAGTTGCGAGTTTCAATTGCGAGTCGATGTTGATTAAGTTAGATTGACTAGCGTTTAATTGACTTTATCGCATTGTTACTTCCTATAGTTTACAGTCGTACGTCGATTAAATAGCGAATAACACCCGTCAATTATTGTGATTATTGACACTCACTCCACATAATACAGCTAAAATAAACACATAAAAGAAATTCACTACTAGTCAAGTCGCGCGATCGGTCGTTGACTTCGACCTTGACTTTGACTTTGACTTTCGAAACACGGGGTGTTACATAGTGGATATCTCCCAAGTCTACTTTATAAAACACAGGAACACAATTAATCACATAATCATGCAGGCACATAACCCACAGAAACACATAAGCACGTAGAGCACAGAAACACATAAGCACGTAGTTCACGTAAGTACATATTTTGCACGTATTCACCTTCCTATATTGCATGTATTCACCTACTAATTCAGATTCGCGCGTCCAATACTAGCGATTGCGATTAGCGAGTACACAACGAGTAGCATAGCGAGTAACATAGCAAGCGATTTGTTAATGTTTTGAGATAGATGTGCAGTGCGATTTGTGTGTGTCGATCAAAGCGAACATCGAAAACCGTATAAATCTCCAAAATTGAACACATAAACATGTAAAATTGACATAAAACACATAAAAGTTCACATAAAAGCGACAAATATCAGAGTCAGCGGTTGCAGGCTCAGAATCCAAAACACATGAAAATCAGCGATTGCGAGTAGAGTGTCTCGGCTTGATAGACGTCGACTACCCAAAGTGATTCGACTATTCTCAGGGACCTTGAGGACACGTTTTGGCCTAATAGACTGTGCTCCTTCACCGCCCTGCAGTGAATGGCACGCTTCCTTTCGGTTATTCAAGCACTCGAGTCACTGGAATCCATCGAGACTTTGGTGAGAGTTTTGTAATACCAAAATAGAGGGCGGAATGAGTCATCAAGGTTCGGGTTTCACCGCTAACTTAACAACCATGTTCCTGTTTGAATGATAGAATCACGAGATAGCGAGAGAGAATTGCGTCAAAGTACGGATTTCACTCTTGATTAAACGCAAATTCTTGTGTTTATAGTAAAAATTCGCGTCGAACAAGCGATCTAACCGAGAGTTTGCGGCTTTCACACCTAATCTCGATCTAATCACCCGTTCATTTTCGAAAACGGTGTGCGGTGCTAGCCTTAGGAAAGGCTAAGTGATAGGGTGTAGTATGATTGCGAATTGATCGAATAACAGAAACAGGCTTGCGCGGAACCCCTATCGGGTTCGCACAAGGCGGTCTGTTGGTACTTAGACTATAGACTAGGTTGTTTCTAAGACATCAACCCGGACTAGGTCGAGTCTTGCCTAATTCCCTATAGTTATGGCTCTGATACCAATCTGTCACACCCCAACCGATGGCGGAAACATCAGGGCGTGACACTGGGCGAAACAGATTGTTCAGGAGAAATCCATAACAACTAAAATTACCAGATATTTAACATTTTGTCCCATACCATAATATATCAAATAAAAGCAGTTATTACAGACATTGTTTTCTCAAAGACAGATCAAATGTTCTGACAACTCAGATTTTATTAGATTTGTTTCTAGACTCCATCCTAGCTTGATTCCAGCAAATAACAAACAAGCATCCTAAACACCTATCACATACGTTAAAATAAAAGTCAATACACATAGTGTAAAGGTGAGCATACAAGTTTAATAGTATAATAGATAGCGAAAATCGTTTACGCATAACCAGCATGTAACATGTAGCATAATGAAGCTAGTAGGTTATCGACAATGAAATATGCACAGACGTAACTACGAGTTGTAGAATGTGCAACACATATCACCACTGTGACCTGTGAAGAAAAGCCCTTAACAACCCCTGTCCACGACAGGTGCTGAGTCCAAACTATAGTACTATCGTTGCTAAGGTGTTAGGAAACAATCACTGTGTAAACATAACATACAAGCATTCATCGAGTAACACGTATAACATGCAGTAACGGTTAGCGTATAAAAGTGATTGCGTTGTGTGTCGATTGTGATTTAAATACATAACATATGTAACACCCAAAAGTGCGTAAAGCAAAAAGGGATCGAGTATACTCACAGCTAGCGTTTAATAAATAAACACCGTCTTGGATTGAAGGGAGCGCTGGAAAGTTAGCCTGATTACAGAACGATAGCATAAGCGAAGAACGACACGTTAAACGGTGATGAGTGAACCAAGTGGCGAATGGTCATCCGATCGGATGACAATCTGAACGGATGGTCATTTGATCGAATGACAATCCGGATGAATGGTCATCCGGTCGGATTGGCATTCGTTTGGGATGGATGTGTTTGTGTATGATGGCTTTGAAGTTTTTGTTGTAGCATTTTGAAAACAGAGAAGTATCTCCACCTTTTAGGTCGTTCGATCAGAGGGCAATCCGATCAGCGAGACATTTCTCAGAGAACAAGTTCACAGCAGGATGATCATTCATTCGGATGGTCTTCCAATCGGATGATAATCCGCTGGAACTGACATGTTTCGAAAGTTGTGAAAAGTTCAAGTGTTGAAGACTAAGTGCAATCCGATTGGATTGTCGTTCGATCGGATGGCAATCTGATCGGACGGTAATCCGTTCCACGACCTGATCGTTTTGAAAACTTGAATATTTTGTTAGATTTGAAAAGTTTGCGGTTTGCTCGAGACGGTATGACAACGTGCTAAACAACGAAAACCCCACTAAGTCCAAGCTATTTGATCGGATGGGAATCACCCCGTTTGACCAGTTAACTGTCCTTGATGGTTCTTTATGTTTAACCCGCTAAGTCGGTTATCTCGTTGATAGGAATCAGATCTCAGACCGACACTTCACTATGAAATGAGTGGATGGTCTGAATGAGCTCCGATTCTATTGGTTTTAAGTGCATTGAGTGTAAAAGAGTTGAAAGAAAGTTATAAAACCATCTTTCAATCCTTCTAATCTTGAAAATGTTTAGATCTAGATGAAATCAGTGTTAAATCATGTTGAAATCCTTTAGATCTGAGTTGTTCTTGGTGGAATGAGGTCAAATCTTGAAGTTCATAAGAACCCCCTGATGACAACATCCTAGAACACCTCAAATCAGTCGATTTCATGGTTAAAAGTTGAGATTCAAAGGTGAAAATGATGAAGAAGCGTGTGTAGATGATAGATGTACAAGTGTTGAAGAAGAAACTTACAAGAATCGCGAGAAATCGAAGGAGAAAGGCATGAGAAGTGGAAGAGTCGCACCAGAGCTGTCACATCACTGTTTGTGATGTGACAGGTGCTATTTATAGGATTCCAAAAAGAGAAAGGTGGTGCACAAGTGACGGATCGGATGGCAACTCGATCGGATGGCCATCCGATCGGATGGTCGTCCGAACGGATGACCATTCGATCGAATGGTCATTCGATTGAAGTGTCGCCGCGTGTTGAGTTTCGACGTTTTGATTTGTGCGTTGAGCGTTGCGATGCATTTAAGCGAGTGTCGATTAAGCGATGCGACAGATTTAGATAATAGTCACACAATAATATAACTAACATACAACAACATATATAACCTTGCGTTTAGCGTTTGCGATTGGATTGCGTTGCGATTGCTTTTTCGACTAATCCCCACAAATATAATATAAACATGCACAAGTAATACATAAGTAACACACACACGAAAAACAATATACAGAACCTATAATTAAAGCTGCGATTGCGATGCGATTAGCGATAAAGCGACAAATAGATTAGCGATTAACATTGATTAAACTGCGATTATTATAGATACTCCTACAACTAAAGTAAACAAATTAAAAGATTCGATTACAAGTCAAGAAGCACAAATCAATAATTAAGCAAGGAGTGACAGATCGCAATTAGCAATCTTTTCTTGCTTTGACTTGTACTTTGACTTTTGAAAACACGGGGTGTTACATTATAGTCCAACAAATATCACAAGTATTATCATAGAAGTCATGCATAGAGGTAGGATGATAATCTTCCATTTTAAAATCTCTTTTGTATATTCACCAATGCACAAGTTGTTATAAGACAACAAGGATGGTCATGAATGGGTTAATACGGAAATGAAACATACATACTACTAAGAAGAAAACATCAAGTGAGGTATGGATTGTAAGTAGGATAGCCCAAGATTTCCAAGTAATCACACATACACAAGTTCAAGTCTTGTTCAACACTTGTGGATTAAAACCCTTTTAAAACAGAGAGTTTAGAGGAGTAAAATCTCTGAATATGTTACAACCTTGTTTTTAAGCACACTTAATCATAGTCTTGATTAGTGGCATAAGGACATAGGAATGTATGGTTAAAACTTGAGTTTAAGAATGTTTAACAAAGTTTATGTTCAAAACATAAAGTTCTTGCACTTTTAACCTCAATGTGGTGATGCTCCATCCTTGGTTTTCCATGGAAAACCTAAGGAAACTTTCCTAGAGGTGTTCCAAGTGCTAAGAAGCAAGAATAAGTGAAAAAGATGGAAGATAAGTGAGTTTAAACTCACTTTTGCAACTTGATACAAATCTGCCTTTTGCTACTGTTTTGCAACTGATTTGGAGTGTTTGAGAGTGAAAATGGAGTGTTTGCAAAGTGGAAAAAGTGTGGGAATGAGTTGGGTTTTATAGGAGGTGATTAGGGTTGAGTTAGGTGGTGTTTAATGCAAGTAACACACCTAAACAAGCACAAAAACGACCAATAATCGAAGCTGATTAACAATTATGCGGATCCTGCTCTCTGGCGGGGAGCGAAAGAGGAGGGGTGTGGTGGTCGCGGCCCGCGAGCCACTTGGCTGGTGGATTTTGTTTGATATTTGACACTTTTGGTCCTTATAGTTTGACCTAGTTATGTTTTGATGTGTTTTACGAATAAAAGGCATGTTATAAGGGTGTTTTAAGCAACATTAGTATAAAAACAAGTATAAACAAGTATATTACAAGCATAAGAGTCGTGAATAAGTATTGTATATGCAGGAATTGAGTATGTATGGCAAGTATTTGTAAGTTTAACGCATTTTGCAAGAATTACGAATAAGGTATCACATGTATAATTAATCCAAACGTATGAACATGTATGAATATGTAGAACATGAAATTCAAGAAATACGAATTTTATTTATAATCCAAGTCTCAAATTTTACAACGATACAACGGAAAGACGATTACAAGAATTACAAGATTCCAAAAATAGAAATACAAGACAAGCTTTCCATTTATAGAAAGTATGAAAAAGCAGGGCGTTACATAGGAATAGGCTTAATCGGGCCTGCTTTTTACATATCTCTCGTTATTTGGGACCCAATTCACCTCTTTGGGCTATTATTGAATCGAGAAATAGGTTTGATTGTCCATCTTTTTTATTTATTGGATATTTATATAAGGCATTCTCCGGATGATTGAAATCAAAGCAATTGGATATCCAATTCGGGCGTATATGACATGACCGATCAACAGAAATACTCCACCATTCTACTATTCCATACATCACACTAGATAGATATCATCATGGAATACGATTCACTTTCAAGATGCCTTGGTGGTGAAATGGTAGACACGCGAGACTCAAAATCTTGTGCTAAAGAGTGTGGAGGTTCAAGTCTTCTTCAAGGCACAATATTGAGAATGCTCATTGAATGAGCAATTCAATAAGAGAGCCCGGATAACAATAGCGATTCATCTGAGCTCTCTTGGAATTAGTTCGACAGTGGATCACGAAATCTTGGTCATCTTCTATGTCTAATGAATGGGGAGTCTGCTTTAAAATTTAAAAAAAAAAAAATCTGCCATGCACACCCACCCCTCGAGTATATGCTTCAATAGAGATTATGTTGTTTGTTTTAGGGATTGACGACTTACCCATTCAATGACTTTGGCACTTAGCGTTCCTAAATGGGTATTGTCTTGTCGGGTGAATTCAATAATAGATGCCTGATGGCATTCCAGCCTTCCTTCGCCTTCCATGGCCACATATCTTTCCGGCAAAGGAATGGGAAATCGTTCTCCTGTTCCATGAATCCGATTTGCATTTCATCCGGGAAAAGCCATCTTTTTTCTCCACAATGCCTTTGCTATTTGATCCAATAGTGTTCCGTTATATAGGAACATGTTTGATAAATACTGATGACTCTGGGATAAAGTATTAGAACGGAAAATCCATTTATCAAGAAGACGTAAGAAAAACACTTTAAATTGTTGATTAATCGCCAAAGATGGCTTAGGACCATTCATCACTCAATTTATCTCTCCTTTCGGCGTCCAATTCGAGAATGGTGATATTCTTCGATGCAATCAGATTTACAAAAACATCTCACTACAAATTTCTTACCTAAAGATATCCCAAGATTTCTACCTGTTTGCCTTAGGGGGAGCTGATGTAGTACTTGGTGTTCAATGGTTGGCAATGCTTAACACTGTTCAAGCAAATTGGAAAGAGATGTTTTTGATGTGCATCATCAATGGTAAGGTATACAAGCTAAAGGGGCTCCCTCTGGATCTGCACCAATCTGCCACGCTTCGTCACGTTACTATTGAACTTTCTAGACACATACCACTAGACCAGGGCTCCGTTTTCTGTTGCCCGACTTGAGGACAAGTTGATTCTCTGTGCAAGTTGCAATGATACGAACCCAATACTAGGAATGGGTCACACTGGATCAGGCATGCTCATTTAAAGCTGAATGGATAGAATCAAGTTACGAGAGGGAGGGAAATCAATCGAAATTATAGGAGATGGGGGTGATCCACGATGCCAGGAAGTGGGAAATTCAATCCATAACTATTCCCAGCTCAATTTTAGATTAAGGATTTGTTTCTACATTCTGTTTAAGTAGTCGATTTTTTTAGTAATAATTTAGGGTCTCTGGTTGTGAACAAATTTGTTCTTTTATACATGTTTTAATTTATATGAAACAAAAATTACAAATCTTTTCATATTATACAAAGAAGCATATAAAGACCAAAAATCACAAATCTACTGATACAACTGATTTCCATAGTCTCAGACAATGCAGCCCCTTTGCTTCCTTGGTTTATTGATAAACCAACATCCTGGTGCAAATTCTGCAGACCTACATACACGGGACCCCAGTACCCATATATTAATATTTATAAAATAGAAAAAGTCACTTATATAAATTCATTCGTATTTCAATAAAAAAAATGCATCCTTCTAGCTAGATCTTTACCGTTTAGTTGTATCATATTAATAACTAGGTTAGTACCCCGTGTAATACACGGGTTGAATATATATCTAATTTTATATATTAAATAATAAAATAATATATCTTTAAAAATCTCGTTTATTACATGGGTTGAATAAATGTAATTTTATATATTAAATAATAAAAAAATTATATCTTTAAGAACCCTGTGTATTATACGGGTTGGGTAAATTTAATTTTATATATTAAATAATGAAAAAATTTACATTTTTAAGAACCTCCTGTATTGTATGGGTTAAGCACATGTAATTTTATATACCAATCAATAAAAAGTTATATCTTGTTATATCTTTATATACCCCGTGTATTATACAGATTGAATAAATCTAATTTTATACAGCACATAATAAAAAAAAGTTATATTTTTAAAAACCCGGTGTATTACACGAGTTGCATAAATTAATGTAATTTTGTATAGTAAATAATAAAAATATTATATCTTTAAAAATCCACGTTTATTATATGTGTTGAATGAATCTAATAAAAATATATCTTTAAAAAACTAACGGATATACTTGATATATGGTGGATGAGGTGATTGCGGTGATGGTTCCTATAAATGTCATGTAAACATAGTGAATATCGTATTTGAGTTGAGAGTTGAACATGAAAATAAAAGTATTAATTTATATTTAGTGTACGTCTTTTGTTAATTTAAGAATAAACAATTTTGAAATCTAATAAATAGTTCAAAATATTATATTATCTCCTATACGAATTGTTTAAATTTATATTAAATTTAATTTTATAATTATCTGTTAGTTAATATTAATTATTTATAATTAAGTAGGATAAAGAGGAAAAAACGAAAAAAATAGATGGCTCTAATGAATAACATGTGTTCTCTCATTGGTTTTTTTTATTATATAGTATAGATGTAACAAAGTGAGACAAATTACGAGTATAAGAATAATTGTAAAAACAGTGTGTTTATAAGGTTTGTTCTTATAAATAATAAAAAATATTTAGAAACCGATATTAAGAGGGTGTTTGGGATTACGTTTTGAAGTGATTATTTGATTATTCCGTTTCTAAAACATAAATAATCTAAAAAAGTGTTTGGATGAAAAAGTGATTATCTGCCTTCAAAACGCAGTTTTGGAGAAGCATGTACCTACATGCTTTTAGAAAACGAAAAATCTATTTTGAAAACGCAACACCAAACACCCCCTAACACACGGAGGTTCTCGTAATATAAACAATCCAAAAAAATTATATATACAAAAACAAAATATCATGCAAATTCAAAAACAAAATATTATACAATAAAAATGTAATGAGAACTTTTCAAAAAAAAAAAATGTAATGGTAAACCAAAGCGAATATATTTACCATGTGCGATCCAAAATGAGGAGAAATACTACATACCTAGAATTGGTTTGTGGAGCCAAACGTCTATTGCTACTCTTATGGCTTGATCCATTGCTATTATCGTTGCTAAAACTATTATTATTCGACCTCATCCTTGATGCACTTCGAGATTTTTTCACACCACATGAAATCGGATTGAACATCTTGAGCATAAAGACCCCGGTATCCAAGCTAACACTCCTTGAGATAGGGCGTTCTCTGGCTCCTCTCTTAGTCGTCTTTCTATCTTTTAAACCCGTCTTCAAATCACTCTTTTGATCAACCGTTGATTGTTGTTTTTCAACATCATCTATAACGATATCTTTTAGGGAAAGTTCTTGACAAGACTCGGGTAGGTTTCTCATCATTTCCAATATCTTGTTTCGTGCCTTTGTTGAAGGCGACGAGCAATTATAACCCGAATAGCCCGTTTTCGGCCCAAAAGAGGGCGTGGAGACCAAAGGGTGTTCGTCTTTGTAGGGTGGTTTTTCGATATTGTTAATATCTAAAGTGTTACAAAATGTAAAGTCGGTTGGTTTTGATCGAGATGAAGAATGAAGTGACATGTTGTTGACATGTTCCTCTTCAATTTGAGTCATGTTGTTGGTTGTAAGAAGGAATCATGGACCAAATAAACGATTTATAGACGAACTTCGTAAATTTTGGCTTGCTGGCACTGGCCCGTGGGCCATGGGAGTGGAAATATAAAAGGCAAATGGAATGATACGATAAATTCTTTTCTTTGGTGCTTTTCTAGTGGTCAAAGTCAACCAGTCAAAAAAACATTCATTTGATCTTGACACTAATTCCAAATAATTAACTAGAGTAAACTGTCAAAATGGTCCCTAAGGTTTGGTCACTTTTCCCATTTTAGTTCAAAACTCGAACATTTTGAATTTGGGTTCCTGTGGTTTCAATTTTGTTGTCATTTTCATCCAAAATCAAAATCTGGTCAGATTTTTCAGTTAACATCCAGCTTTTTTGTCTTTTCTCTCTCTTTTAATGAAGGGCAAAATGGTCTTTTAACGTTTTATTATAACAAATTAAAAAAAATCTGACTATTTTGCCCTTCATTAAAAGGGAGGAAAAAGACAAAAAAAAATTAACTGAAAAATCTGACCAAATTTTGTTTTTGAATGAAGATGACAATAAAATTGAAACCACAGGGACCCAGATTTAAAAGGTTTGAGTTTTGGACTAAAGTGTCAAAAGTGACCACCAAACCCCAGGGACCATTTTGGCAGTTTACTCTAATTAACTATTTATCAAAAAATAACGTTAAAGATATCGGATAGTAACATATGTCATTTTTGGCTCTAAAGAGGTTACCTCTTTAGAATTTGACATGCGAGACCGTTGAGCGAGTGCATTTAATGAACTAGGTGCATCTGCATACGAGGGATGTAACACTGATTGGATGAGAGAGGCACGCTTGTCCAAGAAAGAAATCCATGGTCATGGACGGGAAAAAGAAGAAAACGTGAGAGGGGGGGGGGGGGGACTCGTCTGTGAAGGATGGTTCACACGTCCTTATTTTGTCTTGCGTGGCTTCATTCGTTAAGCATGCCATTGGGGATGCTCTAAGATTGCGTTGAGCTATGAATCTCATATTCGATTGCCGGTTCTCGTGGGTACCAAAATTTGTCCGATGCTTTGAACTCCATTTGGTGTTTAATGGTTTGGCCTATGGATTAAAATGATGGACTCAAATTGTTGAGATTTTTTTATTGAATTGATGTGTGTAAAGATAAATTTATAGGTTGAAATCTAACGGTGTTATCAACTTAATTTAGTTCCTAATATAAATATATCTTTTAAAAAAATCAAAGTTAGTTGGTTACTAGGAGTCTAGGACATGTGTTGGTGCTTTGCTAAATTCTCCCTTGAATAAGAGAGGAGTTGTTATTTGGAGGTTGTAGCTGAGTCCACTCATTTTTGTTGACTTAGAATTTTGGCCTTTTGGGAGTCAATTTGCCGTCTAAAACGGGAGACCTATGTTTTCATTAATGTTTTAAAACCAATTAAATATGAAAAAAAAAATTTGTGGATGTAGCTAGGCATGAAAAATTCCGTACTGCATACCGGCACCGTATCTATGTCGTATTGATACCGCCCGAAAAATGTATAATACGATATGCGATTTTAAATTTAGCCAAATTTCGATATTAGTATTATACGGCACGATACCGGGTTGGTCTGATACCAATATCAATCTCATACCTAGTTTTAGCTTATTACTACTACTGTTGCTCCTCCTGCCAGGGCCGTTCCAACGTTTTTGTAGATCCTAAGCGGACTACAAAGTGGAGGCCCTTTTGCAAACATATAGAGATTAATAGAAAAATTAGCTGCTAAAGTTAACATACGTTTAGTAATTAGCCTTAATATTGCCCATAAATTCTCCTCCAATCCGGATAGACCCAATGCCATGAGTGATTACCGTTAGTGTTAGCCGATAACCTAGAAAATCGAAAGAGGAGGTTGCGATAGGAGGTAGGAACGATGACTGTGGCTCAATTTTAGGGATTTTTGGCGCTGATTCACGGAATTCGGATGATGTCGAGTGGTAGATGATTGCTACAGACTGCAGTTATGTCTGTGATTTAATTTCGAAACTGAGTCTTGAATGTGGGCCTTTTTTCCTAAACAATTTTTATCTGTGTAACTTTATTAAAAAAACATTGTTTTAATTTTGTTTTTTTATTTTAGCCTGATACATATACAATATATAAAACTTAACTAAAAATTGGAGGCCCTTGATTTTTAGTGGCCCTAGGCCCGTGCCTAGATTGGTAAGCCTAACGGGCCGGCCCTGCCTCCTGCTCCTGCTACTGCTAGCTCCTGCTACTGCTAGCTCCTGCTATTATTATTTTCATACCTAGTTTTAGCCTACCACCACCACCACCACCACCACCACTACTACTAGAGTTAAATGCCATTTTAGTCTATGTGGTTTGGTCCATTTTGCCAGTTTAGTCCAAAGGTTTCATTTTTAACCTGTGGGTCCAAAAAGGTTTCACAGCTGCCATTTTAGTCCACTGGGTTAACTTCATCCATTTTTTCTGTTAACGAGAAGGCTACCATTTTGCCAGTTTAGTCCAAAGGTTTCATTTTTAACCTGTGGGTCCAAAAAGGTTTCACAGCTGCCATTTTAGTCCACTGGGTTAACTTCATCCATTTTTTCTGTTAACGAGAAGGCTAATTTGGTCATTTTATATGGCTGAATTGCCCTTTTAGTTAACAGAATTACATACAAAAATGACCAAATTGGCATTCTCGTTAACAGAAAAAATGGATGAAGTTAACCAAGTGGACTAAAATGGCAACTGTGAAACCTTTTTGGACTCACAGGTTAAAAATGAAACATTTGGACTAAACTGGCAAAATGGCCCAAACCACAGGGACTAAAATGGCATTTAACTATTATTATTATTATTATTATTATTATTATTATTATTATTATTATTATTATTATTATTATTATTATTATTATTATTATTATTATTATTATTATTATTATTATTATTATTATTATTATTATTATTATTATTATTATTATTATTATTATTATTATTATTATTATTATTATTATTATTATTATTATTATTATTATTATTATTATTATTATTATTATTATTATTATTATTATTATTATTATTATTATTATTATTATTATTATTATTATTATTATTATTATTATTATTATTATTATTATTATTATTATTATTATTATTATTATTATTATTATTATTAT
Organism: Helianthus tuberosus; assembly: GCA_030545235.1. Taxonomy (NCBI): domain Eukaryota; kingdom Viridiplantae; phylum Streptophyta; class Magnoliopsida; order Asterales; family Asteraceae; genus Helianthus; species Helianthus tuberosus. Next base: position 149,011,993 of record CM060390.1, read on the forward strand.
TATTATTATTATTATTATTATTATTATTATTATTATTATTATTATTATTATTATTATTATTATTATTATTATTATTATTATTATTATTATTATTATTATTATTATTATTATTATTATTATTATTATTATTATTATTATTATTATTATTATTATTATTATTATTATTATTATTATTATTATTATTATTATTATTATTATTATTATTATTATTATTATTATTATTATTATTATTATTATTATTATTATTATTATTATTATTATTATTATTATTATTATTATTATTATTATTATTATTATTATTATTATTATTATTATTATTATTATTATTATTATTATTATTATTATTATTATTATTATTATTATTATTATTATTATTATTATTATTATTATTATTATTATTATTATTATTATTATTATTATTATTATTATTATTATTATTATTATTATTATTATTATTATTATTATTATTATTATTATTATTATTATTATTATTATTATTATTATTATTATTATTATTATTATTATTATTATTATTATTATTATTATTATTATTATTATTATTATTATTATTATTATTATTATTATTATTATTATTATTATTATTATTATTATTATTATTATTATTATTATTATTATTATTATTATTATTATTATTATTATTATTATTATTATTATTATTATTATTATTATTATTATTATTATTATTATTATTATTATTATTATTATTATTATTATTATTATTATTATTATTATTATTATTATTATTATTATTATTATTATTATTATTATTATTATTATTATTATTATTATTATTATTATTATTATTATTATTATTATTATTATTATTATTATTATTATTATTATTATTATTATTATTATTATAGAACTTGGCTTGACAGTCTAGAACTTGGAAATCCTAAGTGGCCGTCAAAATGGGAAAATAAGTGGGTTCGGAGCTTTCTTTCCACATATTACAAAGTTCAAACTACTTTTAACGTCAACTGTTATATGATATTGTATTAGAAGTTTCCGGTATACAAGACTTGGCTTTTAAGTAGGACTCACATATGTCCTGTTTCAAATTAAAATAACATGAATAAGTATGAACCTGTCCCAGCACCTAATTGGGTTGGGTTGGGTTGAATCGGCGGCCCGCATCAAATGACAGAACATATTGTGTAGCCCATTTACTAAATCCAATAAGCAACTACAAGTCCATGCATAAGATTCAAGATATGTGACATCCAAAAATGTAATGGCGCAGTCCGTTAAGCGTCACCAAAAATATATTCAAATTAGGTTTGAAGAACTACTATTGTTTCTTAATAGAGATTAGAATTCGGAGCCATTCTAAAATAATGTAATTGATATCCGCTAATCAATGTGAACCATAACCATGGATGGCTCGTATGGATTAAAAAATAAGCTCTAGCTTAGGGCCTCCACATTTAAGGAGCCCTAAAATTTCTTGATGATATACTAAAATCGTACATCAATTTTTAATTATTTGAATATGGTTATGAAGTTTTTGGTTTTGTTGACACCTTCGAAAGCGTTGGGATAAGGATTTTTTTGTCATTTTCCATTGTGACATTTTTTCTTTTGCGTTTCACAAACTGGCTTTTAAAGATGATTTAGGATTTGATTTGGTTAATTTTTCGTATTGACAAGGAAAATTAAGAACCACTATACTTGAAAGTGTTTTTTCTCACTAAAAACTCACTGCAACTCTAATATGTGTGGCTATGTCTTTTTAAGAAATAGTATATAAGACATGTGTATCATTGTGTTTTCACGTTTTAAAAAATACAAAGAAAGGTCCCGATTATAGAATATGCTTTGGACCTCTAAAAAGGTTTAGTGTGTAACCCAAATTTACAAAATATAAATTAGTTGTTGCTCTATATTGTTGTAACTTATGTATTGGGAGTTTTTCAAAAAAAAAATTTGTATTTTTTATTTTTAACCCAAAGGTTTTTATCTTTTGCATTTAACCCCTTTGACTTTTTTATTTTTAACCTAAAACTTTTCATCTTTTACAATTTAACCCCAACACTTTTTATTTTTAACTTTTGTCCCCCCATACTTTTCATGTTTCGCAAGTTTTTCGTTTTACGTTTCATTCTAAATTTTGCAAGTCAACACGCCGCAACGTTCGTGTGAGATTCAACCGTTTTTCCTCTGTTTTTTTCCGTTTGACAGAACAGTCACAACGCTTCTGTTTTTCTTCGTTTAACAAGTTCGTTGCAACGCGCGGGACCTAAATCGAGTTAGTTATTATTTTCAATGTTCAACGTTTATGGCTAATTTCTTTGTATTAACACTTCGCAACGGGCGTGCGTGGTTCAACGATTTACGTCTATTTTTCGTTCGGTGTTATTTTTTTTACTTTTTTTTTATTTTTACGAGCTCTTCTAACGTTGGTGGTCATTGTCAGTGGTGTGACATTAGTGCTACTTGTCACGACCTTAAGAACGTATTTAACCTATTTAGTTATTACCAATAATTTGTTTTGAGTTTACCACTATACCCCTTTACTTAAGAAAAACTAATTTTTTTAAGTGCATATTTTTGTGTACGTGTCAGTATAAATTCGATTTGCTCTACATTTCGACGTAAACTTATCCTGGAAACGATTCGGGTTAAATATAATACGTTGTCATTTAACAAAAAAAAAAACCATTTTTTTCGTGCACATTTTTATGTACGTCTCGGTATAAATTCGAGTTGGTGGATGTTTCGACATAAACTTTTTTGAGGATCGAGTCAGGTCAAATATAATATGTTTTCGTGATTATTTTGTGAATGTTTTGTAAATTTTGTTTCGATCGGAGTGGAGTCAAATTGTGGTTTCTTTTTTCTCTTTTTTAAAAGCTCTAATTAATCTCTTTTGAGTATACGTGTCAACTTTTCCGTTATACAAGTTACATTTTCTATCTATGACTAGGGTCACATGTAATACGTTATGATCGTACGGTATACATTTGATTTACTTTATGTTTTGATCCAATCACATTGTTTATATAGGTCACATTAAGTTCAGTCGATTACTTTTAAACGCGCTTTTTTATATGGTTATCGCATTACATAACGTTTGGACTAATTCATTTGATGTTTGCGATGTACCGCGCCGCAACACGCGCGGGTCTCATTGCTAGTTAATTTATTTAAATTATAACAATAACTCTAAAAAGCATCACTTGTTCATGTGTATACGGGCATACCATGGTTCCGCAAACGATAAAGTGGCCTTAGAATAATTTTTAAAATTACTTACGAGTTGCTTCATTAAGCACGTACACAAAGTTCATTCCATATATAGGGTAAAGATCAAATAGGAAGTTTATTTTGGCTAGGAAGTATAGGAAGCAATCTTAGCCGTTCATCATCTTTTTTTAAATTTTTGTACGCGGTGGCATTTTCGTCTTTTTACATTATCATATCTTCGTTCTAATTCAATTACAGATTCTGTTACTTCTTTTCTTAGTTCATCACTCTCATAACATAATTGAAGTTTCTGTAACCCTAAATCGCCGTCGATCGCAAATTCAACTCTTTTCAAACATTAATCTTCTATCGTTCGTCAATTCGATAACTTCAATGTCTTCTTCAGACTCTGCTGGTATGTTTAGCTTCAATTCGGAGTAAATTTTTGTTATTTTTTCCGAATTTCATTGTTTTACGTTTTATAATTCGTGGTTCTGTAAGTAATATTTGATTTTTCATAAGTTTAATAATTATTGTTGTATAATTAAACATAATATGTTTGTTTTTTTTCTTCATCATTTATTGCGTTTTAGTGAAGAGTTGCGTTTTATGATATTAATTAAATTATATGCATATAAAACTTTTATTTTTATGTAATATAAAGCTTTAACTGTCTATAACTGTTATTGTTGTACAATGTTTTGTTTATTCATCATTTGATGCGTTTTGCTGAATGTATTGCGTTTTATTATTTTTTAGGTAATAGTTCATATACAAACCTTAAAGGTTTGTATTTCTTATATTATTCTTAACTTATATTGTGATTTAATACTAAACACATTATTATATAAGATGTATTGCGTTTTATGATTATTTGTTAAGTGTTTCAGATCATATGATGCGTTTTACTGAAAGTATTGCTTTTTTATTCTTTTTATCCATATTAATGTATATATAAACTTTAAATGTTTGAATTTTAAATTTTTATTAACATATTTTTTGGTTTAACAATAAAAACATTATTATGTAAGATGAATTGCGTTTTAAAGTTTTTTTTAATTGTTTCAGATAACATTTCCAAGTGGGAGGAACGTGTATGCATAAACAGTGGAAGAAAGTTTTTCAAACCTAAAGTTAGTGGATCCATTACACCTGCTGTTGGAATGTTTTTTAAGTCATTTGATGAGGCTTTTGCGTTTTATCAGAGATATGCACTTGCTGCAGGTTTTTCTGCAAGAAAAAATACCTCTTGGAAAAATGGTGATGGTTTAGTGAAAATAAGATATATTGTCTGTTCAAAAGAAGGATTTCATGTTAGCAAAGAAATAGATTCTGGTTCAGTTGAGAATAGTAAAAAGATTGTTAGACGTAATAGAGGTTCAAAAAGAGTTGGATGCAATGCTCATGTGAAATTAATATTAGAGAACAATAATATGTATAAAATCTACTACTTTGAAGAAGAACATAATCATATCTTTGTGGAAGATGAAGATATTCATTTCTTGCCGGCTGCACGAAGTATCGATTATGTGAAAGAAAGTTTTATATCTGGATTGTCTGCAATCAATATTGGACCTGTTAAAGCATTCAATATTATGAAAACAATGTATGGTGGTTTTGGTGAAGTTGGTGCTAGTAAAGTTGATTGTAAGAATTATAGAAGGGATTTGAATCTTTATATCGGAGAGTATGATGCAGAAATGGTAGTTAGGTGTCTTATTAGGAAGAAAGAATGTTGTCCTGGTTTCACATGTGATTATGTTATTGGTGAAGATAGAAGATTGAAAGGGCTTTTCTGGGCTGATGAGCAATAAAAAAAAAATTATACAGTGTTTGGTGACATATTTGGTTTTGATGCTACTTATAAATCAAACAAGTAAGTTTTTTTTTCATTTATTGCGTTATATATATTCTATTGCGTTATATATGTTGTTCTAATTTTCTAATGCTTTTTTTATTTGTTTTTTATGCAGGTATGATTTGGTTTTTGTACCATTTACTGGTATTGATAATCATTATAGGAATGTCACATTTGGTGGTGCATTACTTGGTTCGGAGACTGCAGATTCTTATAGATGGCTTTTAAGGTGTTTTGTTAATGCTTTTGGAAGTGAGCCTAAAGTTGTTGTTACTGATCAAGATGCTGCAATGAAGAGAGCTATTAAGGATGTACTTTCAAGAAGTAGGCATAGGTTATGTATGTGGCATATATGGGAGAAATTGAAGACAAAGGTATTAACTGCGTTTTATGATATAACAAACTGCAATTTTAATTGTTTTATTATTGCGTTTTATGTATTATACAATAAGATCACCAAATATTTTTATTAATAGAATTATAAAAGAATTGCGTTTTACCATCAATTCAATATGTTTATCATTTTCAATATATTGTTTTTAAATTATTGCGTTTTATGTTTAATAATATAATTACTTTTTTATTCAGGTTGGTCCTGTTTTGTCAGCAAACACAGATTTTAATACAAGAATGACTCATGTTGTTTGGAATGATACTATTTGTCCAGAAGATTTTGAAACTGAGTGGCATTCAATAATGTCTACTTTTGGATTGGAAAATCATGAGTGGTTAAAAGATATGTACGATCTTCGATTTGACTGGATTCCTGCTTATTACCATGGAGAGGATTTGGCTGGTCTTATGCGTACTACGTCGAGATGTGAAAGCGAGAATTACTTCTTTGGTCAGATTTGTAATCCAAGATGTACACTTGTTGAATTTTTCACTCATATTGAGACTGCAATGGATATTCAAAGGCATGAGCATAGGAGGAATGATCATGATACAAGGTATATTGAGTCTAAGCCCTGGAGTGACTTTGTATTGGAGAAACAAGCATCAGAAATATATACCAAAACAATTTTTAAGGATATTCAGATTGAAATTGATGCTGCCATTACAAAGTGTATGTCAAAGTCTCTTGATATTGTGGGTGATGTTCAATATTTTGAAATAAAGGATTTCAGACAGCCATGCACATCTTTTTTGAAGGTATTTTTTAAATTTATAGATTTTTTAATATCTATTGCGTTTTATTATTCCATCTTTCATTGCGTTTTATCATTATATGAAAATATAGTTTTATCTGTATTATAATTAAGATTCATTGCGTTTTATATTTCATTTCACTAATTTTATATAGCTTTTTAATCTTATTTACAGGTGCAATACAACAAACAAGAAGATGGTTTAACAATAAGTTGTTCTTGCAAACGGTTTGAATAATTTGGTATATTATGCCGGCATATATTTTACGTATTACGGTATGATGATATAAATGAGTTTCCTAGAAGATATGTTCATAGAAGATGGATGAGAGATGTTGTTTCTGTTGGATCAAATCATTCAAATATTCGGTTTGATGAAATTGGTAGGAATAGTGAAATTGATAAAGTTTATAGAGAAATCGTTGTTGCAAATGAGTATGTGGTTAATAGGCTGGTTGGCGATATAGATGAGTTGTGTCGTTACAGGGATCATATTAAAAGTTATATTGATAAAGCGGATGAGGTTATGGTTGCTGCGCCGCCTCCTAGTCGCAAAGAAAGATTTGCTGAAATTGGAGGGAACATAGAAAAATCAGATTCTATTATTCGTGTGCCGATCAAAATAAGGACCAAAGGATGCGGTGTACAAAAAAGGATCAAGTCAAATCGAGAGATTGCAATTCAGAAATCATCAAAGATCCAGAAATCGTGCCGTGTATGTGGTGAAAAAGGACATAACAGTCGCACATGTAAAGATAAGGTTTCTTCTAATGCTATAGGTTCTAGCAATGCAATGTAATTATGTATAGAAATTCTGACAAAATCAGATATCAATAAGTAAAAAAAAAATTTGTCATTGCGTTTTATGATGTATATGTTTCATCTCATTTTGTTACTGAGTTTTATAATATCCTTCATAGTTATCAGTATGTTTTGGTTAATTGCGTTTTATCATACCAACAATATATTGTTATTGCGTTTTATACATAGAACAATATACTTTAAATTGTATTTTTTGATTATTGCGTTTTATTGTAACACAGATCATAGATCAAATTAAACAAGAAATGATGACAACACTAAGCTTCCATAAGGGATTTCCAAATCACTTATCAGCTTTTTTTGGAGAGTTGCGTTTTATGATAGCAGTATATTGTTATTCCGTTTTATAGATAGAACAATATACTTTAATATGTATTTTTTGATTATTGCGTTTTATTGTAACACATATTAAACATAAAATTAAACAAGAAATTCAAGTGGATATAATAAACATTGCGTTATATAGATAATGATAGTTCTAAACAAAGATGATGTTTTCAAACAAGAAAATTAAACAAAAATTACTAGCATGATCAGCTTCATGGATCAAAGTTTGTTTCTTCATCGGATGAAAACCCTAAGCTTCCATCAGGGATTTCTTCATCACTTTCAGATTCAACCCAAAGTTCAACCTGTGAGAGTACTGCGTTTTGAAGCTTCTCTGCAAATTTGCTAGCAGAGTTGTTGATGATTGGTATTTCAGATAACTGCTTCAAAAAACTTAGATCCTCACTGGTAGATATGTCCTTTGGGTCATACATCTCCACATTACCATCGTCCCAAGTCACTGAAACTTTGAAAGTTTCCTCAATGAACTCCCAAGATGTAACCTGGGCATCTTCAGTTGCTGTTTGATTCGGATTACCATATCTTTTGTGTAGAATGCTGAACAGTGCGGCTGTTTGATCTGTGTAACAAGAAGGTGGTATACCTATTTCGTTCATCCTTTTCAAAACATTTTCATTGCAGTTTTGAAGAACAGAAGCAACGGAATGGTATTTTATTTTTTTTCCATCAAGGAATTGAAGAAAGAAATTGCCTCTTTTAACCCACCAAACTGATAGTTGTTGATTATCCATTTTAGGGTTTGTGTGTGTTGGGTATTTGGTGTTTTTTGGTGTATGATGAGAGCAATGTGAAAATAGTTTAGGGTTTCTGTTCTTATATAATCTACTGGTAGAGGAATTTGAATCAATTGTCTTAATAATAATAATGATTATTTTTTATTTTTTTCTTTGAATTGATATTTCCATCATACATACAGTATTTTATATCAGGAATCTAAAAGGCTTTTTAAGGCTTTTGGTCTAATCATTTCTTGTCAATAAGATATCAGTTTATTTTTTTTGTTTTTTGTGTTATAAAATTGTAAAAAAAAAAATCAATGCGTTATAAATATATTGCGTTATATGTTTGGAAATGAATAATTAAAAAAATATTGCGTTTTATAGATTTTAGCATTTTAATACATTGTAATAATTTAAATAGACAATAGCATATATTAAAATATTGCGTTTTATAAATTTTATATAAATTGTATAAATGTTTTTCAAAATAATGATTAAATAATTTTAAATGATACATATTGCGTTTTAAGATAACAAAAAAATAACTGGTTTTTTAAAATAAAAAACATTGCGTTTTATAGTAAGTATCATTTTTAACTCAAAGTAACTAGCAAGATCAAGAAAATAATGATTTATATAAAAACCAAGATAAATGAAAAACATTGCGTTTTATAATAAGTATCATTTCAAAATCAAAGTAAACCAGCAAGAGCAAGCCTGTCTTTAATCCTATCTAAACTAGTGTCATAAGATTGTTTTTTAAGTTTCGCACTGAGGTCTCGAAACTTCTTTGAGTCCTCAATAACATAATCTCTTTGTTCGTTGATTTCGTGCAATAATATCTTCGCGATGAACTTTCTTCTTAAATCTTCAAGTTGTGCGGTCTGCTTGTTGACTGGTTTTTTGTTTTTAACTTTCTTGATATTTGCAGGTTCTTCATATTCCACGTTAAACCCACAATCCCATTTTTCGACCGGTTCTCCATTATAACATTCCATATGACGCATTGTGAATATACCACAATCAATGCCATTATGTTGTGTCCTCCATTTCATCTGCATTCTAACAGGGATTATTCCCTTTATATCATCTGCTTTTTCATGTCCAACAGATTTAAGGTAAGCTGCCAAAGCATCCCTCTATAGAAAAAAAAAACAAAAAACAAAACAAAAAGATTAGGTGGTTTATATTTGTGTTTTAATAGCATAATTAAGAATACTTACTGTATTTTCAGGGACATTTCCATATTTAGATTCATTTGTTTCTTCCTTCGCACTGTTGTCAATGATGAATATTTGTTTCTCTTCAAGATTGAAGGATATAACAAAGAAATGCTGTATATGGAGAATCGGGACAAGGATAATTTTAAAATCCTTTATGCTTTTTAGCTTTGCACCTTTAAGAATTTTTTCTATGTTCATTGTGAATGCTTTTATCATCTTTTCTTTATTTTCATTTTCTTCCTTGTTACAATTTGGTAAAGCCTGCATAAAATTAAACAAATTATCATATTATTGCGTTTTATGAAGGTAAATAAACATAGAGCTGCGTTTTATGAAGTTAATAAAACATACAGCTGTGTTTTATAAAACTTCATTCAAACAAAGAAAGCATTGCGTTTTATTAAAGAAATAAAAATTCAATTGCGTTTTATAAAACATCATTCAATCAAACTTCAAAATACTTCATTATACGAATACAGAAAAATTGCGTTTTAAATATCATACCAGCATTCGAATAGTACAGAAAAATCTTGGAGATTTGTTGTCTTTTGATCTTCTTTTTTCTTCTTCATTCAAAATATATGACCAACAATTGATTACTTCTCCGGTGATTTCCAATCCTGGCCTCATTGTTTCAGCAGCATATCTATATAGAAATGCATGTTCTTTAATTTCAAAGAGAGTATCCCTGCAAAAAAAAATAATAATAATAATTAAATTATAATATTTAGATTTTTGTTTTTTTTGTTTTAGTGTATATGAATGAATTTTTACATCATTTCTCCTTTTGCATGGAATGCATATCCCGATATGTTGTTTTCGTGTGCTGTTCTTGATTCCTTCATTGCTACTTGTCTTAGATAATATGGTGAACAAAATACTTCAGGAACATTTTTCTCTCGATCTGGTCGTACCATCTTTGTGATTATTTCTTCTGTTTTGCTTATATCACTTGTTGGTTGTTCTTGATGAACTGATTTTGCAGGTGTTTTATACTGATCTTCTTGTGGGTGTAGGAATGATGTGTTTTGAAGTAGATCACTGATTTCCTTTTCAGTATCCTGTTCTTCAATTCTATCAAACATTGTTTGTATTCCAGTAATTTGAACATCTTGTTCGATTGTTTTTTTTTCAGATTCCGCTTGAATTTCGGTTTGTGCACCGTGTTGAGTAGCATCAACTTCAACTTCATTTTCATCAACATTTGAAGACAACTGAGAAATTTTCAAATCAAAGGATGGTACCTCATCATCATGAATTTTCTTTTGATTTGATTTTTTTTCTTCTTCATCAGTCTTTTTGATAATCTCCAACATTAATGATGGAGTTTCTTCGCTAAATGATGATTGTACCATTGAAGGTTTTTCAATGTGTGTTTGCAGAACAGATGCAGGTTCATTCTCACTGATTTTTTCTGGAATGGATGATTGAACTAGAGGTGAGCTATCCTCATTGCGTTTTGTATCATCATCATTGCGTTTTACAATCAATGGTGTTGAAATGATTTGATTTTCAGTGTCTTCATTTTGGCTCAAATTTAGAAATCTTGATGGTGTTTCAATCATAGTTGAATCAATATTAACTTTCATGTGCTTTTTTGATTGATGGTGGAATTTTTCAATCAATGACACCCATTCGTTAACTTTGTTATGAAGAGCTTCACTCGTTGGATATTCCTCCACAATCTCATCTATGCGTGATTGGATGTTTTCGAAAATATCATCAATTCCTTTAAAATGATGATCCAAAGCAGTCACAAGATATTCTTCATGTGATTTTTTATCTTTAATGTTCTTCATATTTTCATCGCCACTTTTTGTTGAATGAATGTCAGAAAGACCTTCACTTTGATTTTGTGATGGCATGAAATTACGCAGTCGGCATTGACTGTCTACCCACATTTTATCTTTATTTCCTATTGATGGTTTAATGAAGAATTGCCCCCATGATCCTCCACTTTCTGTATGTGTTTTCTCAGTTTCATTTGTTATAATTTGGCTGTTTTGAACATTCTCTTGATTCTCTTGATCAATCCAGTCTGTTGCAGCTTTAAGTAAGGTGATTGGTTGTTCTTCAGCATCGTCTTCATGTTTTTCTTCAGATTCATCTTCAAAAATTTCTTCGTTTTCATTCTCGGATTCACTTGGATAAACATAAAATTCATTCTTTTCATCTTTCTTTTTTTGTTTAGTCTTTCTGACTTTTTTCACTTTATCCTTTACAAGACATCTGCCCTCATTTTGTGCAGCAATTTCCAATTCATCTTCAAATTCTTGTAATGTTGTAGAATCAATTTTATCAAGTGAGAACTCTTCAGTGTTTTCAGTATCGTCAAATCCTTGTTTTTTGTATGCATATAGTATCTGTATGATTCATTGCGTTTTAGATAAATAATCATTTCATAATTTGTTGCGTTTTAAAATATAGATCATTGTAAACAAATTACAAAACTATTGTTTTGTAACTTTAAATATATAGCGTTTTACAAAAACATTGCGTTTTACTCAAGCAAAGAATAGTTTTAAACAAACAAAGATATTTGCGTTTTAAAATATACATTGCGTTTTATAAAGTCTAGTTTTAAACAAACAAATAATATAAACAAGCAGCCTAAACAAGCATTCAGCAAATATGTAGCAATAATGAAAGATCAGATTTCATACCGCTAACAATGCAATAGGTCCATTGAAGAGCTTCTCATTTCCAGGCCATTGTCTTCTTGTACGCTTTAAAACTGTCAGCATTTATTCACACCAATTAAAATCCTGGGGTTTTTTTGTCACTTTTCATTGATGGCAGGAATCTTTGATTAACATTACTACTCTGCATTGCCTCCGCCATGATCGTAAAAAATATAACCAAGAAATTCAGTTTGAACAATCTTCCAAGCTCATTTTTTGATTTTAAATAAGTAATCAAGTTGTGCGCATACATTCTTTGCAAAATATCTTTGGTGAACTGACCGCGCCAGAATTTAATTATAAGATCAGTGTCTTTTGGTCTCAGTTTTTCCACAATCTCTGTTTTTCCATTTGGTATTTGAAATACCTTTTGGATGAATTCAGCTGTGATCTTAATCTTTTCATCTCCAATATTTATCTCATCATTTTCAGCATCAAAGTTTTTTACCAGCCAATATCCGAATTTGCGTGGAACTGAATGCAGCTTGAATTTTAGTATGCTCTCAAACCCTATTTCTCTAACAACATTCCTTTGCTCTTTTGACAAACCTTCAATATAATCTTTTAGATTATTGACTGCACATCTTATGTTAATTTTTTTTCCGTCGTAATCATAATATGGTTGTTGTTCTGGTTGTTCTTTTGTTTTATTTTTCCTCAGTGATCTCTTTGGTTTTGATTCTGCCTTTTCCTTCTTTTGATTTTTTGTCGGGTTAACTCTTGGTTGTGGATCAACAAAATCATCATCTGATACATTGAATTGTGTTAAAAACATATTTTTTTTTCATGAAATTTGTTAAATGCGTTTTATGTTACCTGAATTTACTTGTTGTTGTTCGGAAGTATGCAGAACAATAGCTCGACTAGATTTTTCATCCATTGAATCAGAAACTGTTTCTTCTGATGATTCTATCACCACTTTCTTTCTTCGCCTTTTTTGTTTTTCCTGTTGTTGTTTTTCCTCTTGTTTTTTAACTTTAAATAGAATAATGAAACAATGTCAATTAACAAATTTATGATAAAACGCATTAGCTAACACCATAAAGATAAAAAGCAGTGATTCACAGGTTTAAGATAAAACGCAATACTTTACATCATATTATTTAACACACCAAATTAACATTACATAATCTCATTTTGTTTTTTATGATTTATTAATGTAAAACGCATTATTCAACAATGTCAATTAAGAAATTAATGATAAAACGCATTAGCTAACACTATAAAGATAAAAAGCAGTGATTCACAGGTTTAAGATAAAACGCAATACTTTACATCATATTATTTAACACACCAAATTAACATTACATAATCTCATTTTGTTTTTTTATTATATATTAATATAAAACGCATTATTCAACAATGTCAATTAAGAAATTAATGATAAAACGCATTAGCTAACACTATAAAGATAAAAAGCAGTGATTCACAGGTTTAAGATAAAACGCAATACTTTACATCATATTATTTAACACACCAAATTAACATTACATAATCTCATTTTGTTTTTTTATTATATGTTAATATAAAACGCAATAGTTAACAACACATGTATCTCAGCAAACTCAAAGATAAAACGCAATGTAGTAAAATTCGATTACAATTATCATAATAATAATCTCATTGTTTCTGCAAATTTATTAAGGTAAAACGCATTAATTCACAATATATAAATCCCGTAAGAAGCATTAGTATCTTAGATCATAGTTTTAACATAAAACGCAATATAGTCTCTAGTAACAAAAATGTTAAGATAGGGGATGATATAACTCATTAACTATTTTTCGGAACGGATATGATATATTAGGTCTATTGTACTTCATAAAACGTAACTTGAATTCAGTTAAAGAGCAAAAAATAGATAAATATACCATTGTCTGAAATATCTTTGCGTTTTCTAGTTCTTTGTTGTTTGATTGTTGATTTTCGGCTAATATTTTCTTGTTCATCAATGTTCTCTTCAGCTGTTGATGTTTTTCGCTTCTTTGATGATTTAGGGTTTTCAGAGACTGATTTGTTTTGAGTAACTCGAATGTAAACCTTCAAATTATCTCTCGACGACGCCATGAACTTCAATGGAGTATGATTTTCTCAAATTTCTGTATGTGTTTGATCGTTCAATGGAGGTGTAAAACGTAATGCACTTTGTTTCGAAGCGTTTCTGTGTATAATCAACGGCGGTTATTTTGAAATTTGACGATAATACCCCTGAAACTCCGGAGAGCGTGTTTAAATGACAGTTTTTAATTTGATTTTGATCTTGACCGTAGATTGTGCAATTGGACGGTTATGATTACTTCCTATCCTTCCTAGCGAAATAAACTTCCTATTGTATCTCCACCCTCCATATATATATGAAAATTACTGGAAAACTTAACCGTAAGTTTCAAAATAATAAAATTCATTCTGTAAAGAGTTAATTGTCAAAATCGTCCCTGAGGTTTGGGCACGTTTGCCATTTTCGTCCAAAATGACACTTTTGTACCAAATTGCCCCCAACGTTTGTAACTTTTTGTCATTTTCATCCAAACCACTAACTTAGTTTATTTTTTCTGTTAAGTTGAGGATATTTGGATGAAACTGGCAAATATAAAACCACAGGGACGATTTTGGCAATTTACTCAAACCCTTTTTAATTTCTTTTATTTAATTATTTTTGTTACATATATAATAAAAAAGAATATACATGGAGTTTTTATAAAAAAAAATATAATAGTTTTGTAACATAATTTTTAAAAGGCAAATTGGATTTAAATAATCTCAACTCACTGTTATTGACCAATAATAATCCCAACTCATTTAATCACCAATAATAATCCGAACTATTCACTTTTATTTGTAAAATACTCCCAGTTAAAAAAACACTAACTAGGTTAAAAAATTGCTGATGTGGCATGCCACGTCACCTGCCACATCAGTTGCCACGTAATCGAAAAATGCCACATAGACTGCCACATCAGTTGTCACGTCATCAAAAATGCCACATCAACTGCCACGTCAGCAAAAATTGCTGATGTGGCATGCCACGTCACCTGCCACATCAGCCATTTTTTAACCTAGTTAGTGTTTTTTTAACTGGGAGTATTTTACAAACAAAAGTGAATAGTTCGGATTATTATTGGTGATTAAATGAGTTGGGATTATTATTGGCCAATAACAGTGAGTTGGGATTATTTAAATCCAATTTGCCTTTTTATAAATTTTCATCCAAATCACTAACTCAGTTTATTTTTTCTGTTAAGGTGAAGGATGTTTTAAATTTTATAAACTAAGACAGAAATTAATTTACAGCTTCTTTATATAAATCAGTTTTATAAAGAGAGAACGTCATTGGTGTGCAACACATAACAATCGATTACAACTTTTAGTATTTATCAGTTGTAGAGATAGAAAAAAATTGTAAAACGTTACATATTTTTTTAAATGTGTTGTGCACCTAGGAAATATGTTGGTAGAAATAAAATATATTTAATTTAGATTATGAGGGTAACTAACTAATACTTATTTTGAGTGGATTGAGTAAAGAAACTGTTGGTTCATAGCATTATAATTACAATTTGGTGGGTAATTTTAAGGTTTGGTAACGATACGTTGTTTGATAGGGGGGGAGGGGAGGGGCACTGGCTTCTGTTTTTCCCTTACGAACGAATTTAAAAGAGTAGAAGATGAATAACAAACTTGGTACATATGATAAGATTTTTTTTATTTGACCTTTTTCAATAAGGTCACCAACATTTTAGTTTTATAAAATTTAGAGGTTTAAGTAGATTTTATTTTTATAAAACTGATCTATATAAAAAATTAGAAATTAATTTCTGTCTTAGTTTATAAACATCATTCGCCTTAATAGAAAAATTAACTTAGTTAGTGGTTGGATGAAAATTTATAAAAATTATGTGACAAAGCTATTATTTTTTTTTTCATATAAAAATTGCATGTATATTCTTTTTTTATTATATATGTAACAAAATTAATTAAATAAAAGAAATTTAAAAGAGTTTGAGTAAATTGCCAAAATCGTCCCTGTGGTTTTATATTTGCTAGTTTCATCAAAATATCCTCAACTTAACAGAAAGAGTAAACTGCCATTTTGGTCCCTGTGGTTTGGCCAGTTTTGCCACTTTAGTCCAAATCTCAAACTTATTACATCTGGGTCCCTGTGGTTTGCATTTTGTTGCCATTTTAGTCCAAAACTCAAAATGTCTGAATTTTGACTGATTTACTGACCCTTTTTTGTCCTGTTGTGGAGGGGTAGTTTGGGCATTAAATTTTCATTAATGTATTTCAATAATTAAAAAAACCACATAATATTAAAAAACCCCTTAATTCATTAAAAATGCATCTTTTTACAACCAGACACCCTCTGTCTCTCTCTTCTCCCTCTCTCTCTCTCTCTCTCGCAACACCACCGCCACCAGAACTCCACCACCGGCACCATCAACACCCACCCATCAACACTGAATCAACATCATCTGTTTCACCCCCTGTCTCTCTCTTCTCTCTCTCTCTCTAACACAAATCAAGTCCAGTTTCATTTTAATTCTAGAAATCCACAAATCAAGTCCAGTTTCATGTAAGCATCGGAATCAGAAACCAGAGAATCATTCAACACCATTCCACCGGAGAAGTAGAAGTCTATTCCGGCGTCGAGTGGGACGGATCAGTTAACGGAGAAGTCACCATCAATTGAAACCCTTCAACAGAGGGTTTAGTTTCCCCGCCGTCAACAACCAAAAAAACATGTTGCTTAGAGAGAGAGATAGAGATCTAACAGAGGGTTGAAGCCGCCGCTTCCACCGTCAACAACCTCTTAAAAAAAGATCTAACAGAGAGAGAGAGAGAGAGAGAGAGAGATCTAACCAAAAAATCATTCGCCGCCGCTTCCACCGTCAACAACCTCTCAAAAATGTCAAAACCCTAACCCTCCACCGGATCTGCAACCACCTTCGACCAATTTGAGAAAGAGATAGAGTGAGAGAGAAGGGAAGAAGATGAGGTGGGGATGATGGTAGTGCAGTGGTGGTGGTGCGGGGGTGGAGGTGAAGCCGTCGGGGATGATGGTTGAAGCCGTCAGGATGGTGGTTGTTGGGGTTTCAGTGGGATGGTGGTTGTTGGCGGCAGTGGGATGGTGGTGGTGGGGTTTCAGTGGGATGGTGGTTGTTGGCGGCAGTGGGATGTGTGTATATATATATAATCTGGATCTTTAATTTAGTTTTATAATTAAATTTAGTTTTATAATTAACAAAATATTAAATGAAATGCACTTGGACCAAAATACCCCTGCACAAAAGGACAAAAGAATCAGCATTCAACAGTCAAAATTCAGACATTTTGAGTTTTGGACTAAAATGGCAACAAAATGCAAACCACAGGGACCCAGATGTAATAAGTTTGAGATTTGGACTAAAGTGGCAAAACTGGCCAAACCACAGGGACCAAAATGGCAGTTTACTCTAACAGAAAAAATAAACTAAGTTAGTGGTTTGGATGAAAATGACAAAAAGTTACAAACGTTGGGGGCAATTTGGTACAAAAGTGTCATATTTTGGACGAAAATGGAAAACCTGTCCAAACCTCAGGGACGATTTTGGCAATTAACTCTTCTGTAAATTATAAATCTATATATACATACATACAACTACTTATTATAAGCTCAACCTTTGCTTGTATTTACATATCTCACGATCTCCAACTTAATAAAACCTAAATTCCAATGAGCTCGAGCTTAAGGCAAGCTTAATGTGTGTAGTTTATTAAAGTAAACCGCTATTGGAGACGATGAGTTAGCCATGTAATTGTGATTGATTGAATGAATATCTAAAATAAGTTTGGAACAGGAGACAATTTGATTATTAGACAAAACTATCTATGATAATAATATGAATCCAAAGTAAACATTAATATCACTCTAAACCACCTCAAAACCTAATTTCTTTCGCAATTAACAAACTCTCCCCCATACTACACAAATTAGTCTTTTATTTCACATAAATCCTCAAACTTAAACCAAAACTCTTCTCTTACATGCCCATAGAACCAAACCACTTATTTCCATGGTTGTTGGTGCTTGTAGTTAACCGGAAAACCCTCCCATCCGCCATCCGGTTCTTGTCGTTTCCCTCCAACAACCGAACCCGACGAGCCACCACTGTTTCCTCCGTTCATCATAAGCCCCAAGTTCAAACCCATGTTCCGTTGCAACGGTCCGGCCCCAGTTGGACCAAGATATGGACCACCAGCCATGTTCATAACAAAAGGTGCTGCAAATTGAGGTGCAATAGGGACCCCTCTTGGATCTATCATATACCGTGTGGGTGCACCCAGTGGTCTGTATGGAGAAGAGTAGTAATACATTGATGGACTGGGTGCAAAACCACTTCCATTAGGGTGTGGGCCGTTATCCTTGTGGTTCACCTCAACTTGGGTACCGAACAGTGAAATAACGGGTTTTTGATGATCCAACGAAGCAGCATTATTCATATTGGAATTCAAATCAAAGTTCTTCATTGAAGACTGTTTTGATGATGTCGATGATGATGATGAACATGACTGAGACATACTTTGGCTCATATTAAGATCCAAATGCAACCTCGTTGATTTCCACGGGCTTGCATCTACACTAGATTCTTCCCCAGACGGAAGTCCAGATACGATCACGTCTTTATCGTCATTGTCATCAGCAACATTCAGATCGATATCAAGACAAACTGACCGTTGTTTCGAGTTACTGTGGGTCCCAGACAACGAGGACTCAGGTTTTTCTTCAGAACAAAACTCCTCATTCAAATCAAACCCGGAGAACCCTCTTTCAGACTCTTGAGCCACCTCGGAAACTTGAGATGTTGCAATATCACATTTACGATCCGAACCCTCAATAGGTTCAGTTTCTTGACCTTTTATTGACGGTTCAGAGATCTGTGAACCAGTTTGTGAACCAGTTCCTGAACCATCCTCACTTTGGCAACCAACGTGTTTCTTTGCATCATCACCCCCACCGTCACTTTCTATCGAATCAGTTTTTACAGCGGGCTCCACAACATTATCAACGCCAGGTGGATCACCGGGATTCGTGGTTGCAAGGTTCATCGTGTCTTCTTTATCTACTTGTTGAACCGTATCGACCTTAATGTTTTCTTCTTCATCATCATGTGCAACTTTGGTTTCTTGCATCTGCATACAAATTCATTATGTTTGTTAAGTTGTTAACTTTTTAATGCTGCATTATTAATAAAAGCACGTGAAAAAAAAAGGTTATTTAAGATTATCAGTTCATACACATAATTGCTCTTGATATTTAGGTTAGGTCACATACTTTATGGTTTCTGACATCATGACAACAAAATAAATGATTTAGAATATCATTAAAGTGGTAGGATAAGAGACATAGATGTGTTAGTAAGTTAACAGTAAGTTAACAACCTGAACACCAATCTTCAAGCCTAACCATTGCTCAAATATTGAAAACAATCAAATAACCTTGTTTTCATTCAAGAAAGCTCAAACATGCACATCCATGTCCCGTTAGCTACAAGTTATAGTCATATGTGTTGTTTTTAACTGGCCGACAGTTCTTTTTATCAGATACAATGCCTAAGTCACTAGTGTGTGTAATCCTCAACAGTGGCGAAGCTTGAGATTTCCGACTGGGGGTCGAAAACTTATATACCCAAAAAATTCTATAAGACTGGGGGGTCGAAAACGTATATACCCAAAATTTTCTATACGAAAACTACATACTCTTCACTACTAAGCGAAAAGTTCGGGGGGTCGGCCGCCCCCTCCCGCCCTATAGAAGCTGCGCCAATGATTCTCAATACCAAAACGAACAGCATAAACACTTGTACACGTTGCTTTAATTGAGATACATAAGGCGCTCTTTCTCTCTCCCACTATACCTAACCAACACTAACACTAAGTCGTTATGCGGTTCTCTGCTTAAAACTGAAATTACATATCTTAATCTTGTTACATTACAAGTCTAAACAAATGTCAAAACAATAATCCCAAAAAAAAAAACAATATATTCTTGGTACCATTTTTTTTATAATAACAGAGTTTCACTCTGCATTTATAGGACATAAGAAAAACATATGACAAATTCAAAACTCATATGATAAAAGACAAACTTAGAAGCATATATTCTGAATATGAAAGACTAACTTCTTATCATGTTCATATAATAAAAACCTAATATTAATTAAATAAATTAAAAAAAAACAGATTAGAGTTTATTAACTGGAGCAAAATATACCATAAAAAGCAACTTTCCTGATGATCAAGCCAATATCATAGTGCAAATTCTGAAACCCTAAATTTAAAGCAAACTCATAAAACTCAAAACAAATATTTAATTAAACTTTTTTCAATCAATTTCAATTAGCAAAGCAAGTGAAAGTCTGAAACCCTAATCTCCCTATGATACAAAAGGGGAAAGTGTGAAAACAAAACACATAAAACATTCTCAATTACTTATAAATTACTGGTAATATGATGCAGTAAACAGTGCAATTAACACCTGATCAATCAAAGAAAAGCGCAAAAACAGATTCAAGAAAGTCGTATGAATCGGTAAAAGAAGTGAATTGATTACCTCTGAAGGAAATAAGGAAATCAGACGGGAAGAATTGCAGGATTTAAACAGCCATTGCGGAGAAAGCACAGCGAAAGTTCTGAATTCAACAGCGTTGACGACGGTGTGTCTCTCTCTAAGGCTTGGTTTCTCTCTCTAGAAATAGAAAAAGAATGTGAAAGAAAGAAAGAAAGAAAGAGCATATAGAAGAATCTGGTCTGTGTGTTTGGGAAACCCTCTCACGCGTGTGTGTGTGGGGGTTTTTCTCGAATCAGAGAGGGACAGACAGCCAGCCAGCAAACGATGCTTCCGTTTGGATAATACTAAGGGGGTGTTTGGTAGCATCTGAGTGACATTAAGATGCCTCTGAATGGTCATTAAGAGGCTATCTCTTAATGGAACTATTAAGAATTTTACCAATGAGAAGGTAGAAGAATGTGACATGTGATGATTTACCATTCAGAGGTTACCTCTTAACCATTCAGACTTGAGGTTACCTCTTATTCATTCAGAGGTTTTAGACCATTAAGAGGTAGCATCTGAATAGTCATTAAGAGGCTACCAAACAGCCCCGAAATCATTTAAGAGTTTAACAAAGATAATGTAGAAGAATGTGACATGTGATGGTTTACCATTCAAATGTTACCTCTTATCCAGTCAGACATAAGGTTACCTCTTATTCATTCATACATTGCCACAAATGATTTCATTAAGAGACAACCTCTGAATGGATTAATAGGCTACCAAACAGCCCCTAAGCTACCCTTTAACTTTTGGATTTCTTTAGATTCCAAGCATAATTCTTTTTAAGATTAAACTGTAATTTGCGTTCTTACGGTGGTTTGTAACGTGACCAACCTAAATCCTTTAACTTTTTTTTTGCACCCTGACGCCCAGTGTGTTCATATTATAAAAAAATAACAGTTTGAGTCCTTTCTGTTATCTAGTCATTAAGTCACCGTTAAATCAGTGGTGAAATTACATTTTTACCCCTCACATCTCTTCTCTCTATCTCTTTCTAGACAACCACCACCATGATCATCGCCTGCCACCACCGCCACAACTACCATTAGTTACCACCTCAACCAGTGTTACCCACCTCCCTAATGTAAGTTGACGTTTTTTGTATTTCCTAAAATACAACAGATAGTCAGTATAAATTTAATGATTTCGCACATAACAATATCCTTATTATCATTGACCCATCACCCTGTCACCATTCCAAACCCTCAATCAACCTTTACTTGCAGTGTCGCAAATACAATCTCCAATCGATTTAGCTAGCTGCTAGCCAAATCCATCATCAAATTCCCCCAATTCGACTTCAAATCTTCAAATTCATATCCAGTTCCATTAACTCTCAACCACTACACAATGGAAGAACAACAACAACATCATACAACGAAAATAGAGTGAACAACATGGAGACGAAGATGGACTCGGTTGAGAAAATATTTTAGAGCAAGAAGGTTCAGCCATGGCAGAACCAGCTGATGTTTCATGCATTTGTTGTGAGATTTGTTTTGGGGATTGTGTTCACTTTGACTGTTGTGAAGCTTAACTTAATTACTGGAATTACTCCGTCGTTGAACGTGAATGTTGGATTGCGATGTGGAGAAGGAACGAGAACAAACGTGAATGGCGTCGTTTTAATTAAGGTGCTGGTGATTTGTTGAGCCAAAACCGATGTGACGGTAATGAGATCCGGCGATACGAAGAGGAGAAAACATCGAAATAACATCCTCTGTATGAAAACTATTATGACTGTTTATACGGTTATCATTGGTGGTGGACGATGGCAACGGAGTTGAAGTAAAAGGATTTGGGAAAAGAAGATAACAAAGGATGGATGGCGAGGGGTTAGGACTTAAAACGGGATGATGATGGTGGTGGTGGTGGAGGTGGGTAGTGGTGGCAGGTGATGGTGGTGGTGGTGGTGGGTGTTGGTTTTTTACAAAGTGAGAGATAGAGAGAAGAGATGATATAAGATAGAGAGAGAGTGTGTGTGTGTGTGTGTGTGTGTATATATATATATGTGTGGGGGGGGGATGTAATTTCATAGTTGAACTGATGGTAAAGATGTAATTTCACACGGTGACTTAACAGCTAGATAACGGGAGGGACTCAGTCTGTTACAATTTGAAAACAAGAGTACACATGGTACAAAAAAAAAGTTTGAGGGATTTAGGTTGATTCCACCAACAAACCATAGGGACAAATGTAACGCCTCGCTTTTTGCAGCTTTCCATTTTTAGAAAGATTGTATCGTAATTCTATTTTTGGAAACTCGTTTCCTTTGTAATCGTATCTCATTTCGAATCGTTGTAAATCCGAGACTTTGATCGTAATAAAATTGAGCTTTTATGTGAAATATACATGTTTATACATTGATACGTACACTCGTTTGTTACGTGATTCATGATTCCCATAAACGTAAGTTTAACTCGTAAACAACTATCGTGTATTCGTAATTCTTAAACGTTCCATACGTGCAAACACTTGGTCATTTGTTTACAAGACTTGAATCCATGTTTTCTACACTTATTTGATACCTAAAATTTATATTGTACATACTTGTTTGTTACATACTTATTAATCACACATTTCCTTCCTTTTTCTTACTTAAAAACATGTTTGTTATACATTTGAGGCCTTGTTACATGTTAAGCATAAATTATAACATCATATTATACCTTGTTACACAACAAATAACTAAATAATATGTAAAAAAATAAAAAAAATAAAAAAAATAAAACACTTAACAGCCTGCAATCGCAGTTGTTAATGGTGTGTTTGGTTTGCTTTTTAATGTTTAACTTCCAACTAACCCATCTTTAATGCTCAACCAACTTAACCCTAATATTCCCCATTATAAATACCGCAATTCCCCATCCATTTTACCACTTTACAACACTCTAAAACTCTCAAAAACACTCCTAAACTCGGCTTCTTTTCAGCAGATTTGAGCAGAAACATTCTGAGATTCTAAGTGAGTTTTAACTCACTTCTTCTTCAATTTCTTTCTTGTTTATTCTTCTAAAACACTTGGATAACCTCTAGGAAGGTTTTCACAAGTTTACTTGGGCAAACTAAGGTGAAACCTCACCATTTTGAGGTCCAAAGTGCACTTTATTTTCTGCTTGTTTTTAACTTCATGTATCTTCATGTTTTTTATAGAAACTTGGTGGAATCTTGTTCCCACCAAGCTCAAAACTTAGTCTATGGTTGTGGGTTTGTGTTGAGAAAATTTCCATCAAAGTTTTGGGGTTCAAACACCCATTTTAATTATGTTTATACGTGGTATTTGAATGATGAAAGCAAGCACAAGACATCATCTTCCATATGATGAACTTGTGACTTGTGAAGTGTGAACAAATGGAAGCCTTGGCTTTCCAAACTAAGTTCCGATCCTTCATTTGAACCTTGGGTATGAACACTCTTGTGACTTGCTAGAATCAAAGTATCTTAGCCCCGTCTAGTCTCCGACACTTAGGATTACCTTTCTATGTCGTGTTGGCACACCTGGGTTGTAGTGTACTTGGTCACTTGAGCATTGTTAGTTAGGTTTATTTTCTTGTTATTCATGACCCTCCGAACCATCTTCATGATGGTTTGTGTAGTGGTGAATCATATAATGAGGTTCTAACCTCCATGCTTGACAATACATGATACTACATCATATTCTTGATTGGACTTAGTTTAGGTTACTATTATTATAACGATATAAGTATATAAACTATATAAAACATGGCTGAATTTGTGATGATAATCAAGTTATGATTATTCGTCATAAACCTAGGCTAATATATCTAAGATTGTAGGACACTTGTTATGATTCCAATGGGCAATTTAGGATCCATGAAACCACTTAATATGGTGTCATAAACGAGCTCTTAGAACTAGATATTACTTTCATATACATACTTTTTGATACTTTAAATTCCAATTCCGAGACTTCCACTCTTAATCCATGAACTTACAGACCTTCGTTTACCCTTGTAGGGTGACTCGGTGTTCCATCCTCAACATATTCAACTCTTCACAGGATTATCAAGTTTGAAGCTTGCAAAACCGTGAGTACACTTGACCCATTTACGTTTTTACACGTTTTTGGGTGCAACATGTTAGCTTATTAAAATCACAACACTTAAACTTTATCTTTATGCACAAACAATCCAATACATGCATGCATACGTTATACTTGATACGTCTATCTAGGTTAGTTCATTTTGTGATTGAACTTATCGTTAACTTCGATCAAAACTACCCTTAACATGTATAGTGCTATAGGAGTAACGCACCGCCTGTGAACGTTCGGTTATGTTAAGAATCTTTTACTTGCGTGAACTTTGGTTTGACTTGTTTATCACATGCTAGATTTACGCTAATCTTGAATAACTTAGTTTGCCATGTGGATTCGTTTAAACATTTTTATACTTATGCTATATACTTAAACTTGTGTACTCGCAAATGCTTTTTGTGTTGAACTATACTTTTAACATGTTGCAGGTTGATGATGTTGATTATGATGAAATCTAGTAGGGACGACACTAGAAACACATCTTTAAATTACTAGATTTGTTTACTTTATTTTGTTGAACTTGTCGTATTTGCTTTCCAATGTTGTACTTTGATTTTTCATGATGTAATTGACGATTTATGTTATGAAATGAAATTTGATTTTGAATTAATTATTGTCACAAATAGTGTTATGTGTGATGAGCAATCTATTTCGTCTCAATCCGATGTTTCCGTCATCGGTTGGGGTGTGACAGATTGGTATCAGAGCCATAACTATAGAGAATTAAGTAGAATTGTCATGTTCGACCTAGTCTATAGTAGGTACCATACTTGACCATTCTTGCTACTTATTTAAAATGCTACTTCTTCCTATTTGCTTCTTTCTACTTCTTTTGTCTTAATACTTACAATATGTCTTTCCTAAGACATTTACACAATACACTTTTGAAGACTTGAAGACACTCGTAATACAAACGGGGCGAGTTCACCAAAACAGGCGTGAAATCCACAATTTGGTGAACGACTCTCACTCCGCTTATTCTGTTTTGCACGAAATTATGCCATCAAGTTAGGAGTGAAATCCACATCTTGATGGTAAATTTCCAATTCAAATTCTAGTGGACCCTCGTCAAAGTGTCGAAATTAAGTTTTGACCCGACGAGTACCAACCACACTTAGGGTACGAAATCGCCAAGTTAGGGGTGAAACCCACATCTTGACGACTAGTCCCATTCCTCGATTTTCAATCCCGCCAATGTTTTGATTGTTTCAATCGATTAGGGACGTGTAGTAACTGGAAGGGTAAGATACCGTTAATCGCTTATCGAAGAGAGTATCTTACCTATAGGCCAAAGCACGTTTCCCTAATTTGAAAGGACTTTCGATTCACTTTGGAATAGTCGACGTTTCTAAACCCGAAACAATCCAATGTTTATTGAACCTCTCTTTTATGTTATCTCATTTTATATGTGATTTTATACTTATTACCTCGTTCATTTCAAAACCGATACACGATTCGCACGTCCCTCGCAATAAAAAACAATAATAATTCTTGTGAACAAACTAAATTTACATTCTTTAATGCAATCATACATGATTATACGTGTGAATACTTGTTGAATACATGTAACTTATGTGAATCATAAGTGCTACATGAATACTTACATGCTTATACATGCAAAACCTTATTTTGAATTATGATCAAGTCTCATCCTTTCCTTCTCTTTCGATTCTTAGATGCCTCCGTACAGTTTATCCCACAAGGCCAAGAAGACCAAGTCTGGCTCCAAACCTAATTCGAAGAAGGGTTCCAACTCCAACTCCGACTCGATGCCTAATAAAGATTGCATGAAGTTCATGGCCAAGCAAATGGCCAAGATCATCCCCGACATCGTTAGCAAGATCCAACCCAACCCTGACTCACCCCATGCCTCCGTCGACTCAAAGGTGGAAACACCTAAGGCGACTGTTGGTGCATATTTTGTACGTCTGCCACTGTGCGAATAGTTAGATAGAGTGCGTGTTGAATATTGTATAGAATATAGAAGTTGGACAAGTTTTGTAATTGTCAAAGTCAATCCGATCGGATGACACATAGTGTGAGTTGTCTATAAATAGGGGGTTGGGGCTCCCATTTGGACAAGTTTTTGGTTCCTAGAGGGGAAATGCTATCCAACTGGGCTCGCGGTGCTGTAAACGCTGAATAATCAATAGAGACCAGATTGAAATTGACTGACCGGTGTCGTATTGTGTTTCTACTCCTTTCTTAGTCGTAGTAAACGCACCGAACACGTCGTTTCGGGACCAAAGTTCTGTCAAACTCACTGGATTCTGGAATCAGCAGCGACGTTCCTGTTTAAACAGTTCATGGCCTGTAAACCTCTTGAGTTCACTGGCAAGGATGGTACCACCGCCATGCTAACATGGTTCGATGCTATCGAACTATCTTCCAAAGCGGTTGTCCTAACAACCTGTGAACCCTGAACGCTACAGGGGTATTCCGTTCGAGAAATATTGAATGGTGGACCTCTGAGCGTAATACGCGAGTAAACTGTCACACCCCGACCACGTAAAACAACAAATCATGGCGGAAACGTCGGGGAGTGTTGTAACATAATCATTGTTTCATAACACATGAAAATTTGAAATTTTGTTTTATTGATTAAAAGAGTTACAATGTCTTAACATCAAAGAAACATAACATAATTAACTAGTCTTGCATCTTTTAATGCCGCTAAGGCCCAAGTCCGCCTAAGTGTATCTTGATCAATCCTATGCATCATTTCCTGAAACAATGGTGAAAATAGGTACGTCAGCATAAAAATGCTTGTGAGATACATAGGTTTTATTGATTTAGGATTCATGACTTATAAGTTTAGAAAAAGTTGTTTAACAAAAGTCAGTCATGATCCTTGTAAAATGTTTTGTTTTATAAATCATTTGAAAAGCGATGATAAAGTAGATGATATGTAAAAGAGCAATGTAAGGTTAAATGAATAACCAAGTAAAATGAGTTTGTATAAAATAAGTTGTTTTGTAAAAGAATTGTTTAGTGAAAATATGTCATTTGTGTAAAATGTAATATGTCAAATATTGAAATGGTTTAAATAACGCTACGATATGTAATACTATAAAAGCACTTATATATAGGAAGTACCAGCGGCGTATCCACCATGCTTTTATCATATTACACACGCCTCGTTACTTAAATCACTTAAACAAACCATCAAAGTAAAATGTTCATGTTTAAACCAATAGTCCAATGTTATTGTATAACCCAACTTAAATGTAAATCATGTAATGTGTAAACAAAAATTATGTATGGTAAGTAAAATGAGACTACTTAAACCACAAGTAAAAATGTACAAAACAAAGTATTTTGAATAAATCAAAAGTCATGTTTTGTAAGATAAATGCATGCTTTACTGATACAAACACTTATGCGGTAAGTTAAACGCATACATTCAAGCCTTGAGACAGCAGGATAACCTTAGAGTAAAAGTTATCAAAAGAAAATGTTTTCGGATTCGGTCATTCCATCCATCCAAACAAACCTAGGATTTTAGGAACGGGATTTGTCAAGTCCTATGGTACCACTACCTACTACCGAGCGGCATGATCGGTGTTAATGAATGTAATTTAGTTCCGTTAAACAAACCAAATGATATATAAAATGTAAGCATGTTTTATGAAAATAATGTACCTAGTATGCTAAGTAAACATACAAGGTAGAGATGTAAAACAATGTGTCCATATGTTACGAGAACATATGCAACAGAGATGCAATGTAAAATAATGTACTAAGTATGCTAAGTTAACATACAAAGCAGAAAAGTCATGTAAATCAATGTGCTAGCATGCTCAGTCAACATACATAGCAAAAGAAAATGTAATGTAAAACAATGTGCTAGCATGCCAAGTAAACATACATAGCAAAACATAATGAAATCATGTACTAATAGTGTACTAATGAACATAGCAAGTATATGATATGAAAACATGGAAAACACGAAAGTAACAAGTAGGCACATGTGTTCCACCCCAAAACAGTTTGAAAACAGTAAAAGAGGGGACTATGTACTCACTTGGGGGTGCTTAGAAGTCTTGAACAACAACCAAGCAAGCTAGAGGGATCATGGAATCAAACGGCACCCTATATAGATAACTACATAAATAACCGGACCTAAATCGGAGGATCGGATAGTATGAGGTTTCGTAAACCAAATGAGTATTGGAACTCATATGATATGGTTTAACAAATTCTACATACTAAAAGGAAACCTAACCTAAGTGCTTACGACCCATTACGACCCGTTTAGGTAGCTTATGCTACTTTAACGCGTCGTTCGCGTAAAACGCGTTCGGACCGCCTAACTAGTCCTATGAAAAGTAATATATGCCTTAACATGTCTAATAATGTTACCTAATCAGTTTAGATGTCAAAATTTAGGTTACATATGCTTAAAATGAATTTATGCGTAAAAAGGGTATTTTGGTAATTTTCCTAAGGCATATAAACTACCTATCATACAGCTACTTAAACGACGTGACCATAAGGTATAACCTTGGAAGGTTATTCCCTATACAACTATGGTCACCTAATGTGTTTGGTCGGATCCTAATGATCGACCAAATGGGTCGGGTTCGAAAGTATAAGCGATTGTCTAGATCGCTTACCTTACGACCCTATATAAGCACTAAATCTAAAAAGTGACGAGTTAAACATGTTAAAACATGTTTAACGATGTTTGAAAACAGGTTTAGTATCAAGACAAAGGGTCTTGATACCCAAAAGTAGTTAGTTTACAAAATACGCAAGAATACGCATTTTGGCCGAAACTACGACTCGTCACTGAGCCTAGATAACGTGGTAATCAGTAGGTATAGTCACTGGGGACTATAACCATCGTGATTACGCTCATGTTATGAAGTTCAAACGAACTTCGCATTGACCATAAACTGGTCAATGCAGAAAGTCAAACAAAGTTTGACTTTAACGCTAAAACGTAAAAGAACGGAAGAATACTTACAACGGGTCCAAGAACGGAGGCTTTGATCCGATTACTCTCAGGTATGAAGTAGATACTTCAACTTAGAGAGATGAAATCAGATTCAAAGGTGTGAGTTGCAACAAATGAATGGGGGTATTTATAGATTTCATGGAACCGTTAAGATCGTTCGTCGAATAACGTGCTTTAATCTTAACCGTACACATGTGCCCATGGTTTTGTAAAACCATGGGAGCCCCTAATATGAACCCATAGAATTGTAAAAACCTTTAAATACCAGCCTATGGTTTTGCAAAACCATGGGTTAAAACCATTAACACTTCAAAATTGGACTAGGTTCATTGAATCTGGTCAGAAATTTTAAAAATGGTCCATGCACTTGTAAAACTTGATTTTTGGCACTTTTAAACCCCGTTAACCCCATTTCAAAGCTCTAAAATGATGTTAAAGTATAGGAAACTTAAAATATGCTCAAAAACATCTCGGATGTCGGTTCGTTTGGTCGTACGGTTGCGTTGTTCGGTTAATTACGACGGAAATCGTAATGAACGCAAAAACGATCCAAATTACGCGACGAACGAAATTTTATCATGCCAATCAATAAAATAAAATATTTTAATGATTACATAAATTTTTGGATGTCCGGATATATTCAGGACGTAAGATATGCGCGAAAATGCAAACTTATGCACTTTTGACGCGTTTAGTCTCTATTGATCAAATAAGTTTATTTTAGCATACCGAACCCCTCAAAGCCTATTTCTAAGCTATGTAAAGGATATTTAGGGTATGTTTAACTTATGATCAAGTTACAAAATGTTCGTTACAGTACGAATCGGCATACTTTCGCAGTTTGTCGAATTTAGTCCCTATAAGCGAATAAACTTGATTTCGGCATACCAAACCTTCCAAAACTTATTTCTATGTTATGTATAGGTTATTTAAGGTATGTTAAGCCTATGTCACTGTTCCGGAGTGTTTGTTGCATTAAACTGGTTATATTTACGCATCAGTGCGCGTATAACCTTCCAGAAAGCGATTTAAAGCCCGAAATTGAACAAGAATTGATATGTGCAAATGATACACATATTTATACAAATACCAAGTATGAAATACAATATTTCATTGGTTTGGTATTTGTTTGATGGTTAAAGTGACACAGGTGTCACAGTCTCCCCTACTTCAGGAAATTTCATCCCGAAATTTATTTAGAGGAAACTCGTGAGAGTTTGAAATATGAAGTTGAAAAGATCAAAAAACACTGGTTAGAGTCCTGAACTTCTAGTAAATTTAAATAACATCATGCTTGCAATGTGAGAGGGACACTTATATACAAGTATATAAAGTGTTATTGGTGCGTCCACCGTACCTCTATTACATTGTTCACATTTCGTTATGGTTGCCACTATCGGTTCTTACACATAATAAGTCTTACCGTGGTTTTCGTGCACTGAACTTCGCAATTATGTATGCATCCATAATTACGTAATTCCTTGCATAGTCACGTAGTGCATCTTATAATGTGTAGGGGAAGAAAGTAATGAACGAACTTGTGATGATTGTGACTAGACCACCATAGGGTCCTTTTAATTAGATCAATAAATGATTTAAATAGACTACCAAGGAGTCTATTCAGCTACATCACCACATGTTATTTTTAACCAGATTCTGAATCAGTCTTTTTGACTAGACCACTAAAAGGGTCTCTTATGAATCATGGAGTGGTACTATATAATCCAAGGGTCTTAACTATCATGTAGAAGCCCAATAAGGATTTAAGGTAGTACCTTTTTGAATATCCTTCTACGAATCCCTCATATGAAGATATGAAAGATTCTACGAGGATTTGGATAACAAATATCCAGAGTATACAAAAACACAAAAATGCATAAAAGAAAACACAAAATGCATAAACACATAATCACATAATTGTTTATCTTGCTTTTAAATTTGTTATCATTTTGTTAATTTGTTCTGCTAACTGTGCACATGTATTCAAAGCACACTAGGTATCCAATCAGTGGATTTTGATTGGTGCTTTAAATATTTCCAAGAATCTAACTATAAAGATAGAAAGATTTTAAAAAGAAAATTTGATTTCGATTATTAGGAATCGAAATGTTCAAATTAGGGTACACAAGGAATCCAATTAAGGATTCTGATTTGAATGATAATCATCCACAAGGGTCTAACTGTGAAGATAAAAAGACCCATATGGATTTTGGGAGTTGAAGATGTTTTGAAACCTTGCACTGGATGTGCTTAAGTCAAAACATGAAGTAAAAAATGATTATGAAGTTGAGATGCTAGATATGTCATGGCGACATATGAAGCAGAATTTTGAAGGTTAAGTTAATATATGAGAAAAAAATGTTTTTGAAAATTATGCATGGGGTTTCTTTTAAAAATGTGTTTAATGTTTTTGAAATCTTACATAATACTTTTGAAATCATAAAGTAGGTGTATTAGATAAAAATGTTTTAAAATCATGCGAGATGAAATTTTTGAAATTATGTATAAGGTTTTTGAAAATATGAATAATGCTTTTTGAAATCTTGCACTTGATATAAGTAATTATACTGTATTAATAACATTTTGAAATCATGAAGGTTGTTTTTGAAAACATAGACAATGCTTTTGAAATCATGCATTTGATTTGTTAAGTAAATATACTATATTAAAAATGTTTTCGAACTATATGTATAAAATGTTTTTGAAATCATGAAGGTTGTTTTGAAAACTTATGTTATGCATGTTGAAAAATCAGAACGTAATGGGTATGAGATTTGAAAATACCCTTAGTTATCTAACCAAGGATTCAAGGGCACAGATGTGCAAAAAGCACGATTACTCATAATTTCGCTTTATTTCTTGTACTTCGTCTCCTAGAATGAAACGAGTACTTAAAATTTTTCGAGGAAATCGTGAGCGATCTCTTGAAAGGGAGAATCACAAGAGTAGTTCGTAAAGAACATAGTTCCTTGATGTTGGTATCATAGGAAATTTCCATACACATATGTAACTACACTTGTACATCAGAATTGTGAACAACAATTTATTCATAAACTGATCACATTGTTTCCGAGTTTAACAAAAGAAACAAAAGCAACAGATACAAATTATTTAAAGCAGCAGCTTCTTCTAATCAGCCGAATGTTCATCCAAGGGTTGGATTTGCATTGACAATCTTTGGGCATTTGTTCCTGAAATGGCTCGTCTCGCCACAGTTGTAGCAAGTATCAGATGGAAAACGAGCTTGAGTAGGGTTGACTTGGAGTTGGGTAGCAGCAAGGTTTATAGCAGCTTTGTTTTGGATAGCAAAGCGGCATATGTTAACCAAATGTCCCCACCGTCCACAGTAGGTACATTTGAAGCAGGGTATGAGGTTTGAATGATGACGGTTGCATCGTTTGCACCATGGGGCAGCTCCTAAGTACGGCTTCCTAGCTGGTGGCACTTCCACTTGGCTAGGTCCCGCTTGATTAGGTGTAACTGCTGCGGGTTTCCTTGAAGCCTTACGCTTCCTTGATTCTGGTGCAGGCTTGACTTCTGCTTCCTTCGGTGACTCTTGAGTGGCTTCATTGTTGAGACGAGACATGGCAATGCCTAAATCCACAGACTTCAGAATCACTTCGCCTATTTGCTGGGCAAATTTGGCTGTTTGCTCGGACATTTGACCGTTGCTGAGAGGAAGAGACATTCTAGAAGAAAATGAAAGACATAGGAAGAAACAAGTGAAATGTTATTGGAAAATCAAAACAGAATGGCAATGCATAAAAACTGCGACCATTTGTTTGTTACCTAAGGCAAACAAATGAGACGGTGACTAATCAAAGTAAGCGGGTCATATTAATGTATCACCGAAGACATGCTCGCCTATAAGTGAACACTCACCCCAAGAGTTCCCAGGTAAGAGTGACTGGTCCGATACTGCGGATTTGTATGAACACTCTAGCCTTAGACAGAAAACCCAGGGTACAGGCATTCACCCTTCCAGTTTGCACATGTTCACATTATAAGACCCAAACTTTGACGAGATTTTGAAAACTTAGAGGGTTCAAAACCTAGTAATCAATCATCCAACAGCAGATGATTGGTTTTCAAGGCGGTTTTAAAATGTATGTTCTTGTTGTGGTTGTCGCCTAAGGGTAGGTGACGGTATTGTTTTAAGGTCTAAACACAAGGATCTTGTGTTAGGGTCCTAGGAAGGTTATAGACTAGGTCAAAGCATTACTAATAACCTAATTCCCTATAACCATGAGCTCTGATACCAACTCTTCTGTCACACCCCGACCACGTAAAACAACAAATCGTGGCGGAAACGTCGGGGAGTGTTGTAACAGAATCATTGTTTCATAACACATGGAAATTTGAAATTTTGTTTTATTGATTAAAAGAGTTACAATGTCTTAACATCAAAGAAACATAACATAATTAACTAGTCTTGCATCTTTTAATGTCGCTAAGGCCCAAGTCCTCCTAAGGGTATCTTGATCAATCCTATGCATCATTTCCTGAAACAATGGTGAAAATAGGTACGTCAGCATAAAAATGCTTGTGAGATACATAGGTTTTATTGATTTAGGATTCATGACTTATAAGTTTAGAAAAAGTTGTTTAACAAAAGTCAGTCATGATCCTTGTAAAATGTTTTGTTTTATAAATCATTTGAAAAGCGATGATTAAGTAGATGATATGTAAAAGAGCAATGTAAGGTTAAATGAATAACCAAGTAAAATGAGTTTGTATAAAATAAGTTGTTTTGTAAAAGAATTGTTTAGTGAAAATATGTCATTTGTGTAAAATGTAATATGTCAAATATTGAAATGGTTTAAATAACGCTACGATATGTAATACTATAAAAGCACTTATATATAGGAAGTACCAGCGGCGTATCCACCATGCTTTTATCATATTACACACGCCTCGTTACTTAAATCACTTAAACAAACCATCAAAGTAAAATGTTCATGTTTAAACCAATAGTCCAATGTTATTGTATAACCCAACTTAAATGTAAATCATGTAATGTGTAAACAAAAATTATGTATGGTAAGTAAAATGAGACTACTTAAACCACAAGTAAAAATGTACAAAACAAAGTATTTTGAATAAATCAAAAGTCATGTTTTGTAAGATAAATGCATGCTTTACTGATACAAACACTTATGCGGTAAGTTAAACGCATACATTCAAGCCTTGAGACAGCAGGATAACCTTAGAGTAAAAGTTATCAAAAGAAAATGTTTTCGGATTCGGTCATTCCATCCATCCAAACAAACCTAGGATTTTAGGAACGGGATTTGTCAAGTCCTATGGTACCACTACCTACTACCGAACGGCATGATCGGTGTTAATGAATGTAATTTAGTTCCGTTAAACAAACCAAATGATATATAAAATGTAAGCATGTTTTATGAAAATAATGTACCTAGTATGCTAAGTAAACATACAAGGTAGAGATGTAAAACAATGTGTCCATATGTTACGAGAACATATGCAACAGAGATGCAATGTAAAATAATGTACTAAGTATGCTAAGTTAACATACAAAGCAGAAAAGTCATGTAAATCAATGTGCTAGCATGCTCAGTCAACATACATAGCAAAAGAAAATGTAATGTAAAACAATGTGCTAGCATGCCAAGTAAACATACATAGCAAAACATAATGAAATCATGTACTAATAGTGTACTAATGAACATAGCAAGTATATGATATGAAAACATGGAAAACACGAAAGTAACAAGTAGGCACATGTGTTCCACCCCAAAACAGTTTGAAAACAGTAAAAGAGGGGACTATGTACTCACTTGGGGGTGCTTAGAAGTCTTGAACAACAACCAAGCAAGCTAGAGGGATCACGGAATCAAACGGCACCCTATATAGATAACTACATAAATAACCGGACCTAAATCGGAGGATCGGATAGTATGAGGTTTCGTAAACCAAATGAGTATTGGAACTCATATGATATGGTTTAACAAATTCTACATACTAAAAGGAAACCTAACCTAAGTGCTTACGACCCATTACGACCCGTTTAGGTAGCTTATGCTACTTTAACGCGTCGTTCGCGTAAAACGCGTTCGGACCGCCTAACTAGTCCTATGAAAAGTAATATATGCCTTAACATGTCTAATAATGTTACCTAATCAGTTTAGATGTCAAAATTTAGGTTACATATGCTTAAAATGAATTTATGCGTAAAAAGGGTATTTTGGTAATTTTCCTAAGGCATATAAACTACCTATCATACAGCTACTTAAACGACGTGACCATAAGGTATAACCTTGGAAGGTTATTCCCTATAAAACTATGGTCACCTAATCTGTTTGGTCGGATCCTAATGATCGACCAAATGGGTCGGGTTCGAAAGTATAAGCGATTGTCTAGATCGCTTACCTTACGACCCTATATAAGCACTAAATCTAAAAAGTGACGAGTTAAACATGTTAAAACATGTTTAACGATGTTTGAAAACAGGTTTGGTATCAAGACAAAGGGTCTTGATACCCAAAAGTAGTTAGTTTAGAAAATACGCAAGAATACGCATTTTGGCCGAAACTACGACTCGTCACTGAGCCTAGATAACGTGGTAATCAGTAGGTATAGTCACTGGGGACTATAACCATCGTGATTACGCTCATGTTATGAAGTTCAAACGAACTTCGCATTGACCATAAACTGGTCAATGCAGAAAGTCAAACAAAGTTTGACTTTAACGCTAAAACGTAAAAGAACGGAAGAATACTTACAACGGGTCCAAGAACGGAGGCTTTGATCCGATTACTCTCAGGTATGAAGTAGATACTTCAACTTAGAGAGATGAAATCAGATTCAAAGGTGTGAGTTGCAACAAATGAATGGGGGTATTTATAGATTTCATGGAACCGTTAAGATCGTTCGTCGAATAACGTGCTTTAATCTTAACCGTACACATGTGCCCATGGTTTTGTAAAACCATGGGAGCCCCTAATATGAACCCATAGAATTGTAAAAACCTTTAAATACCAGCCTATGGTTTTGCAAAACCATGGGTTAAAACCATTAACACTTCAAAATTGGACTAGGTTCATTGAATCTGGTCAGAAATTTTAAAAATGGTCCATGCACTTGTAAAACTTGATTTTTGGCACTTTTAAGCCCCGTTAACCCCATTTCAAAGCTCTAAAATGATGTTAAAGTATAGTAAACTTAAAATATGCTCAAAAACATCTCGGATGTCGGTTCGTTTGGTCGTACGGTTGCGTTGTTCGGTTAATTACGACGGAAATCGTAATGAACGCAAAAACGATCAAATTACGCGACGAACGAAATTTTATCATGCCAATCAATAAAATAAAATATTTTAATGATTACATAAATTTTTGGATGTCCGGATATATTCAGGACGTAAGATATGCGCGAAAATGCAAACTTATGCACTTTTGACGCGTTTAGTCTCTATTGATCAAATAAGTTTATTTTAGCATACCGAACCCCTCAAAGCCTATTTCTAAGCTATGTAAAGGATATTTAGGGTATGTTTAACTTATGATCAAGTTACAAAATGTTCGTTACAGTACGAATCGGCATACTTTCGCAGTTTGTCGAATTTAGTCCCTATAAGCGAATAAACTTGATTTCGGCATACCAAACCTTCCAAAACTTATTTCTATGTTATGTATAGGTTATTTAAGGTATGTTAAGCCTATGTCACTGTTCCGGAGTGTTTGTTGCATTAAACTGGTTATATTTACGCATCAGTGCGCGTATAACCTTCCAGAAAGCGATTTAAAGCCCGAAATTGAACAAGAATTGATATGTGCAAATGATACACATATTTATACAAATACCAAGTATGAAATACAATATTTCATTGGTTTGGTATTTGTTTGATGGTTGAAGTGACACAGGTGTCACAGTCTCCCCTACTTCAGGAAATTTCGTCCCGAAATTTATTTAGTGGAAACTCGTGAGAGTTTGAAATATGAAGTTGAAAAGATCAAACAACACTGGTTAGAGTCCTGAACTTCTAGTAACTTTAAATAACATCATGCTTGCAATGTGAGAGGGACACTTATATACAAGTATATAAAGTGTTATTGGTGCGTCCACCGTACCTCTATTACATTGTTCACATTTCGTTATGGTTACCACTATCGGTTCTTACACATAATAAGTCTTACCGTGGTTTTCGTGCACTGAACTTCGCAATTATGTATGCATCCATAATTACGTAATTCCTTGCATAGTCACGTAGTGCATCTTATAATGTGTAGGGGAAGAAAGTAATGAACGAACTTGTGATGATTGTGACTAGACCACCATAGGGTCCTTTTAATTAGATCAATAAATGATTTAAATAGACTACCAAGGAGTCTATTCAGCTACATCACCACATGTTATTTTTAACCAGATTCTGAATCAGTCTTTTTGACTAGACCACTAAAAGGGTCTCTTATGAATCATGGAGTGGTACTATATAATCCAAGGGTCTTAACTATCATGTAGAAGCCCAATAAGGATTTAAGGTAGTACCTTTTTGAATATCCTTCTACGAATCCCTCATATGAAGATATGAAAGATTCTACGAGGATTTGGATAACAAATATCCAGAGTATACAAAAACACAAAAATGCATAAAAGAAAACACAAAATGCATAAACACATAATCACATAATTGTTTATCTTGCTTTTAAATTTGTTATCATTTTGTTAATTTGTTCTGCTAACTGTGCACATGTATTCAAAGCACACTAGGTATCCAATCAGTGGATT
This sequence comes from Helianthus tuberosus, assembly GCA_030545235.1. Lineage (NCBI taxonomy): Eukaryota > Viridiplantae > Streptophyta > Magnoliopsida > Asterales > Asteraceae > Helianthus > Helianthus tuberosus. The sequence continues at coordinate 149,050,360 of CM060390.1, forward strand.
TTGATTGGTGCTTTAAATATTTCCAAGAATCTAACTATAAAGATAGAAATATTTTAAAAAGAAAATTTGATTTCGATTATTAGGAATCGAAATGTTCAAATTAGGGTACACAAGGAATCCAATTAAGGATTCTGATTTGAATGATAATCATCCACAAGGGTCTAATTGTGAAGATAAAAAGACCCATATGGATTTTGGGAGTTGAAGATGTTTTGAAACCTTGCACTGGATGTGCTTAAGTCAAAACATGAAGTAAAAAATGCTTATGAAGTTGAGATGCTAGATATGTCAAGGCGACATATGAAGCAGAATTTTGAAGGTTAAGTTAATATATGAGAAAAAAATGTTTTTGAAAATTATGCATGGGGTTTCTTTTAAAAATGTGTTTAATGTTTTTGAAATCTTACATAATACTTTTGAAATCATAAAGTAGGTGTATTAGATAAAAATGTTTTAAAATCATGCGAGATGAAATTTTTGAAATTATGTATAAGGTTTTTGAAAATATGAATAATGCTTTTTGAAATCATGCACTTGATATAAGTAATTATACTGTATTAATAACATTTTGAAATCATGAAGGTTGTTTTTGAAAACATAGACAATGCTTTTGAAATCATGCATTTGATATGTTAAGTAAATATACTATATTAAAAATGTTTTCGAACTATATGTATAAAATGTTTTTGAAATCATGAAGGTTGTTTTGAAAACTTATGTTATGCATGTTGAAAAATCAGAACGTAATGGGTATGAGATTTGAAAATACCCTTAGTTATCTAACCAAGGATTCAAGGGCACAGATGTGCAAAAAGCACGATTACTCATAATTTCGCTTTATTTCTTGTACTTCGTCTCCTAGAATGAAACGAGTACTTAAAATTTTTCGAGGAAATCGTGAGCGATCTCTTGAAAGGGAGAATCACAAGAGTAGTTTGTAAAGAACATAGTTCCTTGATGTAGGTATCATAGGAAATTTCCATACACATATGTAACTACACTTGTACATCAGAATTGTGAACAACAATTTATTCATAAACTGATCACATTGTTTCCGAGTTTAACAAAAGAAACAAAAGCAACAGATACAAATTATTTAAAGCAGCAGCTTCTTCTAATCAGTCGAATGCTCATCCAAGGGTTGGATTTGCATTGACAATCTTTGGGCATTTGTTCCTGAAATGGCTCGTCTCGCCACAGTTGTAGCAAGTATCAGATGGAAAACGAGCTTGAGTAGGGTTGACTTGGAGTTGGGTAGCAGCAAGGTTTATAGCAGCTTTGTTTTGGATAGCAAAGCAGCATATGTTAACCAAATGTCCCCACCGTCCATAGTAGGTACATTTGAAGCAGGGTATGAGGTTTGAATGATGACGGTTGCATCGTTTGCACCATGGGGCAGCTCCTAAGTACGGCTTCCTAGCTGGTGGCACTTCCACTTGGCTAGGTCCCGCTTGATTAGGTGTAACTGCTGCGGGTTTCCTTGAAGCCTTACGCTTCCTTGATTCTGGTGCAGGCTTGACTTCTGCTTCCTTCGGTGACTCTTGAGTGGCTTCATTGTTGAGACGAGACATGGCAATGCCTAAATCCACAGACTTCAGAATCACTTCGCCTATTTGCTGGGCAAATTTGGCTGTTTACTCGGACATTTGACCGTTGCTGAGAGGAAGAGACATTCTAGAAGAAAATGAAAGACATAGGAAGAAACAAGTGAAATGTTATTGGAAAATCAAAACAGAATGGCAATGCATAAAAACTGCGACCATTTGTTTGTTACCTAAGGCAAACAAATGAGACGGTGACTAATCAAAGTAAGCGGGTCATATTAATGTATCACCGAAGACATGCTCGCCTATAAGTGAACACTCACCCCAAGAGTTCCCAGGTAAGAGTGACTGGTCCGATACTGCGGATTTGTATGAACACTCTAGCCTTAGACAGAAAACCCAGGGTACAGGCATTCACCCTTCCAGTTTGCACATGTTCACATTATAAGACCCAAACTTTGACGAGATTTTGAAAACTTAGAGGGTTCAAAACCTAGTAATCAATCATCCAACAACAGATGATTGGTTTTCAAGGCGGTTTTAAAATGTATGTTCTTGTTGTGGTTGTCGCCTAAGGGTAGGTGACGGTATTGTTTTAAGGTCTAAACACAAGGATCTTGTGTTAGGGTCCTAGGAAGGTTATAGACTAGGTCAAAGCATTACTAATAACCTAATTCCCTATAACCATGAGCTCTGATACCAACTCTTCTGTCACACCCCGACCACGTAAAACAACAAATCGTGGCGGAAACGTCGGGGAGTGTTGTAACAGAATCATTGTTTCATAACACATGGAAATTTGAAATTTTGTTTTATTGATTAAAAGAGTTACAATGTCTTAACATCAAAGAAACATAACATAATTAACTAGTCTTGCATCTTTTAATGTCGCTAAGGCCCAAGTCCTCCTAAGTGTATCTTGATCAATCCTATGCATCATTTCCTGAAACAATTGTGAAAATAGGTACGTCAGCATAAAAATGCTTGTGAGATACATAGGTTTTATTGATTTAGGATTCATGACTTATAAGTTTAGAAAAAGTTGTTTAACAAAAGTCAGTCATGATCCTTGTAAAATGTTTTGTTTTATAAATCATTTGAAAAGCGATGATAAAGTAGATGATATGTAAAAGAGTAATGTAAGGTTAAATGAATAACCAAGTAAAATGAGTTTGTATAAAATAAGTTGTTTTGTAAAACAATTTTTTAGTGAAAATATGTCATTTGTATAAAATGTAATATGTCAAATATTGAAATGGTTTAAATAACGCTACGATATGTAATACTATAAAAGCACTTATATATAGGAAGTACCAGCGGCGTATCCACCATGCTTTTATCATATTACACACGCCTCGTTACTTAAATCACTTAAACAAACCATCAAAGTAAAATGTTCATGTTTAAACCAATAGTCCAATGTTATTGTATAACCCAACTTAAATGTAAACCATGTAATGTGTAAACAAAAATTATGTATGGTAAGTAAAATGAGACTACTTAAACCACAAATAAAAATGTACAAAACAAAGTATTTTGAATAAATTAAAAGTCATGTTTTGTAAGATAAATGCATGCTTTACTGATACAAACACTTATGCGGTAAGTTAAACGCATACATTCAAGCCTTGAGACAGCAGGATAACCTTAGAGTAAAAGTTATCAAAAGAAAATGTTTTCGGATTCGGTCATTCCATCCATCCAAACAAACCTAGGATTTTAGGAACGGGATTTGTCAAGTCCTATGGTACCACTACCTACTACCGAGCGGCATGATCGGTGTTAATGAATGTAATTTAGTTCCGTTAAACAAACCAAATGATATATCAAATGTAAGCATGTTTTATGAAAATAATGTACCTAGTATGCTAAGTAAACATACAAGGTAGAGATGTAAAACAATGTGTCCATATGTTACGAGAACATATGCAACAGAGATGCAATGTAAAACAATGTACTAAGTCTGCTAAGTTAACATACAAAGCAGAAAAGTCATGTAAATCAATGTGCTAGCATGCTCAGTCAACATACATAGCAAAAGAAAATGTAATGTAAAACAATATGCTAGCATGCCAAGTAAACATACATAGCAAAACATAATGAAATCATGTACTAATAGTGTACTAATGAACATAGCAAGTATATGATATGAAAACATGGAAAACACGAAAGTAACAAGTAGGCACATGTGTTCCACCCCAAAACAGTTTGAAAACAGTAAAAGAGGGGACTATGTACTCACTTGGGGGTGCTTAGAAGTCTTGAACAACAACCAAGCAAGCTAGAGGGATCACGGAATCAAACGGCACCCTATATAGATAACTACATAAATAACCGGACCTAAATCGGAGGATCGGATAGTATGAGGTTTCGTAAACCAAATGAGTATTGGAACTCATATGATATGGTTTAACAAATTCTACATACTAAAAGGAAACCTAACCTAAGTGCTTACGACCCATTACGACCCGTTTAGGTAGCTTATGCTACTTTAACGCGTCGTTCGCGTAAAACGCGTTCGGACCGCCTAACTAGTCCTATTAAAAGTAATATATGCCTTAACATGTCTAATAATGTTACCTAATCAGTTTAGATGTCAAAATTTAGGTTACATATGCTTAAAATGAATTTATGCGTAAAAAGGGTATTTTGGTAATTTTCCTAAGGCATATAAACTACCTATCATACAGCTACTTAAACGACGTGACCATAAGGTATAACCTTGGAAGGTTATTCCCTATACAACTATGGTCACCTAATGTGTTTGGTCGGATCCTAATGATCGACCAAATGGGCCGGGTTCGAAAGTATAAGCGATTGTCTAGATCGCTTACCTTACGACCCTATATAAGCACTAAATCTAAAAAGTGACGAGTTAAACATGTTAAAACATGTTTAACGATGTTTGAAAATAGGTTTGGTATCAAGACAAAGGGTCTTGATACCCAAAAGTAGTTAGTTTACAAAATACGCAAGAATACGCATTTTGGCCGAAACTACGACTCGTCACTGAGCCTAGATAACGTGGTAATCAGTAGGTATAGTCACTGGGGACTATAACCATCGTGATTACGATCATGTTATGAAGTTCAAACTAACTTCGCATTGACCATAAACTGGTCAATGCAGAAAGTCAAACAAAGTTTGACTTTAACGCTAAAACGTAAAAGAACGGAAGAATACTTACAACGGGTCCAAGAACGGAGGCTTTGATCCGATTACTCTCAGGTATGAAGTAGATACTTCAACTTAGAGAGATGAAATCAGATTCAAAGGTGTGAGTTGCAACAAATGAATGGGGGTATTTATAGATTTCATGGAACCGTTAAGATCGTTCGTCGAATAACGTGCTTTAATCTTAACCGTACACATGTGCCCATGGTTTTGTAAAACCATGGGAGCCCCTAATATGAACCCATAGAATTGTAAAAACCTTTAAATACCAGCCTATGGTTTTGCAAAACCATGGGTTAAAACCATTAACACTTCAAAATTGGACTAGGTTCATTGAATCTGGTCAGAAATTTTAAAAATGGTCCATGCACTTGTAAAACTTGATTTTTGGCACTTTTAAGCCCCGTTAACCCCATTTCAAAGCTCTAAAATGATGTTAAAGTATAGTAAACTTAAAATATGCTCAAAAACATCTCGGATGTCGGTTCGTTTGGTCGTACGGTTGCGTTGTTCGGTTAATTACGACGGAAATCGTAATGAACGCAAAAACGATCCAAATTACGCGACGAACGAAATTTTATCATGCCAATCAATAAAATAAAATATTTTAATGATTACATAAATTTTTGGATGTCCGGATATATTCAGGACGTAAGATATGCGCGAAAATGCAAACTTATGCACTTTTGACGCGTTTAGTCTCTATTGATCAAATAAGTTTATTTTAGCATACCGAACCCCTCAAAGCCTATTTCTAAGCTATGTAAAGGATATTTAGGGTATGTTTAACTTATGATCAAGTTACAAAATGTTCGTTACAGTACGAATCGGCATACTTTCGCAGTTTGTCGAATTTAGTCCCTATAAGCGAATAAACTTGATTTCGGCATACCAAACCTTCCAAAACTTATTTCTATGTTATGTATAGGTTATTTAAGGTATGTTAAGCCTATGTCACTGTTCCGGAGTGTTTGTTGCATTAAACTGGTTATATTTACGCATCAGTGCGCGTATAACCTTCCAGAAAGCGATTTAAAGCCCGAAATTGAACAAGAATTGATATGTGCAAATGATACACATATTTATACAAATACCAAGTATGAAATACAATATTTCATTGGTTTGGTATTTGTTTGATGGTTGAAGTGACACAGGTGTCACAGTCTCCCCTACTTCAGGAAATTTCGTCCCGAAATTTATTTAGTGGAAACTCGTGAGAGTTTGAAATATGAAGTTGAAAAGATCAAACAACACTGGTTAGAGTCCTGAACTTCTAGTAACTTTAAATAACATCATGCTTGCAATGTGAGAGGGACACTTATATACAAGTATATAAAGTGTTATTGGTGCGTCCACCGTACCTCTATTACATTGTTCACATTTCGTTATGGTTACCACTATCGGTTCTTACACATAATAAGTCTTACCGTGGTTTTCGTGCACTGAACTTCGCAATTATGTATGCATCCATAATTACGTAATTCCTTGCATAGTCACGTAGTGCATCTTATAATGTGTAGGGGAAGAAAGTAATGAACGAACTTGTGATGATTGTGACTAGACCACCATAGGGTCCTTTTAATTAGATCAATAAATGATTTAAATAGACTACCAAGGAGTCTATTCAGCTACATCACCACATGTTATTTTTAACCAGATTCTGAATCAGTCTTTTTGACTAGACCACTAAAAGGGTCTCTTATGAATCATGGAGTGGTACTATATAATCCAAGGGTCTTAACTATCATGTAGAAGCCCAATAAGGATTTAAGGTAGTACCTTTTTGAATATCCTTCTACGAATCCCTCATATGAAGATATGAAAGATTCTACGAGGATTTGGATAACAAATATCCAGAGTATACAAAAACACAAAAATGCATAAAAGAAAACACAAAATGCATAAACACATAATCACATAATTGTTTATCTTGCTTTTAAATTTGTTATCATTTTGTTAATTTGTTCTGCTAACTGTGCACATGTATTCAAAGCACACTAGGTATCCAATCAGTGGATTTTGATTGGTGCTTTAAATATTTCCAAGAATCTAACTATAAAGATAGAAATATTTTAAAAAGAAAATTTGATTTCGATTATTAGGAATCGAAATGTTCAAATTAGGGTACACAAGGAATCCAATTAAGGATTCTGATTTGAATGATAATCATCCACAAGGGTCTAATTGTGAAGATAAAAAGACCCATATGGATTTTGGGAGTTGAAGATGTTTTGAAACCTTGCACTGGATGTGCTTAAGTCAAAACATGAAGTAAAAAATGCTTATGAAGTTGAGATGCTAGATATGTCAAGGCGACATATGAAGCAGAATTTTGAAGGTTAAGTTAATATATGAGAAAAAAATGTTTTTGAAAATTATGCATGGGGTTTCTTTTAAAAATGTGTTTAATGTTTTTGAAATCTTACATAATACTTTTGAAATCATAAAGTAGGTGTATTAGATAAAAATGTTTTAAAATCATGCGAGATGAAATTTTTGAAATTATGTATAAGGTTTTTGAAAATATGAATAATGCTTTTTGAAATCATGCACTTGATATAAGTAATTATACTGTATTAATAACATTTTGAAATCATGAAGGTTGTTTTTGAAAACATAGACAATGCTTTTGAAATCATGCATTTGATATGTTAAGTAAATATACTATATTAAAAATGTTTTCGAACTATATGTATAAAATGTTTTTGAAATCATGAAGGTTGTTTTGAAAACTTATGTTATGCATGTTGAAAAATCAGAACGTAATGGGTATGAGATTTGAAAATACCCTTAGTTATCTAACCAAGGATTCAAGGGCACAGATGTGCAAAAAGCACGATTACTCATAATTTCGCTTTATTTCTTGTACTTCGTCTCCTAGAATGAAACGAGTACTTAAAATTTTTCGAGGAAATCGTGAGCGATCTCTTGAAAGGGAGAATCACAAGAGTAGTTTGTAAAGAACATAGTTCCTTGATGTAGGTATCATAGGAAATTTCCATACACATATGTAACTACACTTGTACATCAGAATTGTGAACAACAATTTATTCATAAACTGATCACATTGTTTCCGAGTTTAACAAAAGAAACAAAAGCAACAGATACAAATTATTTAAAGCAGCAGCTTCTTCTAATCAGTCGAATGCTCATCCAAGGGTTGGATTTGCATTGACAATCTTTGGGCATTTGTTCCTGAAATGGCTCGTCTCGCCACAGTTGTAGCAAGTATCAGATGGAAAACGAGCTTGAGTAGGGTTGACTTGGAGTTGGGTAGCAGCAAGGTTTATAGCAGCTTTGTTTTGGATAGCAAAGCAGCATATGTTAACCAAATGTCCCCACCGTCCATAGTAGGTACATTTGAAGCAGGGTATGAGGTTTGAATGATGACGGTTGCATCGTTTGCACCATGGGGCAGCTCCTAAGTACGGCTTCCTAGCTGGTGGCACTTCCACTTGGCTAGGTCCCGCTTGATTAGGTGTAACTGCTGCGGGTTTCCTTGAAGCCTTACGCTTCCTTGATTCTGGTGCAGGCTTGACTTCTGCTTCCTTCGGTGACTCTTGAGTGGCTTCATTGTTGAGACGAGACATGGCAATGCCTAAATCCACAGACTTCAGAATCACTTCGCCTATTTGCTGGGCAAATTTGGCTGTTTACTCGGACATTTGACCGTTGCTGAGAGGAAGAGACATTCTAGAAGAAAATGAAAGACATAGGAAGAAACAAGTGAAATGTTATTGGAAAATCAAAACAGAATGGCAATGCATAAAAACTGCGACCATTTGTTTGTTACCTAAGGCAAACAAATGAGACGGTGACTAATCAAAGTAAGCGGGTCATATTAATGTATCACCGAAGACATGCTCGCCTATAAGTGAACACTCACCCCAAGAGTTCCCAGGTAAGAGTGACTGGTCCGATACTGCGGATTTGTATGAACACTCTAGCCTTAGACAGAAAACCCAGGGTACAGGCATTCACCCTTCCAGTTTGCACATGTTCACATTATAAGACCCAAACTTTGACGAGATTTTGAAAACTTAGAGGGTTCAAAACCTAGTAATCAATCATCCAACAACAGATGATTGGTTTTCAAGGCGGTTTTAAAATGTATGTTCTTGTTGTGGTTGTCGCCTAAGGGTAGGTGACGGTATTGTTTTAAGGTCTAAACACAAGGATCTTGTGTTAGGGTCCTAGGAAGGTTATAGACTAGGTCAAAGCATTACTAATAACCTAATTCCCTATAACCATGAGCTCTGATACCAACTCTTCTGTCACACCCCGACCACGTAAAACAACAAATCGTGGCGGAAACGTCGGGGAGTGTTGTAACAGAATCATTGTTTCATAACACATGGAAATTTGAAATTTTGTTTTATTGATTAAAAGAGTTACAATGTCTTAACATCAAAGAAACATAACATAATTAACTAGTCTTGCATCTTTTAATGTCGCTAAGGCCCAAGTCCTCCTAAGTGTATCTTGATCAATCCTATGCATCATTTCCTGAAACAATTGTGAAAATAGGTACGTCAGCATAAAAATGCTTGTGAGATACATAGGTTTTATTGATTTAGGATTCATGACTTATAAGTTTAGAAAAAGTTGTTTAACAAAAGTCAGTCATGATCCTTGTAAAATGTTTTGTTTTATAAATCATTTGAAAAGCGATGATAAAGTAGATGATATGTAAAAGAGTAATGTAAGGTTAAATGAATAACCAAGTAAAATGAGTTTGTATAAAATAAGTTGTTTTGTAAAACAATTTTTTAGTGAAAATATGTCATTTGTATAAAATGTAATATGTCAAATATTGAAATGGTTTAAATAACGCTACGATATGTAATACTATAAAAGCACTTATATATAGGAAGTACCAGCGGCGTATCCACCATGCTTTTATCATATTACACACGCCTCGTTACTTAAATCACTTAAACAAACCATCAAAGTAAAATGTTCATGTTTAAACCAATAGTCCAATGTTATTGTATAACCCAACTTAAATGTAAACCATGTAATGTGTAAACAAAAATTATGTATGGTAAGTAAAATGAGACTACTTAAACCACAAATAAAAATGTACAAAACAAAGTATTTTGAATAAATTAAAAGTCATGTTTTGTAAGATAAATGCATGCTTTACTGATACAAACACTTATGCGGTAAGTTAAACGCATACATTCAAGCCTTGAGACAGCAGGATAACCTTAGAGTAAAAGTTATCAAAAGAAAATGTTTTCGGATTCGGTCATTCCATCCATCCAAACAAACCTAGGATTTTAGGAACGGGATTTGTCAAGTCCTATGGTACCACTACCTACTACCGAGCGGCATGATCGGTGTTAATGAATGTAATTTAGTTCCGTTAAACAAACCAAATGATATATCAAATGTAAGCATGTTTTATGAAAATAATGTACCTAGTATGCTAAGTAAACATACAAGGTAGAGATGTAAAACAATGTGTCCATATGTTACGAGAACATATGCAACAGAGATGCAATGTAAAACAATGTACTAAGTCTGCTAAGTTAACATACAAAGCAGAAAAGTCATGTAAATCAATGTGCTAGCATGCTCAGTCAACATACATAGCAAAAGAAAATGTAATGTAAAACAATATGCTAGCATGCCAAGTAAACATACATAGCAAAACATAATGAAATCATGTACTAATAGTGTACTAATGAACATAGCAAGTATATGATATGAAAACATGGAAAACACGAAAGTAACAAGTAGGCACATGTGTTCCACCCCAAAACAGTTTGAAAACAGTAAAAGAGGGGACTATGTACTCACTTGGGGGTGCTTAGAAGTCTTGAACAACAACCAAGCAAGCTAGAGGGATCACGGAATCAAACGGCACCCTATATAGATAACTACATAAATAACCGGACCTAAATCGGAGGATCGGATAGTATGAGGTTTCGTAAACCAAATGAGTATTGGAACTCATATGATATGGTTTAACAAATTCTACATACTAAAAGGAAACCTAACCTAAGTGCTTACGACCCATTACGACCCGTTTAGGTAGCTTATGCTACTTTAACGCGTCGTTCGCGTAAAACGCGTTCGGACCGCCTAACTAGTCCTATTAAAAGTAATATATGCCTTAACATGTCTAATAATGTTACCTAATCAGTTTAGATGTCAAAATTTAGGTTACATATGCTTAAAATGAATTTATGCGTAAAAAGGGTATTTTGGTAATTTTCCTAAGGCATATAAACTACCTATCATACAGCTACTTAAACGACGTGACCATAAGGTATAACCTTGGAAGGTTATTCCCTATACAACTATGGTCACCTAATGTGTTTGGTCGGATCCTAATGATCGACCAAATGGGCCGGGTTCGAAAGTATAAGCGATTGTCTAGATCGCTTACCTTACGACCCTATATAAGCACTAAATCTAAAAAGTGACGAGTTAAACATGTTAAAACATGTTTAACGATGTTTGAAAATAGGTTTGGTATCAAGACAAAGGGTCTTGATACCCAAAAGTAGTTAGTTTACAAAATACGCAAGAATACGCATTTTGGCCGAAACTACGACTCGTCACTGAGCCTAGATAACGTGGTAATCAGTAGGTATAGTCACTGGGGACTATAACCATCGTGATTACGATCATGTTATGAAGTTCAAACTAACTTCGCATTGACCATAAACTGGTCAATGCAGAAAGTCAAACAAAGTTTGACTTTAACGCTAAAACGTAAAAGAACGGAAGAATACTTACAACGGGTCCAAGAACGGAGGCTTTGATCCGATTACTCTCAGGTATGAAGTAGATACTTCAACTTAGAGAGATGAAATCAGATTCAAAGGTGTGAGTTGCAACAAATGAATGGGGGTATTTATAGATTTCATGGAACCGTTAAGATCGTTCGTCGAATAACGTGCTTTAATCTTAACCGTACACATGTGCCCATGGTTTTGTAAAACCATGGGAGCCCCTAATATGAACCCATAGAATTGTAAAAACCTTTAAATACCAGCCTATGGTTTTGCAAAACCATGGGTTAAAACCATTAACACTTCAAAATTGGACTAGGTTCATTGAATCTGGCCAGAAATTTCAAAAATGGTCCATGCACTTGTAAAACTTGATTTTTGGCACTTTTAAGCCCCGTTAACCCCATTTCAAAGCTCTAAAATGATGTTAAAGTATAGGGAACTTAAAATATGCTCAAAAACATCTCGGATGTCGGTTTGTTTGGTCGTACGGTTGCGTTGTTCGGTTAATTACGACGGAAATCGTAATGAACGCAAAAACGATCCAAATTACGCGACGAATGAAATTTTATCACGCCAATCACTAAAATAAAATATTTTAATGATTACATAAATTTTTGGATGTCCGGATATATTCAGGACGTAAGATATGCGCGAAAATGCAAACTTATGCACTTTTGACGCTTTTAGTCTCTATTGATCAAATAAGTTTATTTTAGCATACCGAACCCCTCAAAGCTTATTTCTAAGCTATTTAAAGGATATTTAGGGTATGTTTAACTTATGATCAAGTTCTGGAATGTTCGTTACAGTACGAATCGGCATACTTTCGCAGTTTGTCGAATTTAGTCCCTGTAAGCGAATAAACTTGATTTCGGTATACCAAACCTTCCAAAACTTATTTATATGTTATGTATAGGTTATTTAAGGTATGTTAAGCCTATGTCACTGTTCCGGAGTGTTTCTTGCATTAAACTGGTTATATTTAAGCATCAGTGCGCGTATAACCTTCCAGAGAGCGATTTAAAGCCCGAAATTGAACAAGAATTGATATGTGCAAATGATACACATATTTATACAAATCCCAAGTATGAAATACAATATTTCATTGGTTTGGTATTAGTTTGATGGTTGAAGTGACGCAGGTGTCACATAAACGATGTCGCCCATGCCCTACCTTGGGCTGAATTGAAGCAATATAATGTTGGAATGATAATATTGAAACTGTATAATGTTAAAATGGTAAATATTGAAACACTAATACTAAAATGGTAAATATTGGAGCGGTATAATATTGAAACGATAATACTGAAATGGTATAATGTTGAAACGATAATATTGAAACGGTATGATGTTGAAACTATAATATTGAAATGATATAACGTCATATATTGAAAGTTCAAACCAGACAAGATCTTATATAAAAAATACATTGCGTATAGGCCTTATATAGATCTATACATGTCGTATAGGCATCAAGAAACACCAAATTTGCACTCCAAAAATTCAGTTGCTGCGTATAGGCCTATACGCAACGTATAGGGTTCCTCTAAAGTTGTGTCTGTGTAACGCCTCGCCTTTCGCAGCTTTCCATTTTTAGAAAGATTGTATTGTAATTCTATTTTCGGAAACTCGTTTCCCTTGTAATCGTATCTCATTTCGAATCATTGTAAATCCGAGACTTTAATCATAATAAAATTGATCTTCTATATGAAATATACATTGTTTATACATGTTTATACATTGATACATACATTCGTTTGATACATGATTCATGATTCTCATAAACGTAGTTTTAACTCGCAAACGACGATCGTGTATTCTTAATTTTAAACCTTCCATAAATGCAAATGCTTGATTATTCAATTATAAGACTTGCCTATATATTTTCTTACTTGACTGGTACCTAAACATATGTTATAAATACTTGTTTGCCACATACATATTAATCACATACTTCCTTCTTTTCTGCTAGGGTTGTTTGACTAGCCTATATATTTTCTTACTTGATTGGTACCTAAACATATGTTATAAATACTTGTTTGCCACATACATATTAATCACATACTTCCTTCTTTTCTGCTAGGGTTGTTTGGTTTGTTTTTTTTAAAACGTTTAAGACTCAACCACTTCTATTTAATGTTCAACTAACTTAACCCTAATTGCTCCCCTATATAAACAACACTTCCCCATCCTTTTTACCACTTTACAAACATTCTAAACACTCCAAAACTATAAATGGATCAATTTTTTTGATTTCCAACACACTCCTAATCTTAGCATATTTTCAGCAGATTTGAGCATAAACATTCTGAGTTTCTAAGTGAGTTCTAACTCACTTCTTCTACTATTTTCTTCTCATTTATTCTTCTAAAACACTTGGATAACCTCTAGGAAGGTTTTTACAAGTTTGCTTGGGCAAACTAAGCTGAAATCTCACCATATTTGAGGTCCAAAGTGCACAAAACTTTCTGCTTGTTTTTAACTTCTTATATCTTCATGTTTTTTTATAGAAACTTGGTGGAATCTTGTTCCCACCAAGCTCATAACTTAGTCTATGGTTGTGGGTTTGTGTTAAGGTGATTTCCATCAAAGTTTTGGGTTCAAACACTCATTTTATTTCTGTTTATACATGGTAATTGAATGATGAAACCAAGCACAAGTCATCATCTTCCATATGACGAACTTGTGACATGTGAAGTGTGAACAAATGAAAGCTTTGGCTTTCCAAACTAAGTTCCACTACTTCATTTGAGCCTTGTGTATGAACTCTCAAGTGACTAACTAGAATCAAAGTACCTTAGCCTCATCTAGCCCACCTCACTAAGTTAATTCTTTTCATGATGTGTTGGCACACCCGGGTTGTAGAGTTGTTGGTAACTTGAGCTTATCTTAGATAGGTTTATTTCTTATTATTCATGATCCTCCGACCATCCTTGTGATGGTTTGTGTAGTGGTGAATCATATAATGAGGTTTTAACCTCCATGTTTGACATACATTGTGACACTTCAGGTTTTTCCCGAGCAACCTTCTTGAATTAACATTTCGTGTACGTATACATATATATTATTAAATGAAAGCTGTGGATTATCTTGTTTTTCTATGTGTTGTATGTATGTATATAATATGTATATGTGTATATGCGTGAGCCGAGACAACGAGGTCTCGACTCGAGACCGCCTGGTCTCAACTCGGGATCTGCTCGTCCAAAAACGTATGGGCTGCGCATACCTAGCCCGGCCCAATACTCTCTAAAGCCCACCCGAAGCCCTTAGGGTGCACCCACTCGAGACGGGTATAAAACCTTTAGTAGCAGCCAACTTTCCTCTTTTTGTGTCAAGACAATCATCACCTCCAATCCCCAAAAACATTCTCTTATCCACACTCCCTCCCCACTCATCTTTCTCTCACTAGAAACCCTAAACCAAGCATCCTTCTCCTCTCATTTCTCGGTTCAACCGGTGGCATCAAGGACTCTCGGACCAGCTCATTACCATCATTGCAAACTCCTTCATCAACTCTCCACATCCTCACCATTCGGACATCTAACCGGTTAGTGTTTTGGTTTTTATTAGGACTTTTGGTTATGTATAGATAAATAAACAAGATAACTATTTGATTGAAAGGTTGCTCTTTGTTATAGATGATGTGAGTAGCTTAATGAGTTTATAATGTATAGTACAAATGTTGTTTTGATAATGCTATGCAAGTTTTTCTATAACAAATACATGTGGTTGGTGATGAGCCGATCATTATATGCTAGACATAGGGCCAAGGATGATATCTAAATTATGTATTGACTTAGAATGTATAAATAGTGTGCCAACATGTTCTCGGATGTATTTGGATGATGATGATGATTGATAATCCAGTAAACTAGGTGTAATATGCTAAGTATAAATCGGTTTTAATGAACATGTTTGTTATAATGAAAACCCTAAAGAAGAACAACTTGAATGTCATGAAAATATTTGAAAAACTTGTTGTTTAATCTGTTTTGATTAGAATTTAGGCAAGAAAACATGTTTGAGTAATCTTATTGGATAGTACACTTTTTACATGAAATTCCAATTCTATTGGATAGTACAATTGGACAGGTTCTAGAAGGTTTCGATCATCAGGTGTGCAAGTCGAGATCTCCGGTCTCGACTCGAGACCATCGAACCACAACTCGAGACCGTAGTAATTGCGACTCGAGACCATGTCCAAGCAACTCAAAACAGATTTCAGGGACTCGAGACCATCAAGGTCTCAACTCGAGATCTTCTGATTGCGACTCGAGACTGGACTCGAGATCCCTGAGGTTGCGACTCATACCTGCACTACTCGAGACCAGAAGTCTATGACTCGAGACCTCCTGGTTGCGACTCGAGACCACCTGTTCTCGAGTCGAGACCACCTGGTCTCGACTGGGCTGTTAGTTTTCGTTATTGGGCCCAAGTGTATTAACTGTACATGCTTATTACTGTTTAAGTGGGCTACGTGTTAACTGTTGCTGTTAAATAATTTAGACGGGCCCAATGACTTATTGGATAATTATATGTTGCGCATGCTATGTGTTAGATACGTGTAGATTATACGTGACATCTTTGTACCCAAACATGACCTATACTGGTAACCATGTTAGGACGTGGTGACCAACGTGTTTGACCAAGTGAATTAAACTGCCGAGCAACCCAAGGTGAGTTCACAACTATCAAAGCATGCTTTCCCGGTGGTTTTGGGAAAACGGAAACTCAAACAACGCTATCCCCTCGTAAGGGATACAAACCTACCTTTTCCCCTTAAATGGGACTCTTAGTTAATTATTGTTTATACGGTAATGCAACAAGCAACACTAAACGAAACTCTATCACTCAAGTCCTCACTACTTAATACCGATCAATCGCCGGGGCCAGGCGAACGGGTTATTAGTTAGTAGCGCTATTTAGGTCTAACCAGCCTCACACCGACCCTTGTTACTGGGAACGGGAGTGAACTAATGTACTCTGGCAAACCGTCAATGATGATAGAACATTGACAAACGGGGCACTGCGGAAACGTACGGTTAAGTAAGTATTCGGTATTGTAAAACAGTTTAGTCGCTTACCTATGGGGTAGCTCCCCATCGCATGTATAAACGAATAAATTAACTAGTGAAACAAGTTTTTGGTAATTAAAACTGGACAACTCGTGAACTCGCCAACAATTTTGTTGATACCCTACTGCATGCTTTGCAGGTACCCAGTGACTTAGGAGCTTGCTACTTGGGGATGTGTAGTGGTCGTCTAACCCATGCGTTGGGTTCTAAATAAACTTGAACTATAAACCTTGTTTTAAATTGCTTTGCCTATGCTTCCGCTACTTACTTAGACTGTTACTTAAACTTAAACTGTTGAACTTTAAACTATGATATCTACTAACCATTGTGGTTGGCGAACATTTTTACTACTGACCAATGCTCAGTATAATTGGTGGCTGGATCCTGGTCAGTCACGCCTCCAAGCGGTGGTACTCCGCAGGTGGATTTTGGGGGTGTGACAGATTGGTATCAGAGCCATTGGTTATAGTGAACTTGGTTTTAAAAAGGAAGTATTTTTGAGAAAAACCAGACTATAACCCGTGACTCGTGACGACACTACACTCCAAGTGCAAGACTCAATGCATTAGACCTCATAGCTCTCACTTATGTTTACTTGCTGTTTGTTTAAGTGCTTATGTGCTAATATACCTATTAGTGTGCCTAGCTAGATGTATACACAATCCTCCCCCACATTCTTGTTTCGTTACGACGTCTTTTCTCACTCTGTGTCTTCTGAACATCAAGATAATGACCGGACTCGATGGAGATAGCATAACCCTGACAAGGAACCAACTGGCGGCTCTGGTAGACGCTCGGGTCGCTGAAGCCTTGGCAACCAACCCAGAAGGACCATCCACATACACGCAACCCCGAGTTGGCACCCTCAGGGCGTTCTTAGAATGCAAACCACACCCATTCGATGGCACGGAAGGAGCAGTAGGTCTTTTACATTGGTTCAGGAGGATCGAGTCTGCGTTCGAGGAAGGTGAAAGCCCATGTAACAAACGAGTAGAGTATGCCACTAGCACGTTTCTAGGAAAAGCGTTTTCATGGTGGAACGCGCAAGTCCAGATGCTCGGATTGGCAGATGCAAATGCCACTCCCTGGGATGATTTCAAGGATCTAATCAGGGAAGAATTCTATCACAGGGATGACATGCAGAAGCTGGAAATGGAATACTATGGGTTAAGGATGGTTGGCTCGGAGATCGAAGCGTACACGAAAAGATCCAATGACTTGGCTGCTTTGTGTCCTAACTTATCGCAGCCTCCCTACAAACGAATCGCACTCTACCTTAGGGGCTTAGTCCCAGAAATCCAGGATTCGGTGATCGCAACCAAACCCCCTACAATCCAACAAGCCATCTGTCTAGCACACCATTTCACAAACCAAGTGGTGGAAGAAGGCAGGTTGCCCAGGCGTTTAACTGCTACAGCTAATGCTGTTGATTACAGCAAACGCAAGTGGAATGACTACCAAGGTGGGAGTCCCAGCACTATACCACCTCAAGCTCAACAAAGGAGGGTCATTGGGAGCGAGGGCCCTGACCCGCGAACGGGTGGTTACCAAAGAAAACGACCCAAGTGTAACAAGTGTGGTCGACATCACAACGGGCCCTGTGCGAAGAACAAGTGTCAGCGATGCAACAAGATGGGGCATGAGGCCAAGGATTGTAGGAGCCCTCATCCCGCAAGGCAGAACCAACCACAATAGCAGCAGCATCATGGGAACATCAAGGGTTGTTTCCAGTGCGGAGCCGAGGGGCACATTAAGAAGAATTGTCCCCAGTTAAACCAGAACAACAACCAGGGTACGGGGGATAACAACAACAACACCAACAATGCTGGAAATGGTGCAAGAGGAAGAGCTTTGGTGATTAGAGCTGGAGAAGCAAGGAACGACCCCAACGTGGTGGCGGGTAAGTTCCTACCTAATGATCGTTATGTTTCCATATTATTTGATTCTAGAGCAGATGCTAGTTATGTATCTCTACGTATTAGTAAGAAGCTTAAGTCCACTCTTACGCCGTTAAGCTCTAAGCACATCGTTGAAATAGCTAATGGTAGAAACCTCGAGGCCTCACACGTTATTCGTAACTGCCACCTTGTGATGTCTAGTCAGACCTTTTCCATCGACCCTTTTCCTATCGCTCCTAGGAAATCGTTTGTATTCCACGTCCTTCGGGCAAACCCCCATCGTTCAAGGTGACAAAGGCGAAGAAGTCACATGCATCTTTTCATTCTTAAAAGCCCAGAAGTGCTTACGAAAGGGCACACCGCTATCTTAGCACTTGTTGACGACACGCAGAAAAAGGAAAACAGGATTGAAGATTTTCCAGTTGTGCGCAACTATCCTGAGGTATTTCCTGAAGAACTACCTGGACTCCCTCCTCACCGTCAGGTCGAGTTTCGAATCGAACTAGCTCCCGGAGCAGCGCCTACAGCTCGTGCACCTTATCGACTAGCCCCCGCAGAACTCAAGGAACTTTCTACTCAACTACAAGAACTTTTGGACAAAGGTTTTATCCGTCCTAGCTCGTCACCCTGGGGAGCCCCAGTGCTCTTTGTCAAAAAGAAGGATGGCACATTCCGAATGTGCATTGATTGCCTCGAACTGAACAAGGTTACCATCAAGAATCGTTATCCACTTCCCCGTATCAATGATCTGTTCGACCAGCTGCAAGGGTCGAGCTATTATTCCAAGATCGATCTGCGATCGGGCTATCGCCAGCTGAGAGTCCGCGATGAGGACATCTCTAAGACTGCTTTCAAAACCCGCTATGGTCAATACGAATTCCTTGTTATACCTTTCGGAATGACCAACGCACCTGCGATCTTCATGGATCTCATGAACCGAGTGTGCAAACCCTACCTCGACAAGTTCGTAATTGTGTTTATTGACGACATCCTTATCTACTTAAAGAGTCAAGAGGAGCATGAACAACACCTGCGTCTTATTCTCGAACTCATTCGCAATAAACAACTGTATCCCAAATTCTCGAAATGTGATTTTTGGCTTAGAGAAGTCCATTTCCTTGGGCACATAGTCAATCAGGATGGGATTCATGTTGACCCCGCTAAGATCGAATCCATTAAGAATTGGCCTATACCTAAGACTCCGATCAAAGTTCGCCAATACTTGGGATTGGCAGGATACCATCGTAGATTCATCAAGGGATTTTCGAAGATCGCTCAACCCCTCGCGACGCTCACCCAGAAGGGCATTGCTTACAAGTGGAATAATGCTCAAGAGTCTGCCTTTCAGAAGCTAAAGGAAAACCTTTGTAATGCTCCTTTCCTTTCATTTCCTGAAGGCACGGACGACTTTGTGGTTTATTGTGACGCATCTATTCATGGGCTCGGTTGCGTGTTGACGCTACGCGAGAAAGTTATCACCTATGCTTCTCGACAACTTAAGATTCACGAAAGAAACTACACGACGCACAACTTGGAACTCGGAGCAGTCGTCTTTGCACTCAAGATATGGAAACATTACTTGTACGGTACCAAGTGCACGATTCACACCGATCACAAGAGCCTCTAGCATATCTTGGATCAGAAGGAGTTAAACATGAGGCAACGCAGATGAGTAGGACTCCTTAACGACTACGAATGCGCAATTAAGTATCATCCCGACAAGGCCAATATGGTGGCTGATGCCCTCAGCAGGAAGGAAACCAAACCTAAGCGTGTTCATGCTTTATAGCTCACTATCCACTCGAGCCTCCCTAATCGGATTTGAAATGCTCAGGTTGAAGCATTGAAAGAAGAAAACATCAGGGCTGAGACCCTACGAGGATCATGGAAATGTTTGGAACGAAAGGAAGACGACGCTTACTACGTGACATGGAGTATATGGGCCCCACTTTATGGAAACCTGCGTGAACTTGTGATGGACGAAGCACACAAATCTCGTTACTCGGTACATCCTGGTTCGGATAAGACGTACCACGATCTCAAGACTACGTATTGATGGCCTGATGTGAAGCCCAACATAGCCACCTATCAAGGTCGAATACCGGAAGCCGTCAGGCTTGTCACAACAACCAGGACTACCAAAAATGGAAAAGGATTGCCCAGATCAGACAACGCATGGCGGCAGCTCGTGACCGTCAGAAGAGTTACGCTGATGATCGTAGGAAACCGCTAGAATTCCAGGTCGGTGACCGGGTTCTACTTAAGGTCTCCCCCTGGAAGGGTGTGGTTCGTTTTGGAAAACGGGGCAAGCTTAATCCGCGATATGTCGGACCATTCGAAATTACCGAAAAGATCGGTAAGGTCGCTTACAGATTGAATCTGCCTGAAGAACTGAGCGCTGTGCACAACGTCTTTCACGTGTCTAATCTGAAGAAGTGTCTGTCAGATGAAACACTCATCATTCCTTTCAAGGAACTTGCTATTGACGAACAGCTACACTTTACTGAGGAACCGATTGAGATCACAGATCGTGAGATCAAAACCCTCAAACGTAGCCAGATACATCTCGTACGAGTTCGTTGGAACTCGCGCCGTGGCCCAGAGTTCACCTGGGAGCGGGAAGACCAGATGAAGCGCAAGTATCCCCAGTTGTTCCCAAATGAAACTCCCAGCACTGAAGCTACAACCGAATTTCGGGACGAAATTCCAAACTAACGGGGGGATGATGTGACACCCCGTTGAAACGCTCTCACTCATAACTAGCTTGACAGTGGCTGCCTTAACTTTCGGGACGAAAGTTCTTAAAACTTGGGGATAATGTGACACTTCAGGTTTTTCCCGAGCAACCTTCTTGAATTAACATTTCGTGTACGTATACATATATATTATTAAATGAAAGCTGTGGATTATCTTGTTTTGCTATGTGTTGTATATATGTATATAATATGTATATGTGTATATGCGTGAGCCGAGACAACGAGGTCTCGACTCAAGACCGCCTGGTCTCAACTCGGGATCTGCTCGTCCAAAAACGTATGGGCTGCGCATACCTAGCCCGGCCCAATACTCTTTCAAGCCCACCCGAAGCCCTTAGGGTGCACCCACTCGAGACGGGTATAAAACCTTTAGTAGCAGCCAACTTTCCTCTTTTTGTGTCAAGACAATCATCACCTCCAATCCCCAAAAACATTCTCTTATCCACACTCCCTCCCCACTCATCTTTCTCTCACTAGAAACCCTAAACCAAGCATCCTTCTCCTCTCATTTCTCGGTTCAACCGGTGGCATCAAGGACTCTCGGACCAGCTCATTACCATCATTGCAAACTCCTTCATCAACTCTCCACATCCTCACCATTCGGACATCTAACCGGTTAGTGTTTTGGTTTTTATTAGGACTTTTGGTTATGTATAGATAAATAAACAAGATAACTATTTGATTGAAAGGTTGCTCTTTGTTATAGATGATGTGAGTAGCTTAATGAGTTTATAATGTATAGTACAAATGTTGTTTTGATAATGCTATGCAAGTTTTTCTATAACAAATACATGTGGTTGGTGATGAGCCGATGATTATATGCTAGACATAGGGCCAAGGATGATATCTAAATTATGTATTGACTTAGAATGTATAAATAGTGTGCCAACATGTTCTCAGATGTATTTGGATGATGATGATGATTGATAATCCAGTAAACTAGGTGTAATATGCTAAGTATAAATCGGTTTTAATGAACATGTTTGTTATAATGAAAACCCTAAAGAAGAACAACTTGAATGTCATGAAAATATTTGAAAAACTTGTTGTTTAATCTGTTTTGATTAGAATTTAGGCAAGAAAACATGTTTGAGTAATCTTATTGGATAGTACACTTTTTACATGAAATTCCAATTCTATTGGATAGTACAATTGGACAGGTTCTAGAAGGTTTCGATCATCAGGTGTGCAAGTCGAGATCTCCGGTCTCGACTCGAGACCATCGAACCACAACTCGAGACCGTAGTAATTGCGACTCGAGACCATGTCCAAGCAACTCAAAACAGATTTCAGGGACTCGAGACCATCAAGGTCTCGACTCGAGATCTTCTGATTGCGACTCGAGACTGGACTCGAGATCCCTGAGGTTGCGACTCATACCTGCACTACTCGAGACCAGAAGTCTATGACTCGAGACCTCCTGGTTGCGACTCGAGACCACCTGTTCTCGAGTCGAGACCACCTGGTCTCGACTGGGCTGTTAGTTTTCGTTATTGGGCCCAAGTGTATTAACTGTACATGCTTATTACTGTTTAAGTGGGCTACGTGTTAACTGTTGCTGTTAAAGAATTTAGACGGGCCCAATGACTTATTGGATAATTATATGTTGCGCATGCTATGTGTTAGATACGTGTAGATTATACGTGACATCTTTGTACCCAAACCTGACCTATACTGGTAACCATGTTAGGACGTGGTGACCAACGTGTTTGACCAAGTGAATTAAACTGCCGAGCAACCCAAGGTGAGTTCACAACTATCAAAGCATGCTTTCCCGGTGGTTTTGGGAAAACGGAAACTCAAACAACGCTATCCCCTCGTAAGGGATACAAACCTACTTTTTCCCCTTAAATGGGACTCTTAGTTAATTATTGTTTATACGGTAATGCAACAAGCAACACTAAACGAAACTCTATCACTCAAGTCCTCACTACTTAATACCGATCAATCGCCGGGGCCAGGCGAACGGGTTATTAGTTAGTAGCGCTATTTAGGTCTAACCAGCCTCACACCGACCCTTGTTACTGGGAACGGGAGTGAACTAATGTACTCTGGCAAACCGTCAATGATGATAGAACATTGACAAACGGGGCACTGCGGAAATGTACGGTTAAGTAAGTATTCGGTATTGTAAAACAGTTTAGTCGCTTACCCATGGGGTAGCTCCCCATCGCATGTATAAACGAATAAATTAACTAGTGAAACAAGTTTTTGGTAATTAAAACTGGACAACTCGTGAACTCGCCAACATTTTTGTTGATACCCTACTGCATGCTTTGCAGGTACCCAGTGACTCAGGAGCTTGCTACTTGGGGATGTGTAGTGGTCGTCTAACCCATGCGTTGGGTTCTAAATAAACTTGAACTATAAACCTTGTTTTAAATTGCTTTGCCTATGCTTCCGCTACTTACTTAGACTGTTACTTAAACTTAAACTGTTGAACTTTAAACTATGATATCTACTAACCATTGTGGTTGGCGAACATTTTTACTACTGACCAATGCTCAGTATAATTGGTGGCTGGATCCTGGTCAGTCACGCCTCCAAGTGGTGGTACTCCGCAGGTGGATTTTGGGGGTGTGACATACATGATGCTACAAGATAATCTATGATTGGACTTAGTTTTAGGATGTTATTATTACTATATAAACTATACGTATCTATATAAAACATGGCTGAATTTGTGATGACAATCGAGTCATGATTGTTCATCATAAACTTAGGCTAATATATCTAAGATTCTAAGTTACTTGTTATGATTCCAATGGCAATTTGGGACCCATGAAACCTGTAACGCTCCGCATTTTCGCACTTTCTTATTTTAGCATGACGTGTTGTACTATCCATATTTTGATACTTGTACTCTCTTTGTAATCTATTTTCGTTCCATTTGTAATTCGAGACTATTGATCATAATGAAAACGAAGCTATTTTGTGTATTCATATTAGTTTTATGTGCAACTGTTAATCAAATTCTCATGTGAACGAAATATTATTCAAGGATTCTTGATTCTATAGTTATCGACACTTGATACTCGTTAAACTAAAATAATGAGATTCAGAAACTTCGTGAAACGAATAAACGTTTAAAGATTTTTTCGTTATAATTATGGTCATTATTCAAATTATTTAAATTAATTAAATTAATTAATTTTGTAATTTAAAAGTTTATTTTTATTAATAATCTAGTTAGTCTCCTTTTAAAATGATATAACTTGGTTAGTTTAATCATAAAGTTAGTTCATAACTTGGTTAGTATTTGTTCAGGGGTGAATTATGCAATTTCTGAAAGTGTAAAGTGCAGGGACTGTTATTGAATTTGCTGAAAGTTGATGTTATAATAACAAAAACAAAAAAAAAAGAAACAAAAATGCTGACCACGGGAATCGAACCCGGGTCAACGTCCTCACAATCACGCACGCTAACCAACTGAGCTGTGGCTTTCTTTTGATCAAACCAGAGCCTTTAAATCTTTTAAACACTCGCCCATATGATTCCAGGCGGCCCGCGACCAGGCCATGCCCAGTCCCGCGGCCCGCCAAGGCTTCCCAGCGCGCACAAGGGAGACTAGATCGTTCCAGCTCGAATTTTAGGCGGGTTTTTGAGTTGTTTTTTATTTTTAACTTAGTTTTAACATTTATTATCTAACCACCAACTAACCTAATCACTCCCTATAAATACCAAGCCTCTTCCAAGCCATTTACACTTTACAAAGCACTCTAAACTCTCCCAAATTAGTCTATAACCAGCTGCAATTCTCAAGTTCAAGTGGAAGCATCAACCTTTACAAAAGTGAGCATAACTCACTCATTTCTTATCCGATTCACTCAATTCTTTTTCCTACTTCTTTGTATTGACCTTAGCTACGTTTCCAGAGTTTTTTCATGGAAAACCAAACCCTGGAATGTCGCCAAAAAGGCTCCAAAGTGGACTGTTTGTCTCTGATTTCGTTTAAACTTGTTAATCTTAGTTGAACTTGAGTCTAACTCATCTCAAACCTATGTCCTAATGCTTATAACCTCATCTATGGTTAGTTAGGATTAAAAACAATGTTGAGACATGTTAAATCAGAGGTTAAAACCTCACAAACTTTCTGTTTTAGTTAGAGTTTTACCCACAAGAAGTGTTCAAGCTTGAAGCTTGATAAATGTGTGATTGTTAGACTAGTTTGGGCTATCTTTCATAAAAATCCACACACTTCTTGATGTTTTCTCATAGATTAGTTGTTGTATTTCATTATTCTTATAGGTTCATGACCCTCCTTGTTGCTCATAACAATAAGTGAAGTGGTGAACAATAAAGGTACCTAAATGGAAGCTTGTTCTTCCTACCTCATGTATGAATTCTATGACACTTAAAGGTGCCTAAATGAAGACATTGATCTTCTACCTCATGCTTGACATATATGATATAGTATACTCTATATAATACTTATGTAATATTCAAACAAACTGAACCCTTGATGATGAACAAGTGGACATTGTCAAGTTAGTAAGTATATCATCTAAACATCATATTTGATGGATGATTATTTTCATATGGCTATGTTCATGTTATTTAAATTCTGAAATCTATAATCTTCCGTTATTCCCCAAACTCATACATCTATGTTCCTTTGTGTAGAAGGACAAGGTGCTCCAAACTAAACAACCAACACCACTCGCGGGATTCAAGTAGGAAAGCTTGCAAAAACAGTGAGCATACTCAATCCCTTTTTCCTTTTAATCACTTTGTGTGCAACATGTATACTATTCAAACTACACTTCACTTTGAAACTATTTTAAACGAACTCTATCCATTGTATGAAACTATGTGTGCTGCTTGTTAATCTCGTATGCCATGTAAACTATTTGTGTTGATATATGCTCATTAACTTTGCTAGCCTACCTTAACAATTATAGCGCTATAGGATTAACGCACCGCCCACGAGACTTGGGGTATTGTTAAGTTAAACATATTAACCTCCCGCGATACTTTGGGATAGGCAAAATTAAACGCGTTGGAAACTTGGGTTTGAACATATTGTTACACAATCTAGGCATACTAGTAACTCGCATATTATGATTCATGTTGGATATTAGCAACTTTTTAGTCTATGTTATGCTATGCAATCAAACTTGTATGCTCGCCAACTTTTTGTTGATATATTTTAATACATGTTGCAGGTTGATAGTTTGATGATGATGCGATGAAGAACAAAGATTAGGTGGACTTAGATACACACCTAAATTTAGTTTATCTCTTGATGTTATGTTTTGTTGAACTATGTTGTATTTCTTTGGATTCTTGTATGACATTTAGTCCATTTGAATTTTAATTATATTATCACATAGTGTTATGAAGTCTCTTGCAATCTCGTTTTCGTCTCATCCCGATGTTTCCGCCATCGGTTGGGGTGTGACAGATTGGTATCAGAGCCATAACTATAGGGAATTAGGAATAAGTAGGAATGCTTTGCCCTAGTCTATAGTTTTAGGAACTTTGACTCTTATTTGTTGTTTAAAACTTATGCATTCTACCTTACATGCTTCCAAGCAATTCTTCTTGTTCGTTAAACTTACATGCCTTTCCTAAGGCTAACATAAATACACTTTTGATTATATGAACCCCGTAACATAAATGAGACGACTTTACCAAAATAGGCGTGAAACCCAAAATTTGGTAAACGACTCTCATTCTACCTTAAACTATTTTGCACGAAATTTCACCATTAAGCTAGGAGTGAAATCTACAACTTAATGATAATTTCCATTTCAACTCTAGTGGACCCTCGTCAAAGAGTCGAAATTATATTTGACCTGACGAGTACTAACCACATTTAGGGTACGAAATCGTCAAGTTAGGGGTGAAACCCGCATCTCGTCTATTAAGTCCCATTCCTCGATTTTCAATCTCGCCAAAGTCCCGATTGTTTCAATCGATTAGAGACGTGTAGTAACTGGAAGGGTAAGATACCGTTAATCGCTTCTCGGCGAGAGTATCTTACCTATAGGCCAAAGCATGATTTCTCTAATTTGAAAGGACTTTCGACCCACTTTGGAATAGTCGACGTTTCTCTACCCGAAACAATCCAATGTTTTATTTGAGCCTCTCTTTTATGTATCTCAATTTATATGTGATTTTATACTTGAACGTTCGTTCATTTCAAACTTTTTACTCAAAACGCACGTCTATCGCAATAAAAAACAATAATAATACCTCGTGAACAAACTAAATTTACGATGCTTTCATTATTCATGTTATGCTATTCATGATTATGCTATGTGATACAATTTGAACCTTATATGTTAAACGAATCAATTTGAACACTTTTATGCTATGTGAAACTTCATGCTATATGAATCATTTCATGAAAACGATTTTCTTAAACAAACATTATGATCAAGTCTCACCTATTCTTTATTTTGAATTCGCTAGATGTCGTCTTCTCATCTCTCCTACTTGACTAAGAAGTCAAAGACCAGCACTCAAAACAAGATGATGGCATTCATGGCCAATCAGATTGCGCGTATCGTCCCTAAGATCGTCACTGAGATTCGAGCTTTTGATACTCCGAACTCCTCCGTTGATTCAAAGGTTGAAACACGCAAGCCTGTGTCGTTTAACTTCAAGCACTTTTCGTCTTGCAACCCCAAGCCATTCACTGGCAACGATGGGGTAACTGCTATACTCGAATGGTTTGATAGCATAGAAGTCACATTCATCAACAGTGAATGTCCCGAAGAGCTCAAAACGCGTAGTGCGACTGGGGTATTCCAAGCCTGAGCTCTCGAATGGTGGACAAACGAAAGGAATCTTCGTTCTAACGAAGTTGCTTATGCCTTACCTTGGGAAGAAGTTAAGACACTTATGATGGAAGAATTTTGCCCGCCGCATGAACAAAAAAAGTTAGAAGAAGAATTTTGGGCTTTGAAACAAGTTGATGATGATAACCAAGCCTATACTACTCGCTTCAAACAACTTAGGTTCATTGTTCCCCATCTCATCATGACCACCAACCGCAAGATAAGGAAATACATCAATGGGTTACCTTCTGGCATGCGCGATACGATCGAGGCAGCCAAACTCGACAATATCGAAGCCGTTTACCATTTGGCCGCTTCCCTGAACAACAATCGCATTCGCGATAAACAAGCTGCAAAACATGTTACTTCTAAGCCAGCCAACCAAATTACCCAACAGTCGAGTGGCAATAGGGGAAAGAAGCGAAAGCATCAGAACCCTGTTTGCAACACGATTGTACCAGCTGCAAACCCAAACCCTGTTGCTCCCGTTAACACTCAAAAGTCATACGTCGGACCTCATCCCAAGTGTACCACTTGTAAGTATCATCACCCGACCAATGTCAATTGTCGCCACTGTACCATTTGTAACCGTTATGGGCACAATACCACTCACTGTCGTAACAATCCACAACCGCAAGCCCAACAAGCTCAACCCGCTCCTCAAAACGTCAAACTAGTCAGAGCTTGTTTCAAATGTGCTGACACCAATCACCTTCGCCCTCAGTGCCCGCAATGGAACCAAGAGCAACAACAACCTGCTAGAGGTCGAGCTTTCGACATCAATGCGAACCAAGCGCGCAACGATAATGAAGTCGTTAATGGTACGTTTCTTGTTAATAACCTTTATACTTCATTGTTATTTGATACTGGTGCGGATAAAAGCTTTGTGTCCATTGAATTTGAACCTTTGTTAAATGTTACACACTCTAAACTACCTAAGTCGTTCTCTGTCGAAGTTGCCAATGGCAAATCCATTTTAGTCGATTCCGTCCTTCGCGATTGTCTTCTTACTCTTAACGATCATACCTTCACTATCGACCTTATACCCATGCAATTGGGTAGCTTCGATATCATAGTAGGCATGGATTGGCTTCGTGAAAACCATGCTAAAATCGCTTGCTACGATAAGTATGTCCGTTTGTCTCTTCCGTCTGGTGACACTTTGCGCGTTTATGGAGACCAACCTTCAAAAGGACTAAGATTGAAGTCATGCACACAAGCGAACAAATATTTATGCAAACCGTACTTTGCCTTTTTAGCCCACATTGTGGAAGAAAAGGGCAAGGGAAAGAGCGTAAGTGATGTTCCAGTGGTACGCGACTTCCCTAACGTCTTTCCTGAAGATCTGCCTGGTCCTCCTCCACCTCGATCTGTCTATTTTCGTATTGACCTCGTACCTGGTTCGACTCCTGTTGTGAAAGCTCCATACCATCTTGCACCTTCTGAAATGCAAAAATTATTGAGTCAACTTCAAGAACTCCTCGAGAAGGGATTCATTCATCCAAGTACCTCACCTTGGGGTGCTCTTGTGCTTTTTGTCAAGAAGGATGGCTCGTTTCGCATGTGCATCGACTATCGTGAGCTTAATAAACTCACAATCAAGAATCGTTATCCTCTTCCGCGTATCAATGACCTCTTTGACCAACTTCAACGCGCTACTTGCTTCTCCAAGATCGATCTTCGATCTGGTTATCACCAGCTTCGTGTTCTCAAAGAGGACATTCCCAAAACAGCGTTTCACACTCGCTATGGACACTACGAGTTCGTGGTTATGCCTTTCGATTTGACCAATGCACCCGCTGTGTTTATGGATCTTATGAATCGTGTTTGTAAACCCTATTTGGATCGCTTTGTGGTAGTCTTCATTGATGATATTCTCATTTATTCTAAATCTCAAGCCGATCACGAACGTCATCTACGTCTTATAGTTGAGCTTCTACGTATCGAACGTCTTTACGCGAAGTTTTCCAAATGCGAGTTCTGGATCAAAGAAGTCCAATTCCTTGGACACGTTGTTAGTGAAAAAGGAATCCATGTTGATCCCTCCAAAATCGAAGCAGTGAAGAACTCGACCGCGCCTAGAAACCCTTCTGAAATCCAATCCTTCTTAGGATTGGCGGGTTATTACCGTCGATTCATCTCGAATTTCTCAAAGATCGCCGTTCCTCTCACTTCGTTGACTCAAAAAGAGAAACCTTTTGCTTGGGATCTTGAGCAAGAGGAATCTTTTCAAACTCTCAAAGATTTGCTTTGTAATGCTCCTATTCTTGCCCTCCCTGATGGGAATGATGATTTCGTGGTGTATTGTGATGCCTCGAATCGTGGTCTTGGTTGCGTTGTCATGCAACGAGACAAAATCATCGCTTACGCCTCTCGTCAACTCAAAATACATGAGAAACTATACTACCCATGACCTCGAGCTTGGCGCAGTTGTTTTTGCATTAAAGATTTGGCGACACTACCTATATGGTACAAAGTGTGGTTTTCACTGAACATAAGAGCCTACAACACACCTTTAACCAAAAAGAGCTTAATATGCGACAGCGTCGATGGGTGGAATTACTTAACGACTACGATTGCGAGATTCGCTACCATCCTGGCAAGGCGAATGTCGTGGCCGATGCACTTAGTCGTAAGACTCATGTTAGTAGTATTCGTTGTTTTCACATCTCTAGCGATCTTCACAACCGCTTTGGCGCAGAGTGACTTCAATTGAATCGAACCATTGAAACATGGCGGTAGGCCTGTCTTCGCCGGTGAAGTCTTTGGGGCCGCAGGCCTTAAACTGCTTGAAGCTAAAAGTAGCTTTTGGCGAGTTAGTCCTAGATTCCTCAGAGGACTTGCTAGCATTTTCATTAAGTTCGCTGACGATTTGCTGAATGACCTTAGCCATTTGCTTAGCGACTAGTGAGGCGATGCGTTTGTCAGCGTGGTTGCGGCGAGCGGCGCGAGAAGTATGCGATCCAAATGACGACATTGTCTACAACAGACATCATCATAGGATTCAGACGAGATATAATCGAATCTCTCCATACCAATCTACCTATTATTACTAGATAACGATCAGGAACACACCAAACACTTAGGCACGTAATCACATAGGCGCATAAACACATAGTCCTTTTAAGCATGTAAACACAGAAGCACATAGGCACGTAAAGCACAGAGGCACGTAATCCACGTAAGCACATTTTCCACTATATTTGCACGTATTCACCAATCCTTCACAGCTGCGAAAAAGCGATCAAGAGTTGCAAGAGCGAGTAGCGGGTAGCGTTAGCGGGTAGTATAGCGTGGGATTTGTTAGCAGATTGAGATGAGTGTACAGTGCGAGTTGTGCGTGTTTATCGAAGTGAAAAGCGAGTAAATCACCAAAACTGGAACATATATAAACACGTAAAACCACATAAAACACATAAAATCGATAATTCATAGAGTCAGCGGTGGCGATCCTCAGAGTCGAAACACATAAAAGCGATAAAGCGTATAATCCACGAAAATCAGAATTTCTCGGGTGTGCTAGACTTTGACTACCCAGAGTGATTCGACTACTCTCGAGGACTTCGAGTACACGTTGTTGGCATAACAGACTGTGCTCTCGTCTCAATCCAGGTGATCAGCACGCATCCTTTCGGCCATTATGTGGCTCAAGTCGTTGGAACACATCGAGACTTTGGTGAGAGCTTTGAAAAATCCAAAATATAGAGCAGAACAAGTTATTAAGATGCGGGTTTCACCCCTAACTTAATAACTTCATTCCTGTTTTGTGTGATAGAATCACGGGATAGAGAAGGAGATCTGCGTCGAAGTATGGATTTCACTCCTGATTCAACGTAAATTCTCGTGTTTATAGTAAAAATACGCGTCGAGAAAATGATCCAGTCGAGAGTTTGCGGCTTTCACACCTAATCTCGACCTAATCATTCGTTTGTTTTCGAAATGTTGTGTGCGTCGTGCCAGCTTTAGGGAAAGTTGCGTAGTTTTCGCGAGTTCGAGTGAGAGTTTCAAGTAAGCTCGTACAAAACCCCTGCTGGGTTTGCACATGTCGGTCTGTTGGTACTTAGACTATAGACTAGGTCAACTATGACATCGACCCGGACTAGGTCGAGTCTTGCCTAATTCCTTATAGTTGTGGCTCTAATACCAATATGTCACACCCCAACCGATGGCGGAAACATCGGGGTGCGGCATTTAGCGAAACAGATTGTCCAGGAGAAATCCATAACAACTAAAATTACCAGATATTTAACGTTACGTCCCATACCATAACATATTAAATAAAAATAGTTATTACAGACACAACATCTCGAAGGCAAATAAATTGTTCCGAAAACTCAGATTTTATTTAGTTCTTTTCTAGACTCTCCTAGCTTGATTCCATAACAGCAAGCATAGCATAATCATCCTAAACACCTGTCACATACGTTAAAATAAAAGTCAATACACATAGTGTAAAGGTGAGCATACAAGTTTAATAGTATAATAGTAGCGAAAGTGATTTACGCATAACCAGCATGTAACACATAGAAAATGTGAAGCAAGTAAGTTATCGACAATGAAATATGCACCGACATGACTGCGAGTTGTAGAATGCGCAACACATATCAGCATTATAACGTGTGAAGAAAATCCCTTAATAACCCCTGTCCACGACAGGTGCTAAGTCCAAACTGTAGTACAATCGTTGCTAAGGTGTTAGGCAACAATCACTGTGTAAACATAACATACAAGCATTCATCGAGTAACACGTATAACATGCAGAGCGGTTAGCGTATAAAAAGTGTTTGCGTTGTGTGGTCGATGTGCTTTGATATAGGTAACGTATGTAACACCCAAAAGTACGTTATGCAAAAAGGGACCGGATATACTCATAGATAGTGTTTAATGAATAAACACAGTCTTGGATTGAAGGGAGCGCTGGAGAATTAGCCTGATCAGATAACGATAGTATAAGTTTTGAACGGTACGTTAAACAGTGTCGAGTGAGATGTGGGACGGATAGTGATCCGATCGGATGACCGTCCAGATGGATGACCATTCGGTCGGAGGGTTGTCCATTTGGGATGGATGTGTTTGTGTATGATTTGAACTTTGAAGTTTTCGTTGTAGCACTTTGTAAAATGAGAAGTGTTCCTACAAATCAGGTCATCCGGCCGGATGGTCATCCGTACGGATGACCGTTCGGTCGGATGACGGTTCGTTGAAACTGATCTTCTTCGAAGTTTTGTGAAAATTGATTAACTGTTGAAACCACAAGTCACTTGGTCGGATAGTCGTTCGATTGGATGGCAATACGATCGGATGGCTGTTCGACCGAGCAACTGTTTTGGGTTGAAAACCTGTAAATCAGCTAAGTTAAAAGGTTTTGTGGGTGAACCGAGACGATATGATGACGTGTTAAACAACGGGAACCATATCAAGACCAACTCATCCGGTCGGACGGGAATCACCCCGTTCGATTCCGAATCAGCTGTTCAGGACGGTGTTTCATGTTCAACCCGTGAATCGGTTGTCTCTCCGATTGTAATCCGTTCTCAGCTCAGTTCTCTACCAGAGGATGAGTAGAACACCCGAATGAGTCCGGATTCTAACGATTTTGAGTGAAAAGTTAAGAATATTGAAGAAAAGTTTGAAACATTTGAAAGATGTTTAGATTTAGGTGAAATCAATGTTTAATCATTGTAGAAATCCTTTAGATGTGAATTGTTCTTGGTGGAATGAGGTCACCCTTTAGTATTCATATGAACCCCATGATGACGTCACTTAGAACAGTCCAAATCAGGTGGACTTCATGGTGGAAATGTAAGGTTTGTTGGTGAAATCGATGGAAAAGTGTGTGTAGATGATAGAAGTACAAGATTTGGGATGAAAACTTACAAGAATCGCGAGGAATCGAGAGAAAAGTGGCCTGAGAGTGCGTGGGTTGGAGGAGCGTTGTCACATCATGAACAGTGATGTAACAGGTGAGTATTTATAGGGGAAGGAGGGGAAAAGGCGGTGCAAGGTTGATGGGTCGGAGGGCCTTCCGATCGGATGGCCATCCGATCGGATGGTCATCCGGTCGGATGACCATTCGATCGAAGGGTCCTTCGATTGGATGGCTTGAGTAAGTTGGTTTCCGACTTTTCGTTTCGTTCGTTGAGCGTTGTGTCGCGTTGCGAGTGAGCGATGCGATAGTATTAGACAATAGTTACACAAATAACATAACTAACATACAACAACATAAGTAACCTTGCGTTTCCAGTTTGCGATGAGATTGCGTTGTGATAGGTATGCGATTAACATATGTAACCTTGCGCTGCGATTGAGTTTGCGATTAACACCTTTAACATAATTAAACATGCACAAGTATCACATAATAGCACACACACGTGAAACAATATCCAGAACCTGTAATTCGAATTGAAATGCGATAGCGATGTGACAGCGTTAAGTAGATTAGCATTTAATTGCGTTTATCGCATTGTTACTCCACATAATACAACTAAAAATCGTAAACTAAAGTATCGATTAACGAGGTTCGAGAGTACAAGCAATAATTAAGCAAGGAATGACAGATCTGATTAACAATATTTTCTACCTTTGACTTTGACTTGTACTTTGACTTCAAAAAGTCGGGTTGTTACAGCCTCCCCTACTTTAGGGAATTTCGTCCCGAAATTAAGGCGCAGGCATATAGAATAGCTGTGGATACTTAGCCTTCATATCA
This sequence comes from Helianthus tuberosus, assembly GCA_030545235.1. Taxonomy (NCBI): domain Eukaryota; kingdom Viridiplantae; phylum Streptophyta; class Magnoliopsida; order Asterales; family Asteraceae; genus Helianthus; species Helianthus tuberosus. The sequence continues at coordinate 149,085,053 of CM060390.1, forward strand.
CTTTCGAGTTCCCAGGTGAACTCAGTGCCGCGTTTGCCTTCCCAGCGAACCTTCACTATAGGAATGCGTGAGCGTCGAAGTTTCTTGGTCTCTCGGTCCATATTCTCGACTGGTTTTTCCACGAAGTGTAATGTTTCATCCACTTGTAGATCCTCAAGTGGTGCATGTAAATTCTGCTCGGCTAGTCACTTCATGAGGTTCGAAACATGGAAAGTCGGGTGGACATTGCTAAGTTCCTTTTGTGGTTCGAGTCTGTATGCCACTTTGCCAATTCTTTCCAGAATCTTAAAGGGTCCAATATATCGAGGCGCGAGCTTTCCTTTCTTGCCGAATCGGATCACCCCCTTCCAAGGTGAAACCTTTAGGAGTACGTGATCACCAACGTCAAATTCAAGGGGCTTGCGGAGTCTATCTGTCACACTCCCGAAATCCACATGCGGAGTACCACCACTTGGAGGCGTGACTGACCAGGATCAAGCCACCAATCATATTGAACATTGTAAGTAATAAATAAAGTTCAACCACACAATATGAGAGGTGTTCAAATTAAAAGCATAGTTAAAGTGTTCAGAGGAAGCATAAACGTAAAACCCAAACATAAGTACTAAGTTTGAAATAATGTAAATGTTTTAACATGGTACACACTGTCCATGTCCCACAACGATCGCGCCTCCCTGTGCAAGCTCCAAGAATACCTAACGACCTGCAAGGCATGTAACAACGAGTCAACAACAAAGTTGAGCGAGTTCACAGTTGGTTGTTTAGTTATTGCGTTCGTTTCAATAATCGTAAGTTTGTTTCGTAAATCACGTGTTAACTAGTATCCTTGTTTCCCAGATCTTTACGATATTTAGTGGGGGCTTCCCATGTGCGTTACCAGACCGTACCATATCGACTACTATGAAAATAAGTTGTGCCCTAAGTCAATGTCTATCATCATTGACCCTTTTGCCTTAGTCCATTAGTACACGCCCGTTCGAACGACACGGTGTGAGGTTTGTTAAACCTAATAGCGCTATTAACTAATGACCCGCTCGCCATTGGCCTCGGCGATTAGGTCGATATAAATTGAGGGACTTCATGATAGAGTTTTGGTCCAGTGTGTTTAATCTTGTTGCCCTACCCAAGGAGGACGGACGTACGTATCCTACCCAAGGAGAATACGCGAGGTTTAATCTTGGCATCCTACCCATGGAGGATGGCCGTACATATCCTACCCAAGGAGAATATGTAGTTTCCGTTTTAATTCATTAACCCATTCCCAACCCTTGGGAATCCCATGCCTTGTAGAAAGTGTGAACTCACCTCGGTTTGCTCGGTTTGAATAAATTACTCGTTTCCAAATTAAGTCAGTCAAATCCTAGTATACGCGTATACAATCAGTTTTCATTCACATAGTTCACGTATAAAACATGATCATAAAGTATAGCTCAAGTAATAAACGGCTCATAACATTTAGCAGTTAATCACATATTCATATGAGTTACATTTAACGACACATAACTAACTTAGTTAACTCCTAACAGAATTAAACTTAGTTACTGTGCAGTTTTCTAATTCGAAGAAACCCCCTAGTTTCGTCGTGATCACCCTTCGACGTAACCCCCTGGTTTCGTCGTGCATCCCTTCGGCGATTACACAGTCATCGATACCACTTTATCATACCAATTCATCATGGCATATAACATCTAGCATGTACCCTAATTCACAAAACAACCTTATACAATCTAGATTGCAACCCGTATGTATTTCAATGATAAGATCTATTCAACACAAGTGTCATATCAACAGCCATGTCGGCAGAAACATGAACGAATGCAATCTCATGAAATACTATCACATAGTTCTTAAACAACCGATTTGCACAAGAATAGTAAAAACCCTAATCACATGATTCTCAATCTAAACATTAATCATAGCCAAAACCATTCAGAAGTCAAACTTTCTCATTACGATATCTATTTACACATAAAGCAACAAGTAGATTGAATCGATAAACGTGACTAACCGGTTAATATGAAACACAAGAATTTCCTAAAGAGATTATGGTGAGAGGTGATGGCTCCCGCAGGAAGGTGGAGAGGATTCTAGGGTTTCGATTTGATTAATTGATTCACGAATGCAACAGTCAGCGTAATATATGCACACGTAACTGAACTGGGCCTTTAATGGGCTTTGGCGTAACACTAGGCCGGTGAAACCCTCCGTTTCGTCGGAGTGCAGATGGCGAAACCCTCAAGATGGCGAAACCCTTGTTTCGTCGCACAGGTCATGGCGAAACCCCATGGGTTTCGTCGAGCACATTTACAGTGATGTAATTTAAAGTTTTAACTAATTCAATTATGTTACATATCATATCACCAAGCATATAAATGCAACAATCACATAACGTCTCACATACATCAAGCATGTACGGTTACAAGGCAAACATGTCATATAAGCAAACAACTAAACAATTAACGTACAATTAGCGTGAAGATGGAATCTTGGAAACTCGAGTTGTCACATTATCCCCAACTTGAAAGAAATTTCGTCCCGAAATTTAGCATGCGGTTACTGAGGAAGCTAGTTGAGTTTGCGTGGTTTACTGGTTTTCCTGGGGTGTCACACTATCGGCGTAACTCTTTTGACGACTTCGAGCTTTCAACAGATTGTCTCGTATCTACTGATTCCAGAATCCGGTGAGTTTGACGGAGCTTCGGTCCCGAAACGACGTGTTCGGTGCGTTTATTACGACTAAGATAGGAGTAGAAACAGAATACGACACCGATCAGTTAATTTCAATCTGGTCTCTATTGATTATTCAACGTTTACAGCACCGCGAGACCAGTTGGACAACATTTCCCCTCTGGGAACCAAAAGCTTGTCCAAATGGGAGCCCCAACCCCCTATTTATAGACAACTCGCACTATGTGTCATCCGATCGGATTGACTTTGACAATTACAAAACCTGTCCAACTTCTCTATTCTATACAATATCCAGCACACGCTCTATCTAACTATTCGCACAGTGGCAGACGTACGAAATATGCACCAACAGATTCTCCCTCGGATGTCACTGTCGAATCGTCTTTAAAACTTTGAGAACCTTGAGCCGTGTTTGAATGTTCTGTAATCTTCAACTTCAATCAGGTATCTTGAAATCTGACTATCCAAATTCCCCCTTGATTGATGATTTGGGTCTTTTGCACAGTTTTACGACTCTCCTCTGATTTGTTAAACTGCAACCTTCACGAACAATTACCAACTTGAAACTAATCAATGCAGCATCCTCTGTTTCAACTTTAACCGCATCCGAGCTCAGTTTTTGATATCACAAGTTAGCACCACGATCTTCGCATTCCGCCTGCTCGATCTAAGAATGTACAAAAACTCAACCGGCAATTGATAGAAACTTCAAATACCCCACTGGTTAACTTCAAATCCGTGATTCCCCCTGAAGATCTGATATCCCGTTTACCGTGATCCACGTTAGCGTACCATAAGAATGACAGATCCGTGTAAACTGTATTCTCCACAATCAGGAAATCTTTATCGGAAAACAAATCATCTGGTAATGTAATCCGATCTCTGAAGCATTCGTCCACAATCAGATTCATCTCCTCGGATAATCTATATCTCAGAAGCTATCATCCACGATCACTCTTAGATCTCTGATGCTTTCATCCATGATCAGATATCAACACCTCGGATCATCTTGATCTCGGAAGCTTACACTCACGATCAGATTCACACCCCCCTGACAATCTGAAGTTGAAAACTACCCGAATACAGTTGTAGTGTCACGAATTTCAAAAATGCCAGAATGTCAATCATACGAAAGTGAAATTTTTATTCCCCCTCATTTTTGCAAATTCTGACGTCTCTAATACTGAATTCCCCCTCAAACTGAATTCAGTTTCTAAATCTCTTCTCCGAAAAACTTGACCAAACCAGAATATCACAATATTCGCCACAATTGTCAGTTTTTCGTCTTTGCGTATTTTACAATTTGGCCCATAAATAGTCAGATACTCTGAATGATAAACATTCTGCACCAGTATCGTAACTACCCCACTAACTTTCACAATCCGTGATCGCATCATCAAATATGTTCACTGAAGCCCCAGAGGTGTCCCCGAACAACCCAGCTTGGTCGATAAAAACCCGAAAAAATTGACAATCACCAAATTTTTTCTGGAGACATTCCTCATCATTGCGATCAAAAATGCCTTTTTTAGGAATTTGATCATCTGGTCGAATGGCATGTGTCGGATGGTCATCCGATCGGATTGCCATCCAATCGGATTGTCATCCGATCGGATTGTCATTCGATCGAAGGACAAGAGTGGGCAAACTTGTGTTTGTGGATGGGATGGTCATCCGATCGGATAGTCGTTTGTTGAAAACAACTTGATCTTTCAAACACCCCATAGTGACATGGATCGGATGGTCATCCGATCGGATTGCCATCCGAGTGAAAGCATATAAACCTTCAATAATCCTTCATGTAAGATAGTGATGTGGATCGGATGGTCATCCGATCAGATTGCCATCCGATCGGAAATGTTCTATCAGCTCAAGAACACTCCGAATCACGTTTTTCGATCCAGAATCTTTATTTGTGTGAATTTCATGATGAAACTTCACAGGATTGTGCGCGAATCAATTCCGAATAGAATGATGTCTTCAATTCCAAAATCCATCCATGAATTGACCTTTATTTTGATGATTATCTCTGTTTAACGTCAAAACTCCCGTTTAACCCAAAATTGATGAGCTTTAGGTGATTCAACCGACTGTTAGATCGATTAAATCTGTACCGTAGCTCTGATACCAGTGCTGATTCCAGAATCTGGTGAGTTTTACGGAGCTTCGGTCCCGAAATGACGTATTCGGTGCGTTTATTATGACTAAGAAAGGAGTAGAAACAGAATACGACACTGATCAGTCAATTTCAATTTGGTCTCTATTGATTATTCAACGTTTACAGCACCGCGAGACCAGTTGGACAGCATTTCCCCTCTGGGAACCAAAAGCTTGTCCAAATGGGAGCCCCAACCCCCTACTTTTAGATGACTCACACTATGTGTCATCCGATCGGATTGCCATCCGGTCGGATTGACTTTGACAATTACAAAACCTGTCCAACTTCTCTATTCTATACAATATTCAACACACGCTCTATCTAACTATTCGCACAGTGGCAGACGTACGAAATATGCACCTACAGTATCTGGAGGATCTTGTCAGTCGTTTCTTGCAATAACTCAGGACCGGTAATTTGCGCATCTCCGATCTCGTGCCATACAATAGGCGATCGACATTTTCTTCCATACAATGCCTCAAATGGTGCCATCTGAATGCTAGAATGATAACTATTATTGTACGAGAATTCGACCAAAGTTAAATGCGCGTCCCAATTACCACCGAAATCTATCACACATGAGCGAAACATGTCTTCCAAGGTACGAATCGTGCGTTCAGTCTAACCGTCGGTTTGGGGATGGAAATCGGTACTCAGATTAAGAGTAGTACCGAGAGCAGATTGGAATGTTTCCCAAAGGCGTGAGGTAAACCGACCATCGAGGTCAGAGATGATATCATGAGGCGTCCCCTTTCGACAAATGATTTCGTCGGTGTAGATCCGTGCTAATCGTTCTACCTTAAAGTCTTCTCCTATCGGCAGAAAATGAGCAGATTTGGTACAATCAACAATAACCCAGATGCTATCGTGACCTGATAGCGTGCGATGAAGCTTCGTAATGAAATCCATGGCTATACTCTCCCATTTCCACATAGGGATCTCGGGTTGCACGAGTAAGCCAGAGGGTCGTTGTCGCTAGACTTGACCTTCGAATAGGTTAGGCATTTCGAAACATAGATAGCGATATCCTTCTTCATTCCAGGCCACCAATACCGTAGACGAAGGTCATGGTACATCTTGTCGGCACCGGATGAATGGAATATTGAGATTTGTGGGCTTCAGTCAACAATATCTCCCGAAGGTTATTGCGACTTGAAATCCAGACGCGATCGAGATAGTAGTAGATACTGTTTGATTTGGTGATAAGTTAGGTTTCAGCACCACACTTCTTTATTTCCTCTCGCAAGGTATTCTCAATGAAGCAAGCGTATTGAGCGTCACGAATTAAGGCTTCGAGGTTGTGCTGGGTGTGAGTATTATGAACGCTATGCAAATAGCTTTGTCGGCTTAGAGCGTCGGCAACGACATTAGCTTTGCCAGGATGGTAACGAATCTCACAGTCGTAATCGTTGAGGAGTTCAACCCATCGGAATTGGCGCATATTCAGTTCCTTTTGGTTTAAGATATGTTGCAGGCTCTTATGGTCGGTGAAGACCGTACACTTGGTACCGTAAAGGTAGTGTCGCCAAATCTTCAACGCAAAAACAACTGCACCAAGCTCGAGATCGTGGGTTGTATAGTTCTTCTCATGGATCTTGAGTTTTCGAGAGGCGTACTCGATAACCTTATCCCGTTGCATGAGAACACAACCGAGACCAAGGTTCGAGGCATCGTAATAGACTACGAAATCATCATTTATGTTGGGTAAGGCGAGCACGGGGGCGTTGCAAAGCATAAGCTTCAGGGTTTGAAAGGCCTCCTCTTGTTCGGTTCCCCAAACAAAAGGTTTGTCCTTGTGCGTAAGAGAGGTGAGAGGGACAACAATTTTTGAGAAACCAGCGATGAATCAGCGGTACCCACCACGAGGATTAATTGTCTTAAGCATTGTACCCACCACTCACATGATCTAGCAGTACCTTTCCTTAGATAACCATACCACATATAAACGTTTGTAAACAGTTTGTAACATGTATTTCACCCCCGAAGTTATAAAACCGAAAACAATAAGAGAAAGGGGGGACATGAACTCACAGTCTTGCGTTCTTCGCAATCACAGTAACTCAAAGCTCCTTCGGATGTACACAACTACCTACAACGCACTATGATCTATTAGACGAGCGGGTCGTGCCTTGACTTAGTATAAGTTAGTGTCTTTGAGTTACCTTTCCTCGCGTCTTTAATATTATTCCAAGTTATATAATTATTTGTTAAAATAATAAATATTTTAACTTAAATTATATTTATTAAATTTTGGAATAATTGTTAGAATAATATATATTTTAACTTGTTACTTTCTAAGTATTCAATCATGTGTATCCTTCCCAAAGATGGGTGTACTTGTATTTGTATTCTTATACTTGTATATTTTTGCCATGTATTGGTGTCGTATTCCAGGTGTATTGATACGTACAAAAATCCGTATTTTCTTGTATTTGTTAAGTATTCTTATACTTGATTTTGTATTAATTTTTTCGGAATAATATATTTAATAAAAATTCATCAATATATATTTTAAGAAATATTACTTAGATAAATTATTTATAATTTTCCTTTGGCAAAAATATTTATAAATCTCCTACAAGTCTAAAACATATTTGTATTTCCATATAAATCCTAAAAATTAATATATTTTCAAGTCTAACTTGGAAAATATATATAAACTTATTTTTCTCCTAAAAATAATATATTTCATGTTTGTTTGAGAAAATATATATTTCTTCCAAAAATAATATATTTTCTATTAATTCCAAGAAGACATATTTTTATTTACCAAAAATAATATATTTTCTTCTTGTAAAAAATATGATATAAATTTGTAATAATTGTAGAAATCATATTTTTGTTCATTTGGTGTCCAAAATATTATTTACCAAAAATATACTTGTGAATAAATTTTCCGGAATATTTTTGTGAGTTATATTCCTTAGTTCGGTTTCACTAATATTTTAGGTATTCTTTGTATATTTATTCCTTGGAATTTTTGGTAATATTTTGGGTTGTAATTTCTTGGTATTTTGATAAGTTATATTATTTCAAGTCCTAAAATAATATAACTAATACACATAATATTCAAATAATCACACACATGGTGACATCTAAATTTATATTTCCCTAAATACATATTTAGTCCCTTTTATTTATAAAAACCAACCTTCAATATTTGAACAAAAAATCTATGGCAAACTTTATGTGAAAATCCATGGTTTGAAATATACTTGTAAATATTTGTTTAGAAATATTTTTCTAAGTGTTTAATTTTTAGAAATTTTTTGCCATAGTTTCCCCTAAAAATGGAGGTTTCCATACCTTGAAGATATATCATTTTCTTTTGTAAATCAACACAATCAATCAACAATCAACGATAAACAATCTATACTTACCATTTTTGCCAAAAACAAGCATAAACTACCACTTCATGAACTTGAAAATTTACAAAAATTTGTAGTAAGTTAATAGTGTATTTAGTAAGTCTTGTTACCCCTTAAAGTGTGGTTGATTCTTTAAAAACATCATTTTTTAAAGAAGTTAGTTCTTCACAACTTATAATCACATTTTCTAAAAATGTTTCTTCATGGATTTTTCTTGTCACATATGTGCTTCTACACTTTATTAATCACAAAAAATGAGGGTTATTTATTTAAGAACCAAGATTTAGTAAAACTTGTATTTTTAACTTGGTTTCTTGAAAAATCATTCTTGAAATATTAGATTTACATCTTACTTTGATCATCACTTTATAAGAAAACATTATATTCTTTCAAGTTCATGTCTTTCATGAGGATGATCTACTAATCTCTAACATTTTCATCCCCTCATCTTGCTAGATTATGTTTTCAATCGTGATCTAGCAAGATCATATGATGATCTACATCATTTTCATAAGTAAATAACAATCAACAAGTAAACCAACCCATAAGCAACATGATTTCTTCATGATTTAAGCTTATGTTCAAGTTTCATTCTCTTGATTCTAAGTGTTCTTCAAGATTAACATTATGTATCATTCTTTAACTGTCACACCCTGACTTTTTGCGGAAACGTGATTTGGTGTGACTTTCTTAATATCATTGCATTCAATCATAACAACAACTATATGATAAAACCGGAGACGTTCATCCATTAAATAAGTTTTAAAAACATAATAACAATATTGTCTTAAAACATAGAAATTCAAATTCGAGTACAAACCATGCAACTTGTTTAAGAGTTCACAAAGACTCTACAAATGACATTAATTAAAACCAGGATTTGGATGACGTGTCTCGTCCAGGATAAGACACACTGACCAAACCCTAAGACCATGGATGACATCTTTTATTTTTAAACCACACTTGGAACTTCCGAACGCCCGCCAGATCCACATCTAATTCCTTGAAATACATGTAGTTTGAAAACATCAACAAAAGTTGAGCGAGTTCATGTGTTTGTTTGTGAGTATGAATAACCTTTGTAATCATTGAAAGAATGTATGTATGTTGTAAAACCCTGGTATGAAAGAAACAAGGAAAAACAGATCACCAATGGTTTGCAAGGCCATTGATATGTGTGAAGTGATGTAGGAAAACTCAAACCTAGCAGATTTGTCTCCGGGAATAAGACATAGTCACCTCATGGGCCACCCAGGTCCACATGGGTGTGGGCTCGCTTGTCACACCCCGACCGCGTAAAACAACAAATCGCGGCGGAAACATCGGGGCGTGTTGCAACAGAATTAATGTTTCATAACCATGGATATCAAAAGTGTTTCGTTTTATTAAACATTGAGTAATTACATCGTCTGGAAATCTAAATACACTATTTAAACATAGTCTATCATTGTTATTGAGTCACTAAGGCCTTGTCCAGTCCTATGTGAGCATGCATCTTATCAATCGATATCATCCAACAATACCTGAAACATATGTGAAAACGAGGTCAGCAAAGAAATGCTGGCGAATACATTAGTTTTGTTGAAAATAAGTTTCATGACTTCTGTTTGAGAAAATGTTTAGTCATGAACCTTGTAATTTGCTTTGTCTTTGTAAATCATTTGAAAAATAATAAGTTCGGATGATAAGTATAAATAAGAGAATAATGCATGATTAAATGAATAACCATGTAAAAATGAGTTTGTGTAAGATAAGTTGTTTGTAAATAAATGTCTTGTGAAAAGTATGTTACTTGTATAAAATGTTCTATGTCTCAAACTGAAATGATTCAAATAACGCTACAATATGTAATACCATACAAACACTTATATATAGGAAGTACCAGCGGCGTATCCACCATGTTTGTATCATATTACACACGCATCGTTACTTAATCACTTAATCAAACCAAACCAAACAATGTAAAATGTCTATGTTTAAATCAATTGTCAAATGTATTGAATAATATGTCAAAGTATTCATGTCAAGATGTAATTCATGTCAAAATGTCTATGTCAAATATCCATGTCAAATGTCTATGTCAAATATCCATGTATGGCAAGTGAAATGTCTCAACTAAACCATATGCACAACAACAAAGTATTGAAGTAAAACTTGGTTTAAACCAATACTATGTTTCGTGTAAATGCATGATCAAATGTAAATCATGTACAAATGTTTACCCAATCGTTACCCATTCGTTCAAATCGTTCTTGTTTTAATCGTTCTTGTTTTAATCGTTCTAATCGTTCTTGTTTTAATCGTGAACTACTTTATGATCGATTCTCTAATAACATTCAAACCTTCTTGACGCGTTCCTCGTTCCAACTCGCTCTCGCTCTCGTTCTTAACAAACCCTTACCAAAGGATAAGTTAATAATTACAGATTCAGTCGCTACCCACAACACCCACACATAACAATGGGTGCAGTAAATAACGGGATTTGTCAGATCCTATGGTACCATAACCTAATACTGGTCGGCTTGATCATAGCTAATGAATGTCATCGGTCATGTAAACTACAACCAACAAGTTTGTTCACTTCTTGAAATTTGTTATTAGTTTTTGAAATCATTGTATTCGTTCTTGAAATCATTGTTAGCGTTCTTGAAATAATTGTAATTGTTCTTGAAACCACATTGTAATTGTTCTTGAAACCATTGATAAAACATTTAGCACATATGAGTCACCCCAAAACAGTTGAAAACAGTAAAAGAGGGGAATAATGTACTCGCCTGGGAGTGCTTAGGAGTCTTGAACAACTACCAAGAAAGCTAGAGGAGTCCCGGAAATCAAACGGTACCTAATATAGGTAATTACATAATTAACCCGGACCTAAATCGGAAGACTGGGTAGCAGGAGGGTTTGTAAACCAAATGAGTGTAGGAACTCATATGATATGGTTTAACAAAGCCTACATACTAAATGAAACTTAACCTAAGTATTATCGACCCATCGCGACCCATTAAGGTAACTTATGCTACTTTAACGCGTCGTGTGCGTGAAACGCGTTCGGACCGTCTAACTAGTCCTATGACAAGTGTTATATGCCTAAACATGTTACATAATCAGTTATGTGACAAAAGTTTAGGTTACATATGCTTAATTACCAATTATACATGAAAAGGGTATTCTGGTAATTTACCTAAGGCATATAAACTACCTATCATACAACTACTTAAACGATGTGACCATAGGGTATAACCTCGGAAGGTTATGCCCTATACTAGGGTCACCTAAAGTATTTGGTCGGATCCTAATGATCGACCAAACTGGGTCGGGCTCGAAGGTATAGGCGATTTATTAGATCGCCTACCCTACGACCCTAGACAACGTGGTAATCAGTGGGCATAGTCCCAAGGGACTATGACCAACGTGATTACACTCACGTTGCGAAGTTCAAACGAACTTCGCATTGACCATTACTGGTCAACGCTGAAAGTCAAACAAAGTTTGACTTTCTGACTCGAAAAGCAATAAAATAAGGAAAAGAACGAAAGAATACTTACGAAGGGTCCCCGAATGCTAACCTCGATTCAAAAATCTCAGGTATGAAACAATAGTTTCAACTTAGAGTTTCTCAAATCAAAGTTCTAGTGATTTTAGCAATGGGGGTGGATGGGTATTTATAGGAATACCCGAACCGTTAAGATCGTTTCATGGAAAACGTGCCTTAATCCCATCCGTACATGTGTTGAAATGTCATGGTGTTTAGGTGTTTAAATTCCATCCATACATGTGTTGAAATGTCCTGGTGTTTAGGTGTTTAAATTCCATCCATACATGTGTTGAAATGTCATGGTGTTTAGGTGTTTAAATTCCATCCATACATGTGTTGAAATGTCATGGTGTTTAGGTGTTTAAATTCCATCCATACATGTGTTGAAAGGTCATGGTGTTTAGGTGTTTAAATTCCATCCATACATGTGTTGAAATGTCATGGTGCCTAAATTCCATCCTTATCCGCTGACTAAGCAAGTTAGAATGTGTGGTTGTGAATTAAACAACGGCTAATACATCGAATCTGGTCCTGAATGCGAAAAACGATCCAAATGACGTGACGAATGGATTTTTCTTATGGCGAACACTAAAATAAAATATTTTAGTGCTAACATAATTTTTTTGATGTCCGGATGTATTCAGAACGTAAGTTATGCGCGAAAATGCAAACTTGTGCACTTTTTTGACACTTTTAGTCCCTGAATGACCCAAAAGTTTATTTTAGCACACCGAACCCCTCAAAGCCTATTTCTAAGCTATGTAAAGGATATTTATGGTATGTTTAACTTATGGTCATGTTCCGGAAGGTCTGTTACAGTTCAAATTGGCATACTTTCGCAGTTTGTCAAATTTAGTCCCTGTAAGCGATTAAACTTTGATTTCACCACACCAAACCTTCCAAAACTTATATCTAAGTTATGTAAAGGTTATTTAAGGTATGTTAAGCCTATGTCACTATTCCGGAGTGTTTGTTGCATTAAACTGGTTATATTTACGCATCAGTGCGCGTATAACCTTCCAGAAAGCGATTTAGAGTTTGAAATCGAACAAAAATTGATATGTGCAAATGATACACATATTTTTACAAATCCCAAGTATGAAATACAATATTTCATTGGTTTGGTATTTGTTTGATGGCCGTGGAGGCACAGGTGTTACAGTCTCCCCTACTTTAGGAAATTTCGTCCCGAAATTTATTTAGAGGAAACTTGTGAGAGCTTGAAAACATGAAATTGAGAAGATCGAATAACATTGGTTAGGGTTCTGAACTTCTAGTAACCTTTAATAACATCATGATTACAATGTAAGAGGGATACTTATATACAAGTATATGAAGCGTCATTGGTGCGTCCACCGTACCTCCATTACATCGTTCTCATTTCGTTATTGTTGTCACTATCGGCTCTTACACATAATAAATCTTACTGGGTTTCTGTGCACTAAATTTCATAATTATGTACGCGTCCATAATCAGACAATTCCTTGCACAGTTCACACAGTCTATTTTATAGTGTGTAGGGGAAAACCAAATGAACAATCCTGTGATGAGTGTGACTAGACCGCCTTAGAATCCTTTTAATTAAATCAATAAATGATCTAAATAGACTATCAAGGAGTCTGTCCAGCTACATCACTAGATGTCGTTCTTTAACCAAATCGTGAATCAATCTTTTTGACTAGACCACTAAAGGGTCTCTCATCGAATCATGGAATGGTACTATATAACCCAAGGGTCTTAACTATTACATAGAAGCCCATTAAGGATTGAAGGTAGTACTTTTTGAATATCCTGCTACGAATCCCTCATATGACGATATGAAAGATTCTGCGAGGATTTGGATAACGAATATCCAGAGTATTAAAAACACAAAAATGCATAAAAGAAAACATAAGATGAATAAACACATAGTCACATAATTGTATACTCGTTCAATCGCATAATCGTTCAATTTGACCTATAATTTGTTATCTTTGGACACGGGTATTTAAAGCATACCAGAAACCCAATCCGTGGATTTCCTTTGGCACTTTAAATATTTTCAAGAATCTAACTATGAAGATAGGAAGATCTTAAAAGGCATTCGGTTTGTCCTAATTGAGTTGTTTTGTACATTTTAAAGTGTACAAGGAATTCAATCAGGGCTCCGATGTCAACGAAGGTGTTGATCGTGATCGGCTCAGGACATGAATAGATCAAGGTGTCATCAATAATAACAATGACGATCTGATCCAAATAAGGCTTGCAGACTCTATTTATTAAGTTCTTGAAGATGGCTGGAGTATTTGTCAACCTAAAAGGCATGACTGTAAACTCGTAATGGCCATCCTTCATGCAGAAAACCGTTTTGGGAATATCTTCTTCGAGAATACAAAGTTGATGATACCCAAAACGCAAATCGATCTTGGAAAAGCATGAACGCTATGCAGTTGATCGGAGAAATCGTTGATTTAAGGTAGGGGGATATCGATTCTTGATGGTAAGCTTACTAGGCTTACGTTAATCGATACACATTCGAAAAGATCCATTTTTTTTTCTTTTCGCAAGGAGAACAGGAGTTTCTCCAAGGTGAAAAGTTCGGACGGATGAATCCTTTATCAGACAACTCTTGAAGCTGTTTTGATAATTCTTGCATCTCGAACGGTGCAAGACGATAAAATACTTTAGATTTAAAAGAAACCAGTGTTTGAGGTTCTTAGGGAGATCTCAAGTGATCGTAAAAATGACAGAACCACACGAGTAGTTTTGTCTTTGTGTTGACATCACAAGGTTGAATCAAACATTCATACAATTGCATTAGTTAGAAAATAAAACCACAAGTTTTTATTTATATAACAACCGCATTGTCTTTAAATGTTACAAGATACCAACCAGAGGAAAAACAAAATACTAATTGTTCACTCCTTCAACATTGAGTGCCTCATTGATGTTAAACACTCGACCACGTGCTGGATTCACATTGACGTTGACATTCGCATTTGGGTTTGCGTTAGCATTTGCATTTACCAGTCTTGGGCAGTTGTGGCGGAAGTGACCAATCTCTCCGCAGTTGAAACATGAACCCAGTGGAAATCTCGCAGCATTCCCTTGAACCGGAGCTTGAACCTGAGCAGCCTGATTTTGTCCCAAACGACAAATCTTGGCCAAATGCCCAAGTTTACCACACGTCGTGCATTGCCAGCAAGCTTGTTGTACTGCGTGATGACCGTTGCAGCGTGCACAATAAGGTGCGGTACCGGCATATGCTTTCTTTGCAGGTGGCTGAGCTGGTTGGTTCTGCGGGTTCTGTGCAGTCTGTGCTGTAACAGCAAAATTTTGGGCACCCTTTCGCTTCTTTGATTTCTTTGACGTCTCACCTTCCTTACCCTTCTTGTTTTGGCCTTTCTTGCTATCCTCCTTGTCAGCTGACTGTTTCTTGCCCTTGTCACCCTTCCTGTGTAACTTGTTCTTCCGAATCTGCGACTCAGTCAATGTCGCTGATAACTCGATCGCCTGACGGAGTGTGGCAGGGTTACTACCAGTAAGGATGTCTTGTACCGAGTCAGGTAGGCCGTCGATGTACCTTTCGATAGCTATGTCAAGTGGGGTAACCATTGTAGGGCAAAGCAGACTCAGCTCCTCAAACCTATCAGTATACGCCCTGTGTTCACCACTATCTTGCTTCAACTCATCAAATTCCTTCTCCAAAGCTCGCTGCTCATGACGAGGACAGAATTCCCTCATCATCAGAGCCCTAAGTTCAGCCCATGTCTGTGCGAGAGCAACTTCCGCACCTCGGTCTCTCATTACCCCATTCCACCATGTAAGAGCCCTCTTCTGAAACACGCTCGAGGAGAACTCGACCCTGCGATTATCCGGGCACTGCACGTGGCGAAAAGTATTCTCAATGCTTTCGAACCACTGAAGAAGCCCAGTTGCTCCTTCAGAACCACTAAACTTGAGTGGTTTAGCCTGGTTGAAATCCTTGTATTTGCATAGCACATTGTTGTTGTTGTTGGCTTGGTTCCATTGAGCAAAGAGGTTTGGGAATTGAGCAGCCATTTGCTGCGCAATGATTTCTGCCAGCTCGTCGAGGAGGCATTGTCTAAAAGAGGAAACATGAAAGGAAACGAGTGAGAGAATTTAGACGAAATAATGAGATGAAACAAATCTGATGAAAGCAAGGATAGTGGTCATTTGTTTGTTACTACAAAGCAACAAACGACCTTGGTAATTAGTCAAAGTAAATAGGTTAAAAATAATGTATCGCGAAGACATGCTCGCCTATAAGTGAACACTCATCCCAAGAATTCCCAGGTAAGCACAACTGGTCTCGCGTCTGATGAGATGTATACGAAGTGCTTGCCTAGACAGAAAACCCAGAATACAGGCATTCACCCTTCCAGTTTGCACGTGTTCACATTATTTAAAACCCAAAACCTTGACGAGATTTTGAAAATTCAAAGGGGTTCAAAACCTTACAATAGAGGGTTCAAAACCTAGAAATTAATCATCCTAGAACAGATGATTAGTTTTCAAAGCGGTTTTGAAATTTATGTTCTTGTTGTGGTCGTCACCTAAGGATAGGTGACGGTATTGTTTTATGACTAAACGCAAGTAAACTCGCGTTAGGGTCCTAAGAAGGTTATAGACTAGGTCAAAGCATTACTAATTACTAATAACCTAATTCCCTATAACCATTGGCTCTGATACCATCTTTCTGTCACACCCCGACCGCGTAAAACAACAAATCGCGGCGGAAACATCGGGGCGTGTTGCAACAGAATTAATGTTTCATAACCATGGATATCAAAAGTGTTTCGTTTTATTAAACATTGAGTAATTACATCGTCTGGAAATCTAAATACACTATTTAAACATAGTCTATCATTGTTATTGAGTCACTAAGGCCTTGTCCAGTCCTATGTGAGCATGCATCTTATCAATCGATATCATCCAACAATACCTGAAACATATGTGAAAACGAGGTCAGCAAAGAAATGCTGGCGAATACATTAGTTTTGTTGAAAATAAGTTTCATGACTTCTGTTTGAGAAAATGTTTAGTCATGAACCTTGTAATTTGCTTTGTCTTTGTAAATCATTTGAAAAATAATAAGTTCGGATGATAAGTATAAATAAGAGAATAATGCATGATTAAATGAATAACCATGTAAAAATGAGTTTGTGTAAGATAAGTTGTTTGTAAATAAATGTCTTGTGAAAAGTATGTTACTTGTATAAAATGTTCTATGTCTCAAACTGAAATGATTCAAATAACGCTACATTATGTAATACCATACAAACACTTATATATAGGAAGTACCAGCGGCGTATCCACCATGTTTGTATCATATTACACACGCATCGTTACTTAATCACTTAATCAAACCAAACCAAACAATGTAAAATGTCTATGTTTAAATCAATTGTCAAATGTATTGAATAATATGTCAAAGTATTCATGTCAAGATGTAATTCATGTCAAAATGTCTATGTCAAATATCCATGTCAAATGTCTATGTCAAATATCCATGTATGGCAAGTGAAATGTCTCAACTAAACCATATGCACAACAACAAAGTATTGAAGTAAAACTTGGTTTAAACCAATACTATGTTTCGTGTAAATGCATGATCAAATGTAAATCATGTACAAATGTTTACCCAATCGTTACCCATTCGTTCAAATCGTTCTTGTTTTAATCGTTCTTGTTTTAATCGTTCTAATCGTTCTTGTTTTAATCGTGAACTACTTTATGATCGATTCTCTAATAACATTCAAACCTTCTTGACGCGTTCCTCGTTCCAACTCGCTCTCGCTCTCGTTCTTAACAAACCCTTACCAAAGGATAAGTTAATAATTACAGATTCAGTCGCTACCCACAACACCCACACATAACAATGGGTGCAGTAAATAACGGGATTTGTCAGATCCTATGGTACCATAACCTAATACTGGTCGGCTTGATCATAGCTAATGAATGTCATCGGTCATGTAAACTACAACCAACAAGTTTGTTCACTTCTTGAAATTTGTTATTAGTTTTTGAAATCATTGTATTCGTTCTTGAAATCATTGTTAGCGTTCTTGAAATAATTGTAATTGTTCTTGAAACCACATTGTAATTGTTCTTGAAACCATTGATAAAACATTTAGCACATATGAGTCACCCCAAAACAGTTGAAAACAGTAAAAGAGGGGAATAATGTACTCGCCTGGGAGTGCTTAGGAGTCTTGAACAACTACCAAGAAAGCTAGAGGAGTCCCGGAAATCAAACGGTACCTAATATAGGTAATTACATAATTAACCCGGACCTAAATCGGAAGACTGGGTAGCAGGAGGGTTTGTAAACCAAATGAGTGTAGGAACTCATATGATATGGTTTAACAAAGCCTACATACTAAATGAAACTTAACCTAAGTATTATCGACCCATCGCGACCCATTAAGGTAACTTATGCTACTTTAACGCGTCGTGTGCGTGAAACGCGTTCGGACCGTCTAACTAGTCCTATGACAAGTGTTATATGCCTAAACATGTTACATAATCAGTTATGTGACAAAATTTTAGGTTACATATGCTTAATTACCAATTATACATGAAAAGGGTATTCTGGTAATTTACCTAAGGCATATAAACTACCTATCATACAACTACTTAAACGATGTGACCATAGGGTATAACCTCGGAAGGTTATGCCCTATACTAGGGTCACCTAAAGTATTTGGTCGGATCCTAATGATCGACCAAACTGGGTCGGGCTCGAAGGTATAGGCGATTTATTAGATCGCCTACCCTACGACCCTAGACAACGTGGTAATCAGTGGGCATAGTCCCAAGGGACTATGACCAACGTGATTACACTCACGTTGCGAAGTTCAAACGAACTTCGCATTGACCATTACTGGTCAACGCTGAAAGTCAAACAAAGTTTGACTTTCTGACTCGAAAAGCAATAAAATAAGGAAAAGAACGAAAGAATACTTACGAAGGGTCCCCGAATGCTAACCTCGATTCAAAAATCTCAGGTATGAAACAATAGTTTCAACTTAGAGTTTCTCAAATCAAAGTTCTAGTGATTTTAGCAATGGGGGTGGATGGGTATTTATAGGAATACCCGAACCGTTAAGATCGTTTCATGGAAAACGTGCCTTAATCCCATCCGTACATGTGTTGAAATGTCATGGTGTTTAGGTGTTTAAATTCCATCCATACATGTGTTGAAATGTCATGGTGTTTAGGTGTTTAAATTCCATCCATACATGTGTTGAAATGTCATGGTGTTTAGGTGTTTAAATTCCATCCATACATGTGTTGAAATGTCATGGTGTTTAGGTGTTTAAATTCCATCCATACATGTGTTGAAAGGTCATGGTGTTTAGGTGTTTAAATTCCATCCATACATGTGTTGAAATGTCATGGTGCCTAAATTCCATCCTTATCCGCTGACTAAGCAAGTTAGAATGTGTGGTTGTGAATTAAACAACGGCTAATACATCGAATCTGGTCCTGAATGCGAAAAACGATCCAAATGACGTGACGAATGGATTTTTCTTATGGCGAACACTAAAATAAAATATTTTAGTGCTAACATAATTTTTTTGATGTCCGGATGTATTCAGAACGTAAGTTATGCGCGAAAATGCAAACTTGTGCACTTTTTTGACACTTTTAGTCCCTGAATGACCCAAAAGTTTATTTTAGCACACCGAACCCCTCAAAGCCTATTTCTAAGCTATGTAAAGGATATTTATGGTATGTTTAACTTATGGTCATGTTCCGGAAGGTCTGTTACAGTTCAAATTGGCATACTTTCGCAGTTTGTCAAATTTAGTCCCTGTAAGCGATTAAACTTTGATTTCACCACACCAAACCTTCCAAAACTTATATCTAAGTTATGTAAAGGTTATTTAAGGTATGTTAAGCCTATGTCACTATTCCGGAGTGTTTGTTGCATTAAACTGGTTATATTTACGCATCAGTGCGCGTATAACCTTCCAGAAAGCGATTTAGAGTTTGAAATCGAACAAAAATTGATATGTGCAAATGATACACATATTTTTACAAATCCCAAGTATGAAATACAATATTTCATTGGTTTGGTATTTGTTTGATGGCCGTGGAGGCACAGGTGTTACATCGCTACACCCAAATTGATCTATCACTCATGTCCCTCGGTCCTACAACAAGGATTAATGGCCTTAAGTGTTGTGCAAACGAGCCGAGCCAAGCCCGAGCTCGACCAGGCTCTAGCTCGAGCTCGTTTAATATACGAAAGCTCGAGCTCGGCTCGATTCGAGTTTATTTCTAAAGCTCGAGCTCGGCTCGAAGGTAATTTTTCAAGCTCGAGCTCGGCTCGGGCTCGATTAGTTTTGTATTTATTAATAGGAAGTTTATTTTGGCTAGGAAGGATAGGAAGCAATAGGATTAGGACTTGTGGCAAAATTTAAAATAAAGAGCAAGGGTATTTTAGTCAATCTTATCCTTTTCTTCTTCCTTCTTCTTCCCAGTAACATCAAAACCCACCATTTTCAAAACCCACCATCTTCAACCATTTCTTCACTTTCTATCTCAATAATCACTACATTATAGTGCGATTTTCATCACCAATCAATGATTCAAACACCTGATCAACGTGTTCTTCCGCTTTTTTTTTTGAAGAAAACCCAGTTTAATTTCATTCAAAATCTCATTTTTTCCCGTGATTTTGAAGATAATCACTTGAACCGTTCGATTCGATCGCTGATAAGTGTTTCTATCATTCAAATTTCGTCAATCATTGAAGAAATCAGCTTCGATCCATGTAAGAAATTCTTTAATTTCATTTTTACGATCTGGGTTTTTGATTTAGTCATTGCGTTTTACGATCTTGTGCAATGAAAACATATTGTGAAAACATTTTCGTGAGAGCCCTAATGATTGTAGTCTAGACTCGAGAAAGAATCCTAGTTCGCTACAATCGAAGCTCTGATACCAAGCTGTCACACCCTGACTTTTTACGGAAGCGTGATTTGGTGTGACTTTCTTAATATCATTGCATTCAATCATAACAACAACTATATGATAAAACCGGAGACGTTCATCCATTAAATAAGTTTTAAAAACATAATAACAATATTGTCTTAAAACATAGAAATTCAAATTCGAGTACAAATCATGCAACTTGTTTAAGAGTTCACAAAGACTCGACAAATGACATTAAATAAAACCAGGATTTGGATGACGTCTCGTCCAGGATAAGACACACTGACTAAACCCTAAGACCATGGATGACATCTTTTGTTTTTAAACCACACTGGGAACTTCTGAACGCTCGCCAGATCCACATCTAATTCCCTGAAATACATGTAGTTTGAAAACATCAACAAAAGTTGAGCGAGTTCATGTGTTTGTTTGTGAGTATGAATAACCTTTGTAATCATTGAAAGAATGTATGTATGTTGTAAAACCCTGGTATGAAAGCAACAAGGAAAAACAGATCACCAATGGTTTGCAAGGCCATTGATATGTGTGAAGTGATGCAGGAAAACTCAAACCTAGCAGATTTGTCTCCGGGAATAAGACATAGTCACCTCATGGGCCACCCAGGTCCACATGGGTGTGGGCCTACACCCAAATAGATCTATCACTCATGTCTCTCGGTCCTACAACGAGGATTAATGGCCTTAAGTGTTGTACCCACCACTCACATGATGAAGTAGTACCCTTCCTTAGCTAACCATACCAAATAATAATGTTTGTAAACAGTTTGTAACATGTACTTCACCCCCGAAGGTATAAAACCGAAAACAGTTAAAAGAAAAAAGGGGTCATGAACTCACAGTTTTGCGTCTTCAATCACCGTAACTCAAGCTGTAACAACCCGCACTTTCATGTGTTGTTACTACTCGCTATACTCGTTACGCCTAGCACCAGAGATTCGGATCATAATGTAACTATATCGCATACATCGATATTCGAAGGATAATCGCATATTTTTGCAATATATTATAGCTACACCATATCACATACACTAACACTCACGATTGCATTGAGTGAGGACCTATTCTACCCTCCTCGGTGGCCGTGATGTGTCGAAACGCAGACAAGTAACGCTAACAAAGACTCTCGGGTGAGTGCTATAGCTCCAGTCGTCATGACGATGATGACAATACGAGTGAGTGGTACCCCGTCAGTCATTGTGGCACAACACGCAATAACGTTCACGATGACATCAAGAAAGGACCTATACTACCCTCCTTGATGGCCGTGAAACGTCGCTAATAATCGCACACTAGAAACGAAAATCGATTGTTATATCGAAACTTGGAATACGAATACGTATATACGACCCTTTGGTGATTAATTATAATAAATAATAATATAAATATATGGAAATGTGGCCCAAACTATCGCAACGCACCAAAAACGAGGATCGAGAGGCCTCCGGACGGATGGGCCAGTCGAACGGCTGGGCCAACCGATCGGATGGGCCAACCGATCGGACAGGCCGGCCGAACGGCTGGGCCGACCGATCGGACAGGCCGTCCGATCTGGATGGGCCGACCGATCGGACAGGCCGTCCGATCCGGATGGGCCGGCCGATCGAACGGGTCGTCCGATCCAGGCTAACCTGCCCTCCTTTCCTTCCTCCTTGCCTATAAATACCCCTCATTCACCTCAAACACAATTGTTGTCACTGTTGCTGCTCGACCAGAAGTTCCAACCCCTTTATCTCTCGATTTCTCGCGATTCTTGTAAGTTTTCAACTCAAATCTTGTACTTCCTTGATCTATAACCAATTCTACACCTTTCTACCTGTTAAATCTCCACTTTTAACCGTGGAATCTCTGGATTTTGGGCATTCTAGGGTGATGTCACCATGAAGTTCTTATGAACTTCAAGGGTGATGTCATCCCATGCAAGAACGACTCAGATCTGAGTGATTTCCATACGTTTTTGCATAAATCAAGTCTAAATCTATGTTTTCTAATCAAGAAGTTGTGTGATTCCTAAGGATTTGAGGTGTCTTGAAGATGATGTCATCCTAAGTTCATATGAACTTCAAAGTGTGACCTCATTCTTACCATAAACAGCTCGGATCTAAGTAATTTCACCTGTTTTATAATAAATCTCACCAAAATCTAAGTTACCTAGCCATAGTATGTGTGATTTCGGGTTAAACTTGAGAAAAGCCATCAAGAACGGCCAGATCTGATGGAACGGGGTGGCTCCCGGCCATTAGAACGGGCCGGACTTGATGGAATTTCAGTTGTTTAGCATGAAGGAACACCGTCTCGAGCAAAACCATCGAAAAATCTTCAAATCTTTGTAAAAAACAGCTGGACAGGCCAGCCGATCGGCCAGCCCAGTCGATCGGACAGGCTAGTCGATCGGACAGCCCAGTCGATCGGACAGGCTAGTCGATCGGACAGCCCAGTCGATCGGACAGGCTAACGATCCGACAGCCCAGTCGATCGGACAGGCTAACCGATCGGACAGCCCAGTCGATCGGACAGGCTAACCGATCGGCCAGCCCAGTCGAACGGACAGGCTAGTCGATCGGACAGCCCATCCGAACGGGCCAGCCCTCAATCCAATTTTCATTCGCTTTCGCGTATTCCGTCATTCTTTAACGCGCCACCAAACACTCAGGTGATCAGTCTATAACCAGGGTATTCTCGGACATAATCCCGCCAATCGAAACCAATACGCACTGTGAGTATACTTGAACCCTTTTAATCGCATTTTGGGTGTAACATACGTTTCTAACAAATCGAACGTACCAAATGAATTATTCAATAAATCGAATTATCACTTGCGAATAACTGTTATGCATAGATATACGTGATGCTAGTTGCATATGTGCTAGGGCTTATACTCGCGACGTCCCACCATGACTAGTATAGTACTATTGCGCCCGACGGGGTCTAGTTTGCCATCGCATATTCGAGCATCAAGGACTTAGTTGGTAGTATCAGCTTTGTGAGTATATATGTCGTGTGTTACGTTTATGCATATGGAATTTCGCTACACTTTTTAATCTATTACGCTATACATATCAAACCTGTATACTCGCCAATACTTTTGTATTGACAAACATTTTAACGTATGTTGCAGGTTAGATCGCAGACTATTTCAAATCAAGCTAGGAGGTCTAGAAACTCAACTAAAATCTAGGTTGTCGGATTTGTATTGTTTGAGAGGACAAGAAATACGTGATAACTTATGTGATTGTATTATTTGTTAGTATGGGATAACGAATGTATTAAATATTATCGCAACATAGTTGTTATGGATTCTCTTGAGCAATCTGATTCGCCTAGTGCCGCGCCCCGATGATTCCGCCATCGGTTGGGGTGTGACATATTGGTATCAGAGCCATAACTATAGGGAATTAGGCCAGACTCGACCTAGTCCGGGTTGACGTCTTAGAAATTGACCTAGTCTATAGTCTAAGTACCAACAGGCCAACTCGTACGAACCCAGTAGGGTTTGTATCGGGCCTACTTGATACTCTCGATCAAAATTGCTAAAATCTACAACCTTGTGTGAACACCGCATACTACAGCTTCACACAAAGGAGCCTTCCTAAGGCCGGAATACTACCTAGCCTTTCCTAAGGCTGACACAATACACATGTTTTCGAAAATACTCGCATAACAAAACCGAGTGATCCAGTCGAGATCAGGTGTGAAAACCAAGAACTCTCGACAAGATCGCTCACTCAGCGCACCTTTCTAGCACGAGAACCTTTCATCGAGTTAGGAGTGACATCCACATCTCGACGAAAGTCTCCAATTCGAAATCTAGTGGGACTCACGAATTTATTCGGAGAGCATAACCACAATTAGGAACGAAGCTGTTAAGTCAGGGGTGGAACCCGTACCTTGATAAGCCATTCCACTCCATAAATTGGTTTTCAAAAAGCTCTCACCAAGGACTCGACAATAGCGATAACTCGAGCCACGCGATGACTAGAAAGACGAATGCCAGGAGCTGCATCCCAGTGGAAGCATGGAGCCTTCTAGGTCAACGCGCGTGCACGAACTTGTTAAATATAGTTGGGTTACCTTGGATAGTCGACGCCTAAACACCCGAGGCACTCTACCATACGAACCGCCGATTTTACAAATGGTTGGAATTGATTTACGTTTTGAAACTTTACGCTTTATCGATTACTCGATTTAATGATTTTCACTCCCTGCTTTATAAACGCACAACTCGCACAACCATCGCAATCTAAAACGAAACCCGAATGTTCGCAACAAAACTAATGCATAATCTATCGCCTTCGCTTTCTCACCTCAAACGTGTCCTCGCACATTCTAAATAAACTTGATTGTGTATGAATACAAATTACAATTATCTAAATACATATATATACGTATAAACAACAAGTCATTGCGTGAGAACTTAGGAATTTCGTGTCTCCTACGTGACTCCTATGTGATTCGCATTACTACTATACTATCGCATCAAGTTTTGAACGTGCTCAATCGCATCGCAAAACTCAAAAATCATTATGATCGAATCTCACTCCAAGTCTCTTTCTGTCTAGATGCCTTCCAACAACTCTACTTCGAGAATGTTAGCAAAGAGACGAGCCAAACGAAGGGGCGAAAAGAGGATTGCTTCACTCGTGACCAGGGAAGTGGTCAAAGTCATTCCTCAGATTGCCACACGAGTGCAATCTCTTATCAACTCTCGAACTACGGAAGACGTTAAGACAGAAGAGCCGCAATCTGCTTTTCTTTACAAACACTTCAAAGCCTGTGACCCGATGGAATTCACGGGTGAAGGAGGTGTGACTCAACTACTCCAGTGGTTCGATTCTATCGAAGTTACCCTTCGTCAAAGTGGGTGTCCCGATAGTTTCCGTACTACTTGCGCTACCGGAGTATTTCAAGCACGAGCACTCGACTGGTGGACCGCCGAACGTAACAAACGTGGGATCTCCGCAGCTTATGCTCTCTCTTGGGATGAGCTGAAAGAGCTCATGAAGGAAGAGTACTGTCCCCCTCACGAAATTCAGAAACTGGAAGACGAATTCTGGAAAATCAAGCAAGTCGAAAGTGACAACGCTGGCTACACCGCAAGGTTCAAACAGCTTAGCATAATCTGCCCAAGTCAAGTCAACACTTCAGAAAAAGCCATTTCGAAGTACATTTGTGGCTTGCCTGAGTGTGTGGGTGATTTTGTCGAAGCTGCAAGACCTGCTACCATCGAAGAAACCTACCGCCTAGCCGCAGAAATCAACAACAAACGACTCATGGAAGGGCTTTTCTCCAAGAATCCTGTCAAGCAAGCTTATCAAGCGATCGACATTAATCCTTCAGAGGATCCTAGCAACGAGTCTTCTGACGAATCTGCTGACGATTCCTCTGACGGATCTACCGAAGATTCTTCTGATGACTCTGCTTACGGTTCTTCCAACGACTCGATTAAGGATTCTGCAAGTGAGTCCTCTGACGAATCCTCCAACGACGACACCTTATCGCAAGACACCGACAAACCCAGCCGCAAGCGAAAGACTTCAAGCCCGAGCTCATTAACAACCGAACTGCTGCAACCGAAACCTCTTCGAACAGTTCCGGTGTTTCCAAAACGAGCTTACACTGGAGCTCATCCTCAGTGCTACTCATGCACATATCATCATCCAGTTGGGGCTGACTGTCGCTATTGCAATAACTGCAACCGTTACGGTCACTTCACCCGCAACTGCCGCATCGAACCGCGAACTTGAGTACAACAACAACAGCTCCAACAAAAGTCTTCAGCATCAAACGTCTAGCAAGCGTAGGATAAAGTTGTAATGATACGATTTTCGACGTTAATTTCTAAGTTTTGAACCTACTCTATTACTCGATGTTGCCACTACGCATAACATTAACTCTCGTTTTCGTATACTCTTTCACACTCTAGTCGTCGCACTTAGACTAGAGTCACACACGTACTATATACTATATCACGAAATAATGTATTTTACCCTCACTACACTCTTAGAATGAGGTACGATAAACGCGCAAGGGACGATTAATCACGGGTGCACACGGGATTATTTGGGTCAGTGCACGGAGATCGTAGTAAATTCTAAGGTGCCACAAGCGTTTCAACGAAGTATGACACCAAACCACGGGATCTAAGTAGTAGGGGTCAAGCAAGGTGTGCTTTATCATACTACCAAAGTTCCGTGAAGAAAGTGCCACGTGGAGTGGAACGTTATTAGACCTATTATACTATTGTGATTATTTCAACACACTATACTTAATCGCAAGGCGTAACAACCAAACCGCATCATCGCGAGACTTGTCTGCAAACGCAGTGCAATCGCCTCATCGATGGACTCTGGAGAGTCTACCTCGTAGGACAATTGCATCGACGCAAGACTGGTCGTAAGTCTGTCGCGACCAAATCTCATCAAGTACATTAACGCTCACGGTATTTTGAGTGAGGACCAATTCTACCCTCCTCGATAACTGTGATGCGTCGCATCAAAACGAAAAAGCTTATACGAAACAAAGCTCGGCTAATCGCAATCGCTTATCATGTGTATCTCGCAATTTCTATCGCTTATTATGTGAATCTATATCGTTTGCTGTGTATCAATCTATCGCTATACCGTTATCTGTGATATTCGTGTTAAGTTAGCATGCATGACCTCGCTTCACGAGGTGAAGCTAATATGGTTAAAGCAAGGTGTTTTAGTCATATCAGCGGCCTTTCATGGAAAAAGGCCATGTGGGGTCTGATGTTAGTTAAATTCTGTGGTGTTAATCAATCGAATCGAACCGCATAAATCGCATATACCTACATCTCTTGCAACGCAACAACTGCCGCCTATCGTAATTCGATTATCGTCGTCATCGTTACTAGTGTTGTGTGTGTGTTTTTCGCTTAATCATCTAATCGCTTATCGTTTATCGTGTATAGTCTACCGCTTATACGCGTATCGCGTACCGCTTATCGCCCGTTTGGTGTTCATTGCAGTCCGTGTAGTATTAGTACGCATGACATCGCTTCACTAGACAAAACTAACCTGGTTAAACGTTGTGTTTCACCATGTTAGCGAAATCTCGTGGAAACGTGCCATGTGGGTTCAAAGTGGAATCTAATCGAAAACGCACTATTCGCTTATCATTTATCACTCGACGCCTACCCGCTCACGCTGCTACAGCTACATTCGCAATTCAACTCGCATGATTAACCTATTCGATTCTATCTTATACTCGGTCTGACTTTCTATCGATTGGGCCGAGTAAGCGCAATTCTATCCATGTCGTATCGGCACACATGACACCGCCTCACGAAACGGAAGTAATATGGGCAAAACATGGTGGATACGCCGCTGGTACTTCCTATATATAAGTGTTTTAATCATATTAACAAACTTCCGTGGGAAGGTGCCAAGTGGGGCTTGATGCTAAATTGTCTTTTTCAAACGGTTAAAACTGATTTTTATAAAATTTTTATTAAAAACCATGGGACAAGTGAAATTCCTCACAATGTGGAGGTAACATCGAATCAGCTTAACTCCATGCCCAAGGGGAGCTTTCATGAGTCCAATCTTTCCTTAAAACCTTTTGCAATATCAAAAACAAGACTTTCTTAAGACATTGGATTCGACAATGAGTTCAGGCTGAACCCATGTCATAGGAGAGCTTTCGTAACCTCAGTTTTTCATCTTTGAATTCCTTAAAAATGTTTAAAAACTTAAACTTCCTTGCAACGTTGGGTAACATCGACTCAGTTGACCTCGCGATAAAAGGAAAATTTTTCAAGATTTCCATCCAAAATTCCTTTTAAATATCTAAAATGAACGTTTCTGGTAACGCTGGTTAACGATCGACTCAGTTAGTTCCACGTCATGAGAAACCCTTCAAGTTATTTAAAATTGCAATCGTATTGAACTAACGAATTCTTCATGACACAAGGCACCGTGGAACGCCAACTCTCTCTTATTCGAAGCACTCTCGCTTGTCAACTCACGGTTAAATCACTCGCTGCATCGCTACTTATACTGGATCAACTCTCAAAACTCTACCTGTTGGATTAATTTCGGGACGAAATTTCCTAAAGCAGGGGACACTGTAACAACCCGCACTTTCATGTGTTGTTACTACTCACTATACTCGTTACGCCTAGCACCATAGATTCGGATCATAATGTAACTATATCGCATACATCGCTATTCGAAGGATAATCGCATATTTTCGCAATATATTATAGCTACACCATATCACATACACTAACACTCACGACTGCATTGAGTGAGGACCTATTCTACCCTCCTCGGTGGCCGTGATGTGTCGAAACGCAGACAAGTAATGCTAACAAAGACTCTCGGGTGAGTGCTATAGCTCCAGTCGTCGTGACGATGATGACAATACGAGTGAGTGGTACCCCGTCAGTCATTATGGCACAACACACAATAACGTTCACGATGACATCGAGAAAGGACCTATACTACCCTCCTTGATGGCCGTGAAACGTCGCTAATAATCGCACACTCGAAACGAAAACCGATTGTTATATCGAAACTTGGAATACGAATACGTATATACGACCCTTTGGTGATTAATTATAATAAATAAAAATATAAATATATGGAAATGTGGCCCAAACTATCGCAACGCACCAAAAACGAGGATCGAGAGGCCTCCGGACGGATGGGCCAGCCGAACGGCTGGACCAACCGATCGGATGGGCCAACCGATCGGACAGGCCGGCCGAACGGCTGGGCCGATCGATCTGGATGGGCCGACCGATCGGACAGGCCGTCCGATCCGGATGGGCCGGCCGATCGAACGGGCCGTCCGATCCAGGCCAACCTGCCCTCCTTTCCTTCCTCCTTGCCTATAAATACCCCTCATTCACCTCAAACACACTTGTTGTCACTGTTGCTGCTCGACCAGAAGTTCCAACACCTTTATCTCTCGATTTTTCGCGATTCTTGTAAGTTTTCAACTCAAATCTTGTACTTCCTTGATCTATAACCAATTCTACACCTTTCTACCTGTTAAATCTCCACTTTTAACCGTGGAATCTCTGGATTTTGGGTATTCTAGGGTGATGTCACCATGAGGTTCTTATGAACCTCAAGGGTGATGTCATCCCATGCAAGAACGACTCAGATCTGTGTGATTTCCATACGTTTTTGCATAAATCAAGTCTAAATCTATGTTTTCTAATCAAGAAGTTGTGTGATTCCTAAGGATTTGAGGTGTCTTGAAGATGATGTCATCCTAAGTTCATATGAACTTCAAAGTGTGACCTCATTCTTACCATAAACAGCTCGGATCTAAGTAATTTCACCTGTTTTATAATAAATCTCACCAAAATCTAAGTTACCTAGCCAAAGTATGTGTGATTTCGGGTTAAACTTGAGAAAAGCCATCAAGAACGGCCAGATCTGATGGAACGGGGTGGTTCCCGGCCATTAGAACGGGTCGGACTTGATGGAATTTCAGTTTTTTAGCATGAAGGAACACCGCCTTGAGCAAAACCATCGAAAAATCTTCAAATCTTTGTCGAAAACAACTGGACAGGCCAGCCGATCGGCCAGCCCAGTCGATCGGATAGGCTAGTCGATCGGACAGCCCAGTCGATCGGACAGGCTAACCAATCAGACAGCCCAGTCGATCGGACAGGCTAACCGATCGGACAGCCCAGTCGATCGGACAGGCTAACCGATCGGCCAGCCTAGTCGATCAGACAGGCTAGTCGATCGGACAGCCCATCCGAACGGGCCAGCCCTCAATCCAATTTTCATTCGCTTTCGCGTATTCCGTCATTCTTTAACGCGCCACCAAACACTCAGGTGACCAGTCTATAACCAGGGTATTCTCGGACATAATCCCGCCAATCCAAACCAATACGCACTGTGAGTATACTTGAACCCTTTTAATCGCATTTTGGGTGTAACATACATTTCTAACAAATCGAGCGTACCAAACGAATTATTCAATAAATCGAATTATCACTTGCGAATAACTGTTATGCATAGATATACGTGATGCTAGTTGCATATGTGCTAGGGCTTATACTCGCGACGTCCCACCATGACTAGTATAGTACTATTGCGCCCGACGGGGTCTAGTTTGCCATCGCATATTCAAGCATCAAGGAGTTAGTTGGTAGTATCAACTTTGTGAGTATATATGTCGTGTGTTACGTTTATGCATATGGAATTTCGCTACACTTTTTAATCTATTACGCTATACATATTAAACCTGTATACTCGCCAATACTTTTGTATTGACAAACGTTTTAACGTATGTTGCAGGTTAGATCGCAGGCTATTTCAAATCAAGCTAGGAGGTCTAGAAACTCAACTAAAATCTAGGTTGTCGGATTTGTATTGTTCGAGAGGACAAGAAATCTGTGATAACTTATGTGATTGTATTATTTGTTAGTATGGGATAACGAATGTATTAAATATTATCGCAACGTAGTTGTTATGGAATCTCTTGAGCAATCTGATTCGCCTAGTGCCGCGCCCCGATGATTCCGCCATCGGTTGGGGTGTGACACAAGCTTCTTCGGATAAAACACGACTACCTACAACGTACTAAAGTCTATTAGACGAACGGGCCGTGCCTTGACTTAGTGTTAATGTCTTTGAGTTACGTTTCTTCGTATCCTCGATATTATTCCAAGTTATATAATTATTTGTTAAAATAATACATATTTTTAACTTAAATTATATTTATTAGATTTTGGAAAAATTATTAAATCAATATATTTTAACTTAATACTTCCCAAGTATTTATACTTGTATATCCTTCCCAAGGATGGGTGTGTTTGTATTCGAATTCTTCTACTTGTATATTTTTATCATGTATTAGGGTCGTATTCCGGTGTGTATTTATACGTATGAGGACATGTATTTTTATTGTATGCATTAAGTATTCTTATACTTAATTTCGTATTAATTTTTCCGGAATATTATCTTTAATAAAAGTCCACCAATATATATTTCCAAAATATATATTGTAATAAATATTATTTAGAAAAATTATTTATAATTTTTCTTTTGGCAAAAATATTTGTATTTTCTCATAAATTTCAAAAATAATATATTTTCATGTCTAACTTGGAAAATATATATAAACTCATTTTTCTCCAAAAATGATATATCTCATATTTATTTGAAAAATATACCTTTTACTCCAAAAATATAGTATTTCATGTTGGTGTAAGAAAATATATATTTCTTAAAAATAATATATCTTCTAAAAATTTCAAGAAAAATATATATTCGTACTTGCCAAAAATAATATATTTTCCCTTGTAAAAAATATGATATATTCTTTTAGTAATTGTAAAAATCATATTTTTGTTCTCTTGGTGTCCAAAATATTAGTTACCAAAATATACTTACGAATAAACTTTCCGGAATATTTTGTATGTCTTATTCCATAGTTCGGTTTCATCAATATTTTGTGTGAAATGTGTATATTTATTCCTTGGAATTTTGGTAATATTTTGGATTGTAATTCTTGGTATTTTGATGTGTTATATTATTTCATGTCCTAAAATAAATAACTAATACACAAAGTATACAAATAATCACACACATGGTGTCATCTAAATATATATTTCCTAGATACATATTTAGTCACTTTTATTTATAAAAACCAACCTCCAATAATTATAATTTTTGTAACAAAATTTATGCCAAACTTTATGTGAAAGATCCATGGTTTGAAATACACTTGTAAGTGTATGTTAATAAATATTTTTCTAAGTGTTTAGATTTTTAGAAAATTTTGCCATAGTTTCCCCTAAAAATGAAGGTTTCCATGCTTTCAAGCATATCATTTTCTTTTGTAAAAACAACACAATCAATTCACAATCAACAATAAACAACTTTTACTTACCAACTTTGCCAAAAACAAGTAATAATCTACTAATTTATGAACTTGAATCTTTGTAAAAATTTGTAGGAACTTACTAGTGTTCTTAGTAAGCCTTGTTATCCTTTAAAGTGTGACTAGTTCTTTAAAAACTTCATTTTTAAAGAATATGGATCTTTACAACTTGTGATCATCATTTCTAAAAATGTTTCTTTATGAATTCTTCTTGTTACACAAGTGTTTCTACACTTGTTTAACCACCAAAAATAAGGTTTATTTATGTAAGAACCAAGATTTAGTAAATCTTATATTTTTAACTTGGTTTCTTTGAAAAATCATCCATAAATCTTTAGATCTACAAGTATTACTACTCACTTTGATCATTATTTTTCAAGAAACAACTTTATTCTTTCAAGTTCATGCTTTATGTGTGGATGATCCATTAAGCTCTAACATGTTCATCTTCTCATCTTTCTAGGTTATGTTTTTAATCATGATCTAGCAAGATCATATGATGATCAACATCATTTTCATAAACAATCAACAATCATCGAGCATAATAACTCATATTCATCAAGATTTCTTCATATTTTAAGCTTATGTTCAAGTTTACTTCTTGTGATTCTTGGTGTTCTTCAGGATTATGATTATGATTCTTCTTTTAACCACTTAAAATGGAAGTAAAATAGCAAGATCAAGGTTCTTACCACTAGCACAAGGCTAGGGATGATCAAGTGAAGAAAACAAGTGGATAAAAGCAAAAAAGAGAGGTTCTTGAACTTCCGTAAGCTCCTAGCTCCTTTATGTGACCTCTAACACCTTTGTATATGCTTGGATTGTATAAAGATGGATGATTGATGGTGGATGTGTGGGTGTTTGGGGTCGGCCGAGAGCTCCAAGGGGAGAAGAAGAAACTTGTGTGTGTTTTGAGTGTGTGAAGAATGAAGATTAGAACTCACATGTTTACTTATAGACCATGCTAAGTGTTTAACTCTTGGTTACTATGTTTAGGAAAGCATGAGCATATCCATTTTAATATTGAAACAAATCTACAAAGTGGGGGCCATGTTGGCCGTAAATAGGTGGGGAGGTCTAGAGTAGGTTTAAAACTAAACTAGTTACATTATGGTAAAAATCCAAGTATTAGTTAGTAGATTTAGTTATTAGATATTTTAGGAGGTGTTATGATGTTCGGGGATCATAACTAGCTTGGTAATGTTAAAACAGTGCTTCTAGTGTAAATTTGGTGTTTCGGGTAGTGTCCGGTTGGTTACTGGTTCGTTAAAGTGCTAAACTATGCAGTTTAGTGTGCTTTTATGTACCCTTTTGTGACACTTTTGATTCCTGACACTTAGAAAAGCATTCAGGACCATTTAACCATATTTCTGCATAATATTATATTGTTAAAATGCTGATTATTGCTGAATTTTGCTGAATTCAGCATCTTTTGTGAGTTTTAGGCACTTTCCGGCACTTTAACTATATCTAGGAAGGCAGTTTTGTGATCCTTACTTTCCTACACACTATACTAGTGTAGTACTTAGTTTCTGGCTCATTCTATGTCTCAACATATTGTCTGTCTATGTACTATATTCCGTCAGCATATTCCTGATTTATCTGATAACTGTGCTAACTATGTTTCATGCATCATTTGAGTCAAATAAGCTTTCATGCAATAATGGTATGTCATTAAGCAATATATGATGCACATGGGAATATAAAGTAGTAATCAGAAAGCAGTTCAAGTCATTAATTGTAATTCAGCACAGTCATTAGGCACTAATCATGGTTAATTAATTGTACGGATACCTAAATTTTTGACAGTTGTCACATTCTCCCCCTGTTAAGAAAATTTCGTCCAGAAATTTTAAGCTTTACTGCTAGCTGCAGGGGTGTTAGGGAATAAATGTGGGTATTTACCTTTCATGCAGTCCTCACGCTCCCAAGTAAACTCTGGGCCGTGACGCGCGTTCCATCGAACCTTGACGAGTTTAACACTACTCCTCCGAGTCTAGTTAACTTTCCAGTCAGTAACCTCAACAGGTTCTTCGGTAAAGTGTAGTGTGTCGTCAATGTGAACTTCATCAGCAGGAATGACCACTGTTTCTTGTCTCGGACTCTTCTTTTGATTAGATACATGGAATGTATCATGAACACCATTTAGTTTTTCGGGTAGTTCCAACTTGTATGCTACATGGCCAATCCTTTCTAGGATTTTGAATGGTCCGATAAATCGTGGGTTTAACTTACCACGCTTCCCAAAGCGTGCCACACCTTTCCAAGGTGAGACTTTTAACAAAACCATATCTCCCACTTCGAATTCCAAAGGCTTCCTTCTTTGGTCCGCATAGCTCTTTTGTCGATCACGAGCTGCCTTAATGCGCTCTCGGATCTGTATGATATTATCTGTCATTTCCTGGACCAATTCGGGACCAACCAGCTGTCTATCACCTGTATCTGCCTAGCATAACGGTGATCGACACTTTCGTCCGTAGAGAGCTTCGAACGGTGTAGCTTGAATGCTTGTATGGTAGCTTTTGTTATAGGAAAACTCTACCAAAGGCAGGTGAGTGTCCCAACTGCCAGCTAAGTCCATTACGCAAGCTCGTAGCATATCTTCAAGCGTCTGAATCGTTCTCTCACTTTGACCGTCCGTCTGTGGGTGAAATGCGGTGCTCAGATTCAACTGTGAACCAAACGCTTCTTGGAAAGATTGCCAAATCCTTGACACAAATCTCCCGTCTCTATCAGATATAATCGAGATAGGCACTCCATGACGTGCAACTATCTCCCTTAGGTACAGCTCAGCTAGCTTACCTGTGTTATCCTGCTCTCTGATTGACAGAAAGTGCGCAGATTTTTTCAGACGGTCTACGATTACCCAAATCGTATCATGACCTCTGGGTGTCTTTGGCAACTTTGTTATGAAATCCATTGAGATTTGCTCCCACTTCCACATGGGTATCTCATGTTGCTGTAGGAGACTTGAAGGCTTCTGATACTCGGCCTTCACCTTGGCACAAGTTAAGCACTTTCCAACATAAGTTGCAACATCACCTTTCAGTCTCAGCCACTAGTAGAAATCCTTCAAATCTTGGTACATCTTATCCGATCCTGGGTGGATCGAATACCTTGATTTATGAGCTTCATCAAAGATCACATCTCTAAGACCACCAAAGAGGGGAACCCAAATTCGTCCCATGAAACACAAAGTTCCTTCCTCATTGGGTACCATCTTTTTCTCCATCCCACAGAGATATTCAGCTTCTAGATTTTCTTTCTTAAGAGCTTCTCTCTGTGCAACACGAATGCGCAATGAGAGGTCTGTCTGAATGATCATCTCTAAAGCCCTAACCCTTATGGGCTTGATCCTCTCTTTCCGACTTAAGGCATCTACCACCACATTCGCCTTTCCTGGATGATATTTGATTTCGCAATCATAATCATTTAACTGCTCGACCCAACATCGCTGTCTCATGTTAAGCTGTTTCTGATAGAATATATGTTGTAGGCTCTTGTGATCTGTAAAGATCGTGCATCGGGTACCATAAAGGTAATGCCGCCAAATCTTCAAAGCAAACACCACTGCGCCTAATTCCAAATCATGTGTGGTGTAGTTCTTCTCATGAACTTTTAACTGGCGTGAAGCATAAGTGACAACCTTCTGTCGCTGCATCAGCACACAGCCCAATCCCTGACGCGAGGCATCACAATATACCACGAAGTCGTCGGTGCCTTCGGGTAGGGATAGAATAGGTGCATCGCAATGCTTGTTCTTGAGTAGCTGAAAAGCTTCCTCTTGCTTGTCTCCCCATTCATACTTCTTATCCTTTTGAGTAAGGGAGGTCAGCGGTTGAGTGATTTTCGAAAAATCCTCAATGAATCGACGATAATACCCAGCTAAACCTAGAAACTGTCAGATTTCGGTCGGTGTCTTTGGAGTTTCCCAATTCTTAATCGTCTCAATCTTGGTGGGATCCATGTGGATTCCATCTTCATTCAATACATGACCAAGGAATTGTACCTCACGCAACCAGAACTCGCACTTCGAGAACTTAGCATACAGTTTCTCCTTCTTGAGCAGCTCTAAAATGGCTCTAAGGTGTTGCTCGTGCTCTTCCTTCGACCTTGAATAAATCAAAATATCATCGATGAATACAATTACGAATTTATCAAGATATGGCTTGCAAACTCGGTTCATCAAGTCCATAAATACTGCCGGCGCATTTGTCAGACCAAACGACATCACTAGAAACTCGTAATGTCCATAACGAGTTCTAAAGGAAGTTTTTGGTATGCTCTCTTCTTGAATCCTCAGCTGGTGATAACCAAATCGAAGATCAATCTTGGAGTAGTAACTTGAACCTTGAAGTTGATCGAAGAGATCATCAATCCTCGGAAAAGGATACCGATTCTTGATAGTTAACTTGTTCAACTCTCGCTAGTCAATACACATACGGAAACTACCATCTTTCTTCTTGACAAACAGAACTGGAGCTCCCCAAGGCGAGAAGCTTGGTCTAATAAATCCCTTGTCCAAAATCTCTTGAAGCTGCGTCGACAATTCTTGCATTTCTGATGGTGCAAGTCGATAAGGTGCCTTGGCTATAGGCGCGACTCCTGGAACCAAGTCAATATGGAATTTGACTTGTCGTTGCGGCATCAATCCTGGCAAGTCTTCGGAGAAGACTTCAGGATAGTCTCTTACCACGGGAATATCTTCCAGCTTCGGCTCTTCGACTTCCTTATCAACAACGTGAGCCAAGAAGGCAACACATCCTTTCCGCATAAACTTTCGGGCCTTCATACAACTGATAATCCTTAGAGGTGTATCATGCTTCTCTCCATGCACTACAATCGTCTTTCCATTCGCCAACGGGATGCGGATAATCTTCTCGTGACATACGATCTCAGCTCGGTTGCTTGACAACTAATCCATTCCAACTACCACGTCAAAGCTTCCCAAC
The DNA here is from genome assembly GCA_030545235.1 of Helianthus tuberosus. Lineage (NCBI taxonomy): Eukaryota > Viridiplantae > Streptophyta > Magnoliopsida > Asterales > Asteraceae > Helianthus > Helianthus tuberosus. The sequence continues at coordinate 149,122,591 of CM060390.1, forward strand.
TCAACTGCTATAAGATCGAGCGTAAACTCATGCTCTCCAAGCTCTATCACACAACCTCTAATCACTTCATTTGCCTCTACTAGCTTTCCATTAGCTAGTTCTATCGAGTATGGAATATCTAACCTATTGGCAACTAACCCAAGTATATTCTTAAATTCTAGGGACACGGCGCTATAATCGGCACCAGTATCAAATAGCACAAACGCAAAGTTTTGGTTGATAGGGAACGTACCCGTGACTACGTTCGGATCCTGGCGAGCTTCCCTAGCTCCAATGTTGAAGACGCTTCCTTGGGCTTGGTTGTTCTTCGGGCAATCCCGCTTGAAATGCCCAACATCACCACAGCTAAAGCAACCTTGTTTGTTTCCAGTACCGCTCTGATTGTTGTTGGCTCCACGGTTTCCGCTACCAGCTTGGTTTTCAGAACCACCACGATTTCCATTACCATCGAAATTTCCATTTCCTCCTTGATTATTCCTATTTCCATTACCGTTTCCACCACGGTTTCCACTGCCATTTCCATTACCAATACTTCTCTGACCACCATTTCCACGACCATTACCTGCCCAGCACGTTTCCTTTGAATGACCATTCTTTCCACAAGATTCACATTTCCTAACCCTGCACTGGCCGGCATGATGGAACTGGCATACATCACACTTGGGCAAGGTGCCCATGTATCCTTTCCCTTTACTCTCCGAACTTGCAACACCAGTCCTGACCTCGACTGGTGGATTCACATCTTTTTTCTTGTTACCACCGTTGTTTCCTTGGGTACCCTTATTGAAGTTCAAGAACTTCCTCTTGTTCTCTCCTGATGACTCGACATGAGTCTCCTTCTTCTTTCCTTCAGAGATCAAAAATTTGTTCAATCTAATCGCTTCTTCAGTCAATGCCACGCTCAAATCAATGGCCTCAGTGATCGTTGGAGGCTTGGAAGTAGTCACCATGCTCATAATTTGGGGTGCCAATCCCCAGATCAAGCATTCAACTCGCTTGAACTCCGGCTCTACCATGTAAGGGACAACGCAAGACAAATCATGGAATCTCTGCACGTACTCAGCAATCTTAGGTCCATCCATCTTCAGATTCCAAAACTCGGTTTCCAACTTCTGAATCTCTGCCCTCGAGCAGTACTTCTTGCGCATCAGTTCTTTCATCTCATCCTAGGTCATACCATACGCTGTTTCCTCACCTAGGGTCTGAACGTGAAGGTTCCACCACGATAGAGCTCCATCAAGAAACAATTCAGAGATGTAGGTGACCTGGTGCTCTGGCGCACACTTGCTCATTCGCAAGACATAATCTGTCTTCTCAGCCCATCTTACGAAAGCTACAGCACCTCCAGTGAGGTCAAAGTTCAGAGGTTAAAGTCAAGGAACTGCTTGTAAGTACAACCTGTACAAGCAACATCATTCACAGAAAGCATTAGCAAACGCACACAGAATGTCCAAACGTATCGTAATGTGTCTTAAGTGACTTAAACATTACCGTGAGGTGGGTTATTCCCTGAGGTACCTCCGCTGTGTTCAGAGCATAAGGCCTCATGTTGTGTGATTGCTTGTGAAATCCGTTCATGCAGTTCTACCTCTGTTGTGGGCAGCTGATTGTTCCTTCGAGGAGGCATCTTCTATAAAGAAGATTGTATGGGTCGGGCCTTATGCATATAATAAGTATATAGTATGTATATGTAGTAGCAATTATTGTAGCAGGCAATCAGGTAACCAACACAATTATAATGCGAGCTTGTAATTTAACAACGTATTTAATGAGAACATTACGATTGAGCTTTCATTAATCATCGACCACGCATATTGTTACATGTTTTACAAAAGTATCATATCAAAAGGGATCACAGGGTCACACTACCCTTGTCCAAAATGTCTATCAGTCTACAACAGTCATATAATCAAAAAGTGGTCTCCAAAAGGCTTCACTAGCTCAGCTCAATAGTGGTGCTCTCATCAAAAGCAAGCTACCTACATAAAACCAAAAACCGGCTATGCTGATGGCGGTGGAGGAGGAGGAATAAAAAGTAAGCTGCGCACATGCGCTAGCTCCTACTCAAGATCATAAACATGTCGTAACAGATAACTGATCTGCTGCTCAACGGTAAGAAATCGAGTATCAAACTTAGGAAATGGAGTAAGCGGTGCAGGAGGATGCGAAAATGGGGACGGTGATGAACGAGGAACAAATGCAGGCTGGCACGGACATGATAAAGGACGTGGTATCATCTCACGCTCTAAAATCCTGCGGGTCATGATCTCATACTGGAGCTGCAATGATAGAAGTAACTCATCCCGTGTATAACCAGTAAAGTGCGAGGGATGGTAGGGATCAGAAATAAGCATGGTGTAAGGTGGGAACCATCTAGGTGGCTCATCAAGTGGTGAAAAGTAAAATGAGCAAAAGGTGCAGACTAAGGTACGTGTGGATAAGCTGCTGAAACATGAGGGTCATGGCTAGGCTGCTGGCTAGAAGTGCCTTCCCCTAGGCGGGGTGCGGGTATATCCTGCAAGAAAACAATAGGCAGGTCGACACGGTGTACATCAGACTCCTGAAGTGTCCTCCCCAGCAGAGTCTCTGGGTGAACATGAGCAACATCAATAGGTGCGGGTGCAAGTGGGGGATTGACTGGCTCATTAACAGGAGGGTCAACGGGTGCAGGAACTGGATCAGGTATAAGAGGTGCAATGTCATGTAACACCCCGAAAATATAAAACTTTGTATTAGAATTATAAAGTATAAAATAAATAAGAACAAGCTAACTGGGAATAAATAACCCAGTTAGTCATGAGACTTGTAAATTACTTGCTAGAAGGTTAAAACACCTTAAATAAATAACTTAATGATAATGGAGGGACCAAAGGTGTTAAAACTAAAACTAATAATATTAAAAACAAGGTTTAAGCACCAAACACACTAAAAGAAGTGTGTCTGGTCGATCAAAACATCAGGGGCGAACATGAGCTTCCCCACCAAACCCTAACTTGTGCTAATTGATCAAATTGGGGCTTCAAATCAGTTCCAAATCGATTTCCAAGCACGAAATTGTGATCTCCTCTAGAAAGGGATCATAAGGTATGTAATTTCAATGCAAAATCTTCACCCAAATTTCTGAGTGAATTCATGGAATTCAAGAATTGATGTTGCATGTTAGTTGTTTTGAAAGACATAGTGACTAGGGACAAACCCTAGTTGATTACTTGTTGAAATTTTGCTTAATTCTAGTGAATTCCATAATCACCATTGAAGGTGATAAGTGGGTTTTGGAGGAGCATGTAAAACACTAGAATTTGATTGTTTTCCTAGTATAATTTGAATTCTAGGAAGTAAATTCAGACATTGATAATGTGAAAATTGATATGAGCATGCTTAGTAGATGCTAATATTGGCTAAATAACAAGCCATGAACATGATTATAAGCTTTGAGAAATTATGCCCTTAAGGTGTTTGTAAAAATGCCTCAAAGAAGGCTTAGAAACTGAAATTTGAGCTAAAACGCATAATTGTAAGTTTCGGCAAACTATGCGATATATGCTAAGAAAAGAGTTCTAAACATGTTGAATTGAACTCTTTAGGTAAGGAATCCGGATCGTCAAGTGGACAAGCCGGTGGAGATACGCGTTTGAAGAGGGTGCTTCAAAGGTACGTGACTTGTCGTCTCGTTACACTTATGTAGGCAAACCTAGTCATAGATATGTTTAATATTGAAATAGCGAAAATGATTGTGTTTGGTATGTCAATGAAGTGATGTAACTCACTCGACAAACCAAACGGGTAAAAATAGTTAACTAGAGATGTTGTTTGATAATATTGTTTAATTAGTCATGTATGGAATGTAAATAAAGTGATGCAATTCACTAACTAAAGAAACAAGTTAAAATAATGGTCAGGATGGTAGTGTTTGGAGTGACTTAAACGTCACTCATTAAAGTTGAGTTATAAAAGCGTGAACCATGGAATGGACGTGATACGCTAAGACTGACAAGCCCGAGAATGGGTAATTATGGTGAGAAACCAATTTAGACGAATTATGTAAGCATATAACTTGCTTCGTTACATTATGATAATTTGATATTGTAGTTATTCAAGTTGGGCTTTAGAACAAGAATTTGTATTAGTTAAAGTGGCGATGACCACTACTTAATTAATTGGTCAAAACTAGATTAGAAAACGTTTGGTTATTATTGTAATGGTGGACTCCATAAATCGAACAAAAAGGGTGAAAACCATGTCCTTAAACAATTATGTGTGTAGAGACTTGAAAGTCTCATATTATGCTAGAGTAGAAAGCAATACGCTAAAGGATTGGAGATAATAAGCTAATTTATGAACCCGTGATGTCGGGCCGAACGGTTTGTAATTAATTGCATAAGTTGCATAAGGCGACATGCTCGAAACTTTGAGAAAACGAGCATGAAATTCTATTGTGAGTGTACAACCATGTAATGGTGCCGATACGCCAAGATTTACAAGCCCGGGGAATGGGTAATTAAGTCTAGCATGTCGAGGAATTGAATGATTGAAAACATGCACTCTTAGCTAAAGGGTCGGATAATCGAAACAAGGAATTTGTGAACTAATCGCTCATAAAACGGATTTCGTTATGTGAAATCTACATGGGTAGGTCTGAAATTTTATTACGGACGCGTAGGAAAAAGAATGGACTAAAACGGACAACTGAGCGAAAAGTTATGGTCATTTTAAGTCAAAAATCTGAATTTTTCGGAACTGGCAGCAAATGCAGAACACAGAACAGAACCTGCTGGAAAACGTACTCCCCCGCGCCACGCGGGGGAGACACAGTGAAGTGGCGCGACACGCGGGGGCTCCCGTGCCACGCGACAAAGCGAACGGATTCTGGCGCGACACGCGACAGGATCAGAAATAAAATTTTATTTTATTTTTCACATTTCGATGTCGAAACTTGTTTATATGTACTATAAAAATGTCAAAACTAACCTTTTTAGTGGTTTTGACCCTAGGTGAAAATGGGGATCTTACGGATGGCGGTCAAGCATATTTTGAAGAACCGAATACACACTTTTGAAGCTTCCGCAATTATCTAGTTTTGTTTGTGAAAAGTGGAATATGTAGACATTTCGAACTATGTTTTAGAATGTTGTAAACATGTTTAAACACTCAAGATGTACAAATTTTTGATAAGTGGCATTTTCTCATAAAATGCTTACTTTAATTATATATTAACGTTAAATTAGTATGGGTGTTACATGTCAGGTAAGCCAAAAGGAATAGGGTCATGGTCAGGTAAAGGCTCAGGAGCAGGCAACGGCTCAGGATCAACGGGTGCATCAACAGGCTGATCGACAAGAATAAAATCAAGCTCAACTCCAGGCTCAATGTCATGTGGAGCAGTTGACATGGCTATATCATCGTCAGTATCAGTAGCGTAACGTCGCAAACCAACTGCCTGTAAGGCAGAAGATGTCACAGATGCAAAAGAATCTGAGACAGAGTGTAAGCTAAAATCAGAAGAAATCTCAATAACATGAATATCCAGAAGTGGAACATCAACAACGTCCTCATCGAGCTCTCCATCGCCATGAGCATCATCAGGGGGACCATCAACAAACAAATCAAAATCATCATCAAAAAGATCATCGAATGGCCAATCCTCAGGTGGAACGACCATGAGGGGAACGGGAGCGAGGATCGGTGCCACAATGTGCTCACCATCGGGATGACCGATGATAAGATGATCGTGGATAGGAATGGGAATAACAAACGGATCCTCCTCTGGGATACCATCAGTAATCGGTAAATCATCTTCGAAATCGGGTAGCGCAAAGGGCTGAAAGTCGTCGTCATCGGACATCATCTCCAGGTCACTCTCGGTATCGGAAGTAAAGATCTCTGGCACAGGGTTGATCTCATCGTCAGAAATAATAGCCATGGGGTCATCAGTATCGGACAATCCACTCTCGGATGATGACATAGTGTCTGTAACATAACAATCACCACATATGCACATATATTAACTACTAATCATCAAGCATGTAATTAATGACAATGTAATCATGTAATCATGTATTCCCGCAAATCCTTTTTATCCTTCCTAGTCTCCCAGACTAAACCTCCCAGTCTCTCAGACTGTACTACCCAGTCTCTCAGACTGAACTACCTAGTCTCCCAGACTAAACTACCCAGTCTCTCAGACTGAACCACAAACATAAACCTTGAAATGTGTTTCGTGTCTTTTTGTTTGTAAAAATGTTTGTTTTCCTGGTATGCATCAAATATAAACTTGCAACAACAATATCGGTTGCAAAGGTTTCAAAGATATTTTGATCTAAATTCATTTCTCCTCGTAGCAGAGAAAAACAATGAGCTACTAATGAAAAATCATCAAGCTCGTCCCACTGGATCATTAGCCATTCCAGAAGCAAATGCTGTTATTAATGATGATACTAAAGACTCTGGAAGAAAATGGGGACGAGGTCGTGGCTGTGGCCATTTTGGTAAAGGTAATGGTCGTAACCATTTCTTCAAAGGAAATAATAATTTCCGAGGTAATTCCCATGGTCGTGGATGTGGTCGCGGTCCTGGCCGTGGTCGAAATCAAAGAACCCCCAATTACCACACTCCACAAAATACCAATTCCAACCAGTATAACAAAAGGAATGAAGTTGGTAGGTCCGAAAACAATGGCACTTCTTGTTTCAGATGTGGAAGTACAAACCATTGGTCAAAGGCTTGTCGTACACCTTCACAATTATGTGAACTTTACCAAGGCTCTCTCAAAAGAAAAAAAAAGGTGAACCATGTGGATAATTTTAATGATATCAACGTCGAACTGAATGTCGCCGACTATACCAATGACATGGAACTCTGAAACAAATGTTGCTAAACCATAATAATTATATGCAACAATTATGTAATTTCATTTATTATAACTATCTTTATTATGTTTCATTAGTCTTTCTTTTCATGTAACGTTTTCAACTAATAAATAAACTTCTTATTAAATAATTCATAATGCCTTCGTTATACACTTATTATTATTTCTCTTTATATTTTCAAGATTAAAATGAATACCACTGGAGCACAAGAGCAAACAAATGATGTAGATATATGTATAGAGGATAGTGGAGCCACACACACTATACTTAAATCTAAGAAATATTTTTATGAGTTGAAACCAACAAAAGAACTGTTGATACAATATCAGGTCCTACAAACTTGATAGAAGGAGTGGGAAAAGCTAATTTAATATTACCAAATGGTACAAAGCTTTTAATAGAGAATGCTTTATTTTCCCCAAAATCAACGAGAAACTTGTTGAGCTTCAAAAACATATATCATAACGGATATGATACTCAGTCAAGGACTGTTGATAATAAAAAATATTTGTACATCATGAGCAAATATCATATGTTGGAAAAACTGCTAATGCTCCACTCTGGTTTACATTATACACACATTAATGTGCCTCAAGCACATATGGCAGTAAAAGAAAGTTTTGTGATCCTGAGACATTTAACTTATGGCATGACAGACTAGGCCATCCAGGATCTACAATGATTAAAAGAATTATTGAAAACACACATGGACATCCATTGAAATATCAAAAGATCCCCCAATCAGATAAAATGCCTCTATGTACTTCTTGTTCACTTGGAAAACTAATTACAAGGCTTTCTTCCTTAAAAGTTGACAAAGAATCACCAAGGTTTCTTGAAAGAATTCAAGGTGATATATGTGGACCAATTCAATGTAAGAAATACTTATGTTAATCTGGTTAGGTGGCTATGACCACCGCTAGGGGTGTGCAATAATCGAACCGTTAACCGAAACCGAACCGAAAACCGACAAAACCGAACCGAAATTAACCGAAACCGAATTAACCGAAAGTCGGTTAACGGATATTTTTTTTACCATCGGTTAACCGAAATTAACCGAACCGAACCGAATCATTTATTTTTTTTATATATTTCTAGCTTTTATACCTCTATTTCATGTTCTATACTTTCATATCATGTAATAATACCTCTATTTCATTTATTTATGCCTTCATTTCATTTATTTAAACATCTATTCATGCATTTATACCTCCATTTCATTTATTTGTACATCCATTTCATGTATTTATACATCTATTTCATGTATTTATACATCCATTACATGTTTTTCTAATAAAAAAAATTAGCCCTTGTTTGAATTGGTTATTAACCGAAAATTAACCGAACCGAACCGAAAACCGACAAATTAACCGAATTAACCGAACCGATTAACCGATGACTTCGGTTACGGTTACGGATAATGCTAATAACCGAACCGAACCGAACCGTGCACACCCCTAACCACCGCCACCACCCAGTACTGCCACAAACCAGCGAATTTATTGCTTCGTCTTTTCCTGCCTACTAAACTAACACAAGATAATGATTCTTTTGTCCATTCCATTACCTCGTCTATTTCATTACCTCATACCAAACAAAGCCTATTATTAACCCTCCAAATCTTATATCTATAAACTATAATCCTTCTCACCTTCTTATTTATTTTAGTGTATTTAATCTTAACCCATAAAAGTGAACCAAAAAATCAATTAAGGAAGAATAGTGTCACTTCACTTTCTATATCACTTAATAATAAGAGTGAATTGCAAGGATTGTCCTTTATCTTTATACCCATTTGCAGGCGCTGTCCTTTATGTTTAAAATTGACGAGTTTTGTACTTTATGTTTTCAAATCATACACGTTTTGTCCTTTAGCCCTAACCCAGTTAGATTTTTCTGTCAAATCTGGTCATGTGCAATGCACATGAGAGTAAAATTGTCTTTTCACCCTATTCTTTATAAATACATATAAAAGAAAAAAGAATATTATATATCATAACAAAACCCTCTTCTTCCCCAAATCTCGAACAGATCCCACCATTCTCACCCCCAATCTTCCCCTTCAATTTCACCATTTTCAGTTTTTCACCCCATCGATGGGTTGCATCTGCAACACATCATCCAGCACCCACCACCACCAAACCTCATCAACTCTCGAGGTTTCGACTCAATGATATAGTGTACGCTACAGAGAACTTTGCTGAAACATACTGCATCGGTTTAGACACAAATGGGTCTGTTTACAAAGCTGAACTTTATCAGTTTGGCAGCAATAGTTTGTTTGCATCCAAGAAACACACAGTAGCTATAAAGCTGAACTTTATCAGTTTGGCAGCAATAGCTTGAGATTGCGTGTGGACTCAGTCACCTTCACACCAAGACGGCCAACCCGCAAAGGATAATACACAATGACATAAAGAGTGCCAACATTTTGTTAGACAAGAAGTGGGGGGCGAAAATTGCTTACTTTGGGATCTCCAAGTTACACAAAGCAAATCAAGAGGTAGACATGAAAGTGTATGAGGATCCAGAATACGAAATTACCCATAATCTAGAAACAAAATCTGATATATACTCTTTTGGAGTTGTTCTTTTTGAAATCTTTTGTGGGAGGGTGGCATATGATCCGCTTTACTTCGTAGAAAATGAGAAAGGGTTTGCACCCATTGCACGCCAATGTTTCAATGATGGAACCATAAAGAGAAGAATGGATCCGAAGCTGAAGGAAGAAACTGATGACAACATTTCCACTGCAAATACAGGTCCCAATCAAGATTCTCATCACACACAACCCTCTTCTTCCCCAAAGAGGTTGTGAGAAATTAGGGTTTTGAAATGGGATTGATTTGGGGAAGAAGAGGGTTTTGTTATGATATATATATATATATTTTTTCTTTTATATGTATTTTTAAAGAATAAGGTGAAAAGACAATTTTACCCTCATGTGCATTGCACATGACCAGATTTGACAGAAAAATCTAACTGGGTTAGGGCTAAAGGACAAAACGTGTATGATTTGAAAACATAAAGTACAAAAATCGTCAATTTTAAACATAAAGGACAGCGCCTGCAAATGGGTATAAAGATAAAGGACAATCCTTGCAATTCACTCTAATAATAAATTATAATTTGGTACTGAAAATCAATTGTAATTCTCTGTTCAAAATTACTAGGTTAAAATCAAATACAAAGCAAATCATACAAAGTTCTTACTATTTTTTTTTAAATTAAGTGGATTCATGTAAAGTCACAAAACAGAAATGGATCCGCCAATATATAAGTGGTTTAATGTTTTTACATTTTTTTACTCTTTAATGGCTCTGCGACAACTCACGAGTTTGATTTCTGTTTGGGCCATTTTTTGAGGGACATCTGGGTGAATGGACAAATCCGGGCTTTAATACCGGGTTCGAACCTGACGAGGGGCGAGAGTTTACGAATTGCATTTGGTTCCCGCACAGGGGGAGAGACGGTCTCATGGCTGTCAGGATTCGACCTTGGACATAGCCCCGAACATGGTGAGTTTACACGTGAGATTCTTTGCCGTTCAATAAAAAAATCAAATCATTTAAATAATGATAATTTAATTAGTTGAATTATTGTTATACCGATTGTGAAAATTTTTCCACTACGACTCCCCGGTTTAAAAGTCCTGGTTCCGCCACTGTGCCTGGGCACTGAAAATAGCGGTTAGCAGACCTCCAATACGCAGCTGCCCAGCCCACTTACATAAAAAATGATGGACAGACTGACAACCCTAGCAGGCCATGCGGCGGGTGTTCCTTCATGCAATCGGCACAACAGGGCACGTGGCGATACCTCCGCGTGCGTCTAACACCTCCGTGACCTACGATCCTGTCAAGTCTACGAAAAGCTGCAAGTTGTCAGTCAGCCCTAGGCCCATCAAGCAGCCCATTGGCCATTCTCCTTCACTCTTCGGCTATAAATGCCCACTTCGAACCTGGTTTGAGGTAATACTAATATGCTCACTCACAATTACTACTTAACACTTATCTTGTTTCCAAAGCAAATACTTATTCTCACACTGGAGGGTGGTAACATGGAGCAACCCCCACCCCATTCTCCTTGTTTCGAGTCACGGTGTGTTTCACTGTGCAGGTGACAGATTAGAAGACAACCCAACCATCGATCGAGGAAAGAAGCGATTAACCCTAATTGACGAGACTCGACCCGTGAACTAACATCTTGTTTAACCACTGTTTCTTCAACAATATAAATTCGAGTTATCTTACGTTTCATGAGTCATGTCAAATATAACACGTTTTTGTGTTTATTTTTATGGACGTTTTCAGTTGGTCCATGTTTTTATCGATAATCAATTACCAAAAAATTCAGTATGCTCAAATCATGTTAAAAAAATGTTTCTGTTTTTAAAAAAAAATTACTGGTTTCTGTTTTTTTAATAACAGTTTTCTGTTTTTTTTAAACTGTTTCTGTTTTTTTTAAATTACTGTTTTCTGTTTTTTTTAAATAACAGTTTTCTGTTTTTTTTAAAAACTGTTTCTGTTTTTTTTTAAAACTGTTTCTGTTTTTTTTTTAAAAACTGTTTCTGTTTTTTTAAAAAAATTACTGTTTTATGTTTTTTTAAATAACAGTTTTCTGTTTTTTAAACTGTTTCTGTTTTTTTTTAAATTACTGTTTTCTCTTTTTTTTAAGTCTTACTAAAAGTATCACCCTGGAAAGGAGTGATGCGTTTTGGTAAGAAGGGCAAGCTAAGCCCAAGGTATATTGGACCATTCGAGATCATCGAATGTGTCGGCAGCGTAGCTTATAAGCTAAACTTGTCTGAGAAGCTTAGTGGAATTCACAATGTGTTCCACATTTGTAACTTAAAGAAATGTCTAGCAGATGAATCGCTAGCAATGTCTCATAAGGATGTACATATTAATGAAAGCCTGAGGTTTGTTGAAAAACCTATATCGATCGAGGATCGACAGGTTAAAAAGCTCCGAAGGAAGCACGTGCTTATAGTAAAAGTCAAATGGGATGCCCGTAGAAGCCTTGAATATACACTATGCGACAGAAGTACCCTCACTTGTTTCAGTAAATCTCGGGGTCGAGATTTCTTTTAAGGGGGTGAGGATGTAACACCACGTAAAAACGTGTCCATTTATGTGAAGACACGTGTCCTAAACCCTAATCATGTGAAAGATTGAGTTTGAAGGACTAAAGTTGACAAACGATGAAAATATGAAACCAAAGGGACTAAATGTGTCAACATGCCAAATTTGTGCCTCTGAGTGACCACACACGAAGAATATATCCTTAAATGAGTAATAAATTGGATACAAGAAGCCGTTTATGAAAATAATCGAAAGATTATAAACTACAGGGGTTAAACGTGTCAACATGTAAATTCTTACCTCTGAGTGACCTTTTAACGAACCCGAGGCTTCGTAATATTCAAATATACTCCCAAGGATAAGTGATATCAGTTTCACATGGTTTCGAGATCGTTATGTAAGTTTTCAAGACTTTGGGTGAAAAGTGTCAATGTGATGAAACTTATGTTTTAGGTGATCTTTTAACAAAACCGGACCTAACGGAGTTTGGTTGCACTCCCATGATCCTCTACAAACTAACTACAAGGGCCTTATATGCCAAAAATGAAGTTAAATAAAGTTACTAGGAACCAGGGACTGAAACTACCATTGTTAAAACATTTTTAACCTGAATACAAGGTTGTCTCGGCCTTTTTATATTTATTTCGTCCTTAAAAGTTGACACAGTCGTGGACATATGATAATTTTTGGAAAGAGGCACCTAAAGTCTCGTTAGAAGATTATACAACATTGTTCAACATAAAGGATTGCACAGTAAGAGATCAAGCGACAAATCATTCGCTACAAAGGCTTTATTCGACTTAAAGGATACATGTTAAAATGAGGGGGAGACTTATTCAAGTTGCACTCTTTTTCCCTTAACTAAGTTTTGTCCCATTGGGTTTTCTTAGTAAGGTTTTTAATGAGGCAACATACTTGATCCAGAAGTATTAGGGGGAGACAATACGCGCTGCACTCTTATTTTCTTAGCTATGGTTTTATCCCACTGGGTTTTCCTAGCAAGGTTTTTAATGAGGCAGCATCACCAAGCGTATTACAAGATTGTACTATTTCATCATGTGGATCGTCAAGGGGGAGTGTTATGAATATATCATTTATAGTGACTCTCCACATCCTTAACTCCTCATTGTATTTACTCTTATGTTAATGTTGAGCCTATAAATAAAGGCTTTGTACTTCATACATGTACATCAATAAGAAATTCATCTCCCATTCTCCCATTCTTTTCTATACATTGCTAATAGGTTCTTGTTGTTTCACAACACATATCTTTATTACTTTGGTACATTTATCTTAGTTAATGGTCTACATCATAAAACATCTCCAATAGAAATACTTTATGTGAACAGGTTCAACGGGGCAACATCCGCGTCCTTCATGTTCTTTCCCGCTTTCAGATAGCCGACATTTTTACCAAGGATTTTCCCCGAGTTTTGTTTGAAGATTTCCGATCCAGTCTCAGCATCCGGTCACCTCCCGCTTCAACTACGGGGGTGTAATAGATTGTAAATATAGAATATACTATAAAATCATTGTAATACGGAAAGTAGTTGTATATCTCCCTAAAACGGGAGATTATATTTGTGTATATATTGAAAGACAATGAGAGGGAGAAGGATCGATCCTTCTCTGTTTACACCAACATTAACATTCCTTTTTTTCTAAAGCCACCAAAGTAGGTATCCGTTCCATAGTAGCTCTCCATAGTTTGATACCAATCCGTTCGTCAAACGTTACTTGACCGTTGGTGTGAGGGCTAGGATGGTCTTTTCACATCTCAATCTTCTTAAAGACACTTGGTCACCTCCCTTATCTTCCTATCATTTCACTTAGACACCCGCACTTTACATTTCCATCACAATCTACCACACACACACTCCGGTCACCACCAAGCTCACCGTCGTCCCTGATCATGGAATTTACAGTGGAGATTCAAAATATGTTTTAGACATGAATAAAATATGTTTGTTAATGCTTTTTACGAATTTAGTGTTTTCATGTGTTTAATTCAATATTTGTGTGTGCAAAAGCATATTGACTCGATCCAGACCCAACTGAAGGGTAATCCAAATGAGACAGTGGCTTTGGGCCACACTTTTCAAAGGACCTCCAATATCTAATAAATAAATTCTTTAATTATATATGCACTAATCCAAATGAACCTTTTGATCAAGAATTGAGTTGTATATCCAATATAGGATCTATGATCTGATTGCATTTAGCTAGGTAACTACTTGAATTGTAGATCTCTATTCGTATAAGGAAAACTATAAATGTAGACATTTTGATACATGTTACCCGCCCAACGCGTCCGATTTATCTGGTCAGTTATACCGTTAGCCAACTGACTTTAGGTTATTACTTTTTACAAAAGGCCTCAATTCTTGAATTCGCTTTAGGCCTCCTAAAGGGTTGGTTACTCCATCACCTCATGGCTCTTTAGTTTATCGATGTATAATCCTTAAATGATTAATTCAAGTATTTGTGTGTGCAAAAGCATATTCACTCGGATCACCTCTTGTATCTTTAGTTTATCTATGTTCAACCCTTAAATGAACAAATATATTATTGCAAGTTATGTAAATATGATGATAATTGATTTTGATCATTTTATGTTGTAGAATTATATCGGTTTCACTCATTATAAACTAGGCATACAATTGCATGTCCCTAATGTATCAATCAATTACTTGTCTAAGTCAACTTGGATAAAAAAACTCAGATTACTAACTGTTGTGTTCATTCTTTACATATTTGCATTCTGATTTATTGGGTATGTTTGGCATGGAGCTTTTAGAAGCTTTTAGGAGCTTTTAGAAGCTTTTAGGAGCTTTTAGAAGCTTTTAGGAGCTCCTAGCTTTAAGCTTTTAAGAAAAAGCTCCTACTCAATAAAAAGTCTTGTTTGGTTGAAGGAGCTTTAAGCTTTTAGGTTAGGAGCTTGAAGCTTTTGGTTGAACGCTACTACTAGTAGCGTTTAGAAGGAGCTACAAGCTTTTAGGGAAAAATTGACTATTTTAACCTCTAAAAATAAGGAACTTTTTAATGCACCAACTTTCTAAATTTTTAGTTATGTCCATTTTGGTCATTTTATACATTTTGTTAAAAGCTCCAGCTACTCTACCAAACACCAAATATATCTAAAAAGCTACAGCTACCAGCTTCCAGCCACCAGCTACTTTTGCCAAACATACCCATTATCTTGTGTTTATCTAAATGAAATTAACTTTTCACAACAATCAATCCAAAGATCATGTTTTTCATTTTGTATTCTAATTAATTTAGTGTAGTTATACTAACAACTAACTATTTGTGGTTTGACACCCTACTTGCCTTATCTAGTTACGGTAAATAAGATCATAATTCTCTTTATCTTTGACACATGACACGTACTTTGGTGTCGATCAATAACCCAAATTAGTGGTGCACAAAAAACCCGGACCCGGAAAAAAACCCAGAACCGGGTATTATAAAAACCGGGTTTTCTATACCCGAACCCGAACTCGACCCTACCCATAGGGTAGGGACCGGGTATTCATATTTGATTTAAAACCCGAACCCGGAACCGGGTTTTTTTATACCTATACTCGAAACCCGGTTTTTATAAATACCCGAACCCGGTTTTTATAAATACCTGGAACCGGGTTTTATAAATACCCGGAACTGGGTTTTTTTATACCCGGTTATATAGCTACCCTCGAGTTTACGTGCTTATTTTTATGTATGTTTCGGCATAAATTTAAGTTTGTTTACGTTTTGACGCTTTTTTTTAAATGGATCGTGCCAAATATAACACGTTATTGTGCTTATTTTTGTTAATGTTTTTAGTGGGTCTACCGTCTACATTTGATCGATAAGCAACTACAAAAAAATAAGTAAGTTCAAATCATGTTAAAATAACCTACCTAGCTTGCGGGGAATCATGTTAAAAAAATAAGTATGTTCAAATCATGTTAAAAAAATAGGCACCATCCACTAAAACATATAAAGAAGCATTAATACCCGGTGCGGGTTTTTTCCCAACCCGATGCATACCCGAACCCGGAAATAGGGTATTATAATACCCGGGTTTTATAAAACCCGACCCGAACCCTACCCGAACCCGGTATATAGGGTATACATTTTTGGTAGAAAACCAGGACTCGGACCCGACTCGGTTTTTAAAAAAACCCGATTTTGAAAACCCGATTCTACCCGAACCTGGTTCCATACCCGGAACCGGTTTTTAAAAAAACCCGATTTGTGCACCACTAACCCTAATAAATGTTGGGTTTTTGGGCCCATGAGGAAACCCAACAATTATTTTTATGGCCCACTCTTATTTTTGTATATGGATAAAGGAAGAGGGCAGGGTTTTTAGCTTGTAACACCCTCACAACACACACAAAAGTCTCACAAAAGGAAGAAGAAAAATTTCCATCACTTTCATACCCAGTTGTAGAGGTCGTCAATTTCCCTGAGATTGAACCGTTGGATCGCTCTGAATTTTGGACACAGTCATTACAACATCAGGGAGACCTTATCCAACGGTAGGTTTATGTGAATCACGTCTGGAAGTCTAGCTGCACAGCCTCTGTTCACTGCTGCAGAATTTGGTGATATTCCTTCTTTTTGTCTTTGTATTTGATTCCATATGCTTGAAGTTGTTGATTCCAAGTGTATGATGATTATTGTATGCCTCTAGTATACCTAGGGAAGACTTTGTATTGCTCTAATTTGTGATAGTGGATTTGAAGTGGCTCTAGTAGTCCCGTGGTTTTTACTCTCCTTTCTTGAGAGGTTTTCCACGCTAAAATTTGGTGTTCTTGTTATTATTGTTTTCGGGTTGTTTAGATTGTAGTCGATATACCCTATTTGTTTGCATCCTCATAGGTTCATTCAAGTTTGGGAAAATTCTTGGTCAAACGAAGTTTGCTTCCGCGTTTGTGTTTACCGTTTGTCACCGGGTTTCGTGTTTTTCCCATCAATAAATGTATACCAATTTTTATAGTTTTTAAGTTTATATCCATTAAGTTAATTTGGTCCATAATTCACATAAACACTACAAGAGTCCTAGCCCAGTTCAATTAATTTGGTCCATTCCAAAATGGATACCACACCCAAAATCAAGAAAACCCCTCAGCCGTAGGCTTCCATGGATCAGCAATCAACTTAGTCTGGAGTTGTGGTTGGTTCAAACGATACCCTTTTAACCGAGGTCCTTTTCCGGCTTCCTGTTACCTCCATCCTTCGCTTCAAATTTGTTTCCAAACACTAGTATTCGCTTTTGAGTCACACACATTTTACCCACCGGTATTATACCCCTTCAAAATCCCCTGGTCTTTTCGCTCGCGATAAATACATTCCCTTTGATGCTGAAGACCCAAACACTCCCCCTGTTGATACTCTCAATTCCTACATTGACTCCTTTACCTCTGTCAGAGTCATACAATCTTGTAACGGGTTACTCCTTTGCTGCACTGATCAATGGCCCAAAATTCGCAAAAGTGGTAATAAGTATTATGTGTTCAATCCCACCACCAAGCAACCGGCACTCATCCCGTCGATCCTCGGCGGTCTCAAAGCTCGTAAAACTATATGTTTTATGGGTCTGGCATTTCATCAAATAGATTGTGTTCATTACAAAGTTGTTCGTATTCGTAATGTATTGAGTTATGTGGATTCGTATCAGGTTCAAGTCTACTCGTCTGATACAGGGGAATGGAAGATATCTATCGAGTCTTTCTCCGCGTCTAAATACGTCTTCCGCCAGGGGGTTTACTGGAAGGGAGCTGTTTATTAGGCTCCTTATTACGAAAATAACGATCACTTGTACTTTAAAATAGATGCCGAACAGGCGGAACAACAGCTGGGAACGTTACCCTTGCCTATTGGCTTGATGTCTTCAATCACCGTAACTCAAGCTTCTTCGGATAAAACACGACTACCTACAACGTACTAATGTCTATTAGACGAACGAGCTGTGCCTTGACTTAGTGTTAATGTCTTTGAGTTACGTTTCTTCGTATCCTCGATATTTGATGTGTGCAAAATGCAACATATAAATTACATCAATTGTGGCATAAAACTAACCCTTTTTTAGTACTAATGTTGGAAAAAGTGTGCTTTTGTCTTCCTTTTGTATTTTCAGGATTAAATGAGCTCAAATTAACAAAAGAAGCAAAAAGACAGCAAAATCTAACATAAATACAAGAAAAGGAACAAACATGACATGCCCGACCCCACGACAGCATCTTCCCAAGCAAAACAAGAAGACAGAAGACTGAACACGCCCCGTGCTCAGCCAGCACGGGGGCGTGCCCAAGCGTCAGCAGAAAAGACAAAGTGGTAGAAGCTTCTATTGCCCACCACGGGGCCGTGCTCAGCGGACACGGGGTCGTGGTCAACTATAAGATTCGCACAATCCAGGAAAATCTTCATAGTACAAAGATTCTTCTGCACACGAGGTCGTGCTCAGCGGACACGGGGGCGTGGTCAACTAATAAGACAAGCTGCATTAAATGAAGAAAGAGAAGGATGTGGACACAGGGCCGTGCCCGAACTTCTGTTCAGCCTATAAATAGGAGTGCTTGGCTCAAGCTCAAACCATCCCTTGGCACACCACCTCTCTCACACTTCACCCACCACCCACCACCACCATAACACCATCATCCACCACCATCATCCATTGTCCATCATAGAGTGTGTGAGTCGTCTCGGGATCCAAGATTGATCGTAAGAGTTCTTGACAATCAAGGCCATGTTTGCCTAAGTCTCTTACATCACTTAGTGAAGACAAGTGTCTAGTGTAATACTTTTTATTTCTAATCTTTTCGCACTTTTTACTTGGTTTTGTATTAATGACTTTAATAACTAGTTTCTTATGTTGAAGGTGATTCTTCCTTATCGTTTGTCCGTGGTGTCTTGACATTATTTTACTGTCTATATAAAATAAAAGATTTTCACCATTCATATCTCCACGGTCTATATGGAGGTATGTTGGCTACCTGGTCAGGGGTTAAGGGAACGGTTTGGTAAGAGTCTTGCCATTGTTCAGCGTTTAGAGGTCCTGCAATGGACCTGGGTCAAATTTAGTAGGACCTCCTTCAATACTTAACGGTATTGGATGGCGGGGGTCCAAACTCTTTGATCCCCTCATAAGTTAAACTACTATTAATACTATAACCCAGCTATTTAGGACTGTATCCCTGCTGACTCAGACTACTTAGTCGAGGGTAACGTCACCTCCAAAAGAGGGGCCTACCATAATTTGCATTAATAACTTAATTCATTATCTTTCAATAATCCGACCCTTTAGGATTGTATCCTTGCTGACTCAAACTACTGGGTTGAGGGTAACGTCACCTTCAAAAGAGGGGCCTACTACAATAACTAAGATAATCTCTTAAATAAGTGCAAAAGTGCGGAAATAATCAAAGGTTACACTAAACACGAGTCGGAGCCAAGTGATTCATCTTGTCTATCTGTTTTTCTTTTATTTTTATTTTTCAGCATTTTAATTAGTTTTTATTTTTCTTAGCTTAAAACATTTTTCTAAACTTTTTGATTTGATTAGACGTTGAGGATAAACCGGTACTAAAAGCTCTTGTGTCCTTGGACGACCTCGGTATCTTACCAACACTATACTACGCTCACGATGGGTGCACTTGCCCATATGTGTGTTTAGTGTTAGTAAATATCGTGTTTAATAAATTTAAAACTTGGCTAAAGAAAGTGTAAAAGGGGCTTAAAATATACCTAAATTCATATACACACTTCACACGCATCAAGTTTTTGGCGCCGCTGCCGGGGACACAAGGATTTTAAGAAAGTTAGGGATCAGCGGCCTAATCGTTTTTTCTTATTTTTCATTTTTTTAGGATTTTTCTTAGTTTTTCAGTTTCTGCAGAGCTCAGCACGGGCCGTGCCTGGTCGGACACGGGCCGTGCCCAGCATTATCACTGGCAGTTTTTATTTTCCGAGTTACAGAGAGCTGAGCACGGGGCCGTGTCCAACTCCCAGTAACAGGGATCCGGAGAACAATTACTGTAAATTTGACCACGGGCCGTGTTCACTGAGCACGGGGCCGTGGTGAACCTTCTGACCAACATTCTTTTCTGTTTTTATCGCAGGACTTGGAACCTTGGCGCCACATTTGAACTTCCTACGTAGTGCATGAGCTCCAGTTCTAGTAGAGACATAAAAGAACCTCTAGAAGAACCCGAACGCTTTCTCAGAAAAAGACTTAAAGCTAAAAATCAAGAGAAAGTTTCGGGGGACCCACTTCCAATGGCGGATCAACGTACCCTCATGGATTACCTACGGCCCACCGTAAGTAATCTAGGCGCCGCTATCAATGCACCGAATGTCGAAGCCAACAACTTCGAACTTCGGCCGCATTTGATACAAATGCTTCAAAACTCCGCAACCTTCCATGGGCTTGCGGACGAGGATCCCCATCTACATATTACTAATTTCTTAGAAATATGTGATACCTTTCGGATCAATGGAGCATCAAACGACGCCATTCGCCTTCGGATGTTTCCATTTTCACTAAAAGACCGAGCTAAGGCTTGGCTTAACACCCTCCCAGTTGGCTCGGTAAACACCTGGGATGAACTAGCCCAAAAGTTTCTATATAAGTATTTCCCTCCAGCAAAAACGGCTAAATTAATGACTGAAATTAATACATATTCACAAGAAGATGGGGAATCCTTATATGAAACTTGGTAAAGGTTCAAGGAGCTACTAAGAAAGTGTCCTCATCACGGTCTTGCGGTATGGCAACAAGTATCCACTTTCTACAATGGGTTGCTGCCACACACAAGACAAACACTTGATTCTAGCTCCGGGGGACTTTTAGGTAATCGTCGCCCAAATGAAATATATAATCAAATTGAGGAAATTGCTCAAACCAATTTTCAATGGCACACTCCCCGAGGCAATAAATCTATTGCCCCGGGCGCCCATAAGGTTGATGAAAGCTCTTCTTTACAAGCCCAAATCGAAGCCCTTTCTTCAAAAATAAAAAAATTAGGAATGACAAAAACGGTCTCGGTTATAGCTTGTGAAGGGTGTGGTGGGCCACATGAAAATTGGAGTTGTATGAAAGAATTAGATGAACAAACAGAAACGGTAAACTACATTGATAACAGACCTAGGCCGTCGGGTCCTCCAACGGGTACTTACAACCAAGGATGGCGTAACCACCCAAACCTTGGTTGGAGAGATCCCGGAAATAGTAGTAACCAACAAAACCAACGAACTAACTTTCAACAACCACAAAACTTTTCTCAACAACAAGGTGGACGAGAAAGGCTTGAAGATACTGTATCTCGCCTCATCTCCGACACCGAAAAGAAAAACTCGGATCGATTTCAGCAATTGGAATCGAATTTTAGAAATCAACAAGCTAGCATTCAAAACATTGAAAAACAATTAAGTCAAGTAGCTCAAAATTTCTCCGAGAGACCACAAGGCGCGTTACCTAGCAATACCGAAACCAACCCAAAAGCACAAGTACATCTCATCACATTGAGAAATCGAACCGTGGGTCCTGAGGAGGCTCCATTACCGCCAGAAGAAAGAAGCCAGTCCAGCCAAACCACGACTCCAACCGCACCCCAACCAGAAGAGGCTTCTTTACCAAATCAAGGGCACACCAAGACTCCTCCGATTCCATACCCCGGTAGGTTAAATCGTCAAAAGACCGATGAGCAATTCGCAAAGTTCGAAAATTTACTAAAACAATTGCATGTTAATATTCCTTTTATTGAGGTCCTTACCCAAATGCCTAAATATGCAAAATTTATGAGGGACTTCCTCACTCATAAAAGGAAAATTGAATCATTGCAATTAGTTAACTTAGGCGAAGAATGCTACGCCTTAGTACTCAACAAACTCCCACAAAAGAAAATTGATCCCGGAAGCTTCACAATTCCTTGCTCGATTGGGGAATCCCCCGTTCGTAATGCGTTAGCCGATCTGGGGGCTACCATTAACCTCATGCCCACATCAATGTTCAAACGACTCGGCCTAGGAACAACGAGCCCTACAAAGATGAGCATACAACTCGCCGACAGATCCGTCAAATTTCCACAAGGTGTCGCTGAAAATCTATTGGTCAAAGTTGACAATTTCGTTTTCCCAACCGACTTTGTCATCTTAGACATGGAAGAAGACGCCGATGTTCCTCTCATCCTCGGGAGGCCATTTCTAGCCACCGCCCAAGCAGTGGTTGATATGAATGACGGAACACTAACATTGAAGTTTGGGGACGAGGAAGTGAAGTTTGGAGTGGGAAAGCGAGTAGAAGACAAAGACCCGGTCGACTACATGAAGGTCATAGATTCAAGCTTGGATGACGCTCTCCGACGGTGTAACATGGGATGCGAAACATCCCGCTTGAGTAACATCTGACCATGCTTTGGGTCTAGCCAAGGACCCTTATAAACGTGGCGCACCACGGAGGCATTCCGCGGAACTATCCTTAGTTTTAATTTAGATTAGTTTTTATGTTTTCTAGTTTAGTTTTAATTTTCAGGAATAAAACACACTCGGGATGGCAAAGGAAACAAGGGAAAACTTGAACCGGCAACCCATGCACGAAAACAGAGTCATCCGACGATTTTCTTCGTTTATAGTAAGTTCGGCACGGGCTGTGTCCGCCCAACACGGCCCCGTGCTGCACAGTCTGCAGAAAAGACCCAGTTCAGGTAACTGGTCATGGGCCGTGTTCACCCAACACGCCCCCGTGTCCAGGCTTCTGTTTCTTTTGTTTAATTTTTGTTACTGGCACTTGAACACGGGGCCGTGTCCAGCGCCCAGTAACATAATTTTTTTGCTTTTTCACCCTTTTTACACATTCAATCAACCTAAAAACTTATTTTTGGGACACATTGAGGACAATGTGTAATTTAAGTGTGGGGGGGGATGCTAAAACCTTGAATCTTGCAAGTCCTAAATACAAGCCTTACACAAAACTCGATTGGAACCGCTGTTGCAAGAAACGACTGACAAAATCCTCCAAATTCGAGACAATCTGCTGAAAGCTCGGAGCCGATAGAAAAGTTACGCCGATAGACGCCGCAAGCCCCTTGAATTTGACGTTGGCGATCACGTACTCCTAAAGGTTGCACCTTGGAAGGGGGTGATCAGATTCAGCAAGAAAGGAAAGCTTACGCCTCAATATGTCGGACCCTTTAAAGTTCTGGAAAGGATTGGAAAGGTGGCCTACAGACTCGAACTACCGGAGGAACTTAGTAACGTCCACCCGACTTTCCACGTTTCGAACCTTAGAAAGTGCTTAGCCAACCAGGAATTACATGTCCCTCTCGAAGATTTACAAGTGGACGAAACATTACACTTCGTGGAAAAGCCTGTCGAGATCATGGGACGAGAAACCAAGGTGCTCAGACGCTCATGCATTCCCATTGTGAAGGGTCGATGGGAAGGCAAACGAGGCGCCGAGTTCACCTGGGAACTCGAAAGTGACATGAAGGCAAAGTACCCGCAACTGTTTGTTACGCCTACTTCTTAAATTTCGGGACGAAATTTCCTAAAGTAGGGGAGGCTGTAACAACCTGCTTTTTGGAAACTCAAAGTACCAGTAAAAGTCAAAGTCAAAGGAAGAAAATATTGCTAATTGCGATCTGTCACTCCTTGCTTGACTGTTTATTTTACGTCAATGACTTGTAATCGAATCTTTTTATCTATTTGCTTTAGTTGTATTATGTGGAGTATCTATTAATAATCGAGGTTTAATCGCATGTTTAATCGCTAATCGACTTATCGCTAAACGCATCACTATCGCATTCGCAACTCGAATTATGTGTTCTGGATATTGTTTTACGTGTGTGTGCTATTATGTGTTACTTGTTCATGTTATGTATATGTTGAGGTGTTTAATCGCAATCGCAATTCTATCGCATCGCAATCTCAATTGCAAACGCTAAACGCAGGTTATTTATAGTAATTGTATGTTAGATATAGTAGTTAGGTTATTTGTGTAACTAATGGGCAATACTATCGAATCGCTCACTCGAATCGCATCGCAACGCTCAACACGTGAATCGAAACGACAAAACTCAACGCGCCGGACACCTAGATCGAGTGGCCAACCGATCGAGTGGCCATCCGATCGGATTGCCATCCGATCGGTGACCAATCCGACACTTAGGCACTTTCCTCTTTTGGAAACCCTATAAATACCCTCATGTCACATCATTTGTGATGTGACAGCCCTCTCACTCGACCAGCTCGCTCCAACCCATCTTTCTCTCGATTCCTCGCGATTCTTGTAAGTTTTCAACTCAAATCTTGTACTTCTATGATCTACACGCACTCCATCATCATTTTCACCTTTGGATCTCAACTTTTAACCGTGAAATCACCGGATTTGGGTGTTTTAGGGTGACGTCATCATGGAGTTCGTATGAACTTCAAGATTTGGCTTCATTCCACCAAGAACAACTTAGATCTGAAAGATTTCCACATGAATAAACAATGATTTTGCATAGATCTAAACATTTTCAAAGTGGAAAGGATTGAACGATGGTTTTCCAACCTTCTTTCAACTCTTTTACACTCAATGGACTCAAAACCGGTAGAACCGGAGCTCGTTCTGATCTTCTACTCTTTCTTAGTGATGAGTTGGTTCAAGATCTGGTTACTATCAAGGAGACAACCGATTTTGGGTTAAACAAGAATAACTGTCATGAACCAGTAAACTGGTCGGATTTGGGTTATTCATGTTCGATCGTACGACTTGGGACTTGACGGGATTCTGTTGTTTAGTACGTTATCAAACCGTCTCGAACAAACCGCAAACTTTCAAAATAAACAAGTTCAAAACGATCAGATGTGTTGGGACGGATTGCCATCCGATCGGACTGCACTTGAGGTTCAACACTTAACAATTTTCAACATGTTCAATACATAAGTTAGTTCCAACAGATTGCCATCCGATCGGATTGCTATCCGATCGAGTGACCGTCCTGCTATAAACTTGTTCTCAACTGAGAAGCCTCGCCAATCGGACCGCTATCCGATCGAACGACCATTCGATCGAATGACCTGAAGGGTAGAGATACTTCTCTATTTTCAAAATGCTACAACGAAAACTTCAAAGCCATCATACACAAACACATCCTTACCCAATGAATGTCAATCCAATCGAATGGCCAACCGATCGGATGACCATCCGAACGGATTGGCATCCGATCAAGTGAGCATCTGATCGGATTGCCATCCGATCGGATTACCATTCGACACTTGGTCTCTTTTCACCGTTTTACGCACCGCCCTTCACTTATGCTATCGTTAACTGTTCAGGCTAATAACACTAAAGCTCCCTTCAATCCATTTCCATCGCTGTGAGTATACTCGATCCCTTTTTACTTTATGCACTTTTGGGTGTTACATACGTTACATATTCTAAATCATAATCGAACACACAACGCAAACACTATTTATACGCTGACCGTTATTGCATGTTACTTGTTACTCGATGAATGCTTGTATGTTATGTTAACACAGTGATTGTTGCCTGACACCTTAGCAACGATAGTACAATTTGTTTGGACTCAGCACGTATCGTGGATGGGGGTTGTTAAGGTTACCTCTCACATGTCATAGTGGTGATATGTGTTGCGCATTCTACAACTCGTAGTCCAGTATGTGCATATTTCATTATCGATAATCTACTAGCTTCGCACTATACATGTTACATGCTGGTTATGCGTAAACGATTTCGAACTCTACTATCTCTATTAAACTTGTATGCTCACCTTTACACTATGTGTATTGACCACTATTTTAACGTATGTTGTCACACCCCGACCGCGTTAAAACAACAAATCACGGCGGAAACATCGGGGAGTGTCGTAACAGAATTATTGTTTCACAACCATGGTAATTAAGTTTTGTTTTATTTAAAAACAAAGAGATTACATTGTCTAAAAACAACATAAACAAAGAGTACATAACATAGTTAAAACTATTCTAGCTTCATTTTATGTCACTAAGGCACAGGTCCGCCTAAGTGTATCTTGATCATCCTATGCAACAGCTCCTGAAAATACATGTGAAAATAGGTACGTCAGCATAAAAATGTCTGTGAGATACATAGGTTTATTGATTTAGGATTCATGACTTGTAATTTAAAGAATTGTTTTATAAAAGTTAGTCATGAACCTTAGGAAAATATTTTCTTTTATAAACCAATTAAAAAGTGATAAAAAAATCAGATGATATATAAAAGAAAGTTGTATAGTTAATAAGTAATCAAGTAAAAATGAATTGTATAAGTTAAGTTGTTTGTAAAACAATGTTTTCAAGACAATATGTTATTTGTGTAAAAATGTAACGTGTGTAAACTGAAATGGTTTAAATAACGCTACGATATGTAATATCATAAAAGCACTTATATATAGGAAGTACCAGCGGCGTATCCACCATGCTTTTATCATATTACACACGCCTCGTTATCTAAATCACTTACCCAAACAAACCACCAAAATGTAATGTCTAAACAAATGTTAAAATGTTCATGTATAATCAAGTGTTATGTATGACAAGTGAAAATATCAACTTAATCATAAGTAAAATGTACAAAACAATGTATTTGATATAAATCATAGTTTAAGTCAAATATATGTTTTGCAAAAATCCACGCTTTACTTATACAAAAAACTTATGCGGTAATGTTAAACGTATACATCCATGCCTTGAGACTGTAGGATAAACCTTAGAACAAATCAAAGGTTATCAAAAATGTTTTCGGATTCAGTCATTCCTTCCACCCAAACAAACCTAGGATTTCAGGAATGGGAGTTGTTAAGTCCTATGGTACCACTACTTACTACCGAGCGGCATAGCTAATGTTAATGAATGTACTTCAGTTTCGTTAAACAAACCAAATGTCATATCAAAATGTAAGCATGTTATGAAAATAATGTACCTAGTATGCTAAGTGAACATACAAAGTAAAAATATAAAACAATGTGTCCATATACTGAGTGAACATATGCAACAGAAATGCAAAGTAAATCAATGTGTCCATATGCTGAGTGAACATATGCAACAAATGTATTTATGAAAATCAATGTGCTAGCATGCTAAGTGAACATACATAGCAAAAACAATATGAAATCAGGTACTATATGCGTACTAATGAACATATCAAGTATATGTTTTGAAAGCACGAAGGTAAAATATTTGAAAACAATAAAAGAGGGGACTATGTACTCACTTGATAATGCTTAGAAGTCTTGAAATAACCACCAAGCAAAGCTAGAAGGATCACGGAATCAATCGGCACCTAATATAGGTAACTATGTTAATAAACCGAACCTAAATCGGAAGATCGGATAGGATGAGGTTTTGTAAACCAAATGAGTATTGGAACTCATATTATATGGTTTAACAAAGCCTACATACTAAATCGGAACCTATCCTAAGTGCTTACGACCCATTACGACTCGTTAAGGTAGTCTACGCTACTTTAACGCGTCGTTTGCGTAAAACGCATTTGGACCGCCTAACTAGTACTATGACAAGTATTATATTCCTTAACATGTCTAATAATGTTGCCTAATCAGTTTAGATGTCAAAATTTAAGTTACATATGCTTAAAATGAAATTATGCTTAAAAAGGGCATTTTGGTCATTTTCCTAAGGCATATAAACTACCTATCATACAACTAACTAAACGAAGTGACCATAAGGTATAACCTCGGAAGGTTATTCCCTATATAACTATGGTCACAAAATGTGTTTGGTCGGATCCTAATGATTGACCAAATGGGTCGGGTTCGAAAGTCTAAGCGGTTGTTTAGACCGCTTATCTTACGACCCTATATAAGCACTAAACTAAAAGTGACGAGTTAAACATGTTAAAACATGTTTAACGAAGTTTGAAAAAAAGTTTGATATCAAAACAAAGGGTTTTGATACCCAAGAATAGTTTGGTTGCAAAATACACATAAATACGCATTTTGACCGAAACTACGACTCGTCACTATGCCTAATCAACGTGGTAATCAGTAGGTATAGTCACAAGGGACTATGACCATCGTGATTACGCTCATGTTGCGAAGTTCAAACGAACTTCGTGTTGAACATTGACTGGTCAAAGTAGAAAGTCAAACACTGTTTGACTTTCGTGCTTAAAAACGCATAAAAGAATGAAAGAAGCTTACAAGAGGTCCAAGCAATGAAGATTTGATTCAAGTTGCTCTGGTATGAAGCATAGAACTCCAACTTAGAGTAGGTTTGAATCAAATGTGTGAAGAAATGTGAATGAGGAGCTTGCTATTTATAGGAATCTTGAAGTTCTAAGATCATTCCACTTGTTTCTAAGCTTGATCATGGCCATACATTTGTTGGAGCTTGATTTGAGAGCTTGAAAAACCATCAAACATGGCCACAAGATTGAAAACAAACAAAGGAAACAAGGTACAAGCAGCTGGGTTTAAGAAAAATGGTTTCTGCTGACCTGGGAGTGGCTTACGGACCGTATGCAGACCTATACGGTCCGTATGGTCTTTGGTTGTTGGCAGAAACTTTCATTAATTGGCAGAACAGGCCCCTGTGACTCCAAACTTGATTTTTGATGTGTTTTGGCACTTCTAACACCCGTCAAGCCCATTTTTAAGTTCCATAAGGATGTTAAAACATAGGGAACTTGAAATATGCTCAGAAATGTCATGGATGTCGGTTTGTTTGGCTGTACGGTTGCGTTGTTCGGTTAATTACGACGGAAATCGTAACGAACGCGAAAATGATCCAAATTGCGAAACGAATGAAGTTTTAGCATTCCAAACATTAAAATAAAATATTTGAATGATTACAAAATTTTTTGGATGTCCGGATATGTTCAGAACGTAAGATATGCGAGAAAATGCAAACTTATGCACTTTTTGACGCTTTTAGTGCCTGTTTGATCAAAAAGTTTATTTTTGCACACCGAACCCCTCAAAGCCTATTTCTAAGCTATGTAAAGGATATTTATGGTATGTTTAACTTATGATCATGTTCCGGAATGTTCGTTACCACACGAATCGGTATACTTTCGCAGTTTGACGCAAATAGTCCATGCGATCGAATAAACTTGATTTTGCCATACCAATGCCTTCAAAACTTATTTCTAAGTTATGTAAAGGTTATTTAAGGTATGTTAAGCATATATTGATGTTCTGGAGTGTTTGTCGCGTTAAACTGATTACGTTTATGCATTAGTTTGCGTATAACTCTGAAGAAAGCGATGTAGAGTTTGAAATTGAACAAAAGTCAAAACATGCAAAATGTCAAACATAAATAAACAAATAGTGGGATCAAATAACATTGCTTTATTGATAATTGAACTGATTAGAGTTTATACAATGATTACAAGCACATATGTCACAGTCTCCCCTACTTGTGGAAATTTCGTCTCGAAATTTATTTAGAGGAAACTTGTGAGAAAAGATGTGGATATTTCGCCTTCATTTGATCTTCACATTCCCAAGTAAATTCTGGACCACGTTTAGATTCCCAGGGAACTTTGACAAGTGGAATGCACTTGCGTTTGAGCCATTTGACTTCACGTTCCATGATTTCCACAGGTTTCTCAACAAAATGCATCGTGTCATCAACACGAATTTCATCAAGCGGTATGTGGAGGTTCTCGTCAACTAAACACTTCTTGAGATTGGACACGTGAAAGGTTGGATGAACATTTCCAAGTTCAGGAGGTAACTCAAGTCTGTAGGCTACCTTTCCGATTCTTTCGACGATCTTGAATGGTCCAACATATCTAGGTGCAAGTTTTCCTGTATTTGCAAATCTGATCACACCTTTCCAAGGTGAAACCTTGAGTAGAACGCGATCACCAACTTGAAATTCCAAGGGCTTGCGTCGTCGATCCGCGTAACTCTTTTGACGGCTTCTAGCTGTCTGAAGGTTATCGCGAACTTTCTTAACCTTATATGTTGTCTCTTGAATGAGGTCAGGTCCAGTAAGCCGAGCCTCACCAATCTCATTCCAGCAGACTGGTGAACGACATTTTCGACCATATAAAGCCTCGAAAGGAGCCATGTTGATGCTGGAGTGATAACTATTGTTGTAGGAGAATTCAATCAATGGAAGATACGAATCTCAACTACCACCAAAATCAATCACACAAGCTCTAAGCATATCCTCCAAAGTCTGGATTGTTCTTTCAGATTGACCATCCGTTTGCGGATGATAAGCTGTGCTCAAATTAAGTTGGGTTCCCATAGCAGATTGCATGGTCCTCAAAAAGCGAGATAAGAATCAAGCATCTCTGTCGGAAATAATGTTCAGAGGAACACCATGTCGGGATACAATCTCATCCACATAGAGTTTAGCAAGCTTGTCAGCAGATAAATCCTCACGGATTGGCAAGAAATGCGCTGACTTTGTTAGACGATCAACAATTACCCAGATGGCGTCATGACCTCTTTTAGTGCGTGGAAGTTTGGTAAATAGATCCATAGCAATGTTTTCCCATTTCCAAACTGGAATCTCTGGTTGCTCCAATAATCCAGAGGGATGTTGATGTTCAGCCTTAACCTTTAGACAAGTAAGGCATTTAGATATGTATAAGGCAATGTCTTTCTTCATACCAGGCCACCAAAACTGAGTACGAAGATCCTTATACATTTTATCTGCACCAGGATGAATCGAATAACGAGACTTATGAGCTTCATCCATAAGCAAAGTGCGGAGATTATCTTGACTTGGGACCCACAAACGGTCCATGAAATAATACAATCCATTGTCTTTCAGCTCGAGATCAGGCTTGATATGAAATGGTAATTCCTTACCCATCAAATCTTGTGAAACACAAGTATGTTGAGCCTGAGAAATTCGGGATTGAATATCATATCGAACTCGAACACAACGAAGCTTGACATGCTCTTTACGACTCAATGCATCAGCCACGACATTCGCCTTACCAGGATGGTAGCGAATTTCGTAGTCATAGTCATTTAGGAGTTCAACCCAACGTCGTTGCCTCATGTTAAGTTCTTTCTGGTTGAAAATATGCTGAAGACTTTTGTGGTCAGTGAAAACCACCCATTTAGTACCATACAGATAATGTCTCCAGATTTTGAGAGCGAAAACAACTGCACCTAACTCAAGATCATGAGTTGTGTAGTTCTTCTCGTGAACCTTTAACTGTCTCGATGCATAAGCTATGACTTTGTTCCTTTGCATGAGAACACAGCCAAGACTTAATTTGGATGCATCACAGTATACAATGAAATCATCATTGCCTTCAGGTAAAGATAGAATAGGTGCATCGCAGAGTTTCCGTTTCAAGGTCTGAAAAGCTTCTTCCTGTTTAGATCCCCATTCAAAGGGTTTATTCTTCTGAGTTAGAGCAGTTAGAGGAACTGCAATCTTGGAGAAGTTTTCGATGAAGCGGCGGTAATAACCCGCGAGACCAAGAAAAGAACGAACCTCGGTTGGAGTAGTTGGTGTATCCCAATCCTTAATCGCGCTGATCTTGGAGGGATCTACATGAATACCTTGTTCGTTGACGATATGTCCCAGAAATTGAACTTCCTTAAGCCAAAATTCACATTTGGAGAATTTGGAAAAAAGTTGCTCTTTCTTCAGGAGTTCCAAAGTAAGACGGAGATGTTGCTCATGATCAGCTCGCGTCTTAGAATAAATCAAGATGTCATCAATGAAAACGATGATGAACTTATCCAAATAAGGCTTACAAACCCTATTCATCAAGTCCATGAAAACAGCAGGAACATTAGTCAAACTGAATGGCATAAATGTGAACTTATAATGCCCATAACGAGTACGGAAAACAGTCTTGGGAATATCTTCTTCATGCACACGAAGTTGATGATACCCAGAACGAAGATCAATCTTCGAAAAACAAGTAGCACCCTGTAACTGATCAAAGAGATCATTAATGTGAGGTAGGGGATATCGATTCTTGATGGTAAGCTTGTTAAGCTCATGATAATCGATACACATTCTGAAAGATCCATCCTTCTTCTTAACAAAAAGAACGGGAGCACCCCAAGGTGAAAAGCTAGGACGAATAAAACCTTTGTCAGAAAGTTCCTGAAGCTGCTTAGATAACTCTTGCATCTCAGACGGTGCAAGACGATACGGAAATCTAGCAATAGGATTAGCATCAGGTACGAGATCAATACGGAACTCAACTTGGCGTGCTGGGGGTAAACCAAGTAATTCTTCAGGAAACACTTCAGGATAATCCTGAACAACAGGGATATCTCCAATAGACATACCTTTGCCTTCATCCGCTACAACATGTGCCAAGAAGGCCACATAGTTCTTTCGCAGATACTTCTGGGCTTGAAAACAAGACATGAGTTTAAGACTATTAGCAGGTTTCTCACCATGAACCTCTAAGATCTCACCAGTAGAAAGCGAAATACGGACAATCTTCTTAAAACATATCACCTCAGCGTGGTACTTGGCTAACCAATCCATACCTATTATAACATCAAAGCTTCCAAGTTGCATCGGAGTGAGGTCGATAGGAAAAAAGATGGTTATTAAGGTTCAACTGGCAGTTTCGAAGAACAGAATTGACAACAATGGGTTCATCACTAGCTACCTCTACTGTCAAGGGCTTTCCTAGTTTCGTTCTAGTCATGCAGAGCAACGGTTCAAAAGACAATGACACAAAACTCTTATCGGCACCTGAATAAAAAAGAACAGATGCAGGCTGATTATTAACAAAGAACATACCATTGACCACCTCGTTGTCTTCTCGCGCCTCTTGTGCATTCATGTTAAAAACTCGTCCACGAGCCTGAGCCTGATTTGCATTCACCAACCTTGGACACTGATTCCTGTAATGGGTTAGATCCCCACAGTTGTAGCACGTACCAGGAGGATAGTGAGGTCGTGCAGCTTGTGCCTGTTGTTGAGCAGGCGGTTGAGCAGCTTGCTGAGCAGCTTGCTGAGCTGGGTTCTGAGCTGCTTGATTCTGATTAGCAGGAAGACGACATGTGGCGACTAGGTGACCAGATCTTCCACAATTGGTACAATATCGACACTGAATGTGCGGCTGATGATGACCGTTACACCTGTTGCACAGAGGTGCATTGCCAAGGTATGGTTTTTTGGCAGCTGTTTGCGCAGGCTGATTTGGAGCAGCTTGGTTGGCCTGCGCTGTAACAGCGAAGTTTTGAGAAGCCTTGCGTTTCCTAGATCTCTTCGAAGGCCCAACTTTCTTGCCCTTCTTACTCTCACCCTTATCAGACGACTGTTTCTTATCACCCTTCCTATGAAGCTTACCCTTTCTGATTTGCGACTCAGTCAAAGTCGCAGCTAACTCGATTGCCTGACGAACTATGGTAGGGTTGCTACTAGTGACGATGTCTTGTACGGGGTCAGGTAAACCATCGACATACCTCTCAATAGCTTTCTCGA
The DNA here is from genome assembly GCA_030545235.1 of Helianthus tuberosus. Classification (NCBI taxonomy): domain Eukaryota; kingdom Viridiplantae; phylum Streptophyta; class Magnoliopsida; order Asterales; family Asteraceae; genus Helianthus; species Helianthus tuberosus. The sequence goes on from CM060390.1 coordinate 149,155,949, forward strand.
GTGGGGTAACCATTGTAGGGCATAACAAACTCAGCTCCTCGTATATGTCAGTATAAGCCCGGTGCTCACCACTATCCTGTTTCAGATCATCAAACTCTCTTTCTAACGCCCTCTTTTCATGACGAGGACAGAATTCCCTCATCATAAGAGCCGTAAGCTCTTCCCAAGTCTGACCCAAGGCGACATTAGCACCACGATCCCTCATGAATCCATTCCACCAAGTAAGAGCCCTCTTTTGAAACACACTAGAAGCAAACTCGACCTTGCGATTATCAGGACACTATACATGATGGAAAGTACTCTCGATGCTTTCAAACCACTGTAGGAGCCTAGTTGCTCCCTCAGAACCACTAAACTTGAGCGGTTTAGCCGAATTGAAACTTTTAAAGTTGCATGGAGCATTATTGTTATTGTTGGCTTGGTTAACTTGAGCAATAATGTTTGGGAGAACAGCAGCCATTTGCTGCGAAATGATTGCTGCCAGTTCGGTATTAGGTAACTGATTTTCGCGTCGAGGAGGCATTCTAAAAGAGGAAACATGAGAGAAAAGGAGTGAGATGATTAGATGGAAAATGAAATGATACAAATCAACAAAAGCAAAGATGGTGGTCATTCGTTCGTACCAGAAAGCAAACAAATGACACACAGTGACTAATCAAAATAAATGGGTCAAAAATAATGCATCACGAAGACATGCTTTAGCCTATAAGTGGACACTCACCCCAAGAGTTCCCAGGTAAGAGTGACTGGTCCGATTATTTGGATTTGTACGAACACTCTAGCCTAGACAGAAAACTCGAGATACAGGCATCCACCCTTCCAGATTGCACGTGTTCACATTATTTAGGCCCAAAACTTTTACGAGATTTTGAAAACTTAGAAGGCATTAAGCCAAAAGAATCATTCAAAAACGGATGATTAAATTTTCAAAATCGATTTGGAAAATTGGAGGGTTCAAAACCTTATAACAAATCATCTAAGAACAGATGATTGATTTTCAAAAATCGTTTTGGAAAATTGTGTTCTTGTTTTGGTAATCACCTAAAGATGGGTGACGGTAGTGTTTTAAGATCTAAACACAAGATAACTTGTGTTGGGGTCCTAGAAAAGTTATAGTCTAGGTCAAAGCATTACTAATAACCTAATTCCCTATAACCATTTGTGACAACTGGCCCAAACCGGTAATTTCCGTAGACATAAATTATTGCTTAATGACTGCAATTATGTGCTTAATTGTCAGCCATGTCTGATTACATACTAAACAAGTGAATTCATGCACGTTGTATACTACAAAATATTGCTTTATGCATAAACGAGAGCGTTGCGTCAAAAATACTAGTAAACTCACCGGTAAGACACACTGTGTCAACAGAACTGCAGAAAGCAGTCAGACAATAAAATTGGAGCCTAGGTGTAGGTCCGACAACAAGAATGCATTAAAACCCAAGAGTACATACAAGGGTTTAATATATATGCAATACGAAAGCAAAATAAGCACTAAAAAGCACCCGAAACGCACTTTAAGTGCAGAATTTATATAATTCAGCAATAATTCAGCATTTAGACATATGAATATTTTGCAGAAATGTCGTTTTATTATCCAGAATATTTCCCTAAGTGTTGGGAATCGATAGTGTTACAAAAAGATACTTATTAAACACTAAAAGGTGCAATTTAGCACTTTAAGGAATCGGCATGTAACCGAACAACCGGACTTTACCCGAAACATGAAAATATTGTTATTTTCATTATTTATCTTTTTCTGAGCCAGTTAGAGTCCCTGAATACCCTAACACCCTTTGTAACGCATGACACACCACTAACCAGGTTAAGCACTTAACTAACTTACTTAACCTAACTAATACCCAACTAATTAGTTGGAATCGGACTAGAACCCCCCCCCCCCCCTCTAACCGTCCCCAACTAGAGGGGACACCCTTGTCCTTGTGATGATTATTTTAATCTTCTTTGCTTAGTATCTAGAAGACATAGCAACCATTGGGTAATTAACTTGTGATTGTCTATAAGTTCATGACTAAACACACATGAACATTTACTTAGCTTTTCACTCAACACAACTCTCTCTCCCTCTCTACCTAGCTCACGGCCGAACACCCCTCTCAACATACATCCATTTTCGGTTTTTGATCTTCACATTCCAATCATCTACAAGTGTTAAGGGTCGCATTTAAGGAACCTTGGAGCAAACGGAAGGCGAAGGACCTCTCTACTTTGCTTTTATCCACCCTATTTGCGCTTAGATTCTTCCCTAGCCTCGAGCTAGTGGTATGTTGCTTAAATCACCTTCTTGAACTATTCTAAAGTGGTTAAAACGATATATGACGGTTAAAATTTATGAACATGCAAGTTGAAGCACAAAAGTCTACTTAAAACACTAAAATGTTGGTTAATAGCTCATATGTTGTGTAAATCTTGTAGTATTTGATTTGTGTGGTTATTTAGGCCCGATCTATGTTATGGTAGCTCGGATCATCGTTTAACCCGGATTGGTCATGATCATGGATTATGACATAAAGCTTGTTTAAGTGTAACAAAGGTTAGGTGATGAAACTCTACCACACATCAACTTGAACTTGTGTAAAATCGATTTTACTTATGAAATGGTGTTCAAAACTAGTAGATCTACGGATCTACAAGCGGTACTTTCAAAGGACCAAGTGTCCAAGAAATCATATTTTCTAAAGCCGAGTCTTACATGAAAAAGAATGATTTTAGCAAACACACGAGTATGTAAACACTTGTGTAACACAAAGTTTCGACAAAATAACTATTTTTTGTAAATGTTGACCGGAAGTTGAAAAGATGTAACTTCTTTAAAAGCGAGACTTTCAAGAAACAAAGTTGATCGATACAAAGATCCACTAAAAATAATGGAAGAATACTACCTATTTTGGAAAAACCACAAGTTCATGTATTTCTGCGATTATATCTGTTTTAACTAGTTGCATATTGTTTATTGTTGAATGAGGAGATTGTTGACGATTTAAAAGAAAATAAACACATGTTTTGAAAACATGGGAAACCTCCATTTTTTAGGGGAAACTCTGTCGAAATTTTTATAAATTTCGACACTTAGAAAAAAAAAATATAAGTTTTTGAGAAACTTATTCCCTAAAAATGTGTTTAAAAGTATTACCAAGGTTTCCCTAATTTTTGGTGATAAGAAATGGTGATTTCTTCAAAATAAAAATGGATCTTATGTATATATATTTTTGAGAGAAAAATATATATTATTTTATCACCAACTTTTGTGCTAAGTGTATATAGTATGTGTTATACGTGCTAGCGTATTAAGACTTAAAAATACACTAAATACTCGTGAGGAGTATAAACATAAAAATACACATACAAAATACAAGATACATAATTCGGGTGCGAAGTGCAAAACACAAAAGACTTATATTTATTTTAGAGGAAATAATATAAGTAAGATACGTAGTTAAAAATATGAAATATTTTTAACACAACAATACAAATACAAAAGAGAGTGACTGTACTTGTGCGATGCAAGTCTAGTGACTAACATTAAGAAAACGCGTATAGGTTACGACGTTAATTAAGCAAATCCGGTGAAGTTTACGACGCACAGGAACGCAAAGTTGTGAGTTCATGCTCCCCCTTTTCTCTTAACTGTTTTCAGTTTTATAACTTCGGGGGTGAAATACATGTTACAAATATTGAATGTTTACAAATGGTATGATGGATACAAAAATTGAGGAATGATACGAGAAATCGTGTCACGAATAGGGTACCATAAGCACCATTAATCGTGTGCATACTAAGACCGCAGAACAAAAGGTTAGATCTAATGGGTTCCGGGCAGCCCCACTCTTGGCCACTCTTTTACCAAGCAGTGTTTTTGTGTCTCAGTCGTGAATCGACTACAGAAAAATGCCTATGGTTTGGTGACTTCCTATGTCGTGTCACATGTTAATGGCTTTGCAACCCATTAACACTTGATACATACAGAAATAATTGATTTATACATGAGTACGTGGTGTACACAAAAAGACTTGATTTATACAAAATACAAATTATGTTTTCATACAAAGTATACAAACGTGAAATACAAAAATTGCATGAATTCACACCAACTTTATGTTGACGTTTTTCCAAAAACTCACATGTATTTCAGGTAACTAGGATGGATGTGCGCGCGGTTTTACTCATGCTCTTGGATGTCGCTTTTGTTTAGCTTTGAATAAAGTAGTAAACTTGTCAGACAAAATGCTGTCTTGTGATGTAAACACTTAAACCATGTTTTCGGTTATGTAGTATTGGCATTTTGAAGTTATTTTATGAGCATGTAGTATGTTTACCTTTCGTATGCAATGAGAACCTTTCATGATCACACCTCGTGCTTCCGCCGCAGAAAGGGGTGTGACAGATTGGTATCAGAGCTGCGATTGTAGTGAACCAGGATTCCTTCTCGAGTCTAGTCTACAATCTCTAGGATCCTTTCACGAAAACAATTTTCAAAGAGTTTTCATTGCATAAAACGTCCCGCGACATCCACTACCTGAAACTGTCTACATGAGTCTAGAAAAGACACTACGAGACTTAGAGTGCACTAGAGTAGCACTTGTCGTTGACTAGAAATTACTTGCAATTATGTGTGATAATTAGCATGTACTAGAAGTAGAATGTCACAAGTATACGTGACTTTACCTGCAAGCGATGGCCTATCTGGAGGAAGAAATACGAGGATGAAACGAACTGTGCGGACTGTGCAAGGAGTTACGTAATTATGGATGCATACATAATTATGGAATTCAGTGCACAGAAACCACAGCAAGTCTTGTCACGTATAGATTCCCTCAGTGCAAGCCTACTAAGTACTCTGCTAGAGTAATAATTGTTTGATGTCACTTATGTGGTATATACCTGTGAATATACATACTACTACTGCCTAGTAGGACGATATCAAACAAATGCCTAACCCTGTTGTGTTATGTTCTTCAGAACATGGCACCCAGGAGAACTATGAATGCTCGCAATGACGATCAACCTCCTCCTCCCCCACTGCCAAGAACTGCTGAAGAGCTGAACGCTCTACTGGAGGAAAGGATCTCCGCTGCTATCGCCCAGTACGAGGCGAACCGAACTCAAGACAGTGGTGGACCAAGCAACGCTAGACGTAATGGGAATGGAGATTCGTCTGGAGGCAATGCAGCTCAAGGCTGCACTTTCAAGCAGTTCCTCGACTGCAAGCCGATGAACTATGATGGCACAGGAGGTGCAGTAGCATTTGTGCGCTGGACGGAGAAGACTGAAGCTACTATCCGCATGAGCAAGTGTACCGCGGATCAACAAGTCACCTTTGCTACTGGGTTGTTTGTCGATGAAGCTCTGACTTGGTGGAACCTGCAAGTCCAAACCTTGGGCGATGATGCCGCTTATGGCTTAACTTGGGAGGAACTGAAGGAAAGAATGAGAGAGAAGTACTGCTCTCGTGCTGAACTCCAAAGGCTGGAGACGGAGTTCTGGCACTTGACCATGGAAGGTGCTGACATTAATGGTTATACTCGAAGGTTCCACGATCTGTCCAGAGTGCTTCCCTACATGGTGACTCCCGAATTCAAGCGTGTTGAACGTTACATTTGGGGACTGGCCTCAGAGTTTCGTGGCATGGTGACGTCGGCCAAACCACAAACAATCACCGAGGCTGTAACTCTGGCTGTCAGCCTTACTGAAGATTGTGTTCGAATGAAGAAGCTATCACTGAACCCCACAGAAAATGCCGAGACGCATGCTGAGTCGTCTGGCGACAAGAAGAGGAAACATGCAAACTTGAATCAAGCAACTCGTAACAACAAAGGTTCCAACAAGACGCGTGACCCTAACCCGCCTCAAGGGGCGAAACCTCTTGCAGCCATGAACGACGCTCCAGCAAGGGGATACCTGGGCACCTTGCCCAAATGCCATCGGTGTAAACGCCATCACGAGGGAACTTGTCGCATCTCAAAGTGTGACAAGTGTGGAAAGTTGGGTCACCGCACTGAAGACTGTTGGAGTAAGAGGAACGGGAATGGAAATCGTAATGGGGCTGATGATAGGAACAATGGTGGAAATGGAAATGGTGCTGGTAACGGGAATGGGCGAAACCAAGGATGCTTCAGATGTGGAAGCAAGGATCATTTCATGAAGGACTGCCCAGAGAGAAACAATGCTCAGGCTAGAGCATTTGTGATTGGAGCAAGGGACGCACGCGAGGACCCTAATGTGGTCAACGGTACGTTCCTCATTAACAATCACTTTGCATCCATATTATTCGACACTGGCGCCGATTATAGTTTCATGTCTGTGGAATTTAAACGCATACTTGGAATATAATCTAGTAGATTAGAAATTCCTTATTCCATAGAACTAGCCAATGGTAAATTTGTTGAATCGGGCGAAGTTGTTAGAGGCTGCACGCTAGAACTTGGTGAACGAAGATTTAGCATCGACCTCTTACCTATTCAATTGGGTAGCTTCGATGTAGTAGTCGGGATGGACTGGTTGTCCAAGAACAAAGCTGAAGTTATTTGTTATGAGAAAATCATTCGCATCCCTTTAGCGAATGGTGAAACTCTCATCGTGCATGGAGAAAAACGAAACGCGCCTCTTCGAATCATCAGCTGTATGAAGGCACAGAAGTGCTTAAGGAAAGGATGTGTTGCTTTCCTAGCACACGTTGTAGATAAGAGGGCTGTGGAGCCAAAACTCGAAGACATTCCTGTGGTGAAGGAATTTCCTGATGTGTTCCCTGAAGATCTGCCAGGACTACCTCCGCAACGACAAGTCGAATTCCACATAGACTTGGTTCCAGGAGCCGCTCCTGTAGCCAAGGCTCCATATCGACTTGCGCCATCCGAAATGCAAGAATTATCTACACAGCTTCAGGAGTTGTTGGATAAAGGATTCATAAGGCCAAGCTTCTCACCCTGGGGAGCTCCAGTATTATTCGTGAAGAAGAAGGATGGATCACTACGGATGTGTATCGATTACAGGGAACTGAACAAGCTCACAATCAAGAATCGGTATCCGCTACCGAGGATTGATGCCTTGTTTGATCAAATGCAAGGATCAAGCTACTATTCCAAGATCGACCTTCGATCTGGATACCATCAGCTGAGAATCCAAGATGAAAGCGTGCCAAAGACTGCATTTAGAACGCGCTATGGGCACTACGAATTCCTTGTGATGCCGTTTGGGCTGACGAACGCGCCAGCGGTCTTTATGGATCTAATGAACCGCGTATGTAAACCAAATCTCGATAAATTCGTGATTGTGTTTATCGATGATATCCTGATTTACTCGCAAACGAAAGAAGAGCACGAGCAACATCTCAGAACCATCTTGGAGCTACTGAAGAAAGAGAAACTTTATGCAAAGTTCTCGAAATGCGAATTCCGGATTCGCGAAGTACAATTTCTTGGTCACGTGGTGAATGAGAAGGGCATTCATGTAGACCCATCCAAGATTGAAGCAATAAAGAATTGGGAAGCTCCCAAGACCCCAACTGAAGTTCGCCAATTTTTGGGCTTAGCGGGCTATTACCGACGATTCATCGAGAATTTCTCAAAAATAGCTCAACCGCTAACGACCCTTACGCAGAAGGACAGGAAATACGACTGGGGTCACAAACAAGAAGAAGCCTTTCAGCTACTTAAGAACAAGCTCTGCGATGCACCGATACTATCGTTACCCGAAGGCACTGAAGACTTCGTGGTATACTGCGACGCCTCACGACAAGGCTTGGGTTGCGTGCTCATGCAACGCCAAAAAGTCATCGCTTATGCTTCAAGACAACTGAAGGTTCACGAGAGAAATTATACCACTCACGACCTGGAGCTGGGCGTAGTGGTATTCGCCTTGAAGATTTGGCGACATTATTTATATGGTACTCGATGTACAATCTTCACAGATCACAAAAGCTTACAACACATATTTGATCAGAAGGAATTGAATATGCGCCAGCGACGTTGGGTTGAGCTGCTGAACGATTATGACTGTGAGATTAAGTACCATCCTGGAAAGGCAAACGTTGTAGCAGACGCGTTGAGCCGAAAAGAAAGGGTTAAGACCCTAAGGGTTCGAGCATTGGAAATGACGATTCAAACGAACCTCACTGCACGCATTCGTGATGCACAACAAGAAGCTCTTAAAGGAGAGAACCGTAAAGCTGAATACCTACGGGGTATGCTGAAATACATGGTGCCAAACGAAGAGGGAGCCTTATACTTCAAGGAGCGTATTTGGGTTCCACTCTATGGTGGCATACGAGAAGTCATCCTTAATGAAGCGCACAAATCGAGATATTCGATCCATCCAGGGTCGGACAAAATGTATCAAGACTTGAAGGAATATTATTGGTGGCCGAGACTCAAGAGCGACGTTGCTGTCTATGTTGGAAAATGCCTAACCTGTGCTAAGGTTAAGGCAGAATATCAGAAACCGTCTGGCCTACTACAACAACCAGAGATTCCCGTATGGAAGTGGGAACAAATCTCGATGGACTTCATAACGAAATTACCCAGGACCCCGAGACGGCACGATATGATATGGGTAATAGTTGATCGATTGACAAAGTCTGCGCATTTCCTACCAATCCGAGAAAAAGACAGCACTGGAAAGCTTGCTGAAATATACTTAAGAGAAATTGTGGCACGTCATGGAGTGCCAATCTCAATCATTTCAGACAGAGATGGACGCTTTGTCTCAAGAATCTGGCAATCATTTCAGGAAGCCTTTGGATCTCAGTTGGATCTGAGCACGGCATTCCATCCGCAAACAGACGGCCAGAGCGAACGGACTATACAAACGTTAGAAGATATGCTTCGCACATGCGTCATGGATCTAGGCGGCAGCTGGGATACTCATCTACCTTTAGTTGAGTTTTCCTACAATAACAACTATCATACGAGCATAAAAGCCGCCCCGTTCGAAGCTCTGTATGGCCGCAAATGCCGATCGCCCTTATGTTGGGCAGATGCCGGAGATAAACGTATGGTTGGTCCTGAACTTGTACAAGAGACAACTGACAAGATTGCGCAGATCCGAGAGCGCATTAAGGCGGCTCGAGATCGACAAAAGAGCTACGCTAATCCGAAAAGAAAATCAGTAGAATTCAAGGTGGGAGACAAAGTGTTGTTAAAAGTCTCAACATGGAAGGGCGTAGTCAGATTTGGAAAGCGCGGAAAGCTGAATCCACGATACATCGGACCATTCAGAATATTGAAGAGAATTGGTACCGTGGCATACAAGCTGGAGTTACCGGAAGAACTTAATGGAGTACATGATACGTTTCATGTATCCAACCTAAAGAAGAGTCCAACACAAGAAAGCGTGATCATCCCGATGGATGAAGTGCATATTGATGAAGCCCTCCGATTTATAGAAAAACCCATTGAGGTTACCGACTGGAAAGTCAACAAGACCAGGAGGAGCAGCGTAAAACTTGTCAAGGTACGTTGGAGCTCTAAGCACGGACCCGAGTACACATGGGAACGTGAAGACCAGTTCAAGAAAAAGTATCCCCACCTATTCAAGAAGACTCCAGCGAGAGTTAGTTCAGCCTGAATTTCGGGACGAAATTCTTTTAACGGGGGGAGACTGTGACAACTGGCCCAAACCGGTAATTTCCGTAGACATAAATTATTGCTTAATGACTGCAATTATGTGCTTAATTGTCAGCCATGTCTGATTACATACTAAACAAGTGAATTCATGCACGTTGTATACTACAAAATATTGCTTTATGCATAAACGAGAGCGTTGCGTCAAAAATACTAGTAAACTCACCGGTAAGACACACTGTGTCAACAGAACTGCAGAAAGCAGTCAGACAATAAAATTGGAGCCTAGGTGTAGGTCCGACAACAAGAATGCATTAAAACCCAAGAGTACATACAAGGGTTTAATATATATGCAATACGAAAGCAAAATAAGCACTAAAAAGCACCCGAAACGCACTTTAAGTGCAGAATTTATATAATTCAGCAATAATTCAGCATTTAGACATATGAATATTTTGCAGAAATGTCGTTTTATTATCCAGAATATTTCCCTAAGTGTTGGGAATCGATAGTGTTACAAAAAGATACTTATTAAACACTAAAAGGTGCAATTTAGCACTTTAAGGAATCGGCATGTAACCGAACAACCGGACTTTACCCGAAACATGAAAATATTGTTATTTTCATTATTTATCTTTTTCTGAGCCAGTTAGGGTCCCTGAATACCCTAACACCCTTTGTAACGCATGACACACCACTAACCAGGTTAAGCACTTAACTAACTTACTTAACCTAACTAATACCCAACTAATTAGTTGGAATCGGACTAGAACCCCCCCCCCCCTCTCTAACCGTCCCCAACTAGAGGGGACACCCTTGTCCTTGTGATGATTATTTTAATCTTCTTTGCTTAGTATCTAGAAGACATAGCAACCATTGGGTAATTAACTTGTGATTGTCTATAAGTTCATGACTAAACACACATGAACATTTACTTAGCTTTTCACTCAACACAACTCTCTCTCCCTCTCTACCTAGCTCACGGCCGAACACCCCTCTCAACATACATCCATTTTCGGTTTTTGATCTTCACATTCCAATCATCTACAAGTGTTAAGGGTCGCATATAAGGAACCTTGGAGCAAACGGAAGGCGAAGGACCTCTCTACTTTGCTTTTATCCACCCTATTTGCGCTTAGATTCTTCCCTAGCCTCGAGCTAGTGGTATGTTGCTTAAATCACCTTCTTGAACTATTCTAAAGTGGTTAAAACGATATATGACGGTTAAAATTTATGAACATGCAAGTTGAAGCACAAAAGTCTACTTAAAACACTAAAATGTTGGTTAATAGCTCATATGTTGTGTAAATCTTGTAGTATTTGATTTGTGTGGTTATTTAGGCCCGATCTATGTTGTGGTAGCTCGGATCATCGTTTAACCCGGATTGGTCATGATCATGGATTATGACATAAAGTTTGTTTAAGTGTAACAAGGGTTAGGTGATGAAACTCTACCACACATCAACTTGAACTTGTGTAAAATCGATTTTACTTATGAAATGGTGTTCAAAACTAGTAGATCTACGGATCTACAAGCGGTACTTTCAAAGGACCAAGTGTCCAAGAAATCATATTTTCTAAAGCCGAGTCTTACATGAAAAAGAATGATTTTAGCAAACACACGAGTATGTAAACACTTGTGTAACACAAAGTTTCGACAAAATAACTATTTTTGTAAATGTTGACCGGAAGTTGAAAAGATGTAACTTCTTTAAAAGCGAGACTTTCAAGAAACAAAGTTGATCGATACAAAGATCCACTAAAAATAATGGAAGAATACTACCTATTTTGGAAAAACCACAAGTTCATGTATTTCTGCGATTATATCTGTTTTAACTAGTTGCATATTGTTTATTGTTGAATGAGGAGATTGTTGACGATTTAAAAGAAAATAAACACATGTTTTGAAAACATGGGAAACCTCCATTTTTTAGGGGAAACTCTGTCGAAATTTTTATAAATTTCGACACTTAGAAAAAAAAAATATAAGTTTTTGAGAAACTTATTCCCTAAAAATGTGTTTAAAAGTATTACCAAGGTTTCCCTAATTTTTGGTGATAAGAAATGGTGATTTCTTCAAAATAAAAATGGATCTTATGTATATATATTTTTGAGAGAAAAATATATATTATTTTATCACCAACTTTTGTGCTAAGTGTATATAGTATGTGTTATACGTGCTAGCGTATTAAGACTTAAAAATACACTAAATACTCGTGAGGAGTATAAACATAAAAATACACATACAAAATACAAGATACATAATTCGGGTGCGAAGTGCAAAACACAAAAGACTTATATTTATTTTAGAGGAAATAATATAAGTAAGATACGTAGTTAAAAATATGAAATATTTTTAACACAACAATACAAATACAAAAGAGAGTGACTGTACTTGTGCGATGCAAGTCTAGTGACTAACATTAAGAAAACGCGTATAGGTTACGACGTTAATTAAGCAAATCCGGTGAAGTTTACGACGCACAGGAACGCAAAGTTGTGAGTTCATGCTCCCCCTTTTCTCTTAACTGTTTTCAGTTTTATAACTTCGGGGGTGAAATACATGTTACAAATATTGAATGTTTACAAATGGTATGATGGATACAAAAATTGAGGAATGATACGAGAAATCGTGTCACGAATAGGGTACCATAAGCACCATTAATCGTGTGCATACTAAGACCGCAGAACAAAAGGTTAGATCTAATGGGTTCCGGGCAGCCCCACTCTTGGCCACTCTTTTACCAAGCAGTGTTTTTGTGTCTCAGTCGTGAATCGACTACAGAAAAATGCCTATGGTTTGGTGACTTCCTATGTCGTGTCACATGTTAATGGCTTTGCAACCCATTAACACTTGATACATACAGAAATAATTGATTTATACATGAGTACGTGGTGTACACAAAAAGACTTGATTTATACAAAATACAAATTATGTTTTCATACAAAGTATACAAACGTGAAATACAAAAATTGCATGAATTCACACCAACTTTATGTTGACGTTTTTCCAAAAACTCACATGTATTTCAGGTAACTAGGATGGATGTGCGCGCGGTTTTACTCATGCTCTTGGATGTCGCTTTTGTTTAGCTTTGAATAAAGTAGTAAACTTGTCAGACAAAATGCTGTCTTGTGATGTAAACACTTAAACCATGTTTTCGGTTATGTAGTATTGGCATTTTGAAGTTATTTTATGAGCATGTAGTATGTTTACCTTTCGTATGCAATGAGAACCTTTCATGATCACACCTCGTGCTTCCGCCGCAGAAAGGGGTGTGACACCATTGGCTCTGATACCAACTCTTCTGTCACACCCTGACCGCGTTAAAACAACAAACCGCGGCGGAAACGTCGGGGAGTGTCGTAACAAAATTATTGTTTCACAACCAAGGTAATTAAGTTTTGTTTTATTTGAAAACAAAGAGATCACATTGTCTAAAAACAACAGAAACAAAGAGTACATAACATAGTTAAAATTATTCTAGCTTCATTTTATGTCACTACGGCACAGGTCCGCCTAAGTGTATCTTGATCATCCTATGCAACAGCTCCTGAAAACACATGTGAAAATAGGTACGTCAGCATAAAAATTCCTGTGAGATACATAGGTTTATTGATTTATGATTCATGACTTGTAATTTAAAGAATTGTTATATAAAAGTTAGTCATGAACCTAAGGAAAATGTTTTCTTTTATAAACCATATAAAAAGTGATAAGAAAATCAGATGATATATAAAAGAAAGTTGTACAGTTAATAAGTAATCAAGTAAAAATGAACTGTATAAGTTAAGTTGTTTATAAAACAATGTTTTCAAGACAATATGTTATTTGTGTAAAAATGTAATGTGTCTAAACTGAAATGGTTTAAATAACGCTACGATATATAATATCATAAAAGCACATATATATAGGAAGTACCAGCGGTGTATCCACCATGCTTTTATCATATTACACACACCTCGTTATCTAAATCAATTACCCAAACAAACCACCAAAATGTAATGTCTAAACAAATGTTAAAATGTTCATGTATAATCAAGTGTTATGTATGACAAGTGAAAATATCAACTTAATCATAAGTAAAATGTACAAAACAATGTATTTGATATAAATCATAGTTTAAGTCAAATATATGTTTTGCAAAAATCCATGCTTTACTGATACAAACACTTATGCGGTAATGTTAAACGTATACATCCAAGCCTTGAGACTGTAGGATAAACCTTAGAACAAATCAAAGGTTATCAAAAATGTTTTCGAATTCAGTCATTCCTTCCACCCAAACAAACCTAGGATTTCAGGAATGGGAGTTGTCAAGTCCTATGGTACCACTACTTACTACCGAGCGGCGTAGCTAATGTTAATGAATGTACTTCAGTTTCGTTAAACAAACCAAATGTCATACCAAAATGTAAGCATGTTATGAAAATAATGTACCTAGTATGCTAAGTGAACATACAAAGTAGAAATGTAAAACAATGTGTCCATATGCTGAGTGAACATATGCAACAGAAATGCAAAGTAAATCAATGTGTCCATATGCTGAGTGAACATATGCAACAAATGTATTTATGAAAATTAATGTGCTAGCATGCTAAGTGAACATACATAGCAAAAACAATATGAAATCAGGTACTATATGTGTACTAATGAACATAGCAAGTATATGTTATGAAAGCACGAAAAGCACGAAAGTTACAAGTAGGCACATGTGTTTCACCCCAAAATATTTGAAAAGAGTAAAAGAGGGGACTATGTACTCACTTAAGAATGCTTAGAAGTCTTGAAATAACCACCAAGCAAAGCTAGAAGGATCACGAAATCAATCAGCACCTAATATAGGTAACTATGTTAATAAACCGGACCTAAATCGGAAGATCAGATAGGATGAGGTTTTGTAAACCAAATGAGTATTGGAACTTATATGATATGGTTTAACAAAGCCTACATACTAAATCGTAACCTATCCTAAGTGCTTACGACCCATTACGACTCGTTAAGGTAGTCTACGCTACTTTAACGTGTCGTTCGCATAAAACGCGTTGGGACCGCCTAACTAGTCCTATGACAAGTATTATATGCCTTAACATGTCTAATAATGTTGCCTAATCAGTTTAGATGTCAAAATTTAAGTTACATATGCTTAAAATGAAATTATGCTTAAAAAGGGCATTTTGGTCATTTTCCTAAGGCATATAAACTACCTATCATACAACTAACTAAACGAAGTGACCATAAGGTATAACCTCGGAAGGTTATTCCCTATACAATTATGGTCACAAAATGTGTTTGGTCGGATCCTAATGATCGACCAAATGGGTCGGGTTCGAAAGTCTAAGCGGATGCTAGACCGCTTATCTTACGACCCTATATAAGCACTAAACTAAAAGTGACGAGTTAAACATGTTAAAACATGTTTAACGAAGTTTGAAAACAAGTTTGATATCAAAACAAAGGGTTTTGATACCCAAGAATAGTTTGGTTGCAAAATACGCATAAATACGCATTTTGACCGAAACTACGACTCGTCACTACGCCTAATCAACGTGGTAATCAGTAGGTATAGTCACAAGGGACTATGACCATCGTGATTACGCTCACGTTGCGAAGTTCAAACAAACTTTGTGTTGACCATTGACTAGTCAAAGCAGAAAGTCAAACACTGTTTGACTTTCGTGCTTAAAAACGCATAAAAGAATGAAAGAAGCTTTCAAGAGGTCCAAGCAATGAAGATTTGATTCAAGTTGCTCAGGTATGAAGCATAGAACTCTAACTTAGAGCAGGTTTGAATCAAATGTGTGAAGAAATGTGAATGAGGAGCTTGCTATTTATAGGAATCTTGAAGTTCTAAGATCATTCCACTTGTTTCTAAGCTTGATCATGGCCATACATTTGTTGGAGCCTGATTTGAGAGCTTGAAAAACCATCAAATATACCCACAAGATTGAAAACAAGCAAAGGAAACAAGGTACAAGCAGCTGGGTTTAAGAAAAACGGTTTCTACTGACCTGGGAGTGGCTTACGGACCGTAAGTAGACCTATACGGTCCGTATGGTCTTTGGTTTCTGGCAGAAACTTTCATTAATTGGCAGAACAGGCCCCTGTGACTCCAAACTTGATTTTTGATGCGTTTTGGCACTTCTAACACCCGTCAAGCCCATTTTTAAGTTCCATAAGGATTTTAAAATATAGGGAACTTGAAATATGCTCAGAAATGTCACGGATGTCGGTTCATTTGGCTGTACGGTTGCGTTGTTCGGTTAATTACGACGGAAATCGTAACGGACGCGAAAACGATCCAAATTGAGAAACGAATGAAGTTTTAGCATTCCAAACATTAAAATAAAATATTTTAATGATTACAAAAATTTTTGGATGTCCGGATATGTTCAGAACGTAAGATATGCGTGAAAATGAAAACTTATGCACTTTTTGACGCTTTTAGTCCCTGTTTGATCAAAAAGTTTATTTTTGCACACCGAACCCCTCAAAGCCTATTTCTAAGCTATGTAAAGGATATTTATGGTATGTTTAACTTATGATCATGTTCCAGAATGTTCGTTACCACACGAATCGGTATACTTTCGCAGTTTGAAGCAAATAGTCCATGCTATCGAATAAACTTGATTTTGCCATACCAAATCCTTCAAAACTTATTTCTAAGTTATGTAAACGTTATTTAAGGTATGTTAAGCATATATTGATGTTCCAGAGTTTTTGTCACGTTAAACTGATTACGTTTATGCATCAGTTTGCGTATAACTCTCTAGAAAGCGAAATAGAGTTTGAAATTGAACAAAAGTCAAAACATGCAAAATGTCAAACATAAATAAACAAACATTGGGATCAAATAACATTGCTTTATTGATAATTGAACTGATTAGAGTTTATACAATGATTACATGCACAGATGTCACATATGTGACAGCTGCTAACGTTTAGGATGTTGTGCTTTGCTTGCTATTGATGGAATTGAGCTAGGATGGAGTCTAGAAACAAACAAAAACAATTTATATTTGAGTTGTCGAAATAGAACTGTTTTTCTTTGATTTGTCTGTAATAACTATGCTACTTATTATGTCATGGTATGGGACGTGATGCTTAAATAATTGGTAATCGTAGTTGTTATGGAAACTCCTGGAAAATCTGTTTCGCTCAGTGCCGCGCCCCAATGTTTCCATCATCGGTTGGGGTGTGACACTTTCGGCCATTATGTGGCTCAAGTCATTGGAACACGTTGAGACTTTGGTGAGAGCTTTGAAAAATCCAAAATATAGAGCGAAACAAGTTATTAAGATGCGGGTTTCACCCCTAACTTAATAACTTCATTCCTATTTGTGTGATAGAATCACGAGATAGAGAAGGAGATTTGTGTCGAAGTATGGATTTCACTCCTGATTCAACGCAAATTCTCGTGTTTATAGTAAAAATACGCGTCGAGCGAACGATCCAGTCGAGAGTTTGCGGCTTTCACACCTAATCACGACCTAATCATTCGTTTGTTTTTGAAAAGTTGTGTGCGTCGTGCCAGCTTTAGGGAAAGCTGATTAGTTTTCACGAGTTCGAGTGAGAGTGTCAAGTAAGCTCGTACAAATCCCCTGCTGGGTTTGCATAAGTCGGTCTATTGGTACTTAGACTATAGACTAGGTCAACTATGACATCGACCTGGACTAGGTCGAGTCTTGCCTAATTCCCTATAGTTATGGCTCTGATACCAATCTGTCACACCCCAACCAATGGCGGAAACATCGGGGCGCGGCGCTGAGTGAAACAGATTGTCCAGGAGAAATCCATAACAACTAAAATTACCAGATATTTAACGTTACGTCCCATACCATACCATAACATATCAAATAAAAACAGTTATTACAGACATAACATCTCGAAGACAAATAAATTGTTCCGACAACACATATTTTATTTAGTTCATTTCTAGACTCTCCTAGATTGATTCCATAACAGCAAGCATAGCATAAGCATCCTAAACACCGGTCACATATGTTAAAATAAAAGTCAATACACATAGTTTAAAGGTGAGCATACAAGTTTAATTGTATAATAGTAGCGAAAGCGATTTACGCATAACCATCATGTAACACGTAGAAAATGTGAAGCAAGTAAGTTATCGACAATGAAATATGCACCGACGTGACTGCGAGTTGTAGAATGCGCAACACATATCACTATAGTACTATCGTTGCTAAGGTGTCAGGAAACAATCACTGTGTACACATAACATACAAGCATTCATCGAGTAACACGCATAACATGCAGAGCGGTTAGCGTATAAAAGTGTTTGCGTTGTGTGGTCGATGTGATTTGATATAGGTAACGTATGTAACACCGAAAAGTGTGTTAAGCAAAAAGGGATCGATTATACTCACAGATAGTGTTTAATGAATAAACACAGTCTTGGATTGAAGGGAGCCCTGGAGAATTAGCCTGATCAGATAACGATAGTATAAGCGTTGAACGGTGTGTTAAACAGTGTCGAGTGAGATGTGGGACGGATAGTGATCCGATCGGATGACCGTCCGGACGGATGACCATTCGGTCGAAGGGTTGTCCGTTTGGGATGGATGTGTTTGTGTATGATTTGAACTTTGAAGTTTTCGTTGTAGCACTTTGTAAAATGAGAAGTGTTCCTATAAATCAGGCCATCCGGACGGATGACCATTCAGTCGGATGACGGTTCGTTGAAACTGATCTTCTTTGAAGTTTTGTGAAAATTGATTAAGTGTTGAAACCACAAGTCACTTGGCCGGATAGCCGTTCGATCGGATGGCTATCCGATCGGATGGCTGCTCGATCGAGCAACTGTTTTGGGTTGAAAACTTGTAAATCAGCTAAGTTAAAAGGTTTTGTGGGTGAACCGAGATCATATGATGACGTGTTAAACAACGGGAACCACATCAAGACCAACTCATCCGATCGGACGGGAATCACCCCGTTCGATTCTGATTCAGCTGTTCAGGAAGGTGTTTCATGTTCAACCCGTGAATCGGTTGTCTCTCCGATAGTAATCCATTATCAGCTCGGTTCTCTACCAGAGGATGAGTAGAACACCCGAATGAGTCCAGATTCTAACGGTTTTGAGTGAAAAGTTAAGAATATTGAAGAAAAGTTTGAAACATTTGAAAGATGTTTAGATTTAGGTGAAATCAGTGTTTAATCTTGTAGAAATCCTTTAGATCTGAATTGTTCTTGGTGGAATGAGGTCACCCTTTAGTATTCATATGAACCCCATGATGACGTCACCTAGAACAGAACAAATCAGGTGGACTTCACGGTGGAAATGTAAGGTTTGTTGGTTAAATCGATGGAAAAGTGTGTGTAGATGATAGAAGTACAAGATTTGGGATGAAAACTTACAAGAATCGTGAGGAATCGAGAGAAAAGTTGGCTGAGAGTGCGTGGGTCAGAGGAGAGCTGTCACATCATGAACAGTGATGTGACAGGTGAGTATTTATAGGGGAAGGAGGGGAAAATACGGTGCAAGGTTGATGGGTCGGAGGGCCTTCCGATCGGACGGCCATCCAATCGGATGGTCATCCGGTCGGATGACCATTCGATCGAAGGGTCCTTCGATTGGATGGCTTGAGTAAGTTGGTTTCTGACTTTTCATTTCGTGCGTTGAGCGTTGCGTTGCGAGTGAGCGATGCGATAGTATTAGACAATAGTTACACAAATAACATAACTAACATACAACAACATAAGTAACCTTGCGTTTCCAGTTTACGATGAGATTGCGTTGCGATAGGTATGCGATTAACATAAGTAACCTTGCGTTGCGATTGAGTTTACGATTAACACCTTTAACATAATTAAACATGCACAAGTATCACATAATAGCACACATACGTGAAACAATATCCAGAACCTGTAATTCAAATTGAGATGCGATAGTGATGTGATGGCGTTAACTAGATTAGTGTTTAATTGCGTTTATCGCATTGTTACTCCACATAATACAACTAAAAAGCGTAAACTAAAGTATCGATTAACGAGGTTCGAGAGTATAAGCAATAATTAAGCAAGGAATGACGGAACTGATTAACAATCTTTTCTTCCTTTAACTTTGACTTTGACTTGTACTTTGACTTCAAAAAGTAGGGTTGTCACAATCATGAATGAGGCACACAAATCCAAGTACTCGATTCATCCTGGTGCTGACAAGATGTACCAGAACCTTCGTACATCCTATTGGTGGCCTGGTATGAAGAGAGACATTCCTGCGTATGTTTCTAAGTGTCTCACCTGTTCGAAAGTCAAAACCGAGCATCAATGACCTTCTGGTCTACTCGAACAACCTGAAATCCCCGTTTAGAAATGGGATAGCATTGCTATGGATTTCATAACCAAACTTCCTCGTACGCCTTCTGGTCATGATAGCATTTGGGTAATTATCGATCGTTTGACCAAGTCCGCTCAATTCCTTCCTATTCGTGAAGATTTCAAGGTTGAGCGACTTGCTCGATTCTACACTGATGAAATCATATGCCGTCATGGTATTCCCATCGACATCATTTCTGATCGTGATGGCCGTTTCACTTCGCGTCTTTGGCAAACCTTTCAATCCGCTATGGGTTCTCATTTGAATCTCAGTACAGCCTTTCATCCTCAAACGGATGGACAGACTGAACGTACTATCCAAACCCTAGAGGACATGCTCTGTTCTTGTGTCATCGAATTTGGTGGTAGTTGGGATGTGCATTTACCATTGATCGAGTTCTTGTACAACAATAGCTACCACTCCAGTATCCAAATGGCTCATTTTGAGGCATTATATTGTCGCAAATGCCGATCTCCTTTAAGCTGGCATGAGATTGGTGACAAATAATATACTGGCCCTAAGATCATACAAGAAACAACAGATAATATTCTTCAAATCCGTGATAATCTACTCAAGGCTCGTAGTCGACAAAAGAGCTATGCTGACAAGGGACGCAAACCCTTGGAATTTAACGTTGGTAACCATGTTCTACTCAAAGTATCTCCTTGAAAAGGAGTAGTTCGTTTTGGTAAAAAGGGAAAGCTTGCCCCTCGCTATGTTGGTCCTTTCAAGATACTCGAGAGGATTGGCAAGGTGGCTTATCGACTCGATTTACCTCAAGAACTCAACAACGTGCATCCAACGTTTCATGTTTCAAATCTCATGAAGTGTCTCGCTGAAGGAGGACTTCAAGTTCCTCTCGAAGATCTCCAAATCAAAGACACTTTGCATTTTGTGGAGAAACCTGTCGAAATCACGGACCGAGGTGTCAAGAAACTAAGGCGCAGTCAAATTCCTATCGTCAAGGTTCGATGGGATGGAAAACGTGGCGCTAAATTTACTTGGGAACTCGAGAGTGATATAAAGACC
Source organism: Helianthus tuberosus (assembly GCA_030545235.1). NCBI lineage: Eukaryota > Viridiplantae > Streptophyta > Magnoliopsida > Asterales > Asteraceae > Helianthus > Helianthus tuberosus. The sequence continues at coordinate 149,176,896 of CM060390.1, forward strand.
AAGTATCCGCACCTTTTCGTTACTTCTTCCTAAATTTCGAGACGAAATTTCCTAAAGGAGGGGAGAATGTAACGCTCCGCATTTTCGCACTTTCTTATTTTAGCATGACGTGTTGTACTTTCCATATTTAGACGCTTGTACTCTCTTTGTAATCTATTTTCGTTCCATTTGTAATTCGAGACTATTGATCATAATGAAAACGAAGCTATTTTGTGTATTAATATTAGTTTTATGTGCAACTGTTAATCAAATTCTCATGTGAACGAAATACTATTCAAGGAATCTTGATTCTATACTTATCGACACTTGATACTCATTAAACTAAAATAATGAGATTCGGAAGCTTCGTGAAATAAATAAACGTTTAAAGATTTTTTCGTTATAATTATGGTCATTATTCAAATTATTTAAATTAATTAATTTTGTGATTTAAAAGTTTATTTTTTATTAATAATCTAGTTATTCTCCTTTTAAAATGATATAACTTGGTTAGTTTAATCATAAAGTTAGTTCATAACTTGGTTAGTAATAGTTCAGGGGTGAATTATGCAATTTCTGAAAGTGTAAAGTGCAGGGACTGTTATTGCATTTGCTGAAAGTTGGTGTTATAATAACAAAAAAAAGAAACAAAAATGCTGACCACGGGAATCGAACCCGGGTCGACATCCTCACAATCACGCGCGCTGACCAACTGAGCTGTGGCTTTCTTTTGATCAAACCCGGGCCTTTAAATCTTTTAAACACTCGCCCATATGATGCCAGGCGGCCCGCGACCAGGCCCAGCCCAATCCCGCGGCCCCACCAAGGCTGTCCAGGGCGTACAAGGGAGACCAGATCGTTCCAGCTTGAATTTTAGGCGGGTTTTTGAGTTTTTTTTATTTTTAACTTAGTTTTAACATTTATTATTTAACCACCAACTAACCTAACCACTCCCTATAAATACCAAGCCTCTTCCAAGCCATTTACACTTTCCAAACCACTCTAAACTCTCCCAAATTAGTCTATAATCAACTGCAATTCTCAAGTTCGAGTGGAAGCATCAACCTTCACAAAAGTGAGCATAACTCACTCATTTCTTATCTGATTCACTCGATTCTTTTTCCTACTTCTTTGTATTGACCTTAGCTACGTTTCCAGATGTTTTTCATGGAAAACCAAGCCCTGGAATGTCGCCAAAAAGGCTCCAAAGTGGATTGTTTGTTTCTGATTTCGTTTAAACTTGTTAATCTTAGTGGAACTTGAGTCTAACTCATCTCAAAACTATGTCCTAATGCTTATAACCTCATCTATGGTTAGTTAGGATTAAAAACAAGGTTGAGACATGTTAAATCAGAGGTTAAAACCTCACAAACTTTCTGTTTTAGTTAGGGTTTTACCCACAAGAAGTGCTCAAGCTTGAAGCTTGATGAATGTGTGATTGTTAGACTAGCTTGGGATATCTTTCATAAGAATCCACACACTTCTTGATGTTTTATCATAGATTAGTTGTTGTATTTCATTATTCTTATAGGTTCATGACCCTCCTTGTTGTTCATAACAACACGTGAAGTGGTGAACAATAGAGGTACCTAAATGGAAGCTTGTTCTTCCTACCTCATGTATGAATTCTATGATACTTAGAGGTGCCTAAATGAAGACTTTGATCTTCTACCTCATGCTTGACATATATGATATAGTATAATCTATATAATACTTATGTAATATTCAAACAAACCGAACCCTTGATGATGAACAAGTGGACATTGTCAAGTTAGTAAGTATATCATCTAAACATCTTATGTGATGGATGATTATTTGCATATGGCTATGTTCATGTTATTTAAATTCCGAAATCCATAATCTTCCGTTATTCCCCAAACTCATACATTTATGTTCCTTTGTGTAGAAGGACAAGGTGCTCCAAACTAAACAACCAACACCACTCGCGGGATTCAAGTAGGAAAGCTTGCAAAAACTGTGAGCATACTCAATCCATTTTTCCTTTTAATCACTTTGGGTACAACATGTATACTATACAAACTACACTTCACTTTGAAACTATTTTAAACGAACTCTATCCATTGTTGAAACATGAAACTATATGTGATGCTTGGTAATTTCAACCTCAAACAAACAACTCTTCACGGGATTATCAAGTTTGAAGCTTACAAAATCGTGAATACACTTAACCCATTTTTCGCTTTACACTTTTTGGGTGCAATATGTTAACCTTATCAAATTCACAACACAACATACTTTATGCAATGCACAAAACAATTCAAATACATGCATACTTATTTGTTATACTTGATTCATATTCTTTGGTGATCCTTATGTGATACATTAGTCATTAACTTCGTACAAGCCTCCATTTAACATGTATAGCGCTATAGGAGTAACGCACCACCTGTGAACGAGAGGTCATGTTAAATTTAATTCTTGCGGTAATCAGAGGGTTGACTTGAATATTGCATGCCATTAATGTGTTAACCTTGATAACTTAGGTTGCCATGTGGATTCGTTTTAAACATTTTTATACTTATGCTATATACTTAAACTTATGTACTCGCCAATGCTGTTTATGTTGAACTATACTTTTTAACATGTTGCAAGTTGATGATGTTGATTATGATGAAATTTAGTAGGGACGACACTAGAAACTCATAACGAATTACTAGAATTGTTATCTTATTTTTGTTGAACTTGTTGTACTTTGTCTTTTCTATGTTGTAATTTGAATTTCCTATGATGTACTTGACAATTATTATTATGAAATGAAATCGGTTTTGAATTAAACTATTGTCACATAATGTTATGAAGTCTTTGAGCAATATCGTTCGTCTCACTCTGATGTTTCCGCCATCGGTCGGGTGTGACAGTCTGACTGGTGTTAGGCGCTAAGTTTGATGTAACCCTATACGCTATGTATAGGTTATACGAGGCCTATACGCAGCAAAAGTGTGCAAATAGTTTGTCTTGAGTGTGCGGATAGTTTTAACCTAAAATTATTAGTTAAGTTTGTGCTAAATGACCAAAGTACCCACCATTATTGAGAAATAAAAAATAAATAGCTCGTTTAAACAAAACAAAAGATCATGTTATATTTAGAAATATTAGAAAATATTATTAAAAACCTTGTGGGTCCCACCCACTTCTTCTCCTACCACCACCATCACTACCATCGTCATGCATCATCAACACCTTCACACACGATCCGACAATTTATTTGGGTGTGAATTTTTCTTCATGGGAGGGTTCAAATATTGAGAAGAAGTTTAAAATTTGAAGAACTTACGAAATGGGTTTTGTAATTAATTTATCCTTTTGGGGTTTAGTTTGTGGGGTTTTTAAGTCTGAATTGTCTTGTTCTTTGAGGAAAGTATGGATGAAGGGTTTTGATTTGGGGGAAAAATAACAGAGAGAGGGGTATGTTTGTGGGTATGGATAGAGGGGTTATGTGGCGAAAAATGTTAGGGGAGGATTTTCCAATCCTAAGGATCATGGATCCTCAAGTACTGCCAGGATCACGGATCCTTAATTCTGTTTGAATTCAGGATCCTCGGAATGTGCTGCAGGACCAGGATTCAGGATTCTCATTGTTATCCTTATACTAACGATTGTCTTCATTATGCGTAAGCCTGTTTTGCAAGAGTATGTGCATGGAATTGGTCTTGCCTATATTCGTGGAGCATATTCCCTCAATATTCCGCACGTGCTTGGCCCTTGTGAACGTTATGGAGATCGTGGGAGACTAGCACAATTAGCGGATAGTTAGTTAGCTTAGTTATTTCTAATTTTAAATAGGGGATAACAAGCTTGAGTAAAAACACTTAGCGAATTTAGCAAAAACACACACTCTCGAACAGCTCTCGACAGTTTACTTGGCTATTTCGTACACTTCAACACTTTTGCACACTAGTGATCCTTGTAACAAGCTTGTTATCATCCCGAGTTGTAATAACCTTTTGTTTAATCTTAGTTGGTAATCGGTAGTTTCCATCACCCAAGGTTTTTTATGCCGGAGATCAACTCTTGATCAAGGGATTTTTCCTCGTACAAATCCTTGTGTCACCTCTGTATTTGATTTGCAAGTTGTTCATACAATTGTTCATAGATTCAAGCATCACACCTCATAACAAAAGATTTGGTTGCATTATCCTTGCTTGATTTTTGACCAAAACAGTTTGGCGCCCACCGTGGGGCAATTGGTGCCTCATTCCTAAGAAATTCTTGTTTTTGTGATCATTTCGGTTCATTACAACCAAGCAGATGGCTTCCTCAAAGAAGAAAACTTCAAGTTCAATGCCGGCAATCACTTCTTCACAGGGCGTTCCACCTTTGCCTCCACCACCTGCTGGATCCTAGAAGAATGCTGAAAATGCTGCAAAGAGACAAAGCCCCATTTTTCCAAAACCACCAACTTCTTCTGTTTCTTCTAATCCTACTACTAGTGATCTTTTTACTTTGATTTTGCAGATGAGGGATCACATACAAGAGCAGGACAAAACCAACTAAAGGATCCTCTGGGAAATTGGTGACATCAAGAAACAGAAGAGATCGGGGGAGGATCACTCTCCTCTGATACCAAGGTCACTGGATTTCGACACTCCAGCTATAACTGCCCAGTAATCTACAACCTTAGATATCCAGTACCAAACTGAACCATTGGGAAGGCGTTATGGAACAACAACCACGAGTCAGGCATTAGGGTATCATTTCCAGCCTTCAGGATCCTACTTTCAGCCTTCGGGACCCTCTTTCCAGCATTCGGGATCCTTCGTTAGCTCAGGAGGATATATGGGGACGCACACAGTTCAAGGATCCTCTCAGGTTTAAGGATCCTCTCAGGTTCAAGGATCCTCTCAGGTTCAAGGATCCACTCAGGTTCAAGGATCCTCTTTCTGGGTTCAAGGATCCAACATCTTTCAGGATCAAGGATTCTTGAGAAGTGTACAACCCCCAAGCACAGATGTTCATCAAGGAGACTTCATTCCAATGCAGACCATTGCCTCTTCTGGTCCTTCAATCATACCAGAATCCCGTCAATATGGATTCACATCTGGAATTCCAAACTTGAATCCTCCGGGAGGTAACACTTTCAATAATTCTTATAACACTAACCAGGGCTCTATGCAGGATACAGGTATCAATCAAGCTATGGCTTGAGAATTACAGAAACTGAAGGATATGATATCCAGCGTTCCAGGGGTGGTTAAACCCATTCTTGAAATCGCAGATGGTAGCTGTTTTGGTAAAAAATCAAGCAATGATAATACAACCAAACTTTCTGTTGTGAGGTATGATGCTTGAATTGATGAACAACACTAAGGATCACTCTGAAATGTAATGAACAAGTGACACAAAGATTTATACGAGGAAAAAGCCCTTGATCAATGAATGATCTCCGGCATAAAAAACCTCGGGTGATGGAAACTACCGATCACCAACTCAGATTAAACAAGAAATGTACTACAACTTCGGATGATAGCGAGCTAATTACAAGGATCACTATAGTGTATTGTGTAAGAAAGTGTGTAATCGCCAAGTGAATTATCGAGAGCTGGTGAGAGCAGTTGTAAGAGTGTGTGTTTTGCCAAAAATAGCCAAGTGTTTTCTATTTAGCTCGCTACCCCTTTAAAAATGAGAAATATCTAAGCTAACAAACATTCCGCATTTGGTGCAAGTCTCCCACGACCTCCATAACGTCCATTTCTGCCATGCACGTGCAGAATAAGTGTAGAATATTCTCCAGGAATATCGCCAAGACCAAGTCCAAGCTTGTACTCCTGCAAAACAACATCATATTCAAAGTTGACAATCGTTAGTATAAGGATCCTTAAGATGATCCATGATCCTGATCCTGCGACACTTCTGAGGATCACCAATTCTGACAGAAGTGAGGATCACTAAACCCAACAGTAATTGAGGATCACTGATTCTTCAAAAATCCTCCCCTAACAATTGCCCCCAAAATATAAGGAGTAATTATGTAAATAAACGAGTTTTATTTTTGTTCTTATCCGTAACAAATCAACGGATAACTAGCCGTTGGAGTCGGACTAGCCGTTACGAGCATGACGTCATTGAGGTGACTATCCTGCAAAACCATCATTATAAATTGAAGTTATGGATAGGGATCAATTCGCATTTAAATTCAAGAGAAACTCCCTTTAAATCCACATCTGAAGATCAAGCAGGTATCTCTCTTCCTCTTCTCCCTTTACGTTTTCTTTCTCGGTACATCTTCTTCTCTACCATTATGACCAAGATGATGCTAAGATCCTCTCCGGCTAAGGATCACACAAAATACAGTCCTCTTAAAAGCCAGGGGATCATCAAAGATTCAGCGAAAGAAAGATGCTGCTTCACTGATCCACAAATAGATAGAATCCGCCATTGTTTTCCGGCAAACACCGATTTTAAACCATTTGATCCCACCGTTCTAACTGATTATATTTCTGAAACATGGGTAGCTTTCCCGGTCACACCATTCACAATAGGATACTCGTATCATTTCCCTGAATTCACCCAGTCTTTCTTCTCCCTCACCGGTATCTCCTTCATTCAAGCTATGCCAATGATCTGGAGGGTCTTATATACCCTTGAAAGGATCATTGAGCAAGAAGGAATTGCTCTGGGAATGTCGGAGTTGGCAGAGATGTATGACCTCGTAACATTTGGATCCCACCGATATCTACTCAAGCGTAAACCCGGTGAAGAATACCCCATCTTCAAAGCCATTAAGAATGATACTAACTGGAAACGGAGATTCTTCTTTATCAGAAGGGATTCTCCCCCTGATGGAAAGGATCTGCCAAGGAAATGGAGCACCCATGGTAGGATAGAGGATCCTGAGAAGGATCACCAGATGACCATATTTCTGTTTAAGGATCACTAACGTCCTTTTGTTTCTATCTTGCAGCTATTACTGTCGCACACCTTATCACAACACCTGCAAAAAAGGAAAGGCTCGCCGCTTTCCGGAGACTTGATCCTGCAAAAAGATCATTTAAAACAAACACCCAGGATTCTCAGGAAGTATCCTCAGGTTCTGTCACTATGTTGAGTAAGTATCCGGTTTTTTGTTTAGTTAAATGTTTAAATAAATAGCTAAATAGAAATAGGATAAGGATACTTATCTGTTTTGGGTGTGTAGGTGCTGGGAAATCTTCAAAATCTGCCTCCAAATTCAGTGTCACTGATCTTGACACTGTCCGATCCTCAACGAAAAAGTCTGCTGCTAGCCCCTCCGTCGCAATCCCCAAGGCAACCACTTCAAAGGGAAGAGGTGGAAAGAAAAGGAAGACCTCTGAAGCTGACAACCTAGAAGGCTTGCCTCTGATCCGCCATCAGTTCCTCGAGTATTTTGCAGATGTAAGGATCACTGGATTAGCTTAGTTATCCTACCCACTTGAGGATCATGTGATCCTAACTTTACATTGTCTTCTTTGCAGAAATTCGCCAAAATCGAGGACCATGTTGGGAATGTTGAAGAGCTTGAGGAGAAATACTCTGACCTCCAAAAGGTGGCGGTGCTCAAGGATCACAAGATTGCTTCCCTCGAAAAGGATCTCAATGATGCCAAAACTCAGATGGTTGCAGCCCAGATCAATGCTGACTATGAGAAGCATGAGATCACGGAGGATGCTAAAGTCTCCGCTGCCATTGCCATGTACAAGACCAAGGTGCAGATGGCCCAAGAAGCTCAGGATCCTGCCTTTGACAGGAGCAACTGGGACATGGAGGGCTGGAAGGCTAGGCTGGCTGAATTGGAGGATGAAGAAGAGGCTGAAGAGGTCCTAGCAATCGAGGCTGGTGGTAGTGGCAAGGATCAGGTGAAGGATACTAGAGCTGGAGGAGATGGTGATGCAGCGAAGGTGTAGGCTGCATGAATGGGCGATGAAGGACATTTCTAGACGTAGCCGGAGCCCATTTTTTAGGATTTGGTAGTTTATTTTGGTTATGATTGTTTTGGTTAAAAATCAAGCAATGATAATGCAACCAAACTTTCTGTTGTGAGGTATGATGCTTGAATTGATGAACAACAATAAGGATCACTATGAAATGTAATGAACAAGTGACACGAAGGTTTATACGAGGAAAAATCCCTTGATCAATGAATGATCTCCGGCATAAAAAACCTCGGGTGATGGAAACTACCGATCACCAACTCAAATTAGACAACAAATGTGTTACAACTTCGGATGATAGCGAGCTAAGTACAAGGATCACTATAGTGTAATGTGCAAAAGGTGTATGAAATTGCTAAGCGAATTGTCGAGAGCTGGTGAGAGCAGTTGTTAGTGTGTGTGTAGCCAAAAATATCCAAGTGTTTTCTATTTAGCTCGCTACCCCTTTTAAAAATAGAAAATATCTATACTAACTAACATTCCGCAATTCATGCAAGTCCCCCACGAACTCCATAACGTCCACTTCAGGTAAGCACGTGCGGAATAAGTTATGGAATATGCTCCAGGAATATCGCCAAGACCAAGTCCAAGCCGGTACTCCTGCAAAACAACACCATATTCAAAGTAGACAATCGTTAGTATAAGGATCCTTAAGATGATCCATGATCCTGATCCTGCAACACTTCTGAGGATCACCCATTCTAACAGAAGTGAGGATCACGAAACCTAACAGTAATTGAGGATCACTGATCATTTAGAAATCGTGCCCTAACAATTGCCCCCAAAATATAAGGAGTAAAAGTGTAAATAACGAGTTATATTTTCTGTTCTTATCCGCAATCAATTAACGGATAACTAGCCGTTGTAATCGGACTAGCCGTTACGAACATGACGTCACTGAAGTGACTATCCTGCAAGAGATCATCATTATAAATAGGAGTTAGAGATAGGGATCAATCTGCATTTAAATTCAAGAGAAACTCCCTTTAAATTCATATCCGAAGATCAAGCAGGTATCTCTCTTCCTCTTCTTCCTTTACGTTTTCTTTCTCTGCTCCTTCTTTCTTCACCTTCTTCATAATCAAGATGATGCTAAGATCCTCACCGGCTAAGGATCACAAGAAGGACAGTCCTCTTAAGAGCCAGGGGATCATCAAAGATTTGGCGAATGAAAGGTGCTGCTTCACTGATCCACAAATAGATAGAATACGCCGTTGCTTTCCGGCAAACACCGATTTCAAGCCATTTGACCCCACCGTTCTAAGTGATTATATTTCTGAAACATGGGTAGCTTTTCCGGTCACTCCTTTCACAATAGGATACTCGTATCCTTTCCCTAAATTCACCCAGTCTTTCTTCTCCCTCACCGGCATCTCCTACATTCAAGCTATGCCAATGATCTAGAGGGTCTTGTATACCCTTGAAAGGATCATTGAGCAAGAAGGGATTGCTCTTGGAATGTCGGAGTTGGCAGAGATGTATGACCTTGTAACATTTGGATCCCACCGTTATCTACTCAAGCGTAAACCCGGCGAAGAACACCCAATCTTCAAAGCCACTAAAAATGATACCAACTGGAAACGTCGTTTTTTCTTTATCAGAAGGGATTCTATCTCTAATGGAAAGGATCTGTCAAGGAAATGGAGCACCCATGGTAGGATAGAGGATCCTGAGGAGGATCACCAGATGACCTTGTTTTTGTCTTAGGATCACTAATGTACTTTTGTTCCTTTTTTGCAGCTATTACTGTTGCACGCCTTATTACAACACCTGCCACGAAGGAAAGGCTTGCTACTTTTCAAAGGCTTGATCCTGAAATAAGATCATTCAAAGCAAATACCCAGGATTCTCAAGAGGTATCCTCAGGTTCTGTCACGATGTCAAGTAAGTATCCTGTTTTTTGTATAGTTAAATGTTTAAATAAATAATTAAATAGAAATAGGATAAGGATACTTATCTGTTTTGGGTATGTAGGTGCTGGAAAACCTTCAAGATCTGCCTCCAAATTCAGCGTCACTGATCCTGACACTGTCCGGTCCTCCAAGAAAAAGTCTGCTGCTAGCCCCTCCGTCACAATCCCCAAGGCAACCACTTCAAAAGGAAGAGGTGGAAAGAAGAGGAAGACCTCTGAAGCTGAGAACCTACAAGGCTTGCCTCTGATCCGCCATCAGTTCCTCGAATACTTTGCCGATGTAAGGATCACTGACTTAACTTGATTATCCTGCCCATTTGAGGATCATGTGATCCTAACTTTGCATTGTCTTGTTTGCAGAAATTTGCCGAAATCGAGGACTATGTTAGGAATGTTGAAGAGCTTGAGGAGAAATACTCTGACCTCCAAAAAGTGGCGGTGCTCAAGGATCACAAGATTGCTTCCCTCAAAAAGGATCTCACTGATGCCAAAACTCAGACAGCTGCAATTCTGATCAATGTTGATTATGAGAAGCACGAGATCACAGAGGATGCTAAGGTCTCCGCTGCCATTGCCATGTACAAGACCAAGCTACAGATGGCCCAAGAAGCTCAGGATCCTGCCTTTGACAGGAGCAACTGGGACATGGAGGGCTGGAAGGCTAGGCTGGCTGAGTTGGAGGATGATGAAGAGGCTGAAGAGGTTCTGGCAATCGAGGCTAGTGGTAGAGGCAAGGATCAGGCGAAGGATACTGAAGCTGGAGGAGATGGTGATGCAGCGAAGGTGTAGGCTGCATGGATGGGCGATGAAGGACATTTCTAGACGTAGCCGGAGCCCATTTTTTAAGTTTGATAGTTTGTTTTGGTTATGGTGTTTTTTGTTGAACAATGATGGGTTGTACTTAAACAATAGTAATTAGGGCTAAGGATCATGGATCCTTGAACAATAGGCAGGATAATGGTGGTGGATGGATCCTCTGTTTGGGGGATGAAGCCACTCGTTATCCCTCCGTCTTTAATTTCCTGCACTTGTTAGACCTATGAACAATGGACACCCTTTGCCAACCCATGTGGACGGGCCACGTTTTGCTGGTAGAAACGTGGGTTGGCAATTTTGACAACCTTAAAGGGTTTAATATTTTGTGAATAAAATAACTTTAACTTTTTTACTTTCTTCCGTGTTGCTATCCTTGTTAGTATTTTACTTTTCAATTGTAGTGATGTTCATTTTATTTTAACTTATCAAGTAGAAGAAAAATTTAATGAATATCCTCAAAAATTTTAGGATATGATCAAGGATCACATATCCCATAATCGATAAGTTCTGAAAAGTAATACAGTTTAAGGATCATAAGTTCAGTTGTCAAAGGATAAGGGTTATTTAAACAAATAGTGAATAGAATCAAAATAGTTAAGGATCATACCTGAGAATCCAAGTTAGGATCCTAACCTTTAACAGTTGTAAACAGGATTATCCAAAAGACGAACCTTAGTAGAAGGTAAGGATCAAGGATCCTTGGTCATTTAGCTTCACAAACCTGAAAGAGGATATAACTTGGGACTAAGCCAATATAAGATAAAAGTTAGTAACTGGGGACAAGCCTAACAATTCTGGGGACAAGCCCAATATACTGGGGACAAGACCAAAAGGATAACTGGGGACAAGCCCAAGGATAACTGGGGACAAGCCCAAGGATAACTGGGGACAAGCCCAAGGATAACTGGGGACAAGCCCAAGGATCGTACGTAAACTGGAGTATGGCCCTCACTGGCGACTATCCAAACTTAGTGACATGAAAATGCCAAAACCTTAGCTAACGTGAAAACGTTAGAAACCTTAGGAACGGATGTATGGTACGTCTACCATTATACGTAGGATCCTGAATATAGCCAGTACAATGAAATTGTCAGCCCCTAAAGCGGGTACTGGTCCCATTGTCATGAACTATATCAGGATCATCGTGCGCTACTGGCGAAACTGGGGACAGGCCCAAACTGGGGTCAAGCCCAAATAACTGGATACTTCTATGGATACTCAATTCTTAGTTAAGGATACCTGAACCTTCAAAACTCAGAATCAAGTGAAAGGAGGATAAAGGATGCAGGATCCTTATCCTTATATAAGAGAATAAAAGAATGAAATAGTTTGAGATTAGAATGTTACAAAGATGAGGATCATCTACTCTGTAAGGATCCTTCAAGGATACTTGTCGGGTGAGGATCATGGATCCTTGTCACATAAAATATTTCTTCAAATAGACAGCATTCCAAGCTCTTGGTAGCAAATCACCTTCCATTGTTAGCAATCGATATGCCCCCTTTCCTGCTTCAGCTTCAATCAAATAGGGGCCTTCCCATTTTGGTGCCAACTTTCCATCAGCAGGATTGGTGGTATTCTGAAATGCTTTTCTTAATACCATATCACCAACTTGGAATTTCCTGATCCTGACATGTTTGTTGTAGGCTCCAGCCATCCTTTGTTGATAACTAGCCATCCTTATCCTTGCCAAATCCCTGATTTCTTCTATAGTATCCAAGTCTTGAACCAAGTTTTCAGCATTCTCTTTAGGATCACGAATGCTTGTTCTTGCAGTTGGAACCACCATCTCTGTAGGGATCACTGATTCTGCCCCAAATACCAAAGAAAATGGAGTTTGGCCTGTAGTATTCTTGGGAGTTGTCCTATCAGCCCAAAGCACATAAGGTAGTTCTTCTGCCCATTTTCCTTTCTTGGATCCAAGCTTCTTCTTCAAATTGTTGATGATGATCTTGTTGGATGATTCTGCCTGACCATTAGCCTGTGGGTGGACTGGTGTTGATGTTATCATCTTAATCCCCCAGCTGTCACAAAAGTTAGTAGTTCTATTCCCAATAAATTGGGATCCATTATCACAAAAAATTTCAGAAGGGATACCAAATCTAGTAATAATGTTTCTTTTAATAAAGGATATAACTTCCTTTTCTCTGACTTGAGCAAAGGCTTCAGCCTCTATCCACTTGGAGAAGTAATCAGTCATAGCAAGCATGAATACTTTTCCACCAGGTGCCTTAGGAAGCTTTCCAACTATATCCATTCCCCATCTCATGAATGGCCAGGAAGAGGATATAGGATGCAAGAGCTCTGCTGGTTGGTGAAGGATATTACTATGCCTCTGACAAGGATCACACTTCTTGGCATACTCTACAGCATCCTTCTTCATAGTGGGCCAATAGTATCCTGTTCTCAGGATCCTTGAGAATAATGCCCTGCCCCCAGTGTGGTTTCCACAATCTCCTTCATGGAAATCCTTTAGGACTTCTTGGATTTCAGGATCCTCAATGCATCTTAGATATGGTCCTGCAAGTGATCGTTTATACAACATATTATTTAATATTGTAAATTGAGATACCTTAATTTTGAAAGCCCTTGGGTTTTCTCCTGTAGGAATTTCTCCATGTTGTATGTATCTCATAATTGGGAGGATCCATGATCCTGAATGAGATTGATTATCATCACTAGGGATGACTGCAGAATCTTCTCCTATCTCCATGGCTACATGATCCTCGATAGCAGGGGTCAGGATATGGATAATGGGGATCCTAATATCCTCAAGGATCTTCAAAGATGATCCTAGATTGGCTAATGCATCAGCTTCTGCATTCTCTTCCCTCGGTATCTCTGTCAAACTAAAGGATACAAAAGAGAGTGCCAATTCTTTGACTATCTCCAAATATTTGATTAGCTTTTCACCTTTAACAGCATAGGATCCATTAAAGTGATTAGTGATTAATAATGAATCTACATGTACCTCAAGATACCTGATCCTCATATGCTTAGCAATTTGCAAACCAACTATCAAGGCTTCATACTCTGCCTCATTGTTGGTAGTTTGAAATTCACAAGCTATGGAGTGGGGTATTATGTCCCCCTGTGGCGATTTTAGTAGTATTCCAAGTCCTGTTCCTTTTACATTGGAGGCTCCATCAGTGAAGAGAATCCAAGGATCCTTAGTCTCTTCAAGTTGTTGGACATCTAACTCAGCTTCCTTTTGCAAGTCACTACTAAAATCTACCACAAAGTCAGCTAAGGCTTGGGATTTGATGGCAGTCCTTGGTTCATATCTTATATCATATGCACTCAGCTTCACTGCCCACTTAGCCATCCTTCCTGACATTTCAGGTTTCCTGAGAACAATCTTAATTGGAAAATTAGTCTTAACAATAATGGCATGAGTCGCAAAATAATGTCTCAATTTAGTAGATGCCATAATTAATGCAAGGATAGGTTTTTCTAATTGTGAATACCTGGATTCAGCATCAAGTAAACTCTTACTTACATAATAAACAGGATGTTGTGTACCTTGGTGATCCTTAACAAGGACCGCACTTACTGCTTTTGAGGATACTGCTAGGTACAAGGATAATACATCCCCTTTTTTCTGGTTTCATCAAGGCCGGGGCTGAGGATAGGTAATCCTTAAGAGCTTTGAGGGCACTTTCATGCTTCTCAGTCCATTCAAATTTCTTGTTCTTCCTCAGGGTGTCATAGAATTCCTTGCACTTTTCTGAGGATTTGGATATGAATCTGTTCAAGGCTGCGATCCTGCCTGTCAATCTTTGCACATCCTTAGCATTGGCAGGAGATTTGATATTCACAATAGCCTTGATTTGCTCTGGACTTGCTTCAATGCCCCTCTTTGACACTTGGAAGGGTTAAGTTTCATATTAAATTTGTCAAGGATATTGAATGCTTCCCCCAAGTCTTTAAGGTGATCCTCAGCTTTCTTGGACTTAACCACCATGTCATCTATATAGACTTCCATAGTGTATCCAATTTGTTCCTTGAACATCATATTGACAAGCCTTTGGTAAGTAGCACCTGCATTCCTTAGTCCAAATGGCATAGCAATATAACAATATATACCAGTTGGGGTCATAAAGGCTGTATCCTCTTGATCAGATGGTTCCATCTGAATTTGTTGAAATCCAGATGAAGCATCCATAAAAGTCAACAACTCATGACCCGCGGTAGCATCCACCATGGAGTCAATGTGCGGTAATGGGAAAGGATCCTTGGGACATGCCTTGTTTTAATCAGTAAAATCGACACATACCCTCCACTTTCCATTTTTCTTTTGAACAACAACCACATTGGCTAACCATCTTGGATACTTAACCTCTCTTATCATACCTGCCCGAAGTAGTTTATCTACTTCTTCCTGGATAATAGCATTCCTTTCTGGTGCAAACTTCCTCCTCTTTTGATGAATTGGCTTGAATGACCTGTCAATGCCAAGTTTATGAGTAATTATATCCTTAGATATACCTGTCATGTCTTCA
Organism: Helianthus tuberosus; assembly: GCA_030545235.1. NCBI lineage: Eukaryota > Viridiplantae > Streptophyta > Magnoliopsida > Asterales > Asteraceae > Helianthus > Helianthus tuberosus. The sequence continues at coordinate 149,192,015 of CM060390.1, forward strand.
TGTTTCCAGGAAAAGGTAGATTTCCTTCTCTTAAGGAAGGATACTAGCTCCTGTTCGATGTCACTAAGGATCCCTGATCCTATGAAGATCTTGGATTCAGGATCCTCAGGATCCATGAGGATTTCCTTCAAATCCTGCTCTCTTGTCTCCAAGACATCTCTTGAAGGATACTTTAATTGCTATTGCTCCCTTGGTCTTGAGGCTGGCTTCATTGACGAGGTATAACAATTCTTAGCTTCTTGTTGATCACTCTCAATTTTCACCACTCCCCAAGGACTTGGAAGCTTTACACATTGATGATAGGTGGACGGGACTGCCTTCATGTAATGTATCCATGGCCTGCCAAGGATGACATTGCAACATGATAAGCAATCTATAACACAAATTTTTGATAAGAATGCAATCCTTCAATATAGATTGGGAGTTTGATGTCCCCCAATGTATTCTTAGTTTCTCCACTGAATCCCACAAGTACTGAGGATCTTGGGATAATATCAGACTCCGGGATATTCATCTTCTTAAGGACATCAAGTTAAATGATGTTCACAGAGCTTCCTCCATCTATAAGGATCCTGCGAACAAAGTGGTTAGAAATAAACAATGTAATTACAAGACCATCATGATGAGGATCCTGGACATCAACACGATCATCCTCATCAAAGGTTATGACTTTATCCTGGGTGACAACGGAGGTCCGGACGGGTCTGTCTCCATTATCCATCTTGGTTTCCTTAGCATGTCTTTGTGCTGCTGAAAATGAAGTACCACAAATGTCTGATCCACCGGATATAAAGTTTATGACTTGTGCATCTGCTGGAGGAGCAGGAGCCTTTTCTGGGATCCTTTCAGGATCCTGGATCCTTGACTTCTTCCGTCCCAAGAGTTCCTTCAAATGCCCCTTGCTCAACAAGTAACCAATTTCCTTTCTTAGTGCAATACACTCTTCAAGGAGATGCCCAAAATCCTCATGATACGCACACCATTTGGACTTATCCTTTGTAGCAGCTGGTTTATCACTTTTCCTTGGCCACCTAGCTTTCTCACCTAGATTCTGCATTGCAAGGATTAGTTCATTGTTATCAACAGAAAAACAATATTCAGAAATAGGAGGATAATCCTCATCATCCTCTTCTTGTTCCACTGAATGCCCGTTCTGGTTGTCAGACTTATTGTAGAACTTGGATTTGTTGTTCCTGAAGTAGGATCCTTGTTTCTCCTGTTTTGAGGATCCTGTCAATCTATCTTGGATCCTTTTGTCATCCTCTAAATGGATGAACCTAAGGGCCCTGGTTCTTACTTCATCAAGGTTCCTACAAGGTGTCATAACAAGATCATCATAGAATAATGAATCCCTAAGCAATCCCATTTTAAAGGCTTCTACAGCCGTAGCAATATCCAAATTAGGAATATCTAAGGATTCTTTACTAAACTTAGTGATGTAATCTCTAAGTGATTCATTTTGACCTTGTGTTACCCTATATAGATCACTAGTTAATCGTTCAAACTTTCTACTACAAGAGAATTGACTATTAAACAAATTAACTAGATTAGCAAATGAAGTAATAGAGTAAGGGGGAAGACTTAGCAGCCATTTAAGAGCAGATCCTGTAAGTGTGGATCCAAATCCCTTGCATAGACATGCTTCTTTTAACCTTTCAGGAATTGGATTGATCTCCATCCTCTCCCTGTATTGAGCTACATGCTCCTCTGGATCCGTCGAACCATCATACAGCTTCATAGATGGTATCTGGAATCTTTTAGGTATCTCAGCATCACATAAGGGTGGTGCAAAACGAGATATCCTATAGATACCATCTGCAATTTCAGGAATGGGTTTAACCACTCCCGGTACACTGGATATCATATCCTTAAGCTTCTGTAGCTCTCTAGCCATAGCCTGATTAATACATGTATCCTGCATTAAGCCATGGTTAGTGTTTTGGTCAAAAAATCTGATGAGGATAATGCAACCAAACTCTCTGTTACGGGGTATGATGCTTGAAATGTCGAACAATGATAAGGATCACTTCAAGGTAAATTGCACAAACGACACAAGGATTTATACGGGGAAAAAGCCCTTGATCAAGAGTTGATCTCCGGCACAAAAAACCCCGGGTGATGGAAACTACCGATCACCAAGCTCAAATAAATCAATAAATGTTTACAACTTCGGATAGTAACGAGCTAGGTACAAGGATCACTATGGTGAAATGTGTAAAAGTGAGTGAAAACTAATAAGTGTTCGTCGAGAGCTTCAAGAGTGCGATTGTATGAGAGTGTGTGTAGCTGAAAATGGCTAAGTGTTCTAATTCTAGCTCGTCACCCCTTTTAAAATAGAAGTTAACTACAATAACTAACTATCCGACTTTTGTGCCAAGCTTCCACGTTCTCCACAACGTCCATTTCCAGTCAAACGTGTGCGAAATACCCGTGGAATATTCCATAGTAACGTTGCCAAGACCAAGTCAAGCTCGTAACTCCTGCGAAGCAATACAAAACACAAACAAACAATCCTCAGTACGAGGATCCTTAAAGTGATCCATGATCCTGATCCTGAAGCTCTTCTGAGGATCACTATCTGTCACAGAAGAAAGGATCATTAATTAGGATAACGAGTAAGGATCACTAATTGTTAGAAAATCCTCCCCTAACATTTGCCCCCAAAATATAAGGAGTAATATGTAAAATGAGCGAGTTATGTTTTCCTGATCTTATCCGCAACTAACTATCGTAAATATAGCCGTTATTGTTGAACTAGCCGTTGCAACCATGACGTCACAGAAGTGACAACCCTGCACGATCATGATTATAAATAGGAGATAGAGATAGGATCAAATGCATTTAAAATTTCAGAAAGACTCCCTTTATAACTGAATTCTGAAGATAAACAGGTATCCTCTCTTCATCTTCTTCCTTCTCTTGCTCTGTTTTTCTTATTTTATTATCGTCTCTTCAAGAATGATGCTCCGGTCCTCCCCCGCCAAGGATCACCAGAAGGATAGTCCCTTGAAGAGTCAAAAGATCATCAAAGACTCCACACATGAGTGGTGCTACTTTAACGATGCTCAAATAGATAAGATTTGTCACTGCTTTCCGGCGAGTGCCTTTTTCAAACCCTTCGATCCTACTATTCTGAGCGACTATGTTTCAGAAACATGGGTTGCCTTTCCAGTTACTCCATTCGCCATAGGATACACCTATCCTTTCCCAGAATTTACACAATCCTTCTTTTCCCTTACCGGCATCTCTTACATCCAAGCTATGCCGATGATTTGGAGGGTTTTGTATACCCTGGAGAGGATCATCGAGCAGGAAGGCATTGATTTAGGAATGTCAGAGCTGGGAGAGCTGTATGATCTTACTACCTTTGGTTCTCATCGTTATTTGTTCAAACGAAAACCCGGCGGAGAACACCCCCTTCTTAAAGTCACCAAGAATGACACAAATTGGAAACGTCGCTTCTTCTTTGTCAAGAGGGATACCATTCCAAATGGAAAGGATCTACCAAAGACATGGTCCACCCATGGTAGGCCAGAGGATCCTGAGAAGGATCACCAGGTAGTCTTGTTTTTGTATGAAGATCACTGACCCCTTTTTGTCTTGTGTTACGCAGCTATTTCTGTTTCACACATCATCACGACACCTGCAACCAAGGATAGGCTTGCTGCTTTTTGGAAGCTTGATCCTGAAACAAGGACATTCAAGATAGACACCCAAGACTCACAAGAAGTATCCTCAGGTTCCATCACCATGTCGAGTAAGTATCCTGCCTTTTGCATAGTTTGAATATTAAAATAAATAAGTAAATTAAAATAGGATAAGGATACTTATCTTGCTTTGAATGTGTAGGTGCTGGAAAATCTGCCAAGCCTGTATCCCAGTTCAACACAGCTGATCTTGATGTTGTTCGGTCCAGGAAGAAGAGGGCCACTACCAGTCCTAGCATCTCCATTCCCAAGGCACCCATTAAAGGAAAGGGTGGCAAAAAGAGAAAGACCTCCGAGGGTGAGAATTTGCAGGGTCTGCCTCTGATCCGTCACCAATTCCTCGAGTACTTCAATGATGTAAGGATCACCGTATCTGCCTGTATATCCTGCTGGCATATCCTGCTGATATATCCTGCTAATATATCCTGCTGATTTGAGGATCACTTGGTCCTGACCTTATCTTTTATCTCTTTTGCAGAAATTCGCTGAGATTGAGGACTATGTGGGGAATGTCGAGGAGCAGGACAAGAAGATTGCTGATTTGCAACAGGTTGCAGTGCTTAAGGACCTTGCAATTGCTGATCTTCAGAAGGAACTCCAAGATGCCAAGACTAAGACGGCTAAACTTCTGATTGACCTTGACTATGAGAAGCATGATCTCATAGAAAATGCTAAGGTCTCTGCTGCCATCACAATGTATCAAACTAAGTTGAAGAGGGCCCAGGAAGCTCAAGATCCTAACTTTGACAAAAGCAGCTGGGATGTTGAGGGCTGGAAAGCAAGGTTAGCTGATCTTGAAGATGATGGGGAAGCTGAGGAAGTTTTGGCGATCGAGGCTGGAGGTAGTGTGAAGGATCTGGTGAAGGATGCCGCAGCTGGAGGGGAAGAGGATGCAGCAAAGGTGTAGGCTGCACAATTGGGCGATGATGGACATTCCTAGACGCAGCCGGAGCCCAATTTTTAAATTTGGTAGTAGTTTTTTGTGGTTGTGATGTTGAACAATTTAATGATTTGCGCTGAACAATAGTTTTTAGGATTAAGGATCATGTATGATCCTTTGGACAATAGGCAGGATTGCAATTGGTGGAGGGATCCTCTGTTTGGGGGATGAAACCATTGTGATCCTGCCGCCTTTATATTCCTGCACTATTTTTTGAACTTATTATCATGGACACCCTTTATCTACCCCAGCGGACGGGCCACGTTTTGCTGGTAGAAGCTCGGGGTAGGTAATTTTGACAACCTTTTAAGGGTTAGCCTTTTGTTAATAAATAAAATCTTAACCTTTCGTCACTTATCCTGTGTTGTTATCCTTTTTAATATCTTACTTTCCAACTGTTGTAATGTTTATTCCGTTTATACTTATCAAGCCTTGAAAAATTAAAAAAGATATCCAAAAAGTTTAGGATATGATCACGGACCACATATCCCATAACTGATAAGTTCTAAAAAGTGGTATAGTTTAAGAATTCCAAGTTCAGTTGTCAAGTATAAGGGTTATTCAAATGAATAATGAATAAAATCAAAACAGTTAAGGATCATACCTGAGGATCCAAGTTAGGATCCTAACCATAATCAGGATAACTACAAAATAAACCTTAGAAAGAAGTAAGGATCAAGGATCCCTAGTTGCTTATCTTCAAGGACCTGAAATAGAGCATAACTTGGGACTAAGCCAATATAAGAAAAGAATTAGCAACTGGGGACAAGCCCAAGGATAACTGGGGACAAGCCCAAGGATAACTGGGGACAAGCCCAAGGATAACTGGGGACAAGCCCAAGGATCGTATGTAAACTGGAGTATGGCCCTAACTGGCGACTATCCGAACTTAGTGACATGAAAATGCCAAAACCTTAGCTAACGTGAAAACGTTAGAAACCTTAGCTAACGTGAAAACGTTAGAAACCTTAGGAACGGATGTATGGTACGTCTACCATTATACGTAGGATCCTAGGTATAGCCAGTACAATGGAATTATCAGCCCCTAAAGCGAGTACTGGTCCCACTGCCTTGAACTATACCAGGATCATCATGCGCTACAGGCGGAACTGGGGCAAGCCCAAATAACTGGGGTTAAACCCAAGGAACGGATTGCTTCTGCAGATAACCAATGTTATGCTAAGGATACCTGAACTTTCAAAACTTAAACTCACATGAGAGATGGATAAAGGACACATGATCCTTATCCTTATATGAGAAAATAAAGAAATGAAATAGTTCGAGATTAGGATATTACCTAAGTAAGGATCACTGATACTTTAAGGATCCTTTAAGGATACCCCTAACGTAAGGATCATCTGTGCTATGAGGATCCTGCTCACATGAAATATTTCTTCAAATGGACAGCATTCCAAGCTCTTGGTAGCAAATCACCTTCCATGGTTAGCAATCTATATGCCCCCTTTCCTGCTTCAGCTTCAATCAAATAAGGGCCTTCCCATTTTGGAGCCAATTTTCCATCGGCAGGATTGGTGGTATTCTGAAATGCTTTCCTTAATACCATATCTCCAACTTGAAACTTCCTGATCCTGACATTTTTGTTATAGGCACCAGCCATTCTTTGTTGATAACTGGCCATCCTTATCCTAGCGAGATCCCTGATTTCTTCAATAGTATCCAGGTCTTGAGCCAAGTTCTCATCATTCTCCTCAGGATCACGAGTACTTGTTCTAGCAGTTGGAACCACCATTTCTGTTGGGATCACTGATTCTGCCCCAAATACCAAAGAGAATGGCGTTTGACCAGTAGCATTCTTAGGGGTTGTCCTATCAGCCCAAAGCACATAAGGTAGTTCTTCTGCCCATTTGCCTTTCTTGGATCCAAGCTTCTTCTTCAAATTGTTGATGATGATCTTGTTGGATGATTCTGCTTGACCATTAGCTTGTGGGTGGACTGGTGTTGATGTTATCATCTTAATCCCCCAACTGTCACAAAAGTTAGTGGTTCTGCCCCCAATAAATTGGGAACCATTATCACATATAATTTCAGAAGGAATTCCAAATCTAGTTATAATATTTCTTTTAATGAAGGATATAACTTCCTTTTCTCTGACTTGGGCAAAAGCTTCAGCCTCTATCCACTTGGAGAAGTAATCAATCATAGCTAGCATGAACACTTTTCCACCAGGTGCCTTAGGGAGCTTGCCAACTATATCCATACCCCATCTCATAAATGGCCAAGAGGAGGATATAGAATGCAATAATTCAGCTGGTTGATGGAGGATATTGCTGTGTCTCTGACAAGGATCACATCTCTTAGCATATTCCACAGCATCCCTCTTCATGGTTGGCCAGTAGTATCCTGTCCTCAGGATCCTTGAGAATAATGCCCTGCCCCCTGTGTGGTTTCCACAATCTCCTTCATGGAAGTCTTTTAAAACTTCTTGGATTTCAGGATCCTCAATGCATCTCAAGTATGGTCCTGCAAGAGATCGTATATACAACATATTATTTAAAATTGTGAATTGAGATACCTTAGATTTGAAAGCCCTAGGGTTTTCTACTGCAGGAATCTCTCCATGTTGTAAGTATCTCATAATTGTTGAGATCCATGATCCTGAATGGGATTGAGTATCCTCACTAGGGATAATTTCAGAATCATTTCCTATCTCCATAGCCACATGATCCTCGATAGCCGGGGTCAGGATATGGATAATAGGGATCTTGATATCCTCCGGGATCTTCAAGGATGATCCTAAGTTAGCCAATGCATCAGCTTCTGTATTTTCTTCCCTTGGTACCTGTGTCAAACTAAAGGAAACAAAAGAGAGTGCCAAATTCTTGACTATCTCTAAATATTTGGTTAGCTTTTCACCTTTAACAGCATAGGATCCATTAAAGTGGTTTGTAATTAACAATGAATCTACATGTACCTCAAGATACCTGATCCCCATATGCTTAGCAATTTGCAAACCAGCAATTAAGGCTTCATATTCAGCCTCATTGTTAGTGGTTTGGAACTCACAAGCTATAGAGTGGGGTATTATGTCCCCCTGTGGCGATTTTAGCAGTATTCCAAGCCCTGTGCCTTTGACATTTGAGGATCCATCAGTATAGAGTATCCAAGGATCCTTGGTCTCCTCTAGCTGCTGGACTTCTAACTCAGCTTCTTCTTGTAAATCACTACTGAAATCAGCCACAAAGTTGGCTAATGCTTGGGATTTGATGGCTGTCCTAGGTTCATATCTTATATCATAGGCACTAAGCTTCACTGCCCACTTAGCCATCCTTCCTGACATCTCTGGTTTCCTGAGGACATTCTTAATTGGAAAATTAGTTTTAACAACAATAACATGAGTTTCAAAATAGTGTCTCAACTTAGTAGATGCCATAATTAATGCAAGAATAAGCTTTTTAAGGTGTGAATACCTGGATTCGGCATCAAGTAAACTTTTACTTACATAATAGACAGGATGTTGTGTACCTTCATGATCCTTAACAAGGACCGCACTTACTGCTTTTGAGGATACTGCAAGATACAAGGATAGCACATCGCCTTTTTCTGGTTTCATCAAGGCCGGGGCTGAGGATAGGTAATCTTTGAGGGCTCTTAAAGCATTTTCATGCTTCTCAGTCCACTCAAATTTCTTGTTCTTCCTTAGGATATCATAGAATTCTTTGCACTTTTCCGAGGATTTGGATATAAACCTGTTCAAAGCTGCTATCCTGCCTGTTAGCCTTTGAACATCCTTAGCATTGGCCGGAGATTTGATGTTCAATATTGCTTTGATTTGTTCCGGGCTAGCTTCAATGCCTCTCTTCGTCACCATATATCCTAAGAATTTACCTGCTTTAACACCAAAGTGACATTTTGAAGGATTAAGCTTCATGTTATATTTGTCAAGGATATCAAATGCTTCCTCCAAGTCTCTTAGGTGATCCTCAGTCTTTATTGATTTCACCACCATATCGTCTATGTAAACCTCCATAGTTTGTCCAATCTGATCCTTGAACATCATAATCACCAGCCTTTGATATGTTGCACCTGCATTTCTTAGTCCGAATGGCATAGCAATATAGCAGTATATACCAGTTGGAGTCATGAATGCTGTATCCTCTTGATCGGATGGTTCCATTTGGATTTGTTGAAATCCAGATGAAGCATCCATAAAAGTTAACAGTTCATGACCCGCAGTTGCATCCACCATGGAGTCAATGTGGGGTAATGGGAAAGGATCCTTGGGACATGCCTTATTTAAATCGGTAAAATCGACACATACCCTCCACTTTCCGTTTTTCTTTTGAACAACAACCACATTGGCCAACCATCTTGGATACTTGACCTCTCTAATCATACCTGCCCGAAGCAATTTCTCTACCTCTTCTTGGATAATGGCATTCCTTTCCGGTGCAAACTTTCTTCTCCTTTGATGGATTGGTTTGAAGGACCTATCAATGCCAAGTTTGTGAGTGATTACATCTTTAGATATACCAGTCATGTCTTCGTGTTTCCATGCAAAGGTAGTCTTTCTCCTTTTGAGGAAGGATACGAGGTCTTCTTTCATTTCGCCGAGGATCCCTGATCCGATATAGATCCTAGATTCAGGATCATCGGGATCCATGAGGATTTCTACCACACCCTGCTCTCTTGCCTCCAAGACATCCCTCGGAGGATACTTTGATTGCTATTGCTCCCTTGACTTCGAGGCTGGTTTCATCGATGAAGTATAGCAATTCTTAGCCTCCTGCTGATCACTATCAATCTTCACTATTCCCCAAGGACTAGGGAGCTTCACACATTGATGGTAGGTAGATGGGACTGCCTTCATATCGTGTATCCAAGGCCTGCCAAGGATAACATTACAACAAGATAAACAGTCAATAACACAAATTTTTTGATAAGAGTGTAGGCCTTCGATGTATATTCGGAGCTTAATGTCCCCCAAGGTATTCTTAGTTTCGCCACTAAATCCTACGAGCACGGAGGATCTTGGTATAATGTCTGATTCAGGGATACCCATCTTCTTTAGAACATCAAGCTGGATAATGTTCACTGAGCTTCCTCCGTCTATAAGGATCCTGCGGACAAAATGGTTAGAAATGAAAAGAGTAATAACTAAACCATCGTGATGAGGATCCTGGATATCAACACGATCATCCTCATCAAAAGTTATGACTTTTCCTTCGGAGACACTTGATGTTCGAACGGGTCTTTCTCCACTATCCATCTTAGTTTCCTTTGCATGTCTTTTTGCTGCTGAGAAGGATGTGCCACAAATGTCCGATCCTCCAGAAATAAAGTTTATTACTTGTGCATCTGCTGGAGGGGCCGGAGCTTTCTCAGGGATCCTTTCAGGATCCTGAGTCCTTGACTTTTTCCTACCCAACAACTCTTTTAGGTGCCCTTTGCTTAACAAGTATCCAATTTCCTTTCTTAGTGCAATGCATTCTTCTGTGAGATGCCCAAAATCTTCATGGTATGCACACCACTTTGACTTATCCTTAGTTGCAGCTGGCCTATCATTCTTTCTGGGCCATCTGGCTTTATCACCTAGATTCTGCATCGCAAGGATTAGTTCGTTGTTATCTACAGAAAAACAATATTCAGAGATTGGAGGATAATCCTCATCATCCTCTTCTTGATCAACGGCATGCACGTTCTGGTTATCAGATCTGTTGTAGGATCTGAACTTGTTGTTCCTGAATGAGGATCCTTGTTTATCCTGCTTTGAGGATCCTGCTAACCTCTCCTGGATCCTCTTGTCATCCTCTAGCCGAATGATCCTAAGTGCTCGGGTTCTTACCTCATCTAAGTTCCTGCATGGTGTCATAACAAGATCATCATAGAACGACGAATCCCTAAGCAATCCCATTTTAAAGGCCTCAACAGCCGTGGCTATACCTAAGTTGGGAATGTCTAAGGATTCTTTACTGAATTTGGTAATGTAATCCCTTAATGATTCATTATGACCCTGGGTTATCCTATATAAATCACTAGTTAATCGTTCGAATTTTCTACTACAAGAAAACTGATTATTAAATAGGTTAACTAGATTAGCAAATGAGGTAATAGAGTAGGGGGAAGACTTAGCAGCCATTTGAGAGCTGATCAAGTAAGAGTGGATCCGAATCCCTTGCACATGCATGCTTCCTTTAACCTTTCTGGGATTGGATTGATCTCCATCCTCTCCCTGTATTGTGCTATGTGTTCTTCAGGATCCGTCGAACCATCATACAGCTTCATTGTCGGCACATGGAACCTCTTGGGTATCTCAGCATCACAGATTGGTGGTGCAAAACGAGATATCTTGTGGCTCCCATCTGCAATCTCTGGGATAGGTTTGACCACTCCCGGAACACTTGATATCATATCCTTTAGCTTTTGTAATTCTCTGGCCATGGCATGATTGATACCTGGATCCTGCATAAGACCATGGTTAGTAGTATAAGAATTATTAAAAGTGTTACCTCCCATTGGGTTCAAGTTAGGAAGAATGGATGTTAATCCATATTGTTGGGGCTCTGGAATGATCGAGGGACCAGTAGAAGCATTGGTCTGCATTGGAATAAAATCTCCCTGATGGACATCTGAACTTCCTGTTTGCAAACTCCTCAAGGATCCTGGCATCTGGGAGGATCCCTGAAACTGGGACGATCTGGAACAAAGGAGGATCCTTGAACCTGGGATGATCCTGGAACAAAGGAGGATCCTTGAACCTGGGATGATCCTGGAACAAAGGAGGATCCTTGAACCTGGGATGATCCTGGAACAAAGGAGGATCCTTGAACCTGGGATGATCCTGGAACAAAGGAGGATCCTTGAATCTGCTGCGCTCCTGAATATCCTCCTGAAGTCATGAAGGATCCCATATGCTGAGGATAGGACCCTGCCGGCTGGAAGTATGGACCTAATGCCTGGGTCACTGTTGTTGTTCCGTAGTGCACTCCTTTTGGTCCACCCACATATTGAACATCCAGAACCACTGATGGCTGAGAAGTAATCACCGGAGTATCAAAATTCAAAGATCTGGGTATCAGTGGGGAACGATCCTCTGCCGTTTTCTTCTGTTTCTTGATTTCGTCAATCCCCCGGAGGATCCTTTCGTTGGTCTTATCCTGCTCTTGTGCATGATTCCTCATCTGCAAAATCAAGGCATAGAGATCATTAGTAGTAGGATTAGTTGAAATAGAAGAAGTAGGTGGTTTTGCGAAAATGGGAGTTGGTTTCTTCGCAGCATTCTCAGCATTCTTCTAGGATCCAGAAGGTGGTGGAGGCAAAGGAGGAACGCCGTGTGAATAACTGAATGAGGGCATCAAATTTGAAGCATTCTTCGCTGAGGAAGCCATTTACTCAGTTGTAGTGAATTGAAATGAGCACAGAAATACGAATTTTTCTAAGAATGAAGCACCAATTGCCCCACGGTGGGCGCCAAACTGTTTTGGTCAAAAAATCTGATGAGGATAATGCAACCAAACTCTCTGTTACGGGGTATGATGCTTGAAATGTCGAACAATGATAAGGATCACTTCAAGGTAAATTGCACAAACGACACAAGGATTTATACGGGGAAAAAGCCCTTGATCAAGAGTTGATCTCCGGCACAAAAAACCCCGGGTGATGGAAACTACCGATCACCAAGCTCAAATAAATCAATAAATGTTTACAACTTCGGATAGTAACGAGCTAGGTACAAGGATCACTATGGTGAAATGTGTAAAAGTGAGTGAAAACTAATAAGTGTTCGTCGAGAGCTTCAAGAGTGCGATTGTATGAGAGTGTGTGTAGCTGAAAATGGCTAAGTGTTCTAATTCTAGCTCGTCACCCCTTTTAAAATAGAAGTTAACTACAATAACTAACTATCCGACTTTTTTGCCAAGCTTCCACGTTCTCCACAACGTCCATTTCCAGTCAAACATGTGCGAAATACCCGTGGAATATTCCATAGTAACGTTGCCAAGACCAAGTCAAGCTCGTAACTCCTGCGAAGCAATACAAAACACAAACAAACAATCGTCAGTACGAGGATCCTTAAAGTGATCCATGATCCTGATCCTGAAGCTCTTCTGAGGATCACTATCTGTCACAGAAGAAAGGATCATTAATTAGGATAACGAGTAAGGATCACTAATTGTTAGAAAATCCTCCCCTAACAGTTAGTGTTATATGAATTATTAAAAATGTTACCTTCCACAGGATTCGTGTTTGGAATTGCGGATGTGAATCCATATTGACGAGACTCTGGAATGATTGAAGGACCAGAGGGAGCAATGGTCTGCATTGGTATGAAGTCTCCTTGATGAACGTCCGAGCTCTAAGGCTGCATACTTCTCAAGAATCCTTGATCCTGAAGGATGTTGGATCCTGGAACCAGAGAGGATCCTGGGACAAGGGAGGATCCTTGGACCGGGGAGGATCCTTGGACCTGGGAGGATCCTTGGACCTGGGAGGATCCTTGAACCTGGGAGGATCCTTGGACCTGGGAGGATCCTTGGACTGCATGTGTTCCCAAATATCCTCCTGACGTGAAGTATCCCTGATGCTGAGAAGAGGATCCTGATGGTTGAGAAGAGGATCCTTGAGGCTGGAAGTGAGAGCCAAATGCCTGACTCATAGTTGCTGTTCCATAACGCCTTCCTGGTAATTCACCCAAGTATTGCACGTCCGGAACTGCTAAGTGTTGGGAAGTTATGACTGGAGTGTCGAAGTTCAGCGACCTTGGCATCAGAGGGGAGTGATCCTCCACTGATTTCTTCTGTTTCTTGATCTCATCGATATCTCGGAGGATCCTTTCGTTGGTTTTATCCTGCTCTTGTGCGTGATTCCTCATCTGCAAAATCAGAGTGTAAAGATCATTAGTAGTAGGATTAGTTGAAACAGAAGAAGTTGGTGGTTTTTGGAAAATAGGGGTTGGTTTCTTCGCAGCATTCTCAGCATTCTTCTAGGATCCAGAAGGTGGTGGAGGCAAAGGAGGAACGCCTTGTGAAGAACTGAATTACGGCATCAAGTTTGAGGTGTTTTTCGCTGAGGAAGCCATCTGCCTGGTTGTTATGAACTGAAATGATCACGAATATACGAATCTTCTTAGGAATGAAGCACCAATTGCCCCACGGTGGGAGCCAAACTGTTTTGGTCAAAAATCAAGCAATGATAATGCAACCAAACTTTCTGTTGTGAGGTATGATGCTTGAATTGATGAACAACAATAAGGATCACTATGAAATGTAATGAACAAGTGACACGAAGGTTTATACGAGGAAAAAGCCCTTGATCAATGAATGATCTCCGGCATAAAAAACCTCGGGTGATGGAAACTACCGATCACCAACTCAAATTAGACAACAAATGTGTTACAACTTCGGATGATAGCGAGCTAAGTACAAGGATCACTACAGTGTAACGTGCAAAAGGTGTATGAAAGGTGTATGAAATTGCTAAGCGAATTGCCGAGAGCTGGTGAGAGCAGTTGTTAGTGTGTGTGTAGCCAAAAATAGCCAAGTGTTTTCTATTTAGCTCGCTACCCCTTTTAAAAATAGAAAATATCTATACTAACTAACATTCCGCAATTCATGCAAGTCCCCCACGAACTCCATAATGTCCACTTCAGGTAAGCACGTGCGGAATAAGTTATGGAATATGCTCCAGGAATATTGCCAAGACCAAGTCCAAGCTGGTACTCCTGCAAAACAACACCATATTCAAAGTAGACAATCGTTAGTATAAGGATCCTTAAGATGATCCATGATCCTGATCCTGCAACACTTCTGAGGATCACCCATTCTAACAGAAGTGAGGATCACGAAACCCAACAGTAATTGAGGATCACTGATCATTTAGAAATCCTCCCCTAACAATGATGTTTTTGTTGAACAATGATGGGTTGTATCTGGAACAATAGTAATTAGGGCTAAGGATCATAGATCCTTTGAACAATAGGTAGGATTACAAATGGTGGAGGGATCCTCTGTTTGGGGGATGAAGCCATTGTGATCCTGCCGTCTTTTGATTCCTGCACTTTCTAGACCTATGAACAATGGACACCCTTTGCCAACCCATGTGGACGGGCCACGTTTTGCTGGTAGAAACGTGGGCTGGCAATTTTGACAACCTTAAAAGGTTTAATCTTTCGTGAATAAAATAACTTTAACTTTTTTACTATCTCCCGTGTTACTATCCTTGTTAGTATTTTACTTTCCAAATGTTGTGATGTTAATTTTGTTTAAACTTATCAAGTAAAGGAAAAATATCTTCAAAAATTTTAGGATATGAACAAGGATCACATATCCTATAGTCGATAAGTTTTGAAAAGTAATATATTTTAAGGATCATAAGTTCAGTTGTCAAAGTATAAGGGTTACTTAAATAAATAATGAATAAAATCAAAATAGTTAAGGATCATACCTGAGAATCCAAGTTAGGATCCTATCCTTTAAGGCTTATAATCAGGATAACCCAAAAGACAAACCTTAGTAGAAAGTAAGGATCAAGGATCCTTGGTCGTTTATCTCC
This sequence comes from Helianthus tuberosus, assembly GCA_030545235.1. Classification (NCBI taxonomy): domain Eukaryota; kingdom Viridiplantae; phylum Streptophyta; class Magnoliopsida; order Asterales; family Asteraceae; genus Helianthus; species Helianthus tuberosus. Next base: position 149,207,168 of record CM060390.1, read on the forward strand.
AAAAACCTGAAATAGGATACAACTTGGGACTAAGCCAATATAAGATACAAGTTAGCAACTGGGGACAAGCCCAACAATTCTGGGGACAAGCCCAATATACTGGGGACAAGCCCAAAGGATAACTGGGGACAAGCCCAAAGGATAACTGGGGACAAGCCCAAATGATAACTGGGGACAAGCCCATAGGATAACTGGGGACAAGCCCAAAGGATCGTGTGTAAACTGGAGTATGGCCCTCACTGGCGACTATCCAAACTTAGTGACATGAAAATGCCAAAACCTTAGCTAACGTGAAAACGTTAGAAACCTTAGGAACGGATGTATGGTACGTCTACCATTATACGTAGGATCCTGAATATAGCCAGTACAATGAAATTGTCAGCCCCTAAAGCGAGTACTGGTCCCATTGCCATGAACTATACCAGGATCATCGTGCGCTACTGGCGAAACTGGGGACAGGCCCAAACTGGGGTCAAGCCCAAAGGATAACTGGGGACAAGCCCAAATAACTGGATACTTCTGTGGATACTCAATCCTTAGTCAAGGATACCTGAACCTTCAAAACTCAAAATCAAGTGAAAGGAGGATAAAGGATGCAGGATCCTTATCCATATATAAAAGAATGAAATAGTTTGAGACTAGAACGTTACCAAAATGAGGATCATCTATTCTGTATAGATCCTTCAAGGATACTTGTCAGGTGAGGATCACGAATCCTTGTCACATGAAATATTTCTTCAAATGGACAGCATTCCAAGCTCTTGGTAGCAAATCACCTTCCATTGTTAGCAATCGATATGCCCCCTTTCCTGCTTCAGCTTCAATCAAATAGGGGCCTTCCCATTTTGGTGCCAACTTTCCATCAGCAGGGTTGGTGGTATTCTGAAATGCTTTCCTTAACACCATATCACCAACTTGGAATTTCTTGATCCTGACATTTTTATTGTAAGCTCCAGCCATCCTTTGTTGATAACTAGACATCCTTATCCTTGCCAAATCCCTGATTTCTTCTATAGTATCCAAGTCTTGAACCAAGTTTTCAGCATTTTCTCCAGGATCACGAATGCTTGTTCTTGCAGTTGGAACCACCATCTCTGTAGGGATCACTGATTCTGCTCCAAATACCAAAGAAAATGGAGTTTGGCCTGTAGCATTCTTGGGAGTTGTCCTATCAGCCCAAAGCACATAAGGTAGTTCTTCTGCCCATTTTCCTTTCTTGGATCCAAGCTTCTTCTTCAAATTGTTGATGATGATCTTGTTGGATGATTCTGCTTGACTATTAGCTTGTGGGTGGACTGGTGTTGATGTTATCATATTAATCCCCCAGCTGTCACAAAAGTTAGTGGTTCTATTCCCAATAAATTGGGATCCATTATCACAAACAATTTCAGAAGGGATACCAAATCTAGTAATAAAGTTTCTTTTAATAAAGGATATAACTTCCTTTTCTCTGACTTGAGCAAAGGCTTCAGCCTCTATCCACTTGGAGAAGTAATCAGTCATAGCAAGCATGAATACTTTTCCACCAGGTGCCTTAGGAAGCTTTCCAACTATATCCATTCCCCATCTCATGAATGGCCATGAAGAGGATATAGGATGCAAAGGTTCTGCTGGTTGGTGAAGGATATTACTGTGTCTCTGACAAGGATCACATTTCTTGGCATATTCCACAGCATCCTTCTTCATAGTAGGCCAATAGTATCCTGTCCTCAGGATCCTTGAGAATAATGCCCTGCCCCCAGTGTGATTTCCACAATCTCCTTCATGGAAATCCTTTAGGACTTCTTGGATTTCAGGATCCTCAATGCATCTTAGATATGGTCCTGCAAGAGATCGTTTATACAACATATTATTTAATATTGTAAATTGAGATACCTTAATTTTGAAAGCCCTAGGGTTTTCTTCTGTAGGAATCTCTCCATGTTGTATGTATCTCATGATTGGAAGGATCCATGATCCTGAATGAGATTGAGTATCATCACTAGGGATGATTGCAGAATCTTCTCCTATCTCCATAGCTACATGATCCTCGATAGCAGGGGTCAGGATATGGATAATAAGGATCTTGATATCCTCCGGGATCTTCAAGGATGATCCTAGATTGGCTAATGCATCAGCCTCTGCATTCTCTTCCCTTGGTACCTGTGTCAAACTAAAGGAAACAAAAGAGAGTGCCAATTCTTTGACTATCTCTAAATATTTGATTAGCTTTTCACCTTTAACAGCATAGGATCCATTAAAGTGATTAGTGATTAATAATGAATCTATATGTACCTCAAGATACCTGATCCTCATATGCTTAGCAATTTGCAAACCAGCTATCAAGGCTTCATACTCAGCCTCATTGTTGGTAGTTTGAAATTCACAAGCTATGGAGTGGGGTATTATGTCCCCCTGTGGCGATTTTAGTAGTATTCCAAGCCCTGTTCCTTTTATATTAGAGGCTCCATCAGTGAATAATATCCAAGGATCCTTGGTTTCTTCAAGCTGTTGGACTTCTAACTCAGCTTCCTTTTGCAAATCACTACTAAAATCTGCCACAAAGTCAGCTAAGGCTTGGGATTTGATGACAGTCCTTGGTTCATATCTTATATCATATGCACTCAGCTTCACTGCCCACTTAGCCATCCTTCCTGACATTTCAGGTTTCCTGGGAACATTCTTAATTGGAAAATTAGTCTTAACAATAATGGCATGAGTCTCAAAATAATGTCTTAATTTAGTAGATGCCATAATTAATGCAAGGATAAGTTTCTCTAAGTGTGAATACCTGGATTCAGCATCAAGTAAACTCTTACTTACATAATAAACAGGATGTTGTGTACCTTCGTGATCCTTAACAAGGACCGCACTTACTGCTTTTGAGGATACTGCTAAGTATAAGGATAATACATCCCCTTTTTTCTGGTTTCATCAAGGCCGGGGCTGAGGATAGGTAATCCTTAAGAGCTTTGAGGGCACTTTCATGCTTCTCAGTCCATTCAAATTTCTTGTTCTTCCTCAGGATATCATAGAATTCCTTGCACTTCTCTAAGGATTTGGATATGAATCTGTTCAAGGCTGCGATCCTGCCTGTCAATCTTTGCACATCCTTAGCATTGGCAGGAGATTTGATATTCACGATAGCCTTGATTTGCTCTGGACTTGCTTCAATGCCCCTCTTTGTCACCATATAGCCTAAGAATTTACCTGCCTTAACACCAAAATGACACTTGGAAGGATTTAGTTTCATATTAAATTTATCAAGGATATTGAATGCTTCCTCCAAGTCTTTGAGGTGATCCTCAGCTTTTTTGGACTTAACCACCATGTCATCAATATAGACTTCCATAGTGTGTCCAATTTGTTCCTTGAACATCATATTAACTAGCCTTTGATAAGTAGCACCTGCATTCCTTAGTCCAAATGGCATAGCAATATAACAATATATACCAGTTGGGGTCATAAAGGCTGTATCCTCTTGATCAGATGGTTCCATCTGAATTTGTTGAAATCCAGATGAAGCATCCATAAAAGTCAACAACTCATGACCCGCGGTAGCATCCACCATGGAGTCAATGTGGGGTAATGGGAAAGGATCCTTGGGACATGCCTTGTTTAAATCAGTAAAGTCGACACATACCCTCCACTTTCCATTTTTCTTTTGAACAACAACCACATTGGCTAACCATCTTGGATACTTAACCTCTCTTATCATACCCGTTTTGGTCAAAAAATCTGATGAGGATATTGCAACCAAACTCTTTGTTTCGGGGAATGATGCTTAAAATGTGTAACAGCGATGAGGATCACTTCAATGTAAATTACACAAACAACACAAGGATTTATATGGGGAAAAAGCCCTTGATCAAGAGTTGATCTCCGGCACAAAAAACCCCGGGTGATGGAAACTACCGATCACCAAGCTCAAATAAATCAATTAATGTTTACAACTTCGGATAGTAACGCGCTAGGTACAAGGATCACTAGAATGTAATGTGTAAAAGGTGTATGAAACTGCTAAGTGTTTGAACGAGAGCTGGTATGAACGTTTGTACGAGTGTGTGTGTAACTCAGAAATGACTAAGTGTTTCTCTACTAGCTCGTTACCCCTTTTAAAATAGAAATTTAACTACCAAACTAACTATCCGATTTTTGTGCCAAGCCCCCACGTTCTCCATAACGTCCATTTTTGGCCAAGCACGTGCGGAATAGTTCGGGAATATTCTCCAGGAATGTCGCCAAGACTTGGTCCAACTTGTTACTCCTGCAAAACAATACGAAACACGAGTGAACAATTGTTAGTATGAGGATCCTTAAGGTGATCCATGATCCTGATCCTGAGGCTCTTCTGAGGATCACTATCTGTCACAGAAGTAAGGATCACTAAAGAGGATAATAGCTAAGGATCACGGGTCATTTAGAAATCCACCCCTAACAATTGCCCCCAAAATATAAGGAATTAAATTGTAAATATGTGAGTTATATTTTCTGATCTTATCCGCAACAAACTAACGGATATATAGCCGTTAAAATAGAACTAGCCGTTGCGATCATGACGTCACGGAAGTGACAATCCTGCAGAATCATAATTATAAATAGAGATATAGATAGGATCACTATGCATTCAAATTCGAAAGAAACTCCCTTTAAATTCTCAGTCGACGATCAACCAGGTATTTCTTTCTCCTCTTTCTCTGTTTTTCTTTCTTTATTTCCGTCACTTCGAAAATGTTGCTCCGAAGTTCACCGGCCAAGGATCACCCAAAGAACAGTCCTTTGAAGAGTCAAAAGATCATCAAAGACTCAGCGAACGAAAGGTGTTGCTTCAACGATGTACAAATAGATAACATCCGTCACCGTTTTCCGGCGAATGCCTTTTTCAAACCCTTCGATCCTACTGTCCTGAGTGACTATGTTTCAGAAACATGGGTTGCCTTTCCAGTTACTCCATTTGCCATAGGATACACCTATCCTTTCCCAGAATTTACACAATCCTTCTTTTCTCTTACCGGCATCTCTTACATCCAAGCCATGCCGATGATTTAGAGGGTTTTGTATACCCTGGAGAGGATCATCGAGCAGGAGGGCATTGATTTAGGCATGTCAGAGCTGACACAATTGTATGATGTTACCACCTTTGGATCCCATCGTTATTTATTCAAACGAAAACCCAGTGCAGAACATCCCCTTCTTAAAGTCACCAAGAATGACAAAGATTGGAAACGTCGCTTCTTCTTTGTAAGAAGGGATACCATTCCAGATGGAAAGCATTTACCAAGGGAGTGGTCCACCAATGGTAGGACAGAGGATCCTGAGAAGGATCACCAGGTAGTCTTGTTTTTGTAATAGGATCACTAACCCTTTTTGTCTTGTATCATGCAGCTATTTCCGTCTCACACATCATCACATCACCTGAAACCAAGGATAGGCTCGCTGCTTTTTAGAAGCTTGATCCTGAAACAAGGACATTCAAGATAGACACCCAAGACTCACAAGAAGTATCCTCAGGTTCCATTACCATGTCAAGTAAGTATCCTGCCTGTTACATAGTTTGAATATTAAAATAAATAAATAAATTGAAATAGGATAAGGATACTCATCTTGCTTTGAATGTGTAGGCGCTGGAAAATCTGCCAAGGCTGTATCCCAGGTCAACACGGCTGACCTTGATGTCGTACGATCCAGGAAGAAGAGATCCACCACTAGTCCTAGCATTTCCATTCCAAAGGCACCCACTAAAGGAAAGGGTGTCAAGAAGAGGAAAACTTCTGATGCTGAGGATCTTTAGGGCCTACCACTGATCCGCCACCAGTTCCTTGAATACTTTAATGATGTAAGGATCCTTAATTCTGCCTAGGTATCCTACTCGTATGAGGATCACTTGATCTTGAACAGCTTTATCCTTTTCTTTGCAGAAATTTGCTGAGATTGAGGATTACGTGGGGAATGTTGAGGAGCAGGACAAGAAAATTGCTGACCTCCAACAGGTTGCCGTGCTCAAGGACCTTGCACTTGCTGATCTTCGGAAGGAACTCCTAGATGAGAAGACTAAAACAGCCAAACTTCTGATCGACCTTGACTATGAGAAGCATGACCTCATTGAAAATGCTAAGGTCTCTGCCGCCATCACGATGTATCAGACAAAATTGAAGATGGCCCAGGAAGCTCAAGATCCTAGTTTTGACAAAAACAGCTGGGATGTTGAGGGTTGGAAGGCAAGGTTGGCTGATCTTGAGGATGATGAGGAGGAGGCTACCGATGTCTTGGCGATTGAAGCAAGTGGCAGTGGGAAGGATCTGATGAAGGATACCGCAGCTGGAGGGGATGATGATGATGCAGCGAAAGCATAGGCTGCATAAATGGGCGATGAAGGACATTTCTAGATATAGCCGGAGCCCATTTTTTAAGTTTGGTGGTAGTATCTTTTTGTGGTTGTGATGTCGAACAATTTAATGCTTTGTATTTTGAACAATAGGCTTTAGGATTAAGGATCATGTATAATCCTTTGGACAATAGGCAGGATTGCAATCGGTGGAGGGATCCTCTGTTTGGGGGATGAAGCCGTTGTGATCCTGCCGCCTTTATATTCCTGCACTATCTTTGAACTTATTATCATGGACACCCTTTACCTACCCCAGCGGACGGGCCACGTTTTGCTGGTAGATGCTCGGGTAGGTAATTTTGACAACCTTTTAAGGGTTAGTCTTTTGTTTATAAATAAAAACTTAACCTTTTGTCGCTTATCTCGTGTTGTTATACTTTTTAATATCTTACTTTCCAACTGTTGTAATGTTCATTCTGTTTATACTTATCAAGCCTTGAAAAATTAGAAAAGATATCCAGAAAGTTTAGGATATGATCAAGGATCACATATCCCATAACCGATAAGTTCTAAAAAGTGATATGGTTTAAGAATCACAAGTTCAGTTGTCAAGTATAAGGGTTATTCAAATAAATAATGAATAGAATTAAAAATAGTTAAGGATCATACCTGAGGATCCAAGTTAGGATCCTAACCTTAATAAGGATAACTATAATATAAACCTTAGAATAAAGTAAGGATCAAGGATCCCTAGTTGCCTATCTTCAAGAACCTGAAATAGAGCATCACTTGGGACTAAGCCAATATAAGATAAGAATTAGCAACTGGGGACAAGCCCAAGGATAACTGGGGACAAGCCCAAGGATAACTGGGGACAAGCCCAAGGATAACTGGGGACAAGCCCAAGGATAACTGGGGACAAGCCCAAGGATCGTATGTAAACTGGAGTATGGCCCTAACTGGCGACTATCCAAACTTAATGGCATGAAAATGCCAAAACCTTAGCTAACGTGAAAATGTTAGAAACCTTAGCTAACGTGAAAACGTTAGAAACCTTAGGAACGGATGTATGGTACGTCTACCATTATACGTAGGATCCTAAGCATAGACAATACAATGGAATTATCAGCCCCTAAAACGAGTACTGGTCCCAATGCCTTGAACTATACCAGGATCGTCGTGCGCTACAGGCGGAACTGGGGTCAAGCCCGAATAACTGGGGTTAAACCCAAAGGACGGATTACTTCTGCGGATAACCAACGTTATGCTAAGGATACCTGAACTTTCAAAACTTGAACTCATGTGAGAGATGGATAAAGGATACATGATCCTTATCCTTATATGAGAAAATAAAGAAATGAAATAATTCAAGTTTAGGATATTACCTAAGTAAGGATCATCGATACTTTGAGGATCCTTTAAGGATACCCCTATCCTGAGGATCATCTGTGCCATGAGGATCCTGCTCACATAAAATATTTCTTCAAGTGGACAGCATTCCAAGCTCTTGGTAGCAAATCACCTTCCATGGTTAGCAATCTATATGCCCCCTTTCCTGCTTCAGCTTCAATCAAATATGGGCCTTCCCATTTTGGAGCCAATTTTCTGTCAGCAGGATTGGTGATATTTTGGAATGCTTTTCTTAATACCATATCTCCAACTTGAAACCTCCTGATCCTGACATTTTTGTTGTAAGCACCAGCCATTCTTTGTTGATAACTGGCCATCCTTATCCTAGCCATATCCCTGATTTCTTCAATAGTATCCAGGTCTTGAGCCATGTTCTCATCATTCTTCTCAGGATCACGGGTACTTGTTCTTGCAGTTGGAACCACCATTCTTGTTGGGATCACTGATTCTGCCCCAAACACCAAAGAGAATGGTGTTTGACCAGTAGCATTCTTGGGGGTTGTCCTGTCAGCCCAAAGCACATAGGGTAGTTCTTCTGCCCATTTCCCTTTCTTGGATCCAAGCTTCTTCTTCAAATTGTTGATGATGATCTTGTTGGATGATTCTGCCTGACCATTAGCTTGTGGGTGGACTGGTGTTGATGTTATCATCTTAATCCCCCAGCTGTCACAAAAGTTAGTGGTTCTGCCCCCAATAAATTGAGAACCATTATCACATATAATCTCAGAAGGAATTCCAAATCTAGTTATAATATTTCTTTTAATGAAGGATATAACTTCCTTTTCTCTGACTTGGGCGAAAGCTTCAGACTCTATCCACTTGGAGAAGTAATCAGTCATAGCTAGCATGAATACTTTTCCACCAGGTGCCTTAGGGAGCTTACCAACTATATCCATACCCCATCTCATAAATGGCCAAGAGGAGGATATAGGATGCAATAATTCAGCTGGTTGATGAAGGATATTGTTGTGCCTCTGACAAGGATCACATCTCTTAGCATACTCCACAGCGTCTCTCTTCATGGTTGGCCAGTAGTATCCTGTTCTCAGGATCCTTGAGAATAATGCCCTGCCCCCAGTGTGGTTTCCACAATCTCCTTCATGGAAGTCTTTTAAAACTTCTTGGACTTCAGGATCCTCAATGCATCTCAAGTATGGTCCTGCAAGAGATCGTCTATACAACATACTATTTATAATTGAGAATTGAGATACCTTAGATTTGAAAGCCCTAGGGTTTTCTCCTGTAGGAATCTCTCCATGTTGTAAGTATCTCATAATTGGTGAGATCCATGATCCTGATCCTGAATGGGATCGAGTATCCTCACTAGGGATTATTGCAGAATCATACCCTATTTCCATAGCCACATGATCCTCAATAGCCGGGTTCAGGATATGGATAATAGGAATCTTGATATCCTCCGGGATCTTCAAGGATGATCCTAAATTAGCCAATGCATCAGCTTCTGTATTTTCTTCCCTTGGTACCTGTGACAAACTAAAGGAAACAAAAGAGAGTGCTAAACTTTTGACTATCTCCAAATATTTGGTTAGCTTTTCACCTTTAACAGCATAGGATCCATTAAAGTGGTTTGTAATTAACAAAGAATCTACGTGTACCTCAAGATACCTGATCCCCATATGCTTAGCAATTTGCAAACCAGCAATTAAGGCTTCATATTCAGCCTCATTGTTAGTGGTTTGGAACTCACAAGCTATAGAGTGGGGTATTATGTCCCCCTGTGACGATTTTAGTAGTATTCCCAGCCCTGTGCCTTTGACATTTGAGGATCCATCAGTATAGAGTATCCAAGGATCCTTGGTCTCTTCTAGTTGCTGGACTTCCAACTCAGCTTCTTTTTGTAAATCACTACTGAAATCAGCCACAAAGTCAGCTAATGCTTGGGATTTGATGGCTGTCCTAGGCTCATATCTTATATCATATGCACTTAGTTTTACTGCCCACTTAGCCATCCTTCCTGACATCTCTGGTTTCCGGAGGACATTCTTAATTGGAAAATTAGTTTTAACAATGATAACATGAGTTTCAAAATAATGTCTTAACTTAGTGGATGCCATAATTAATGCAAGAATAAGCTTTTCAAGGTGTGAATACCTGGATTCGGCATCAAGTAAACTTTTACTTACATAATAGACAGGATGTTGTGTACCTTGATGATCCTTAACAAGGACCGCACTTACTGCTTTTGAGGATACTGCAAGATACAAGGATAGCACATCGCCTTTTTCTGGTTTCATCAAAGCCGGGGCCGAGGATAGGTAATCTTTGAGGGCTCTCAAAGCATTTTCATGCTTCTCTGTCCACTCAAATTTCTTGTTCTTCCTTAGGATATCATAGAATTCTTTACACTTCTCGGAGGATTTGGATATAAATCTGTTCAAGGCTGCTATCCTGCCTGTTAGCCTTTGAACATCCTTAGCATTGACCGGAGATTTGATGTTCACTATTGCTTTGATTTGTTCCGGGCTAGCTTCAATGCCTCTCTTTGTCACCATATATCCTAAGAATTTACCTGCTTTAACACCAAAGTGACATTTTGAAGGATTAAGTTTCATGTTATATTTGTCAAGGATATCGAATGCTTCCTCCAAGTCTCTTAGGTGATCCTCAGCTTTTAAGGATTTTACCACCATATCATCTATATAAACCTCCATAGTTTGTCCAATCTGATCCTTGAACATCATATTCACCAGCCTTTGATATGTTGCACCTGCATTTCTTAATCCGAACGGCATAGCAATATAGCAGTATATACCAGTTGGAGTCATGAAGGCTGTATCCTCTTGGTCGGATGGTTCCATTTGGATTTGTTGAAATCCAGATGAAGCATCCATAAAAGTTAACAGTTCATGACCCGCGGTTGCATCCACCATGGAGTCAATGTGGGGTAAAGGGAAAGGATCCTTGGGACATGCCTTATTTAAATCGGTAAAATCGACACATACCCTCCACTTTCCGTTTTCCTTTTGAACAACAACCACATTGGCCAACCATCTTGGATACTTGACCTCTCTAATCATACCTGCCCGGAGCAATTTCTCCACCTCTTCTTGGATAATGGCATTCCTTTCCGGTGCAAACTTTCTTCTCCTTTGATGGATTGGTTTGAAGGATCTGTCAATGCCGAGTTTGTGAGTGATTACATCTTTGGATATACCGGTCATGTCTTCGTGTTTCCATGCAAAGGTAGTCTTTCTCCTTTTTAGGAAGGATACGAGGTCTTCTTTCATTTCGCCAAGGATCCCTGATCCGATATAAACTATAGATTCAGGATCATCCGGATCCATAAGGATTTCTACCACATCCTGTTCACTCACCTCCAAGACATCCCTCGGAGGATACTTTGATTGCTATTGCTCCCTGGGTTTCGAAGCTGGTTTCATCGATGAAGTATAGAAATTCTTAGCCTCCTGCTGATCACTATCAATCTTCACTATTCCCCAAGGACTAGGGAGCTTCACACATTGATGGTAAGTGGATGGAACTGCTTTCATATCGTGTATCCAGGGCCTGCCAAGGATAACATTGCAACAAGATAAACAGTCAATAACACAAAGTTTTTGATAAGAGTGTAGGCCTTCAATGTATATTGGGAGTTTAATGTCCCCCAAGGTATTCTTAGTTTCACCACTAAATCCCACGAGCACAGAGGATCTTGGTATGATCTCTGATTCAGGAATACCCATCTTCTTTAGGACATCAAGCTGGATAATGTTCACTGAACTTCCTCCGTCTATAAGGATCCTGCGGACAAAATGGTTAGATATGAAAAGAGTAATAACTAAACCATCGTGATGAGGATCCTGGATATCAACACGATCCTCTTCATCAAAGGTTATGACTTTCCCTTCCGAGACACTTGATGTTCGAATAGGTCTTTCTCCATTATCCATTTTAGTTTCCTTTGCATGCCTTTTAGCTGCTGAGAAGGATGTGCCGCAAATGTCTAATCCTCCAGAAATGAAGTTTATCACTTGTGCATCCGCTGGAGGGGCTGGAGCCTTCTCAGGGATCCTTTCAGGATCCTGAGTCCTTGACTTTTTTCTTCCCAGCAATTCTTTTAGATGCCCCTTGCTCAACAAGTATCCAATTTCCTTTCTTAGTGCAATGCATTCTTCTGTGAGGTGCCCAAAATCTTCATGGTATGCACACCACTTTGATTTATCCTTAGTTGCAGCTGGCCTATCATTTTTTCTGGGCCATCTAGCTTTATCACCTAGACTCTGCATCGCAAGGATTAGTTCATTATTATCAACACTAAAACAATATTCAGAAATTGGAGGATAATCCTCATCATCCTCTTCTTGATCAATAGAATGCACGTTCTGGTTATCAGATCTGTTGTAGGATCTGAACTTGTTGTTCCTGAATGAGGATCCTTGCTTGTCCTGCTTTGAGGATCCAGCTAACCTCTCCTGGATCCTCTTGTCATCCTCTAGCCGGATGTACCTAAGGGCCCGGGTTCTTACCTCATCTAGGTTCCTGCATGGTGTCATAACAAGATCATCATAAAATAACGAATCCCTAAGTAATCCCATTTTGAAGGCCTCAACAGCCGTGGCTATATCTAAGTTAGGAATGTCTAAGGATTCTTCACTGAATTTGGTAATGTAATCCCTTAATGATTCATTATGACCCTGGGTTATCCTATATAAATCACTAGTTAATCGTTCAAATTTCCTACTACAAGAAAACTGATTATTAAACAAGTTAACTAGGTTAGCAAATGAGGTAATAGAATAGGGAGGAAGACTTAGCAGCCATTTGAGAGCTGATCCAGTAAGAGTGGATCCAAATCCTTTGCACAGGCATGCTTCCTTTAACCTTTCTGGGATTGGATTGATCTCCATCCTCTCCCTGTATTGTGCTATGTGTTCTTCAGGATCCGTCGAACCATCATACAGCTTCATAGTTGGGACATGGAACCTCTTGGGTATCTCAGCATCACAGATTGGTGGTGCAAAACGAGATATCTTATGGCTCCCATCTGCAATATCTGGGATAGGTTTGACTACTCCCGGAACACTTGATATCATATCCTTTAGCTTTTGCAGTTCTCTGGCCATGGCATGATTGATACCTGGATCCTGCATAAGACCATGGTTAGTAGTATGAGAATTATTAAAAGTGTTACCTCCCATTGGATTCAAGTTAGGAAGAATGGATGTTAATCCATATTGTTGAGGCTCTGGAATGATCGAGGGACCAGTAGAGGCATTGGTCTGCATTGGAATAAAATCTCCCTGATGGACATCTGAACTTCCTGTTTGCAAACTCCTCAAGGATCCTGGCATCTGGAAGGATCCCTGAAACTGGGACGATCCTGGAACAAAGGAGGATCCTTGAACCTGGGATGATCCTGGAACGAAGGAGGATCCTTGAACCTGGGATGATCCTGGAACGAAGGAGGATCCTTGAACCTGGGATGATCCTGGAACGAAGGAGGATCCTTGAACCTGGGATGATCCTGGAACAAAGGAGGATCCTTGAACCTGGGATGATCCTGGAACGAAGGAGGATCCTTGAACCTGGGATGATCCTGGAACAAAGGAGGATCCTTGAACCTGGGATGATCCTGGAACGAGGGAGGATCCTTGAAACTGCTGCATTCCTGAATATCCTCCTGAACTCGTGAGGGATCCCATATGCTGAGGATAGGATCCCGCTGGCTGGAAATATGAACCTGATGCCTGGGTCATTGTTGTTGTTCCGTAGTGCACTCCTTTTGGTCCACCCACATATTGAATGTCTGGAACCACTGATGGCTGAGAAGTAATCACCGGAGTATCAAAATTCAAAGATCTGGGCATCAGTGGGGAACGATCCTCTGCCGTTTTCTTCTGTTTCTTAATTTCGTCAATCTCCCGGAGGATCCTTTCGTTGGTCTTATCCTGCTCTTGTGCATGATTCCTCATCTGCAAAATCAAGGCATAGAGATCATTAGTAGTAGGATTAGTTGAAACAGAAGAAGTAGGTGGTTTTGAGAAAATAGGAGTTGGTTTCTTCGCGGCATTCTCAGCATTCTTCTGGGATCCAGAAGGTGGTGGAGGCAAAGGAGGGACGCCTTGTGAAGAAGTGAATGAGGGCATCAAGTTTGAAGCATTCTTCGCTGAGGAAGCCATTTGCTTGGTTATAGTGAACCGAAATGAGCGCAGAAATGCGTATTTTTCTAAGGACGAAGCACCAATGGCCCCACGGTGGGCGCCAAACTGTTTTGGTCAAAAAATCTGATGAGGATATTGCAACCAAACTCTTTGTTTCGGGGAATGATGCTTAAAATGTGTAACAGCGATGAGGATCACTTCAATGTAAATTGCACAAACAACACAAGGATTTATACGGGGAAAAAGCCCTTGATCAAGAGTTGATCTCCGGCACAAAAAACCCCGGGTGATGGAAACTACCGATCACCAAGCTCAAATAAATCAATTAATGTTTACAACTTCGGATAGTAACGAGCTAGGTACAAGGATCACTAGAATGTAACGTGTAAAAGGTGTATGAAACTGCTAAGTGTTTGAACGAGAGCTGGTATGAACATTTGTACGAGTGTGTGTGTAACTCAGAAATGACTAAGTGTTTCTCTACTAGCTCATTACCCCTTTTAAAATAGAAATTTAACTACCAAACTAACTATCCGATTTTTGTGCCAAGCCCCCACGTTCTCCATAACGACCATTTTTGGCCAAGCACGTGCGGAATAGTTCGGGGATATTCTCCAGGAATGTCGCCAAGACTTGGTTCAACTTGTTACTCCTGCAAAACAATACGAAACACGAGTGAACAATTGTTAGTATGAGGATCCTTAAGGTGATCCATGATCCTGATCCTGAGGCTCTTTTGAGGATCACTATCTGTCACAGAAGTAAGGATCACTAAAGAGGATAATAGCTAAGGATCACGGGTCATTTAGAAATCCACCCCTAACAATACCTGCCCGAAGTAGTTTATCTACCTCTTCCTGGATAATAGCATTCCTTTCAGGTGCAAACTTCCTCCTCTTTTGATGAATTGGCTTGAATGACCTGTCAACGCCAAGTTTATGAGTAATTATATCCTTAGATATACCTGTCATGTCTTCATGTTTCCAGGCAAAGGTGGATTTCCTCCTCTTAAGGAAGGATACTAGATCCTGTTCAATGTCGCTAAGGATCCCTGATCCTATGAAGACTATGGATTCAGGATCATCAGGATCCATGAGGATTTCTTTCAAATCTTGTTCTCTTGCCTCCACGACATCTCTTGAAGGATACTTTAATTGCTATTGCTCCCTTGGTCTTGAGGCTGGTTTCATTGATGATGTATAACCATTCTTAGCCTCTTGTTGATCACTCTCAATTTTCACCACTCCCCATGGACTTGGAAGCTTTACACATTGATGATAGGTGGATGGGACTACCTTCATGTCATGTATCCAAGGCCTGCCAAGGATAACATTACAACACGATAAGCAATCTATAACACAAAACTTTTGATAAGAATGCAATCCTTCAATATAGATTGGGAGTTTGATGTCCCCCAATGTATTCTTAGTTTCCCCACTGAATCCCATAAGTACTGAGGATCTTGGGATAATATCAGACTCCGATATATTCATCTTCTTGAGGACATCAAGCTGAATGATGTTCACAGAGCTTCCTCCATCTATAAGGATCCTGCGAACAAAGTGGTTAGAAATAAACAATGTAATTACAAGACCATCATGATGAGGATCTCGGACATCAACACGATCATCCTCATCAAAGGTTATGACTTTATCCTGGGTGACAACGGAGGTCCGGACGGGTCTGTCTCCATTATCCATCTTGGTTTCCTTAGCATGTCTTTTAACTGCTGAAAAGGAAGTACCACAAATGTCTGATCCACCGGATATGAAATTTATAATTTGTGCATCTGCTGGAGGAGCAGGAGCTCTTTCCGGGATCCTTGACTTCTTCCGTCCCAGAAGTTCCTTCAAATGCCCCTTGCTCAACAAGTAACCAATTTCCTTTCTTAGTGCAATACACTCTTCGGTAAGATGCCCGAAATCCTCATGATATGCACACCACTTGGACTTATCCTTTGTAGCAGCTGGTTTATCACTTTTCCTTGGCCACGTAGCTTTCTCTCCTAGATTCTGCATTGCAAGGATTAGTTCATTGTTATCAACAGAAAAACAGTATTCAGAAATAGGAGGATAATCCTCATCATCCTCTTCTTGTTCCACTGCATGCACGTTCTGGTTATCAGATCTGTTGTAAGACTTTGATTTGTTGTTCCTGAAGTAGGATCCTTGCTTCTCCTGCTTTGAGGATCCTGTCAATCTATCCTGGATCCTTTTGTCATCCTCTAGGCGGATGAACCTAAGGGCCCTGGTTCTTACTTCATCAAGATTCCTGCAAGGTGTCATAACAAGATCATCATAGAATAGCGACTCCCTAAGTAATCCCATTTTAAAGGCTTCTACAGCCGTAGCAATATCCAAGTTAGGAATATCTAAGGATTCTTTACTAAACTTAGTGATATAATCTCTAAGTGATTCATTTTGACCTGGTGTTACCCTATATAAATCACTAGTTAATCGTTCAAACTTTCTACTACAAGAGAATTGACTATTAAACAAATTAACTAGATTAGCAAATGAAGTAATAGAGAAAGGGGGAAGACTTAGCAGCCATTTAAGAGCAGATCCTGTAAGTGTGGATCCAAATCCCCTGCATAGACATGCTTCTTTTAACCTTTCAGGAATTGGATTGATCTCCATCCTCTCCCTGTACTGAGCTACATGCTCCTCTGGATCCGTTGAACCATCATACAGTTTCATAGATGGTATCTGGAATCTTTTGGGTATCTCAGCATCACACAAGGGTGGTGCAAAACGAGATATCCTATGGCTACCATCTGCAATCTCGGGAATGGGTTTAACCACTCCTGGTACACTGGATATCATATCCTATAGCTTCTGTAGCTCCCTAGCCATAGCCTGATTAATACATGTATCCTGCATTGAGCCATGGTTAGTGTTATATGAATTATTAAAAGTGTTACCTCCCACAGGATTCATGTTTGGAATTCCAGATGTGAATCCATATTGACGGGACTCTGGTATGATTGAAGGACCAGAGGAAGCAATGGTCTGCATTGGTATGAAGTCTCCTTGATGAACGTCCGAGCTCTGAGGCTGCATAGTTCTCAAAAATCCTTGATCCTGAGAGACGTTGGATCCTTGAGGCTGAGAGGATCCTTGAACCTGAAAAGATCCTGGAACCAGAGAGGATCCTAGGACACGAAAGGATCCTTGGATCGGGAAGGATCCTTGGACCTGGGAGGATCCTTGGACCTGGGAGGATCCTTGGACCTGGGAGGATCCTTGAACCGCATGCATTCCCAAATATCCTCCAGACGTGAAATATCCTTGATGCTGAAAAGAGGATCCCGATGGTTGAGAAGAGGATCCTTGAGGCTGGAAGTGAGAGCCAAATGTCTGACTCATAGTTGCTGTTCCATAACGCCTTCCTGGTAATTCACCCAAGTATTGCACGTCCGGAGCTGCTGAGTGCTGGGAAGTTATGACTGGAGTGTCGAAGTTCAACGACCTTGGCATCATAGGAGAGTGATCCTCCACTGATTTCTTCTGTTTCTTGATATCACCAATCTCTTGGAGGATCCGTTCATTGGTTTTATCCTGCTCTTGCATGCGATCCCTCATCTGCAAAATCAGATTAAAAAGATCATTAGTAGTAGGATTAGTGGAAACAGAAGAAGTTGGTGGTTTTGTGAAAATGGGGGTTTGTCTCTTGGCAGCATTCTCAGCATTCTTCTGGGATCCAGAAGGTGGTGGAGGCAAAGGAGGAACGCCTTGTGAAGGATTGATTGCCTGTATAGAACTTGATGTATTCTTCGCTGAGGAAGCCATCTGCCTGGTTGTTATGAACCGAAATGACCACAAAGATACGAATCTTCTTAGGAATGAAGCACCAATTGCCCCACGGTGGGCGCCAAACTGTTTTGGTCAAAAATCAAGCAATGATAATACAACCAAACTTTCTGTTGTGAGGTATGATGCTTGAATTGATGAACAACACTAAGGATCACTCTGAAATGTAATGAACAAGTGACACAAAGATTTATACGAGGAAAAAGCCCTTGATCAATGAATGATCTCCGGCATAAAAAACCTCGGGTGATGGAAACTACCGATCACCAACTCAGATTAAACAAGAAATGTACTACAACTTCGGATGATAGCGAGCTAATTACAAGGATCACTATAGTGTATTGTGTAAGAAAGTGTGTAATCGCCAAGTGAATTATCGAGAGCTGGTGAGAGCAGTTGTAAGAGTGTGTGTTTTGCCAAAAATAGCCAAGTGTTTTCTATTTATCTCGCTACCCCTTTAAAAATGAGAAATATCTAAGCTAACAAACATTCCGCATTTGGTGCAAGTCTCCCACGACCTCCATAACGTCCATTTCTGCCATGCACGTGCGGAATAAGTGTAGAATATTCTCCAGGAATATCGCCAAGACCAAGTCCAAGCTTGTACTCCTGCAAAACAACATCATATTCAAAGTTGACAATCGTTAGTATAAGGATCCTTAAGATGATCCATGATCCTGATCCTGCGACACTTCTGAGGATCACCAATTCTGACAGAAGTGAGGATCACTAAACCCAACAGTAATTGAGGATCACTGATTCTTCAAAAATCCTCCCCAAACAGTAGCCATAGGATATCTCGTTTTGCACCACCTATTTGTGATGCTGAGATACCCAAAAGGTTCGAGATACCAACTATGAAGCTGTATGATGGTTCAACGGATCCAGAAGAACATGTAGCCCAATATAGAGAAAGGATGGAGATCAATCCAATTCCTGAGAGGTTAAAAGAAGCATGTCTATGCAAGGGTTTTGGATCCACACTCACAGGATCAGCTCTTAAATGGCTGCTAAGTCTTCCCCCTTACTCTATTACTTCATTTGCTAATCTAGTTAATCTGTTTAATAGTCAGTTCTCATGTAGTAGAAAATTTGAACATTTAACTAGTGATCTATATAGGGTAACACAAGGTCAAAATGAATCACTTAGAGATTACATCACTAAGTTTAGTAAAGAATCCTTAGATATCCCTAATCTGGATATAGCTACGGTTGTGGAAGCCTTTAAAATGGGTCTGCTTAAGGATTCATTATTCTATGATGATCTTGTTATGACCCCATGCAGGAATCTTGATGAAGTGAGAACCAGGGCCCTTAGATTTATCCGATTAGAGGATGATAAAAGGATCCAGGAGAGATTGGCAGGATCCTCAAAACAGGAAAAGCAAGGATCCTACTTCAAGAATAACAAGTTCAAGTCCTACAACAAGTCTGATAACCAGAATGTGCATGCAGTAGAACAAGAAGAGGATGATGAGGATTATCCTCCAATTTCTGAGTATTGTTTTTCTGTTGATAACAATGAACTAATTCTTGCAATGCAGAATTTAGGTGAGAAAGCAAGATGGCCAAGGAAAAGTGATAAACCAGCCGCAACAAAAGACAAGTCCAAGTGGTGTGCATATCATGAGGATTTCGGACATCTCACTGAAGAGTGTATTGCACTTAGAAAAGAAATTGGTTACTTGTTAAGCAAGGGGCACTTGAAGGAGCTTTTGGGAAGAAAGAAGTCAAGAACCCAGGATCCTGAGAGGATCCCAGAAAGAGCTCCTGCTCCTCCAGCAGATGCACAAGTTATAAACTTCATATCTGGTGGATCAGAAATTTGTGGTACTTCCTTTTCAGCAGCCAAGAGACGTGCTAAGGAAACCAAGATGGATAATGGAGATAGACCCATTCGGACCTCTACTGTTGCACAGGAGAAAGTCATAACTTTTGATGAGGATGATCGTGTTGATGTGCAGGATCCTCATCATGATGGTCTTGTTATTACGTTGTTTATATCTAACCACTTTGTTCGCAGGATCCTGATAGATGGAGGAAGCTCAGTAAACATCATTCAGCTTGATGTCCTCAAGAAGATGAACATCCCTGAATCGGATATTGTACCAAGATCCTCAGTTCTTGTGTGATTCAGTGGGGAAACCAAAAATACATTGGGGGACATGAAACTCCCCATCTATATTGAAGGACTTCATTCTTATCAAAAATTCGGTGTTACAGATTGCTTATCCTGTTGCAATGTTATCCTTGGCAGGCCATGGATACATGACATGAAGGTAGTCCCATCTACCTATCATCAATGCATGAAGCTTCCTAGTCCATGGGGAGTGGTGAAAATTGAGAGTGATCAACAAGAAGCTAAGAATTGTTACACGTCGTCAATGAAGCCAGCCTCAAGACCAAGGGAGCAATAGCAATTAAAGCATCCTCCAAGAGATGTCTTGGAGGCAAGAGAACAAGATGTTAAAGAAATCCTTATGGAGCCTCATGATCCTGAATCCAAGGTCTTCATAGGATCAGGGATCCTGAACAACATCGAACAAGATCTAGTCATTCAAGCCAATTCATCAAAAAAGGAGGAAGTTTGCACCTGAGAGGAATGCTATTATCCAGGAAGAGGTAGATAAACTACTCCGGGCAGGTATGATTAGAGAGGTTAAGTATCCAAGATGGTTAGCCAATGTGGTTGTTGTTCAAAAGAAAAACGAAAAGTGGAGGGTATGTGTCGATTTTACTGATTTAAACAAGGCATGTCCCAAGGATCCTTTCCCATTACCCCACATTGACTCCATGGTGGATGCTACCGCGGGTCATGAGTTGTTGACTTTTATGGATGCTTCATCTGGATTTCAACAAATTCAGATGGAACCATCTGATCAAGAGGATACAGCCTTTATGACCCCAACTGGTATATATTGTTATATTGCTATGCCATTTGGACTAAGAAATGCAGGTGCTACTTATCAAAGGCTAGTCAATATGATGTTCAAGGAACAAATTGGACACACTATGGAAGTTTATATAGATGACATGGTGGTTAAGTCCAAGAGAGCTGAGGATCACCATAGAGACTTGGAGGAAGCATTCGATATCCTTGATAAATTTAATATGAAACTAAATCCTTCCAAGTGTCACTTTGGTGTTAAAGCAGGTAAATTCTTAGGATACATGGTAACAAAAAGAGGCATTGAAGCAAGTCCAGAGCAAATTAAGGCTATTGTGAATATCAAATCTCCTGCCAATGCCAAGGATGTGCAAAGGTTAACAGGGAGGATCGCGGCCTTGAACAGGTTCATATCCAAGTCATCAGAAAAGTGCAAGGAATTCTATGACATTTTGAGAAAGAACAAGAAATTTGAGTGGACTGAAAAGCATGAAAATGCTCTCAAAGCCCTTATGGATTACCTATCCTCAGCTCCTGCCTTGATGAAACCAGAAAAAGGGGATATATTATCCTTGTACCTTGCGGTATCCTCTAAAGCAGTAAGTGCGGTCCATGTTAAGGATCACCAAGGTACACAACATCCTGTATATTATGTTAGTAAGAGTTTGCTTGATGCTGAATCCAGGTATTCACATTTAGAAAAACTTACCCTTGCATTAATTATGGCATCTACTAAATTAAGACATTATTTTGAAACTCATGCCATTATTGTCAAGACTAATTTTCCAATTAAGAATGTTCTCAGGAAGCCTGAAATGTCAGGAAGGATGGCTAAATGGGCAGTGAAGCTTAGTGCTTATGATATAAGATATGAACCTAGAACTGATGTTAAATCCCAAGCCTTAGCTGACTTTGTGGCAGATTTCAGTAGTGACTTGCAAAAGGAAGCTGAGTTAGAAGTCCAACAGCTTGAAGAAACTAAGGATCCTTGGATACTCTTCACTGATGGAGCCTCTAATGTCAAAGGAACGGGACTTGGAAGACTACTAAAATCGCCACAGGGGGACATAATACCCCACTCCATAGCTTTTGAGTTTCAAACTATTAATAATGAGGCTGAATATGAAGCCTTGATAGCCGGTTTGCAAATTGCTAAGCATATGAGGATCAGGTATCTTGAGGTACATGTAGATTCATTGTTAATTACTAATCACTTTAATGGATCCTATGCTGTTAAAGATGAAAAGCTAATCAAATATTTAGTAATAGTCAAAGAATTGGCACTCTCTTTTGTTTCCTTTAGTTTAACACAGGTACCAAGGGAAGAGAATGCAGAGGCTGATGCATTGGCCAATCTAGGATCATCCTTGAAGCTTCCAGAGGATATCAGGATCCCTATTATCCACATCCTAACCCCCGCTATTGAGGATCATGTAGCCATGGAGATAGGAGAAGATTCTGCAATCATCCCTAGTGATGATACACAGTCTCATTCAGGATCATGGATCCTCCCAATCAAAAGATATATCCAACATGGAGAGATTCCCACAGGAGAAAACCCCAGGGCTTTCAAAATTAAGGTATCTCAGTTTGCAATATTGAATAACATGCTATATAAACGATCTCTTGCAGGACCATATCTAAGATGCATTGAGGATCCTGAAATCCAAGAAGTCCTAAAGGATTTTCATGAAGGAGATTGTGGAAACCACACTGGGGGCAGGGCATTATTCTCTAGGATCCTGAGGACAGGATACTATTGGCCTACAATGAAGAAGGATGCTGTGGATTATGCCAAGAAGTGTGATCCTTGTCAGAGACATAGTAATATCCTTCATCAACCAGCAGAGCTCTTGCATCCTATATCCTCTTCCTGGCCATTCATGAGATGGGGAATGGATATAGTTGGAAAACTTCCCAAAGCACCAGGAGGAAAGGTGTTCATGCTTGCCATGATTGATTACTTCTCTAAGTGGATAGAGGCTGAAGCCTTTGCTCAAGTCAGAGAAAAGGAAGTGATATCCTTTATTAAAAGAAACATTATTACTAGATTTGGTATTCCTTCTGAAATTGTTTGTGATAATGGATCCCAATTTATTGGGAGTAGAACTACTAACTTTTGTGGCAGCTGGGGATTAAGATGATAACATCAACACCAGTCCACCCACAAGCTAATGGTCAGGCAGAATCATCCAACAAGATCATCATCAACAATTTGAAGAAGAAGCTAGGATCCAAGAAAGGAAAGTGGGCAGAAGAACTACCTTATGTATTATGGGCTGATAGGACAACTCCCAAGAATTCTACTGGTCAAACTCCATTTTCTTTGGTATTTGGAGCAGAATCAGTGATCCCTACAGAAATGGTGGTTCCTACTGCAAGAACAAGCATCCGTGATCCTGAAGAGAATGCTGAAAACTTGGTTCAAGACTTGGATACTATAGAAGAACTCAGGGACTTGGCAAGGATAAGGATGGCTGGAGCCTACAATAAGAATGTCAGGATCAGGAAGTTCCAAGTTAGTGATATGGTATTAAGGAAAGCATTTCAGAATACCACAAATCCTGGTGATGGAAAATCGGCACCAAAGTGGGAAGGCCCCTACCTGATTGAAGCTGAGGCTGGAAAGGGGGCATATCGATTGCTAACAATGGAGGGTGATTTGCTACGAAGAGCTTGGAATGCTGTCCACTTGAAGAAATACTTCATGTAATACGGATTCATGATCCTTAGCAACATTCATGATCCACATCCTTGAAGGATCCTTAGAGGATGGATAATCCTCATTTTGGTAATGATCCAATCTCAAACTATTGTATTCTTTAATTGTCCTATATGCAAGGAAAAGGATCCTGGATCCTTTATCCTCCTTTCACTTGATTCTGAGTTTTGCAGAAGGATCTTGTATCCTTAACGAAGTATTCAGTATCCACAGAAGTCTCCAGTTATTTGGGCTTGACCCCAGTTATTTGGGCTTGACCCCAGTTTTTTGGGCTTGACCCCAGTTTTTTGGGCTTGTCCCCAGTTTTTTGGGCCTGTCCCCAGTATCGCCAGCAGCGCACGATGATCCTGGTACAGTTCATGGCAATGGGACCAGTACCCGCTTTAGGGGCTGACAATTTCATTGTACTGGCTGTATTCAGGATCCTACGTATAATGGTAGATGTACCATACATCCGTTCCTAAGGTCTCTAACGTTTTCACGTTAGCTAAGGTTTTGGCATTTTCATGTCACTAAATTTGGATAATCGCCAGTGAGGGCCATACTCCAGTTTACACAAGATCTTTTGGGCTTGTCCCCAGTTTTTTGGGCGTGTCCCTAGTTTTTTGGGCTTGTCCCCAGTATATTGGGCTTGTCCCCAGAATTGTTGGGCTTGTCCCCAATTGCTAACTCTTCTCTTATATTGGTTTAATCCCAAGTGTTAGGGGAGGATTTTTGAATGACCCGTGATCCTCAATTGTTATCCTGTTTGGTGATCCTTACTTCTGTGTCAGTTAGTGATCCTCAGAAGTGTTTCAGGATCAGGATCATGGATCATCCTAAGGATCCTTATACTAATGATTGTCTGCTTTGAATTCGATGTTGTTTTGCAGGAATATCAGCTTGGACTTAGTCTTGG
Source organism: Helianthus tuberosus (assembly GCA_030545235.1). Taxonomy (NCBI): domain Eukaryota; kingdom Viridiplantae; phylum Streptophyta; class Magnoliopsida; order Asterales; family Asteraceae; genus Helianthus; species Helianthus tuberosus. The sequence continues at coordinate 149,231,323 of CM060390.1, forward strand.
TAACGTTCCTGAAGAATATTCCACGCTTATTCCGCACGAGCTTGACCATGGTGAACGTTATGGAGATTGTGGGGAGAAGGCATGAATTGCGGATAGTTAGTTATTTAGATATTTTACTAAATTTAAAAGGGGTAGCGAGCTAATTAGACGACACTTGGCTATTTTTTGGCTACACACACTCGTACAACTGCACTCACCAGCTCTCGGCAAAACACTTAGCATTTCTTCATATATTTCTATACGATACACTATAGTGATCCTTGTACTTAGCTCGCTATCATCCGAAGTTGTAAAAGGATTATTGTTTAATTTGAGTTGGTGATCGGTAGTTTCCATCACCCGAGGTTTTTTATGCCGGAGATCATACATTGATCAAGGGCTTTTTCCTCGTATAAATCTTTGTGTCCCCTGTGCAATTCATTTCATAGTGATTCTCATTGTTGTTAACCAATTCAAGCATCATACCTCGTAACAAAGAGTTTGGTTGCATTATCCTCGTCTGATTTTTTTACCAAAACAGTTTGGCGCCCACCGTGGGGCAATTGGTGCTTCATTCCTAAGAAATTCTCATTTTTGTGATCATTTCGGTTCGTTACATTCAAGCAGATGGCTTCATCATCAAAGAACACCTCCAGTGCGATGTCTGCAGTCAATTCATCCCAGGGCATTCCACCTTTGCTTCCACCACCTTCTGGACCTCAGAAAAATGCCGAGAAGAAACCAACTTCCATTTTCTCAAAACCTCCAACTTCTTCTGCTTCTTATACTCCTACTACTAGTGACTTGTTTACTCTGATTTTGCAGATGAAGGAGCATATACAGCAGCAGGATAAGACCAATGAAAGGATTCTTAGAGAAATTGGAGACATCAAGAAATAGAAGAGATCGGCAGAGGATCATTCCCCACTAATGCCCAGAACTTTGAATTTCAATACTCCGGTTATAACTTCTCAGCCTTCAGCGGTTCCAGATGTTCAATATGTGGGAGGGCCAAAAGGAGTGCATTACGGATCATCAGTAATGACTCAGGCTTCAGGGTTACACTTCCAACCAGCAGGATCCCATCCTCAGCATATAGGATCCTTCGCAAGCTCAGGAGGATACTCAGGAGCGCAGCAGATTCAAGGGTTCTTGCCGTTTCCAGGATCCTCCCAGGTTCAAGGATCCTCCTATGTTTCAGGATCCTCTCAGGTTCAAGGATCCTCCTATGTTCCAGGATCCTCTCAGGTTCAAGGATCCTCCTATGTTCCAGGATCCTCCCAGGTTCAAGGATCCTCCTATGTTCCAGGATCCTCCCAGGTTCAAGGATCCTCCTATGTTCCAGGATCCTCCTAGGTTCAAGGATCCTCCTATGTTCTAGGATCCTCCCAGGTTCAAGGATCCTCTCAGTTTCAAGGATCCTTCCAGATTCCGGGATCCTTAAGGAGTTTGCAATCAGGGAATTCCGATATCCATCAGGGAGATTTCATTCCAATGCAGACCATTACTTCTACTGGTTCATCGGTCATTCCAGAGCCCCAACAATATGGATTCACATCCACTCTTCCTAATTTGAATCCAATGGGAGGTAACACTTTCAATAATTCTTATACCACTAACCATGGCCTTATGCAGGATACAGGTATCAATCATGCCATGGCCAGAGAATTGCAAAAGTTAAAGGATATGATATCAAGTGTCCCGGGAGTGGTCAAGCCTATCCCGGAGATTGCAGATGGGAGCCACAAGATATCTCGTTTTGCACCACCAATCTGTGATGCTGAGATACCCAAGAGGTTCCATGTGCCTACTATGAAGTTGTATGATGGTTCAACAGATCCTGAAGAACACATAGCACAATACAGGGAAAGGATGGAGATCAATCCCATCCCAGAAAGGTTAAAGGAAGCATGTCTATGCAAGGGATTTGGATCCACTCTTACTGGATCGGCTCTTAAATGGCTGCTAAGTCTTCCCCCTTACTCTATTACCTCGTTTGCTAATCTAGTTAACCTATTTAATAACCAGTTTTCTTGTAGTAGAAAATTTGAGCGTTTAACTAGTGATCTGTATAGGATAACCCAAGGTCATAATGAATCATTAAGGGATTATATCACTAAATTTAGTAAAGAATCCTTAGATATCCCTAACCTGGATATAGCTACGGCTGTTGAAGCCTTTAAAATGGGGTTGCTTAGGGAATCATTATTCTATGATGATCTTGTTATGACACCATGCAGGAATCTATACGAGGTAAGAACCCGGGCTCTTAGGTTCATCCGGCTAGAGGATGACAAAAGGATCCAGGAGAGGTTAGCAGGATCCTCAAAGCAAGAGAAGCAAGGATCCTCATTCAAGAACAACAAGTTCAGATCCTATAACAAATCTGATAACCAGAATGTGCATGCCGTTGAACAAGAAGAGGATGATGAGGATTATCCTCCAATTTCCGAATATTGCTTTTCTGTTGATAACAATGAACTAATCCTTGCGATGCAGAATTTAGGTGATAAAGCTAGATGGCCCAGGAAAAATGATAGACCAGCTGCAACTAAAGACAAGTCAAAGTGGTGCGCATATCATGAAGATTTTGGGCATCTCACAGAAGAATGCATCGCACTGAGAAAAGAAATTGGATACTTGTTGAGCAAGGGGCACTTGAAAGAATTATTGGGGAGAAAGAAGTCAAGGACTCAGGATCCTGAAAGGATCCCAGAGAAAGCTCCAGCCCCTCCAGCAGATGCACAAGTCATAAACTTTATTTCTGGAGGATCAGAAATTTGTGGAACATCCTTCTCTGCAGCTAAAAGACATGCAAAGGAAACCAAGATGGATAATGGAGATAGACCCATTCGAACATCCAGTGTCTCCGAAGGAAAAGTTATAACTTTTGATGAGGATGATCGTGTTGACATTCAGGATCCTCATCATGATGGTTTGGTTATCACTCTTTTTATTTCTAACCATTTTGTTCGCAAGATCCTTATAGACGGAGGAAGCTCTGTGAACATTATCCAGCTTGATGTCCTCAAGAAGATGAATATTCCTGAATCCGATATCATACCAAGGATCCTTGGATACTCTATACTGATGGATCCTCAAATGTCAAAGGAACAGGGCTTGGAATACTACTAAAATCGCCACAGGGGGACATAATACCCCACTCTATAGCTTGTGAGTTCCAAACCACTAACAATGAGGCTGAATATGAAGCCTTGATAGCTGGCTTGCAAATTGCTAAGCATATGAGGATCAGGTATCTTGAGGTACATGTAGATTCTTTGTTAATCACTAATCACTTTAATAGATCCTATGTTGTTAAAGGTGAAAAGCTAATCAAATATTTGGAGATAGTCAAAGAATTGGCACTCTCTTTTGTATCCTTTAGTTTGACACAGGTACCAAGGGAAGAGAATGCAGAGGCAGATGCATTAGCTAATTTAGGATCATCCTTGAAGATCTCGGAGGATATCAAGATCCCTATTATCCATATCCTAACCCTGGCTATCGAGGATCATGTGGCTATGGAGATAGGAGAGGATTCTGCAATCATCCCTAGTGATGATAATCAATCTCATTCAGGATCATGGATCCTTCCAATCATGAGATACATACAACATGGAGAGATTCCTACAGGAGAAAACCCTAGGGCTTTCAAAATTAAGGTATCTCAATTCACAATTTTAAATAATATGTTGTATAAACGATCTCTTGCAGGACCATATTTAAGATGCATTGAGGATCCTGAAATCCAAGAAGTTTTAAAAGACTTCCATGAAGGAGATTGTGGAAACCACACTGGGGGCAGGGCATTATTCTCAAGGATCCTGAGGACAGGATACTATTGGCCAACTATGAAGAGAGATGCTGTGGAGTATGCTAAGAAGTGTGATCCTTGTCAGAGACACAGCAATATCCTTCATCAATTGGCTGAATTATTGCATCCTATATCCTCCACTTGGCCATTCATGAGATGGGGCATGGATATAGTTGGTAAGCTCCCTAAGGCACCTGGTGGAAAAGTGTTCATGCTTGCTATGACTGATTACTTTTCCAAGTGGATAGAGGCTGAAGCCTTTGCCCAAGTCAGAGAAAAGGAAGTTATATCCTTCATTAAAAGAAATATTATAACTAGATTCGCTGGGGGATTAAGATGATAACATCAACACCAGTCCACCCACAAGCTAATGGTCAGGCAGAATCCTCCAATAAGATCATCATCAACAATTTGAAGAAGAAACTTGGATCCAAGAAAGGGAAATGGGCAGAAGAACTACCTTATGTGCTTTGGGCTGATAGGACAACTCCTAAGAATGCTACAGGCCAAACTCCATTCTCTTTGGTATTTGGGGCTGAATCAGTGATCCCTACAGAAATGGTGGTTCCAACTGCTAGAACAAGTATTCGTGATCCTTAGGAAAATGATGAGAACTTGGTTCAAGACCTGGATACTATAGAAGAAATCAGAGATTTGGCAAGGATAAGGATGGCCAGTTATCAGCAAAGAATGGCTGGAGCCTACAACAAAAATGTCAGGATAAGGAAATTCCAAGTTGGTGATATGGTACTAAGGAAAGCATTTCAGAATACCACCAATCCTGCTGATGGAAAGTTGGCACCAAAATGGGAAGGACCTTACTTGATTGAAGCTGAGGCAGGAAAGGGGGCATATCGATTGCTAACAATGGAAGGTGATTTGCTACCTAGAGCCTGGAATGCTGTCCATTTGAAGAAATACTTCATGTGATAAGGATCCATGATCCTCACATGATAAATATCCTTAAAGGATCCTTAAAGCACAGATGATCCTCATTTTGGTAACATTCTAATCTTAAACTATTTCATTTCCTTACTTTCTCACAAAAGGATAAGGATCCTGCATCCTTTATCCTCCTTTCACGTGATTTTGAGTTTTGAAGATTCAGGTACTCTTAGCAAAAGGATGATTATCCACAAAAGCAACCAGTTACTTGGGTTTGACACCAGTTATTTGGGCTTGACCCCAGTTCCGCCAGTAGCGCACGATGATCCTGGTATAGTTCATGGCAGTGGGACCAGTACTCGCTTTAGGGGCTGATAATTCCATTGTACTGGCTACACCTAGGATCCTACGTATAATGGTAGACGTACCATACATCCGTTCTTAAGGTTTCTAACGTTTTCACGTTAGCTAAGGTTTTGGCATTTTCATGCCACTAAGTTTGGATAGTCGCCAGTTAGGGCCATACTCCAGTTCACACTCGATCCTTGGGCTTGTCCCCAGTTATCCTTGGGCTTGTCCCCAGTTATCCTTGGGCTTGTCCCCAGTTATCCTTTGGGCTTGTCCCCAGTTGCTAACTTTTATCTTATAATGGCTTAGTCCCAAGTTATGTTCTATTTCAGGTCTTCGAAGTTAAACAACCAAGGATCCTTGATCCTTACTTCTTACTAAGGTTTGTCTTATGGTTATCCTGGTTATAGTATTAAGGGTTAGGATCCTAACTTGGATCCTCAGGTATGATCCTTAACTATTTTGATTTTATTCATTGATTATTTGAATAACCCTAATACTTTGACAACTGAACTCATGATCCTTAAAATATACTACTTTTGGGAATTTTTCAACTATAGGATATTTGATCCTGGATCATATCCTAAATATTCGTTATCTAATTTGTTCAACTTTTCTTATTCAGATAAGTGTATATCAAAACAATTGAAAATTAAAAGGACAAACAAGGATAACAACACAAGATAAGCCAAAAAAGATTAAAGTTATTTTATTAACAAAAGTTTAACCATCGAAGGTTGTCAAAATTGCCAACCCACGTTTCCACCAGCAAAACGTGGCCCGTCCACATGGGTTGGCAACGGGTGTCCATTGTTTATGCGGTTATAGCTAGTGCAGGAAATCAAAAGGCGGCAGGATCACAATGGCTTCATCCCCTAAACAGAGGATCCCTCCACCATTTGTAATCCTACCTATTGTCCAAAGGATCCTAGATCCTTAATCCTAAAACTATTGTTCAAATACAGACCATCATTGTTTTAAAACAGCACAACCACAAAACAAACTACTACCAAATTTAAAAATTGGGCTCCGGCTACGTCTAGGAATGTCCATCATTGCCCAATCATGCAGCCTACACCTTCACTGCATCTTCATCCCCTACAGCTTCGGTATCCTTCACCTGATCCTTTCCACTGCTTCCAGCCTCGATTGCCAAAACCTCCTCAGCCTCCTCATCATCTTCCAGATCAGCTAACCTCGCCTTCCAACCCTCAACATCCCAGCTGCTTCTGTCGAAGTCAGGATCTTGAGCTTCCTGGGCCATCTTTAGTTTTGTCTTGTACATTGTGATGGCAGCGGAGACCTTTGCACCTTCTATGAGATCATGCTTCTCGTAGTCAATGTCGATCAAGATCTTAGCTGTCTTAGTCTTGGCGTCTTGAAGGGCTTTTTCGAGATCAGCAATCTTAAGATCCTTGAGCACTGCAACTTGTTGGAGGTCAGCAATCTTCTTATCCAGCTCCTCAACACTCCCCACGTAGTCTTCAATCTCAGCAAATTTCTGCAAAAGAGACAAAGCAGTTCAAGATCAGGTGATCCTCAAATAATTAGGATACCTAGGCAGAATTGGTGATCCTCACGTCATTGAAGTATTCAAGGAACTGGTGGCGGATCAGTGGCAGGCCTTATAGGTCCTCTATCTCAGAGTTTTTCCTCTTCTTGCCGCCCCTTCCTTTAATGGGTGCCTTGGGGATGGAGACACTAGGGCTGGCAATGGCCTTCTTCTTTCTGGATCGAACAGTGTCAAGGTCGGCCATGTTGAACTGGGAGGCAGGCTTGGAAGCTTTTCCGGCACCTACACATTCAAAGCAAGATAAGTATCCTTATCTTATTTAACTATTTATTTAAATCTTTAACTATATAAAAAGCAGGATACTTACTTGACATGGTGACTGAGCCTGAGGATACCTCTTGAGAATCCTGGGTGATTGTCTTGAATGATCTTTTTCAGGACCGAGTCTTCTAAAAACAGCAAGCCTTTCCTTAGTATCAGGAGATGGTATGAGGTGTGAAACAGTGACAGCTGCATAACATAAAGCAAAAGGGAGTTTCTCTCGGATTTGAATGCAAATTGATCCTATCTCTAACTCCTATTTATAATGATGATTTGCAGGATTGTCACTTCGGTGACGTCAGGTTTGCAACGGCTAGTCCGTCTTCAATGGCTAGTTATCCGTTAGTTTGTTACGGATAAGATCAACAAAATACAACTCGTTTATTTACAATATTACTCCTTATATTTTGGGGGCAATTGTTAGGGGAGGATTTTTGAATGACCCGTGATCCTCAATTGTTATCCTGTTTGGTGATCCTTACTTCTGTGTCAGTTAGTGATCCTCAGAAGTGTTTCAGGATCAGGATCATGGATCATCCTAAGGATCCTTATACTAATGATTTTCTGCTTTGAATTCGATGTTGTTTTGCAGGAATATCAGCTTGGACTTAGTCTTGGTAACGTTCCTGAAGAATATTCCATGCTTATTCCGCACGTGCTTGACCATGGTGAACGTTATGGAGATCGTGGGGAGAAGGCATGAATTGCGGATAGTTAGTTATTTAGATATTTTACTAAATTTAAAAGGGGTAGCGAGCTAATTAGACGACACTTGGCTATTTTTTGGCTACACACACTCGTACAACTGCACTCACCAGCTCTCGGCAAAACACTTAGCATTTCTTCATACATTTCTATACGATACACTATAGTGATCCTTGTACTTAGCTCGCTATCATCCGAAGTTGTAAAAGGATTATTGTTTAATTTGAGTTGGTGATCGGTAGTTTCCATCACCCGAGGTTTTTTATGCCGGAGATCATACATTGATCAAGGGCTTTTTCCTCGTATAAATCTTTGTGTCCCCTGTGCAATTCATTTCATAGTGATTCTCATTGTTGTTAACCAATTCAAGCATCATACCCCGTAACAAAGAGTTTGGTTGCATTATCCTCGTCTGATTTTTGACCAAAACACCAAGTTATGTTCCATTTCAGGTTTTTGAAGTTAAACAGTCAAGGATCCTTGATCCTTACCTTTCACTAAGGTTTGTCTTTTGATTATCCTGATTGTAGATGTTAAAGATTTAGGATCTTAACTTGGATTCTCAGGTATGATCCTTGATTAATTTAATTCATTGTTTATGTAAGTGACCCTTATCCTTTGACAACAGGATTTATGATCCTTAGACTATACTTTTTTTTTGAATTTATCGATTAGAGGATATTTGATCCTTGATCATATCCTAAAACTTTTTGACATGATTTATTAAACTTTTATTCTCTACTTATGAATTCAAAGAAAGTGTATAATAACAGTTGAAAAATGAAGAATTAACAAGGATAAAAACACAAGAAATAGCCAAAAGATTAAAATTTTATTTATTCACCAAAAGTTAAACCCTTAAAGGTTGTCAAAATTGCTAACGCAAGCTTCTACCAGCAAACCGTGGCCCGTCCACTTGGGTTGGCAAAGGGTGTCCATTGTTAACAGGTCTTAAAAGTGCAGGAAATAAAAGTTGGAAGGATAACAAGTGGTTTCATCCCCCAAACAGAGGATCCCTCCACCACCTATTATCCTACCTATTGTTCAAAGGATCCATGATCCTCAACCCTAATAGCTATTGTTTAGTTATTACAGACCATCATTGTTCGAAATAAAAACACCATCAAACAAAAACCACTACCAAATCCTAAAAAATGGGCTCCGGCCGCGTCTAGAAATGTCCATCATCGCCCATTTCTGCAGCTCACACCTTGGCTGCATCACCACCAGCATCATCACCACCAGCTTGATCCTTCCCGTTGCCGCTTGCCTCAATCGCCAAGACCTCAGTAGCATCCTCCTCATCGTCTAGCTCAGCCAGCTTTGCCTTCCAGCCCTCTTTGTCCCAAATGGTTCTGTCGAAGTCAGGATCCTCAGCCTCCTGGGCCATTTACAGCTTGACCTTATACATGGTGATGGCAGTAGAGACTTTGGCATCCTCCAGCACATCATGCTTCTCATGATCAGCATTTATCTGGGCCATGACCACCTGCTGCTTTGCCAGAGCGAGATCCTTCTCAAGGCGAGAGATGGTTTGATCCTTGGCCAAGAAGATCTTTTGGAACTCCAAATGCTTCTGCTCAGCCTCTTCAACATAAGCATCAAAAAGCATTTCGATCTCGTCGAATTTCTGCAAAAAGATAAGGTAAAGTTCAGGATCCATGATCCTCAAGTGGGCAGGATAATGAAACAAAATTGGTGATCCTTACATCGGCAAAGTATTCCTGAAACTGGTGACGAATGAGGGGCAGGCCTTCGAGATTGTAAGCTTCAGTGGCCTTCCTCTTCTTTCCCCCCTTGGAGGTGATAGGCTTGGGGACTGCAGTACTTGGGCTAGCAGCAGTTTTCTTCTTTCCAGACCGGGGAGCCACAGTGCTGAGATCACTGACACTAAAGCGGGAGGCTGACTTTGAAGATTTTCCAGCGCCTACCAGTACAAAACAACAGATAAGTATTCTTGTTTTATTCACATTTAAACATTTAATTATATACAAACTAGGATACTTACTTGACATTGTGACTGAGCCTGAGGATACTTCTTGAGAATCCTTGGTGTTTGCTTGGAATGATCTTGCTGCAGGATCAAGATTCCAGAAAGCGGTGATCCTCTCTTTGGTTGCAGGTGATGGAATGATATGGGAAACAAAGATAGCTGCAAAATAGATACAAATAGGGGTTAGTGATCCTCAATAGAAACAGGGTTATCCTATGATCCTTCTATAAGGATCCTCTATCCTACCGTGGGTGGCCCACTTTCTTGGTAGATCCTTCCCATTCGGGATAGAATCCCTCCTAACGAAGAAGAATCGCTTCTTCCAATTGGTGTCATTCTTGGTGGTCTTCAGGATCGGGTGTGCCTCACCGGGTTTGTGTTTGAATAGAAAGCGGTGTGAACCATGGCTCACAAGGTTGTACAGTTCGGCCAATTCTGACATTACCAAATCTATATCCTCCTGCTCAATGATTCTCTCAAGGGTATATAAAACCCTCCACATCATTGGCATAGCCTGGATATAGGATATGCCGGTAAGGGAAAAAAAGACTGGGTAAAAGCAGGGAAAGGATAGGAGTACCCTATCAGAAACGGGGTGGCCGGAAAAGCAACCCAAGTTGCAGAAACGAAGTCACTCAAGGCGGTAGGGTCAAAAGGTTTGAAGACAGAGTCTGCCGGAAAGCAATGACGAATCTGGTTTATATCCGGATCAGTAAAGCAGCAGCGTTCCTTCGGAGAATCTTTGATAATCACTTGACTTTTCAAAGGACTATCCTTTTGGTGATCCTTGGCGGGGGATGATCGTAAGTTTATCGTGATTCAAAGGTTTCAGAGAAGAACAGATTAAGAAGATGAAGAGAAAGGGAGAAGAGAGAGATACCTGATTAATCTTTGAATGAGGATTTAAAGGGAGTCTCGCTTGAATTTAAATGCACATTGATCCTTATCTCTAACTTGAATTTATAATGATGATTCTGCAGGGATGTCGCTTCAATGACGTATGATTGCAACGGCTAGTCAGATTGTAACGGCTATATATCCGTTAGTTAGTTGCAGATAAGATCAAAAAATATAACTCATTAATTTACACTTTACTCCTTATATTTTGGGGGCAATTGTTAGGGAAGGATTTTCCAATCCTAAGGATCATGGATCCTCAAGTACTGCCAGGATCACGGATCCTTAATTCTGTTTGAATTCAGGATCCTCAGAATGTACTGGAGGACCAGGATTCAGGTTCCTCATTGTTATCCTTATACTAACGATTGTCTTCATTATGCGTAAGCTTGTTTTGCAGGAGTATGTGCATGGACTTGGTCTTGCCTATATTCGTGGAGCATATTCCCTCAATATTCCGCACGTGCTTGGCCCTTGTGAACATTATGGAGATCGTGGGAGACTAGCACAATTAGCGGATAGTTAGTTAGCTTAGTTATTTCTAATTTTAAATAGGGGATAACAAGCTTGAGTAAAATCACTTAGCGAATTTAGCAAAAACACACACTCTCGAACAGCTCTCGACAGTTTACTTGGCGATTTCGTACACTTCAACACTTTTGCACACTAGTGATCCTTGTAACAAGCTTGTTATCATCCCGAGTTGTAATAACCTTTTGTTTAATCTTAGTTGGTGATCGGTAGTTTCCATCACCCGAGGTTTTTTATGCCGGAGATCAACTCTTGATCAAGGGCTTTTTCCTCGTACAAATCCTTGTGTCACCTCTTTATTTGATTTGCAAGTTGTTCATACAATTGTTCATAGATTCAAGCATCACACCTCACAAAAAAAGATTTGGTTGCATTATCCTTGCTGGATTTTTTACCAAAACAAAAAATATGACAACCGAACATGGAGGTGGACAGTGAGAGAATGAAGAACGTTAAGGGTGGAGGATGGTGGTTGAGGATAAAGTTGCATTCCTTAGATTTGTTCGGTTGAAGATAACGATGAATCTATAACGTGTTGGTGTGTGAGAGTTTGATGAGTGATTTTGTGTCTTGTGTTGATTCTTATGAACATGAGGTTGGTTTCTTGCATTTTCTTCTTTAAATTGAAATAATTATAATGAAATTTAACTGAATGTGTGGAGGTGGTTGTTTGTGACGATGGAGATGAGGGTGGTTTGTAAAGGTGGTGGTGGTGGTGCTGGTAGGGTGGGGATGATGGGGTTAGGAAAAGAAGATGGGTAGGGTGGTGGGGCCCATTTATTTTTATTTATCATTTTTTTAAAATAATTTGTCTTTTACAAGGGTAAAATAGATTTTTCATACCCACTTAACTGAAAATTTTAACGGTCGTTAGGGCATGGACCATCATAGTTAGGGGTGTTCAAAATCATCCGAATCGGAATTATCCGAAAATTTGAATAATCCAAATTTTCAGATTCAGATAGTGATTTCGGATATCTCGTATATCCGATATCCGAAACATTTTTTAACTATAGGAGTAAATATATACCATTATAGATTTACACCTAATAAAACCCTTATCCTTTTCTCAGTCGCTCCCCCACAACCAGTTTTGGTCAAAAATCAGGCTAGGATAATGCAACCAAATCTTCTATTATGAGGTGTGATGCTTATATCAATGAACAAATGTATGAACAACTTGTGAATGAAATAAACAAGTGACGCAAGGATTTATACGAGGAAAAAGCCCTTGATCAATGTATGATCTCCGGCATAAAAAACCTTGGGTGATGGAAACTACCGATCACATACTATAATTAAACAAATGATGATTACAACTCGGGATGATAACAAGCTTGTTACAAGGATCACTAGTGTATAATGTGTACGTAATCGCCAATGAACTGTTGAGAGTTGTTTTGAGTGTGTGTGTTTTTTGCTAACTTGTTCTAATTCAAGTTGTTATCCCCTTTTAAAAATAGAAATAATCTAAATAACAAACTATCCGCTAAATGTGCAAGCTACCCACGACTTCTAAAACGGTCACCAAGCAATGCACGTGCGGAATATTGAGAGCATATTCCCCAAGAATATCGGCAAGACCAAGTCCCACTCGTTCATTCCTGCAAAACAAGCTCACATACAATGGAAACAACCATTAGTATTAGGATAACAATGAGGATCTTGGATCCTTAATTCTGCAACGTCTTCTGAGGATCCTTAATTCAAACAGAATTGAGGATCCGTGATCCTGGCTGCACTTGTGGATCCGTGATCCTTAGATTTAGAAAATCCATCCCTAACAATTGCCCCCAAAATATGAGGAATAAAATATCACTTAATGAGTCATATTTTTCAACATTATCTGCAACGAACTAGCCAACGGGAATATAGTCGTTAGAATCGAACTAGCCGTTACACATTACGCGTCACCGAAGTGACAACCTGCAGAATCATCATTATATATATAGGTTAGAGATAAGGATCAATTTTGCATTTAAATTCGAGCAATACTTCCCTTTAAATCCTCATTCAAAGATCGATCAGGTATCTCTCTTCTCCTTCTCTCTTCATCTTCTTACTTTGTTCTTCTTTTTTATCACCACCCATGGCAAAGATGGTTCTTCGATCCTCACCAGCCAAGGATCCGAAGAAGGATGATTCTTTGAAAAGCCAAGGGATCATCAAAAACCCCTCATCTGAGCTCTGCCGCTTCACCGACTCGGAGATTGACCGGATTCGCCACTGTTTTCCGCCGGACACCGTTTTCAAGCCTTTTGACCCTACTGCCAAAAGTGACTCCGTCTCCGACACTTGGGTTGCTTTTCCGGCCACCACATTCCTGATAGGATTCTCCTATCCTTTCCCTGCCTTTACCCAATCCTACTTTGCACTCACTGGTATGTGCTATATCCAAGCCATGCCGATGATGTGGAGGGTTCTGCATACCTTAGAAAACATCATAGAGCAGGAAGGTATAGAGATAGGAATGTCGGAACTGGCTGAGCTGTATAATCTCGTGAGCCATGGTTCACACCGTTACTTGTTCAAACATAAGCCTGGTGATCCTCATCCAATCCTTAAAACCACAAAGAATGATACCCATTGGAAAAACCGCTTCTTCTTTGTTAAGAGAGATTCTATTCCAGACGGGAAAAATCTCCCCAAAGAGTGGACCATCCATGGTAGGATATAGGATCCTTATAGAAGGATCATAGGATAACCCTGTTTCTGTTGAGGATAACTGATCCTTTTCTGTTTTGCAGCTATCTCGGTCTCTCATCTCATTCAGTCACCTGCAACAAAAGAAAGGATCGCTTCCTTTTAGAGCCTTGATCCTGCAGTTAGAACATTCGAGGCCAACACAAAAGATTCCTAGGAAATATCCTCTGGTTCAGTCACCATGTCAAGTAAGTATTTATATTTATGTATGATTAAATAGATATAAATTGAGGATACTTATCTGTTGTTTGCCATTTGTAGGTGCTGGAAAGTCCTCGAAATCAGCTTCTCCCTTCAGCGTCAGTGATCTTGATGCTGTCACTGCCCAGTCCGTAAAGAAACGAATTGCTACCAGCCCTAGCGTCCCAATCCCTAAGCCTGTTACCTCCAAGGGCAAGGGAGGAAAGAAGAGGAAGACCGCTGATGATCTTGAAGGCCTGCCCCTCATCCGGCATCAGTTTGAAGAATACTTCTCTGAGGTAAGGATCCCTGATCCTTAAATCTATTCTGCCCCTTTTTGAGGATAACGGATCCTGACAAGTGTCACCCTTTCTTGCAGAAATTTGCTGAGATCCAGATGCTCTTTGATGCGTATGTGGAAGAGGCTGAGCAGAAGGAGCTGGATTTCCAAAAGCTATTCCTGGCTAAGGATCAAACCATCTCTACCCTCGAGAAGGAGCTCAACTTGGCGAAGAAGCAGCTGGTCATGGCCCACATTACTTCTGATCAGGAGAAGGCTGAAGTGATGGAGGGTGCTAAGCTATCTGCCGCCATTGCTATGCTCAAAATCAAATTGCAGATGGCAGAAGAGGCTGAGGATCCTAGCTTCGACAGGACTGCCTGGGACCAAGAAGGCTGGAAGGCCAAGCTAGCTGAGCTGGACGATGAAGAGGAGACTGATGAGGTTCTGGCAATCGAGGCTAGTGGCAGCGGGCTGAAGGATAAGGCTGGTGATGCAGAGGCTGGAGGTGATGGTGATGCAGCGAAGGTGTAGGCTGCAACAATGGGCGATGATGGATTTATCTAGACGCGGCAGGAGCCCATTTTTTATGGTTTGGTAGTTTTTTTGAATGTTGATGTTTTTCTTGAACAATAGTTGGTCTGTACTTAAACAATAGTGATTAGGTTTAAGGATCACTGATCCTTCAGACAATAGGTAGGATAACAAATGGTGGAGGGATCCTCTGTTTGGGGGATGAAGCCAATGTGATCCTGCCGTCTTTTTATTCCTGCACTTAGACCTTGTCAATATGGACACCCTTTGCCAACCCAAGTGGACGGGCCACGTTTTGCTAGTAGAAACTTGGGTTGGCAATTTTGACAACCTTTTAAGGGTTTAACTTTTGGTAAATAAAATCTTAATCTTTTGACTATCTCATGTGTTGTTACATTTGTGAATACTTTACCTTTCAGTTGCTATGATACACTTTGTTTGAATTCATAAGTTAAGAATAAAAGTTTAGTAAATTATGTCAAAAAGTTTAGGATATGATCAACGATCAAATATCCTATAATTGAAAAATTCAAAAAAGTGATGTAACTTAAGGATCATGTATCATGTTGTCAAAGAATAAGGGTCACTTAGACAAATAAAGAACAAAATTAAAGTGATCAAGGATCATACCTGAGAATCCAAGTTAGGATCCTAAACCTTTAATATTTACAATCAGGATAACCAAAAGATAAACCTTAATAAAAGGTTAGGATCAAGGATCCTTAGCTGTTTAGCTTCAAAAACCTGAAATGGAACATAACTTGGGACTAAGCCAATATAAGAGAAGAGTTAGAAACTGGGGACAATGTTGGACCGGTTTTGACTCCGAAACGATTGCGAACGAACGTGTGACGTGTGGAATCCGTACACGAACGTGACCTAAACACAAGAACGTACAAATAATATGATTCTATTGAAAGATATGACGAGTATAAGAACCTTGAATCACTTTCTCTCTCTAGAATCTCTCTCTAGATCTAGAGCTCTCCTAAACACAAATGAGCCAAAAGTCTAAATTCTAATACTAAAGCCCCTATTTATAGGCCAAGGGGAATTAATGAGATTTCTCATTAATTACAAGATTGCCACCTTGCCTTTTGACTAGATATTACAATATAAAGACTTGTTTTCTTCTGTTTCTCGCTACGACTCGGATTGACGAAGGCGATAGACATAAATGCACTAACAGACTCCCCCTTGGATATTGGCGCAGTCAATCTTGTAGCGTCTTGTCTTTCTCTCTCTCTCTTTGAGTCTTCTTGAAACTTTAACACGTTTTCATCAACGTAGACTCTCTCTTGCTTGAACAAAATCCCCGTGAATCTGTCTTCAGGCTTCCGTTGCTCTCTCTCTCGATAGACTCTTCCTTCAGGCTCCCCCTTTTGTCAAGCTTCCGTGCTTTTGGGATCGACACCTTGCTTTCCGTATACAAGCTCTTCTGGGATAGTTACATGGCTTCTTAAATCCACGCTTCCTTTTGCGTTGAGCTCGTCTTCAAACTCCCCCTTAGACTCGGATTTCGGGATGGTAGTCTGGAATCTCATCTGCAATCACTCAAACATTTATAATTAACAACATTTCAAATTTCAGCTATTCAAGAATTGTAACCTGGCTCACTCAATCTTTTTAAACAAACACTTCTTATGAATATTGGCAATTTCAGAATCAAAAACCTGGCCATCTTAACAATATAAGCATCCAAATCCCTCACAGTTTATCTTCCAAGTCCAAACTAATGACCTTGGAGATTTCACAAACTGTTTTTGATTTTTAATTTTTAATATTTCAAGTTTCAAATTAATGAACTTATTTTATTTTCAGAAACACAATCAGCTTACTTAGATTTTGACACTCAGCAACTCAGACATTAGTTGTCGAAACTAAAGCAGAATCAAAAATCTTTTTGTATTTTCTGAAAATATAAAGCAATAAAGAAACATGTACAAACATATTTACAGACAATATTTTTGTTTGAGTATGCGTCAGAGGATCATATCAATTTCTGACAAGTCACAAGTACAGTTGAGCTTAGTTACACAATAAGAATTAAACAATTCACTTAGATTGTCGATATATTGATCCACTTAAATTTTCACACAAAGTTCAACTGATTCAGGATACGAATTATGTGTATTAAGAACTTAAACTCATTCATGTGTCCCACCTCTTGAATATGTAGGATCGTGTGATGACCCGAATGAGTCGTTCAGAGAAGTTCTAATCTGTTTCAGGTGCGGAAAACAAGAAACAGACGTCAACACAGCTTGCAATTCACTTTAAACACCTTGTAGATTGATATAACACTGAATACAATCAGAAATCAAACCGGCAGCACCTCGGTATGATTTTCAAGAACTGTTACAAATGAGATCGCTTGAAGGCTATTTATAGGCCTTGGGGATTCGCTTGAAAGTGACAGAAATCAGTTCAAGCGAACTACCATAAGTTGGTTTCGCTTGAAACTGATAAATGTCATTTCAAGCGGACTCAACCACTTCAAGCGAAAACACCTTTAAATCAACCTAAAATCTCCTATTTTCTCGTACAACGTGCCCTGATCTAACATATCTAGTATAAGACTCGATACAGAACGAAGTCGACAGATGCATGCACTAACAGACTCCCCCTCAGATGTTGACGAGTCTATCGTGTCGAGTCTTTACGTCTTCAGTCTTTATCAGTCTCTGGACATTCAGAATCTCTCTCTAGCTCTTTCTTCCTGGATCTCAACCTGGCTCTTGAGCTCTTTTTTTTTCTAGCAGACTCCCCTTCAACTTGTGCTGGCATTCCTTAAGTTCATCAGCATCATCAGCTTCAGGATCATAATCTGGCTCTTTAAACACAAACTCTCTTCAGGATCAATTAACCTGGCTCTCATCCACAGGTTTAGGATCGCAACCTGACTCTAACCTGTATAGAACTCTACCCAACAATAAATTTCACACATTTAACAATTCAATGTATGCACTAACACTAACTCTCCCTCAAAAATAACTCAATAATCTTGATGAACCACTTTCAGAATTGATTTCATAAAACTTTTATCATTCAAACATTCTTTCCCAAACCTGTTCGTCATGTTCAGCACTCGGAATTTTGAAAATCAGCTTTCCAACTTCAGTTCTCTAAAATCTTTTTGAATTTTTCAAAATTTATTCTAAAACACACTGAAAATCTTTTTGGATTTTAGAACAGAAATGAAATGTAGTAAAGAAATATTTACAAGAAATATTTTTATGAGTTTGTGTAAGAGGATCATATCAGATCTTGACAAGTCACAAGTACCGTTGAGTTTAGTTACACATTAAGAATTAAAAATTCACTTAGATTGCTGATATACTGATCCACTTAAATTTTCAAACAAATTTCAACTGATTCAGTATATGAGTTAGATGTTTTAAAAACTTAACTCATTCATGTGTCCCACCTCTTGAATATACTCTCGTACCCAGATCCCAATATTCAGTCTTACAGGTGAGTATACCACAGATGATATCTGTAAGGGAATAAATTATAGTACGAAACCGTGAGAGCTCAGGTCAGAACTTCCGTTCAGCAGAGAGATGACGGCTCGACTTTTGGTGTGTCCCCTTTAGAGGATCTTTTGAATTACAACAGCAATGACTATCAATTTTATTGTTTCATCAATTTGCTGAGGGTGGCGCTATTTTTCAAGCAAGCGGAAAGTATTCTCCGGGGACTAGGCCATTGCTTCCGCAAAATCAGAAGTCCCGGGATAATACCCCAGATATCACTGAGCATAAAGACCTAGTATCTCAGAAAGAGGGACCTTTCAAATGAGATTTCAGGGATTACCTATATATCCAAGTAGTGTTCCCCACGAAATAAGCAAGTTTGAATTTAAGTTTATATCCCCAAAAAGCTTACTAAATGTGTAAAAACCTATCGGCATATCATCAGTGAGACTGTTTAATGCTATTTAAACATTACATTTCTTTAGCATACTGTGACTGTCTACTGATGTACTATCATTTCCTCTTTTTTGACACCAAAACTCATTTTTGATTTTATCATGTTTTTTACTTTTTCAAATTTTCTAATGTTTTTGAATTTTCTGAAATCTTACTCCCCCTAAAATGCAAACACATAAAGGAAATTTGAAATCAAACTATACAACAAACTTGACAACCGATATCAAACCGCTTCAATTCGCCATTCACTTGGCATAAACAATCAAAACTCCCCCTTTCACAAAACTATTTTCTCATTAAGATTTCAAAACACTTAAGTTTGTTTTAACCAAAATGATTTTTCCGGAAAATAAGTTTTGTTGATTTTATCACTTGTAAAGTTTAGGGGTTTGGTTCATCATATTGTCCTTCAAATACCACTTGTAAGTTTGGTCCAATCAAGTTCAACCTAATGACCTTGATTAACCATTTGTATGAAAAACAAGTACAACTTAATGTCCTTGATTTACCACTTGTAGATGTAAACCTTCATCAACCAACTTGTAGGAATACCACATCTACACAAAATCATTTTACCAATAAAGATGCCGATTCCTGCTTCACACTTATCCTGTAAAAATTTAACTATTTTTAAGATTCAATCACACAATCAATTACTAAGAAAAATGCCGATTCCTGATCCACGATTACTAACTTGGGATCTCCGGCAAGTAAGATTTTTTAAGGGAAAAGAATTTCCACCCAAGTCTGACCAACCTTGGGTGTTTTTAGTTCCTTTAGCTCTTGTTCAGTTGGGTTAAAAGTTGCTTTCTTTGTTGCGTAAAAATCTTTAACCCCTTTTACTTTCCCATCAAGCATTTTCCCAAAAAATTTCTTTACATTTCCATTAAAAACTTTCTCGACATCAAACTCATTCTTCTCAGAATAAAACTGATCTGAGATTTCAACCTTACCAACTTTCTGTTTAATCTTTTCAAAATTCAGTGATGGAAATTCATCATCATTCACTGAAGATACAGAATTTACCTCTTTTACCTCACCTTGTGGCTCTTCTGGCTTTATGGAACCAGAATCATTGCCGACTTTTACATCACCCTTCTTGACAACCTACATTTGGTTATCTTTTGCTTTCTTTTTGTAAAAAATTTTCTTTGAACTCTCACCAACTTCATAAGTAGAATTTTCAAAAACTTTGAACTTTTCAGTTGGTGGTTCAACATCCACAACTTTTTCTTTAAGTTTTTCAGACACTCCCTGTTTAGTCTTAGCATTTTTCGGACAGTTCCATGCAATATGACCAGCTTTATTGCATTTGAAACAGGTTCGAGTCTCTTTTGGATGAAACACTCCAGTTCCATTCCTTTTCTTCTCAGCAAGAAACTCCTGGTTTGATTGTTTCCAGAAAGGTTTCTTCTGTTCTTCTTCTGCACTTCCTCCTGAAACAAATTCTGTTTTTGTTTTAGAATTTTTCTCATTTTTATAATTTTTAGGTGGAATAAAACCTAAACCTTTCTTTTTGTAGCTACCATTATGGTTTGGTTTCTTTTGAAAACCAGAACCAGAATTGTAACCCTTTTTCTTGTTTAATCGTTGTTCCAAGAGAACTGTTACAAATGAGATCGCTTGAAGGCTATTTATAGGCCTTGGGGATTCGCTTGAAAGTGACAGAAATCAGTTCAAGCGAACTACCATAAGTTGGTTTCGCTTGAAACTGATAAATGTCATTTCTAGCGGACTCAACCACTTCAAGCGAAAACACCTTTAAATCAACCTAAAATCTCCTATTTTCTTGTACAACGTGCCCTGATCTAACATATCTAGTATAAGACTCGATACAGAATGAAGTCGACAGATGCATGCACTAACATAATATACTCCCGTATCCAGATCCCAATATTCAGTCTTACAGGTGAGTATACCTAGATGATATCTGTAAGGGGGTTAGATGCGAAACCGTGAGAGCTCAGGTCAGAACTTCCGTTCAGCAGAGAGATGACGGTTCGACTTTAGGTGTGTCCCCTTTAGAGGATCTTTTTTTACAACAGCAATGACTATCAATTTTATTGTTTCATCAATTTGCTGAGGGCTGCGCTATATTTCAAGCAATGCGGAAAGTATTATGCGGGGACTAGGTCAGAACTTCCATTCAGCAGAAGTCCCGGAATAATACCCCAGATATCACTGAGTATAAAGACCTAGTATCTCAGAAAGAGGGACCTTTCAAACGAGATTTCAGGGATTACCTATATATCCAAGTAGTGTTCCCCACGAAATAAGCAAGTTTGAATTTAGGTTTATATCCCGAAAAAGTTTACTAAATGTATAAAAAATCTACCGACACATCCACAGTGAGATCGTTTAACACATTTTAACTTTCCAATTCTTTAGCGTACTGTAACTGTCTACTGATGTACTATTATTTCCTCTTTTTACACAAAAACTCAATTTTCATTTTTAATGTTTTTGTCTTTTTGCCAATAGGTTTTTATCATGTTTTTGTCATTTTCAAATTTTCAAATGTTTTTGTATTTTCTAACAATATTTCTCCCCCTAAAATGCAAAACTATTTAAAGAAAATTTGACAACACGATGCTGATAGCTTTGTCTCGCCATCCATTTTCTGCTAACTATGCTCTGTTTTGCAGAAAAACTAATATAAAGTACCCCCATGATTTACAACCCATTGATTTTCGACAGTTTGAAAACCGTTTTTCAATCTTGTGAAAGTAATCATGTTTGTTCAGCCGTGAGGGTTTCGGCATATTCAATCAACATGTATTTTTGAATTTTTGACAAAAATTAAAAACAAACATATTTTTGGTTTTTAAGTTTTTCAAATTTTTAGTGTTTTTGAAAATATTGTTTATTTATGTACAGAAAATGTTAAACTCCCTGTTCAACCAAACCAGGGTTCAGCAGCCTTCTCCTCCTGTTGTGCCAGGCTGCTCCGACACTCCACTTGATAATATTCAGTTGTCTTGAGCACCTGCACATTCAGACTACTTGATTACTTGAACAATTTAGCCCAGGTCTGTTGAACCTTAGGCATTTCAACACAATATGTATCATTCAATTTCGGAAAATCTTTCTCATCAAAAACTTTTTCAACTTTGACTTCAACTTTCTCATCTTTTACCAAAATTACTTGTTTCTTAGCACTCCATTTTTGACCTTTCGGAGTACCTCTTTTGTAAAAATGTGAATCTTTTTGAGCATTTTGATTTTGAACAACAACTTTTGGTTTCCAAACCTGTTGGGATTTTGTCATATCAACTGATGTGTTCCAACTTTTTGTTGTTCTGAATCTGGGTGTGTGAAAAATATGTGTTTGTCTTGAATCAGACCTAGTCTGTTTTGGTTTCCAAGTTTGATTCGAAGCAAACTTGTTTGTGTTGTACCTCCAAGTTTGTTTTGAATCAAATCTGGCTGACCTTTGTTTCACACCCTCAGATTTTTGTTTCTCAACATTTTCAGGCTTCTTTTTGTCAACATCCACAGGTTTCAGATTCGGACACTTGCGTGCGAGATGTCCAATTTGATCACACTTAAAACATTTTCGTTTTGAAACATCTTTGACCTGTGGTTGTTGCTTTTTTTCTTTTAAGCACAGAACTCTTCATTAGACTGTCGTATAACTTGGAGTTCTTTCTCTTGTTCTAAACTTATACCTTGAACAAAACTCATCTTTGCCTGAGAATTTGGCACTTCATTTTTCTTCCAATTTTGTTTCTTTTTATAACCCACCCCAGCCTTCATGTTTTTCTTTTTGAAACCAGGTTTGTTATAAAAAGTTTTCTTGTTTTTCCCAGCAAATTTTGAAATTTCTGACTTTTCAATCTCAACCATCTTAAAAACTTTATCAATTTTCTCTGAAATCACATTCTGAATCGGGAATACAATATCTAAGAATAGTTTGTCCGATCCAATCATGGTATATACCAATCCTTTTGAATCATCATTCACAACTTTCTCAGATTTTATGTTTTTCAGATACTCATCATGAAAATTACCTTCATTTTCATCCTGTGATTCAGACTTACCTTTTGTAGACTCATCTTTCAAAACGCTATCAACAACCTTACTTACCACCTCTGAATCATCAGCTTCATCAGATTTGGTGTAAGTCACATCGATACTTTCAGGTAATTGGTCAACTATGTTCAGACCTTTTGCCACCTTTTCCTCATCATAAAAAGTATAATTGTTTCTCAATGGTGGTGGTACCTGATGAAATTCTGAACCAATACCTTTTTTATTCTTGTCAGTATCTTTGTCATCTGGTGTGATGTTGAAAATGCGTTCGAGAATGTACGAAGAGTTATGATTGTTAGGGGTGGATTTCTAAATGGCCCGTGATCCTCAAATATTATCCTGTTCGGTGATCCTTACTTCTGTGTCAGTTAGTGATCCTCAGAAGTGCTTCAGGATCAGGATCATGGATCATTCTAAGGATCCTTATACTAATGATTGTTCACTTTGAATTCGATATTGTTTTGCAGGAGTACCGGATTGGACTTGGTCATGGCGACATTCCTGGAGAATATTCCCTGCAATTCTAAACGTGTTGGACCATTTGTGAACGTTATGGAGAACGTGGGGAGAAGGCACGAAATGCGGATAGTTAGTTAAGCTAGTTATTTTCTGATTTAAATGGGGTAGCGAGCTAATTAGACACAACTTTTTACTAATTTTTGGCTACACACACTCTGACAACCGCTCACAACAGCTCTCGTTCATTCACTTAGCAATTTCGTACACTTTTTACACAGAACACTATAGTGATCCTTGTATTTAGCTCGCTATCATCCGAAGTTGTAACACATTACTTGTTTAATTTGAGTTGGTGATCGGTAGTTTCCATCACCCGGGGTTTTTTGTGCCGGAGATCAACTCTTGATCAAGGGCTTTTTCCCCGTATAAACCTTGTGTCGCTTGTCATTTATTTTTCATAGTGATCCTTATTGCTATAAACCAATTCAAGCATCATACCCCATGACAGAGAGTTTGGTTACATTATCCTCGACTGATTTTTTGACCAAAACAGTTTGGCGCCCACCGTGGGGCAATTGGTGCTTCATTTCTAAGAAATTCTCATCTTTGTGATCATTCTGGTTCATTACATACGAGCAGATGGCTTCATCATCAAAGAATACCTCCAGTGCGATGTCTGCAGTCAATTCATCCCAGGGCATTCCACCTTTGCCTCCACCACCTTCTGGACCTCAGAAAAATGCCGAGAAGAAACCAACTCCCATTTTCTCAAAACCTCCAACTTCTTCTGCTTCTTATCCTCCTACTACTAGTGACTTGTTTACTCTGATTTTGCAGATGAAGGAGCATATCCAGCAGCAGGACAAGACCAATGAAAGGATCCTTAGAGAAATTGGAGACATCAAGAAACAGAAGAGATCGGCAGAGGATCATTCCCCACTAATGCCCAGATCTTTGAATTTTGATACTCCGGTTATAACTTCTCAGCCTTCAGCGGTTCCAGACGTTCAATATGTTGGAGGACCAAAAGGAGTGCATTACGGGTCATCAGCAATAACTCAGGCTTCAAGGTTACACTTTCAACCATCAGGATCCCTTCCTCAGCATATAGGATCCTTTGCAAGCTCAGGAGGATACTCGGGAGCGCAGCAGATTCAAGGGTACTGGCCGTTTCAAGGATCCCCCCAGGTTCCAGGATCCTCCCAAGTTCAAGGATCCTCCTATGTTCCAGGATCCTCCCAAGTTCAAGGATCCTCCTATGTTCCAGGATCCTCCCAAGTTCAAGGATCCTCCTATGTTCCAGGATCCTCCCAAGTTCAAGGATCCTCCTATGTTCCAGGATCCTCCCAAGTTCATGGATCCTCCTATGTTCCAGGATCCTCCCAAGTTCAAGGATCCTCCTATGTTCCAGGATCCTCCCAGGTCCAAGGATACTCACAGTTTCAAGGATCCTTAAGGAGTTTGCAATCAGGAAGTTCCGACATCCATCAAAGGAGAAGGAAATTTGCACCAGAAAGAAATGCCATTATCCAGGAGGAGGTAGAGAAACTACTCCGAGCAGGTATGATTAGAGAGGTCACGTATCCAAGATGGTTGGCCAATGTGGTTGTTGTTCAAAAGAAAAACGGAAAGTGGAGGGTATGTGTCGATTTCACCGATTTAAATAAGGCATGTCCCAAGGATCCTTTCCCATTACCCCACATTGACTCCATGGTGGATGCAACTGCGGGTCATGAACTGTTAACTTTTATGGATGCTTCATCTGGATTTCAACAAATTCAAATGGAACCATCCGATCAAGAGGATACAGCCTTCATGACTCCAACTGGTATATACTGCTATATTGCTATGCCATTCGGACTAAGAAATGCAGGTGCAACTTATCAAAGGCTAGTGAATATGATGTTCAAGGATCAGATTGGACAAACTATGGAGGTTTACATAGACGATATGGTGGTAAAATCAATAAAGGCTGAGGATCACCTAAGAGACTTGGAGGAAGCATTCAATATCCTTGATAAATATAATATGAAGCTTAATCCTTCAAAATGTCACTTTGGTGTTAAAGCAGGTAAATTCTTAGGATATATGGTGACAAAGAGAGGCATTGAAGCCAGTCCAGAACAGATAAAAGCTATAGTGAACATCAAGTCACCTGCCAATGCTAAGGATGTTCAGAGGTTAACAGGCAGGATTGCAGCTTTAAACAGATTCATATCCAAATCCTCAGAAAAGTGCAAGGAATTCTATGATATCCTAAGGAAGAACAAGAAATTCGAGTGGACTGAGAAGCATGAAAGTGCCTTAAGAGCTCTTAAGGATTACCTATCCTCGGTCCCGGCTTTGATGAAACCAGAAAAAGGAGATGTGTTATCCTTATATCTTGCGGTATCCTCAAAAGCAGTAAGTGTCGTCCTTGTTAAGGATCACGAAGGTACACAACATCCTGTCTACTATGTAAGTAAGAGTTTACTTGATGCTGAATCCAGGTATTTACACTTAGAAAAACTTATCCTTGCATTAATTATGGCATCTACTAAATTAAGACATTATTTTGAAACTCATGCCATTATTGTCAAAACTAATTTTCCAATTAAGAATGTCCTCAGGAAACCTGAAATGTCAGGAAGGATGGCTAAGTGGGCAGTGAAGCTAACTGCATATGATATAAGATATGAGCCTAGGACAGCCATTAAATCCCAAGCATTAGCTGACTTTGGGGCAGATTTCAGTAGTGATTTGCAAAAAGAGGCTGAATTAGAAGTCCAGCAACTAGAAGAAACCAAGGATCCTTGGATACTCTATACTGATGGATCCTCAAATGTCAAAGGAACAGGGCTTGGAGTACTACTAAAATCGCCACAGGGGGACATAATACCCCATTCGATAGCTTGTGAGTTCCAAACCACTAACAATGAGGCTGAATATGAAGCCTTGATAGCTGGTTTGCAAATTGCTAAGCATATGAGGATCAGGTATCTTGAGGTACATGTAGATTCTTTGTTAATCACTAATCACTTTAATGGATCCTATGTTGTTAAAGGTGAAAAGTTAAATAAATATTTGGAGTTAGTCAAAGAATTGGCACTCTCTTTTGTATCCTTTAGTTTGACACAGGTACCAAGGGAAGAGAATGCAGAGGCAGATGCACTAGCCAATTTAGGATCATCCTTGAAGATCCCGGAGGATATCAAGATCCCTATTATCCATATCCTGACCCCGGCTATCGAGGATCACGTGGCTATGGAGATAGGAGAGGATTCTGCAATTACCCCTACTGAGGATACTCAAACTCATCCAGGATCATGGATCCACCCAATCATGAGATACATACAACATGGAGAGATTCCTACAGGAGAAAACCCTAGGGCTTTCAAAATTAAGGTATCTCAATTCACAATTTTAAATAATATGTTGTACAAACGATCTCCAGGACCATACTTAAGATGCATTGAGGATCCTGAAATCAAAGAAGTTTTAAAAGACTTCCATGAAGGAGATTGTGGAAACCACACTGGGGGCAGGGCGTTATTCTCAAGGATCCTGAGGACAGGATACTACTGGCCGACCATGAAGAGAGATGCTGTGGAATATGCTAAGAAGTGTGATCCTTGTCAGAGACACAGCAATATCCTTCATCAACCGGCTGAATTATTGCATCCTATATCCTCCACTTGGCCATTCATGAGATGGGGCATGGATATAGTTGGTAAGCTCCCTAAGGCACCTGGTGGAAAAGTGTTCATGCTTGTTATGACTGATTACTTCTCCAAGTGGATAGAGGCTGAAGCTTTTGCCCAAGTCAGAGAAAAGGAAGTTATATCCTTCATTAAAAGGAATATTATAACTAGATTTGGTATTCCTTCTGAAATTATATGTGATAATGGTTCCCAATTCATTGGGGGCAGAACTACTAACTTTTGTGACAGCTGGGGGATTAAGATGATAACATCAACACCAGTCCACCCACAAGCTAATGGTCAGGCAGAATCTTCCAATAAGATCATCATCAACAACCTGAAGAAGAAGCTTGGATCCAAGAAAGGGAATTAGGCAGAATAATTACCTTATGTGCTTTCGGCTGATAGGACAACTCCTAAGAACGCTACAGGCCAAACTCCATTCTCCTTGGTATTTGGGGCAGAATCAGTGATCCCAACAGAAATGGTGGTTCCAACTGCTAGAACAAGTATTTGTGATCCTGAGGAGAATGATGAGAACTTGGTTCAAGACCTGGATACTATAGAAGGAATCAGAGATTTAGCAAGGATAAGGATGGCCAGTTATCAACAAAGAATTGCCGGTGCCTACAACAAAAATGTTAGGATCAGGAAATTCCAAGTTGGTGATATGGTGCTAAGGAAAGCATTTCAGAATACTACCAATCCTACTGATGGAAAGTTGGCACCAAAATGGGAAGGCCCTTACTTGATTGAAGCTGAGGCAGGAAAGGGAGCATATCGATTGTTAATAATGGAAGGTGACTTACTACCAAGAGCTTGGAACGCTGTCCATTTGAAGAGATATTTCATGTGATAAGGATCCATGATCCTCACATGATAAACATCCTTAAAGGATCCTTAAAACGCAGATGATCCTCATTTTTGGTAACATTCTAATCTTAAACTATTTCATTTCCTTACTTTTTCACATAAGGATAAGGATCTTGCATCCTTTATCCCCATTTCACGAGATTTTGGGTTTTGAAGGTTCAGGTACTCTTAGCAAAAGCATGATTATCCACACAAGCAACCAGTTACTTGGGTTTGACCCCAGTTGTTTGGGTTTAACCCCAGTTTCGCCAGTAGCGCACGATGATCCTGGTATAGTTCATGGCAGTGGGACCAGTACTCGTTTTAGGGGCTGATAATTCCATTGTACTGGCTATACCTAGGATCCTACGTATAATGGTAGACGTACCATACATCCGTTCTTAAGGTTTCTAGCGTTTTCACGTTAGCTAAGGTTTTGGCATTTTCATGCCACTAAGTTTGGATAGTCGCCAGTTAGGGCCATACTCCAGATAACATACGATCCTTGGGCTTGTCCCCAGTTATCTCTTGGGCTTGTCCCCAGTTATCCTTTGGGCTTGTCCCCAGTTATCCTTGGGCTTGTCCCCAGTTATCCTTGGGCTTGTCCCCAGTTATCCTTTGGGCTTGTCCCCAGTTGCTAACCTTTATTTTTTAATGGCTTAGTCCCAAGTTGTGTTCTATTTCAGGTCTTTGAAGTTAAACAACCAAGGATCCTTGATCCTTACCTTTTACTAAGGTTTGTTCTGTGATTATCCTGGTTATAATAATATTAAGAGTTAGGATCCTAACTTGGATCCTCAGGTATGATCCTTAACTATTTTGATTTTATTCATTGATTATTTGAATAACCCTAATACTTTGACAACTGAACTCATGATCCTTAAAATATACCACTTTTTGGAATTTTTCAACTATGGGATATTTGATCCTGCATTATATCCTAAGTTTTTTATCTAAGTTGTTCAACTTTTCTTACTCAGACAAGTGTAAATCAAAACAATTGAAAAATAAAACAACAACAAGGATATCAACACAAGATAAGCCAAAAAAGATTAAGGTTATTTTATTAACAAAAGCTTAACCATCGAAGGTTGTCAAATTTACCTACCCGAGCATCTACCAGCAATACGTGGCCCGTCCGCTGGGGTAGGTAAAGGGTGTCCATTGTCTAAAGGTCTTAGTAGTGCAGGAATTAAAAAGATGGCAGGATCACAATGGCTTCATCCCCCAAACAGAGGATCCCTCCACCAGTTGTAATCCTACCTATTGTTCAAAGGATCATACATGATCCTTAATCCTAATAGCTATTGTTCAGTTATTACAAACCATCATTGTTTTAAAAACATCACAACCACAAAAAACTACTACCAAATTTAAAAATTGGGCTCCGGCTACGTCTAGGAATGTCCATCATCGCCCAATTGTGCAGCCTACACCTTCGCTGCATCCTCATCCCCTCCAGCTTCGGAATCCTTAACCTGATCCTTCCCGCTACCTCCAGCCTCTATCGCCAAAACCTCCTCAGCCTCCTCATCATCTTCAAGATCAGCCAACCTTGCTTTCCAGCCCTCAACATCCCAGCTGCTTCTGTCGAAGTTAGGATCTTGAGCTTCCTGGGCCATCTTTAGTTTTGTCTGGTACATTGTGATGGCAGCAGAGACCTTTGCACCTTCTATGAGATCATGCTTCTCATAGTCAATGTCGATCAAGATTTTAGCTGTTTTAGTCTTAGCATCTTGAAGGGCTTTTTCAAGATCAGCGATCTTAAGATCCTTAAGCACTGCAACTTGTTGGAGGTCAGCAATCTTCTTATCCAACTCCTCAACGCTTCCCACATAATCTTCAATCTCAGCAAATTTCTGCAAATAAAAAGACAAAGCAGTTCAAGATCAGATGATCCTCAAACGAGTAGGATACCTAGGCAGAATTGGTGATCCTTACCTCATTGAAGTATTCGAGGAACTGGTGGCGGATCAGTGGTAGGCCTTGTAGGTCCTCTGTGTCAGAAGTTTTCCTCTTCTTGCCACCCCTTCCTTTAGTGGGTGCCTTGGGAATGGAGATGCTAGGACTGGTAGTGGCCCTCTTCTTCCTGGATCGAACAACATCGAGGTCGGCCGTGTTGAACTGGGAGGCAGACTTGGAAGATTTTCCGGCACATACATATTTAAAGCAAGATAAGTATCCTTATCCTATTTTCAATTTAACTATTTATTTCAATATTCAACTATGTAAAAAGCAGGATACTTACTTGACATGGTGATGGAACCTGAGGATACTTTTTGTGAGTCTTGGGTGTCTATCTTGAATGACCTTATTTCAGGATCAAGCTTCCAAAAAGCAGCAAGCCTATCCTTGGTTGCGGGTGTTGTGATGAGGTGCGAAACAGAAATAGCTGCATAACACAAGACAAAAAGGGGTTAGTGATCCTTTCACAAGAGCAAGATTACTTGGTGATCCTTCTCAGGATCCTCTGTCCTGCCGTTGGTGGACCACTTCCTGGGTAAATGCTTTCCGTCTGGAATCGTATCCCTCCTAACAAAGAAGAAGCGTCGTTTCCAATTTGTGTCATTCTTGGTGGCTTTAAAAATGGGGTGTTCTTCGCCGGGTTTTCGCTTAAACAGATATCGATGTGATCCAAACGTCGTGAGATCATACATCTGTGTCAGCTCTGACATTCCTAGATCAATCCCTTCCTGCTCTATGATCCTCTCCAGGGTATACAAGACCCTCCAAATCATCGGCATGGCTTGGATGTAAGAGATGCCGGTAAGGGAAAAGAAGGATTGGGTGAAGTCTGGAAAAGGATAGGTGTATCCTATGGTGAAGGGAGTAACTGGAAAGGCAACCCATGTTTCAGAAACATAGTCGCTCAGAATAGTGGGATCGAAGGGTTTGAAAAAGGCATTCGCCGGAAAGCAGTGACGAATCTTATCTATTTGAGCATCGTTAAAGCAACACCTCTCATGTATGGAGTCTTTGATAATCCCTTGACTCTTCAAGGGGCTATCCTTCTGGTGATCCTTGGCGGGGGAGGACCGGAGCATCATTGATGTTGGTAAAGAAAGAAAAACAGAGTAAGAGAAGGAGAAATAAAAGAGGAGATACCTGATTAATATTCGACCGAGAATATAAAGGGAGTTTCTTCGGATTTAAATGCATATTGATCCTATCTCTAACTCCTATTTATAATGATGATTTGCAGGATTGTCACTTCAGTGACGTCAGCTTTGCAACGGCTAGTCCGTCTCCAACGGCTAGTTATCCGTTAGTTTGTTGGGGATAAGATCGAAAAAATATAACTCGTTTATTTATGATATAACTCCTTATATTTTGGGGGCAATTGTTAGGGGTGGATTTCTAAATGGCCCGTGATCCTCAAATATTATCCTGTTCAGTGATCCTTACTTCTGTGTCAGTTAGTGATCCTTAGAAGTGCTTCAGGATCAGGATCATGGATCATTCTAAGGATCCTTATACTAATGATTGTTCACTTTGAATTCGATATTGTTTTGCAGGAGTACCGTATTGGACTTGGTCATGGCGACATTCCTGGAGAATATTCCCTGCAATTATGCACGTGCTGGACCATTTGTGAACGTTATGGAGAACGTGGGGAGAAGGCACGAAATGCGGATAGTTAGTTAAGCTAGTTATTTTTTGATTTAAATGGGGTAGCGAGCTAATTAGACACAACTTTTTACTAATTTTTGGCTACACACACTCTGACAACCGCTCACAACAGCTCTCGTTCATTCACTTAGCAATTTCGTACACTTTTTACACAGAACACTATAGTGATCCTTGTATTTAGCTCGCTATCATCCGAAGTTGTAACACATTACTTGTTTAATTTGAGTTGGTGATCGGTAGTTTCCATCACCCGGGGTTTTTTGTGCCGGAGATCAACTCTTGATCAAGGGTTTTTTCCCCGTATAAACCTTATGTCGCTTGTCATTTATTTTTCATAGTGATCCTTATTGCTATAAACCAATTCAAGCATCATACCCCGTGACAGAGAGTTTGGTTACATTATCCTCGACTGATTTTTTGACCAAAACAATGATAACTTTGAAGTTTGGTAACAATCTTTTCTTTTTCAGCCAGAACTTGTTTGAGATTAGCAACTTCATCAACACACTTGTTTAATTCAAGTTTCTTTTCTTTAAACTTTCTCTCATACATTTCTTTTGTTATTAAAGTTTCAGACAATCTTTGGTCAAAACATTTGACTTGGCTCTTCAAAGTATCATAAGCTTCTTGTACTCTCTGACTCGACCTCTTTAAATCATCATACTCTTTTTGAAAATCTTGAAATTTATTTTCTTTTTCAACACAACCAACACATTTTGCTGAACACATTTGTTTCAAAATCTTATTTTCTTCTTCAAGACCATGACATTTTTGTGTTAGCTTTTCAACCTTTAGTTTCAAAATTTCTTCTTTTTCAATCATTTCTTTACATTTTATTTTGAAAACATTTTCAAGTTTGTTTGTTTCAATATCTTTTGTTTTGATTATTTCATCTTTTTCAATACAGGCTTTGCACATTTCTATGCAATTCCTGCACTTGTTCTCATTTTTATCAACAATTTCAGCATTCGATAGATCAGAAGATTCATTTACCTCAGTCTCTTTCAGCACTGATGATTCTTCTGTTTCAACTTTCTGAACTTCTTCTTTCTTCTCTTCTTCTTCCACTTTCTGTTCTTCTACAATCTTCTGCTCTTCTTCAGCAGCAAGCTTTGCAGTAATCTTCACTTCTTCTACCATCTTTTTCAACTCTTCTTCTTTTCTCTTCTTCATTTCTACCACCTTTGGTAGACTTGCTTCACAAACTTCTTTTATTTTGTTCAACAAATCCGGAAAATATTCTTTATCAGATAACCTTCTTGTGTTGAAAGTAGCCTGACTTGGAAACAAATTTGTTATAGCTTCAAAATCCACCTTTGATGGGTCAACAACCGGATTACCCTGTGGATCCATGTAACATTCCAATTCGTCATTCCATCTTTTGGCTCTCTGGGCTTCTTTGAATGGTTCTCTGAATTTTTCAATTTCCCATCTCGCATAATCTCTTCTCCACCATAGATCATAATCACTATTAGCCATAAATGCATATCCAACTGCATCTTCTTCAGGGAGAACTTGACTCCAGTCATAACCTTCATCGCGATGAATAACTGCAAGAGCTCTTGATTTTTCTTCAACCTGCTTCATTCTTGGAGGTTCAGACTTGTTCTGATGATAGATTGCTTTCTTGTAGTAACTTCCTTGAACGGATTAGCAGTATCATCAGCATAAGCATTTCTGCACTCACGTTTAAAATGACCTTTCTGTTTGCATTTAAAACATGTCACTTTGGATTTGTCAAAGCCTAACTTGGTAGAAGGTCCACCAATAGACTGCCTTCCGGTAATTTCCATAAAACGTTGTGCCCTCCTCACTGCACTAGCCATACACCACCGTATATCGATCAATTCCATCTCCTCAGGATCGATTTGATCGTAGTCTTCCTTAGTTAGGTTGGTGTTGCCTATCTTCCCTGCAACGAGACTTTCATACGACTCCAACACAGATGCTAAGAAGACCATCTGTTGCTTTGCAGACTCCTCATTGAAATTTTGAGTATTCTTCAAATCTACTGCAATGTTGCATTGGAATACATTCTTTGATGCAGATTGGCTCAATGTTGTTGAAAAAGATCCACTGTGAAAACCACTGTGAGGACTTTCATTGTTTACAGAATTTGAGCTTTCTGTAGAAAATGTTGTTCTTGGAGACCCAGCCTGTGGTAGATTTCCTCTGTAGTATAACTCCACATTCTGCTGATGAGCTGGGTTGTTGACTTTAGATTTCTTGATCTCCAACTCATGGCTTTCCAATCTTTCAATAAGCCGATCCACTGTCAATTCTTCAGACTTAATTGTGTTCTTCAACATCAAGGCAAAATATTGCCAATCTTGATCATTCGGCAATGAGTCAAACAATTTATCAATCAGCTCCTCATGAGTGTATATGATTTTGTGTCTAGCCAGCTCCATCTTCAGATGCCCAAATCTCTCAATCATTTTACAAACAGATTCATTTTTCATACAACCAAATAAATCAAACTCTTTACGTAACAGTTTCTTTTTGTTTTTCACAATCTCAGAAGTACCTACACATTTTCTTTCTAAAGCTTCCCATAAACTCTTTGATGTTTTCTCTTGTTCAAGTAGCGAAATAATATCTTCTCTCACTGACTGTTTTATCAATGTAATCATTTTGTATTCAGCTACAACATTTTTTACATCTATTTCTGTGAACTCTTTTTCATCTACTAACTCTCCTCCTTCTTTTACTGGTTCTGTATATCCGTATTTTAGTTTTAACCAACTTTCAGGAGCAAAAGCTTTTACCCAACCCTCAAATCGATTTTTCCACCAGTTATAATCTTCAATCCTCATTAGTTTCGGTGGTTTCTATTGGCTTCCATACATATTTTCATATTTCAAATTATCTGAAATCTCTTTCGAATACTCTCTTGTTTCGGATCTTCGTGCGGATGATTCTGAAGTAAAAGCATCGTAAAACGTGTTGTAAAATTCTTCACCGCTGCTCGACATCTTCAAATTGTATCTTGAATTTGCACTTTGTATATCTTCAATCACCTTGAATGTTCAACAAACACTTATCAGTTTAAACACTATCAAATAACTGAATCAAAATAATACTCGAACTGGTGAATATTCTGTGCGGACTGCTATTACCCGGATCAAAATCAAATGACCTGACACTACTCCCAACAATCTGACAAGGTTCAAACGAACTGGACCTTTGAATGATCAAACTGTGCGAATTGAACTTAAGTCCAAATGACCTGGTCCACTTGATTGTAAGCACTTTACGACAAAAACTTTTCAAATATACAAACTGATGAATCAAATCTCTGACAATTATTAAATGCTGATTGGGCCTATTTTTTTTTAAATGTACAGATTGAAGTTTAGATTGGGCCGATTAATATGTTTATATTAATTCAAGTAATCACATGCAACAAACACTACTCGAAATCTGATTGGGCCGATTTATCTCATTAATCGCTTTAATAGGCTGCAAACTCTTTAATACTGTTATTGAACCTAGAAATGTAACAAGCCGACAACTTCTTTAATTCTAATTGGACCGATTAATGGATCTGACAATTCAATTCACATGCAATACAGGTTATGCAATTAATTCTATTGGACCGAACAACCCTTAGATTCACGTGATGGACCGATTGGAACAAGAGTGAGCTGACACTT
Organism: Helianthus tuberosus; assembly: GCA_030545235.1. Lineage (NCBI taxonomy): Eukaryota > Viridiplantae > Streptophyta > Magnoliopsida > Asterales > Asteraceae > Helianthus > Helianthus tuberosus. The sequence continues at coordinate 149,266,250 of CM060390.1, forward strand.
TCAGGTGAGCATGTCGACAAACTATTTCAAACGGAATAATGACACATCACATTCAAACGATATAACGATCTGTTCAAGCGAAATTATAACTTTCAAACGGAATCTTCAAATGAGATATGCACTTTCAAACGGAATATGTCCTTTCAAACGACATCAGATGTGATTCTCAATCGAAATTACTATTTTCAAACGAAATGAGGCTGTTTTCAAACGGAATTAAGCTAATGACGCGAAATCGGACCTAAAAACTCAGAATTCTCCTAAACGGCTAGGAATTAGGATCTGAAACTTGGTAGGGTTATAGATCAGGTGTTTTCGCACAACATAACAAAAAATCATGTAATTTGGACCGTAAAAACCTGTTCAATTTGACGATTTTCAGTGAAAAACGTGAAAAATGTAGAAGATAAAGAAATAGATGAAATTCAGATCTGAAATCGATGTAATCCTGTGCGAAATCGTGTGATAGATCAGTGAAATCGAGCTCCTGCTCTGATACCACTTGTAGGACCGGTTTTGACTCCGAAACGATTGCGAACGAACGTGTGACGTGCGGAATCCGTACACGAACGTGACCTAAACACAAGAACGTACAAATAATATGATTCTATTGAAAGATATGACGAGTAAAAGAACCTTGAATCACTTTCTCTCTCTAGAATCTCTCTCTAGATCTAGAGCTCTCCTAAACACAAATGAGCCAAAAGTCTAAATTCTAATACTAAAGCCCATATTTATAGGCCAAGGGGAATTAATGAGATTTCTCATTAATTACAAGATTGCCACCTTTCCTTTTGACTAGATATTACAATATAAAGACTTGTTTTCTTCTGTTTCTCGCTACGACTCGGATTGACGAAGGCGATAGACATAAATGCACTAACAGACAAGCCCAACAATTCTGGGGACAAGCCCAAAAACTGGGGACAAGCCCAAAAAACTGGGGACAAGCCCAAAGGATCTTGTGTAAACTGGAGTATGGCCCTCACTGGCGACTATCCAAACTTAGTGACATGGAAATGCCAAAACCTTAGCTAACGTGAAAACGTTAGAAACCTTAGGAACGGATGTATGGTACGTCTACCATTATACGTAGGATCCCAAATAAAGCCAGCACAATGAAATTGTCAGCCCCTAAAGCGGGTACTGGTCCCATTGCCTTGAACTGCACTAGGATCATCGTGCGCTACTGGCGATGCTGGGGACAGGCCCAAAAAACTGGGGACAAGCCCAAATACTGGGGACAAGCCCAAAAACTGGGGACAAACCCATATAACTTTGGAGACTTCTGTGGATACTTGATCCTTCGTAAAGGATATATCAACCTTCTGCAAAACTCAGAATTAAGTGAAGGAAGGATAAAGGATATAGGATCCTTCTCCTTGTAAACATGTTAATTAAAGAATTCAATAGATTGAATTTAGATCATTACCAGACTGAGGATCATCTATCCTCTAAGGATCCTTCAAGGATACCGATCATGAAAATAGCTAAGGATGCTGGATCCTTATTACATGAAGTATCTCTTCAAATGGACAGCATTCCAAGCTCTTGGTAGCAAATCTCCTTCCATTGTTAACAATCGATATGCCCCCTTTCCTGCCTCAGCTTCAATAAGATAGGGACCTTCCCATTTAGGTGCTAACTTGCCATCAGCAGGATTGGTGGTATTTTGGAATGCTTTCCTCAACACCATATCACCAACTTGAAACTTTCTGATCCTGATATTTTTGTTATAAGCTCCAGCCATCCTTTGTTGATAACTGGCCATTCTTATCCTTGCCAAATCCCTGAGTTCTTCTATGGTATCCAAGTCTCAGAACCAAGTTCTCAGCATTTCCTTCAGGATCACGGATGCTTGTTCTTGCAGTAGGAACTACCATCTCTGTAGGGATCACTGATTCTGCTCTAAACACTAAATAAAATGGAGTCTGCCCAGTAGCATTCTTGGGGGTTGTTCTATCAGCCCATAGTACATAAGGTAGTTCTTCTTCCCATTTTCCTTTCTTGGATCCAAGCTTCTTCTTCAAGTTGTTGATGATGATCTTGTTGGATGATTCTGCCTGACCATTGGCTTGTGGGTGGACTGGTGTTAATGTTATCATCTTAATCCCCCAGCTGTCACAAAAGTTAGTAGTTCTACTCCCAATAAATTGGGATCCATTATCACAAACAATTTCAGAAGGGATACCAAATCTAGTAATAATATTTCTCTTAATAAAGGATATCACTTCTTTTTCTCTGACTTGAGCAAAAGCTTCAGCTTCTATCCACTTGGAGAAGTAATCAGTCATAGCAAGCATAAACACTTTTCCACCAGGTGCCTTGGGAAGTTTGCCAACTATATCCATTCCCCATCTCATGAATGGCCAAGAAAAGGATATAGGATGCAGGAGTTCTGCTGGTTGGTGAAGGATATTACTATGTCTCTGACAAGGATCACATTTCTTGGCATAATCCACAGCATCCTTTTTCATTGTAGGACAATAGTATCCTGTCCTCAGGATCCTTAAGAACAGTGCCCTGCCCCCAGTGTGGTTTCCACAATCTCCTTCATGAAAATCCTTTAGGACTTCTTGGATTTCAGGATCCTCAATGCATCTTAGATATGGTCCTGCAAGAGATCGTTTATATAACATGTTATTCAATATTGTAAAATGAGATACCTTGATTTTGAAAGCTCTGGGGTTTTCTCCTGTAGGGATCTCTCCATGTTGTATATATCTCATGATTGGAAGGATCCATGATCAAGAACGAGATTGTGTATCATTACTAGGGATGATTTCAGAATCCTCTCCTATCTCCATAGCTATATGATCCTCTATAGCAGGAGTTAGGATATGAATAATAGGGATTTTGATATCTTCTGGAATCTTCAAGGATGATCCTAGGTTAGCTAATGCATTAGCTTCTGCATTTTCTTCTCTGGTACCTGTGTCAAACTAAAGGAAACAAAAGAGAGTGCCAATTCTTTGACTATCTCTAAATATTTGATTAGCTTTTCACCTTTAACAGCATAGGATCCATTAAAGTGATTAGTAATTAACAATGAATCTACATGTAGCTCAAGATACCTGATCCTCATGTGCTTGGCAATTTGCAAACCAGCTATCAAGGCTTCATATTCAGCGTCATTATTAGTAGTTTGAAACTCACAAGCAATGGAATGGGGTATTATGTCCCCCTGTGGCGATTTTAGTAGTATTCCAAGTCCAGTTCCCTTGACATTAGAGGCTCCATCAGTGAAGAGTATCCAAGGATCCTTAGTCTCTTCAAGCTGCTAAACTTCCAATTCAGCTTCTCTTTGTAAGTCACTACTAAAATCTGCCACAAAATCAGCTAAGGCTTGGGATTTAGTGGCAGTTCTTGGCTCATATCTTATATCATAAGCACTAAGCTTCACTGCCCATTTAGCCATCCTTCCTGGCATCTCAGGTTTCCTGAGAACATTCTTAATTGGAAAGTTAGTCTTAACAATAATGGCATGAGTTTCAAAATAATGTCTTAGTTTAGTGGATGCCATAATCAAAGCAAGGATAAGTTTTTATAAATGTGAATACCTGGATTCAGCATCAAGCAAACTCTTACTTACATAATAAACAGGATGTTGTGTACCTTCGTGATCCTTAACAAGGACTGCACTTACTGCTTTGGAGGATACCGCTAGATATAAGGATAATATATCCCCTTTTTTTCTCGTTTCATTAAGGCAGGAGCTGAGGATAGGTAATCCTTAAGGGATTTGAGAGCATTTTCATGCTTTTCAGTCCACTCAAATTTCTTGTTCTTTCTCAAGATGTCATAGAATTCCTTGCACTTCTCTGATGACTTGGATATGAACCTGTTCAAGGCTGTGATCCTCCCTGTCAACCTTTGCACATCCTTGGCATTAGCAGGAGATTTTATATTCACGATTGCCTTGATTTGCTCTGGACTTGTTTCAATGCCTCTTTTTGTTACCATATAGCCTAAGAATTTGCCTGCTTTAACACCAAAGTGACACTTTGAAGGATTCAGTTTCATGTTAAATTTATCAAGGATATCGAATGCTTCCTCCAAGTCTCGTAGGTGATCCTCAGCTCTTTTGGACTTAACCACCATGTCATCTATATAGACTTCCATAGTGTGTCCAATTTTCTCCTTAAACATCATATTGACTAGCCTTTGATAAGTAGCACCTGCATTTCTTAGTCCAAACGGCATAGCAATATAACAGTATATACCAGTTGGGGTCATAAAGGTTGTATCCTCTTGGTCAGATGGTTCCATCTGAATTTGTTGAAATCCAGATGAAGCATCCATAAAAGTCAACAACTCATGACCCGCGGTAGCATCCACCATGGATTCAATGTGGGGTAATGGGAAAGGATACTTGGGGCATGCCTTGTTTAAATCAGTAAAATCGACACATACCCTCCACTTTCCATTTTTCTTTTGAACATCAAACACATTGGCTAACCACCTTGGATACTTGACCTCTCTTATCATACCTGCTCAGAGCAGTTTATCTACCTCCTCCTGGATAATGGCATTCCTCTTAGGTGCAAACTTCCTCCTCTTTTGATGTATCGGTTTGAATGACCTGTCAATGCCAAGTTTATGAGTAATTATATCTTTAGAGATACCTGTCATGTCTTCATGCCTCCAGGAAAAGGTAGTCTTTCTTTTCCTTAGGAAGGATATTAGATCCTGTTCAATGTTGTTGAGGATCCCTGATCCTATGAAGATCTTGGATTCAGGATCCTGAGGATCCATAAGGACATCTTTCACATCATGTTCTCTTGCCTCCAAGACCTCTCTTGGAGGATACTTTAGTTGCTATTGCTCCCTTGGTCTTGAGGTTGGCTTCATTGATGAGGTGTAGCAATTCTTCGCTTCTTGTTGATCACTCTCAATCTTCACCACCCCCCCCCCATGGACTAGGAAGCTTTACACATTGATGATATGTAGATGGGACTGCCTTCATGTCATGTATCCATGGCCTGCCAAGGATAACATTGCAACATGATAAGAAATCTATAACACAAAATTTTTTATAAGAATGAAGACCCTCTATGTAAATGGGAAGTTTGATGTCTCCCAATGTGTTCTTGGTTTCTCCACTGAATCCGACAAGAACTGAGGATCTTGGAACAATATCTGATTCAAGAATGTTCATCTTCTTGAGGACATCAAGTTGAATGATGTTTACTGAGCTTCCTCTGTCTATCAAGATCTTGCGCACAAAATGGTTAGATATAAACAAGGTAATAACAAGACCATCATGATGAGGATCCTGAACATCAACACGATCATCCTCATCAAAAGTTATAACTTTCTCCTGTGTGACAGTAGAGGTTCAGATGGGTCTATCCCCATTATCCATCTTGGTTTCCTTGGCATGTCTCTTGGCTGCTGAAAAGGAAGTACCACAAATGTCTGATCCACCGGATATGAAGTTTATAACTTGTGCATCTGTCGGAGGAGCAGGAGCTCTTTCTGGAACCTTTTCAGGATCCTGGATCCTTGACTTTTTTCTTCCCAAAAGCTCCTTCAAGTGCCCCTTGCTTAACAAGTAACCAATCTCTTTTCTTAGTGCAATACATTCTTCTGTGAGATGGCCGAAATCCTCATGATATGCGCACCATTTGGACTTGTCTTTTGTTGCAGCTGGCTTATCAATTTTCCTGGGCCATCTTGCTTTTTCACCTAAATTCTGCATTGCAAAGATCAGTTCATTGTTGTTAGGGGAGGATTTATTCAATCCTAAGGATCACGGATCCTCAAGTGCTACCAGGATCATGGATCCTCAATTCGGTTTGAATTAAGGATCCTCGGTAGGTGTTGCAGGATCAGGATTCAGGATCCTTATCGTTATCCTTATACTAACAATTGTCTACCTTGTACGTAAGCTTGTTTTGCAGGAGCAAAGGCATGGACCAAGTCTCATCGAAATTCCTGGAGCATATTCCCTCAATATTCTGCACGTGCTTGATTCTTGTAGACGTTATGGAGGTCGTGGGGAGCTCGCATAATTTGCGGATAGTTTGTTAATTTAGTTATTTCTAATTTAAAATGGGGATAACAAGCTTGAGTGAGAACACTTAGCTAATTTTGGCATACACACACTCTCGTAACAGCTCTCTATCAGCTCTCAAACACTACTCGGCAATTTCATACATTTTTGCACATTGCACACTAGTGATCCTTGTAACAAGCTTGTTATTATCCCGAGTTGTAAACTTGTTTTGATTAATCTTAGTTGGTGATCGGTAGTTTCCATCACCCGAGGTTTTTTATGCCAGAGATCTACTCTTGATCAAGGGCTTTTTCCTCGTATAAATCATTGTGTCATTTGTTCATTACATTTCTGAGTTATCCTTCATATTGTTTGTTGATTCAAGCATCATTCCTCACAACAAAGATTTGGTTACATTATCTTAGCCTGATTTTTGACCAAAACAGTTTGGCGCCCACCGTGGGGCAATTGGTGCTTCATTCCTAAGAATTCTTGTTTTTGTGATCATTTCGGTTCGTTACAACCAAGTAGATGGCTTCCTCAGCGAAGAACACTTCAAGTTCAATGCCGGCAATCACTTCTTCACATGGCGTTCCTCCTTTGCCTCCACCACCTTCTGGATCCCAGAAGAATGCTGAAAATGCTGCAAAGAGACAAAGCCCCATTTTTTCAAAACCACCAACTTCTTCTGTTTCTTCTAATCCTACTACTAGTGATCTTTTTAATTTGATTTTGCAGATGAGGGATCACATACAAGAGCCGGACAAAACCAACGAAAGGATCCTCCGGGAGATCGGTGACATCAAGAAACAGAAGAGATCGGGGGAGGATCACTCTCCTCTGATACCTAGATCACTGGATTTTGACACTCCGGCCGTAACCGCCCTGCAGTCTGCAGCTCCAGACATCCAGTACCAGATTGGACCATTGGGAAGGCGTTATGGAGCAACAACTATGAGTCAAGCCTTTGGGTCTCACTTCCAGCCTCAAGGATCCAGTTCTCAGCCTTCGGGATCCTATTTTCAGCATCAGGGATCCTTCGTCAGCTTAGGAGGATATTTGGGATGCACACAGTCCAAGGATCCTCTCAGGTTCAAGGATCCTCTAGGGTCCAAGGATCCTCCATGGTTCAAGGATCCTCTCAGGTTCAAGGATCCTCTCAGCCTCAGGGATACTTTCAGGTTCAAGGATCCTCTAAGCCTCAAGGATCCTTTCAGGTTCAAGGATCCTCTCAACACCAAGGGTCCAACATCTTTCAGGATCAAGGATTCTTGAGAAGCGTACAACCTTCAAGCTCAGATGTTCATGAAGGAGATTTCATTCCAATGCAGACCATTGCCTCTTCTGGTCCTTCAATCATACCAGAATCCCGTCAATATGGATTCACATCTGCAATTCCTAACTTGAATCCTCCGGGAGGTAACACTTTCAATAATACTTATAACACTAACCATGGCTCTATGCAGGATACAGGTATCAATCAAGCTATGGCTAGGGAATTACAGAAGCTGAAGGATATGATATCCAGCGTTCCAGGAGTGGTTAAGCCCATTCCTGAAATTGCAGAAGGGAGCCATAGGATATCTCGTTTTGCACCACCTATTTGTGATGCTGAGATACCCAAAAGGTTCCAAATACCAACTATGAAGCTGTATGATGATTCAACAGATCCTGAAGAACATGTAGCTCAATATAGAAAGAGGATGGAGATCAACCCCATCCCAGAGAGGTTAAAAGAAGCATGTCTATGCAAGGGTTTTAGATCCACACTCACAGGATCTCCTCTTAAATGGCTGCTAAGTCTTCCCTCTTACTCTATTACTTCATTTGCTAATCTAGTTAACCTATTTAATAGTCAATTCTCATGTAGCAGAAAATTTGAACGTTTAACTAGTGATCTATATAGGGTAACACAAGGTCAAAATGAATCACTTAGAGATTACATCACTAAGTTTAGTAAAGAATCCTTAGATATCCCTAATCTGGATATAGCCACGGCTGTGGAATCCTTTAAAATGGGTTTGCTTAGGGATTCATTATTCTATGATGATCTTGTCATGACCCCATGCAGGAATCTTGATGAAGCAAGAACCAGGGCCCTTAGATTCATCCGATTAGAGGATGATAAAAGGATCTAGGAGAGATTGGCAGGATCCTCAAAACAGGAAAAGCAAGGATCCTATTTTAAGAATAAAAAGTTCAAGTCCTACAACAAGTCTGATAACCAGAATGTGCATGCAGTAGAACAAGAAGAGGATGATGAGAATTATCCTCCAATTTTTTAATACTGTTTTTCTGTTGATAACAATGAACTAATTCTTGCAATGCAGAATCTAGGTGAGAAAGCAAGATGGCCAAGGAAAAGTGATAAACCAGCTGCTACAAAGGACAAGTCCAAGTGGTGTGCATATCATGAGGATTTTGGGCATCTCACTGAAGAGTGTATTACACTTAGAAAAGAAATTGGTTACTTGTTAAGCAAGGGGCATTTGAAGGAGCTTTTGGGATGAAAGAAGTCAAGGATCCAGGATCCTGAAAGGATCCCAGAAAAGGCTCCTGCTCCTCCAGCAGATGCACAAGTAATAAAATTCATATCAGGTGGATCAGACATTTGTGGTACTTCATTTTCAGCAGCCAAAAGACATGCCAAGGAAACCAAGATAGATAATGGAGATAGACCCATCCGGACCTCCACTGTTACCAAGGATAAAATTATAACTTTTGATGAGGATAATCGTCTTGATGTTCAGGATCCTCACCATGATGGTCTTGTTATTACTCTGTTTATTTCTAACCATTTTGTTTGCAGGATCCTGATAGATGGAGGAAGCTCAGTAAACATCATTCAGCTTGATGTCCTCAAGAAGATGAACATCCCTGAATCAGACATTGTCCCAAGATCCTCAGTTCTTGTGGGATTCAGCGGAGAAACCAAGAATACATTGGGGGACATCAAACTCCCTATCTATATTGAAGGACTTCATTCTTATAAAAAATTATGTGTTATAGATTGTTTATCCTGTTGTAATGTTATCCTTGGCAGGCCATGGATACATGACATGAAGGCAGTTCCATCTACCTATCATCAGTGCGTGAAGCTTCCTAGTCCATGGGGGTGGTGAAAATTGAGAGTGACCAACAAGAAGCTAAGAATTGCTACACATCATCAATGAAGCCAGCCTCGAGACCAAGGGAGCAATAGCAATTAAAGCATCCTTCAAGAGATGTCTTGGAGGCAAGAGAGCAGGATGTGAAAGAAATCCTTATGGATCCTCATGATCCTGAATCCATAGTCTTCATAGGATCAGGGATCCTCAGTAACATTGAATAGGATCTAGTATCCTTCCTTAAAAGGAGGAAAACTACCTTTGCCTGGAAGCATGAGGACATGACAGGTATATCTAAAGATATAATTACTCATAAACTTGGCATTGACAGGTCATTCAAGCCAATTCATCAAAAAAGGAGGAAATTTGCACCTGAAAGGAATGCTATTATCCAGGAAGAAGTAGATAAACTACTCCGGGCAGGTATGATAAGAGAGGTTAAGTATCCAAGGTGGTTAGCCAATGTGGTTGTTTTTCAAAAGAAAAATGGAAAGTGGAGGGTATGTGGTGATTTCACTGATTTAAACAAGGCATGTCCCAAGGATTCTTTCCCATTACCCCACATTGACTCCATGGTGGATGCTACCGCGGGTCATGAGTTGTTGACTTTTATGGATGCTTCATCTGGATTCCAACAGATTCAGATGGAACCATCTGATCAAGAGGATACAGCCTTTATGACCCCAACTGGTATATATTGTTATATTGCTATGCCATTTGGACTGAGAAATGCAGGTGCTACTTATCAAAGGCTAGTCAATATGATGTTCAAGGAACAAATTGGACATACTATGGAAGTCTATATAGATGACATGGTGGTTAAGTCCAAGAAAGCTGAGGATCACCTTAGAGACTTGGAGGAAGCATTCAATATCCTTGATAAATTTAATATGAAACTAAATCCTTCCAAGTGTCACTTTGGTGTTAAAGCAGGTAAATTCCTAGGCTATATGGTGCCAAAAAGAGGCATTGAAGCAAGTCCAGAGCAAATTAAGGCTATTGTGAATATTAAATCTCCTGTCAATGCCAAGGATGTGCAAAGATTGACAGGCAGGATCACGGCCTTGAACAAGTTCATATCCAAATCCTCATAAAAATGCAAGGAATTCTACGACATTTTGAGGAAGAACAAGAAATTTGAGTGGACCGAAAAGCATGAAAATGCTCTCAAAGCTCTTAAGGATTACCTATCCTTAGCCCCTGCCTTGATGAAACCAGAAAAAGGGGATATATTATCCTTATATTTGGCGGTATCCTCTAAAGCAGTAAGTGCGGTCCTTGTTAAGGATCACGAAGGTACACAACATCCTGTTTATTATGTAAGTAAGAGTTTGCTTGATGCTGAATCCAGGTATTCACATTTAGAAAAACTTATCCTTGAATTAATTATGGCATCTACTAAATTAAGACATTATTTTGAAACTCATGCCATTATTGTTAAGACTAATTTTCCAATTAAGAATGTTCTCAGGAAACCTGAAATGTCAGGAAGGATGGCTAAGTGGGCAGTGAAGCTTAGTGCTTACGATATAAGATATGAACCAAGGACTGCCATCAAATCCCAAGCCTTAGCTGACTTTGTGGCAGATTTTAGTAGTGACTTGCAAAAGGAAGCTGAGTTAGAAGTCCAACAGCTAGAAGAAACTAAGGATCCTTGGATACTCTTCACTGATGGAGCCCCCAGTGTCAAAGGAACAGGACTTGGAATACTACTAAAATCGCCACAGGGGGACATAATACCCCACTCCATAGCTTGTGAGTTTCAAACTACTAATAATGAGGATGAATATGAAGCCATGATAGCTGGTTTGCAAATTTCCAAGCATATGAGGATCAGGTATCTTGAGGTACATGTAGATTCATTGTTAATTACTAATCACTTTAATGGATCCTATGCTGTTAAAGGTGAAAAGCTAATCAAATATTTAGAGATAGTCAAAGAATTGGCACACTCTTTTGTTTCCTTTAGTTTGACACAGGTACCAAGGGAAGAGAATGCAGAAGCTGATGCATTAGCTAATCTAGGATCATCCTTGAAGATTCCAGAGGATATCAGGATCCCTATTATCCATATCCTAACCCCCGCTATTGAGGATCATGTAGCCATGGAGATAGGAGAGGATTCTGCAATCATCCTTAGTAATGATACACAATCCCATTCAGGATCATGGATCCTTCCAATCATGAGATATATCCAACATGGAGAGATTCCTACAGGAGAAAATCCCAGGGCTTTCAAAACTAAGGTATCTCAGTTTACAATATTGAATAATATGTTATATAAACGATCTCTTGCAGGACCATATCTAAGATGCATTGAGGATCCTGAAATCCAAGAAGTCCTAAAGGATTTTCATGAAGGAGATTGTGGAAACCTTACTGGGGGCAGGGCATTATTCTCAAGGATCCTGAGAACAGGATACTATTGGCTTACTATGAAGAAGGATGATGTGGAATATGCCAAGAAGTGTGATCCTTGTCAGAGACATAGTAATATCCTTCATCAACCAGCAGAGCTTTTGCACCCTATATCCTCTTCTTGGCCATTTATGAGATGGGGAATGGATATAGTTAGAAAACTTCCTAAGGCACCTGGTGGGAAAGTATTCATGCTTGCTATGACTGATTACTTCTCCAAATGGATAGAGGCTGAAGCCTTTGCTCAAGTCAGAGAAAAAGAAGTGATATCCTTTATCAAAAGAAACATTATTACTAGATTTGGTATTCCTTCTGAAATTGTTTGTGATAATGGATCCCAATTTATTGGGAGTAGAACTACTAACTTTTGTGACAGCTGGGGGATTAAGATGATAACATCAACACCAGTCCACCCACAAGCTAATGGTCAGGCAGAATCATCCAACAAGATCATCATCAACAACTTGAAGAAAAAGCTTGGATCCAAGAAAGGAAAATGGGCAGAAGAACTACCTTATGTACTATGGGCTGATAGGACAACTCCCAAGAATGCTACTGGCCAAACTCCATTTTCTTTAGTGTTTGGGGTAGAATCAGTGATCCCTACAGAAATGGTGGTTCCTACTGCAAGAACAAGCACCCGCGATCCTGAAGGAAATGCTGAAAACTTGATTCAAGACTTGGATACTGTAGAAGAACTTAGGGATTTGGCAAGGATAAGGATGGCTAGTTATCAACAAAGGATGGCTGGAGCCTACAATAAAAATGTCAGGATCAGGAAGTTCCAAGTTGGTGATATGGTATTAAGGAAAGCATTTCAGAATACCACAAATCCTGCTGATGGAAAGTTGGCACCAAAGTGGGAAGGGCCCTACCTGATTGAAGCTGAGGCAGGAAAGGGGGCATATAGATTGCTAGCAATGGAAGGTGATTTACTACCAAGAGCTTGGAATGCTGTCCACTTGAAGAAATACTTCATGTAATAAGGATCCATGATCCTTAACTATTTTTATCACAAGTATCCTCGAAGGATCTTTAGAGAATAGATGATCCTCATTTTGGTAATGTTCTAATCTCAAACTATTTCATTCTTTAATTATCATATATACAAGGATAAGGATCCTGGATCCTTTATCCTCCTTTCACTTGATTCTGAGTTTTGCAGAGGGTTTAGGTATCCTTAACAAAGGATTGAGTATCCACAAAGGTATCCAGTTATTTGGGCTTGACCCCAGTTATTTGGGCTTGACCCCAGTTATTTGGGCTTGACCCCAGTTATTTGGGCATGTCCCCAGTATCGCCAGTAGCGCACGATGATCCTGGTATAGTTCATGGCAATGGGACCAGTACTCGCTATAGGGGCTGACAATTTCATTGTACTGGCTATATTCAGGATCCTACGTATAATGGTAGACGTACCATACATCCGTTCCTAAGGTTTCTAACGTCTTCACGTTAGCTAAGGTTTTGGCATTTTCATGTCAGTAAGTTTGGATAGTCGCCAGTGAGGGCCATACTCCAGTTTACACAAGATCCTTTGGGCTTGTCCCCAGTTATCCTTTGGGCTTGTCCCCAGTTATCCTTTGGGCATGTCCCCAGTATATTGGGCTTGTCCCCAGAATTGTTGGGCTTGTCCCCAGTTACTAACTCTTCTCTTATATTGGCTTAGTCCCAAGTTATGTTCTGTTTCAGGTTTTTGAAGTTAAACAGCTAAGGATCCCTGATCCTTACCTTTTACTAAGGTTTGTCTTTTGGTTATCCTGATTATAAATGTTAAAGGATTAGGATCCTAACTTGGATTCTCAGGTAAGATCCTTAATCACTTTGATTTTATTCATTATTTATATAAGTAACCCTTATCCTTTGACAACAGAACTAGTGATCCTTAAGTTACATAACTTTTCTGAATTTGTCGACTATAGGATATTTGATCCTTGATCATATCCTAAAACTTTTAAACATGATTTATTAAACCTTTATTCTTTACTTACAAATTCAAAGAAAGTGAATAACAACAGTAGAAAAATAAAGAATTCACAAGGATAACAACACGGGAAATAGCCAAAAAGTTAAAGTTTTATTCACAAAAGTTAAACCCTTTTAAGGTTGTCAAAATTACCAACCCAAGTTTATACCAGCAATACGTGGCCCGTCCACTTGGGTTGGCAAAGGGTGTCCATTGTTAACAGGTCCTAAAGTGCAGGAAATAAAATATGGCAGGATAACAAGTGGTTTCATCCCCCAAACAGAGGATCCCTCCACCACCTATTGTCTAAGGATCCATGATCCATAATCCTAAAAACTATTGTTCAAAGTACAACCCAACATTGTTTCAAAACATCACAACCAAAAAACTTTCAAATCCTAAAAAAATGGGCTCCGGCCGCGTCTAGAAATATCCATCATCGCCCATTTCTGCAGCTCACACCTTGGCTGCATCACCACCAGCATCATCACCACCAGCTTGATCATTCCCGCTGCCGCTTGCCTCAATCGCCAAGACCTATGTAGCCTCCTCCTCATCGTCTAGCTCAGCCAGCTTCGCCTTCCAACCCTCCTTGTCCCAAGTGGTCCTGTCGAAGTCAGGATCCTCAGCCTCCTGAGCCATTTGCAGCTTGATCTTATACATGGTGATGGCAGCAGAGACTTTAGCATCCTCCAGCAGGTCGTGCCTCTCATGATCAGCATCTATCTGGGCCATGGCCACTTGCTGCTTTACCAGAGCGAGTTCCTTTTCAAGGCGAGAGATGGTTTGATCCTTGGCCAAGAAGATCTTCTGGAACTCTACATACTTTTGCTCCGCCTCCTCAACATATGCATCAAACAGCATTTCGACCTCAGCAAATTTCTGCAAAGAAGACAAGGTAAAGTTCAGGATCACATGATCCTCAAGTGGGCAGGATAATCAAGCAGAATCAGTGATCATTACATTAACAAAATATTCTTGGAACTGGTGGCGGATAAGAGGCAAACCTTCAAGATTGTCAGCTTCAGAGGACTTCCTCTTCTTTCCCCCTTTGGAGGTGACAGGCTTTGGAACCACGGCACTCGGGCTAGCAGCAGTCTTCTTCTTCCCAGACCTGGGAGCCACAGTGCTGAGATCACTGACACTAAAGCGGGAGGCTGATCTTGAGGATTTTCTGGCACCTATCAATCCAAAACAACAGTTCTTGAGAATCCTTGGTGTTTTCTTGAAACGATCTTATTGCAGGATCAAGATTTCGGAAAGCGGTGATCCTCTCCTTAGTTGCAGGTGATGAAATGATGTGAGAAACAGATATAGCTGCACCAAATATACAAAAAGGGGTTAGTGATCCTCAGCAGAGACAGGTTATCCTATGATCCTTCTTTAAGGATCCCCTATCCTACCATGGGTGGCCCATTTTCTGGGAAGATCCTTCCCATCCGGGATAGAATCCCTCCTAACGAAGAAGAAACGTCTCTTCCAGTTGGTGTCATTCTTGGTGGTTTTCAGGATTGGATGAGGTTCACCGGGTTTGTGTTTGAATAGAAAGCGGTGTGAACCATGGCTCACAAGGTTGTACAGTTCAGCAAGTTCAGACATTCCTAACTCTATATCCTCCTGCTCAATGATCCTTTCAAGGGTAAACAAAACCCTCCACATCATTAGCATTGCCTGAACATAGGATATGCCGGTAAGGGAGAAGAAGGACTAGGTAAAAACAGGAAAAGGATAGGAGTATCCGATCAGAAATGGGGTAGCCGGAAAAGCAACCCAGGTTTCAGAGACGAAGTCACTTAGAGCGGTAGGGTCAAAGGGTTTAAAGACAGAGTCTGTCGGAAAGCAGTGATGAATCCGATCTATATCCGGATCAGTAAAGCAGCAACGTTCCTTCGGAGAGTCTTTGATGATCCCTTGGCTTTTCAAAGGACTGTCTTTCTGATGATCCTTAGCAGGGGATGATCGTAACTGTTTTGGTCAAAAATCAAGCAATGATAATGCAACCAAACTTTCTGTTGTGAGGTGTGATGCTTGAATCAATGAACAATATTAAGGATCACTCAGAAATGCAATGAACAAGTGACACAATGATTTATACGAGGAAAAAGCCCTTGATCAAGAGTTGATCTCCGGCATAAAAAACCTCGGGTGATGGAAACTACCTATCACCAACTCAGATTAAACAAAAAATGTATTACAACTTTGGATGATAGCGAGCTAGTTACAAGGATCACTAGAGTGTAATGTGCAAAAAAGTGTGTAATCGCCAAGTAAACTGTCGAGAGCTGATGAGAGTAGTTACGAGTGTGTGTGTTTAGCCAAAAATAGGCAAGTGTTCTAATTTAGCTCGCTATCCCCTTATAAATTTAGAAAAAAACCAAGCTAACTAACTATCCGCATTTCATGCAAGTCTCCCACGAACTCCATAACGTCCATATTAGTTAAGCACGTGCGGAATAAAAAGGGAATATGCTCCAGGAATATCGCCAAGACCAAGTCCAAGCACGTACTCCTGCAAAACAACATCATATTCAAAGCAGACAATTGTTAGTGTAAGGATCACTATGATGATCCAGGATCCTGATCCTACAATACTCTCTGAGGATCACTAATTCAAACAGAATCAAGGATCCCTAATACCGACAGTAATTGAGGATCACTGATCTTTAGAAAATCCTCCCCTAACAATTGCCCCCAAAATAAAAGGAGTAAAATGTAAATAAACGAGTTATGTTTTCTCGTTCTTATCCATAACAAACCAACGGATATATAGCCGTTACTTCCTGACTAGCCGTTGCCAATCTGACGTCATTGAGGTGACTATCCTGCAAAATCATGATTATAAATTGAAGTTAGAGATAAGGGTTAGGAGGCATTTAAATTCGTGTGTTTCATCCTTTAAATCCTCATTCGAAGATCTGGTCAGGTACTTCTCTTTCCTTTCTCTCTTCATATTCTCATTCTGTTTCTTCTTCTTCACCATCATCATGACCAAGATGATGCTGAGATCTTCACCGACTAAGGATCACAAAAAGGACAGTCCCTTGAAGAGCCAAGGGATCATCGAAGGCTCCGCGAAAGAAAGATGCTGCTTTACTGTTCCACAGATAGACAGGATCCGCCATTGTTTTCCGGCGAACACCGTTTTAAAGCTTTTGACCCCACCGTCCTAAGCGACTTTGTTTCTAAAACTTGGGTAGCTTTTCCGGTTACCCCATTTACGATAGGATACTCGTATCCTTTTCCTGATTTCACCCAATCTTTCTTCTCTCTCACCAGCATCTCCTACATCCAAGCGATGCCAATGATATGGAGGGTCTTGTATACCCTTGAAAGAATCATTGAGCATGAAGGTATTGATCTGGGAATGTCGGAGTTAGCAGAGATGTACGACCTTGTGAGCCATGGATCTCATCGATATCTATTCAAACATAAACCTGGTGAAGAACACCCCATCTTCAAAGCCACTAAGAATGATACCAACTGGAAAAGGCGATTCTTCTTTGTCAGAAGGGATTCTATCCCTGATGGAAAGGATCTGCCTAGAAAATGGACCACTCTTGGTAGGATAGAGGATCCTTGGAAGGATCGCAAGATGACCTTTGTTTCTGCTGAGAATCACTAACATCCTTTTGTTTCTTTTGTGCAGCTATTACTGTTTCACACCTTATTACAACACCTGCAACGAAGGAAAGGCTTGCTGCTTTCCGGAGGCTTGATCCTGCAATAAGATCATTTCAAGCAAATACCCAGGATTCTCAAGAAGTATCCTCAGGTTCTGTTACAATGTCAAGTAAGTATCCCATTTTGTGCATAACTAAATGTTTAAATAAAAATGAAATAAGGATACTTATCTGTTTTGGATGTGTAGGTGCTGGAAAATCATCGAAGTCTGCTACTCGTTTCAGTGTTACCGATCTTGATGCTGTCCGATCCTCAAAGAAAAAGTCTGCTGCTAGTCCGTCCGTCACGATCCCCAAGGCAACCACTTCTAAGGGAAGGGGCGGAAAGAAAAGGAAGACCGCTGATACCCTTGAAGGTCTGCCTCTGATCCAACATCAGTTTGAAGAATACGTTGCTGAGGTAAGAATGACTGATCCTCAAATGTGATTCTTATACATGATCCTTCCATACTGAGGGTAAGGGATCCTGACTTGTATCCTTTCTTTTGCAGAAATTTGCTGAAATCCAAGACTACGTAGGGAGTATTGAAGAGGTTGAGCAAAAGTGTGTGGACCTCCAAAAGATCATGCTGGCCAAGGATCAGAAGATTGCCTCTCTTGAAAACGACATCAATCTGGTGAAGAGGGAACTTGTCCTGGCTCACATCACTGCTGATCAGGAGAAGAATGAAATCACCAATGATGCTAAAGTCTCTGCTGCCATTGCTATGTACAAAACCAAGTTGCAGATGGCCCAAGAAGCTCAGGATCCTGACTTTGACAAGAGCAACTGGGACATAGAGGGCTGGAAGGCTAGGTTGGCTGAGCTGGATGACGAAGAAGAGGCTGGTGAGGTCTTAGCAATCGAGGCTTGCAGCAGTGGGGCTAAGGATCATGCGGGTGATGCCGGAGCTAGAGGAGCTGGTGATGGTGATGCAGCAAAGGTGTAAGCTGCTGAAATGGGTGATGATGGATATTTCTAGACGTGGCCGGAGCCCATTTTTTAGGATTTAGTAGTTGTTTTTGGTTCTGGTGTTTTGAAACAATATTGGGTTGTATTTGAACAATAGTTTCTAGGGTTATGGATCATGGATCCTTAGACAATAGGTAGGATAATGGGTGGTGGATGGATCCTCTGTTTGGGGGATGAAGCCACTTGTTATCCTGCCATCTTTTATTTCCTGCACTCTTAAGACCCGTTAACTATGGACACCCCTTTGCCAACCCATGTGGATGGGCCACGTTTTGCTGGTAGAAACGTGGGTTGGCAATTTTGACAACCTTAAAGGGTTTAATGTTTTGTGAATAAAATAACCTTAACTTTTTGGCTATTTCCCGTGTTGTTATCCTTATGAATACTTTACTTTTCAATTGTTGTGATATATATTTTGTCTGAATTTATTAAGTAAAGAAGAAAAATTTAACAAATTTCCTCAAAAAGTTTAGGATATGATCAAGGATCACACATCCTATAGTCGACAAGTTCTGAAAAGTAGTGTAGTTTAAGGATCATAAGTTCAGTTGTCAAAGGATAAGGGTCACTCATGTAAATGATAAATAACATCAAAGTAATTAAGGATCATACCTGAGAATCCAAGTTAGGATCCTAGCCTTTAACAGTTATAATCAGGATAACCAAAAGACAAACCTTAGTAGAAGATAAGGATCAAGGATCCTTGGTCGTTTAGCTTCAAGAACCTGAAATAGGATACGACTTGGGACTAAGCCAATATAAGATAAAAGTTAGTAACTGGGGACAAGCCCAACAATTATGGGGACAAGCCCAATATACTGGGGACAAGCCCAAGGATAACTGGGGACAAGCCCAAGGATAACTGGGGACAAGCCCAAGGATCGTGTGTAAACTGGAATATGGCCCTTACTGGCGACTATCCAAACTTAGTGACATGAAAATGCCAAAACCTTAGCTAACGTGAAAACGTTAGAAACCTTAGGAACGGATGTATGGTACGTGTACCATTATACGTAGGATCCTGAATATAGCCAGTACAATGAAATTGTCAGCCCCTATAGCGAGTACTGGTCCCATTGCCATGAACTATACCAGGATCATCGTGCGCTACTGGCGATACTGGGGTCAGGCCCAAACTGGGGTCAAGCCCAAATAACTGGATACTTCTGTGGATACTCAATCCTTTGTTAAGGATACCTGAACCTTCAAAACTCAGAATCAGGTGAAAGGAGGATAAAGGATGCAGGATCCTTATCCTTATATAAGATAATTAAAGAATGAAATAGTTTGAGATTAGAATATTACCAAAATGAGGATCATCTATTCTGTAAGGATCCTTCAAGGATACTTGTTAGCTAAGGATCATGGATCCTTATTACATGAAGTATTTCTTCAAGTGGACAGCATTCCAAGCTCTTGGTAGCAAATCACCTTCCATTGTTAGCAAACGATATGCCCCCTTTCCTGCTTCAGCTTCAATCAAATAGGGGCCTTCCCACTTTGGTGCCAACTTTCCATCAGCAGGATTGGTGGTATTCTGAAATGCTTTCCTTAACACCATATCACCAACTTGGAATTTCCTGATCCTGACATTCCTGTTGTAGGCTCCAGCCATCCTTTGTTGATAACTAGCCATCCTTATCCTTGCCAAATCCCTGAGTTCTTCTATAGTATCCAAATCTTGAACCAAGTTTTCAGCATTTTCTTCAGGATCACGAATGCTTGTTCTTGCAGTAGGAACCACCATCTTTGTAGGGATCACTGATTCTGCCCCAAACACCAAAGAAAATGGAGTTTGGCCAGTAGCATTCTTGGGAGTTGTCCTATCAGCCCAAAATACATAGGGTAGTTCTTCTGCCCACTTTCCTTTCTTGGATCCAAGCTTTTTCTTCAAATTGTTGATGATGATCTTGTTGGATGATTCTTCCTGACCATTGGCTTGTGGGTGGACTGGTGTTGATGTTATCATCTTAATCCCCCAGCTGTCACAAAAGTTAGTAGTTCTATTCCCAATAAACTGGGATCCATTATCACAAACAATTTCAGAAGGGATACCAAATCTAGTAATAATATTTCTTTTAATAAAGGATATCACTTCCTTTTCTCTGACTTGAGCAAAGGCTTCAGCCTCTATCCACTTGGAGAAGTAATCAGTCATAGCAAGCATGAATACTTTTCCACCAGGTGCCTTAGGAAGCTTACCAACTATATCCATTCCCCATCTCATAAATGGCCAAGAGGAAGATATAGGATGCAAAAGTTCTGCTGGTTGGTGAAGGATATTACTGTGTCTCTGACAAGGATCACACTTCTTGGCATATTCCACAGCATCCTTCTTCATAGTAGGCCAATAGTATCCTGTCCTCAGGATCCTTGAGAATAATGCCCTGCCCCCAGTGTGGTTTCCACAATCTCCTTCATGGAAATCCTTTAGGACTTCTTGAATTTCAGGATCCTCAATGCATCTTAGATATGGTCCTGCAAGAGATCGTTTATACAACATATTATTTAATATTGTAAATTGAGATACCTTCATTTTGAAAGCCCTGGGGTTTTCTCCTATAGGAATCTCTCCATGTTGTATGTATCTCATGATTGGAAGGATCCATGATCCTGAATGAGATTGAGTATCATCACTAGGGATGATTGCAGAATCCTCTCCTATCTCCATGGCTACATGATCCTCGATAGCAGGGGTCAGGATGTGGATAATGGGGATCCTGATATCCTCCGGGATCTTCAAGGATGATCCTAGATTGGGTAATGCATCAGCCTCTGCATTCTCTTCCCTTGGTACCTGTGTTAAACTAAAGGAAACAAAAGAGAGTGCCAACTCTTTGACTATCTCTGATCCTCATATGCTTGGCAATTTGCAAACCGGCTATCAAGGCTTCATACTCAGCCTCATTGTTGGTAGTTTGAAATTCACAAGCTATGGAGTGGGGTATTATGTCCCCCTGTGGCGATTTTAGTAGTATTCCAAGCCATGTTCCTTTGACATTAGAGGCTCCATCAGTGAAAAGTATCCAAGGATCCTTAGTTTCTTCCAGCTGTTGGACTTCTAACTCAGCTTCCTTTTGCAAGTCACTACTAAAATCTGCCACAAAGTCAGCTAAGGCTTGGGATTTGATGGCAGTCCTTGGTTCATATCTTATATCATAAGCACTAAGCTTCACTGCCCACTTAGCCATCCTTCCTGACATTTCAGGTTTCCTGAGAACATTCTTAATTGGAAAATTAGTCTTAACAACAATGGCATGAGTTTCAAAATAATGTCTTAATTTAGTAGATGCCATAATTAGTGCAAGAATAAGTTTCTCTAAGTGTGAATACCTGGATTCAGCATCAAGTAAACTCTTACTTACATAATAAACAGGATGTTGTGTACCTTGGTGATCCTTAACAAGGACCGCACTTACTGCTTTTGAGGATACTACTAGGTATAAGGATAATATATCCCCCTTTTCTGGTTTCATCAAGGCGGGGGCTGAGGATAGGTAATCCTTAAGAGCTTTGAGGACACTTTCATGCTTCTCAGTCCATTCAAATTTCTTGTTCTTCCTCAGGATGTCATAGAACTCCTTGCACTTTTCTGAGGATTTGGATATGAACCTGTTCAAGGCTGCGATCCTGCCTGTCAATCTTTGCACATCCTTGGCATTGGCAGGAGATTTGATATTCACAATAGCCTTAATCTGCTCTGGACTTGCTTCAATGCCCCTCTTTGTCACCATATAACCTAAGAATTTACCTGCTTTAACACCAAAATGACACTTGGAAGGATTCAGATTCATATTAAATTTATCAAGGATATTGAATGCTTTCTCCAAGTCTTTAAGGTGATCCTCAGCTTTCTTGGACTTAACCACCATGTCATCTATATAAACCTCCATAGTGTGTCCAATTTGTTCCTTGAACATCATATTAACTAGCCTTTGATAAGTAGCACCTGCATTCCTTAGTCCAAATGGCATAGCAATATAACAATATATACCGGTTGGGGTCATAAAGGATGTATCCTCTTGATCAGATGGTTCCATTTGAATTTGTTGAAATCCAGATGAAGCATCCATAAAAGTCAACAACTCATGACCCGCGGTAGCATCCACCATGGAGTCAATGTGGGGTAATGGGAAAGGATCCTTGGGACATGCCTTGTTTAAATCAGTAAAATCGACACATACCCTCCACTTTCCATTTTTTCTTTTGAACAACAACCACATTGGCTAACCACTTTGGATACTTAACCTCTCTTATCATGCCTGCCTGAAGTAGTTTATCTACCTCTTCCTGAATAATAGCATTCCTTTCAGGTGCAAACTTCCTTCTTTTTTGATGAATTGGCTTGAATGACCTGTCAATGCCAAGTTTATGAGTAATTATATCTTTAGATATACCTGTCATGTCTTCATGCTTCCAGGCAAAGGTAGTTTTCCTTCTTTTAAGGAAGGATACTAGATCTTTAATTGCTATTGCTCCCTTGGTCGGCTGGCTTCATTGATGAGGTATAACAATTCTTAGCTTCTTGTTGATCACTCTCAATTTTCACCACTCCCCATGGACTAGGAAGCTTCACGCACTGATGATAAGTAGATGGGACTGCCTTCATGTCATGTATCCATGGCCTGCCAAGGATAACATTACAACAAGATAAGCAATCTATAACACAAAACTTTTGATAAGAATGGAGTCCTTCAATATAGATAGGGAGTTTGATGTCCCCCAATGTATTTTTTGGTTTCCCCGCTAAATCCCACAAGTACTGAGGATCTTGGAACAATGTCTGATTCAGGGATGTTCATCTTCTTTAGGACATCAAGCTGGATGATATTAACTGAGCTTCCTCCATCTATAAGGATCCTGCGAACAAAATGGTTAGAAATAAACAGGGTAATAACAAGACCATCATGATGAGGATCCTGAACATCAAGACGATCGTCCTCATCAAAAGTTATGATCTTATCCTTGGTAACAGTGGAGGTCCGGATGGGTCTGTCTCCATTATCCATCTTGGTTTCCTTGGCATGTCTTTTGGCTGCTGAAAAGGAAGTACCACAAATGTCTGATCCACCGGATATGAAGTTTATAACTTGTGCATCTGCTGGAGGAGAAGGAGCTTTTTCCGGTATCCTTTCAGGATCCTGGATCCTTGACTTCTTTCTTCCCAAGAGCTCCTTCAAGTGCCCCTTGCTTAACAAGTAACCAATTTCCTTTCTAAGTGCAATACACTCTTCAGTGAGATGCCCGAAATCCTCATGATATGCACACCACTTGGACTTATCCTTTGTAGCAGCTGGTTTATCACTTTTTCTCGGCCACCTAGCTTTCTCACCTAAATTCTGCATTGCAAGAATTAGTTCATTGTTATCAACAGAAAAACAGTATTCAGAAATGGGAGGAAAATCCTCATCATCCTCTTCCTGTTCCACTGCATGCACGTTCTGGTTATCAGACTTGTTGTTGGACTTGAACTTGTTATTCTTAAAGTAGGATCCTTGCTTTTCCTGTTTTGAGGATCCTGTCAATCTCTCCTGGATCCTTTTGTCATCCTCTAGGCGGAGGAACCTAAGGGCCCTGGTTCTTACTTCATCAAGATTTCTGCATGGGGTCATAACAAGATCATCATAGAACAATGAATCCCTAAGCAAACCCATTTTAAAGGCTTCTACAGCCGTAGCTATATCCAGGTTAGGGATATCTAAGGATTCTTTACTAAACTTAGTGATGTAATCTCTAAGTGATTCATTTTGACCTTGTGTTACCCTATATAGATCACTAGTTAATCGTTCAAATTTTCTATTACAAGAGAATTGACTATTAAACAAATTAACTAGATTAGCAAACGAAGTAATAGAGTAAGGGGGAAGACTTAGCAGCCATTTAAGAGCAGATCCTGTGAGTGTGGATCCAAAACCCTTGCATAGACATGCTTCTTTTAACCTCTCAGGAATTGGATTGATCTCCATCCTCTCCCTGTATTGAGCTACATGCTCTTCTGGATCCGTTGAACCATCATACAGCTTCATGGATGGTATCTGGAATCTTTTGGGTATCTCAGCATCACATATAGGTGGTGCAAAGCGAGATATCATATGGCTACCATCTGCAATTTCAGGAATGGGTTTAACCACTCCTGGTATGCTGGATATCATATCCTTAAGCTTCTGTAACTCTCTGGCCATAGCCTGATTGATACCTGTATCCTGCATGGAGCCATGGTTAGTGTTATAAGAATTATTGAAAGTGTTACCTCCCAAAGGATTCATGTTTGGAATTCCAGATGTGAATCCATATTGACGGGATTCCGGTATGATTGAAGGACCAGATGAAGCAATGGTTTGCATTGGTATGAAGTCTCCTTGATGAACATCCGAGCTTGGAGGCTGCATACTTCTTAAGAATCCTTGATCCTGAAAGATGTTGGATCCTTGAACCTGAGAGGATCCTTGAACCTGAGAGGATCCTTGGGACTGAGAGGATCCTGGAACCATAGAGGATCCTTGAACCTGGGAGGATCCTTGAACCTGGGAGGATCCTTGAACCTGGGAGGATCCTTGAACCTGGGAGGATCCTTGAACTGTGTGCATTCCCAAATATCCTCCTGAGCTGACGAAGGATCCCTGATGCTGAAAGGAGGATCCCGATGGCTGAAAACAGGATCCTTGAGGCTGAAAGTGAGAGCCAAATGCTTGACTCATAGTTGTTGTTCCATAATGCCTTTCTGATGGACCACTTTGATACTGGATGCCTGGAACTGCCGATTGTAGGGTAGTTACAATTGGAGTGTCAAAATTCAATGACCTTGGTATCAGAGGAGAGTGATCCTCCACTGATTTCTTCTGTTTCCTGATGTCACCAATCTCCTGGAGGATCCTTTCATTGGTTTTGTCCTGCTCTTGCATGCGATCTCTCATCTGCAAAATCAGAGTAAAAAGGTCATTAGTAGTAGGATTAGAGGAAACAGAAGAAGTTGGTGGTTTTGGAAAAATGGGGGTTTGTCTCTTCGCAGCATTCTCAGCATTCTTCTGGGATCCAGAAGGTGGTGGAGGCAAAGGAGGAACGCCTTGTGAAGAACTGATTGCCGGCATACAACTTGATGTATTCTTTGTTGAAGAAGCCATCTACTTGGTTGTAATGAACCGAAATGACCACAAAAATATGAATCTTCTTAGGAATGAAGCACCAATTGCCCCACGGTGGGCGCCAAACTGTTTTGGTCAAAAATCAAGCAATGATAATGCAACCAAACTTTCTGTTGTGAGGTGTGATGCTTGAATCAATGAACAATATTAAGGATCACTCAGAAATGCAATGAACAAGTGACACAATGATTTATACGAGGAAAAAGCCCTTGATCAAGAGTTGATCTCCGGCATAAAAAACCTCGGGTGATGGAAACTACCGATCACCAACTCAGATTAAACAAAAAATGTATTACAACTTTGGATGATAGCGAGCTAGTTACAAGGATCACTAGAGTGTAATGTGCAAAAAAGTGTGTAATCGCCAAGTAAACTGTCGAGAGCTGATGAGAGTAGTTACGAGTGTGTGTGTTTAGCCAAAAATAGCCAAGTGTTCTAATTTAGCTCGCTATCCCCTTATAAATTTAGAAAAAAACCAAGCTAACTAACTATCCGCATTTCATGCAAGTCTCCCACGAACTCCATAACGTCCATATTAGTCAAGCACGTGCGGAATAAAAAGGGAATATGCTCCAGGAATATCGCCAAGACCAAGTCCAAGCACGTACTCCTGCAAAACAACATCATATTCAAAGTAGACAATTGTTAGTGTAAGGATCACTATGATGATCCAGGATCCTGATCCTACAATACTCTCTGAGGATCACTAATTCAAACAGAATCAAGGATCCCTAATACCGACAGTAATTGAGGATCACTGATCTTTAGAAAATCCTCCCCTAACAGTAACTTCATTGTGATTCAGAGATTTTGAGAAAGAAGGAACAGAGCAAGAATGAGAAGAGAAAATGAGAGAGAGAAGTACCTGCTTGATCTTCGAATGTGGATTTAAAGGGAGTATTGCTCGAATTTAAATGCACATTGATCCTTATCTCTAACTTGAATTTATAATGATGATTCTGCAGGGATGTCGCTTCAATGACGTATGATCGGTAACGGCTAGTTAGATCATAACGGCTATATATCCGTTAGTTTGTTGCAGATAAGATCAAGAAAATATAACTCGCTAAATTTACACTTTACTCCTTATATTTTGGGGGCAATTGTTAGGGGAGGATTTATTCAATCCTAAGGATCACGAATCCTCAAGTGCTACCAGGATCATGGATCCTCAATTCTGTTTGAATTAAGGATCCTCAGTAGGTGTTGCGGGATCAGGATCCAGGATCCTTATCGTTATACTTATACTAACAATTGTCTACCTTGTACGTAAGCTTGTTTTGCAGGAGCAAAGGAATGGACCAAGTCTCACCGAAATTCCTGGAGCATATTCCCTCAATATTCCGCACGTGCTTGATTCTTGTAGACGTTATGGAGGTCGTGGGGAGCTCGCATAATTTGAAGGATAGTTTGTTAATTTAGTTATTTCTAATTTAAAATGGGGATAACAAGCTTGAGTGAGAACACTTAGCTAATTTTGGCATACACACACTCTCGTAACAGCTCTCTATCAGCTCTCAAACACTACTCGGCGATTTCATACATTTTTGCACATTGCACACTAGTGATCCTTGTAACAAGCTTGTTATCATCCCGAGTTGTAAACTTCTTTTGATTACTCTTAGTTGGTGATCGGTAGTTTCCATCACCCAAGGTTTTTTATGCCGGAGATCAACTCTTGATCAAGGGATTTTTCCTCGTATAAATCATTGTGTCATTTGTTCATTACATTTCTGAGTTATCCTTCATATTGTTCGTTGATTCAAGCATCATTCCTCACAACAAAGATTTGGTTACATTATCTTAGCCTGATTTTTGACCAAAACAATTGTTATCAACAGAAAAACAATATTCAGAAATTGGAGGATAATCCTCATCATCCTCTTCCTATTCTACTGCATGCACATTCTGGTTATCAGACTTGTTATAAGACTTGGACTTGTTGTTCCTGAAGTAGGATCCTTGTTTTTCCTGTTTCGAGGATCCTGCCAGTCTTTCCTGGATCCTTTTGTCATCCTCTAGTCGGATGAACCTAAGGGCCCTGGTTCTTACTTCATCAAGATTCCTACAAGGGGTCATGACAAGATCATCATAGAACAATGAATCCCTAAGTAAACCCATTTTAAAGGCTTCTACAGCCGTAACAATATCCAAATTAGGAATATCTAAGGATTCTTTACTAAACTTAGTGATATAGTCTCTAAGTGATTCATTTTGACCTTGTGTTACCCTATATAGATCACTAGTTAATCGTTCAAACTTTCTACTACAAGAGAATTGGCTATTAAACAGGTTAACTAGATTAGCAAATGAAGTAATAGAGTAAGGGGGAAGACTTAGCAGCCATTTAAGAGCTGATCCCGTTAATGTGGATCCGAAACCCTTGCACAAACATGCTTCTTTTAACCTCTCCGGGATGGGATTGATCTCCATCCTTTCTCTATATTGAGCTACATGTTCTTCTGGGTCCGTCGAACCATCATATAGCTTCATGTTTGGTATTTGAAACCTCTTTGGGATTTCTGCATCACAAATGGGTGGTGCAAAGTGAGATATCCTGTGGCTTCCATATGCAATTTCAGGAATGGGCTTAACCACTCTTGGAACGTTGGATATCATATCCTTCAGTTTCTGTAATTCCCTAGCCATAGCTTGATTGATACATGTATCCTACATAAAGCCATGGTTAGTGTTATAAGAATTATTCAAAGTGTTACCTCCCGAAGGATTCAAGTTTGGAATTCCAGATGTGAATCCATATTGACGAGATTCTGGTATGACTGAAGGACTAGAAGAAGCAATGGTCTGCATTGGAATGAAGTCTCCATGATGAACATCTGTACTTCCGGGTTGCACATTCCTTAAGAATCCTTGATCCTGAAAGATGTTGGATCCTTGATGTGCTGTGACTGGGGGTCTTGGAGGATAATCCATGGATCCGTAAACCTGAGATGAGGATCCTTGAACCTGAAAGGAGGATCCTTGAACCTGAGAGGATCCTTGAACCTGAGAGGATCCTTAAACTTGAGAGGATCCTTGAACCTGGAAGGATCCCGGACCCTGGGATGAGGATCCTTGAATCTTCTGTGCTCCCACATATCCTCCGGAATTGAAGAAGGATCCATGGTACTGAGACAATGATCCTAAAGGCTGAAAGTAGGATCCTTGAGCTTGTGTTGTCACTGATGATCCAAAACGCATTCCCAATGATCCACCTTGAAGCTGGACATCAGCTGGAGCAGAGTGTTGGCTAGTTATGACCGGAGTGTCGAAATTTAACGACCTCGGCATCAGAGGAGAGTGATCCTCCACTGACTTCTTCTGTTTCTTGATGTCACCAATCTCTCAGAGGATCCTTTCGTTGGTTTTATCATGCTCTTGTATGTGATCCCTCATCTGCAAAATCAAAGTAAAAAGATCACTGTTAGTAGGGCTAGAAGAAACAGTAGAAGTTGGTGGTTTTGGGAAGATGGGGCTTTGTTTCTTCGCAACATTTTCAGCATTCTTCTGGGATCCAAAAGGTGGTGGAGGCAAAGGTGGAACGCCCTGTGAAGAAGTGACTGCCGGCATGGAACTTAAAGTGTTCTTTGCTGAAGTAGCCATCTGCTTGGAGATAATGAACCGAAATGATCACAATGACAAAAATTTCTTAGGAATGAAGCACCAATTGCCCCACGGTGGGCGCCAAACTGTTTTGGTCAAAAATCAGGCTAGGATAATGCAACCAAATCTTCTATTGTGAGGTGTGATGCTTATATCAATGAACAAATGTATGAACAACTTGTGAATGAAATAAACAAGTGACACAAGGATTTATACGAGGAAAAAACCCTTGATCAATGTATGATCTCCGGCATAAAAAACCTCAGGCGATGGAAACTACCGATCACCAACTATAATTAAACAAATGATGATTACAACTCGAGATGATAACAAGCTTGTTACAAGGATCACTAGTGTGTAATGTGTACGTAATCGCCAATGAACTGTTGAGAGCTGTTTCGAGTGTGTGTGTTTTTTGCTAACTTGTTCTAATTCAAGTTGTTATCCCCTTTTAAAAATAGAAATAATCTAAATAACAAACTATTCGCTAAATGTGCAAGCTACCCACGACTTCTAAAACGGTCACCAAGCAATGCACGTGCGGAATATTGAGAGCATATTCCCCAAGAATATCGGCAAGACCAAGTCCCACTCGTTCATTCCTGCAAAACAAGCTCACATACAATGGAAACAACCGTTAGTATTAGGATAACAATGAGGATCCTGGATCCTTAATTCTGCAACGTCTTCTGAGGATCCTTAATTCAAACAGAATTGAGGATCCGTGATCCTGGCTGCACTTATGGATCCGTGATCCTTAGATTTAGAAAATCCATCCCTAACACAACCCACCTCTGTTACATCTCAACATAGCCTCAACATCGAAGATCTGAACATGGGATAATCTAGCTTCCATCTGAACATCAAAGATCTCAAGATCTGAGCATCGAAGGTTTGTTGCCATTCTGATTTGTTCCATCGAAGGTTTAAAGTAGATTCAGTTTAGTTAATAGGTGAGTTGTAAACCCGGGACCTTACCCCTCAACATCGATTCATTTAAAGAAGATTAAATCCAGTTTATAGGTGATTTGTTTTTGTAAACCATCGTAGATTTGTTTATATGTGATTTGTTTCAGTTTATAGGTGATTTAGTACAGTTTATAACTTTATATGCATATTGGAACAATGAATTAGGTCTGGTTGTTTCAGTAAACCATGTAGATTTAGAACAATGGATTGTGTTGGTTTTTTTTTTTTTTTAACATCAGATGTTTCATTTGCTATATTGGAAAAGTAGAAACTTTTATTTTGAATTTTTTTTAGAATTATGGACATTTTTTTCATTATCCGAATCTGTATCCGAAAATTCGGATATCCGAAATTTCGGATACAGATTTGGATAGTGAAATCCATTATCCGACATGTTCGGATATTCGAAATTCGGATATCCAAATTTTCGGATATCCGGTTTTGAACACCCCTAGTCATAGTTTAAAATTCATACATCTTAACCACATTAGTAATAAGTTGTAAACCATTATGATCAATTGTGCAATTATTAAGTGATAAGAACTAATGGTGCAAGATTTGCAAAACACAAAGATTAACCAAGCATTTAATTATAATATATTTTTGAGTTTTCATTGGAAAATTGTTTACAATCTTTCAATTATAAATTGTAAACAAATTTTTTTCTTGGCTTTTCATTCACTTATTGTTTGATTTATTATTATTGGCAATCATCATTGGATATAGTATTTCTAATTTTTGTCATGTAAACCTTTTTCATTTGATTATTATTAAAAAAAGTTAATTAAAAAATATGTGGATTCATTGTTTTCAAAAACAAAGTGTCGCTTCAAGGAGGGCCATGGAAGCTAAAAAGGTGGAAGGTTGGCGGCCGTGTCCCCTGAAAGGGAGAGGTAAGGTCTTCTTGTCACTTTCATGCATGCCCTCCATCACCTTTACCATGTGACTCCTCAGACAAATTTGCAATGCTTTATTCTGAAATTAAATATAATTTATTATTTTTCTATTAAAATTTGGTTCCAAACATCACATGTTCACAAATCCAAACAAAAAAATAATCCAAAAAGGTGTGAGACACCATATCCTTTTTATAAGGGTGTAAGGGGCACTCCCCTAAGAGGGGAGTCCCCCCTCTTACGCATAACCAATCCTCGTGTGCCACGTCAACTCCCCTCTTAAACTCCCCTAACACCCTAAATTGATGGCGGCACTCCCCTCTTAGGTGAATTGGTTTTTTATTAAAAAAAAAAAAAAAAAAAAAATTTGATTGGCCCATCTCCTCCCTTTCTCCTCCCTCTCTTCGGTAACTTTCCACCGAAACCTATCACCGATTCGGGTCCCCGCTTGGATGGCGGCGGTGTTCCCGATCGGTGACTAGGCTCACCGAACCACTCCCCGAAGAACGCCCCGTGCACCCTAAATGATCGATGCTAACACCTGTGGGTGTGGCCTAGCGTCACCCGCCACTTCAGCCTCCATAGCGTTCTTGGGGCATCATTGTCCACACCGAGCAAATAAAAGGGGGGCGCCATCCTTCTTCTCGCCATTGTGTTAACGGAAGAAAAGGGGGTGCAGGTGGGGCCCATCTCTTTTCAACCAATAATTTTTTTTAATTTAGTTTAATATGGAACTTTATATCACACCCTGTAAGGCTGGAGGGTGTGGTTGGAGCCTCATAGGGGTTTTATCAAGTCACGTAGGATCCACATCAACCATGGAGCCCCCCTTTAAAATGGAGGGTGTGGATGAAGCCCCACCTGAACAAAATTAAAAAAAAATTGACTGGACTAAAACTAGTGGGCCCCACCTGAACATTTCAACCTTGGCGCTACCATGGTGGCGAAGTGAAGATGGCGCCCCTCTCTTAAAATGGAGGGTGTGGTGATGGAGCCCTATGGGGCTCTATACTTGGTGAGGTGGCGGGGATGGCGCCCCCACACCCTCCAGCCTAAGTTAAAGGAAGAGTCTTTAAAGTTCTCTGTGTGACGTGGCGTTGATGTGACGCTAATGTGACGTGATAAAGCCCCTAGAGGCTTTATACCACTTTAATATGTGATGCTAGATTAATAAGTAGAAATATAATAGAAGAATATCACATTTTTACACAAATATATACATTTTTCTGCTTTAGTTTATCTATAAATATTGTTTACTTTCAGAACAATTTATTCGGTTCTTATTAACACTTTTGTCTCAAAAAGATTTTAATTTTTTTTTTCAAAGAATAAAAAATAAAAAGGGAAGCAATTATATATTCAAACAAATTACACCAAGATAGCCGGTAAGCGGGCAACAAGCTGCGCCGCTACCCCCTTTTGAATAGCGAAACCTAACCTAGTAAAAACGAAACCCCGATTTCTAGGAGACGAAATGTTGCTGTGAACAACCCGTTGGACCTGTTCAAGAAATCTGATGGCTTCTGGGGCTAACGAGCCAAAGGTATCAAAGGCAAAAGGGATAAAGGAATGTTGGACCCCCCTTCCTCCATCCGTCACATCACCTCAACGGCTACACCTCACCACCTTCCATTAATCCGCGGGAGGGGGGGGGGGGCTTCGGCGGTGACGCCACATGGGCTTACCCGAACCCACACCCCATGGCCTTAAAGCACTCTAACAATGACACACCATCCTGTCTGAAATTCAAACCCAATCCACCGGATGTCCCTCTTCTCCCCTTGGAGAAGGTGATGTGGTGCGGTCCGGTTTGCCCCACTGGACGAGTCCGTTATGACACATGGTGGGCCTCCTTAATATTTAAATCATTTAGAAAATAAAGTTTTTTGGTTTTAATTAGGAAAAGTTTAAAGTTAATTAAATTAAACAAAAAATATATAAACGAGTAATTTGCCAAAATCATCCCTGAGGTTTGGGCATGTTTGCCATTGTTATTCAAAACAATTTTTTTATACCATATAGTACTTCACTTTTAGGATTTTTTGCCATTTTTATCCAAACATCAAACTTTTTTTTTGCCAAAATCATCCCTAAGATTTGGGATTTTTTGCCATTTTTATTCAAATATTTGATAAAAAAGTAAAGCAAGTTAGACGTTTGGATGAAAATGACAAAAAAATCCAAAAAGTGAAGGACTATATGTTACAAAAAAGTTGTTTTGGATGAAAATGACAAATATGCTCAAACCTCAAGTACGATTTTGGCAATTTACTCTATATAAACCTTAAAATATCACATAAACCTAATTACTTCAGTCCCAATCACCTAGGAAGGACTCAGGAGATGACGCGTCACAATCACTATCACGACCATCCAACCTCTCGTGTCAATAACGGCGTCCGGATGGTTTGTTTCGTACCCTTCAACACAGCTATGTACAACTTGTGTTGGACGGTAGTTTGTGACAGAAGGGTTTGTTTAGAAAGAGGGTTACGTGTCTGTGAATGAAAGAACATCCATGTTGATGTAAATTATTACTTTTATTTCTCTTTGTTTTACTAGAAAGAGGGTTACATGTCAGTAGAACATCCATCTGAATGTTCGTGAGCATCAGTCCCCACAGCAAGAATGGCCATGGACGGAGCCATCCAACTCATACATTCGTGGAAATCCTTTAGGCATCTAGGGACTAGGGTTAGTGTTGCAAATAAGTAAAACTAGTATGAAATATATTATATAATGATAAAAAAAATTAGTGAGTCTGGTTTACGAACAAGATGATACGACATGACATGGTGACATAAGGGGAGTGGGGTGGTCACAAGTGATGAAATTACATCACTCACAAACATCCAATCATGTTACGCCATGTCAGCAACCACTATTCTATCACTCACAAGCATTTTTTTTAGTGGCGGTGGTAATCACTAGTGATGGAATTCCATCACTCACAAATTTTTTTAATTTTTTTAAATTAAAAATTAATAATAAAACACTAAAATTATAAATTTCATTAAAATTAAAACATACTAGTTCAATTTAACATACTAGAATTTTAGGCTACAATTTAAAAAAAAAATACTGAAAAAACTCTACTCCTCGTCCGACTCATGAAACTCCAAACCTAAAGAACCTACTAGTTCGATTAAATCGTCTCTCAACCAAAAGTGTGTTTCTTCATCACGCAAGTCTTGTTGGATATAATGTGGAACTTGAACTTGTGTAGGAGGATCCGGCACCCAATCCGGAGATATTGCACGTCCGTCTTCTTTGATTATCATATTGTGCAATATGATACATGCATATACTATGCTATGTATGGATTTCTTGTTCATCGCATGAACCGGTCGGTGTAGTATACCCCATCTACACTTTAAAACACCAAAAGCCCTCTCAACATCTTTTCTTGCCGATTCTTGCAATTTTTTGAACAAGATTTCTTTAGCCTCGACAGGAAATGAGGGAGCTTTCACAAAAACATACCATGATGGGTAGATACTATCCACAAGAAAGAAGCCTCGTCTGTAATATCGCCCGTTAACATAGAATGGACAGAAGGGTGCGGTACCATCCGTTACGGTTTGAAACAATGACAACGTGTGCAACACATTGATGTCGTTGTTTGAACCTGGAACACCGAAATATGAATGCCAAATCCATAAATCATTCGACGCCACCGCTTCTAGTATGATGGTTGGTCTTTTGATGTCACCCCTAACATACGCCCCTCGCAACTCTCTTGGACAATTTTTCCACTCAATATGTGTACAATCGATGCTACCGAGCATCCCTGGAAAATGCCATCTAGCCTCATGTGCGGCGTAAATATTTGAGATGTCGTGGCTCGTCGGTTTACGTAAAAACTCTTTACCATACAACTTAATGACCGCGTTGCAAAAAAATTGCAGACATTCACGGGAAGTTCTGGACGCCATAGCTAGGTATTCATCATATTGATCGGGAGGGTTACCTGTCGCTAGTTGGCGAATGGCGGACGTGCATTTTTGTATCGCCGTGAAACTTGGTTTGCCCCTCGCATCGTAACCTTCTTGAAACCATTCCTCGCTTGCTTCGATGTCTCCAACAATCTTTAAAAATAATTCTTTTGGTAAACGAAACCGATCTTTAAACGTTTCGGCATTGTAGAGCGGATTTTCCACAAAATAATCGTTCATTAACACTTCGTTGGCATGTATACGATCACGATCTACCATCTTCTTCTTTGGGCGGGACGAACTAGTATCAAGTTCGTTATACACCGACACAAAATATTTAAGCGTCTCATTGTCGGAAGACGACTCGGTATCGCTATCGCTATCCATCGGAAACGTCGAATCCGTAGGAAACTCCATTTGAGAAAAATGTAGATTGTGTGAAATGTGTTTGTGTTTTGGTGTAGGTGTAGGTGAAATGGTTAAAAATGGATATATATATATATATATATATATATATATATAGGGTGGAGTTATTGTAAAAAAGACCAAAAGTGTGAGAAAGGTAAGAAATAATCTCAACCATTAGATCTAAATTAATTGAAAAGGGTAAGATTGTAAATTAATTAACAAATTCAAATATGGTAATCCTTGATTTAAGGATTTGGAGAGAGAAAATCCCTGATTTAAGGAAAATAACCGTCCATAAATATAACACCATTCAGAACATGTTCATACAAGGTGTTTTAATTATAACACAATTCAGCACAAAAAAAAATATAACACCATTCAGCACAAAAATATAACACCATTCAGCACAAAAAAAACACCATTCACACAAAAATAACATCATTCAGCACAAAACATAACACCATTCAGCACAAAAAAAACACCATTCACACAAAAATAACATCATTCAGCACAAAAATTTAACACCATTCAGCACAAAAAAACACCATTCAGCACAAAAATAACACCATTCAGCACAAAAATAACACCATTCAGCAGTAAATAAAATAAACACCATTCAGAACAAGAATATAACACCATTCAGTAAAAAAACACCATTAAGAAAAAGAAAAAACACCATTCAGAAAATAAAAAAAACACCATTCAGTACACAAAATAACACCATTCAGTACAAGATATAACACCATTCAGTAAATAAAAAAATAACACCTCTGTATCATCTTCTCCACTTCCGGCACCACCACTGCTGCACCACCGATAATTGTCCTACCACGTAACTACACATCTCGCCGTCGCCGCTGCCGCTCGCAGTCATCTCCTTCGAGCGTCAGACCGTAATTCCCCATCGGACATCAACATCGCCCGTCATCACCTTCGTTCCTCAGCCGTCTTCTTCAGTCTCCGATCACCACCCTTCACACCGGAAACCCAAACCGTCGCTGGTTCAGATCAAAATCCATCTTCTTCGCTACTCAAGAAGAAAGAGAGAGAAAGAGAAAGGGAGGAGTGGGGAGGGTGTCGACGACGATAAGCAGCGGAGAAGGTGGTTCAGGCCGGTGGTTGTGAGTGAACCGGCGTCGGATGGAGGGGTGTGGTTGACCGGCGACGATGATGATGGCTGAGGGTGGTGGCGATGTTAGGGTTGTGGTGTCGATTGGAGAGAGAGAGAGATTATAGGGATTTTGATTACAGTTACCTATTTTGAATGGATCTAAAAGACTTTATTACCCCTATAATTTTCAATTCAGTCCAAAAAATAAAACAAATTTTACGATTTGGTCCCTATTAATCTAAACCATTAGATCAAAAATCTAATGGTGTAGATTCTTTCTTATCCTTCTCACACTTTTAGTCTTTTTTACAGGATCCTCTACCTATATATATATATATATATAAAAGGTTTAAAGGTTTTTTTTTTAATTAAGTTTACCGTTAAAAAACGGTCAAAAATCAAGCCCAACGTTCAAATTGTGCAAATTACAACGCGTTATATTCTCCACGCGTTTTTTCCACAAGTGATGAAGTTGGTGGCGGCGGTGTGCTAAACCTGGCCACGCGTGATGGAGTGTCCATCACGGACCACCCCCACTCCCCTAATGTGGTAGTGCTTTAAAGTCGGCAATGTTCATAGCATTACATAAACGCTTTAATAAAGTATGCGGATTGGAATTTACAACCCGCGCAAACCCTTTACATAGGATAAGCTAGAAAGAAAGACTATGAGGATTTTTATTGTTGTAGTGTTGTGATAACATTTTATGATCGTAAGAGGTTCTCTTTGGATAGTGTGGAAATAAGTTTTTTTGTGTATACGTTTGTCTTGTCTTTGCGATGGTAATTGTCCTCCATCTTTCGTTTAAAAATGTATATTACACGGGTTTGTTCCCCTACATGCAAAAAAAATGCTTCTTTTTCACTATTTTAGGTTTCAATAGTGGACCATTGATGATTAGGCCAATTAGTGTGGGCCTTAAGGACAGGCCCAGTCCATTTATACAGAATCTTCACTCCAGCTTTGTGTGTACAACACCTCAGGCCTCAGGGCTCTTAACTATTAGAACCATAGTTTATTACTTTTTAATGTGCATATAGGGTTTACATTAACCAGTAACCATGTAGGGATATGCACATGAATGGTTCAAGCGTAAGACAAATGCCTTGACATATCTTATACAGAGAAACCTTACTAAAGATATAAAAATAACATATTTAAAATTCGTTACTATTCGACCATTATTCTATTTCATATCAAAATTCTATAATATATCATGTCTTTACATGGTAAAACCGATTTTTTTTCCATCCCACACATTGTTAAGTGGAAAGAATCTCATCCACTATTTGGTTTAGAAAAAGTCGCATAACCAACTGAATCAACACGCAAACACTCTATTGCGAAAAGTCAGAACAAAAGCTCGTCTCGATTCGAGTTTTTAGCAAGCCGATCTCGGGTAACTCACGAGCCGCTTGACTTGTTCACACTCATAGTCATTAGTCATTAGTTACACATACTTGGAATCCAACATTTAAAAGCTTCTAACAGTATCTCCCATTATAAACCTTACTATTTGTTGTTTAGGATGGACTAGCAATATAATCATTTGTTATGTTGAAGATTTCAGTTTCCTGTTGTAAATATTATTAATTAAACTCCATTGATGAATGCAACAATTTGGCTACCATGAGTTCAAATCTAGCCGGAAGCTCTCCATTGCATCTCCACTTGAAGCTTACCATTCTTTGAATCAATAAGGTGGTATTTCTCGTTGATCCGTTTATTCTCCACGACATCCGCCAGGTTTATATCAATATAACCCAAAGATTCCTAACAACAAAAGACAAATTTAAAACCTTAAATTTTGTTGTGAAAATTAAGCATCCATTGTACCTTAGGATGAATTAGTCCCATCCTTTTGGAAGTACTAACAACTTCCAAATGGATTTTCTCATTTGTTGGTGGCTCTTCTAATGTAAACGTAAACTCTTCTTCCCATCTTGGATCGCGGTTCTTCTTCATCGGCTGTAAAAAAATCCATAAATAGCATGTGATTCAATTAAGTAGTATTGTAGTAACGTTGCGAAAATGGGTTAGTTTTAAAAAAGTTTGATGACAATAAGTTCTGTTTTCCTTTTTTTTTGTTAAGACAGAATACTATGTGTTGAAATCGCCAATAATGAAGATATAAGATCCGTGCTTCATATTTTTGTCTTGTATCAGTTAAAGTTGCAAGATAGCGAATTTAACTGCTACAAGGCCAAGTGGCCAACCCTTGTGAATTTTGTAAACTCCAAGACACGAAAGTCGCTATCTAGTATAGTGACTAGCCTAGAACTGCAAACAAAAAGAAAATGACCCGTTTTTCACAAGTCTTTTAAAATAGCCCATTATTTAATTTTTAAAAAGTTCTAAAGTTACCATCAATTTTAACTGCATATATAGAAACAAACCTTGGTTCTTTTTTCTTCCCCGTGGAAAAGCATACGAACGGATGGATTCGTGTGATGTTTTCCTTCTAGATCTTCACCTTCATGGATTATAACAACAAGCAAGCCTCCGCCTGCAGGAGTTCCCGCAGGAGCCTTTTGTGTTGCACTTACCTCTTCAATATCAGTTGGCATGTTTTCTTCTCCAAATGGTTTATACACCAATGCAACCACAATTTGGCCACGTGACTTCTCGTTGTGCGTATCGTTCGGGTCCATGTTCTTCAAGAGATCAATAGTTAGAGTCTTTGGTTCTTCAGGAATAAGATCTTTCAATGGCACTAAATTTATCCCCATTTTATCATGTTTTCCTACCTACATTACTACAAAAGATCATGTCTTTGACTTTTTAAGTCGAAGTAATACTGACCAGCTTTCTGTTACTCATGAAAACATACCGATTC
Source organism: Helianthus tuberosus (assembly GCA_030545235.1). Lineage (NCBI taxonomy): Eukaryota > Viridiplantae > Streptophyta > Magnoliopsida > Asterales > Asteraceae > Helianthus > Helianthus tuberosus. The sequence goes on from CM060390.1 coordinate 149,305,271, forward strand.
CCAGTCGAAAACCTCTATTTCTAGAGCTTGAACTTCAGGATCTTTCACAACTAAATTAAATTCTTCATTCCATTCAGGATTCAAGTTCTTGTGTTTTACAGTTGTTTTCTTAGATGGAAGCTTGTCGTCGGTTAGTCTTAATTTAGCATAAGGATCAGAAGCACCCAAAAGGTCTTTCTTTTTTAGCTTCATTGCCTTTATCACTTTCACATTCAACATTCCAACGGGCCGTTTCATAGCTCTGCCATTTCAAAGTGTGATTAAGTCATTATGTATATCGTTACACAAATGAAAACGTATAGTCGCATATACTTACTTTGCAGGATCCAATACTGGTACCTCAAGTACTTTAGGCCATAAATACATACTTGCAACCTGATCTTTGATGGTCTCCTGAAGAAATAGAAAAAAACAAATTTCAGACAAGACCAATCTTGATGGTGGAAAATGTAAAAAGTCGAATTCTTGATAAAAAAAAGGTTGTTGTTCTTAATTCTTGAATCATATTTACCAAAATCTAATCTTTCACTCTTATATTGGTGTTAAATGACGCTAGAGTGTTTATGAACATCCTAAAAGTAAAAAAAAAGTACAAAACCTGCACAAAGCCGTACAACCCAGGAATCGACATAAGATCCGCCCCGCCTAACTTTACTCCAAAATCAACATGAGGCTGAAAAATCAAACAGATGTTATTAAGGTTTTAACTTCAAGATATTACAGTTGTACATTTTAGCATCTGAGTTTAAAAAGATGGCTGGCTCACCTTCTCCATGAGAGAAACTAGAATTTTACAAAAACAAGGGAAGGTTGGAACCAGTGGCTTTAGAGTGATCCTTGGAGAAGCAAACACTTGCAAATCAACCACTTGAACAGTCGGTCTCAACCCGAACGCCTTAATACCAACAAGAATGTTAGGATTTGCTGCCCATTTGAACGACGGTTCCATAATTATCTCCTTTTCATCGGTAGTATACACTTTCATTCCTGACAGAAACTAACATCTAATAAACTAGAAACACAAAAAGACAAAGACAAAAACAAAAACAAGATCAAGAAGTTTAATGTAATTCAAGAATTAAACAAGTTTCACCTTGAAAAGTAGGTGGTAGGCTGCCTAATGTAAGTGAATCGAATTCAACTTCATCAATTTTGTATTGAGGAGTCTGTTCTTTGATCATAGGTTCAGCTGTCGCGAGTACGGTTTTACAAATTGCCTAAAAAACATTGTGAAGTCATTTAAATCCTTAGCCAAATGTAAGAAAGAATACAAGAAAAGAAAAATAATGTACCTTATCTAAGTATGGCCACATTAGTTCAATAAACTTGTTAAGCCAATCAACCTATTTTTTAAACAAAAGTTAGCATAAAAAAATTATTTGACAAGTAACCGAAGATAAACGATCAAGAAACAAAACATACGCGATCATGGTCAGGATTTTTCACCCAAATTGGTATCTCCGGGAACATTCTTTGCAGGGTAGGCTCATCTTGTTCAACCAACGGCCGAATTTCAGGAGTCTTGATGATGTAAAATAAATAAATAACTCTAAGCTATTCACTCAAGAAACACGAATATGAATAGATTTAGAATGTAGAGAGAATAACAAGAAATCAACCTCAACATCAGATGTTTGGATGAAGATGAAGAGAAAATAACCAATCACAAGTCCAAGTGCAATTCCAATCCCGAAACCGAAAGCCCCCAAGATGGTGCTTATAACACCCATCTTCACACTTCTATCAGATCAAACACAATCTTCTGTATAATCCCAACAAATATTATAACTCAATAAATAGAACCACAAGACCCATAAATGAAAGATGATTATAATTCAACATAACATATAATGTTATATAAAAACGAAAGTTGTGATTCAAGATTGCATAATCTGAAAACACATGTATATATTTATTGCAGGGATCGTTATCATCACACAACAAATATTTCAAAATAGAAACAATAAAGAAGACAAGGAAGAAGAACATGAAACTGCCAACACCAAAAGGGAAAACCAAAGAAACCAAACAATATTTATTGTGGTCCCATCCCATGATAAACGCAACATTAAAACTAGAATTCGTACAAGTTGTGATACTAGTACAAGGAAAACGGCATTCCACCTACATTGGATCCATATTCATCGGATTTTGTGTGTGTTTTAAATTAATGTGTTGTTCTTGGATAACGGTTTTTTGGGAGGTTTTTACGAACGTATGGAAAAATGGAAAATTGCATGTTTGTTATTGTAGTTTTAGCACACAATAGGTTATAGAATTTTTTTTGAGCGTACACTTGTTTTAATTTAATCTTGGTGTTGGTATATTGGCATTTCCTGCCATTTTGTTTTAGGTGGTTCGTGACCTTTTTGTGACCTCTTCTCTCTAATTTAATATTATTACTATTTTTTCTAGCTTTATCAATTCCTTTTGTTATGGGTTGTAAACTACTATTATTCGTACTTTTGCTTTGTTTTATTTGGTTTTCCGTACACATACTTTATTTTTAGAGGGGATGGGGCGCCACGCGATGGCACCTCCAACACGCGTGGATCCATCGCGCACACCGTCGTCGGTGGTTTTGAAAACGCGTCAATCTTAAAACGCGTCATATTTTTTCACGCGTTATATTTTGACAAACCTTGAACAAAACCCAATCCCGACTGATGTTCGACGAACGTGATGTTGACCGGAGGTGATTGACGGAGATGAAGAATGGTGATGTAGTTGCTGCGGAGGAGCGGTGAGATGGTTAACGGTGTGAGTGACAGTGGTCGTAGACGGTGATGAACGGTGAGGATGGTGATGTTGTGGTGGACGTCGGACGTACGGTGGTCGGAAGTGGTGATGAACGGAGATCACAGGTTGATGATGAAGATCGTCGGAGATGTTTGGTGGATGGAGTATTATCGACGTAAAGCTGTTGGTGATTCGGAACGAGGAAACCTTTTGTGTTCGGAGTGTAGTAGCAGTTTAAAGATGGAGGATGAAGGTAGTGTTTTTATTGTTAAATTAATTTAAAAACAAAAAAAAATGTTGTGAGTGATGGAATTCCATCATAAGTGATGGGCATTTCCACTAAAATCTATCAATAGTGATGGAATAATGCTTGATGACATGGCGGGACTTGATTGGAAGTTGTGAGTGATGAGTGATGGGCGCCCCTACCCCCTTAGGGGACTGAGGGTGGTCTGTGATGACACCCCCATCACGCGTGGAACAAACATGCACACCGCCGCCACCACCTATTATAACGCGTGAACTATTCAACGCGTTGAAATCATCACGTGTTGAAAATGAAGATGACTGTTTCCTTTTTTGACCGTTTGGCACAAATATGAACGTTGAGATTTAATTTTTTTGAGGGTTTTTATATAAAATCCAAATCATTCCCCCAGTCAATCAAAAAAATAAAAAAACTCTCCAATTCAACTAAAAAATTCTCCAATTCAACTCAAAATTTTTACAACAAACATGGAAGGTTCAAGCAAGAGAGGTGCGGGTTCGAAAAAAAGAGGCCCGGGTACGAAGAAAAATCCCGTAAGACCCAAGGTTTGAGCGAATCTTGGTGAGCCGGCGCGCTTTAGGTTGCAAGACGAACCCGACCAAGTCCCACATTTTCAAACCCAACAATATCCACCATTTCAAACACAACAATATCCACCCTTTCAATCTCAAACGTATCAAAACCAACCGTTCGTTCCACCGTATCAACCTCACCAATTTCAACCCCAATCGTTTCCACACTTTCAAACCCAACCCCACCAACTCGACCCACTACTAGAAGATAACACCCTCATCCGTCAATTTGCAAATGCGTATCGTGAACCACAACTAAGTCTCGACGACGATGAAGATGATGATTACGTTCAAGAAGAAGAAGAGGAGGAGGAGGAGGAGGTGGAGGAAGAAGAAGAAGAAGAAGAGGAAAAGGAAGAAGAAGAAAATGATGACGTTCAAGAAATTGTCCTGTCAACCGTTCGAAAACATTGGACGAGCGACAAAGAGGTGGCCTTGGTGAAGGCGTACTTGCACATCTCCGAGAACAAAAAACATTCCAACGAGCAAAGAAAGAATATGTTTTGGAGACGGGTCATTAATCATTTTAGCCAACTTCCCGGTTCAAAGGAACGAAACATGGACCAAATGACGTCGAAATGGACGGATTTGAACGGGAAAATTAGTAAGTTCAACGGTTGTTTCATTCAAAAGGTATGTTTTTTTTTATAAAGTTTAAATCTTTTTTTTAAACTCTTATTAAAAAAAAACAGAAAACTGTTATTAAAAAAAAAAACAGAAACAGTTTATAAAAAATTACAGAAAACTATTATTTTTTTTAAAACAGAAACTGTTATTTTTTTTTAAAACAGAAAACAGTTTTTGTTAAAAAAACAGAAAACAGTAATTTTTTATAAAAAAACAAATATAGTTTTTGTTAAAAAAAACAGAAAACAGTTTAAAAAAAACAGAAACTGTTTTATTTAAAAAAACAGAAACAGTTTTTCTTAAAAAAAACAGAAAACAGTCATTTTTTTTATAAAAAACAGAAACAGTTTTTGTTAAAAAAACAGAAACTGTTTTTGTTAAAAAAACAGAAAACAGTTTTTTTTAAACAGAAAACAATTTTTTTTAAATACATAACTTTTTATATTTTTTGTAGAAACGAAATCCACAAAGTGGAGCGAGCGAGGCGACAATCATGCAACAAGCCACCGAAGAGTATTGCCAACTCTACAAAAAGAGGAGTTTTCCACACGTGGCGGCATGGGAGGTTGCGAGGCGTCACCCGAAATGGGTCCCGGTTGATTTGGTCGACGTGGTTGGGCCTACGGCTCCAAAAAAAAGAGGAGGTCCGAAAAGATCAAAGACCACCGATTCGGGGAACTACACGACTTTCGCGTCGGATAACTTGCCCCAAATGAATTTAAACGACGACCCCCTTGACGAACCCGATCAACCCGTTGACGACCTCGTTGAAGAAGATACACCTACAAGGCCACGCCACAAGAGAAGTGGTGAATCGTCAAGCAAAGGAAAGGAAGCGGTGGCGGAGTCGATCTTTAGAATCGAAGAGGCGAAATTGGCGCAATACAACGACGCCAAAGAAAGAAAAGAAAAATTTGTGTCCGTAAAACTTGAACGCGAGCACGCTTACATGGGACACTTGAAAACGGTTGAAAGACAAAATGATTTAAAAATCTTGTGTGAGCCGCACACCCATCTCGACGAACCGTTTAAGTCGGTCGTAATTCAATAAAAGCGCGAGATTTGCGAAAGGTGGGGTTGGGAGATGCCACCCATTTAATTCAAGTTTTTTTTTCCAATGTTTAGTTGTTTTTTTAATTTTGCTATGTAATATATTTTTTAATTTTAATGAAATTTATAATTTAGTGTTTTATTGTTAATTTCTAATTTAAAAAATAAAAAAAAAAGTTGTGAGTGATGGAATTCCATCACTAGTGATGACCACCGCCACTAAAAAAGGCTTGTGAGTGATAGAATAGTGGTTGATGACATAGCGAAACTTGATTGGATGTTTGTGAGTGATGGAATTCTATCACTAGTGACTACCCCCACTCCCCTCAGGGGATGAGGGGTGGTCACTAGTGATACATTTCTATCACTACCAAGCACCAATCAACTCATGACATGTCATCACCCAATATTCTATCACTAGTGATAGAAATGTAGTGGGGGTGGTATCACTAGTGATGGAATTCTATCACTTCCAAATTTTTTTAATTTTCATTTTAGAATTAGAAATTAAACACTAAATTATAAATTTCACTAATTTTTTTATTTTAAATTATGATGACCGAGCCACACTAAAATTATAAATTTCAATTAACCGAACCCAAAAGCACAAATTGATGAACGAACCCAAAAGCCCAATTAAAGGTTCGTCAAGTAAAGGGTTCGTCGAAAGGTTCGTCACAGAAAAGAAGGGTTCGTCACAGAAATTGAGGGTTCGTCAAGCAATAAAGAAGCCAAACATTTCAAACTTTCAACGCGTTATAGTTTCAACGCGTTTTGTTTTTCACGCGTTATAGGAGGGGCGGCGGCGGTGTTCGTGGTGAGATCACGCGTTATGGGGAGTCCATAACAGACCACCCAACCTGCTCTTATAGTGCAAAACGTGGTATTTTTAGTAGTGCTTTAACTGGGAGTAGTCTTAATATATCTTCTAGGATAAATGAAAAGTTTGCCCTCATCTTAATATCCTAGAACCCTACTTAATGAGTGGGGTATTATCAAGTACGTTTGTTTTTATATGTTTTGATAGACTTTTAACACATGTATGACATTTTACACTTTAAACCTCAGGTATGAATTTCACTAGGGTAGAGATGAAAAAATATATTAAGGAGATAACCCTATTGTACATTCAGTTCAAAGTTTAAACAAACAGTTTATAATTTTCATATTATTCTGCTTGTTTTGAATAATTTAACCAGAAAAAGGATGTCCAGAAGCTGTTCTTTTTGTGGAGGGCTTTGGGAGGTAGTTAATGAGGTTAAGGAGTGTATGATTATGTATGCATATTTACGTGTTCAAACTATTATGGGATGATGATCTCAGTTGCAGAAAGGTTGAATTTACATAGAAAGATTGTGTTTAACGTTTCTTAAAAGATTCCTTTGTACGATACGGTGTGAGTGAGGTTATAATCACAAATAATAATTAATAGTAGGGTTACAATTTGTTTAAACGTCGTATATGTACACGGTGTGAAGTTACGGTGTTAATTGTGATATCTCAAACAATATGGGTCTAAGTGTAAGTTACTAGTAGGGTTACAATTTGTTTAAACGTCGAATATGTACACAGTGTGTCTAAGGGTGTGTTGCTTGATAAAGCGACAGTTTATGTTTTGACATATTACAATTAACCCTTTAATGATAACAATAACAATAACAGAAAAAATAACAATAACAATAACAATAACAATAATAATAATAATAATAACATATATAATATGTGGAAACATAAGAAGAAATGATAACCATCTGTGTTTGTTTTCTATGTATAAATCAAAGTCTTTCTTCTGTTCAAAACACTACTAGAAAACTAGGTTTTTCCGACCGCAATTTTGGTCGCAAACCGGTCGCAATTGCCCTGTTGCGACCGTTTTCCAACCGGAACTACAATCGGAAAAACACCCGTCGCAATTGCTCTATTCCGACTAAGTTGCGACTGCTGCTATCTTTTCCGACCCGGGTTTTGCGACTTTAATAATGGTCACAAATATTGCGACTGTTCCTGGTTTTGTGGGACTTCGGTTGCGACGGTCTTGACGCGACCGTATTCCGACCGCATGCCTTTTACAAACTGCGATCGTTTTCCGACCGCCTGTCTTTTACAAACTGCGATCGTTTTCCGACCGCCTGTCTTTTGAAAAATTGCAACCATTTTTGCGGTCGCAATTTCTATTTATTTTTTAAAAATTATTTTTATCCATTTTCTATTTTAACCCTGCATATAATGTCAATTTTAAATTTTACATATTATCAAATTTTCACAATTATATAAAACTATCCACTTGAAACATCAAATACCAAAGTTATCATAACAAAATACATATTCGAAACAAAGTGTTTATACGTTTTGAAACCTAGCTTTTAGCATCGCTTCAATGTTTGCCATCCTCTCATTCAAAGCCTCTTTCTCCGCCTTATCTTTCTCTTTTTCCACCACCAATCCAGCAATAATATCGTTCATCCTTTCTTTTTCTTCTTCTTTTTCTTCCACTAAATCTTGGATAATCACGTTCAATCTTTCGATCTAATAAAACCAATGCAAAGTGAAATATTAATGGCCAGCATTATCACAATTTATACAATTTATAAAACTTATTAGCTGCTTATACAATTATTATAGAATAAAGAGAAAAAGTCAGTTTGACTTCTAAGGTCAAATAGCCTATTTTTCAATAATATCCATACAAAAGTTTAACATATTATACTGAGAAGTGATTGAGAAGTGATTGCATGAAAAAATAATGTCAATATTTGAGTTTAAACTTGTTTGAACCAAACAACTTAAAAGAATAAACATACCTCTTGGTCTTGTTTGCCATGATGCTGAACATTAAAATCATTCTGAAGATTGCTTAACCCATATACTTTTCCTCTCTTCTTTCCCCCGGAAGCTCGGTACCACAATTCTTTGTCAAGTTCTCGGTGTTCGCTACTTTCCTCCCCATACTTCTCCAAAAGATATCCCTCATATTTCACCTACAACAAAATTGTTATGTAATTTTTTTATTATTTATAAAAATAACACCAGATATTTGAAGTTATAACAAAATACTTAATTATAACAAAATAACACCATAGTGATTCATGGTTTCTGTTCACCTCTTATGCCATTGTATATACTCTCAGTTTTTACCCTTTCGAAATCCTCAACCAAAGATATTCATAATCATAGAAACGAAGCAATTAGGCCTTAACGGTCAAAGTCAAACGGCTCACAGTGCATCACATACGGTTTTGTGTTTTAAAAAAATGGCATCCGATATAACTAAACTAAACAAATTTTCTAATCTGAAAAAAATCTCCAGGAATATGGATAGGGTTCTGGTGTTACAGGTTCGAGGAAGGATTCTGGTGCCTCTACTTTGGTATCTAAGCCTGTTGATGAATTGGCTGCAGGTCCATTAACCATTGTTTTGGGAGTAAAGACGAGTTCTGGTTCTGTTGTCAGGTATCAAATTGCTATTGGAAACATAACAATGACCTCCACTTTATAACTGATTATTAGAATGTCATAAATTGATATCATAATCTCAGTTTACCTGAACACTCAAAGTATTAAGGTTTAATGTGCATGTCAGCTTGAACCGTTCCTTTCTAATTATTCTTTAGTGACTATTAGGCTAACCACTGTAACCCTCCATAAATTTTCACTTGACATAGAAATAAAATTTAATAATGCTTTGTCATTTGAACATCTTGGTTTTATTTTACAAAAAAATCTCATAGAAGTGATACACTTTTACATGATTGTATATAATTTTCGATATTCTTAGAATGCATCATCAAAATGACAGTACTAAGTGAATAATTTTAAATTTTTTTTTAAGATCAAAGATGTCTAAAACTGAGTCACAAAATGAAAAGTGATGCCGTGATGGTCCTAGGTACAAGAGGAGCGCGCCTCAGCCCAGAAAAAACCCCAAGTTATCCGCTTAGTTTGGTGCTTTTTTTTATTTTCTGTAGGCGTTAAGCAAAACATGGATGGCTACAGTAGTCGACTGGTCTTTCAACACTTGCAACAATCGTTTCCAACACTTGTTCTATAAGTATATTTTTCAACCTTTATAATTTTATCTGATTTGATTAGTGTAAGATATCTATCTGTTAGTAGGTTAGGATTACGAATTTAAAAATGTCCAAGTAAGTTTAATTCAATGTTTATATTATAGTGAAGCATGCACATTTCAAGTGTTTGGATGAGGAAAAATATAATCTTATTTGGTTATTTAAATAAGTTGTTTTATGTAAACGTACTGTTATTTACTTATAAGCTTATTTTATTTGGCCCACATAAACAATAAAATCTTCATATTAATTATCAAAACCCTACATCAAGTGAAGAAACTTACCCAAGTCTCATGTGCCCTATCGTCAACCCATGCCGATTTTTTTTCTTGTACATTCCCTTCTAATTCAACGCCCTCCAAATCAACGTCCTCCAAATCAACATTCTCAACTACCGAACTGCTACAATCAAGATCTTTATCAAACGGCCTACTTCCTTTTCTGAGATGTGTTTGTTTCCACATCTCTGAGTGTGACGGTTCATGCCCAATTATCTCAACCTACAAAGTTAGTATTTAAAAGTTAATAAATAATGTTATATTTATCGGTTAAAGATAATGATTAACAACGTTTACCACTTTTCTTTTCAATAGCAACAGTGTCACCCGTTACAATGCAACAGTGTTCCACTCGCAAAAGAAAACATAATTAATCTCTTAAAACTTTTCAATCCTATTATAATAGCGGGATGGCAGCAGTAATATAGTTAAATAACAATTTTCTATCTTCTTAATAAACGACTAACTCACACAAACACAGTAAACCTACTCGTAATCTACACCAATGTCCAGCATTCTAAACAAAACACATACAAATAACAATCTTCTATCCCTAAAATAACCTATGTTTACAGTTTCTACAGCATTAAATAACTGTAAATCCATATAAACAGTTATCATATCGAAATCGAACACACGATTGAGTTATGAACAAACATGAAGTCATGAAGATAACAGTGATTTAGGTCTACTACTGTCTACGAGCAGAAAATAGGAAGAAATTAGGGCAAAATTAGGGAGAATAAGAGACCACACCTTGCCCTCTGCCACCTCCTGCCACAAAACCACGACATCTACCGGGATCTGCTGTACTACGTGCCATGATACTACAAAAATAGAATCAAATTAACCTTCAAATACCTCAGATCCGTGAAACGACGTGAAATCGAGAACAACTTCGATGTACCAGCAAAAGTGTGACAGAAATTGGTCAGAGGAACGATTAAGGAGTCGTCGATCTAGGTTTTATGCAGATCAATTGGTAAATCTTCGGTGATGTGGAGGAACGATTGGGGAATCGCCCATTCTCCTATCTAGGGCAGGGTCAGTTTTAGGTTTTGAGAGAGAGAGATTGGGGGAATTAGGAGCGGGATATGAAAATTTTAAAGGGATTTATTTATATTTTAAAGAGAAAGCATTTTTGAAGAGTCATTTTTAAGGGTGGTGTTTTTCTTTAAAGAATATTGATGCGGCGATATTGAAACTTGGTATTTGTTTGTTTGGTTTGAAAATTATTTTTAGTCTTGATGCAAATCATTTTTTAAGGGTGGTGTTTTTCTTTAAAGAATCATATGGGAACCAACTGTGGCAAACTTATGGTTATTCAATAGGGAGCAATAAGATCCGAAGGGGTATTATGGGAATACAAGTTCATATGGGAACCAACTGTGGCAAAATTATATACAGCCGTTCCATTTGTTCAATGAAAGTTCATTTATTATGTGCAGCTGTTACATAAATTATGTCGTTTTTTGGTGACTTTTTTAATTTTTTTGAACATAAATTATGTTCAATTTATGGGTTGTGTTAAATCAAAGTCATGAAGGGTCGAGATTACAATAGATAGTTTTTATTCAGAATCCAAGTCTGTATGGAATTTTACAATGAGGAGCATTGGTGTTGGATCAAGAGAGCGACATTCGGTGACATTTAAGGCGGAATTCAGCAACACTGAGTCGGTTCCTATTAGTTTTTATAGCTTATGATTTGAACAAGTTTTAGTATATATCACATTGTCTCAAACATCACAACTGATTATATAACTTTTAATATAACTTTTTGATATTAATCGTAAACTCCGTTTAACTCATTATATAACTTTTAGTGACCCATTTGCCGAAACCTACTGCCATAACAATCTGACCCAGTGATGATTGTGAACTTTTTTCTATTGTTTAATAAATTAAAGTTTATAAAAAAAATAAAAAATAAAAAACAGTCAAGAGATTCATGAGATGAAATAGATCTAGTTCCTAACAAGGCCAAAATTGAGTCAGTTCCTACAGATATATCCTTTCATATCCATGCTTTAGTTTTACTTTTTTTTTTTCAAACCCCCAAAATTTCTAACAGAATGTAGCTTTGTGTTTAGTTTGCAACAGTAGGACAATATATCCTTTGGGCTGCTGACCCACAGTTGATTCCGTTTTCACAGCGACTCATAGCTGCTAGACCCTGCAAGCAGATGACATTAGTAGGCATGATGCATAATAGATTAATAAATTAAAGTTTATAATTAACCTGACCCATTAAACAAACTTGCAGTCACGTGACCCGTTTGACGATTAACCTGACCCATTAAACAAACTTGCAGCCTATAGATGACCATTACAAAACTGACCCATTAAACAAACTTGCAGTCAAGTGACCCGTTTGACGATTAACCTGACCCATTAAACAAACTTACAGCCAAAACAGGCATTTGTGTAGCCTTTGACCCATTTGACGATTACTACCATACCATTAAACTATAAAGAGTAAACTACCATGTTCAAAGTCAAAATCAAACCATTAAACTGTAAAGAGTAAACTACCATGTTCAAAGTCAAAATCAAACCATATTTCAGCAACAAAGTCAAAATTAAACCAAAGTCAAAATTATGGCTACTGTAAGTTTTAACCCAGAACTTATGACTATTTACAGTTTTTACCCTAAACAATGATGAATAGTTTTTTCTTTTTCTATTTTTTCTTGTATCTGCGACCGCTTTAAACGGTCGCAACTTTTGTTTTTTTATATATTTCTCGTATTTGTGACCGTTTTATACGGTCGCAACTTTCGTTCTTTTGTTTTTTTATTTGCGATTGCTTTAAACGGTCGTAACTTTTGCTATTTTTTATTTTTCTCGTATTTGCGACTGTTTTCCGACCACAAAAATATGGCCACAAAATTTGCCACCGTTTTGCGATCGAATATGGATTGGTCTTTAATTTTGTGACTGTTTTGGTTTTAGTCGCAAATCGGTCACTAATTTTGCGACCGTCTTATGTTAGTCGCAAAATTTGGTCGCAATTGCTTAGTTTTCTAGTAGTGAAATCAGGCCGAAAGTGACAACATTGGTGATGGTGAATCATCATAAGAATCAGATGTATTTGAAATAATATTACTTGTCCTTGAGTAGAAACTCTTCCGGTGATTGCCTTCTTGTGTTTATGCCCTAATGATGTAGTATGCTATTATACATGATTTCCATTGTGTTTACGCCCAAATGATGTTGTATGCCATTATACATGATTCACATTATATTGTGCCACTCTTATCACTTTCTTGGTATGGGCGACTTCTTATTTCTGTATTCTTTCTATTTTCTTTGACTTGGTGTCTTGGTTTGCTGTTCGTTTTCGAGCCGAGGGTCTCTCTGGAAGCAGCCTCTCTATCCCTATGGATAGAGGCAAGGTCTGTCTACATCCCACCCTCCCCAGACCCTATAAACAGCTCTGCTATTTGTGGGATTTACTGGGTATGGTTGTTGTTGTTGTTGTCCTTGAGTAGAAACTCTATCTTCATGACTAACCATATACACAATCAGTTCAACTAATTTCCTATTGACCGTTAATAATACTTACGTGTGTGTTAGTTCTTCTTCCTGGCCAATACTGAGTTGCTCTACTACTAATAGAACAAACATTACTACTTATCTTAACGTCACCATGTTCCTACATATCATCAAGATCCTGCTTATGAGCATGTTAGTGCATTAAAAATAAAGTGTTCATGGAGGCATGTTCCTGAGGCAAATGAACATGTTGCAAAAGCATATCAACATTATACTCAATATCATTATCTTCTAGCTAGGTTGATATATCAAATATTTTTTAGTATTAATCAATGAATATCAACCTCTTAACGAGGTTGGTCCTATTAGAGTATATAAACTTAATTATATGTATATTACGTGTGTATTAGAATGTCGAATCTATGTTTATGTATGTGTACCGATAATATTCAAACGGTTGTGTTGGTTGGGTGGCACCGGTTCAAATGGTGGTTATTCCCTCCAAAACCAACCACCGTGTAACCGTCATATATGAAGTATATATATCTCTTGCCGGGAACGTTTACCTGTACCAAAACTGTATTAATTCGTTTCTGTATTTAACAAACATGAACCCAAAGATTCAAGTTAGTTCCGCTGCACATTTCAATGATATTCAACAAAGTGGTATCAGAGCCACGGGATGTGAGGAAGATCTCAAGCCAACATCGACGATGATGCCCTGCAAGCATTGCACCGATGAAAAGAAAGAACATCGAAGAACAAAGTTACTGCAGAGGAGATGCTACTATTGCAACGAACCGGGACATCAGATTGTTTCATGCAAAACAAAAGAGAATGATGAGGCGACACAATTAATTCTTCTGGCCATCAATACAGGGATACAACAACAAGACGCAGTTGATGATCACAGACTGGAATTTATCGTCACCGGTACAGATGGAGGATTGTGGTCTGAGATCTAGTATGTAAGCACGTATTTTAAACATCACTACGCTGGAAACTTAGATGCATTTAAAAGAATCAAAAACATGTATGGTGTTGAAACTAATACCGGAGAAAACAATTTATTTTTTATAAGAGGAATTGGGGTAGTAGATATAATGTCAGGAAGCGAGAAGTTTCGAATTCAGAGTGTTTTCTACACCCCTGAAATAGATCGAAACATTCTTAGTTTAGATCAATTAATAGTTCAAGGCTACACAGTAAAATTCACCGGAGAGAAGTGTAGGATATTTCCTATGTTTAGTGTGACTATTATGAATCGAAAGAATGAAACTTCTGGTCTTACAAGGGAAGATGAGATCAGAATTAGGGAAAAAGAATCCATAATCAAGTTCGAATCATATCATGAGGCTTACAAGACAGATTATTTGAATCAATATTTCGAAAATATGAATCTGTCGTCAAGTGAACCTGATTGGAACGTTTTGATTCTTCAAGCCATGTCATTCAAAGATTTTCAAGACTGCAAAGCACTTCTCGACATGTTAGAAGATAATGGGTATGTTAGTAAATATAAGTTTAGTCTGGAAAGTAAATTTGATGACATGGTTGACTGGTTTCTTAAAGAGAAGTTAGAGATTACTACAAGATCAATTCCTGCATATGCTTCAGATAATCGTTAGGTCAATCTGCTGGAATTATATATGGTGGTTAAAAGAGAAGGAGGACACCAGAGAGTTACAGAGAATAATATGTGGGCTGTGGTTGCCAAAGATATGGGCTTTGATTATCATGACGAAGAGTTTCTGATGCTAATGTATGCCATGTATCTTGATGTGCTTGTTTATTATTACAAGTTTAAAACAACGCAGGAGAAGGTACTCGAGAAGGAGATTACAGAGGATGTGGCAGAAGTAAGAAGAAGCTAGAGTCTAGACAACCAGGAAGGAACCAGCAAATGCACCGGTGCAGATCAAGATAGAGAGCATTATGCCTTTTATGCAGGAAATGATTGGCACGGGCTGAATAAGCTGCAAAAGAGGAGGAAGTTCGACTTTAAACAGGCTGAAAAAGCAGTAAATGAAGCAAACAAAAGCGTTATGATGCACTCTCAGAAGAACAATTAAGTTTAGGGGAGTGTATTAGAGTATATAAACTTAATTATATGTATATTATGTGTGTATTAGAATGTCGAACCTATGTTTATGTATGTGTAACGATAATATTCAAACGGTTGTGTTGGTTGGGTGGCACCGGTTCAAATGGTGGTTATTCCCTCCAAAACCAACCACCGTGTAACCGTCACATATGAAGTATATATATGTCTTGCCGGGAACGTTTACAGGTACCAAGACAATTTCCCACTCGAATGGTCCATTGTCTCAAAACTGTATTCATTTGTTTCTGTATTTAACAAACATGAATCTAAAGATTCAAGTTGGTTCCGCTGCACATTTCAATTATATTTAACAGGTCCATCATAATATATAGCTTACTGTTGTTTTTGAATCAACTATTGGTGTAGGCATGGAAGAGAACAATCAAATCTTGCCTATTGTGTTTATAATATGTGCGCGCGGTAGACAACATAATGTATTCTATTACCAAGTACATGATGGCCACATAAACAAGCTTATTGACATGAACTGTCGTATATGTAGTTAGTTAGTGATGGCCATAAGAGCATTAATGGCTATTGTTGGGTTTACCATGTGGTCATGTTATTTCGGGTTCACGATAGTTGAGTCAACCACTTTCATGTTGATTATCATCGAGATTTGTAGCGGAACAAACATGAGGATTTGGATTCATGTTTGAGATTCACAGAAACAAGTAATTGTAGATTTGTAATAATGGACAATTCGAATAGGAAATGTCTTGGTACCGGTAAATGTTCCCGGCAAGATCAATATATATACATTATACATGACGGTTGTAAGGTGGTTGGTTTTGGAGGGAATAACCGCCATTTAAACGGTGTCTCACAAACCAACACAACCGTTCGAATATTATCGTTACATACTTATAAACATAGGTTTAATATTCTAATACATACATAACACATATATAATTAAGTTTATATACTCTAATACACTCCCCTAAACTTAATTGTTCTTCCGAGAGTGCATCATAACACTTCTGTTTGCTTCATTCACTGCCTTTTCAGCCTGTTTAAAATCGAACTTCCTCCTCTTTTGTAGCTTATTCAGCCCGTGCTAGTCATTTCTTGCATAAAAGGCATAATGCTCTCTATCTTGTTCTGCACCGGTGTGTTTGCTGGTTCCTTCCTGTTTGTCTAGACTTCGGCTTCTTCTTACTTCTGCCACATCCTCAGTTATCTCTTTCTCGGACACCTTCTCTTGTGTTGTTTTAAACTTGTAATAATAAACAAGCACATCAAGATACATGGCATACATCAGCCTCATAAACTCTTCGTCATGATAATCAAAGCCCATATCTTTAGCAACCACAGCCCACAGGTTATTCTCAGTAACTCGTCTGTGTCCACCTTCTCTTTTAACCACCATATATAGTTCTAACAGATTGACCTTTCGATTATCTGAAGCATATGCAGGAATTGGTCTTGTAATAATTTCTAACTTATTTCTTAGAAACCAGTTAACCATCTCATCAAATTTACTTTCCAGATTGAACTTATATTTGCTAACATACTCACTATCTTCTAACATTTCGAGTAGTGCTTTACAGTCTTGAAATTCTTTGAACGACATGGCTTGAAGAATCATAACGTTCCAATCAGGTTCACTTGACAATAGATTCAGATTTTCGAAATATTGATTCAAATAATCTGTCTTGTATGCCTCATGATCTGATTCGAACTTAATTATAGTCTCTTTTTCTCTAATTCCAATCTCATCTTCCCTTGTAAGACCAGAAATTTCATTCTTTCGATTTATAACAGGCACACAAAAAATAGGAAATATTTTACACTTCTCTTCGGTGAATTTGAGCGTATAGCCTTGAAGTATTAATTGATCCAAACTAAGAATGTTTCGATCTAATTCAGGGGTGTAGAATACACTCTGAATTCAAAACTTCTTGCTCCCTGACATTACATCCACTGTCCCAATTCCTCTTATAAAAAAGAAACTGTTTTCTCCGGTATTAGTTTCAATACCGTACATGTTTTTTATTCTCTTATATGCATCTAAGTTTCCAGCGTAGTGATGTTTAAAATACATGCTTACATCGGACCACAATCCTCCATCTGTACCGGTGACGATAAATTCCAGTCTGTCATCATCTGCGTCTTGTTGTTGTTTCCCAATATTGATGGCCAGACGAATTAATTGTGTCGCCTCATCATTCTCTTTTGGCTTGCATGAAACAATCTGATGTCCCGGTTCGTTGCAATAGTAGCATCTCCTCTGCAGTAAACTTGTTCTTCGTTGTTATTTCTTTTCATCGGTACAATGCTTGCAGGGCATCATTGTTGATGTTGGCTTGAGATCTTCTTCACATCCCGTGGCTCTGATACCACTTTGTTGATTATCATCGAGATTTGCAGCGGAACAAACATGAGGATTTGGATTCATGTTTGAGATTCACAGAAACAAGTAATTGCAGATTTGTAATAATGGACAATTCGAATAGGAAACGTCTTGGTACCGGTAAATGTTCCCGGAAAGATCAATATATATACATTATACATGACGGTTGTAAGGTGGTTGGTTTTGGAGGGAATAACCGCCATTTAAACGGTGTCTCACAAACCAACACAACCGTTCGAATATTATCGTTACATACTTATAAACATAGGTTTAATATTCTAATACATACATAACACATATATAATTAAGTTTATATACTCTAATATTTCAGTGGGTTATGCATTTATAGGTATAAGGTTGCATGCCATATAACTATTGATATCTATATATATTCTCTATAAATCAACTATGGAGGAAGGTAGTGGATGCGCTTCATAAGAGTAGGAGTAATTGAGACTTTCTCCCGGTTAAAAGGAACTTGAGCCGAGTTTGGAACAACATCATCAAAACGGTAGCCCGAACAACGGTGGATGGTATTCCTTTACGCAATTTTTTTAAAAGTATTGTTAGTAATGGTTGTAACACCTTGTTTGGGTTGGATCCTTGGCTTTTTAATAAACCTTTAAAAGATATCTATCCTAACATTTTTAAACTTGAGTTTGACAAAAAAATGCAGTGTGGAAAGCAGGTTTTTTCAGGAACAGAGAAGGAACGTGTAGGATAAATTGGAAATGGAGAACCGGACCCGGAAATTTCTTGGAGATTTCGGAATTAAACTGTATTATCAGAGACTTGGATTCGTTCAAGCTGGATGATCGGAGTGACAGATGGACGTGGATTGGAACAAAAAAATTCTCGGTGGGGGCAGTGAAAAGAACGCTTAAAAAGGGGTGGACAACAGTGGTAATTACGTGATGAAATGGTGTAAATGGGTTCCAATTAAATATAAAGTTCTTGCTTGGAGAGCCAAATTGGATAAAATCCCCACTGGCTTGGCCATCAGGGGTATCAAGATTGAAGATTTAGTCTGCCCTATGTGCGGTCACGACGACCAATCGAGCAACCATCTCTTCACATCTTGCTTTGTGGCGAATAGAGTTTGGAATTATGTTTCTAGATGGTGTAAAGTTGCTCCGTTTTCGGTCAATACGGTTAGAGAGCTTTTGTATATTCATGATCATAGCGGTTTGCGCAGTTTAGTGAAAGAGATCTTTCATGGGATTGTTATGATCTGCTGTTGGAGCTTATGGAGGACTAGGAATGATGTTAAATTTTCTAATTGTCAATTTCGTATAGAAGATATTTGTAGCGAAATTAAATCGATAGGATATTTGTGGGTTAATAGTAGAGTGATATTTAGGTCCATTTCTTGGACCGAGTGGTGCAACTTTATATTTATGTAGCCTTTTTTCCTTGTTGGCCTCTCCGTTTCATGGGTTGGTGGTGTTTTTTTGAAGTTTACTTTTCAATATATATATATATATAATATATTCTATATAAATGATTTAAACCTGCTTTATTTTTTAAAAATTATATATAAATCTAATCATGATTAAAGTCATATTTGGCGATCATGATTCATGTATATGTAAAATTGAAAATGGTATAGTTTTTATATTAAAATCTTAGTCTTAAAATTAGTTTTATGGAAGACTTGAATGCTTTATACAAATATAATATATATATAAATATTTGTAGTAAATATGTGTACCACTTAGTATTCTAATTTACTAGTTTTGAAATGCAATATTATGGAATTTAAAAAAAGAAATATATGGCTGCAGATATTCATCATTTGATGTGTGTATATATATCATGTATAATTTAATACTAAACTAATTAGATGTATTATAATTCACTTTTATAAGGTGCGTATTTTACAACTTCAAAAAGTGTTATAAGTTCAATACCCCAACAAGTGACTGACCTAAGTCGGGGTGTTGAATGAACTCGAAATCTCATACATAAACTTTAAATCGACTCATTGTGCTTCAATGATGGCTGATGGCCAAATTGAAACTGTGAAAGTGGCCAGGGTAATTGTTTATTGAGTTGATGATTGAATTGGATATTAAATGTTAGAAAACACAAATGTTGTTGTTGTGGTCGTTACTCGTTGTCGTTTGTGTATATATATAATAAAAATAAAATGCATAATTTGAATTTCGAATCAAATCAAATCTAAAATCACAAATTCGTATTCGATTCGATTAAATTAATGAATTTGAATGAATTCGAATATCCTAAAACCAAAGTTGAACCTAGAATTCAGATTTAATTCATATCGACTATTGAGTGTTTCGAGTTCAATTCAAATACGAAACACCCTGGCTAAACGATTGCACTTTGCAAATGAAAATCAGTAATGAACTATGGATGTCAAGATCATAGTAAATGATCAAATCAACCAACGTAAATGAAAAAATGAAGGTAAAATATCAAGGTCTTAGGCTACCAATGTAATTGAAGCATTATTATATGTAGTTCATGTTTTTTCACAATTACTTTTGGTAAAATAAACCTGTTTAGGCCAAATATTTTACTAACATAATTTTCAGCTTCAACATTCAAAATATCATACTTGAATAGCGGCAAAGTATGAGTGTTGTTGACATAGTAAGGGCATTTAGCCCAATGGTGTTTTAGTGTTGTAACCAATGCCTCTTCCCCTCGAGGTCGAGGGTTTGAGTTTTGTTTTGGACTTGAAAGTAGATTAGATGGTTGTATGAAGTGTATTTCTAAAAAAGTGAATGTTGTCGATATAATAGATTTAAGATTATTGCTTATTGTTGTATAAGTAAGGAAAAGTTACATTCGAACATAAAAATACAAAAGTGCTAGAATTTGAAACGGAATCCATCCAAGTGGGTAATCTTTATTGTAATTATTTTAAAAATGTTATTTTAATACAGTCTTTTATGACACATGGCATTGGCTAGTCAATTTTGTATATACACTTACAAAGTTTTATGTAAGTAACAATTTTTCATTGATTACATAGGTTACTATAGCATATATTGAAAATATTTTATTACCACATTTTCATTTGGTTTCATATTATAGTGTTTTATACATGATTAATAGAGATCTCATTGTGCATTCATAATCGGTGTTTCTTCTACAACTTTATATTACTCTGCTGAGGTAGCATCATTTTCTTCTAGTCTCTTCAGGGACATTTACCTCTTCTGTGATTTTATTATTTTCTTATGTAGTTGCATTTACTTTCGGGAATAGACTAGCACCGATTAGTTGCGCTTAGTTGTGCTTGGTGGTTTTAAGTAGAAGCTTTGTTAACATGATATGAACTACGAGTATTTCGTGCCAATACTATCTTGGTATTGCTATGATAGGAGCATGTTAGAGGCACAAATAAAGTAAATATGAGACAATTTGAAAGCAAATGTAGTTTTTTTTTCTTCGCTAGTAAAGGAAAAACTCATTTGTATTCACCAATCATCTGTCAAAAACGTTCATAGCAAGCTTCTGGGAGGATTTTTTCCGACAAGTAGATTTTGGCATCTAGGGTCGAGGGAATTAGTCGAGTCTTGAGATGTCGAGTGCGACAAACTCAAATTTGGAGTGATTTATTATGATTTAAAAAGATGCTTTTGTATACATTTAGTAGAGCTTCGGGTTCTCTTTAAGTACAACTATATATCAGTACGAAGTTCTTTCATTGATTTTTTCTTTCTTTTCGGGTTATCACGTAATCACTTATTTTGTTGTTTGGCAATGATAAGTTATTTTACATTCAAAATAATTGTTCACACTTCTATATACTTGTTACCACCAGATATATATGACTATATAAGATCATTTGTCATAGAAAACACAACCCTAATATAATAAAGAGGGAAAATATGGAGATCAAAATGGATTTATGCTTTGTTTTATTTACGATCCTTTGTCCGGTTTCATCTTCTCCACTAGGTGACCGACCACCAAACAACAACAAAAATAAGGTAATAAAACAGATTACACATATGTGGTTTTCTCTTATATAGAATCGTTTATATATATACATTGGTATATTGAATAAAGTTTGATACCAAATTTTACCAATCAGAAACCCAGTGTGATCGTATTAATTATAAAGCATGCATACCTGACTGAACACAGACGAGATGATGATGATCCACGTACAAAGACAACGGTGGAAGTCAGTCACCAAAAGAAGAGGTTGGTTTCTGTCCATTCGATCAATCTCCTGTCCATCTTCCGTTCCTCCAAGATTAATTATCCACTAATCTGCATAGCGTTTCGTCAGGTTGATCATGTAACTGCTAAACGGTTAATTAGGAGGAGGAGAGAAATAAGGGTACGTGTATTATTATATAAGCTTCTAAATTTGAACTTTATAGTTAAATGTATGGGTACGTACGGTGTGTAGGGGTCTTCTAATGTTTAAAACTTTAAATATGTTTCTTATAGCCTTCTCTTTATATTTCTACTCCCTAAGGGTGGTAATAATTACATAATTGAAAGATTGTATTTAAGGTATATGATCGAGTAAACAAGTATACGTTATCGGGTAATAGGGTCGGTGAACAGGTATGTCACTAGATCCCACATCCGTCACAAACCCGCGAAAGAAATAAAAAATAATTTGATACCCAGTCCCAAACCTGATTACCCGACCTCATATATGTCCCGTATATGTCAGTGTCTGGGTTTACGCATTAAATTTGAGTTCGATTGCCATTGCTGATACATCCTTAATTTACGGGAAAAGTGAAATATAGATGTATTGAAAAACTACCATCTACATTGGTACAAATGCCCAATAATTTTCGTTATCCGAATTATATCATCAAAAATACTACATATTTGATATTTGGTTCTTTTAATTGTTTTAGAACAACTAGACATAAAGGAAGACCATGCTTCGGCTTTTAGATAATTTGATGGGTTTCAATGTTTAACAAATGGGCCTTGAAGCCTACCAAAAATTTCAAATCAGATCAAATAACATTTTCTCTCCTTTTGGGGGTTGTTAGCCGATCAAAATTTATAGTTTATACTTTATAGTAGAGGTGCAGATAACCGGTTTTTTTAATACTTGGGTTCAGGTATCATCGGGTATTGGTTTTTCGAGTATTGCCAATACCTAGGTCGGGTTCGGGTCTGGGTATCATCCAGGAAAACCATACCTTGTGTACCCGGGTTCGGTTTCGGGTTTTCTATACCCGGGTATTAAAAAATTAAAATACCCTATTTCCGGGTTCGGGTATGGTTGTGTGTCGGGTATATGTCAGATTTTTAACTTCATTTTTATTTCATAAACCATAGATTTAAAACACACATAAAAAAAAAAATAGATAGCTTCGAATAGCTTGATCGACTTCGTTTATTCTTCGTCTCGAGGTAGCATTTTGCGAATCCATTTTAAGAGCGTTTTTTTGGTGATTTTTGGTGTATTTAAAGTGGTGTGACTCAACCCAAACATTAAACTAGTATTTAATTATTTATACCAACGGTAGGATTCTTGGGGGCTCAAATCTGCACAAAATCAATGTATAACGACAAGAAAACGGCATTATAGCCGTTAAAAAGGTTCTGAAACACAGCAGCAACTTTGCAACGTTCAGACCCGATTAAAACCCGGTACTGGGTATTCCTAAAACCCAGGTACGGGTACTATTAAACCCGGGTTCGGATACGCATATCAAATACCAAACCTGGATCGGGTTCGGGTTTACAATACCCGGTTTTTATAATACCCGGGTCTAGGTTTCTTTTCGTGTTCGGGTCCGAATTCGGGTTTTTTATGCACCACTAGTTTATAGTCATATATATGGTTATGATGTACGAGAAGAGATTATTTAAGTCTTGTTTTTTTTCTTTTTCAATACATCTCCAATCCTTTAAAATTTTGAAGTCTTGTTTTTTTTCTTCTTCAATACATCTCCAATCCTTTAAATGACAATAATCCTATATATTAAAAACACAACCTTATGAATAGTACTCTTAGCCACGTGACAAACCTATTGAATAGTCAAAAGTCGACGCTTCCTACATTTCTTCTCCGCGAAGAAACCCTAACACACATCTCTCAAGTTCAGCCACACACCAAGTCTCTGCCTCTCTCCCTCTTGCAACTCCGACCACCGGAGTGAGCTCCGGCGGCGACAGGCACATACCCAGCTCCGGTTCTCTTCTACAGTTTGCTTAAAGATCCTGGGTTCTGATTAGTTTGAGAATCACTGTATCGGAATGGAAGTTGAATCAACATCCTTAATCATCAACGCATCCGTTAAGTGCCATACGAATTTCAAAACAGGCTTACCAGAAAGATGAGATGATGTATCAGCTTTCAAATTCCGATCATCCCCCTCCGGTACCCTTCTCCCTTTTACATACACGTGTAAATTTGTTTATATCCCAACCCAAAAATAAAATAAAAAAAATTGTGTGGCGATTATTTTTCTTGAAAATATTTTGATTTTATTTATTTTAATCGCAAGTAAAAAGATAACAATTTGGGGTTTTATGAATGAATATATAGGTGTATCCATAAGTAAACAAGGGTAGAAGACGACATGTTTGTGTTATCTCCAACTCCAATTCCATCAATCCTGTTTTCCCCATTCTCCCACAAATCTCCCAAATGTGCCCCTCTTTTCACTAAGGTACTTGCAGCAGATTTCAATTTTTCAATAATTGTCTTAAATTTGTTGGAATTTACCATCTTTGTGTCTGTTTTAAGCTGATCATTCGACATCTATTTTGTCACTTTACATTCAACATCCATGTTTATGTAGACCTGGAAAAATGGGCAGGTCGGGTCGTTGGAGTAACGGGTTAGAATGTGTAGTTTTAGAATAATGTCATTTTGGTTCGGGCGAGAACGGGTTTTGACAAAAATGGAAACGGGTTGAAACGGGTCATTTTAAAAATGATTAATTTGGTTGTTTTTTTTTTTACTAAATATGAAAGGTATGCATAAATAAGTATTATTGATGACTGGTTTTTGAGTATGTTTATGAGATTATATATCTGGATACTGGTGTGGTCAAATCTTAATTCCATGTGGACAAATATGGCAGCAACATTATGTTTAAATTTAACAATATTAAAGCATTAGTATGTCCAAAATGGAGGAAAACTAGCCGATAAAAGCGAAGGACAATGAGAAACTTACTCATGATGAACAACAGCGGCAATGAGGATGAGCCTATGGCAAAATAACGATACCTGGATGAAAAAAGAAGTGACTGTGTCGTTATGACCCATGGTTTATTTTCATCTGTGTATTCTATGGTATTAGGCCTTTTGCTCATTCTGCCCATATCAACCCACTTATAAATTATGTAGGGCCCAAAGTGATCTAATATGTAATCACGATTACCCATGATGACCCAAATTTAAACGCGTAGATTTGCTTTGCCAAGGATAGTTGTATGCTTCTTGAACTTGGTTGTAATACTTATTCTTATATGATGCATCTTTAGTGTTTGTTTTGAGCTATTACTTTTCTCATGGTCAACAAACTGAATCATACCCAAAAATGACAGCTGTGCAGGTCTGAAACTATGGTTTGTTTTGAGTTTTTACTTTTCTGGTCACTTTATCTGCTAATTTCTTAAATAATCAAAAGTTTTCGAACACTCATACATGATACATCGTATTATTACAACATCAAACAGTAGGAGCATACCCAAACACTATTTTCTGCATACCGTTTTGTTAAAGTCATTATCTTTTTAATTTCAGGCAGAATACCATCACTATACCTTTGACGCTACAATCAAACATACCCACTTGAACCTGGGCCCGCTGACCAGAAGTTATGGTTCAATCCAAAAATCCATAAGAATTTTGGGCCTTCGGACAACAAACACAACACTCAAAGCAAGGGCTCTTACGATAAAAAATGAGGCTGGAAATACTCCAGTAAGTTTTTTTCTTATTAAAGAAATGTAACACTTCATGTTTCATAAATAGTTCGTGTACCGATTATCGTTTCCTAAAAAAATATAATGGTTATTTTTATTTTTTTTTTGTAGCGTTGTGTTGTTTTGGACATTGAAGGGACAACTACGCCTATTTCATTTGTCACTGATGTTCTTTTCCCATATGCGCGTGACAATGTGCGCATGCATTTGGAAGAAACATATGATATAGTTGATACTAAAGATGATATCAACTTGTTACGCTCTCAAGTAAGACCCAATAAACCCGACAGACTTCATTGGAGGTTTCAGTTTCGACCCATTTACTTATGAACAACTCGATTTGGGTTATGTTTTTTTCTCTAACTCATCAAACAAGTAAAAGTCTCCTATAGTGTAATTTCAATGCTTAAAAGTCAAAACTCTCTTAATCGTTTTATTCAGAAAAATAAGTAAAATAACCCAACTTGACCTGTAACCGTCATACAATCCGCTTGACCAACCCATTGTGATTTTTCTTGAAGATAGAAGATGATTTACAAAACGGAGTTGTGGGTGCGGTTCCTGTTCCATCAGATGATGCAGGCAAAGAAGAGGTGATTGCTGCTTTGGTCACTAATGTTGAAGAAATGATAAAAGCCGACAGGAAAATTACTTCACTAAAACAATTGCAGGTAATCAAGAACATCATTCATTAAACAATTCTTCCATCAAGAGTCAGGACCCCGCTACTAACACTCAATAATGCAGGGTCACATTTGGCGCACCGGGTTCGAGAAAAATGAAATAAAAGGTGTTGTTTATGATGATGTTGTTCAAACTTTTGAAAGATGGCATGCTTCTGGTGTCAAGGTAGGTTCCAACTAAAAGTTTACTGTTTTGACTTTTGACCCGAACCTGTTTTGCAACTGTGGTTTCAGCCTTAACGGGCTATGTCTTTGTTTTAATTCAGGTGTACATTTATTCGAGTGGTAGCAGATTGGCACAACGGCTAATATTTGGATATACAAACTATGGCGACTTAAGAAAATATTTATGCGGATTTTTCGACACCAAAGTGGGGTAAAACTTGATTCTTTGATCTTGAATACTTAGTGTAAAGCCTCATTTTATTGTCTACAATTTGCAGGAATAAAAGAGAAACAAAGAGTTATGTTGAAATCTCGGAGTCTCTTGGAGTCGACAAGCCATCTGAAGTTCTGTTTGTAACTGATGTTATTCAAGAGGCGGTAGCAGCAAAGGCAGCTGGTACGTACAAAACGCATGGACTCATGCACGCACGCACATAAATGGTTGCGTGATTGTTTTACTTTTGAGTTAATTTGGACTGTTGTTGTCTCAGGTCTGGAAGTGATCATCTCGGTTAGGCCTGGAAACGCTCCTCTACCTGAGAATCATGGATTTGTTACGGTCGAAACGTTTACAGAAATACCCTTTTGAAGGTTTTTGTGTGAGATGTCATGTGAGGTAATGGATTTATGGAATAATTACTATATATTATTATTATTATTATTATTATTATATATTAAAAAAGCAACTGAAATGAACAGTAATTATAATATATTATAACCATATATTAATATATTAAGAATTATTATTATTTTCTTTACTTTCTAAGTTGGATAAGCTTTGTGTTAACCAATACTGGTATTGAAAATACAGGTACAGTCCGGTTTATTATCGGTACATGAAGGTAAAAATCGGTACCAACCTTATACAGAAAACGCCAAAAGTCGGTACCGGATTGAGTTTGAAAATCTTTTAGCTCGCGAAATTTGGTACTGCTACACGGTACCATTTGCTCATCCCTGATCAGAGCTCCGTGGCAACCGATACCGAAAATACCGGTTACGGTACCGGTATATGAAGGTAAAAATCGGTAGCGAACCGGTACTAGAAACGCCAAAAGTCGGTACCGAATTGGTACTTAGGATCCTTCTGTTCGGGAAATTCGGTACCGGTACCCAATATTATTTGCTCATCTCTGACCACGGGTTTCATACGAACAACATCATTAACATACAACTTTTTTGGTTGATTTTCTTTCGAATATTTTTTACAGTTTTTTACATTTTCTTTTTATTTTTGTTAATGGTTCCGTGTGCAACGCGCTCGTAGTGATTTTAAAACATATAAAAGTCGGTACCGAATTGGTACTTAGGATCCTTCTGTTCGGGAAATTCGGTACCGGTACCTAATATTATTTGCTCATCTCTGACCACGGGTTTCATACGAACAACATCATTAACATACAACTTTTTTGGTTTATTTTCTTTCGATTATTTTTTACATTTTCTTTTTATTTTTGTTAGTGGTTCCGTGTGCAACACCCTCATAGTGATTTTAAAACATATGTAAACACATACTAAACAACAAAAGAAGTTTGCCGCAACGCGGCTAGGGTGATAAACCTAGTTGGTTTAAAAGTTTTCTTATGTTCTTTTTCCTTAGGTTTCCGATATCTTACGGGGTGAAATTACTACAAAACATTAAATAATTACAAAAATATAAATAGAAGATATGGTTTAATTTTTCATCAATAGTTTAATTAAATTTTGTGTTTACTACATACACATACGTAAGTTATGTGTATAAAAAACAATTAAATATGTTTTATTTTTTTTAACAATTGATCAATACATGGATATGTAATATATACTACACATGCGTAGGTTGAATACAATAAAAATTTAATCAATCTAATTCGTTTAACTTTTATTATTTTAAAAGAGACGAGAAAGAAACAAAAACTATTATAATTATATAATTTTCTTTTACTAAAACGAATGGTTTATTTTTAATCGAGTAAACTTCTGTTTTGCTTTCTATGGTTTGGTCGTTTTAACGGTTTTGCCCCACTTATTTAAAAACGGACATTTCCCTCCAATAATTTACTATGTTTTTTCCAATCAGCTCCTCGACACTTAACTCAGTTAAATCATACAATTAAAGGTAGGGTATTTCGGTAATTTATATATAAGTACTTAATTATTTATTATTAATTCCATAAATCTGTTTTGTCTTTTTATTTATTGATATTAGATTAAAAATATATAAAACCTATCTCTCTCTCTACATAATTAAAACTCATCTCCTTCTTTCTCTCTCTACAACCCCTATCTCTACTTCTCTCTACCAAATATGACCATCGTCAGCCACCATCTCCAGCCACCACCACCACCTACCGAGCACTGTCACACCACCACCACACCACCATCCAACGACCATCACCATCCTCCACCCTTCTCCCGTACAACCTCTCTAGCCTGCAATCACCAACCACCGGCCAAACACCACCTGCCACCACCACCATTCTCTTTCTCTATTTCTAACTGTCATAAACCCTCAGACTTACTCTTAGCCGCCGAAAAAAATGACATACGAATCTGAGGGCAACACCATTTGCCACCACCATCCACAACCCTACCACCGCCACTATCTGGCTTGAACCCTAAGCAGATCTAGGGTACAGATCTGCGAGTGTTCAGAACCTAACCTCCTTACTCCCCCAGTGATATTGAACCTTGATGAAGTGATTTAGGTGATACTGAAGCAAATGAGTGATAGTGGTGGCTGGTGGTTCATAAAGAGAGAAAGGGTAGGAGAGAGAGGTTGAACAAGTGAATAAGGTTGTGTATGTGAGAAGTGGTGGAGGTCGATGGCGGTGTGGAGTGGGCAGGATTGGTGGTTGATTGTGGTTATGTCGGCTAATGGTGAGGTGGTGGTTGTTGCTGATGATGGAGAAGAAATAGGTTAAAGAGTGAGGTGAGAGAGTGTTCATTTGTTTTGTTATATATGTTTTTATATTATAATATTTGCTTTTTGTAATTTTACTAAGATACACTTAGTTTTATACTTGAAGTTACCAAAATACACTTACAGTTAACAAACATTTTAGATAAAGTTAGTGTCGGGGGCTGATTGGAAAAAAAAATAGTAAACTATTGGTGGAAAATGTTCATTTTTAAATAACTGGGGTAAAACCGTTAAAACGAAAAACCACAGAAAGTAAAATGAAAGTTTACTCTTTTCAATTTGTTATATTCAGTAATCTATGTTTTCCCTAGGGTCATATTATTAGCACACTTTGCCAAATTAATTGACATCACCAATACGGATCGTATAAGCCTATACGATCCATATTAGGGTAACTTCAATTTTCAAGGTCAGTCAAAGGCTAACATTGTCTTCACATGCTCTCTTAATACGCATCGTATAGGGCTATACGATGCGTATTGGTAAAAAGGTTGTCTATCAACTTTGACAGATAGGGTTCACATGCAAACCCTATACGGATCGTATAGGCCTATACAATCCGTATCAAGTACGAGGTTACTTTCTGTCACTCAACAGTGACTGAAAGGAACATTACGTCAGCCCTATACGGGTCGTATAGACCTATACAACCCATATTGGTTTGTGAATTTGCATTCTGCTTGGCCTTTAAAAATGAGGAAGACGATTCACAAGAATTCAATCTCTTCTCTTCGTTTTTTCTTTATATTCGATTCCACCATGTCTTGGTTCAACATTAATTACATTTTCGACGAGTCGTCCGACACAAACACGGGCACGTTTATTCCGGGAAGCAGTGTGGTATAGCATTTTTAACTACGATACTACACTATACGGTACAAGGATGATATGATATCATACGGCACGTCACGATACACTATAATACGTCACAATAAAATATAATAAAGTTAAAAATGTGATATGATACGTCACGATATGTCACGATACGCTACAATACATCACGATAAAATATTAAAAAGTTAAAAATGTGATACGATAAGCCACGATACGCTATAATACGATACGTAACGATAAAAAATAATAAAAATTTTAAAACTCATTAAAACAAAAATAACCAACAATAAACACCAATAACCAAACCCAAAACACCAAAAACCAAACCTAACACACCAAAATTCAAACCTCAAAAAATCAGGACCTCAATATGGAACGTGTAATAAGCCAGCCGCAAGTAGGGCTGTCATATTGTGTATACCCGTACACGATAAGACACAATACACGAAATCCCATACATGAACACGACACGATAACTTACCGTGTCCTTTTTTCCAAACACGAACACGACACGATATACACGAAAATTACCTGTTAATACCTGTTAACACGACTGTTCGATTGTTATACACGAAAATTACCTGTTAATACATGTTAACACGAACAAAAACACGAACACGACATGCTATCTGAGAGTTACAGAGGGAGTTTATGGTTTTTTTTTTAATTGAATGAGGAAAAAAATAAAAAGGAATTAAGGAACCCACACGCACATGGCTGATGAGTTTTATTTAATTTAATTTCTTATCGTGTACTAACGGGTATTAACAGGTAAACCAGTATTTAACATGTTTATACACGAAAATTAACAGGTAATCTCGTGTCTACCTGTTTGGTACACGATATATGTTAAGGCCATACACGATACCTGTTAACTTCGTGTAGCTTCGTGTCGTGTATTCGTGTAAAATTGCCAGCCCTAGCCGCAAGACATACGCTAACCCTGTCAGTCTGCCATGTCTTAACTTTATCCAATACGGATCGTATAGGCCTATACGATCCGTATTAAATTGTCAAAGCGTAGGGATAGATTTCCCTGTGTGCGAATAAAATCCCCTTTTCCTATATTCTACCCTACGTTATAAACCGGTTAAAAAGGTAAAAAGTAGGTACATTATATTATTACAATTGATGTTTTCGAACCAAAACCAAATTACAGGATTATCTTTAGACCATGTGTAGTCATAAATCCCTTTAGAGGCCGTTATGCGACAAGTGGCGAAATGCGTAAGAGATGAGCTTTATGAGGCTTTATATCACAAGAGGGTGTAGTGGGGGTTATATATGTATGGGGCTTTATATATATGTATATATACATGTGTGAGTTAGTGTATGAAATAATCCCCCCTCACGCGCTATGATTTTCACGGAAGAAGGAAAAAACACCCCATAACACTCACCGTAGTGGTATTGGTGACGCTAGGGACGCCATATACCATTTTGGCGAACGTGCCACTACAGGTGTCCTTAGGGTTGGAGACAAAGTGAATCAAATCGTGTGGAATTTAAAATTAAATGGTCGGTGTCAATTAAAGTTGACTATGATTGCATTTGTCTGCTGTAATTTACCAAAAAGATTTCTTTTTTCATTTAATATATTATTCTTTTATAACATCTTTTTGTTCAATCAATAATCGAACCCAAAATAACTTGATTAATATGAGTTGGTCAAAGAAATATTCATGTACTTAGATTATACACCATCTTTTAATTTCCATGTTTGTTTTTTATACAAGAGTACAAGACATCATTTAATAATCCTTACAAATGTAGTCTTTTTGTTATCTAATTATATTTTGAAAGATGTAGTCATTTTGTTATCTAATTATATTTTGAAATATATAAATTCATTGGCATTGGCTATTCAAAAAATATCCCTCCACTTGTGGCCTAGTGGTAGAAGACTTGAGTTTTCCAATGGAGACTCAAGTTCAATTCCCACTTGTGTCATATTGGGGTGGATATAGGCAATGAAGGATTTGAACTAGGCCTTGTGTGAGGTTGTCAGTTCGATTCCCGAGCCCAACCGGGGTTTCCTCCCACCGTGTGTTACGCCAAAGAGTTTTGCTCTTGTGGTGGCAGAACGACTGTCAAGTGGCAGCCAGCGGTATGGTTTCCCGGGGGAACGTCCAGAATGCCAAACTTTGAAGCCAGAGTGGGCTCGGTTAAGACAACATACTCTGACCAAAGTGGGGTAATACGGCGCTCTCCGATTTAGAAAGTGTGATAACCTTATTCATGAACTTCACCGTTAAAAAAATTTGGCAATTCAAAATAAACTTTGAAATAGAAATTTATTGGTGTATGTTTTTATGATTTGCCATGATGTCGATAATTCATATAAAGTTTTTTTATTTATAATATTCATATGAACTAGTATTAATCTTTAACAAAAAGTCTAATAATTAAATTTTGTTGTGTAATAACTAGAAGAGTTAATAGCCAAAATGGTCCCTGAGGTTTGCTCAGTTTTGCCACTTTAGTCCAAATCCCAAATTTGTTAAATCTGGGTCCCTGAGGTTTGCATTTTTTTGCCATTTTAGTCCAAATTTCAAAAAAGTCAATTTTTGTCAGAATTTCTTACTGATTTTTGTCCTTTTCCTCATTTCTCCTAGGGGCAAAATTGTCATTTTGGATTATTATAAAGTAATTTATATTAAAAAAATCAATTATATATAATATATATATATATACACCCACACAGATACACATCATCATCAACATATCTCTCTCTCTCAACATGTCACTGCTCTCTCTCTCTCTCTCTAAACTACCACCACCGCCACCGCCACCGTCGCCGCCACCGTCAAGACCATCATCATCATCAACATCGCCAACACCACCGTCTCTCTCTTCTCTCAATCTCACCACCGTCAAGATCATCATCATCATCATCAACATCGCCGCCGTCGGCACCACCGTCTCTCTCTCTCTCTTCTCTCAATCTCACCACCGCCACATGTCTCTCTCTCTTCTCTCTCTTGAAATCCGACTTTAAATCAGCATCAAAATTTGAAATCGATGAATTGTGGGTTGTTATCTTGACAATCTCAATTGGGTTTGCTTCAGATCCACCACCGCCATCGTCTCCACCATCTGCCGCCGTCGGCACCACCGTCAAGACACCAGGTTTTGTGTTTGTATAGGGTTTTGTGGCAAGGCTGAATTGCAGATATAATTGTTAGGGTTTTGTGTTTGTATAGGTTTAATTGTGGCTTGATTATTGTTAATTTTGATGGTTCAGTTATGAAATCTGGGTGAAGGGGAGTTTTAGATGGTGGCGGTGGTGGAGATTGATGGTGGTGGAGGTGGAGATGGCGTTGCCTGTTTTGTCGATGAGGATGTTTTGTGGTGGAGGTGGGATGGTGGTGGTGGGGATGATGCGGTGGTGGGGGTGGTGGGACTGAATAACTTCTTCGTATGAGAAGATTTGAAGAGAGACTGTGCAGGTGTTTGTGATTGGGACTGAATAACTTCTTCGTATGAGGGGTTTTTGATCACGAATGATGAAGGTGGTGCTTGGTGGTGGTGGCCGGAGAATGGAGGTGGTGGTGATGATCTGCAGAGGAATTAGATTTGGTTTAAGAAGTCATCTTCTGTTGGGGATTGAAGCTCCACCATTGACCAGTTGTTAGGGTTTTCCATTTTGACCACCACTGGAGTTCCATGGTGGCTGTTGCTCCGCCACCAGTTGAACGACGGCGACAGGTGGGTGGTAGTGGGAGGGGGGAGGTGTTGATGGCTGTGGGGTTTTGTTGGGAAGATGAACTGGGTTTTTTTGGGGGAACTGAGAGAGAGAGAGATAGATAGAGAGATATATAGTTATTTTTAATTAATAATTAGTTATAATAAAAGAATAATGACCAAAATGCCCCTGAGGAAAAGGACAAAAACCAGGTTTTTTTTTTGAAATCTGACCTGATTTGAAATTTGGACTAAAATGGCAACAAAATGCAAACCTCAGGGACCCAGATGTAAGAAATTTGGGTTTTGGACTAAAGTGGCAAAAGTGAGCAAACCAACTAGAATCTATTAGCAATGTATAGAAGAGAATGGGAGTATGAGAGATGAATTTCTTATTGATATGATCTCATACAAAATACATGAGCCACTATATATAGGCTATAACATTAATACACACATAATTGTGACATGGGAGTTAGAAATGTGGATAATCACTAATAATGGATGCATTCATAACACTCCCCCTTGACTATCCACATGATGATATACTATTCTTTAATACGCTTGGTGATGCTACCTCGTTAAAAACCTTGCTAGAAAAACCCAGTGGGACAAAACCTCAGCTAAGGGAAAAAGAGTGCAGCGCGTATTGTCTCCCCCTCAGACATTTAGAAATACACATACACTGTTAACATTATACTACTAGATAATGTTTACACGATTCTTCAGGACCGATGTTAACTGATACTGCAGGACCAGTTATGTTGCCTCATTAAAACCTTACTAAGAAAAACCCAGTGGGACAAAACTTAGTCAAGGAAAAAGAGTACATACACTGTGTATATTATGGGTACATTACTCCCCTTAATTTTACTTGTATATCTTGATGATGTTGAATCCAATCTTCTGTGACAATTGTTTGACTTGATATTTGGCGTAGTCTTCTTTGATTTGAGTGTTGTTGTCTACATTGTCTTCATACAGTATGGCTTGAGCTTCTCTTGATCAACTCTAATCTACAAACTTCTTAAATATGCTGAAATCTTCGACCTTCATAACTTGTATCTGGATTGAGATCGAACTCTATGCGAGTCTAATATATATCAATCATAACCCAGGACGCCATATTGTTCTTGTGGAACTATCCCGTGTCTCGAGTTTGTAAATATGTCAAATAATTATTTAATGCGCTTTATAATTCTACCTCGTTAAAAACCATGCCAGGAAAACCCAATGGGATAAAACCGTAGCTAAGGAAAAAGAGTGCACTACGCATTATACATAATTAACAACATGATTTATGATGATGTTAAATTAGTACTTCGAACCACTTGGGCTAGCTCAAGTGGCCACCGACATCCTTGCGAAGTCTCTCGTGGCCTCCCATTGCGTGGAGGTCTTGGGTTCGATCCCGAGAGAGTATGGCATGAGGATATTTACAGCCAGGAAGCTTTGTCGGGTAGTGACCTGGGAAGGGAGATCCCTTCCGCGGTTGGGGATACCGTGCAAATTATCCTTTTTTTTTTAAATTAGTACTTCGGGACCTATAAGATAAACTGATACTACTGGATCAGTTATGTTGTCTCGTTAAAAACCAATACATCTAGCAAGAACGTAATATCAGATGTCGTCTTGTTTGCAAGATACGTCAATGCTCTGATCGCAATTAAGTATGGTACTTCTTGACTAAGTAGTTCAACATCCCTTTCTTGGGGTTGATAAGAATATTTTTTTTCTATGTCAAGCGATCAGACAATCGTTCATGTACTCAATGAATGAGTTTTCTCTATATAACATCTTTAAGATGTAGTCAGATTGATGAGCAAAAATAGTACATATATACTCGAACTACAGGTCGAGAATAACTACACTTTGTAAAGGTCATTCAAAATTTTTCCTTTTTAGTTTGAGAGTTCCCTCTCGATGATGTTTACATTATCACTATAAGAGTGAAATCTTGTTAAATAGATGTAGCTCATTTTATCAAAATTATACCTCTCTTTTCAGAGTATAGTCGACTGTACCACATACGAGTAGTTTCCTTTAAGATTCATATATATAACACCTATGGGGTTATTGTTTCATAATGCTTTGAGCATTTTTAATCCTTCAGGGGGTTTTCATACAGATGTCATTTGCAATTGTCTCATACATGTATACGGTGATGACATCCATAAGTTGTTTTATCAGAAGTCATTCTGAGATTGCGAGGCCGCTTAAACATCTAAAGATTATCGCTTCCACTACAGGGGTATACGTTTCCTCGTAATCAACTGCTGGGATTTAGGAAAAATCTTTATGTTAAAATGCGTGCCTTACATCGCAAAAACTCATTATTTACGTTTCCTTTTATTTAAAGACACCCATTTATAACCTACTGGTTTGACGTCTATGGGTGTTCGAACTGCTGGTTCGAAAACGTTTAGTTTGTCGAGCAAATTTAGTCAACCTTAAGTCATGTAGCCATTTTTGGCTATTTGTGTGCGTACACTCTTGCACACTTTCTATATACGTAATCTTTTTTTTTATCGATTACATCTATTGCTATAGCATAATCAAATATATCATTTTACACGTGTTTTATTATGGTTCCATATTGTACTTATTTTGTACACAATTCATCGCGATCTCATATTTGTTTGGTACTAGAGTTTCTTTTAGAACTCCATTAGCCTCTTTTGAGGTTTTGACAACAACCTTTTTAAGGTTTAGTATGCAACCACTTCTGGGGTTTTGTATGCAACCACTTATGGTGTTTTATGTGCCACCTCTTTTGAGGTTACACCAACTGCGTTACTCTGCTCTTTTTGTGTTTGTGGGTTTTATCTTTTTGGAACCGATTTATCTCTCACAATTTATTAATATGATAATCATTTTGTGAGTACTTCCATTCGAACAGATAAGTTTAAGCTGGTATATGTGACTTTGTCACCTTATTTGTGTTAGTGAATGCATCTTGTATTTCATTTGTTATTATTTGCAAATACATGCTCTTTATTTTGGACTTCAGATTTGCATTGACCACTTCAGGGGTCGATATATAATATGATGCATTTTTTTATGTTACCAGGCTTTCATTTTCTTGTCTCCCCCTAAGACTGGGAATATGATGTACATATCCCATTTTATATATTATGGTGGTGCTATTGGTACATAGGCTGCACAACAAAATATAAAAAAAATGGAAACTTGGTTCTCTTCAGGAGACCAGTTGTAATGGGGAGTATTTGAATTAAGCAGTTGGTTTTGAATTGATATAATCAATCGACGAATTCCGTCTCAACTACGTATGCCTCTCACTATATTTCACATTGTACCCAACAATGGTCCCTACAATTGGGTTGTCAAAGAACAGTGTTAAACCATGTAAAAAAAACAACGTTCCATAGTGTTGGGCATATGCTACATACGGGTAGCTAAAAACTCACATGTAACCATGTATGAATGCCACAATCCACACAACTGTACATTTCAATGGTCCCATATAAGAGGGATTGTTTGTAGGAGTTTATTGTTTGGAAGGGCATAAAAATTTATTTGCCAAAAAAAAAAACTAACTAGACATATGATAAGGCATTTTGGGAGCAATGTTTTTAGATTACTTAGAGGTGCTAAGGTGCCGGTTAGCATGTTTGATTGTTTAGCATATCATGATGCTATCTTGATGACCTATTTGGTCATGCCATGTGGTGAACGTATAAATATTCTAGTAACTTATGGTTACTCACCATATTTGATTTAATGGAATATTGTGGAAAATTAGTATCATTTCTAGTAACTTCTAATATAGTCTTCTGGCCATATTTGCTATACTCACATACAACATTCATGGTGGCATCATTACAATTTTCTTAGTTATGTATATGATCATAACCTTTGAATTGATCATCATCACATTCATATTAGGGAATGGATTAAAACCACAGAACTTTCATGCTTGTTGTTTCAAACTTTATATATATTCTTTAACAATTAATGATATTTGACGATGGAAATTGTTTTTTTGCTCAATGTATTATGATATATATTTTTCTCATCACATTCTCTTCAAGGAATGGAATAGAGTCAGACAACTTTCCTGGTGACTGTTTCAAACCTTATATATCAATAGCGCATTTGAGGTTTGACAAGTGGAAATTGTTTTATTCCACATGTATAACTAATCTTTTCACCACATAACATCAATTATATGACCAAATCATTAAGATTTATCAATCCAAAATCTTACAAGCATCAATAATTTTACAATAAGCTTTAGTGAGTTTGAAACTTCGAATGTCATATTATAAATAAATCTTGATCACCATTCAATCATGTTTATAACGTGTGGTCATATACACAACTTTAATTTAGCTGCTTCATTGAAGACTGTTTATATACATAAACAATGGCATATTAATGTACAAAGTCAAATTGTACAATATATAATTGATATAAGATGTCTTCTCATCAAATACAATATAATAAAATACATATAATTAATTTGTCTTACTGTCATGATTGAATATTAAAATATATCAAGAACACTATTAAAAAGGTTTATGGTAATATGTAAAGGTGATGATTATACAATGCATCACTTTATATTATGTCACTATAATTTAAAATATAAACAAATGCCACCATCAACTTTCTTGATCATATAATAACATATGAATCTTTATTACTTGTAAATAAGCTTTCTTATACTAATAAATTTTTGTTGCTCAAGAAAATTTTTGCTCAAGAAAATAATATCTTTTACCACACAAATATTTTATAGAATCAAATCACATATTTAAATATCTAATAGCAACTAAAGGGCTTATACAATTGCAATAACAATGATATACAACAAAGTTAACTAAGTAGTTGTCATATTATAACATATTATCATATAAACATGTGCATTATTGTAAATTCATTAACAGAATTGCACTAATGATTATTTTCAAATAGAACTATTAGACATCACCTTTTAATACCAATTGTATTTTGGTAGTTCATCATAAATTGTCTAAATACTAATAACAAAAACTAATTAATGGACCAATCTAAACTCATAACCATAATAATAAAAGCACATAATGATTTAGAATTTGTAATGTCTCTTTAAAACCCTAAAAATAATAAAAACACATAATGATATCAAAACTCATAACCAAAATAATAAAAGCACATAATGATTTAGAATTTGTAATGTCTCTTTGAAACCCCAAAAATAATAAAAACACATAATGATATCAAAACTCATAACCATAATAATAAAAGCACATAATGATTTAGAATTTGTAATGTCTCTTTGAAACCCCAACAACTAATTAATGGACCAATCAAAACTCATAACCATAATAATAAAAACACATAATGATATCAAAACTCATAACCATAATAATAAAAGCACATAATGATTTAGAATTTGTAATGTCTCTTTGAAACCCCAAAAACTAATTAATGGACCAATCAAAACTCATAACCATAATAATAAAAACAATTTATCCCACAAGTAATAAGTCGATTACAATTCAAAAACCAAAACTAAATCTTCCAAGAGTTAGTTGACATACAAGTAGAATTATATTATTAAAATCTTTAGAGTAGTTTCAAAATGACAAATTGTGGAGATTTAAATATATATTGCATATTTGGGACAACTAAATTAACGCATAAATTCACTAGATACTTCGACTTTTCAAACCGTTAATGAAACATACCTATTCAGTTTAGTGTACCAAAACTTCCCTTGAAATCCAATAAAATATTTAATGATAAAAGGGAGATAACCAAGAAGTGTAAGAAATTAGTTACAATATTGTAAATAATCAATTAGAGAAACTAGAAAGAT
Organism: Helianthus tuberosus; assembly: GCA_030545235.1. NCBI lineage: Eukaryota > Viridiplantae > Streptophyta > Magnoliopsida > Asterales > Asteraceae > Helianthus > Helianthus tuberosus. Next base: position 149,344,819 of record CM060390.1, read on the forward strand.
CATTGTGTTTCTGGTTTACTTTTGCTTTCTTTTCTTCACATCTCAATGTTTTTCGTAGGTGTTTGTTTGTGAAAGAAAACTATTCAGATACGTTAACACATAGGAAAGTAAACAAAGAAGTAAAAACATTATGATCCTGGTTAAATAAGGATGATATCAATGTTGTTCATGATAAATTTAATCTTAAATCATAACCAATAAAAAATATCAAGAAAAGCGTAAGTTAATTTTAGAGTTTTATCATACCAACAATCGATGAGAAAAGAGGAAATAAAATTAAAACAATAAAGGGTTTTCATACCAGATCAACAATTTTGTCTTTTATCTCTTTCGCCAATGTTGATACGACATGGTGTCTTGTGTTTATACAATCCAACTTCAAAAGCAATTCGTGCCGATATCCAACTTCAAAAGCAATTCGTGCTGATAACGTGTTGTGTAATAACTAGAATCTATTAGCAATGTATAGAAGAGAATGGGAGTATGAGAGATGAATTTCTTATTGATATGATCTCATACAAAATACATGAGCCACTATATATAGGCTATAACATTAATACACACATAATTGTGACATGGGAGTTAGAAATGTGGATAATCACTAATAATGGATGCATTCATAACAAATTTATAATATTCATATGAACTAGTATTAATCTTTAACAAAAAGTCTAATAATTAAAATGTCAAAGTCAACTCAAACACCAAAAGTTGTGATTGTAAAACTATTCATAATCTTTGCTCTCTAATCTTCACTTTTAATCATAAAGTTACCAAAAAATAACATTTTTGATAGTTGTAACATGTTGAAATAAGAAGAGGAAAAGCTCCAGGCTACATTTGAATGCATCATATTTTTTAAGAAAATACAAGAGGAAGATAATACATATTACATATTGTGAAGTATTTCTTTTTATAATTTCATTTTTTCTTAATTCATAAATAAAATTATAAGTTATCAGTATTGCACATCGCCTATTCATGTATCATTAATCATTTGATCTGATTAGTGACCAAAAACATGGACTCCCTACACTCAACCAAAACCCCATAATCAAACATTTTTTATACTTTTGGTTTCCTTACGTGAGAGGCTGTGGACCTAATTAGTCAAGTTCAAAGGGTCATGCATAGTAATGTTATGACCTTGATTATTAGATTGTATATATAGCATAGAGTTAGTTCAGTGAGTAGTTAGTTACTGGTAGGGTGGTTAGTTAGTTACACATCTAGTTTGTTATATATAGAGGTGAGATTTATGTTGTAAAGATTGATTGATTCTGAGTTCTATGAGAGATTACTGTTTCATGCTCTTCTTCATGGTATCAGAGCTACAATGGCTCTTACCTGAGTTTGTTACACTTCCGGCGAGTTGTTATTTTTCCGGCCACTCTTTCTCTTCTTTTCTGTTTTTTCGGCAAATTTGTGTTCTTTGATCATCATCTTCCTATTCCATTATCATCATTCATTCTCAAGTCTGTTTCATTCTCTTCTTACTATTTGATTGAGATTCCGGTGACTTTTTCCGGCTACACCTTATCTTCTCCGGTCATTTTCTCTAACTTTCCGGTGACCAAAAGTTATCAGTAATTTCGTTTCAAGAATCAAGAATGATGCCATACAATCACTAAGCACTGAAATTAAACCAACAATTCATAATTTTTCAATAACAAATCGTTGAGAAAGTGCTGAATTACATCGTTTTTATACTGAAATTCATGCATGGCGGAACAATTTCTACAGTTGATCCCTCAAGCTAACAACCAGCAAACAACAAAGATAAAATCAATGCTGCTTCAGATCCCGATTGACGAAACGGTTCAAATTCCGTTGATGGCAAACGCGCTTTGTGACGATAAAGGAATGGTTTACGGCAGTGGATCACATACTTCTGATTCTAGGGTTTCTGAAGAAACACGTAACTAATTTTAGGGGTTGATTAGTTTGGTTTATGTTTCTGCCATGAGGGTTAATCTTCTTATGACTTTCTGAGCTCCTTAATGATCCGTTAATCCTGCAAAACATAACACCGTTAGCTCGTTAAGAGGGGAATATGGGGGTTTCCCTCTTAACCAGACTCCGGCATGAGAATAAGTAACTGCTTTGAGGAGATAATTGTGTGTTAAGAGTGAGAGTAGAGGGAGTAGAATGTTTAACCTGTGAACTGAGGTCTCTATTTATAGCCAGAGAGGTGTAAGAGGATGTGGGCTGATGGGCCTTGGGCCGGAAGGCGAAAACATAGGGGATATGCTCCTTGTCTCACTGGTGTCGACCGTTAGTGGCTTCTAGAAGTTCTTCGGTGCTGGCGCACCGTGATTGGAGCCACGTGTCCCCATTGTCGGCCTGGCCGTCCTTCTTCCATCAGCAGGTAAGTGGAGATCGTGGGGAAGGTGTCTCTGCCCTATGATTGGTGCCACATAGGCGTCCTTAAGTACTCTCTGTCTCCTGCACGTCAGACGATCGTGGAGCACGATTGAGCAGAACTTGGAGGACGCGGATTGGCCCTTTTCTTCTGCCACCTGTACCTTATGTGCCTTCTGAAGTAGCCATGCGCCATAGCCCTGCGCGACTCTTGCTGAGCACGTAACTAGCCCACGCAGGGTATGGGTGGTTGAAGGCTCCTATTCAGAATGCTAAGTGTTGAATGTGGTGTTTTCTCTTGTTGAGACCTCGCGCTAGATCAATACATGATGATGTAACGCGCGCGACGTTGGCAGTAAACAACTTCATGAATAAGGAGTATGGTCCTGTGTGCGACCTGAATGAGGTCTGCGCGGCCTTTTTGGACCATACCCCTTCAAGTCCCCCTAGTCCAGTGTTGCACCATGCGCGAGGCAAGTGGTTGGAGCTCTGGACTTAGAAAAAGAAAAGTGCTAAAAAATGCTTGCTTTGTGTTGGGTAGGCGCGCGCGTGTTAATGTTTGACAGTTGATACGACGCGACTATTATGCCTGACTGTTGTTGATTCTTTGCTTCTGATTGTAAGCGCGCAGGATCGTTGGGTATCATTAATATTGCGCATCCTGGGTAACTTCTGCATGAGGTTTGTAGTACTTTTGGGGTAGCCCAGTTGGCCACCGACACCCACCTCTTCCCAGAGGTACCGGGTTCGAGTCTTGGGAGTGGCATATGTCGCCCAGGGTAAGAACTCGGCAAGGGGAATTCACCGCGGAGCTAGCTTGGTCGGGTAGCGGCTCCCGGAGTGGGATCACTCCGGCGGTTGGGAGGACTGTGCACTATCCCCCCCCCACTTTTGAGCGGGAAAAACCTCGAATTTTGAATTATGACGGGTTGGTAAGAAAAGTCGTTGATGGCGACGTTTGAGTTGGCTGCTGACACGGCTGTCATCAAGTTGTCCCTGACGGTTCCGCTTTCCATCAGGAGAGTGAGGCCCACGTGCGCGTGGTAACCGTCACTCCGAGAAACCCGCCTTACGTGGCGTCTTTTGATTGGTCACGTGCGCGGTGATCTTGGCACGTTTACCCATCGCATTAAATGCGATGGTTATATATATCCGACGAAGGGGAGAAGATCCTTACCTCTTCTACTGTTGCTACCTTTTCTCTCCACTTGTCTTCTTCATTCCTTCAAATCTTCAAGACCGCAGTAGCAGATCTTCAAGTTTTTTTCAGAATATTCAGAGTTTATACTCAGTATCCATGGCTGAAGAACATCAAGAATAAAATCCTGGTGAAGAAGGTCCCGTTCCTATCCTTAAATGGGACCTAGGGTTGTTCGAGCAGATTACACGAAGTTTCCGGTTTCCACCGGAATGGGATGCACGATACCCCGACCAGAATCAGACGGCCGCCGATGCACCGCCGGGGTATATTACCCTTTTTGAAGACTTCTTCCTTCAGGGAAATTTCTGGTTGCCGACGATGGAGTTCTTGGCCCATGTCCTACACTTTTATGGGTTCCACATCTCTCAGATGAGTCCACCCGGTATGGTAAGGGTGCGGCACTTCGAGTTTTTATGCCGAGCCCATGACATAGAGCCCACAGTTGAAAGATTCAGGGTATTTTACCAGCTAATTCGAAACATGGATTTTTTCTCCATTGCTAGCCGGAGGTCTGCTAAAAAGATCTTACTGAATCCACCCAAGAGTTATCATGATTGGAAACAGAAGTTATTTTTCATTCGCGAGGAGGTGATGCCTATTGCCATGACCTTCCGCCCATGGCCTGAACCGATCGAGAAGGAGGAGCTGGCAATTCCCAAGAAGGAAGATTGGTATGTGAAGCTTACCGCCACTCCAAATCGAGTGTTTGGTGAAAATGTTCTGGTTGCGGCGCAGATTAGTGACCAGTGGCCGCAGGATAGCGAAGAGGTGCCAGTATTAAAGTTTGAGGATAGAGGTTAGTTGCTTCCTTGATTATCTATTTAATTTCGTTGCATTTAACTGTTGGATTTTGAATGTAGAGGTACACCTTTACCAAGCTGCCTTTCCCACTTTTGGTGGATCTATGGGAGCGCGCCCGCTGAGGTCAGGGGAGCAATATTGGTACGAAACGATCAAGCCGCGCGTCATGTACCCTGTTGTTGGAGCCTTCGCCAATCCTCCTACCGCAACTGAAGGTGCGCATCTTCCCAATCCCCAACCCTTGCGAGCTGTGACCTCCGCTGGGAAAGAAATTCTTTACCTTTCCAGCGAGTAATCTGTAGGGTCTTCGAATGGGGAACTAAGTTCGTGGTCTAACATCTTTGCAGGTGTGTTTAGGGGTGTTCAAAATCGGATAATCCGGTTTTCGAATATCCGAAAATCGGATATCCGAAATTTCGGATAGTGAAATATTGACATCCGAACCCGAATCCGAAATTTCGGATATCCGAAATTTCGGATTCGGGTTCGGATATCTAATCGGATATCCGAATATCCAATTTTTTATTTATTTTTTATTTTTTTATTATTTTTTAATATTTGGAACTAGATTTTTCAGATAGTTTCGGATATCCGAATATAAATTTCGGATATTTCGGATATTTTTTGGGATATTTCGGATATTTTTTCGGATATTTCGGATATTTTTCGGATACTTGGGATATTTTTCGCATGTATGCGGCTCGTGCCAAAATTACCGAGCTCGAGGGTAAAGTTGCTGAGCTGACCGGGAAAGTTGAAGATGGGCAAACTGCTAAGGAGCAAGTTGAGGTTCGTTGAGTGTGACCGTTTCTGTCCTTGTGCTTTTTGTCTGTAAAATTATCTAAGTTCTTTATCCTTTGCAGGCTGAGCTGAAAGCGCAGTTAACCGGTAAGGACAAGGACCTGGCAGCCAAGGACGTCGAGATTGCCGAGCTAAAACGTCGCCTACAAGAGCAGGTTGACAAAAGTGAGTCCTTGGAGATCGACCTTGAAGCTGAGAAGGGCAAGGCTGCCACTACTGAGGAGGCTAAGGCGAGAGCTGAGGAAGCGCGAGACGTTAGTACGGCGGCCCTCAACGTAGCGCAGAATAACTACTCCGAGGTTCAGGGCATCATTGATACTCTTGCTGCTGAGGCTGAGTGGATGCGCGGCAGGGGAGTAGTTCTGGTATGGTTCTCTTTTTTTTACTTAGGCTTTATTTGCTAAAACCTACTTCTAATCCATTGCCTTTGTTGTAGATGGCCAACTCTATCCTAAATGCTGGAGAACTGGATGGAGCTGTTGCTGCTCTCATAGATGCCTCATGCGCGGTTGGTCACCGTGGAGGTTATCTAGAGTGTTCGCAGCATGTTGAAGAAGTGTTTGGACAAGCGTTTGATACCAGTCATTGCTCAGTGACTGACCAGGCTGATGCTGAGTTAGCCCGTGCTGAAAAGGCTAATGACCATCTGTCATTACCTGTGATGGATTTGGTTGCAGAGGCGCTGAAGCATGATGATTGGTGTCAACGGCTAAAGGCCATCCTTGATCCACCAGAGACTGTCGAGCTATCTGATGAAGAAGAACCAGCTGGTGATGATGGTGGTGGAGATGGTGATGGAAATGATGATGATGGAGGTGATGGTTACGAGTAGATAGTGTTGGTAGGCTTCGTGCCTTGTAATTTTATTTTTAAATGTTAAATGTAACTTGTTGCGCGGTCGCGCTTATTTTGAATTGAATCGATGATGGTTTATTTCTATGTAACTGTTGCGCGGTTGCGCCTGTTGAATATGATGTTTATGTTTGCTTTCTCTTTGTCCAGTTACAATTATTGCGTTATTGTTAGAAACTTTGGTTAAGTTAGGGCGAATAAATGTAAGTGTGGCTCTTGTGCGAGTGTAACTGCCTGGTCTCGCGCTATGTTCGCGGAGGACCTTAGAGGCATAACTCAAGAGCTCGTAATTTACTGGAGTGTTTTCATGCTAATCAAAAGTTTAACATGCATTTGTAACGTAGAATTCATCATGATAAAAGAAAACATAAGGCATATGCTTTCATTGATTAAGAAACAGGCGCTTAGGCCAACATAAATCGCATGCAACACAAAGGGCGTTTAGCCAACATAGAAATTAAAAAAGGCGCGTGGCCAACATGAGTGAGTAGAGGCGCAAGGCCGAGAGTAGTTACATATAGCACTTGCGCAGTTATTGCGCGTTCCACGTGCGTGGGATGATGTATCCATCCAGAGTGCGCAACTTGTATGCCCCTTTCCCTAGCACCTCGTGTATTAAGTATGGGCCTTCCCATTTGGGTGCTAGCTTTGCTGGGTGTTCAGCGTTTGAAGCTTCATTGTCTCTGAAGACATACTCTCCTGGAGTGAAGGTACAAATGCGCACTCTTGCATTGTAATACCTTTCCAGCTGTGTCTTGTACTTGGCTTCCTTAATTCGCGCAATTTCGCGCCTTTCTTCGAGTAAATCCAAGTCAAGACGACGCTCTGCCTCGTTATCGATTGTGTTGACTGCTGTCAAGCGCGGCGAGGGCAGGCTAATTTCGGCTGGGATAACCGCCTCTGAGCCATAGACTAGGCTGAAAGGGGTTTCGCCAATGCTCGTTTTCGGCATGGTTCGATGAGCCCACAAGATGCTCGGGAGCTCATCTACCCAGGCGGGCTTTTATCCCTTCAACAATACTCTTGTTAACACTTTCAACTTGTCCGTTGCCCTGGGGATGCGCAACAGATGAGAAAGTGTGTTCATCTCTTTCATCCACTTTTGAAGGTCTTCAGAAGCAAAATTGGTGTCGTTATCAGTTACAATTTTGAGTGGGAAGCCAAACCTGCAAATGATGTGTTCCCAGATGAACTTGCGCACCATCATTGCAGTTGTTGAAGCGAGTGCTTTGGCTTCCACCCACTTGGTGAAATAATCGACGGCAACAATTATGAACTTCATAGCTCCAGGAGCTTCCGGGAAGGGTCCCACCATATCGATTCCCCACTGCTGGAAAGGCCAGGCAGTGGACACAGGAATGAGATCATTTTTCGGGCGCAGGGTCTTAGGGGCGTGCCTTTGACAGGAGTCGCATTTGCGTAATTCCTTCAGAGCGTCAACGTGCATCCCTGGCCAATAGTTTCCAGTGTTCATAATTTTCGCAACGACCATGCGCGGTCCCACATGGATACCGCAGATTCCTTCGTGAATTTCCCTGATCAAGTAATTGGCATCTTGGGGATCCACGCAGCGCAAAAGTGGCCCCAAGAAGGATTTTCGGTACAGGATACCGCCATTCATCTCATAATGCAAGGCCTTGTTCTGTATCTTCCTTGCCTCTGCTTTGTTGTCAGGGAGTATTCCTTCTAGAAAATACTTGATTATAGGGCTCATCCAGGATGGTTGCCCTATCTCTATCACATTCACCTGACGCAGCAAGACCGACGGGTTCTTTAGTACTTCAATTCTTACATCTTTGGCGAGATGTTGAAAAGAAGTTGAAGCGAGCTTGCTCAAGGCGTCTGCTGGTTTGTTCTCTGAGCGACTAATATGCACTACCTTGTAGGACTTGAATCGTTGAAGCAACTCTTTTGCTTGATCTAAATACTAAGCAATAACTTCGCCCTTTGCATCGTATAGACCGTTGATTTGGCTGGCGATCAAGAGTGAATCAACATGCGCTCGCAGATTTTGAGCTCCCATTTTTATGGTGAGGCGCAAGCCTGCCAAGAATGCCTTGTATTCCGCCTCATTGTTGGTGTTCTTAAAGTCCAACTTGATGGCGTATGTAAATTCATGTTTCTCAGGGCTAACAAGGCGCAATCCAGCCCATGCGCCATCTTTGTTTGAAGCCCCGTCGGTGTATAGCAACCATAGTTCGTCTGATGTATCCTTGATAGGAGTATCCACAACTTCACAATCTTTGATTTTATCTTCTGGGACCTCTGTGATGAAGTCCGCTAGAACTTGACGCTTGATCGCTGGGCGCTGCCTGTAGAGTATGTTGTGGCCCCCCAGTTCGATTGCCTACTTTGCTAAGAGACCTGACGTCTCTGGCTTTTGTAGTATGGTTCCGATGTGAAAGTTGGTGAGTACCATGACGACATGCCCTGTAAAATATCTCCGCAGCCTTCTGGAGGCGTGTAACAGCGCAAGTACCAACTTTTCCATTGTGGAATACCTCGTTTCTGGATCAGTAAGCACCCTACTGACGTAATAAATAGGAGTCTGAACTCCATTTCTCTCCACAAGCAATACCGACCCCACTGCCTTATCCGAAGAAGATAAGTACAGGATGAGTGGTTCTTTTTCGAACGGCGCAGTCAGAGTGGGGAGCTTTATCAAACATTCTTTCATTTGTTGAAAAGCGACTTCTGCTTCAGGCGTCCACTTGAATTCTTGCTTTTTTACGCAGTTGCGCAGGGTGCTGATAAACGGATATGATTTTGCAGCGTGGTTTGACAGAAAACGGTTAAGCGCGGCTAAGCGGCCGGCCAACCTTTGCATCTCCTTGATCGTTCGCGGTGATGGCATCCGCTCTATGGCTTGAACTTTTTCTGGATTGACTCTAAAACCGCCATTTGTAACCACAAAGCCCAAGAATTTGCCCTCCTCCATACCAAAGGAACATTTGGCTGGATTAAGTTTCATATTCACGCTTCTCAACGAGTTGAATGTTTTCTCAATATCTTTTAACATTTGGTCCTCCTCAGGACTCTTAATCACCAGATCATCGATGTAAACCTCGATATGCTTACCAATATCTCCAGCAAAGGTCTTGTCCGTCAGGCGCTGGTATGTTGCGCCAGCGTTTTTGAGGCCGAACGGCATCTTTGTATAACAGAAGATCCCAAGATCGGTCCGAAAAGCTGTCTTGTCTTCGTCCTCAAGCTTCATTTGAACTTGATGATACCCCTTGTAACAATCTAAGAAGCATTTCCATTTGTACGGTGCGAGAGAGTCTATCTTTTTGTCGATCTCGGGCAAAGAGTAGAAATCTTTAGGGCATGCCTTGTTGAGATCGGTATAATCAACGCACATTCTCCATCCTCCATTAGACTTCTCCACCATCACGGGGTTCGCAACCCAGCTTTGATAGCGCACCTCTCTCAAGATCCCTGCTTTTAGCAGCTCACACACTTGCTCATTCATTGCTTTAGTCTTATCCGCCCTTAAGTTGCGCCTTCTTTGCACTTTTGGTTCAACGGAGGGATAAGTGTTCAGACAATGTTCAGTAATGTCGCGCGGGACTCCGGTCATGTCAGCCGGAGTCCAGGCGAAGATATCCATATTCTTGAACAAAAGTTGCTTGAGGTGCGTTCTGATGTTTGGTGAGATTGTGTGGCCAAACGTCACTGTTTGCTCTGGGTATTTACGGTTTAAAACCCACTTTTCTGGCTCAGTCGTTGAAACTTTCGCCGCTTTTGTTGGGCGCGCCTCTTCTGCTGACATTACTTCTTTCTTCGCATAGATGATTGCCACCCCCGTCTCAGTTGGAAACCCGATGGCTGAGTGGGGTGTGGAAGTTACCATGTTCAGTTCACCTTGGGTTTCTCTCCCAATCAACACATCATGCCTTGATTTGACAGGCATTACCATGAAGTTTACATTTGTGGTTCTTGAATGCTTCCCGTCAGAAAACGTGACGGGGAAGCTGATTTGGCCTAACGGGAAGACCATTTCATTGCAAAATCCTGACAGAGGGTAATCAACCGGCTCAAGTCTCGCTTTATCTTCGTCGTCAAACTGATTAAAGCATTGCTCATAGATTATGTCGGCTGTACTTCCCGGGTCAATGAAGAGGTATTCCGTTTCATAATGACCGATAATACCAGTAATGACGACGGGACGCGTGGTGCGTGGACCCCCACGTACTACCGGGAAAATGACCTGCTGCTCTTGCCAAGAAGGTTCATAAGGGCGTTTGCCTTTCTCTCTAGCGCTGTATCCTGGTCCGTTGACCATATGGGTTTCCAGGCGCCGGACCTTCTTGTGGTTCCCATCATCGTGGCACTGGATTTGGCGTGTTTCTTTACGCACGTTCTTCACCAAGTGGCTCAACTTTCCGCTTTTTAGTGCTTTTTCAATCTCTTGTCGCAAGCTGATACAGTCATCTGTCAGATAACCTGTATCCTTGTGAAAATCGCAGTATAGGTTCGGGTCTTGCCCCTTCTTGTTCGTCATAGGCCTTGGAGCCTTGAAGTCGTGGTTCTCCGTCATTAACACCTCTTTGGGTGTTTTTATGAGCGGAGTCCAGTGCTTTTCTCGGTTATCATCCCTGACTGCTTTTCGATACCCAATTCTATCAATTGTCTCCCGCGCATCTTCTCTGTAGCGCGGTCTTTCCTCATAACCACTTGGTTTTCCAGATTTCCAATCATGACTTTTGCCCTTGTTGCGCTTGCCATAGTCGCGCGAGTTTTTCTTGGAAAAACGATCTTCAAAGTATGAGCTCTTGGCTCCAGCTAGCGACTCCTCGATTTACGCTACGATTTTTGCGGCTTCCATCAGCTTACTCCATTCCTTAGGCATACCATCTTTTCCGGTGATGGTTCTGATGAGACTATCACACCGAATGGCTTTCTTAAAGTGAGCGCGCATGAGTTGTTCGCTTACGCCGCCGATTTCTAGACATTCTTTGTTGAAGCGCGTGATGAAGTCTTCCAAACCTTCATTTTCTCTTTGCCAGATATCTGTCACTTCAGACGTATCTCGTTGATAGAGCCTTTGATGGCTGAAATAATTCACAAACTGTGTTCTGAAATCAACCCATGAACTGATTTTTCCAGGCGGCAGGCTGTCGAACCAAGCGCGAGCAGCCCCGGTAAGCGTCTGGATAAACAAATGACACCACATTGGCATATTCCATCCTCCCATACAACCAACACTTGTGAATACTCTGACATGATCGTCAGGATCGGTTAAACCATTGAATTTTCCCACTATTAGGGGTAACTTCTCTCTTGAAAGCGGTGCCAAAGCAATCTTTGGGATAAATTTCGAGTGTTCTGTAGGCTGAAGTCTCGTTCTGCTTCTTCGCTGTATGCAATGCGCTGCCTTGGCTTATAATTTTTGTGATTCCGCTGCAAACGGTTAAAGACTGAGGATCCTTCGTCGTCTTGCCAAGTTGGGTCATTTGGGTCTGTGTCCTTCCACTCGTTATTCATATTGCGCGGCCCGAGCAGGCTATGAATTGGACCTCTTTGAACATTTGACGGGTAGTCGTAATAGCTTTCGGTCTCTCCCCGTATCTCGCGTGTGTCGTGCGCGCTTGGTCTTCTTAGGGGAGGAGGCCTGTTAACTCTTCCGTGCAAGGTTTGTTGCGGGGGTATCTGACGCGCCCCCTGACTAGGACCCTGAGGTGTAACCAAGGACGGTTCTGCTTGTAAGAATGCTTGTTGTGCGCTCAAAGATTGATACGCCTCATTTATAGTAGCAATTTGTTTGGCATACCAACAGGCTGGAGTTTCGCCCTTTGGCAGCCCTAATAGCGCCTAAATATTCTGAGGTGGAGCTGGATTCGAAGGACCAGCGACGTGATTCACTGGGGGTTACCGTCTGAGTGATGCGAGTGGCACTCGCGCGGGGTCCCCCAGTGTTGGTTACTTCGATTTCACCGATTTCTTCAACATGTTGGACTTGGACGTTTTAATTGTCCTCCCCCAACACTGCATTAGAGTTTGTTCCAAAACCAAAATCGGGAATGATTCCTTGACCAGCCATGATCGAAGGAAAAAATAGCTTAGAAAACTCAGAAAAAGAAGATGAAAGTGATTTGTAAAAACCGGTGGGCGCCAATGAAGAAACACGTAACTAATTTTAGGGGTTGATTAGTTTGGTTTATATTTCTGCCATGAGGGTTAATCTTCTTATGACTTTCTGAGCTCCTTAATGATCCGTTAATCCTGCAAAACAGAACACCGTTAGCTCGTTAAGAGGGGAATATGGGGGTTTCCCTCTTAACCAGACTCCGGCGTGAGAATAAGTAACTGCTTTGAGGAGATAATTGAGTGTTAAGAGTGAGAGTAGAGGGAGTAGAACGTTTAACCTATGAACTGAGGTCTCTATTTATAGCCGGAGAGGTGTAAGAGGATGTGGGCTGATGGGCCTTGGGCCGGAAGGCGACAACATAGGGGATATGTTCCTTGTCTCACTGGTGTCGACCGTTAGTGGCTTCTAGAAGTTCTCCGGTGCTGGCGCACCGTGATTGGAGCCACGTGTCCCCGTTGTCGGCCTGGTCGTCCTTCTTCCATCAGCAGGTAAGTGGAGATCGTGGGGCAGGTGTCTCTGCCCTATGATTGGTGCCACATAGGCGTCCTTAATTACTCTCTGTCTCCTACACGTCAGACGATCGTGGAGCACGATTGAGCAGAACTTGGAGGACGCGGATTGGCCCTTTTCTTCTGCCACATGTACCTTGTGTGCCTTCTGAAGTAGCCCTGGGCCATAGCCCTTCGCGACTCTTGCTGAGCACGTAACTAGCCCGTGCAGGGTATGGGTGGTTGAAGGCTCCTATTCAGAATGCTAAGTGTTGAATGTGGTGTTTTCTCTTGTTGAGACCTCGCGCTAGATCAATACATGATGATGTAACGCGCGCGAGGTTGGCAGTAAACAACTTGATGAATAAGGAGTATGGTCCTGTGCGCGACCTGAATGAGGTCTGCACGGCCTTTTTGGGACCATACCCCTTCAGTTTCGCTTATTGAAGATGATGATGTTACTGGTTATTTGTGTGAATCGAATACTTCTGGATCTAGGGTTTTGCCTATTGAAGTTGATGATGTTACTGGTTATTTGTGTGGATTGCATTTTTCTAGTGAAAATGATAATTTGTGTGGATCAGCATGTAAAGTGGATCAACGAATTTTTAGGTAGTTTTCGTCTTTACTGGGCTCAGGCCAACACACACATTGTACTGCTTGTAGTGTTTTAAAAATCAACTAGATTGCCTTTTACATCAGTTGTATCTCATTCTACTTCACCTTTACATATTATACATTGTGACATTTGGGGTGCCTTGCCTGTTATGTCTAGAGATGGATACATATATTTCATTACTTTCATTGATGATTTCAGTCGATTTACATGGATGTATCCTTTGACTTGTCGTTCTCAAGCGGTTGATTGCTTTTGGCATTTCAAACCGCTTGTTGAGAACCTTTTCTCCTACACCATCAAGCATCTTCAGTGTGATGGTGCTCCTAAGCTCATTTGTGGATCTATGGCTCGTTTTCTTTCAGATTCTGGCATCGCTTATCGCATTTCATGTCCCTATACTCCCCAACAAAATGGGGTTGCTGAGCGGAAAAACCGCCATCTTTCTGAGGTAGCTCGAGCTTTATTGTTTCATGCTCGGTTACCAAAGAAATTCTGGTATGATGCATATGCCACTGCTGCCTTCCTTATTAACTGGTTTCCATCACCGGTTCTTCATCACTCATCTCCTTATGAAGTTCTTTTTGGATCTCGTCCCGATTACTCTCTTCTTTGTACTTTTGGGTGTTTGTGTTATCCGTTTCTAGGTGATACTCGAGCGGATAAACTTTCACCCAAGTCTACTCCTTGTATCTTTCTTGGCTATGCTCTATCTCATCTTGGTTATCTTTGTTATGATCCTCATACGTCTCGTACGTATACTTCTCGACATGTTTGATTCCATGAGTCGACTTTTGACATTCCGGGGAGTTTTACTACTCCCACAGCTTCTTCAGATTCTATTCCTTTCTCCATTCCTCCTCCTTCGCTTTCTACTTCTGTTTCTTCTCTTTCTTCTTCATCTTCTCCTATTATTCATTCCTCATCTTCTCATGTTATTCCCTCTCCTGATATTACTTCACCTTCTTTTCCTCCTCCTCCTCCTCCTCCTCCTCCTCCTACTACTCCTACTCCTACTACTCCTACTCCTACTACTACTCCTACTACTACTCCTACTCCTACTCCTCCTCCTCCTCCTCCTCCTACTCCTACTACTCCTACTACCACCACCACCACCACCACCACCACTCCTCCTACTCCTACTACTACTACTACTCCTACTACTACTCCTACTCCTACTACTCCTACTCCTACTCCTACTCCTACTCCTACTACTCCTGCTCCTGCTCCTGCTCCTGCTACTGCTACTGCTACTACTACTCTTGTTCCAACTCACCCGATGGTTACACGATCTCGTGATCATACACGGCAGCCGCGTCAGTTTCCTGATCATATTCTTTTTCATGTCTCTACTACTCCCACCACTGAGCCTTCCACATTTCGACAGGCTCAGCAGTATTCTGTTTGGTGGGATGCGATGCGTGCTGAGATTGATATTCTTCATGCCGACCAGACTTGGCGTCTGGTTCTGGCTCCCACTGACGCCAACATTGTTGGTTGTAAGTGGGTTTACAGGATTAAACATAATCCTGATGGATCAGTGAGTCGTTATAAAGCTCGACTTGTTGCCAAGGGTTTTCATCAGACTGAGGGTATTGACTACACTGAGACTTTTAGTCCTGTGGTCAAACCTACTACTATTCGTCTTGTTCTTTCAGTCGCTTTCTCTCGAGGGTGGTCTATTCGTCAGGTTGATGTCAACAATGCGTTCTTACATGGGGACCTTTCTGAGAGTGTGTATATGACCCAGCCCCCAGGCTTTGTTGACTCATCTAGACCACATTATGTTTGTCGCCTGCAGAAGGCTCTTTATGGCCTAAAGCAGGCTCCTAGAGCTTGGTTTTCCAAGCTATCCACCGCTCTACTTGCTGATGGTTTTACCCAGTGTCTTTCAGATGTATCTCTCTTTGTTTACAGTCGAGATTCGATACTCTGTTATGTCTTGATCTATGTTGATGACATCATTATTACTGGGAGCTCGTCTGATTTTGTTACTGGTTTGATTGGGCGCTTGCACTCTCAGTTTGCGCTCAAGGATTTGGGACAATTATCATATTTTCTGGGTATTCAGGCTACATTTTCTGAGGATGTCTTACATTTATCACAGCAGCGCTACTTACTTGATTTGTTACAGCGCACGGGTCTTGCCGATTGTCGTCCATTATCTACACCTGTCTCTTCTGGTAGACAGCTTTCTCGGCACACTGGTGATCCTTTGTCTGATCCTACTATGTATCGGAGCACTGTTGGTGCATTACAGTATCTTGTGTTGACACAACCAGAGATTGCGTATGCGGTCAGTAAGGTGTCACAGTTTTTTCAGACACCTACTGATCGACACTGGGTCGCTGTCAAGCGGATTTTGCGGTATCTTAAGGGTACCATCTCTCATGGATTATGTATACGTCGGTCTACTTGTGTTGATTTACATGTGTATGGCGATGCTGACTGGGCTGGATGTCCTGATGATCGACGTTCCACCACAGGTTATTGTGTTTTTCTTGGGCCCAACCTCATTAGTTGGAGCTCCAAGAAACAACATACGGTTGCTAGATCGAGCACAGAGGCTGAGTATCGTGCTCTTGCTCATACCGCTGCAGAGTTACGCTGGATTACATCTATATTGCATGAGCTACATATTACGATGACTTGTCCACCATCTCTTTGGTGTGACAATATTGGAGCTACATATCTTGCAGTCAACCCGGTGTTTCATCAGCGTACGAAACACTTGGAGATTGACTTACATTTTATTCGTGACATGGTATTGGCATGTGTTTTGTATGTTCGGTATGTTTCTACTATATTTCAGATTGCAGATATTCTGACCAAAGGGTTGTCTTCGGTTCGTTTTGACACTCTGCGGTCCAAGCTTCACGTGGATGCTCCCCGTTCAGCTTGAGGGGGCATATTAGATTGTATATATAGCATAGAGTTAGTTCAGTGAGTAGTTAGTTACTGGTAGGGTGGTTAGTTAGTTACACCTCTAGTTTGTTATATATAGAGGTGAGATTTATGTTGTAAAGATTGATTGATTCTGAGTTCTATGAGAGATTACTGTTTCATGCTCTTCTTCATTGATGTCTATAAATGTACATTTAAAAGACTTAGTTTTACTATTTAAAAAGAGGTAGCAACGCAACTTGTTGTCCGTTTACCTTCTATTTCGATGTGATTTCAAAATATCATATTTAACTAATGAAAAAGAATTAGAATCTTTGAAGTTTTCAAACAACTTTAAACCATAAATATTAGTTGTTTAAACAAATAGAATATACTAAATAAAAGGTCATAATCGTAGGATAGACAGCTGATTAATAATACTGTCTCCTCTAAGCGAAGGATGAAGATATGAAAATTTATATAAATTAATATATGACAAGTGGTATGTTTGATTTATAAGATACAAAGTATAATATATCATAAAATAATAAACCGACCAAGCTACAAATCATATGGTAGCTACGTTTACTTGTCATAATATAGATTTTTTTTAGAGAAAAATGTCCTGATAGTCCCTGTGGTTTGTTCCGTTTTCATAAATAGTCATTGCACTTCTAAAATTACAGCCATATTCCTCAATTTTGGCATTTCCGTTCTCGGATTGTCCCTGTCGCAGATGAGAGTTAGTTTTCTTAGTTAAGTTGATTTGAAATGACTATAATGCAGTGGCGTCTCTAAGAATTCACGTACCCTGTTCGAGATCGAAAAATGTGCCCAAATACTTGAGACTTCACCAATTCTTCCGCTCGTTTCCTTTTTTGACGTTTTTGTCATCCGGATGCTTGTTTAGAAGCCATTAATGTCTAAAAATAATAATCGATGTTCACTTAACAAGATACGGGTTCAATCAACAATTAACAATCACAAAAATTAACAACAATTAACCGACTAACAACAATCAACAATCAGAATCTGATGTTAACAAACAGTTAACAATCACAACAATATCATCAAGTATTAGAATCTGATGACAAATAACAATAACAACAATTATCGGACCTTTTAACTTCATGATGAAAACAACCAGCAAATCAAACAGTGAAACAATTACCGAATTACGCATTGTGTCGTCGAGTTCTGAACTACGATGTTCGTTTTGCCTTCTCACTTCCGTGTTGTCGTTCAATGAATCAATGGCAACCCTGCAATTCCTTCTGTCGTTCGGTGTTTCCAAATCCAATTGCCGTTTCAGTTTTCGTTTTTTTTTATGTTTTAGAATCTTATTAGTATTGGGTTGGGCCCAATAAACCTAATGTATTTGGCTAAATTATAAAACATAAAAAGGTATTTGATAATGGGTCTCTATATTGGATTTGGTATGTATTTACAATTTTTTTTTTTTAAAATAACATATAGATATATATATCGATTTTTTTAAATCTCGTGCCCCTCGAAATCACGGGTCTTGTGCGGAAGTCCTCCCCGCACACCATAAAAGTTTCCCCTGCTATATATAATGTCTTTACTATTAAAAACTTAACAAATAAAACAATAAAAGAATAAAAAAAATACATTTAGGCCCCACATATCCACCTACCCACCCCACCCTTTCTCCCCTTTTCATCTCTTGCAACTATAGTTCCACCATCACCACCACCATAACACTTCCACACCACAACTACCATACACCATCCACCACACCCACCACTTAACTCCGACCATGGCGAGTGTCATTGGTTGCAGACTCGCTGCAATCATTCACCACCACCACCACAATATACCCCTAAATTCCTCACCCATTTCACAACCCATCATCAAACTTGTTACACCCCAACCCGCAACAGAATAAGTGATCGGGGCATGATTTGGTTGATCCAAAGCTTATGACTTGCTATTACGTGTTTTAAATAATCATTTATCAATGTTGAATGTTTCACATAGCAAATAATCCAAATAAAATAAATACATAAGAGACATTGTTCATAACCAATAAACTACATTAATCCGTTTCTTGTTAACTAAGGTTCATCCTATGTCCAATCTCCTCTTCAAGCCTGTTCACATGTATCACATGTAAAAATATTTTTTGGGTCAACAAAGGTTCGTGAATGAACCTCATTGTTATTAGGAAAATAATATATCTAGTTTGTGTATTGAGAAAACGTGCGTTAACCAATGTAAGTAAATTTGTTGTATGTCTTATGTCAAACCTCATAACACAACCTCAAACAATAAACAATTTGTAATGATTCAATGAATGTATGCATGTTGCACGGTATTATGGTGTGCTGCAAGGTCTAAGCTCAATCAAATGGAGCTGACCTCGTATGGTTGGCAACGTCAAGTTCCGCTCATAGGTAATGGGAACCGACGAGCCTATGATGGTGTATCGTCTGAAATGAATGTAATGCACCAAGTAAACAATAGTCAATAACACATAACACATATACTTCGCAAGATGGTAATTGCACGTAATTGGAAAAAAAAAGTAATAATATAAAGCGACACATGATACACCCAAATAAAACGAGTAAATAATATGAATGGGGGAGTTGTAAGATTTACTCACAATTTTGCGTATAAGGATTCCTTGAGATAAGCGCACGAGGAAACATAGAGAATTCCGAAAGAACGAAGCGAGTACCCTAAACCTTAAGATACCACATAACGAACTAATTATTATTTTTTATAAGCTAATAAAATTCCTAATATTTATTTTTAATTATTTAGATTTATAAATTAGACTTTTAATTTCTTAGGTTATAAAAGAATTAATATAAATTACTAATTATTTGATTTTTATTATTTAACTTAAAGGCTGTATTATAAAAGAAAAGGAATAAAAAAATAAAACAAAGAAATATGGCCTAATGGTCCCAAAGCCTTATCCCATCTCAAGATGTCACTAGACTATAAGACCATGTGTAGTCGTCTAGGAATGGGGCATTTTTTTGCCCGAAAACGCCGGAGCCCCGTCAGCCGCCCCCGTGGGTGTTTTGTTTGCAAAAATTGGTTGAAGCCTGCTTTATTCCACGCTGGAGAGGAAAAGGGTTTGCCCAATCGCATGCATTGTTCTTTTGTTTGTCCAAGAGATTTTTTTTGTTGGTTTTTTTTATTTTATTCTTTACACCCCTTTTAACATAATGCCCCACATTCC
Organism: Helianthus tuberosus; assembly: GCA_030545235.1. Classification (NCBI taxonomy): domain Eukaryota; kingdom Viridiplantae; phylum Streptophyta; class Magnoliopsida; order Asterales; family Asteraceae; genus Helianthus; species Helianthus tuberosus. The sequence continues at coordinate 149,364,130 of CM060390.1, forward strand.
AGCTACACCCGTTTTAGAAAACACCCCATAATGCCTCAATGCTGACTGGGCTGCCACATGGAGCAAAACGCCCAAGGGTAGAGGCATTACCACTACACATGGTCTAATGTCATGGGCAGCCTCTAATGTAGCCGAACTACCCATAAAGACGTGGCAGTGTAGCCGAACTTTTTTTTTTTGGAACGGCCAGCGAATCCTTCAAATAGGCTACTGGCAAAATTCACCATCGGGATACACTCGCATCCGAACCGGGAAAAACCCTCACATAGGGCTGAAGCCCGTGAACACTCGCCCGAAGGCATGACAGTGCGGTGAGGAAAAACTCGTTCAGTTCAGTGATCGAACTAACGATCATCGCCTACTCGCATAATCTGCCATCATCACCCGATGCCGTTGAAACAAAAATCGAACTTGGATCTCTTAAAAACCCAGATTTATTTCTTACCACTCCACCACCAGCTCATTGACGACACTGTGGCCGAACCACACGTATAAACAACTCCAAGGGTGTACCCCGTGGTGCCCCGCCACCCTAAAGCTTGAATAGTACATGATCAGCTTTTATTTTCTGCTTTTTTAAAAGAAAAAGCAAAATATGAGATTGTGTTTGTGTTGGCAAGGCAATCCCCTCCACGTGAGGGTATGTGTACGTCACCGGCCACGTATGGTTGGGATCTCCTTATTGGTTGCTTTCCTTCCTACCACCTTTAACTTTAGAGGAGGGACGTAAGGTTTACATCAACGGCTACCGTTTCTCCAACGGCTCAGACTGATCAACGGTCACGATTGAAGCGACGGCTGCCGCCCAGTTTAATATCTTCATCTCAACCAGACTTTTATTCAGATTCTGATATTTCTTTTTTTATTGTGACGTCAAACGGTCGTCGCTAAAATCCAGGACGACTAACTGAAGGTTGATATTTTAGACTCTTGTTGTAGTTTTGTTATTTTTTATATCGACACATCGTTGATCAGATATTGGCCGGATTAATATTTTACGGTTTTTGTTTGCTGAGTGTGTAGTTTCATAACATTTGTTTCTATTTTATTTATTGATGTTTTTGATAGTTGAATAATAACATTCTTAAAGTAAGAATATACAGATGCATGTTTATTATAGTTAAACCACTAGTGTGTATAAATGTTTATACGGTAACCATCACTAGTGCTCTAGTGGTGGCCACGGGTATTTAAGTTCCACTTATGGTGGGCCCGGGTGAGTTTTCCCCTCAAGGTCTCAAGTTCGAGTCTTGATTATAGGGGTTTCTCATTGAGGGGTTTAAATTGGGGATCTATTGTGCGAGGGGGCTCTCTAGCGCGGACCCGGTTAAGACAACGTATGCTAGACCTCCCGACATTCGCGAATAATTCACACCTTTCAAAAAAAAAAAAAAATGTTTATACGGTACTCACTATTTCCAACCTAATGATCAACTGAAACGATGATTTGATTGAAAAATTGAAAAATTGAATAAATGCATAAATGTCAGAGCTACGAATTCAAATGGAATAGTAGCAACACAAGATACAACGTACGGTCTTGTATGAACAGATAATTTGAAATAATGTTTTATTTAATGATTTGAAACCAAATGTATGATTATGTTATTGTCGTGTGATCAGTCCCAATAGTTATGCATCAAAGGAGGTGGTGAAGACTGAAGATATACAACTAATTAAAATCAAAAAGATAATTCGACATAAGAGTTTTGTAACTCTCGTTTCGTATACTTAGAATGTTACATCTTCTTGTTGGTTTTGTTGCTGTGGACATATTTTTGTTAGAGTTTGACACTAATTGTTTGAATGTATACTCTTTCAAAATTAGGGTTTTGATTTTGTTGGAATGATAATACTTCAATGATGTTTTTTAGTAGCGAATGTTTCAGTTTTAAGTTTTGAAAGACAATAGAATAGAATTAACCAATGGGGTGGTGGTCCATTGACAAAGACAAAGCCTTTAAACACCTTGGGATGGGAGAAGTCTTGGGTTTAAGTCCCACAGACGACAGGAATAAAAGAAATTTGTCGTTAAAAAAATAGAATAGAATTAGTTTGAAGAAGAAACTAAATAGTGAGATGAAAACATTGCTTCAATTACACGTCACTTAATCACTTGGGGTGACATCAATTTCATGGACCAAAGTCCAAAATCACATAAAGTCACGTTCTTCCTCATAAAAAGAAAGGATAAGTTTGATTTGCCAAAATGACATCACGAAGAACTGAAAAACAAGAAAGAGATTGGATAATGAATTTACATGATCCATTCTTTTCAATATCATGTTTAGTTATTATAATAGATTATAATCATTTCCTTAATATGACTTTTTTACTTATTTATTAAATTCTTATGCTAACTACAATTATATAGGTCAGGTTAAGAAAATAACACACATATATGTATATAACAATATCTATAGAACATTCTATGTAATTGTTAGGCAACTATAAACGTTGATGCTCTTTACTCATATGAGGTTATTATTCAGTGTATGGTGATCCAGAATTCACTAATGGGTGGAAATCAATGGTTGATAACCTTAGATTGAAAAAGAGAAATCTTCTGGTGTTCAAACCTCTTGATTAGTCCACTTGCACATCCTTCTCTTCTTCATGCACAACCCCCTCTTTACTCATATGAGGTTATTATACAAAGAGTGTATATACCTTTATTTTTGTTGTGGTGGTCTCCACATGCACAACCCTCGTTGCACGCCATGGCCAGCCTCATGAGAAACCCCCCTCATGCCACGTTCTACGGTGTTCCACGCCGGCTCACGCTGACCAGCAAACCATCTGGCAAGGACGTGCACCCGTAATGCACAGTCTTAACACTCATGCATTGGAATAATGTCCCCTTAAAGCCTCTTCGATAAAAAAAAAACATAGATAAAGAGAAAAAAAAAACAAAAAATCCAATTGGTTGTAAGAAGGTGGACCCCCTTCTCTTCTTCCCCTCACGCCCGTTACCCGGCTGGCGAGGACGGCATTAGCGCCCTTCAGTGACGCCCAGATGATGATGTGTAACGCGTCATTGAAGTGATATGATAAGGAGCGTGAGACCACACTGGATATAGCCTAAAACTTGACAGCTTAAAAACGTGACATTAAATCATATTCAAAAAATTCTCTAGTAATAACCTACTAAAAAAACTAGACCAAATTGACACTAAATAAAATAAAAATAAAAAAAGAAGTAGCCGTTGTAGATTTCCACTATTTAAAGACCCCTTGAGTTGTGTACGGTAGTTCATTCAACAACAATCAGCCTGTTGTAGAAAAACTGACAAATAACCCCTCTAGGGTATTCTATTCTTCATCTCCAGATCCCCTTTCTACCATTAGTTTTCTCATGATCTATCAGTATCTTAAATCATAATTATTACTAGTTATAGTTATATATTAATATAAGATCCGTGTATATTACCTCTATCATATCAATTTCAATATTAATTTCTGATTGTTTGATCCGTGTTTATTTGATTGAGATCATTCACAGATTCATCTGTTATTATTTCTGTTAGTTCTTTTGTTGTTAATTTGAATATCTTAATGGAATCATTTTCGATGAACACATCGGGTGATTACAAGCACCAGATCGGAAATCTCAACCGAAATTTCGTTACTAACCGTACTTTATACTCATATCCGTCTGATGATTTGCTTTTAGCGACTGTTCTTTCCGGTGGTTACTTCACCGGAGCCGGTTTATTGTCTGTACCTCCGGCATCTCTCAATCACTCCTTTCCGCCGGCGGTTTTAGGTTTCCGACCACCGCAGAACCTCCAGCGCCACCGTCAACAACCACCGCTTCTTCCACTTCCGGTTTCGGTTCCGAAAAATCATCAAAACATGAATATCTATCGTGTTAACAGTAGCTCTAACAATAATATTCGATTATCGCCGCCTCGAGTGAACAAAAATGTGAAAAACCGAGTGCGAGATCATTCCGTAACGCCGAAGAAATCGAAGAATCAGAAGAAGAATTCGAAACGAGAGGATGTAGATCTGGCGATTAATAATATAACGGAATCGTCGATTAGTGAGACGATTGGACCGGATCCGAAGGATCTACCGAAGAATGTTGTTTCTAGGGTTTTTTCTTCATCGGTTAACAAATTATGTGATGTTTGTGCTGATGTTGATGAGTTTTCAGGTTCTGTAGTGTTTACTCCTTCTCCACCGCCTAGCAGCTTGCCTTTGCCTACTTTTTCACTCCGTCCGAAGCTCGGTTGCAAGGCGCAGGCTGCCGCGGTAGGTGTTGGTGTCGACGCTGGAGCTACGGATAGTCTCCGACGACTTCTTCGACTCTGAAGATTTGATGTAGTTGTGTACTGTTTTATTACATAAATGCTGCTTTTATGCATGCTACTGTAGGATGGATATAAGAGAACAAAAAAGAGGTGAAAAAGGCTGGTATTTGGTGCTTTTTTTCATCTTGTTCTTCTGTTGTTGTTTCTGGTTTGAATTAAAATGTTGAATTAGGGTTCTTATTTTGTGTTGTATTTTACTTTCGTCTGTGTTAACTGCCTGAGTTTTTTTTCTTGGTGGTGCACATGACTGATTTTCAATCTGTAATGAAATGTTTCAGTGTTCATTTTTAATCTGTAATCAAATGAAATGAAATGAAATGCTTGAACGTTTTCAGTTTGTAATATTCCCAATTCCCAAATGTATGAACATACAGTACCTAGTAGGTACCTCAGCGCCACGTAGGCGCCACATCAGCCAAGTGGCTTTATACCCCCCCCCCCCCCCCCCCTTAAACATTGAGGGTGTGGTATAACCCATAAGGGCGCTATAGAGAGAAAAAAAAAACTTAATTGGTGCAAACAAGTGGGCCCCAGCTGATAACCCCCTCCTCCCTCGTTACCATGTTGGCGAGCCATGTATGGCGCCCCCTCCTTAATTCCGGCGGTGTGGGTGGATAGCGCCCCGGGGCGCTATAGCAGCTGACCTGGCGGGGGTGGCGCCCCCACACCCTCCGGCCTAACATATTATCCTTTGATGTATCGTGTAATTAAAAAATTAATTGGGACAGATTATAAGGTTGGTCAGACTTTTTATATAAATAAAACTAAACTTGTTCGGATTTGACGTTTATAGATTTGCGTATCACATGCTATCTATGAATGGGTCTAGATGAGTGTTCTAAAATATCATAGGTAGGAAGGATATTGGCCGGTTGGTTGTGAGTTGAGCAGCTCCCTTTATAAAATGTAGCCGACTAGTGGACCGGACAGTCGATCCGAGTATGAAAAGATGTGTTATTAGACTATCTCCAATGCTACAGGCGCCCTTAAACATCCTTAGTTGCCACGTCGTCTACCGCATCATATCCTTACAAATCCTTAAAACCTTCATTTTATCTCCAACCCTACAAATATCCTTACTCTTCTAAATTTCCACCTCATCACCTATCAACTACACACAATATTTAAATGAAAGTTTTTTTCTTATAGTTTGGGCCCACCTTATCACCAAAACCAATACAAACACCCATCCATAATTAAGGGCTCCATTAGTAAGGGCACCCTTGCTCCAAGGGCTTGTAAGGGCTTGCAAAGGGCAAGGGTATTAAGGATGCATTGGAGATAGTCTTAATGTGGGGTGTGAATGTGTGTTGGTGAGGCATATATATTGAAGGGTGAGGTAATACTAGAGGCCTAGTGGGTATGAGGACTCATGGTTGTAGGGTTGTAGATAAACCTTAAATGTGTTAGTGAAAATATTCAGGCCACAAGGGTATTCTATGTGTGAAGGACAATAATACATTTCTTAACCGTGGTGGATTTAAAGGCTTGTTAGGGGTAGCTCGTGCTACTCCTTAAGCCCATCTTCCAAGTACAAGCTTTTATTTTATTTTTTCTATTTTATGCGAAGAACACCCTTAAATAAATACGATGGTAACCCTGAGAGAAAAATAGGATACTTGAAAGTCTTGAATTTAAAAAGAAGAAGAAGATCCGATGTATGAATGTAATACAAATGAAAGTAGAGAAATATGGGAGAGAGATGTTATAAACTGATGCAATCAAACTCACAAAACGGTGAATCGGTGATGAGATTGAGTTCATGAAATTAAATTGGTTCCCGAAGAGGTAGATCATGCCCCCATGTCATGCTTGGCCGCCAAAACAATATGGTGGCTAGTTTGGCTAAAACGAGCTGCATCCATGCATGCTCCACAGTACAAAAAAAAAAAAAAAAAAAAAAAAGAGTTCTAATGATCTGCAGCCCAATTGGTTCGGATGGAGGTGGGAAGGTTTACCCACTTATGTGTGGTTTCTGCCCGGGAGGTCTCAGGGTCGAATCTTGCGGGGGGCGAACTGTGGCACCGGTTCAAACTGGCAATAATATGTCAACCGCGGGATTCCTACTCGTGACCTGGGTGATCAAAGGCCTAACCAGGTGATCTAGCCGTCCAAAAATAATACACAGACGAACCAAAGACTCACAAGAAACAAAAAAAAAGCAACTTATTGTATGATCACAGTGAAGACTCAAAACCAGTTGATCCGACCTGGTTATAGCAGAGTTTCAGATGACCTAGCAAGAACCTGCAAGATCACAAGTAAACAAGCACACCGTTAGCCTCGTCACAGGGAGGGGGGCCTCTCTGTGACCAAGCTCGGGCATGAGAATAAGTATTTGTGAGGAGAAAATAGGTCAGGAAGAGAGAGGAGGGTTTAGAGAGAGAAAGTAGCGATTACCCCTTGCTGGAAGTCTTGGTGGGGTATTTATAGTTTTTGGGTGTGCTGACGTGGTGTGTTAGTTAGGGTCGGACCAGTCATTATCATGGCGGTTATGGAAGTGGGGCCCAGTTAGTTATGCCGCACCAATGTGTCTGTCCGTTCCGTTTATGGCGTGAGGAGCGGTCCGACCTTGATGTGCTATAGTTCGGTTCTGTGTTTGGCGATGATTCGGTCCGATCAAGGACGTATCCTCATCAAGTCCCCCTAGTTCGTAGCGTTTCTTAGATAAAAGCCGGCGTAACTTTGACGGTCTGAATCCCTGATTTGTCGTTTTGTTGAGTTTTTTGAATTTTAAATTTTTGGGCGGTGACCTATTGCTGGGTGACCGACGGTCACTTTATTCTTCCCGCTTGATGTGACGCTTGATGTGCGTCAACTGTCATGACGTGTCAACCCTTGATTGGTTGCCTTAAGGCGGTTTCTATCTCTATAAAAACGGGAGAAAAATGTGACTTTTGGTTTTACTTTTTACTTCATCTTCTCCATTTCCTTGTCTGAGGCGAAACTGTTCATTGAGCAGGTTAGTACCTTCTCTTCACTATGTCGAACAAGAGCAATCTATCCGGTTGTTTTAATATTTTGAATAGAAATGGTTTACAATGGTACATAGATACATACGCGATTCCTGCCTCATTGCACCCTGTTCTCCCCGAAAAGGATACGTGTCACACCCCGATATTTCCACATTTTTCTGGTGGGCCCGGTGGGGAGTATCGTGACGTAGTTGATATCATCATAGTCAAACAACACAATGTTTAAATGCACAGCGGAGCAAAAGATAAATATATTACAAACCGATATAAAATATTACAACAGAATGTAAGATGGATCCACAGGCGGATCTAAAATAGAAAGATAACACTGTTCAACAGACTTTAACATCTAAAGCTTGTGAGACTTGATTACTGATGCCTGGAGTAGCCAGCCTATTACGTATAGTACCTGCATTTAGCCTTTTTGGAAAATACGTCAGTTTACACTGGTAAATACATTCAACCGACTCATTTTGAAAATGGTTAAAAATTGATTTGAATGCACGTGTCACAAACATTTTTTTTATAACTTGGGATAATTATTTAAATATATAATCTCGTAAAAGAATTACATGTTCCTTATGCGTTCAGTAGCCCGGATCGTGCCGGGTTAAAGATCAATAGACACACCACATTAATTATTTGGCACTGACGGGTGTACGCCTACACCCCGCGCTTAGGTCGTGGCCATTTCGTAAAATGATGCCAAGGATATCCGGGACATGGTCATTAACCTTCCAAAGGCTTTAAGCAAACAAAACAATTTAAACGGGCCGATCAAATATCAATTTAACCATCATACGTGGAAAGATTTAATGCCCGACCAAGCGGTATTTTATATACCGTACCCCAAGCCCGTATAGGGAAAATAAGTTAAAAGTATTTACCTGAGCTAAATATAAATTCAATCCCAGCCGTATATCAATTCAGCAAGTACAGATAGCTTTTACTGGGCTCCTAATCTGGAACGAAGGTTTTTAATAACCTATTAGAATCCTAACAGGTCTTTAATTAAGTCTTAACTTAGACCGGTTAGTTTTCAAAAGGAAGATACGGTTCAAACGCACGATTAAGCGAAGACCGGAATAGAATATGATTTAGACCCGACAAGTTTGAATACTTGTCTTATATGGGTAATCTAAACACATTCTGGATTTTGGGATAAAACCGATAAGGTTTGACCCGTTTCGGCTATTTTATGCAAACTAGTTACATAAGCCGAACCGAACGCGCAAGATGCGTAACGGGTATCCATAAGAGTCATATACAGGTTTCTTAAGTTAATATGCCTTAAATATGTTGTGACATCAGTAAGATATCTTTTATTATGCCCGAAACGAATTTAAATGCAAACCATGCCCCGTAGGGGTATTTTGGTCATTTACAAGGTTATAAAAGAGTTTAAGTATTAACCTGAGTTACAGGTCTGATATAATCAGCAAAAATACTTAATTTACTAAATTATATCAGTATGGTATTGCATATATGTGAAATTTATCAATTATAACCAAACTATGCACCGTGGGGGCATTTTGGTAATTTCACATAAGCCGAAAAGCTCAAAACTGAAGTCTGAGTTAAACAACTTTTGCTTACTGTTAAAATATTATAATTTACCTAAAATATCAGTAGGTATCAACCCTTATAGGTTTACAATGGTTTTAGTACATACTATGCGTTAAAAACGCTTAAAAAGGCGATTAGAAGCCGTTTCCGGGTTTTATATAGAAATCTGATATTTTTATTATTCCAGAAGGTTTAAAATAATTTATTTATCATATAAAATCAGTAGCAAAAGGTTTGGGGTCAAAAAGATATGTAAAACTCATTTTATAGCCCAAAAGGGCAAAACCGACAATTACCGAATCAAGCTTATAACTCTAAGTTATGCTCAGCCTAAAATTAATAAAAAAATCTTCAAAAATCCCAAAATAATATATTACATCAGTGGGTAACAAGTTTGATATCAAAAAGTAGGTTTAAATAGGCTATATGCTATTTATGCCGTTAAATCGTTAAAGAGCTTTCTAATTACGCTAATGAGCATAACTCTCAATCTACACCTCAAACTGATGTCAAACTTTGGGTATAAGTTTATAATTCAGTAACTAAGGTTTCTACTCTTTTACATTTTTAAACATCATGTTTTATGGTGTAAAGGGCATAATGGTCAACATATAGGCAATTAACGGAATCATGTATATTAATTGGTTAACTAATGAACCAAGGTGTATAATCACAGGGGGTTATACTAGCATGTAACCTGGTCCTAAGGAAGCTCTAAGACATTTCCAAATCATATTAAATCGGGTCAGAAACTGAAGTAAAAAGCAAAAATCAAAGTTTTACGACTTTCGGTTCTGAACCAGGTCTAAGCAGAAAATTGTCGGATCAAACAAGCTTAGACCTGTTATTATACTTATTACCAACTTATATGAGTAATAAAATAGTTTACATGCCTTCTACATTGCTAATTACATGTTAAATTGAAAATTAGCATTATGTTGACTTTTTCTAGTCAACTTTGACCCGACAAATGGTCTAGTTATAGTGGGAATTAGAGGGTGCCCTTTTAAGGGTTTAATGCCCACATAATTACCAACTTATAACTACTTTCAATTCGACTAATCACTGGACCATTAATGATTAATCGCTAAGTCAACCGTTAATTACGACGGTTTGACTTTTAAGCTAAAACTAAGTAAAAACTCAACTAAGGAAGGTTAAGCATACTTACTGAAGTCCTATGCACGATTAGGAAGGACTTGGGTCTGCTCTTAAGCTCCAAGAAGCTCCAGAAATGCAGAAGTGAGGTGTGATCAAATGGTTGCACATGAAGCCTTTATATAGTGTTCAAAATCTCATAGATCATTGACACACGAGCCTAACAATGGCCATGGATCATCCACAGGTGTCCCTAAGGGCCTAGGGGTTGTTTAGGGGTCGTCCAAGATGAGGAAAATCGGTTATAAGTCGGTTACAATGCATCTAGGAGACACTAGTCCAAAGATTTAGGATCAGAAGACCCCTCGCGGCACGCGTAGGTCTCCCTAGGGAGCCTCGCGTCGCGCGTCGCCCCATCTGAATCAAATCCATTTTTAGATTTTTATGTTTTGGTCCTTGGCTCTTAGAAACTTTGTTTCGACTTTATTTCTTGCATTTTGAACCCTCCAATTTGATTTATAAGGGCTTCAAGATGTATATCCACTTTGTCAAGTCCTCGGTTAACTTTATTGTCACCCAAAAAGTCATAAACTTCATCGTTGACGCTTTTAACCCCTCGTATACGAATTTGATCATAACTTTCTCATACGATAACGAAACCTTATGAAATTTATATCGTGCATTCTAGTGAGCATAATTAATCGTTACAAAGCTTCGGGTTTGCTAAAAGGTCACTCAGAGGTATAACTTAAACATGTTGACACATTTAACCCCTGTAGTTTGTAATCTCTTACATTCTTTCATATTTAGCTTCGTATGATCCATGATTTATTCGTTTGAAGGTATGAGCATCATGTAGGATTATTGTAAAGTATATTTATTCACTGTTGACATTTTGAACCCGTATATTCACATACTTTCCATATTTGTCAACTTTAGTCCCTCTAGAGTATTCTTTCACATGTTCAAGCTTATGACACGTGTCAATACATTATAGGACGTGAATTTTCGAAGTGTTACAATACGCCTATTTATCCTTTCGTACCGGGGAAAATAGGGATTTATACTCGCCTTTTCGATTACTGCAACTATCGTCTTCCTCTGACGAAGTTCTTGATCGAAGTTCTTTTATTTCACGAGGTTCACCTTACTCAAATGAACCCCTTCGGCCTTGCCAATGTGTGTCACTTTGAGTTAGCTTGTCACGGATTGGGATCCGACCCAGATTTGGATGTGTTCCGGGCTTTTTACAAGTTGAATCGGTCCGGTAGCTGGTACACCTTCGAAGTCAGGGATAAAAATTCTTATTATTATACGTGGATTACTACCAGTATAAAAGATTGGAAAGATCACTACTTCTTGGTTGATGATCGGTGCGTTCCGGAGTTTATGACGTGGAGATTAAAGAAATCCAAACTTCTACCCCCCCCCCATCCTGAAGACTTCGAATACGATAGAGATTTATATACGAATTTGATCAAGGAAGCCGGACGCATACAGAAGTATCCGGAACACATCCTCGTCATGGGACGGATCAGTACGATCTGGACCGAGCCAGAGTGGTATCCTACCCTCAAGTGGAACAAGAAGGGTTAGTTGTGGTGTTTCTTGAATTTATTTTGATTATTTTTCTCGTTTGTACGTTTTTATGTCGCGACGGACTATAGATATTATTTGTTGTTTTCTTTTGTGCAGCTATGGGTTTGAAAGAAGCCTTGAGGCTAAAATCCTTTGATTCCAAGGAATTTGATGTCCGAGCCACGAGGACGCCGAAAGGTGATCCTCCGTATCTGAGCGTTGTGCAAGAGAATCTTTATCAGATTCGGGAACCCGAGGCTCCAGATAATCAGGGTGGTTCAGCCGATCAAGGAGGTTCTGGCTCGGCTCCCATGGCACAAACAGTGGACACTGTTCCGGCTCAGGATGCGGTGGTGGTCGGTGGTGATAAGGGTAAGAAAACTAGTTCGAGCGGGACGAAGGGGTCCGGCTCCAAGTTTGTTATTCAGGACGAAGGGGTCCATCTTTCTGTTGGAGACGAAGGAGGGCATGCTGAAGGGGTAAAAGAGGGTGGTGATGACGATGATGAGGATGATGATGAAGAGGAGCGTCCCCAGGCAAGTCTGAAAAGAAGACGGACTACTTCGTCTAAGTCCGATCTGAAACCAAAGCAGGTGAAGAAGAAAAAGATAGACTTCAAGACCATCACACTAGATGATGAGGACGATCAGGTTACCGAATTTTCTGCTGCCGGAGGTATATTGGAGAATTTAGATGCTCATCTTCACGGGGGTCGTACCCCAAGGGATCGTCCGGTAAACATTCCATTGAGCCCCTTGTCTTTTGGAGGGGGGCTACCAAGGTTATTGCAGACGTCCATATGCCTGATCCCTTATCTCTCAAGAGAGCCGAACCTTCTCCTTCAGGTAAGCCTACCACGGGGGTTGCTTCTAACGTCTCAAGGCCGAGCCCCAAACCAATTGATGGTGGGGATAGTGCCTCTTCCTCCCCTTTATGGTATAATACTGAAGCTGTTTTCTTGTCCCGGGAGCTAGGTTCGGGCGGCGTTGAGGATATGGATCCGGCTCGAGCGTTGGAGAAGTATGTATCGGAGTGGTCACTAACAAACAAGGATAGGATAGTGGACGCTCTGTCGGCGAAGATGGCACTATTTCATTTGAGGACTCCGGCTGAGCATTCTCATTATCGGAAGATGAGCGGCCCGGAACTTGGGAATGCCCTAATGATGAATCAAGCTCAGTCGAATTCTTTGGTGGTGGAGACTTATAAACGTTGGATCGAATCGGAGTCAACTTGCCGCAAGCTTCAACATGAAGTTGCTAGTTTAAAAAGTGAAGACAATGTTCGGTCGAAGACAAAGCAGGAGCTATCTTCTCTCCGTTCTCAAATTGACCGTTTGAAGGAACAGGTTTTGGAGGCAAAAGAAGTTAATAAATCTTCTCAGGCTTCGGCTGCGGCTGCTTATGAAGCTCGGGACAAAGCCCTTCAGGACTTGGAAGCTTTCAAGTTGGAATTCGCTAATCTGGACAAAAAGTTATCTGGTGCGGAGAAGAAGCATGAGGCTGAGCTGAAAGAAATGCAAACATCTCACGATCAGCTTCTGGCCGATTATCATCGCTTGATTGATGGTACGTTTGTAATTCGTTTTTTATTGCTTCCTTTTCCTACTTATTGAATCTTGTTTTTCTTTAGTTAAAGATGAATTAGAGAGGGCTCGTGACAGGGCGATTGAGTCGCACAAAACGACGATTGACGAAGCGAAAGAGATGTTGGTTCGTTGTGAAGGTGAAATGGTTGAATCGTACGCCCAACTGTCGGAGCTCATGCTTACCAAGCAATGGTTCTTAACAGATGGGGTTGCGTGGGTGGTCAAACTGGTGCATCAAAGCCCAGAGTTGGAGAAGGTGGTTGCTGACTTAGTGAACAATGTCAATGCGGTCGGAGTGAATGAGGGGATTAAGCAAGGTTTCAAAGCTGCCCATGACTCGGTCCGTTCTGCTGAAGAAGTTCCAGGGTACGACAAGGGAGCTGAGGATGCTCTAAACGCCGCGATAAAGGATTTTGATAACATCCACATCTCCGTTCTTGGGAAGGTGGCGGAACTGGTGGATAAACCCTTGTCTGCCATCAGGCAGAAAAGTCAGCTTCCCATCGTAAAGGATGATTATGAAGCTTGAAATTTGGTTTTAACAGTCGTACAACGTTTTACTGTTATTGTGGCTTGTAATCGCACAATTTTAACCTTTTCTTTTGGCATGTAACCGTACAGTTTATCTTTTTCGTTCGTGGTATCTGACTGATATGTTTATCTTGCTTCGCATGAAATCATGATTTTGGTAACAGGTGTTCATTCCTGGCTACTTAGTTTTTAGTTTGTGTCCAAACTTCGACTGTTCGACCAGGTTTTTTCTCGTTTCACTTTGGTGACTGAGTTTTAGCAAGAAGTTTTTTGTTGGCTTTCATTGCCTAGTAGATTTTTGTAGTTGGACCAAACTAGGTACGGACCGTTTGCTTAATAGATTTTACTATTTTCGGAACTATTTAAGCCTTCTCGATCGGCGCGAGGCATGGGTCGAGGCCCGTTTGTGCACATTTTTTGATATCGTTCGAACTTATACATATGCTATGCTTTATACTTTAAAAAAAAGTACAGATCGCTTTATTTGATTACTTAATCATAGATCCAGGGAAAACCCTCCCGGTTACATGGAAATCAAAGATTTGTTCGGGGTATTACCCTCCCGACTTACATATGGAAATTGAAAATAAAATAGGAAATAGCGATCTTTTTTGGCCGTGTCCGGCTGTTTACATGAAACATTTCTTCAGATGTACCCCGTTCATGTCCTGGGGACTGGGGTTCCATCAATTTTCTCCAACACGTACGAGCCTTTTTCACTAGCCTCTTTGACTCGGTACGGTCCCTCCCACTTTGGGGTTAGCTTGCCAGGGGCTTCGACACGGCTCGCATCATTGCTTCGGAGCACATAGTCTCCGACCTTGAACTTGTAGAGCTTGGCACGGGCATTATAGTATTTCTCGATCTTCTTTTTGTATCGGGCTTCTTTGATCGCTGCGATGTTCCGGCGCTCTTCTAGCAGATCAAGATTGGATCGGAGCTCACGCTCATTTTCCTCCCAAGTTTTACACCTTTGGTTTTGGATCCCGATCTCTGCGGGGATCACGGCCTCTGTGCCGTATGTAAGACTGAACGGTGTTTCTCCGTTACTGGTCTTGTGTAACGTTCGGTGAGCCCACAGTACATTCGGTAATTCGTCCGCCCAACCTTTGCCTTCGTAACCAAGCCTTCTCTTTATCCCATCAACAATTCTTCGATTTATCTGCTCGACTTACCCGTTCCCTTGGGGGTGGGCAACCGAGGAAAAGACTTGGTTAATCTTCAAGTTTTCGCACCAGCGTTTGAACGGGTTTTCCGCGAATTGCTTTGCATTGTCGCTTACAATATCGAGTGGAAGACCAAAACGGCACATAATTTGTTCCCAAAAGAATCTCGTTACATTGTATCCGGAGATGATTGTAAACGGTCGAGCTTCCACCCATTTGGTGAAATAATCGACTGCGACTAGCAAGTACTGGGCGCTTCCGCTCGATCGTGGAAAAGGTCCGACTATGTCAACGCCCCACTTTTGAAAGGGCCATGTCGCGGTCACCGGTATCATCTCGTTCTTAGTTCGAAGGCTTATGGGTGCGTGCTTTTGGCACTCATCACACTGTTGGAGCTCCTTAACTGCACTCCCGTGCATCCCGGGCCAGTAATACCCCGCATTTTTACCTTCGTCACGATCATTTTTGGTCCGGCATGGTTACCAAAAATGCCGTAGTGTATTTCTCTGAAGAGAGTTGATTTGTATCTTTCTTGCCTCCGCTTTATCGATCGGCAGAACATCATGCACCAAGTAGTTGATTATGGGTGTCATCCATGTTTGCGTCGGAGCTTCTACTTGCATAACGTGAGGCACTGCAATCGAAGGTGCGGTTAACACTTCCACCCTTACCTCTTTGGAAAGATGACTGAACGAAACGGACGCCAACTTGCTCAACGCGTCGGCCTTTCTGTTCTTGCTGCGGGGGATATGTTTAACTTTACATGAATCGAACGATGCCATAATCTGCTTCACCTGCTCCAGATATTCGATCATGTTAGCTTCCCTTCCCTCATACTCCTCGTTCACTTGATTTGCTACAAGTAACGAATCTACATGGGCTACAACATTTCTGGCTCCGACTTTTACTGCCAGACGTAAGCCAGCCAACAAGGCCTCGTATTCAGCTTCGTTGTTAGAGCTCTTGAATTCTAATCGGAGAGCATACGTCATGTCTGTGCCATCCGGATCGGTGAGAATCAATCCGGCTCCTGACCCTTCGGAGCTTGAAGCCCCGTCTGTATACAAAGACCAGGGTTTAACTGGAGCTTTCTTGGTTTCTTCCCTTTCTTTCTCCTCCGGCATTTCAACTAGAAAGTCAGTTATCACCTGTCCTTTTAACGGACCTTTGGTTCTGAAGGTGATATTAAACGCGCCGAGCTCGATCGCCCATTTTGCCATGCGGCCTGAAACTTCGGGCCGTCGAAGAACATGTTGGATTCTTTGGTCCGTTCGTACCTCAATCGGATGAGCTTGGAAGTATCGGCGAAGTCTTCTTGAAGCGTGTACTAACGCCAAGGCTAACTTTTCCAAGTTTGAGTATCTTGTTTCATAATCTTTTAATGTTCGGCTTACGTAGTAGATGGGGATTTGGGCTCCGGTTCTATGAGCAACTAGTACTGCACTGATAGCTCCGGACGATGCAGCCAGATAGACCGTTAGCACCTCATCCTTTTCTGGCACGATGAGTGTCGGTAATGTGCCGAGATAAACTTTAAGTTCTTCGAAAGCTCGTGCAGCTTCTTCCGTCCATTTGAACTCCGATCTAAAGCTTTTTCTAAGCACGTCCATGAATGGGAGCGACTTGTCTGCTGCTTTTGACAAAAAGCGATGGAGAGCAGCCAATCGTCCATTTAAGGACTGAATCTCTTTTACCGACATTGGAGGCTTCATTGTAAGAACAGCATCGATCTTGTCTGGGTTGGTCGCAGGCCTTTCAACCCGACCATGACTCCCAGGAACTTTCCTTCTTCTACCCCGAATGTACACTTCTTGGGGTTTAATTTCATGTTGATGCTTCGGAGTCGTGTGAATGTTTCCAGTATGTCTTTCAGCATGGCGGTTTCATCGTGACTTTTGATTACGATATCATCTACATATACCTCGACATTTCGTTTGATCTGGTCTTTGAAGGATTTGCTCATTAGACGCTGATACGTAGCACCAGCGTTTTTCAGCCCAAAAGGCATCTTGGTGAAGCAGTAAACTCCTTCGTTGGTGACAAATGTTGTCTTATCCTCATCTTCAACCGCCATTTGTATCTGGTGGGTACCCTTTGTATGCGTCTAGAAAACACTTCAACCTGAACGTGGCGACGGAGTCAATCTTCTCATCGATCTCCGGTAACGGAAAACAATCTTTTGGGCATGCATCGTTTAGATCAGTAAAATCAATGCACATTCTCCACGAGTTATCCTTTTTTCGCACCATAACGGGATTCGATACCCATGTTTGATACCGGACTTCTCGAATGATCCCGGCATCTAGGAGACTCTTTACATCTTTTGCAATTGCTTTGGCTCGGTCCAGTGCCATATGCCTTTTTCTTTGTGCTATTGGTTTGATTGATTCTTTTAAGTTCAAATGATGCTGTGCCATTGACCTTAGAACCCCTTGCATATCGGAGTGCTTCCATGCAAAGACATCGATCGAGTTGCTCAATAATTCCCATAGGAGCTTCTTGGTTCGTTTTGGAAGTTGAGCGTCGATAGCTACTTGCTGTTCGGGGAAGTCCGGATTGATCGCCCAGAGCTCCGTAGGCACTTCGGACTTTTTGGAGCTCGTGTCCGCTGCGTGTCTTACTTCGGCTACGAACGAGTTTGCTTCCGAAAGAATAGTGGCGACCCCGGCTTCTGTGGCGAATTTGATGGCACCATGTATCGTCGAGCTAATCGCTCCAAGAGCTCGCAACCCGGGTCATCCGAGTATTATGTTATGCGACGAATGAGTGCCAACAACCAGAAAACTTAACTTGACGGTTCTGCTTTTGTCACCATCTTTGAATGTTGTCAGAAGGGTGATATGTCCTATCGGACGAACCACCTCTCCCGAAAAACTGATTAGAGGGGTGGAGACTTCAGTCAACCTCTTCTTTACTTGGGGGGTTCAGCTGCTGGAAACACTGCAGATACATGATTTCAAAGGCGCTTCCTCCATCCACATAGATTCGTCGGACCAGATGTCCGGCGACTACGGCCGAAATTGTAATTGGTCCGTCTTGAGCATCGTCTGGATCGATCGGAGGGAAGTATGTTGGCTGATGCATCCAAGCTGCCATATGTTGATTCAATCGCTTTACCCCTCTTGATTCGGTCGACCGGATCATATTGATTCCGGGCTCGGTGTTTGGATTATCAACTGCTGCTGCAGATTTCTTCCCATCTTTTACTTCTTTCACAAGGTGAGAGAGTTTACCGGATCATACGGCCTTTTCGATTTCTTACTTCAGAGCCCAACATTCATCAGTCGTATGGCCCTTGTCTCGGTGATATTCATAATATTTCTTGGAGTGCTTATCCGAGGTAGGTCGCTGCTTCGACGGCGTAGGGAACCGGGTAGTTTCTGTACTAAGAATTTCACTTGGCGATTTTGTGAGCTCGGAGAAGATGTTAAAACGCATGTTTCCGGTTCAGAAACTGCTTCGATCTGACTTCTGATACGGACCACGACTTTTATTCCAATTGTTGCTTCTATCTTTTGGTGGTGACGCGTTCCGTCTCCACGATGTGGTTCGAGCCTTTGCATTTCTTGCTGTAGTTTCGTTCGGTTGACCGCAGGCACTTTTTCCCCGAACGAAAGCTCGAGCTCGTTCCATAAGTATCTCCATGGTTTTTGGAAGATCTTCGTGGAGCTTTTCCACAAGTTAATTGTTCAGAACTCCATGACAAAATCCAGAGACTCGGAGCTGGTCAACCGCTCCACTTATCTGCATGCTTTCTCAATTGAAGCGATCGATAAAATCTTCTACGGACTCTCCGTCGCGGCGCTTTATATGGTGAACCTCAGTAATGTCTTTCTTGCAGCGTCGCTGCTGACAGAAGTTTTGCAAAAATATACGCCGGAAATCCTCAAAGTGATCGATCGATCCCTCTGGCAACCCATCAAACCAAACCCTTGCCGATCCGATGAGAGTTTGGGCGAACATAAGACACCAAGCCGGCATAGGCCATTGTTCGACCTTAGCCGCTCCGGCAAACGCGAACATGTGGTCGTCCGGATCGGACGTACCATCGTAAAACTTCAGCGTAGGGGGCATCTTTAGTTTAGCTGGGAGTGGGGAATTGACGATCCGTAACGTAAACTTCGATTGCGAAGTCATAGACATGGGGTGATATGGCATGATCAGCTCCTGATCTTGGGGGTTTAGACCCATAGATCCCTGGCGAAACAGGTCATTTAGACCGTTATTCATCGGAGCACTCATAATTGAGAAAAATTGTGCAACACATGTTATGGGAGTGGAGATTATAGGACTTACCATAGATCCGGAAGTGAAAACTCCAACGGAGACGGGGTTGCCTCCTGGAAGGACACTGTTGAAAAGGTTCGTTCGGAGACTCTGCAACATCTCTTCTCGCTGTTGTTGCTGCTGTAATTGTCGCAATAGATCGGCATTCCGTAAAAGGAAAGCGTTATCAAAGTTAGGTAACGGCGTTGCGACCGGAGCAGTAACAGACAGCGTGGTGATAGAGCTTCCGCCTACAGGATTTGCAGCTGGAGGTGCCGACGCTGATCCTATCGAAGCCGCTGCTGCAACAATTGTTGTTGAAGCAATTGTGGAGGCAGTTTTTCCTTCCCATATGTCGTTGTAAGATGGGAAAGTGTTGGTGGAAACTGCTGTCGTTGATTCTGTCATAATTTCGAATGAACAGAAACAGGGAAACGAATTGTGTGAATTTGAGGGGATGGCGCCACTGAAGACTCAAAACTAGTTGATCCGACCTGGTTAGAGTAGAGCTTCAGATGACCTAGCAAGAACCTGCAAGATCACAAGTAAACAAGCACACCGTTAGCCTCGTCACAGGGAGGGGGGCCTCTCTGTGACCAAGCTCGGGCGTGAGAATAAGTATTTGTGAGGAGAAAATAGGTCAGGAGGAGAGAGAGGAGAGTTTAGAGAGAGAAAGTAGCGATTACCCCTTGGTGGGGTATTTATAGTTTTTGGGTGTGCTGACATGGCGAGTTAGTTAGGGTCGGACCAGTCATTATCATGGCGGTTATGGAAGTGGGCCCAGTTAGTTATGCCGCACCAATGTGTCTGTCCATTCCGTTTATGGCGTGAGGCGCGGTCCGACCTTGATGTGCTATAGTTCGGTTCTGTGTTTGGCGATGATTCGGTCCGATCAAGGATGTATCCTCATCACATAGCAACCCTATGAAGGTGATGTGGAGATTGGAGAAGGGATCCACACCGTTAGCCTAACTTCTGGCTAGAGGAAGCTTATGAAATAATAAATGGCCTCCCTTTATGTTAAAGAAAAGCCACACATTGATGTATCGGTTCATTGTCTTAACGGTAAATTACACTTTCACTCACCATCACCAACGTCACCTTCACATCCGCCACCTTCCACCGACACCACCATAACCAGAGCCACTGCCCCACATCCGTCATCGTCACCACCATAATAAGAGCCACTGCATTCCATCACCACCATCGCACACGCCGCCAATCCCTCAGGTATATCCCTGACCTACCAAAATCTTTATGTGTAGTCGTTAAGAATCCTCGGGTAACTGATAAGTAGGAACCATGGAATGTTTTAACCTAATATTTGCTTTTAAAGAAGAAGATTCGATGGGTAAATGAACTTTTTAAACTACTGAAACATTGAACAAATGTTAAGATGATTTGCTTTGAGGTTTTTGTTCCAATGAGAGTTTTTCTTTTTTTCTTTTTAGGGTTAAATGTCATTTTAGTCCTTATGGTTTGGACTATTTTACCTGTTTAGTCCAAAGGTTTCATTTTTCGTCTGTGGGTCCAAAAAGTTAACCTAGTAGACTAAAATGGCAACGATGAAACGTTTTCGGACCCACAGGCGAAAAATGAATCCTTTGGACTAAAGTGACAAAATAACCCAAATCACAGGGACTAAAATGGCATTTAACTCTTCTTTTTATGGGTAAATTAAGATTTTGGCACTGTGGTTATTTATAATAAGAGTTATATGCCATTTTAGTTCCTGTGGTTTGAGCCATTTTGCCAGTTGTTAAGATCGGAGGCTCTAGTGATTGTGCTTGTTTGTATAATTTGAACAAATCAAATAGAAATGAATAGAGTTTAAGTGCAGCGGAAATGAACAACAAACTTTATAAACACAATCAAGGAGGAAAATAGTTTTGATAAACACATGCTTTTCATCAGTCGAAAGGTTACAAAGCAAATCAAAAGATTACAAGGCAAGCTTACAAAACTAAACCCCCCCTCAGCCTGATACTCCAATGGTTGATTGCACACAAGATGAAAGGATTAGACATGAGGAGAAGAACTCGCTCAGTCAATCAAATGTAACAGTACAGAGTACTGCTACATTTATAGGCAAACCAAACCACTGAGGCATCTCAGCTGACGTCACCATGAAAGCGACGTCTAACAGCCTAACAACCTGTAACCACTGTTCCTATACAAACACTACTAATCTTAACTACTGACTATATATAAAACAGATGACACACTAAACTACTGCTTTCTCTTTACATCAGTGCTTTCCTCAAAGTTGATCAGTCCTTGAGTGGACAGTGCTTTGTCATTAGTAGATCGAACCAGCAGTGTTTAATCTTTCATCAGTCTTTTAAGGCTTCATCAGCAGTTTGAAGGGCAGCAGCTGTTGTATACGGACAGTGGATAGAGGGCATCAGATGTTATTATCACTTTCAAGGGGAGAGTCTAATGTAAACAGCTGCTTATTGTGAATCCACTATTGTGAACCAGTTTTGGCTTTCTTATCTGTTCCTCTGTTAGGGTTCAATCCCAACAATCTCCCCCTAGAACAGATAATGCCAAAACACTTCATTATTTTGGATCTTTATTCCTTATCAGAAGTTCACTAGCTTGTCTTTTAAATTCTGCTTCAAAGTCTTTGGAACTTAAGTCATCCTCATCCCTGCACAATGAAAGTTCAAGGAGATCTTGTAGATCTTCAACACCAAGGCTTAGTGCTTGTTCCCTTGATATGTACTTCATTTCACCATTGGATCTGATCAAGGTCAATACATGGGTCTTTTGATCAGAGAGCCACTTTAGTATTTTTAAACCCAATGGGTTTCTTGGGAGAGATTTATTTACTGGTGAGCTTGGAGATTTCGGCCTTGTGAAAATTTGTAAAGCAATATCCTGAGCTTCAAACATTCGTTTGAAAGAACTTTCTATGACTTCATTTGCTGCAGCTACGTCTTCTACAACTTCTTTGTCAATTTGCTCTTGTTTCTTTTGTTGATCTAGCTCATTGTCTGAGATATCTGCTGATGAGTTCAGAACCTTTTTGGCAAGGTCTTGAAGCTTTGTTGATCTGACTTCATTCAAAGCCATTTTATTGATGGCTTCTTTAAAGTACTCAGCTTCCTTTTCTTTTTCTTCTTCAATAGTCAGTGGTTTAGAGGTTTCGATCGCCTGCTTTGGCTTTTTGTAGTCAGGCTCCTATGGAGTGTCAAAAACTGTTATTCTCCTTTTCTTAAGCCTTTCATAAGCCTCATCTGTATACTGCTTCGTCCATTTTGTTATGGCTTTAGCATCTCCAACATTTGCATCCACCAGTTCCTGCTTCTTTCTTTTGTATTCAGAAGTAAGATCAGCAATGAACCTTTTGTATTTGTTCCAGTTTGGAGCTGTCTTCTTCTTGTTTGGGTCATTTTTTATTCTTTCAATTCTGTTAGCCTCATGCTTTAATGCAACTATTGGCCATTCTTCAAACTGTTTTTCTTCAGCTGGATAGAACTTTTCTTTCATAATGTATGCAAGGTATTATTTTCTCATTTCTTTTCGTGGATCTGCTTTTGGTGGTAAGTTTGATAATTTTTTGCTCAGATCTCTTGCATAGTCTTCCATCTGTTTGACTTTGGTGAGCAGAAATTCCATTCTTTTGGAAATGGCTTCGTCACCTTGATCTTTGCACTCAAGTTTAGCTCTTATCTTAGCTTGCCTTGCTTTGAGCTCGAGATATTCATCCATATTTTCTGGGACTATGAAGCCTATGAGAGAAGGAAATCTTCTTTTTGAAGGATCATCCTCAGTGTAGAATTGTTTCATCTCATTTTTCACAGCTTCAGGTTCCAGTGGATATTTTGCAGCCATAGGATCATATTTGTCATCACCTGGTTGAGTTGTTTTCCTTTTTCTTGTGTAAAGCTTTATGGGTGAAGGAGGTTTTGGTTGTGATGTAGAAATGCTGAGAACAGTGGTGGATGATTGACTAACAGCTGTTGAAACAACTGGTGTTTCAACCTCTGTTGTCATTACAACTACTGATGTGTCAGTAGATGTCTTCTGCTTTTGAGCAGGGGTTGAAGGTTGTGAAGTTGTTTTTGGTGGTGGTGATGGAGAATCATCGGGTATGAAGATCCTTCTCCTTTTTATTGTAGGAGAGGCTGATGATGTCTTGAGTGGATCAGTGGTGGTGGTTTGAGAAGTGGAAAGTGTCTGACAAACAGTTGTTGAAACAACTGGTGTTTCAACCACTGTTGTCATTACAACAGATGTTGTAACATCTGTTGTCTTCTGCTTTATAGCATGAGGTAATGATGATGATGGTAGGGCAGTGGTTGTGGTGATGTGTGATGAAGTGGTGTGTGTTGAAGAGATGGCAGCTGTTTGACTTGCAGTTTTTGAAACCACTGACATATCAACTGTTTGAGATTTTGTGATTTGAGGTTTGTAGCCTTTGGGAGATTTAGATGTCTGTTTCTTGTTCTGGTTCAACATACAGGCCATCTTCAATTCCCTTCTTCTTCAACTGTTTGATTCTCTCCCCCTTTTTGGGATTATCTGGAAGGGGGTTATCCATGAAGAGGATAGTAGGAGGAACTTTTCCAGTGGTGCTTTGGATATGAGCCTTGATAGCTTTGATGTCTGCTTGAGTATCTTTAAATCTTGACTCCACCATGTTTGTCAGCATTTTCACATGTGTTGCATGCTGCTGGTCAGCCATTTGTTTTTGTTTTTCAAGCAGGGGTTGAAATACATTCCATAGCTCATTTGCCGCAGGTGCAGGTTGTGCAGGTGCTTGAGCTGGAACAGCAGTGGATTGTGCTTTTTGAGCTTTTAACAACTGCTGCACCATATCCTTTATTTCAGCAACTGATGTTTCAAGTTTTTCAACTCTGCCCGTCAATTCCTGATATTTTAAATCATCACCCACGTTAATGGGATTATTTGATTCCCCACCAGCAGTGGTTGTATCAATTTGTGACTTAGGAACTGAATCCCAAAATTCATCCATTTATGCCCCTTGTTCTTGGTACTGGGGACTTCTTTCTTCAGCACTTGATAACCTTTCGATGGTACCAGTGGTCAAAACAAACTCACTGGTGGTTACCAGAGGTGCTATAGAAGAAATTGCCTTCAAGGGAGTCTTATTAATGAAACAACTGTCCAAATGTAGATCTGTTGATCCATCACTTGTAGTTGCTGCTCCACTAGAACTACCACCAAGAGTTACTTGTAACTCAAGGGGTGTAGCCTCCTCAGTTGTTGCTGGGATAGCAGGGGTAGTAGCATCAGACCCAGTCACTTATTGTAGTGTACTCTCAGTGATAGGTGATAGAGAGGAACTGGTTTGTGTCTGAGCTATAGCAACTGCATGCAATAAAGGTATTATGGATTGTGGTAATATGATTGGTGAGGGTATGGGTGTTGAAAGAGACATGTCCTTGGGATCAGGACTGAGGAAGATGGAACCAATTGGGTCCAGAGCTTCATAATGTGGGGTCCCTGTGCTTACAACCTGATCCTTTTGTGAGGATGCAGGAGGAGTATGAGGCAAAGGTGGAGATCTTTCTACCAACTGCTGTGAGGAAGTAGCAGCAGTGGTTTGTGGTGACATTTGTGTTGTCACTGGCATTTGCTCTGGGATCTCATCTTCCAGAGTTGCCTTTGTTTTGGGTTTGGAGGGCTTTCTGGATGATTTCTTTTTGGTCTTTTTGGTGATGGCAGGTGTGGGTTTCAAAGCAGTGGTTGTGCTGCTATGATCACCTGGAGCAGTGGGCTCAGCAGCTAATACCTGAGGAGCAGTGGTAACTGTTAATTCTGCTCAGGCACCTCTGCTTTTGTTTTTAAAGGTGTTAACATTCTAGTGAATGTTTCAGGTGTTAAACCGTTTATTTGAAAATAAACACCTTGTTCGAACAAATTTTCATTTTCTTTTCCAAATTTTTGTTTAAAATAGTAGCTTAGAAACCTTGGAAAAAGTAGAAATTCTTTGCTATCAACATTTTTCACCATATCATCAAAGATCTCCAGGGAATAATTATAATTTTTATTATTTAAAATAGCGTAACCCAGACATTGAATCTTCAATGTTATTTCGTTAAAAGCAGTTGTTTTATTTGAAACACACATTAAAAGTGTATGAAATAAAAACCTAGGTGCAGAAGGGAAATAGCCTTTTTGTAAGGTATCCCTTTTTGTTTGTTCTGCATACCCTCTTTTCAGAAAATCAGTTTTCAACTCGTTTTTGGGAAAAGATGTATTACCTTTCTGATCATCGAGTTTAAAGACTTCTGAGATGGATTGAGGAGTAATTTGAATCGCTTTACCCTGTATGGAGGAGTTGATGGCTATGACTTTATCATCTTGTTTTTCAAGATTAGCATTTTTCCAGAACTCTCTCTGGGTTTGTTGATAAATGGGAGCATCTGCTATTAACAAAGTTTTGTACTTTGATGCAGATAAGATGTCGATGATGGAATCGAAGGTTTGGTTGTTTGTGGGCTTTGTGATTAGACCCAAGTAGTTGTGAGGAGATTTGTACGGGATTTCAATGGTTACTTCGGCCGTTTGAGCGACCTCTTTGGAAGATGATGATGATTTTGACTTAGATTTTGATTTCGTCATTTTGATGAAGAAAGATGAAAAATGCTTTGAGAAGGAAGGTTAGAAACTGCTTTGAGAAGAGAATTTTTGGAATTCAATTCGACAGTGTAAAACTCTGTTTGGGGTTTTGATCAGGGTTTTATTTAGAGGAAAAGAAAAATGGACGCTGATGTGGAAGTGGTTACAAAGATCTGAAGGCTAAAAACTGACCACGTGTCAACCGCTGATGAAGAGATGCTTTATGGAGGACAGTTGTTTTGAGAGCCACTGATGAAGCAGGCATCAGTGGTTACAACGGTAATAATATGGAAGCAGTGGATGATTTTCACTATCAGTAGATAGCACATCAGTGGATAAGACACTAATTTTGAGTATCAGTGCTTGTCAAGAAAATGAAGGAACAGGGTTTGACTTTCAGCAGTGGACAGTATTTAGGAAGCAGATGTTTGAACAAAACAGTAGTTAGGGGTAATGGTAAAGATTTGAAAGACTAGTACATCAGCAACGGTTAGTGCATCAGTGGATAATCTTTTATAGATTCCTGATAGTGGTTTAGTATCCCAGTGTTTTAAAATCTGTTAGCAATCAAACTTTGATCTGTGTTAAAATCAAACTTGAGTATGACATGACTTTGATCTTGACACATATACAATTTCCTTTTGATTTGTTTTTGAGGATAATATCACCAACAAAATAAAGGTTCTATATCCTGACAGGAGATTGAAACTTTTACTATCAGAAATCAGTAAAAATACAAAATATATTATTCTTAAAGAAAAATAAAGAATAATATATCCTGCTTTATTTGAGAAATTCCTTTTTCCAGAAAAATAATTAAAGGATTTTCTGAAAACATCACCAAAAGGATCTGGTATATTTTGCAATAAAACTCATAATCATATCATTCTCAAGTTTATGAAAATGGTCAGTGGTTTGACAAGAGTGGTATGAAATTGTAAATACTTTTTGACCACTGTTTGGTACCATTTTCTTGTCAGTTGATTTCAAACATGAGGACACATGAACACATAAGTTTTTGAAAACCCTGTTCTAGATTTTGTTACCATGTGATGACTCTGAAAGCTTGTCTAGTCCTCTTTTAAGTTTATTCACTGGAGATACTACTGTTATCTGAACTTTCCTGACCCAATGAATGCACACAGTTGCTTGATGACCATTTTTACCCCAATTCTTGACTCTTAAGTGTTTTATATTTATACTCTTTTCTTTTGACTTCAAAAGTTTTGAGATAAACACACTTCTGAGTTTTTGTGATTTTCATTCTTCCCCTTTTACCCTTCCCATTTATAAGTAATGAAATACTTACTGAGAGGTCTTTGTTGAAGACATACTTAATCCAGAATCATTTTGCATTTATGTTTTTGAGAGATCTGACCATATTTTGTACATGCATATGTCAAATCTCACATTACATATGATTTTGACTATTTCAACACCTGATTTTCTCAATGTGTTTTTAACAAAGTTGATTTGGTCCTTTTCAACAGGATTCCCAACCTGTTTTTCAATACATAAGATCTTGTAGCTAAAGTTTTGATTTCCCTCCTTTTGTGTAAACAAAAACACTAATGTTTTATGAACATAGGTTTTTTCGACCTGAGGTACATACTTTAGCTGAAAACACGATGAAACCATCACAAATTTCATATTCAACAATTAAAATTAATTTTGAAAAGAATTGATCATACCATAGTTTCCCAACATGTTTTCTGATCTGAGAACTATGGGTGACTTGTGCATGACATCACTTGTTGTGTGAAATTTGTGTATCTTATGACTTCTTGGTTGTTATACAGAGTTTTTGAATAACAGCTTTGAATCGTGATAATTCGTTACTCTGTTTTTCAACTAAATGCAATCAACCTTAGTATCAATGAATTTTGAGCTGAACTATTATGTCAAATTGATTATTAGATCGAATTTGACTGTCCAAGCTCTGATACCAATTGTTAAGATCAGAGGCTCTAGTGATTGTGCTTGTTTGTATAATTTGAACAAATCAAATAGAAATGAATAGAGTTTAAGTGCAGCGGAAATGAACAACAAACTTTATAAACACAATCAAGGAGGAAAATAGTTTTGATAAACACATGCTTTTCATCAGTCGAAAGGTTACAAAGCAAATCAAAAGATTACAAGGCAAGCTTACAAAACTAAACCCCCCCTCAGCCTGATACTCCAATGGTTGATTGCACACAAGATGAAAGGATTAGACATGAGGAGAAGAACTCGCTCAGTCAATCAAATGTAACAGTACAGAGTACTGCTCCATTTATAGGCAAACCAAACCACTGAGGCATCTCAGCTGACGTCACCATGAAAGCGACGTCTAACAGCCTAACAACCTGTAACCACTGTTCCTATACAAACACTACTAATCTTAACTACTGACTATATATAAAACAGATGACACACTAAACTACTGCTTTCTCTTTACATCAGTGTTTTCCTCAAAGTTGATCAGTCCTTGAGTGGGCGGTGCTTTGTCATTAGTAGATCGAACCAGTAGTGTTTAATCTTTCATCAGTCTTTTAAGGCTTCATCAGCAGTTTGAAGGGCAGCAGCTGTTGTATACGGACAGTGGATAGAGGGCATCAGATGTTATTATCATTTTCAATAGGAGAGTCTAATGTAAACAGCTGCTTATTGTGAATCCACTGTTGTGAACTAGTTTTGGCTTTCATTATCTGTTCCTCTGTTAGGGTTCAATCCCAACACCAGTTTAGTCTATAGGTTTCATTTTTCGCCTGTGGGTCTAAAAAGGTTTCACCGTTGCCATTTTAGTCCACTGGGTTAACATCATCCATTATTTTTGTTAACGAGAAAGGCAATTCGGTCATTTTATATGACCAAATTGCCCTTCTTGTTCACAGAATTACATATAAAATGACCGAATTGCCCTTCTCGTTAACAGAAAAAATGGATGAAGTTAACCCAGTGGAGTAAAATGGCAATGGTGAAACCTTTTTGGACCCACAGACGAAAAATAAAACCTTTGGACTAAACTGGCAAAATGGCTCAAACCATAGGGACAAAAATGAGATTTAACTCTTATAATTAAATATATAGTTTTTTTAATGGAAGGGTATTTTGTCATTTTGCCATAAATGCCCCTCATGTGAGAGGCACATGACAAGTTTTTAACCAAGTAAATGGATGAGGTTAGTGTTAGGGGCCAAAAGGGTTAGAAAAAAAAAGACAAGGGGGCTCAGATGTTAAAAGACTTTTTTGGGGCTAAAAGGGTGAAAGTGATATAACCACAAGGGCCAAATCGTAATTTACTCTAAATAAAAAAAGGTGAGTTTAGATATATTTAATATTTTAAAAGTTATTTTTAAGGATAAGGGTAGTTTAGTCATTTTACACCAACTTAACTGGACAAACTAACGTCCATCCACTCCGGAGACTAGCCGAGTAACAAGTGAGCAGACATGCAATTTTAAAAAATTGAAGACTAAGGTGTTGTTTGTTTTTTCTGTAGGAAAAAGTCTGCAGTCTGCGGACCACATCTGCAGGCATCTGCATGAGAAGTGGTGGACCAAATGTCTGCAGTCTGCAAGGAGAAGAAGGTTTGTTTTTTTTATCTACAAAAACCACTTCTCCATCACACACAACACACAGTTAACATTCCTCTCTCTCTACCTTCATCTACCACCACCACCACCACAACCATCCGGCACCACCACGTTGGCTACCACCACCGCCACCAAAACCCACCACCACCGCCGATCTCTCTCTCTCTTCTTTCCCTCTCTCTCCTGCCGCCCCTTCTCTCTCTATGGTCTCTCTCTCTCTTCGTTCCACCACCGCCATCAAACCCACCACCACGGCACCACCGCCATCAAAACCCACCACCGACGATCTCTCTCTCCTCTTTCCCTCTCTCTCTCCTGTGGTGCGACGTGGAGTGGCTGGGGTGCTTGTCGAGTGGCTGTGGGTCGACGACGAAGGTCTGCAGGTGGGTCGGAGAGTGGAGGCCGACGAGGGGCTGCAGGTGGGTCGGAGAAAGGAGGCAGAGGTGGAGAGGAGAGGCAGAGATTTTTAGGGTTTTGTTTTTGGATGGAGAAGTGGTGTGAAGAGGTGAGAAGACTTGTGACAACCTCTGCGCGAAGAAGAGGTGAGGCAGAGGCTTTTAAGTGAAAACCCTTCTAAAAAACAAACGAGCTGCAGACACCTACCTCTGCGCGTGGTCTGCGTGGGGAAGTGAAAAGTGGTTCTGAAGTACTTTTCTAAGAAAACAAACACCACCTAAAGGTGAAAAAATAGCAAACCACATAAACCGTCCGTTAACTCTATTTATTATTTTATACTTTAATCAATCATTTGAACTTTTTTGGTTACTAAACTCTTATCTTTATCTTATAAATTGTTTCATGTAATTTGTTAAATAATTTATTGATAAAAATCAAAACTATTTTATAGATTTTTTATTCGTTAAATATTACTTTTAGTTGCAACCTAATAACGGATAGAAAATGCACAACCAGTAAACTAGAACACTAATTAAAAAACTAATAATTCACTAATAAACGACAAAATATATAATATAATTATAAAAACAAAACATAAAACACACAATTGAGTGAAGGTACAATCATTTAAATTCGAAAAAAAAAAATGTAATCTTTATCTTTATGCTAAATAAATTACAATTGCAGCATACAACATTTTCATAATGAATAAAACACAATCTATGACTTATGTTAATGGTCGAGACCATTAGTTAAGACTTAATATAGTATAGTTGATCGCGATGAGCAGTGGCAGACCCAGAAATTATTTGCCTAAAATATACACCAAGTTTTTTTTCAAGGGGTGCGGATGTGGTGTTCAACCATATTTTCAAGTAGTGCGGTCAGGTTTTTTTGCCTAAAATATACACCAAGTTTTTTTTCAAGGGGTGCGACCGCCCACCCTGGCGATGAGGGGTTAGAAAACCATGACCGTTTGTGTATTGCGCCTGATACCAACTTGAAATATGTTTAAAATCTACCTGTTGCAACTTGGTCATCAACTAGCATTTTCGTACCTCTTCCTTCCACCAATTCACTATGTTGAAATCTTTTTTAAGACAGAAGTTAAAATGTTTATTGAGAAATGGTCATGGTAATGAGTGCTTGTATCGTGACCATGGGAAATGAGTGTCATGTTTTTATCGCCAGCCTGTGGCAATGGGCGTAATGTCACGTTATAAGTGACTGGCGATGAGTCGCACAATAGTACGTTGCATAGCTCCAGGTGCATACAGAAACAGAGCAGCCACTGATTCGTCTCTCAAAACACTTTAAAAACTATACTGAATATCCTGTAACGAAATATCATCACTTTAGAAAACTAAATAATCAGTTTTTTTCTCAAAATCAGTCGACTACCATCTAACTACTATTAACATATGTAAATTACCACCTGAACAATGTTACAAGAATCAATTAATCTAGACAGATAATGTCAATACCAGTAGTCATACACTTGAAAACAGTTCTACATCCCAAATGTATACCAAAATTACACCACCTTTTCTAATTTTTCTTTTTTTTTTTTAAGAGGAACACATTGGTCTATTATATATGTCTTCCTCCTTCAACAAATTAAAAAAAAAAATCTACTCTTTTTTCTTTTCATCTTTTCGCCTACCAACTCAAAAAACTATACACATCTTGACTCTAGCACATTAGAAAGGAACAGTATACGGCAAAGCATGTATATCCGCTTCAGCCAAGAACCGTGCACGAGGCTGCCACAATGTCGATGGCACTTCCCGACACGTCTCTACTTCACCCCTGGAGATCGATGAATTTGCAGGTTTCGTCCTTCTAGAAAGCCAGTCCTCATCTTCACCACCAACTTCAGGTAGTATAGCTTGGAAAACCGGAGGGACCCAACTTCCTATCAGCTTTTCATACTTAGCGTGCTTTTTCATCATCTTTTTCTCGGCTCGTGTAGGGCCCACTTTCTTTAGCTCCTTTTTCTTTTCGAGCTTCGCGGGACCGCTGCTACTAGGATTTGTAATTTCACTAATGGGCCTTTTTCCTGTAGTTATTGGGCTTAGGTGGTTTAAAACTGGGCCAGGTATCCCAGGCTTCAAAGCACTTGGACCCTGCTGTTGCCTACCTGAGTTAAGCCCTTGCGGTTGCACACTAATGTTTCTTGAAACAACAGATGAACTTGGTATCTCATGTTTCAATTGACTTTGAGGCACAACTGGTCTGGCAAAACTAGCAATTTGTTGCTGTAGTTGTGGTAGTTGCTGCTGCTGTTGTTGTCTACTAGATTTTAACACTTCCACATTGCTCTTTCTTGACACGGATGGAAGAATCGGTTTTGCAGTAGAACCTGAAGCAGACTGTTCTCTAACAGGATGAAGCCCGTTTTGATTGCGCTCTGTTGTTCTTTCGATACGTGTGTTTGACTTTGTTTGGGTCAAAGGAATCCCGTGTACTGCATTGTTGTCTCTTCCAGACGTTGCAGGAACACCATTATTTCGATTGCTTGAAACAAGTAGGGTTCTGTCCAAGTTGGAAGACGGCACAAAAGGAACAGTTTTCGATCTTGCATCTTCAACAGACTTGATGGAATCAGATCCTTTGTGCTTCTTTAGTAACCGAATCTTGATCTGTTTTCCTGATAGTATCAAAGAATCTTGCAAGATTAGCATCTGCATTAACAATTATACAATATTATTAAAACAAATGAAACCAACCATGACTATTGGAGTCATCAGGTAGTAAACCATCATCATTATCATCATCTCGTCGTCTTTTGTTACTATTTTGTGTGCAATCAGAAGAGTAGCATGGTTTGATGGGTTGACCGTGTTCTTGAGTCAAATCACTCTTCTCCAACACTTCAGTGTTGGGCTTTGTTCCCTTGAGTTGGGCTTCTGTAAATCCAGCTTCTTTCGGTAACAACTTATGAGGATCCTGACTTTGGTGATTCTTGTGTGATTTGGATTTCTCATCGTTCTTTCGTTTCTCCTTTTCCTCTTTCTTTTTCTCCTTCTTTTCTTTCTTTGCTCTCTTTTCTTTCCTCCTTTCGGCCTTGGCCTTATCGGTTTCCTTCTGGAGCTTAATAATTCAGATCCAACAGTAACATAGGATATCAACAAACCATAATAGCATCACACAGCTATTGCCAATCATGTAAGGTGTACGATCCTAGAACATACAACCCTTTATCACATGCAGTTCTACACAAAATTGAAGACATGACACCTAAAAGGATCGACTAACAATCACAACCAATAACAAGACAGAAGAAGAGTTATCATTTAAAACGCTGCTAAGTTTTGATTAAAAATATGCAAACATCATAGTTCAAAAATTTCATGTTCAGAAAGTTCTGGATCAAAATGCAAGCAAAGGTACTTGACTGTTACTGACCGAAAACTTATTTTTAAACCTAAGACACTAATTCAGCAACGGAACAAGAACCACACATGGGAGTCATATGGCATACGAACAATAGAACTGAAGTGTCAACTGTCAAATAACTTAAAAGTTGCCTTTTTTAATATATGACAATGTAAATCTTTCATGTTAATTTGTGAAAGTTATCATATGAGTAATTGCTAATTATGTAGATAGCTTTAAAGGTGTTTAAACCAAGATACCACAAAACAGAAAGAGCTACAATCAAGTGCTGTATACTATTGAAAGCCTAACAACAACCGTACCCAGTATGTCCACAAAGAGCAAAGCTATTGGTTATTGAAAGCCTAAAAACAATAAGTACATTTGATTTCTTCTTAAACTACTGCATTCATCAAAGCATTGAATTCATTCCTAACAATATCTCCCAGAACTCTTCTCATCCTGCCTGTTCTAAACCACGAGTAACCACACCTAGAGCTCTACCATCATGCTTGTTCTAATACCCCATCATCATTCACTCTTACATGTTCTTAAAACCCAAAATTTCTCCTACAGACGTAACCTCATTTCCAAACAGCGCTGAATGCTGAATCCTAAACAAGTGCTCCTATAACCACACCTCGCCTCATCCAAAAAAGTAAAATGTGTTGTATGCCTGTGTCAATTGTGTGCTCTGCCACATCAATTTCTTTCTTACTTTCTATGTCAGTATCTCAGCCATGCGGCCCGTCTAACATGCCCGTAACATCTAACACAACCCATAGAGCCTGTATGATCAGGGTTATATTTTCGACACTTGTAAACATCACGAGGACAAAAGTTGTTCATCAACACCACTGTACAAATGACTAGAAGCAGGTTTCACTAAAAGCTAGCATCAATCATATCCCAGATGAAGAGAAATCTCACTCCCATTAGCCACTACATAGCATAGATTCACTCACAGAATATTACAAACTGTACACTACCTATTAATTCACACTATAAATCTTAATTCCAACTTGGATATATCTCGAAACCACAATAAATCCTTAAAATCATCCATTCATTCAAATCCTCTTGAACTACAATAATCCACCAATACAAACCAACAATTAATTCTTACAAATCCAATCTTCATCCTAAGAAATCGTTGGTAAAGAAAAAAACTCATATCCTCATGTCTTCAAAATAATTACACATATTACATACACATCTCATCTATCTATTGATGAAAGAAAGACAACAGATCTGAAAAGTGTCCACTTAACAAACCTTAATCGATTCGATCAAGGCTTCATGTGCAGTAGCTCCGTTCCTACAATAACCAGGAGGAGGGTACGGAAAGCAGCGAGACATCTTTCTTTCCTTTAGATCGAATCGAAACAACGGAAAAAAACCTAAAATTGGTGATGAAATTGTTGGGTTTATTAGACCTGTTGAGGATCTAAAGAACCCACCCGAGTGGACAGATAGATAGATCTCTCAAGGGTTTCTCCTAAGGGCGAGAGAGAGAGAGATCTGGAGATTGAATGGTTGTTTGCGTATGGTAATTTGCAAAGGGGTTATTTATGGTTGAGGTTTAGCCGACTATCTATCTACGCGTAATTTTCACGATGGGCTTTTCTTTTATGCCCTTTTTTTCTATTCTGGGCTTATTTGTTTATGTGTTTAAGCCCATCAAAGTATTCCATTCCGGGGTTATAATGATAACTCATAAGAGTCATTTATGGCTTTAAATTTAGGGCTACCGACAAACCCAAAGTTCACCAAACTATTCATTAACTGTTTGCAACAAGTGAACAAACCTAAACTCTACATTTCGTTCGATTAGTTAAACGAACAAACATGAACAGCAGTTTTGTTCGTTCAGTTATGTTTGTGAACATTCGTTTATTTACATTTGTTCATGTTTGTCGGTTTCTGTTGTTCATTAAATATTTTTTGTACATTTATCTATTTTATCTACACTTTTTATATTCTTCAATTCTTATTTATTTTATTACCCAGGCAATTAAAATAAGGAACTCTATTCTCACCTTGTTTATACATCATTACCCTTTCCTTCCTCATTATTCACATCAACGAATATTATCGACCTTTGTTCTACGATTAGAGTTTCAAGTTCAAGCTTCCTCCGCCATCCAAGTCTAGCCTTTCCTGCCTTCACCCATTTTTATTTGTCTTCGTGAACAAGAACATATAATCCCGTTCGGTATGTGTGTTCGTGAAATCATTTATAACGGTTTATTAACACATTTATTTCCTAATGACCAGGCATGAATAAAGCCTTATTCATGTTCGTTTGCAACTCTTGTTTTAATTATAAGTGGTTGTTAGATTAAAGTAGCGCCCGAAGAAAAAAACTGGTTAAATATCACTTGATTATGACAATTGACAAGAATATAATCATCTTTGGGCTGCGGCAGCTAGTTCTCTTCTGTTGGATCATTCTTGTTTACTGCCCAGTTTCTGCGGCCCATCTTTGTGTAATTGTGTGGCCAGCTCTATGCAAGCCCAGAACAACTTGATTTGATAACATGCCATTATTATTATTATTATTATTATTATTATTATTATTATTATTATTATTATTATTATTATTACTATTATTACTATTATTATTATTATTCAACATATACAAAGACAATGTCAGGGAATAGTGTTTCCCTGCCATTGGTCGAAATGGGCGGCCGCCCGTCCTCTATTGGACCGACCATTTTATTATTTTATATCCACTTTAAAATTACAGTTTTGCCCCCAGTTTAAAATTACGCTTTTCTCCCAACTAAAAAATATAATAACCCTTTTGCCAGCAGCTCAAAATTACGATTTTGCCATCGGTTCAAAAATTATGATTTTACCCTCAGATTTTAATTTTATACCCGCTTTAAAATTACGGTTTTGCCCCCAGTTTAAAATTACGTCTTCGCCCCCAGTTCAAAATAAAATTATGCTTTTGCCCCCAGCTCAAAATTACGATTTTTCCCTCGGTTCAAAATTACGATTTCACCCTCAGTTTAAAATTACTTTTTTGCCCCAAGTTAAAAATAAAATTATGGTTTTCCCCTACCTCAAAATTACGATTTTACCCTCGGTTCAAAATTATGATTTCCCCCAGCACAAAATAAAAATATGACTTTACACCCAGCTAAATCGAAAATACGATTTCGCCCTCGGTAAAAAAATTACGCTTTTACCCTCAGCCAAAATTACGTTTTCGCCTCAGTTCAAAATAAAATTTTGTTTTTCCCCCGACTCAAAATTACGATTTTACACCAGTTTATTATTTTATACCCACTTTAAAATTACGGTTTTTCCCCCAGTTTAAAATTACGTCTTTGCCCCCAGTTCAAAATAAAATTATGCTTTTGCCCCCAGCTAAAATTTACGATTTTCCCCTCGGTTCAAAATTACGATATCACCCTCAATTCAAAATTACGTTATTTGCTCCCAGTGCAAAATAAAAATATGGTTTTCCTCTAGCTAAAAATTAGAATTTTACCATCGGGAAAAAAAATTGATTTTTCCCCCAAGTAAAAATAAAAATATGACTTTGCCCCTAGCTAAAAATCGTGTCAAGGAGCTGCCTAACACTCTTTTTACTTTTTCTTTCTAGCAAAACTATGGTACTATTTTTTAATTGGTTAAGAATTATTCGGCCATCGCCCCGCAACGCGGGCGTGACAACACCTAGTTGTTAATACGAAATACACACTTGACACATAAAATTGGATGATTAAAAATATACTTAAACTAGTATTAAGCACCCCCGCGTTGTGGGGTGGGGTGGGGCGAACACCAATGTCACACTACTACCAGCGACCACCAACACTGAAGTTGCAGCCTGTTAATGGGAAGAAATTAAACGAAATGTAAAACTTATAAAAAATAACTAAGTTGATTTAGAACCCAAGCGTTACGATGAACCTGTCAAATGAAAAAAAAAATAGACGATGTAAAAACGTTTAACCCGCAAAATTATTTATAGTATTTAAATGAAATACAAATTTGTCTTTAGCGGATACAACTCACTAAGCATTATGTTACAAATCATAATGCACAGATATGTTGCAAATTATATGAATATATAATTATATGAATATATAATATATAATTTATAGAAGAGTTAATTATTGTTTTCAGTCCCTGTGGTTTGTCAAAAATCACTGTGTTTTCATCCCCGAGTTGCGGCGAACTTCTTTTATTATTTAGTTTGTGTTTACATGTGTTCTGAAATCACTACGACCGCGTTGCGTACGGAACCGCTAACAAAAAATAAAAAAATAAAAAAGATAACCGAAAGAAAATTAACCGAAAAAGTTGTATGGTAATGATGTTCGTATGAAACTCGTGGTCAGAGATGAGCAAATTGTATTGGGTACCGGTACCGAATTTCCCGAACCGAAATATCTTAAATACTAATTCGGTACTAAATTTTGGCGTTCCTGGTACCGGTTCGCTACCGGTTTTTACCTTCATATACCAGTACCGTAACCAGTATTTTTGATACCAGTACCGATTCGGTATCGGTTGGTACCGAGCTCATCACTGCCCCTGAAACTAAAAAAAATAAAAATCATTAATAGTTGAAGAAAATAAACAAAAAAAAGTTATACTATACCATTGTTGTTCGTACGGTAGCCGTGATCAGGGATGAGCAATGGTACCGGGTAGCAGTACCGAATTTCCCGAACTAAAAGATTTTCAAAATAAATTTGGTATCAACTTTTGGCGTTTTTTATACCAGGCTGGTGCCGATTTTTACCTTCATGTACGGCGATAATGAACTGGACCGCACCGGTATTTTCGGTACCAGTACTGGTTGACACCAATTTTGTCCAACTTAAAAAGTAAAGAAAATAATTATTAGTATAATAATAATGATAATGATAATCTATACTATCTATAATAAGAGATTATGAGCTGATGTAAATCTGCTTACTTGTCAACTTCTAAGCTATGCCACATGGAGTTGCTGATGTCATAATTCGTTTTTCAATATTTAGATATGTATAAATATTTCTAAAATATATAATCAGATTTTATTATTAGTAAATAAGAGATTTCTTTAGGATGGAAGTTTGAAATTGCATGGGGAGAAGAAATTAGCAATTAATGCACTGTAAGAAGTAATCATATCTATTAATTAATAATCTATCTAAAATATATAATCAGTATCTAAATGGGTAAAAGTGCAAACACTGATGATCATCCAAACCAGTGGCCAACTCCAAAAGTCACGAACTGATGATTCAAAATCAAAATTATGGCTCCAAATTCAAAATTCAAAATAATGGCTCCAGATATATAACCTATCATCTTCTTCAATCAGTTACCCTCTCTAATCAATTTCTCTCTCAACTCTCTATCTCTAAAATTCACAGTCTTTTGAAAGATAAATCATTCGGTTCACGGTCTTTTAAACCCAATACTCTTTCTTCTTTGGCAAGAATCTGGAATTATCTCAATTTCTTCTTCATATCGAAATCTTCTGCCCTAATTCTATCTACCGTCCTTCAGCCTTACGAAATCTTCATCACAAAGGTACAATTCCATCTCTTTGGTAACATTCAATCTTGGTTTTCTTGTCTTTTCTTTCGATTTCTTAGTTTTTATTTACTAGAACAATATTAGGGTTTTTAGAGTCATCAGGGCACAGGTAGTTGAATATTACACCTAATCTTGACCCTCATGTAGTGTTTATTCATCATCTTTACAAACATATATCATTAATAACCTAGGGGATAAAAAGCATTTATGTTTGGCAGAGTATTATGAGCTAATTTCACTAGGTTAAAAAGCATTTATGTTTGGCAGAGTTTTATGAGCTGATATTTGTGCAGTATAATCTTATATATATAGTTAAAAATATGAATACCCCGATCTTACAAATGGTGATGAACGAGTTTTTTATTGAAATTACTAATTACTATGATTGTGAGTAACAAGTTGATTGTTAATTTAGGTAATGGGGATTTCCGTGTCATCACTATGTATCTGTGGTAGAAGAAGAAAGAGTTTCAGGTATGAGTTTCAGCTTTATATATATATATATATATCTATATATATATATATATATATATATATATATATATATAGATCAACTTAAGAGTTATTAGTTATTAGTGGTTATAAAGGAAGATATGTTCTTGCTTATAAAGGTGAAGTTAGAATTGATGACAACCAGTGAGAGTGTTTTGGTGGAAAACTTGGAGGGGTCGGTGACGTTGTCGAGGTTGTCAGGAAATGCAAAGTGATAGCATTTCCTGACAACCCTCGACAGTGTCACCGACCTCCTAATCTGAGCGTGACCCTCTGAAAATATAAATGTTTTGCAACTTCACCATGAATAGAGAAGAAATAGAGAGTTGGGTTTCTAGCTCCAGTTGTGTTGCAGCCGAATCAACGGCAAATTCAGCAGCAGTAGTTGTTGATGCATGAATATGAAGATTGAATTTGTGAGGTTCAGTTAATAATCGACTGAATGAAATTATATTATTTATTGCATTCACCATTGTTAAACCAAAATGATTGAATTTGTGAGGTTCAGGAATATGAAGATTGAATTTGTGAGGTTCAGCAGCAGCAATTGTTGATTCAGCAACAGTAGTTGTTGATGTAGGTGAGTTTTGCAAAGGTTTGCGGCTTGAAATAAAATTATTTATTGTATTCACAATTGTTAAACCGATTGTGCTTTATGTTTATGATTTGAACTTGTGATAATTTGTGCCTAATAATCGACTGATTGAACGGATTTTGATTTTTAATTAAGTTTATTAATGTAAACCAAAAGTTTTAATTAAGGTATGTGCTCTCACATATTTTTGGTTCAAATTAATTTCATGGGATGATAACATCTTCATTTTTATTATTTAGTTTAGGGATTGAATTTTGTGTAGAGATGGATGGAAGAAGTGGGCACCTGTTTCATCGGACGAGTTTTGGTGTAATCGAATCGAATGGAATGTTGGATCCTTATGTTAATCTCAATGGAACTGTTAGCAGTGAAGAATGTTGTTATTGGTGCTAATCTGAATGGAATGTTGGATCCTTATGCAATCATCACTTGTGGTTCAGAAAAGCGGTTTAGGTAATAGATAGTATAAATTAAGTTTGTTGTGAAACATGTATTTGGCAAAGGTCTGTTTTATGTTTGAAACCTCTGTTTCTTCTGAACAGATGTTTCAAACGACTGCTAGGTTAAACAGTGTTTTGTGTAGAAAATAGTGGTTGAAACCACTGTTGGGTTAAAATGGTGGTTGAAACCAGTGTCGGGTTAAAACGGTGGTTGAAACCACTGTTGGGGTTAAAACGGTGGTTGAAACCACTGTTTTGTTCAAACCAATGCTTGAAACTACTATTCCATTAAAACAGAGGTTTGAAACCATTGTTGGGTTAAAACAGTGGTTGAAACCACTGTTTGGATGTGTGTTGAAAGTGTCTGGATGTGTTGAAAGTGTGGAAGCGAAGGGTAATAAAGTGGTTTTGTGATTTGGTGGTTTCATATCAATGTAGTTCTTTTCATTTACGTTTTTTTCTATTTGTATGTAGTGAAATTGGCTGAATTTATGAAATGTTTTTAGAGCTTTATAGGAAGAACCGAGACGAGAGGGTTTTTGAACTAAAGTATATGGGTACATCAACACATCTCCTGGAAAGTATAAAGGCAGAATGAAATCATACCGGTGGATGGTTAAAAGGGGAAAAATTGTGGATCTCACCTTAGATAGCTGGAACAATTTTGTAAAACTTGGATTTTGTATAGGCTTCTCTGTAGTTTGTTTGTTGTTTTTGTTCTATTTGGGGTGTATTTGCTCTTATGTTATGGCTAATATAGCAGTTATCAGATAGAAGCATTAGCTTAGGCAATTAAGGAGAACACTATAGTGTTCTTGGAGACGGGATCAGGCAAGACGTTGATCGCGATTATCCTTTTATGTCACTATGCTTATCTGCTGAAAAAACCCTCCCTGTGTATTGCTGTGTTCTTGGTAGTTGGTACCCACTGTTGTATTGGTCAAACAGGTATGTCGGTTGACTTAGTTGTTTCTTGAACATGTTTTCAACATGTGGTTAAAGCATACTAATGGAAGCTTTGTCTGTCTTATTAGCAAGCGGAGTATGTGAGAAAGCACCTTGATTTGAAAGTGGAGGAGTATTGGGGTGAAAAAGGTGTTGATTTTTGGAATGCTGCTGATTGGAAGAAACAACGAGATCAGAATCAGGTATGACAAGTCAACATTTGACTTTTTTGTTGACCGCATACAATCTCATCAGAATTTTGACTAATGATCAAATACGTAAAGTACCCCTGAGGCAGACAAATGCAGTCTTGAGTAATAAACTTTTATTGTGTTACTCTTTACCTTTGTTGTATCACGTAGTTTTTATTTTTTTAATTTAAACTGAACACGCGTATATGTTATACATCATTCTTACAGCTATTGGTCATGACCCCTGACATTTTAAGGAATGCATTGAGACATAGATTCTTAACGTTGGATATTATCAAGGTGTTAATATTTGATGAATGCCACAACACAAAGAAAAATCATGCGTATGCTATCATCATGAAGGTATATTAATGATCGTAATTTTTAACGTTATTAATTTGTTTTAGTTGAGTTTAAAAATTGAAATAATATTTGTTCAAACCACTGCTTGAAACTGCTGTTCGGTTAAAACGGAGGTTTGAAACCGTTGTTGGGTTAAAACAATGGTTGAACCCACTGTTTGGATGTGTGTTGAAAGTGTTTGGGTGTGTTGAAAGTGTGGAAGCGAAGGGTAATAAAGTGGTTTTGTGATTTGGTGGTTTCATATCAATGTAGTTCTTTCCATTTACGTTTTTTTTCTATTTGTATGTAGTGAAATTGGCTGAATTTATGAAATGTTTTTAGAGCTTTGTTGGAAGAACCGAGACGAGAGGGTTTTTGAACTAAAGTATATGGATACATCAACACATCTCCTGGAAAGTATAAAGGCAGAATGAAATCATACCGGTGGATGGTTAAAAGGAGAAAAATTGCGGATCTCACCTTAGATAGCTGGAAAAGTTTTTTAAAACTTGGATTTTGTATAGGCTTCTCTGTTGTTTGTTTGTTGCTTTTGTTCTATTTGGGGTGTATTTGCTCTTATGTTATGGCTAATATAGCAGTTTTATATTAATTATGCAAAAGAACAATTGCATCAGCATTTCAATATTAAAGTTTTCAAATTAGAAGAAGAGGTACCACCATCTTATTTTTCAATATCATAATATTTTTATTAACCGTCGAGATAGTGTTGTTAATGATGTTTTTATAGAATGTTAGATGTATTTTGATCTTATCCACTAAAGAAAATCCTTTTGTAACACTTAACTAAGAACAAGTTTTGT
Source organism: Helianthus tuberosus (assembly GCA_030545235.1). NCBI lineage: Eukaryota > Viridiplantae > Streptophyta > Magnoliopsida > Asterales > Asteraceae > Helianthus > Helianthus tuberosus. Next base: position 149,406,539 of record CM060390.1, read on the forward strand.
TTAGGCCAAATAAGACTGCTTTTAATGAAAGTTTATGCGAATGTCAATTCATCAAATATTTGTTCACATGATAGTTTACATATTTACATATACAAAAACTTTTATCATCATGGTTATTATAATACTAATACATACTGTATTTAACATTATTTTATAAAGATATAGAACTAAAGACCACAATTTAAATGATATATTATAATCTGAATTTGATGCGCCTCTTTTGTAAACGCCTCTTTTGTTGGGATTGAACCCTATCAGTGGAACAGATAATAAGAGCCAAAACTGGTTCACATCAGTGGATTCATCATAAGCAGCTGTTTGCATTAGACTACCCCCTTGAAAGTGGTTAAAACATCTGATTGCCTCATCTATTGTTTGTATACTACAACTACTGTCCATTAAGTACTGCTTGTGTACAACAACTGCTGAAGACAAGGTGCTGCTACTTAATCTACTGTCCTAACTCGAGTGCTGCTAAAGAGCAAAGCCCTGCTTGGAATGAAGCAGTGGAATGTAAAAACTGATGACAAATTAATACGATTAAAATATGAAGTATTAAGAAAGTAGCAATTACATACAAAAAATAAATCTAATCAGACACGTCTAACTCTAATAACAAGAATCAAGAAACTTTAACTTCAATTGTGGATCTTTACTGACGGTATTTGATCAAAACGATCTGAGAGTGCCGTATGATGATGCAAAAGAACACTTATTTGTGGTGTATTTGCTCTTATGTTATGACTAATTTAGCAGTTATACATTAATTATCCAAAAGAACAATTGCATCAGCATTTCAATATTTATGTTTTCAAATTAGAAGAAGAGGTACTACCATCTTATTTTTCAATATCATAATATTATTATTAACCATTGAAATAGACTTTCCCCTTCAAAGTCGTTATTTTGGGCCAAATAAGACTGGTTCACATCAGTGGATTCATCATAAGCAGGTGTTTACATTACACCTTCCCCTTGAAAGTGGTTATAACATCTGATGGCCCTCATCCACTGTATGTATACTACAACTGCTGTCCATTAAGTACTACTTGTGTACAACAACTGCACCAGACCAAGTGCTGCTATTTAATCTACTGCCCTAAGATAAGTGCTGCTAAAGACCAAATCCCTGCTTGGAATGAAGCAGTGGAATGTAAAAACTGCTGACATATAAAAATTGACAATTTGTGTCTAAAATGTATTTTGTTAAGGATGGCATTCTTGCAGATATTTCATAAATCACCATCAACAGATGTTGGACATGATATTGTGGTTACGCAAGACAAAATCATTCCTTTCTTCAGAACAGCAGATGCTCAATACATTTGTCAAAAGCTTATTCACTGTTGCACTAACAGTTGCTGATTTAATAGTCTTTCAAATCATCATCATTTCCTTACCCCTAACTACTTTTGTGCTCAAACATCTGTTTTCTAAATACTGTCCACTGCTATTCATCATAAGCAGCTGTTTGCATTAGACTTTCCCCTTGAAAGTGGTTATAACATCTGATGCCCTCATCCACTGTTTGTATACTACAACTGCTGTCCATTAAGTACTGTTTGTGTACAACAACAGCTGAAGACAAAGTGCTGCTATTTAATCTACTGCCCTCAGTCAAATGCTGCTAAAGACCAAAGCCCTGCTTGGAATGAAGCAGTGGAATGTAAAAACTGCTGACATATTATACTTGACAATTTGCCTCCAAAATGTATTTTGTTAAGAATGGCATTCTTGAAGATGTTTCATAAATCACCATCAACAGGTATTGTAATTTACATTTTCATTAATTATTTCCGGTGAGATTTTTATTATATCAATGACTTATAGTTATTCTTTTCGATAAAACGGTCTTATGGCATTTTATGATACACTGGTTAGGTAGGTAAAATGTAACACCTCGAAAATTCACGTCCTATAATGTGTTGACACGTGTCATAATGTTTAAACGTGTGAAAGAAATATTATAGAAGGACTAAAGTTGACAAACGTGGAAAGTATGTGAATATACGTATTCTAAGTGTCAACTGTGAATAATTATATTGTATATTAACCCTACAAGATGCTCATACCTTCAAACGAATAAATCATGGATCATACGAAGCGAAAAGTGAGTAATTACAAACTACAGGGGTTAAATGTGTCAACATGTTTAAAGATATACCTCTGAGTGACCCTTGGATGAACCCGAAGCTTTGTAAATACTAATTATGCTAACTAGAATGTACGATTAAAATTTCATAACGTTTCGTTATCGTATGAGAAAGTTATGACCAAATTCGTGTACGAAGGGTTAAAGTGTTAACGTTGAAAGTTAAGGCTTTTCGGGTTAACCGGAAGTGTTCAGGGACTTGGCAAAGTGGGTATAAGTCCTAAAGTCCTTGTGGGTATATTACAAGGGGTCAAATTGCAAGATAAAACCTAATTACCCTTTCAAATTTACCAAAGGTCAAGTTGGAAAGCAAAGAAAATCAAAATTCTGATTTCGCAGGCCCATGCGGCCCGCATTGGTTTCGGGCGAATGGGAAGCGGGCCGCTTCCGGCCCCCAGATACAGAAAACGGGGACAGGCCCCTGTATTCGTGGAAACTCGACTTTTAAACGCATTTGCAACATGGTGGGCGACCCCTAACTGTGCTAAAACACTAGGGACAAGTGTTGGATGGTTGTGGTTGATCCTAGACTTAGTTGTCAACTTGTTATGGTGGATCAAAGTGCTATATAAAGGCCACTTATGCAACATTCATTCTCACACTTCCATCTGATCAATTGGAGCATTTCTGGAACTAAGGAACTCTCCCAACTGATCTTAAGTCGTGCATAGGACTCTTGTAAGTCTTCTAGTTCTTCTTTGTTTGAGTTTAGCTTGGTTAATTAGCTAAAAGTCAAACCGTCGTAATTACGGTTTGACTTCGAGATTAGTCAATAATGGCTCAGTCATATCTCGAATTAAAAGTAGTTATGAGTTGGTATTTAAGTGGGTAATAAAACCTCAAAAGGGTTTCCCCTGATCACCACTCTAACCAGGTCTAATGTCGGGTCAAACTTTTATTTAAAAAGTCAACATAATGCTTAAAATGTCATTTATGCATAATTAGCTATCTAGAACATATATAACCTGTTTGATCATTGTTATAACTTAGTAATTAGTGTAATAACATGTCCAAACCTGTTTAACCCGACTATTTCCTGTTTAAACCCGGTTCGGAACCGAAAGTCACATAGTTTGACTTTCACTTTGACTTTCAGTTCTGACCCGTTTAAGCATGTTTTAGAAATGCCTCAGAGCTTTAATTGGACTAGGTTACATGTTAGAACAACCCTCTGTGATTATACACCTTGGTTCGTTAGTTATCCAATTAATATGCATGTTTCCGTTAATTGCTCATATGTTGACCGTTATGCCCTTATTACCTTAAAACGTGTTTTATGAAAATGTAAAAGTGTAGAAACCTTTGTTACTGATATATAGACTTGCATGCAAAGTTTGACATCAGTTTGACTTGTAGATTAAGAGTTATGCTCATTATCGCAAAACTAATGCTTTATGTTAATAAAATGGCGTAATTAGCGTATAGCCTAGTTAAGCATACTTTTTGGTATCAAATATTTTACCCACTGATATGATATATTATTTTGGGATTTTTTAATATTTTTAATTAATTTTAGGCTGAGCATAACTCATAGTCGTAGGCTTAATTCGGTAATTGTCGGTTTTGCCCTTACGGGCCATAAAAAGAGTTTTACACATCTAAACGACTCCAAACCTTTTGCTACTGATTAGTTATGATAAATAAATTATTTTAAGCCTTCTGGAAATATAAAAATATCAGATTTAAGTATCGAACCCGGTAATGGCCTTTAATCGCCTAAATTAGCGTTTTTAACGCATAGTATGTTCTAAAATCATATTGGACATACCCGGGTTGATACCTACTGATATAAGAGGCAAATGATAATATTTTAACAGTAAGCAAAGGTTGATAAACTCAGACTTCAGTTTTGAGCTTTTCGGCTTATGTGAAATTACTGGAATACCCCTACGGGGCCTAGTTTGGTTAAAAATGATAAGTTTCACATACATGCTTTAACCTACTGATGTAACTTAGCAAATTGAGTATATTTGCTGATTACATCAGACCTGTAACTCAGGTTGTCACTTAAACTCTTTTATAAACTTTTAAATGACCAAACTACCCCTACGGGGCCTAGTTTGTGTTTAAACGCGTTTCGGGCATAACGAAAGACACCTTACTGATGTCACAACATATTTGAGACATAATTAACTTAGGAAACCTGCATATAACTCTCATGACTACCCGTCACGCTTATTACGCGTACGGTTCGGTTTATGTAACAAGTTTACATAAATTAGCCGAAACGGGTCAAACCTTAACGGTTTTATCTCAAAATCCAGAATGTGAATAATAAACCCATATTAAACAAGTCTTCAAACTTGTCGGGTCTGAATCACATTCTATCCGGTCTTCGCTTAATCGTGCGTACGAACCGTATCTTGAAACTAGCCGGTCTAAGCTTAAGCTTAATAAAAGACCCGTTAGAATTCTAATAGGTTATATTAAACCTTCGTTCCAGATTAGGAGAAACAGTAAAAGCTACGTGCATTCTGCTTATTGTGATTTATACTTGCATCAGGTAACTTTTAACTTATTTTTCCTATACGGGCTTGGGTTACGGTACATAGCGTACCGCTTGATCGGGCATCAAATCTCCACGCTTAGTGGGTAGTTGAATAATTTGATCGGCTCGTTTAAACAGTCTTGTTTACTTTACAGCCTTTGGGGGGTTAATGACCATGTCCCGGATATCCCTGGCATCATCTTACGAGATGGCCACGACCTGAGCACGGGGTGTAGGCGTACTCCCGTGTATAACTCACTTAAAGTGGTGTGTCCATTGATCTTTAACCCGGATTTGTTTCGGGCTACTGAACGCATAAGTAACATGTAATTCGTTCACAAGATTATAATATTAAATAATTCTCCCAAGTTAAATAAAATGATTTATGCCACGTGCATCCAAACCAATTTTCAATCATTTTCCAAAATGAGTCAGTTGAATGTATTTACCAGTGTAAACTGACGTATTTTCCCAAAAAGACTGAATGCAGGTACTAAACGAAATTTGGCTGGATTGTCTCCTAAGCATCAATAAAAGTCTCGCAAGCTTAGGATGCCAGAAGTCTGTTGAACCATAAATGTTATTTTGTTTCGATCCGTTCTGTGGATAAGCACCGGATATTGTGACTTTGATTACAATAAATAAATTCGGTTGTATCTTATTTTTAAATTGCTTCCGCTGTGCATTATTATATTGTGTTGTTTGACTATTGTGTTACCAACCACGTCACGATACTCCCCCACCGGGCCCACCGGTGACACGTGGAAATCGGGGTGTGACATAAAATCCATACTACATGATTATATTTACAGAGTTGATTCTTGAATTTGGTTTGTTTTGTTTTGTTTTGTTTTGTTTTGTGATTGTTTGTTGGTATGTGGTTTATTTTTAGGGTGATCAGTGGTTTATAATCGGACCGTCCGGTTCATTCATCAGGTATTATTTCCTTTTCATTTTCACTACACTGATTTAGCGTTACCTGTTGTTTAACAATCCAGAAAAATATGTTTCATATCATACCTGCTTTAGAGTTTTACTTGTATCGTTTAAAACAAAACCAAAAAAAATTTGTTTCCGAGTGAAGAACCTATAACACATCAAAAATTCAGTATTTAAAACTAAACCCAAAAAAAAATTGGTCAGCCCAAAACATACCTAAAATTATAATGAAACAAAAGCAAAAATAAAGTGTCATAAAAAAATTAAATCGTTTATAGTATAAATATTAAAAAAAAGTTACAATTACATAAAAAAAAGTAATCAGACACTTAAAGTCTAATAGCAAGAATGAAGAAATTTTAACTTCAACTCCATAGAGCACTGCACTTCTCGATGTATGTCATTGATCTTTCTCATGAAGTCCAGGTCTCTGTCTCCACACTCTATATTATTCGCAACACACAGGTCACGAACGGAAGTAGTCGGCATCGCCCTCAGGTCTCTTGAAACTTGGTCTCTTGTCAGCAGACCAAGTTGCAGTCCGTTAAAACATCTCTTCAACTCTTGAAGAGTACTCCTATCAACAAAAACTTGCTCTTCGATTTCTTTAATAAAGCGTTGCTTGAAATCCTCAGATTGTGCAGCAGCATGTGACTCCATTTTAATGTATTTATAACAGCTAAGGCAAAACAATAAGAGTTGCTATTCTATTTCACTGAATGAATCTGGTTATGATGAAACAGTGTTTGAATTTGCAATGATATTATATAGGATATCTATCAGCCCAAAGGTCAGGTTTAAATGCAACCATTAAATAAAAATTTATATTTAAAAACCTGATACATGTAATGATTTAATAATGAAAAGCGTGTATATAGCCAACATGTCTCTTCATTTACCTTATCAAACATTTTAATGTAAAACCTTTGAAAAATGATCTTTATTAGCATACGTCTCTTCATTTATCCTATCAAATATTTCAAACACTATAAAGGATCATGATTACTCTACTTGAAAACATCAAGACTTCATTTTTAAAAAACCCTTCATCCTAAAACAAAACGTCCAAAACCACCCACAGTCTTTCTAAATGGCAAGCAAAACCTTCTACCACTGGTCGGATAATACCGATCTTAAAATTGAATATTCAAGATGGTCACTCCATGAACAGAGAAAAGCTGAAGAAGTCAACAAAAAAGTAGCGTTGGTAAGTGATAAATATTATAAGCAGACGTGGAGTAGCATTGCACTGCTGGATTAAGTTGTCTCTTCTCCTCCATCAGAGTTTAAAGAAAAAGCCGAAGAGTTTTTGACACATCTGCTGAAACAAGATCAGAAGACCTGTGATATGCTAGCAGATCTGCAAATTAAAACAAAAAATGAAATTGCATGGAAGAAGGCGAGAGAAATAGATATCCTAGGAAGTGTTAATTGTAATGTTTAATTTTTAATATTTTTCATACTCGGAATTTTGTAATACTATTTAATATCGAATGAAGAAGTGTTTATTGCTAGCAGAGTTTTGTAAAAGTTGGATTTTGTATAGGCTTCTGTGTAGTTTGTGTGTGTTTTTTGTTCTATTTGGGGTGTATTTGCCCTTGAAGAGGTACCACCATCTTATTTTTCAATAGCATAATATTATTATTAACCATTGAAATAGACTTTCCCCTTCAAAGTCGTTATTTGTTTGGGCCAAATAAGAGTGATCCACATCAGTGGATTCATCATAAGCAGTTGTTTGCATTACACCTTCCCCTTGAAAGTGGTTATAACATCTGATGGCCCTCATCCATTGTTTGTATACTACAACTGCTGTCCATTAAGTGCTGCTTGTGTACAACAACTGCCCCAGACAAAGTGCTGCTATTTAATCTACTGTCCTAAGATAAGTGCTGCTAAAGACCAAAGCCCTGCTTGGAATGAAGCAATGGAATGTAAAAACTGGTGGCATATAAAGATTGACAATTTGTGTCTAAAATGTATTTTGTTAAGGACGACATTCTTGCAGGTATTTCATAAATCACCATCAACAGATGTTGGAAATGATATTGTGTTTACGCAAGACAAAATCATTCAACAAAATCATTCAACACAATCTCATTAAACAGTTGCTGATTTAATAGTCTTTCAAATCATTATCATTTCCTTACCCCTAACTACTGTTGTGCTCAAACATCTGTTTTCTAAATACTGTCCACTGCTATTCATCATAAACAGCTGTTTGCATTAGACTTTCCCATTGAAAGTGGTTATAACATCTGATGGCCCTCATCCACTGTTTGTATACTACAACTGTTGTCCATTAAGTGTTGCTTGTGTACAACAACTTTGAAGAAACCACTGAGTGTCAAACATTTCATAAATTGACATGCAACAATGGAAGGAAGAAGCAGTAGTTTAGTTTGTCATTTATATTATATAGAATCAGTGGTTAAGGTTAGCAGTGTTTGAAACCACTGTTCGGTTAAAATAGTGTAATCCTTAATGATATGTTTTGAAACCACTTTTGGGTTAACCCTGTTTGAAACTACTGTTGATTTAAGGACAATTTTTGAAACCAATGTTTTAAGCCAAAATTGTTTTCAAAACAGTGTTTTAACAACACTAAGTATAATTCACCAATCTATCATTGTTTGTATCTTCAATGATCACACAACTTGAATCGTCAAATCATAACATTGAGAGCAACCATTAACAAATATTACAAACTGTATGCTGTATAAAGTTTTCTTATAACTATTAATCATTCATTGAATGTTGATTTATCTATTGTAATTGATGAAAGAAGGACATCTTCCGGAAGAGTTGCTGATTACAGAAAAAGTTGATCCAGTTGGTGTAACACCCGACTTAATTAATCAAAATTTTAATAATAAAATACACATTTCAATGCTAAAATGTGACTTTACAAAAAACTTTTCAATACTATCATTCCCACACGTTTACAACATTTAAAAAAATACAACTTAATGTAATTGAATTCGTCGTTTAAAAGATACGACGAATTGCCGTGCGGAAGCTTTTAACTTTATCGTGTTCGGTTCTTCTTCGAGCTTAATCTTCATCCGGACACTCTTGGCAATCACCTATGATCAAAACCAACTTAAAAGTTAGTTTTGATAGTTAAATAACAAGTTTAAACAAGTTATATGGGTCAAACAAACAAAATTAAACGTTTTTCATGTACAGGGGGGGCTAGGCGTCACGCCTAGGGGCTAGACGCCCCACCTAGCCCCCTTTTTGGCAGAATGTTTTGTTTATGTTGCTCTACATACCCAGCATGACCCGATTTCACGGAAACGAGCATAACTCTCTCGTTTTTAATCCGTTTTACCTGATTCTTTTTCCTACGCGTCCGTAATTTAATTCTCCATCTAATGGAGTTAAAATCCAACATCCTACATAATAAAATTTCAGACTTTTAACTCTTCGGCTTATTACCCTTTTTACCAACTTTTGACCCGTTCGTGATTTCATCTAATAAACTTGTTTGTGGCCCTTGTTTCTTTTGTAAACATATTATTATGATTATTTCCTATTGTACAAGGTTCAAATCACGGGTTATTACACATTCTTAACCCGTTTCGCTAATACTTCTATTTTGACCCGTTAAGGGTATTTATGCACTTTTTAAACTTAATTTAAGTCTGTTCCTTGTATGCATCATAATTCCACCCATCCATATTAATTTGGTTTTCCACCACAACTATGATTGTGGTGGATTTAATGTGATAGACTATTTATTCCTAGTTCTATCCTTCAGATATGTCATTTTACGGAAAATACTCGTTTCAACTCGTTGGACAAAAAGGTCCCATATTATCCCTTTTTATACTTATCCTAAGGATTTAATCTATCAAAACACTTATTTCTAACAACCTTTAAAGGTCGTTTGCCCGATTTACCCATCAAGGGCATTTTAGTCAACTTTAGCCCCTCATTTGTTCAACTTTTTATAAAGAGTATTATTAATCAAGTTTCATTGGCATTTTAACAACATTTAATTAACTAGGTTGATATTCCTAGTTACTTGGCGGGTTCGGGGAAATCACATCCTGTTTTTACTTTAAGTCCCGTTAACTCGGGCTTTTTATATACTTTGTTTTCTCAAAGTATTTATCCTCCTTTTAATTAATATTAGATTTATTTATTTAAATCCTAATATTTACCGGGTGATTTTTTTTACCACTGACGGTATTTTACCAAGTCATTAATATTAACGTGGTTTGATTACCAAACCCGTTTTTGGGGTGTTACAGTTGGTTCTCTCATATCATTCACATAACCTGATATTTAAGGAGAGTTGTTCATGAAAGTTGTATTGGCATTATTAATATTTTTATAACAAATTATTAAAGCCTAAATTGTATATCAAATGTAAAGTTTTAATACATACAATACAGAGACAAAACGTCATACCAACTTCGTAGACTTGATTGAACTTGCAGACTCGATAACAAAAGACTGTAACATACAATACAGGTGAAGTTAGAATTGATGACAACGTTATTGGATTCACCCAATATAATGTTTCAATATGCTAAGCGTAATGGTGATTAACTTTTTGGTTGAATCTTATAGGCGTATAGTGGAAAATGTTGGAGAGGCGGAGGCTTGCAAGCGATGTAACTGTAAGAAATCCAAGTTTTTGCACATACAATACAGAGACAAAACGTCATACCACCACAAGCAATTGTGGATCCTTACTGACGGGTGCACTTCGGAATGTAGCAGATATGAATGAATATAACCCCAGTGTAGCTAATTACATATCTACCATTTGGGTTATATTCATTCATATGAATGAATATAACGCCAGTGTAGCTCTTCGATTTTCCTTGAAATTCCAGAGCTCGGTAATTACATATCTGCCACTGGGGTTGTATTCATTCATATGCAATTGATCGTTTTGATCAATCACTTCCTTATGTGCACCGTACTATCTTCTAGGAGGTTGTCAAGTGTTCTCGCCTTCGTAGTTGGTGTTTTGCGTATCTGTACATCCACAGCCATTCTGTACAAAAGTTTCACAAAAAACATCACAAACAAACCTGAACAAAGCAAAACAAATCAACCCTCTGTTTTTTCAAAGCAAAACAAACATAACAAAGCAGAACAAAAACAAAACAAACAAACATAACAAAACAGAACAAACAAACCTGAAAAACTGAAAGCAAAATACCCAAATAAACCCATTCACGAATAAGTGATTATCATCATCATACGGCATTCAGATTATCAAAGAACTGATTATCAAAAACTGATTATCAAAGAACTGATTATAAAAAAACTGATTATCAAAAACTGATTCACAAATAACTGATTATCATCATCATCATCATCATGCGGCATTCAGATTATCATTATCAAAAACTGAAACCAAAATACCCCAATCAACCCTCTGTTTTTTCAAAAAAAACATTCACAGATAACTGATTATCATCATCATCATGCGGCATTCAGATTATCATTATCAAAAACTGAAACCAAAATACCCAAATCAACCCTCTGTTCTTTCAAAAAAAAAAAAACATTCACAAAAAACTGATTATCATCATCATCATCATCATCATGCGGCATTGTAGGATCGTGTTTTGACCCGAACGAGTCTATCAGAGGAGTTTTGATCAGATACAGGTGCGGAAAACAAGTACCTGACGTAGAAACAGCTAGATCTTCACTTAAATCACTTTTCTGATTGATATTACAATGTTTACATTCAAATCTCACACCGGCAGCACCTCGGTATGGAATCTCCCCAAAATCTCATGAGGTTCGCTTATGTGCACCTATTTATAGGTGATGAGGTTCCCTTCAAGGGACATGTCCGAATAAGCGGACCTGACACATAAGCGGACCTGACACATAAGCGGACCTGACACATAAGCTAACCTGACAAATAAGCGGACCTGACACATAAGCGGACCTCCTATGTCCCTATAAGCGGAACTATCAGTTTAGACCTATATGCTATCCTATTTTCTCGTAAAACGTGCCCTGATCTAACAATCTAAAACTAAGTCTCGATACAAGACGAAGTCGACAGATGTAGTGCACTAACAGACTCCCCCTCAGATGTTGACGAGTCGCAATGTCGAGTCTTTGACAATATCATGTCTTCACATCTTCAGTCTTGATCAGTCTTTGGGCTTTTCTATCTTCATCAGACTTCCCCTCTCGATTTGCTGGTATTTCTTCAATTCATCAGCATTATCAACTTTAGGATCATTGTCTGGCTTTCCATCTTCAGAATCCGAAATCTAGCACTCTATCTTCAGATTCAGAATTGAAACTTGGCTATTCCTGCACATTCTTAACCCAGAAATAAGTTTTATGACTTTAACAATTTGTATGCAACAACATGCTGATATAATCAGATGTTTCCCTCTCATAAACATATGCATCAACACTGACTCTCCCTCAGATCACAAACTCATGATGAACCACTTGTTGATTTAGAAAATACATTTTGACATTTTAAACTCCCCCTCACAACAATGTCATCATGTTTATCACTCGGAATTTTGACAGTCAGCTTTCCAATATCAGTTGTCGAAAATCTTTTTGACTTTTTCAAAAATTTATGCTAAAACACACCGAAAATCTTTTTGTATTTTTGAATGTAAAGAAATGCAGTAAAGAAATATTTACAGACAATATTTTTGTGAGTTTTGTGCAAGAGGATCATATCAATTTTTGACAAGTCACTAGTACCGTTGAGCTTAGATACACATTAAGAAATAAACAATTCACTTAGATTGCCGATATACTGATCCATTTAAATTCTCACACAAATTTCAACTGATACAGGATATGAGTTAGGTGTTTTAAGAACTTAAACTCATTCATATGTCCCACCTCTTGAATATACTCCCGTATCCAGATCCCAATATTCAGTCTTACAGGTGAGTATACCACAGATGATATCTGTAAGGGGTTAAATTGCGAGGGCCGTGAGAGCTCAGGTCGATCTTTCGATACGCAGAGAGATGACGGCTTCGACTTTTGGTGTGTCCCCTTTAGAGGATCTTTTGTATTACAACAGCAATGACTATCAATTTTATTGTTTCATCAATTTGCTGAGGGCTGCGCTATATTTCAAGCATGCGGAAAGTATTCTCCGGGGACTAGGCCATTGCTTCCGCAAAATCAGAAGTCCCGGGATAATACCCCAGATATCACTGAGCATAAAGACCTAGTATCTCAGAAAGAGGGACCTTTCAAACGAGATTTCAGGGGTTACCTATATATCCAAGTAGTGTTCCCCACGAAATAAGCAAGTTTGAAATTTAGTTTATATCCCGAAAAAGTTTACTAAATGTGTAAAAACCTATCGGCATATCATCAGTGAGACTGTTTAACTCTATTTAAACATTACATTTCTTTAGCATACTGTGACTGTCTACTGATGTACTATCATTTCCTCTTCTTTGACACAAAAACTCATTTTTGTATTTTATCATGTTTTTGTATTTTTCAAATTTTCAAATGTTTTTGGATTTTCTGAAATTTCTACTCCCCCTAAAATGCAAACACATTAAAGTAAATTTGAAACCTACTAGACTCTTGACCCACTTGAAACATAACATGAACTGTACAAAAACTTGACAACTGACATCGAATCACTTCAATTCGCCATCCACTTGGCATAAACAATCAGAACTCCCCCTTACACAAAACTATTTTCTCATTATGATTTCAAAACACTTAAGTTTGTTTTAACCAAAATGATTTTTCCGGAAAATAAGTTTTGTTGATTTTACCACTTTTAAAGTTAGGGGTATGGTTCATCATTTTTCATTCAATCTCTTGTATCAGGATTACATCAAGTTCAAACTAATGACTTTGAGTAATCACTTTGTCAGAATCAACCTCTTACCACTTGTAAGAATATCCAAAACATATAACCACATGTAGGAATAAAACATCTACACAAAACCATTTTACCAATCAAGATGCCGATTCTTGCTTCGCACTTACCAACCTGGAAGCTCCGGCAATTCACAATCTGTAAAATTTAACAAACTTTAAGATTCATTTACACAATCAATTTTTAAGAAAGATGCCGATTCCTGATCCACGATTACAAACTTGGGTGTTTTCAATTCAGAAGCAGTTGGAGTATAAGTTGCTTTCTTTTTAGCATAAAACTCCTTTACCCCTTTTACTTTCCCTTCAACCATTTTCCCAAAAATCTTCTTAACTTTCCCATTAAACGCTTTCTCAACATCAAAGTTATCCTTCTCAGAATAACCCTGATTTGAGATTTCAGACTTTCCAGTTTTCCTTTTAAAATTTTCAGTCCTCAATGGTGGAAAATTCTCATCATCCATTGAAGGAACTGAGTTTTCATCACTCTCATCAAACTGTGGCTCCTCTGATTTTGTGGAATCAGATTCATCGCCAGATTTTACCTCTGATTTCTTAACAACCCAAGCTTGGTTGTCAAGATTTCCCCGTTTCTTGTAAAATCTTTTGGAACATTCACCAACTTCATATGTAGAATTTTTAAACACTTTAAATCGTTCAATTGGTGGTTCCATTTCATCAACAACTACTTCTTTAAGTTTTTCTGAGACTCCCTGTTTTGTCTTAGTTGCTCTGGGACAGTTCCATGCAATGTGACCAGCTTCATTGCATCGGAAACAGATTCTTGTTTCTTTCCTTTGATAAGCTCCATTCTTCATCTTTTCAGCAAGAAACTCCTGGTTTGACTGTTTCCAGAATGAGCTCTTTGCTTCTTCTTCATGGCTAGTTCCTGCAACATATGTCATTTTTTATTTATAATCTCGAACATATTTTTCATTTTTATATTTTTCAGGTGGAATAAAACCAAGTCCTTTCTTTTTGTAGCTACGATTGTGGTTTGGTTTCTTTTGAAAACCAGAACAAGAATTGTAACCCTTTTTCTTGTTCAAACGTTGTTGTACTCTTGAGGTGTAAGGTTTAGGTTTTACATTAAGATTTTCATCTTTTATTTCAGAAATATTAATTTCTGTTAGTTTGAAAACCTTTTTTATCAAATCAATTTTGACACCTCTTATTGGAAATTCTTTATCAAAATATAATTTGTCAGAACCATTTAAAGTATATGCAACTTCAAATGTTTCGTCATTCAAATTAGATTTTGACAACAAAAATTCTTTACTATACACCCGTTTTCCTAACGACTTTGAACTCTTGACAGACGAACTCGAACTTCCGACAGATTGACACGAACTTTCGGACTCGGATTTTGACTCTGACTCCTCATCCTTATCCAACACCTGATCAACCACTCTTTTTATCAGTTCTGACTCATGATCTGTGTCGGACGCTGTGAACGTGACATCAATATTGTCCGGTAAAACATCGGTTATCTAGGATTCTAGCTTAATATTGACTGCATGTTTTAGTTCTTCCTCGTTAGGTTTTCTAGACGAGTACCCTTCCCAAATCGGAGGCGGACACTTATTATAACAGACACCCTGTTTCTTACCAGTATCATTTTTCTTCTTTGGCTTTGTTTCTTCACCTTTAAACGCTTCAAATCCTTCAACTGTTGGATAAATTCTATCAATTATGTAGTCACAACCTTTGTAACTTTGCAGCAATCTTCTGATTCTTTCATTCTCAGTTGCTTCACTATCCAACTCTTTCTTCCACTTTGCACATTCTTCTATGTACAAGTTGATCTCTTTCTGCTTTATCATCATTGTAGCATTCATCATCTTCAAAGCTTTTTCTCTTTCAGAGTTAGTCTTCTCCAGACTATTCACATGTCTGTTCAATACATCATACGACTTTTTCAAATTCTTTACATCAAACAACAACTGTTCTTTCAACTTTTCTAACTCACTAAACCTCTCATCTTTTTCTATACATTGTTTACAAGACTCTAAACATGTAAGACAAGGTTTTGTGATTTCAACGATCTTCTCGACTTCAACTATCTTTTCAACTTCCACAATCTTCTCAACAACCTTGACTTTTTCACTCTGTTTATTCTTTTCTTCTTGAGAAACAGATTCTTCATCTTGACTTTTCTCATCATCATCATCATCACTGTTATCAATTTGTTCTTCAAGTTTTTCAATGAATTGAGCAATTGACAATCTACTAAACTGTCCAGAATTCTTCAGAATCATGAGATATGTACCCCATTCCTTTTGTGGTAAAGCATCAGCAAGCTTTTTAACCCATTCTGCTGGAGTTTTAGTAATTTTCAACTTAGACATGGTACGCACAAGATGACAATATCTCTCAATGAGACTCTTTGTACTTTCTCCTGGACAACCTGAAAACGAATCAAACTCTTTCTTTAGTACATTTATTCTATTAAAAGTTTCACTTGTCATATTAAAGAAATTGATATCCATGATTCGTAAACACGTTTATCAAGACAATCCCGTTAAGCGAAATATTAAGTCCAAGATATATCACCTTTTAAAAATATACCTGAAACAAACAAACAAACAATCAGTTTAAACACTATTAAACAACTGAAATAAACTGATACTCGGACTGGTGAATATTTTGTGCGGACTGAAATTGTGTTAACTGAGTTTGATGTCAAACCATGCGAACTGCTATGACCCGGATAAAAAACAACCGAACTGAACAAACCATACAACCTGAAAAAATTCGAATTCAAAACAAACTGAAATACCACTTCTTTGATTTCATTAGACCTTACAACAAATGATCTGATTGGGCCGCTCAAACTGATTTGGCCTCTAAATTTCACTTATCCGACAACAATGATTGGGTCATTTGACTTAGTAAATGTGATTGGACCGATGTATTATGTATACCCACCAAACCGACAAAACTCACTTGTAAATCCACTAAATGCTTTAATGGGATGACATAGTTACACAACTAATTGACCTCTTTTTAAATGTGGACGGCACATGCAACTTCTATTTCCAATCCCACTAAGTCGACACCTATTATCTAATCACATAAAATCACATGCATCCTTAAAAAAATATCCGACAATTTCATTATAACACGAATATTCTTCTGATGTTGGAGCGAAATCCTATGTCAAATGAGCGAAACCCGATGTCAAATAAGCGGACTTGATTGTTCAGATAAGCGGACTTGATTGTTCAGATAAGCGAATCTGCTGATGTTCGAATAAGTGGATCTCCTGATGTTCGAATAAGCGGATCTCCTGATGTTCGAATAAGCGGATCTACAGACTTAGTACACCTATGAGCGAACCAGGTGTTCAATAAGCGAACCTTTGGAACGGATCTTATCAAAAAGTGTCCGAAAAAGCGAACCTGAATGTTCACAAAAGCGGAACTACACCTTGTTCAAAAAAGCGGACCTTAATCGGAGGTTAATTTGGACCATTTTTAGTGTGAATTTTGAGGTCAAACTTTCAGGGATTTGACAATGATCAATAATCTACAATCTGTGAAATTTTGAGCGAATTCCGACCGTAAAATCTCGTTCTGATGAAGAAAGAAGGTGTAGAAGTAAGACTTTTAGATGAAATCCAGCAAATCTCTATAGAACTCCTCCTCCTGAAGCTCTGATACCACTTGTAGGATCGTGTTTTGACCCGAACGAGTCTATCAGAGGAGTTTTGATCAGATACAGGTGCGGAAAACAAGTACCTGACGTAGAAACAACTAGATCTTCACTTAAATCACTTTTCTGATTGGTATTACAATGTTTACATTCAAATCTCACACCGGCAGCACCTCGGTATGGAATCTCCCCAAAATCTCATGAGGTTCGCTTATGTGCACCTATTTATAGGTGATGAGGTTCCCTTCAAGGGATATGTCCGAATAAGCGGACCTGACACATAAGCGGACCTGACACATAAGCGGACCTGACACATAAGCGGACCTGACACATAAGCTAACCTGACAAATAAGCGAACCTGACACATAAGCGGACCTCCTATGTCCATATAAGCGGATCTATCAGTTTAGACCTATATGCTATCCTATTTTCTCGTAAAACATGCCCTGATCTAACAATCTAAAACTAAGACTCGATACAAGACGAAGTTGACAGATGTAGTGCACTAACAGGCATTCAGATTATCATTATCAAAAACTGAAACAAAATACCCAAATCAACCCTCTGTTTTTTACAAAAACATTACAAATATCAAAAATATATATAGATAAGATGATGATTCAAACCTCTGTTTTCAAGATGAAGATGGATGAAGATGATGAAGCTAGATGAAGATGATGAAGATCTGTGTTGAGTGTTGAGAGTTGAGAGAGATATTTGGAGATTTTTGGAGAAGTGTGATGATGATAACGATCGGTGATGATGTTAGTCATTTCATACAACTTACAACAGTCAAGTTGCATTTTTGGAGAAGTGTGATGATGACAAGGAGATTAAACTAAAAAATAATTAACCATAAGAAATTAAAGTAAATAATATTTAGTAGGAGGATTATATATAAATTAATTAGAAAAGATTAAACTAAAATAATACTTATCTATAAAACATGGTCTAATATAGTATAGATAGAACTAAAGACCAAAATTTAAATGATATATTATAATCTGATGTAAATCTGCCTATGCTATGGGTATTAAGGGATAAGGGTATTAAGGAATATTAACGGATATTAAGGGATAAGGGTATTAAGGACATTTCATACATGTATTTAACAGATCTAATCCATATTTGATAGAAGGGTTTTAACGGGCCTACAAAATCTAATCCATTAGTAAGCTTAATTTGATCAAATATAAGGGGCTTTATTGAACTGTTTAATAACATTTGGTTATTTGAATTAGGTAAGGCTTTAATTATTAGACAATATAAAATTAGGTCATGCTTTCAGTTTAGACAAGAAATTTTGAGTTAGTTAGCTAATTTCTATATCAAACATGAACTAAATACAAACAATTTAAATGATGTATTATAATCTATTACGATGGTTATTAAAACTACCCGTGTGGTCACACATACTGTCTTCAACATTACTTTATAAAGATATAGAACTAAAGACCAAAATTTAAATGATATATTATAATCTGTTTTTTAGTATTTGATTTCGATCATTACTAAACCTACCCGTGTGGTTACACGGGTACTACACCTAGTAATTTGTATAATACAATTGATCAATAGTTTTGATTTTGATTACACATAAAGTATAATTGCCACTATCACCACCGTCACACCCTCCATCGCTGTCTTTAATGTCCACCACCACTCATGTCTGTTCATCTTCAAGTTCCGGTGACCGCAACCATTTGCTTCGCCCACCACAACAAGAAAAATCATTGGCATGACTCCCTCTTTACACTCTCTCCCACTATAAAAGTCCATAAAATTAATCGTAGGATAAAATATAAATACTAAGTTCATGGCCTGCTTTATGCTTAGATTTTTTAGCTTGGGCCTAAGGTCTCCAAGTTATTAGGGCCACCAAATTTTGAATTTTATAAAAATTATATACAAAGTCGAGAGAATTAGTCCAATCCAAGTTATGTGTTTTGAGTCTAAAAATATCTAATCCTAGTCCAATGCTGCTTTAAAAAACGTTGTTTAAAATATTTATATACACATAGTATAACCCTTTTAAAAAATATGGAGTATGGTAATTTCTTGACTTTTCATTCACAGTTCATAAGCAATATATATACAACGAATAGGCAAATATTCTGCCTAATAAAAGGCCTTGACAGAAGGCAGCCCAATCAACAAGAAAAGAAAAAAAATGGACTAAAATAAAGGACTAAAGTAATCCGTAAATTATTTCCTTCCAATACTCCCTCTCCAGTTGGAGCATGCGGATGTAAGACCCTAATTCACGTTTGACCAAAAGTCGCAGCGGAAGTTCATGTCTAAAATTTTCTTTCCTTATAATACCTTGACTTATTTGAAATTTCATTCATCCATTTTTTTATACTCTTTTACACACTTGCATCAATCGACTCATTTACTAAATAAAAACATAACTTATGTCTGCTAAATTACATACACAAACGTCCCCGTACAATCTATCTTGCGACTCGGTCCTCGATCTCCATTCCTTGATGATCCTCCGTGACCCGATCAACCTGCGCTCACCACATACATTCATAACGTTAGTACACATTATAAGCATAAATAAGATTCCTCCTTACTGACTATTCATTTCATTATCTCTTTACATGTCAGCTTTCCATCTGATTATACATTCCGTGGTGAGACTTCCTCGTTGTACCTGCACTACACTTCGTTCACAAGGTACGCTATTATTATCGTCAATACTCAATTTCATTGAATACATGCATATATACTTCCATACATAGTTATATACATGCATATGTTCACACATAACTACTTACATACATGCGTACCTACATACATACGTACATACATGCCTACATACATACCTATTACATGCCTTCACACAACCCTACATACATGCATACATTCGTACATACTCACTTGGATATATATATATTCACATACTACCTACATACACACCTACGTATATACATACGTTCATATCTTCACGCATACCTACATACGTGCATACGCTCATATCTACCTACTTGCATACCTACACACATACATTCATTCATACATACCACTTATATTCATACATACATACATACATACATACATACATACATACATACATACATACATACCTTCATACGTATCTACATTTCCTAAAACAAGGAATAAATTAGTCATTCTTAGCTTATACGCGTTTAAAAACGGTCCGGGCACTCTTGACATTCACCTATGATCAAAACCAACTTAAAAGTTAGTTTTGATAGTTAAATAACAAGTTTAAACAAGTTATGTGGGTCAAACAAACAAAATTAAACGATTTTGGGATTCAGGGGGGCTAGACGCCCCACCTAACCCCTTTTTTGACAGCAAGTTCCTTTATTGTTGCTGCACATTCCCAGCACATCCGGATTTTACGGAAACGAGCATAACTTTCTCGTTTTTGATCCGTTTTACCCGATTCTTTTTCCTACGTGACCGTAATTTAATTCTCCATCACATTGAGTGAAAATCCAATATTTGGACTACCGAAATTTATGACTTTTAAGCCTTCGGCTTATTACCCTTTTACCAAATTTTGACCCGTTCATGCATTTATCAACATAACTCTTTCGTTTGACCATAACTTCTTATGAACCTAATAATATCAATGAAGTCAATCATAAAAACTAAATTCTCAGATGTCTAGCATCCTCTTAATCCATTTTCGCTCGAAAGCTTATTTTGGCCCGTTAAAGGTATTTGCGCATTTTAAGGTCCTTAGCTTACGAAAATCATACTTCTCGCTTTCTTACTTTTTTCAAAACATTCATTTAGTCAAATAGCTTTTTTATAATCAACTTTTAAGACCATTTGCCCGTTTTACCCATCAAGAGCGTTTTTGTCAACTTTGACCCATCCTTTACTACAAAGGACATCCTTAAACATTTGACCAATCCCACGACATAACTATAACTCAATTCGCACATACCTGGCTCGGATCAAAGCTATGACCTGTTTTAATATTTCGTGCACTAAATGGCTAGTTAATAGCAACATAACTCCTTTCGCTATACAACATGTGAATGCATAATACTTGACAACACAATTCATTAGTCGACTTCGTTAAATGGTGATAGCTTCACCATTTGACCCGTTAAGTCTAAATGTCCGTTTTCGTCCTTGTGTGATTGTAATTATTTCCTTATCCCTTCTATGTATCTTATTCTTTCATTGACTTGTAATCAAAGTTACCATAATATCCCTTTACCCCAAATTTTCCCCTTCAACCATCGTTCTTATCATGGATACATGTTCCGACCCGTATCAATACTTATCGGAACATCGTACTTTATTTACAAACTTACCATATTCATAATCTATACAATGAATGAGTATTCTACAAGGAGGGTGAAAGCTTAACTTACCTCGCATCCGAATATGCTTCCGTGCGCATTAGTCCCGTTTGACCCGCTTCTTTCCCCAAGCTTCCATGTCGCTTATTAAGCATCAACTATCATATATCATTCTCAAGATAGTTAGCTTGTTCATCATTCATCAAATCCTTTTTTTTATCACACGGATCTTATATCAAGTTTATCATTTAACCTTAAAACATGCTAATCCATCACTTCTTATCCAATTTCTTTAAAAATACTTACACATATATGATTTTCAACATTATTAACATGAGCATATCATTACTTCTATCATATCATCAAAAACCCACTTCATAACTACTTTGTTAATCACTTACAAGTGATCTAATCTTAAGTTCTTCATAATTTCATCATACTTTTGATGTGTGTACTACCTTCTAAGCATAGTGTACAACTAATTCATGCATATCCTTCTAATCTCATACATAATTCATCAAATTCCTCATTCTAATCAACATGAATCATCCATGCATAAACATCAAACCTACTAGTATCACATTTCTTTCAATTCCTCTAACAAGAATCAATCATATATGTCAAAATACATCAATAATAGGCAAGAATTTGGACATGGATGATTTACCCATGTCATCATCTTTACCATAACAAACGGGTTTCACCCTTAAACATCAAATTAACCTAAACCATGAATAATCCATATTCTATATGATGATTCTAACACATGCTCATACTCAATTTCATACCAATTCATGGATTAGAACATAACCCACTTCGTGAAAGATCACCAATCTAGGTTTCGAGACATACCTTATGATCCCCTCGTGTAGGTGATCATTAATCCGTGTTTATTCATGAATTTAGACCTTGATTTGCCCTTCAATTCGATGATTCTTCATGCTTAGGGTTTCTTGAGCTCATGGAGTTCCTGGCCCCTTCACGAACACACATACGTGTGTGTGTATATGTGTGTATTTTTTTTATAAAATCAACCTTCATTTACCCAGCCACTAATTATAATTGGCACAACTTTCATTTTTTTAATTGTTTCTACTATATTCTTAACTAGGTTGAATAACTTAGTTATTTATTTCATGCTTAATCATATAGGAACATAGGGCAAATATAAACATTCGGGTTTTGGGGTGTGACAGTGGATCACAAATGCCCAACTTGCCAAGTAATAACTGTAGTTGCCGAGATCCCAGCGGCTTTGTGAACAGGTCTGCGACTTGTGATTTTGTATCAACGTACAGCGGTTCCACGTCATTTGACTCGACCCGTTCTCTAATGAAGCAGCAATCCATTTCAACGTGTTTCGTTCGTTCATGAAACACTGGATTATTGGCTATGTGTTTAACAGCCAAGTTATCACAAAACAGTTGTGTTGCAATGTTTTGTCCAGCGCCTAGTTCTTTCAAAAGCCATTGTAACCAAAGGATCTCACTAACGGTTGTTGCCATGGCTCGGTATTCGGCTTCTGCCGAGGAGCGTGACACAACCGACTGCTTCTTCGATTTCCATGATACCGGCGCCCCACCTAAGAGTAGCAAATAACCACTTCTTGATCTTCTCGTATCGGGGCAACCAAGCCAGTCCGAGTCGGTATACCCAACCAGGTTTGTTCCTCCCCTTTTTGGGAGAAGTATGCCTTGACCCGGGGTGGCTTTCAAGTACCTTAATACTCTCATCGCTGCTTCCATATGGTTTGCCCGTGGATCTCCTACGAATTGACTAAGAACGTTAACTGAGTAGGCGATGTCGGGTCTAGTCCGTTGTAGGTATAAAAGTCTGCCTATAAGTCTACGGTATTAATTGGCATCGGCTCGAACTTCTTTATCATCTTTTGCAAGTTTCATGTTTTTGCTCCATGGGGAAGGCACTTGGTCGACAACCCATCATCCCACTATCTTCAAGGATGTCGAGCACATATTTTCGTTGACTCAAGACTAAATCTTCCTGCGTACGTGTTACCTCTCTGCCCAAGAAGTACTTTAAAGGGCCAAGGTCTTTGATACTGAACTTTTCATTAAGGAATGCTTTTGTTTCTTTAATCTTTTCAACGTCGTTTCCCGTGAGAATTACTGTTAGTGCATTCATCTGTCAACTTCGTCTTAGATCGAGTCTCAGTCTTAGGTGCGGATCCGAAAGAAGATGATGTCATCATATTGGATAATGACATCATATTGGTGAAGTAATCATGACATCATCCCACATGAGACAAAAAGGTTTAGGATGTTAAAGATTGGATTTCGGTCAAAACGTAATTCCGCTCATGTGTCAAGATAAGGTTCCGCTCATATGTCAAAGACAGGTCCGCTTTTGTGTCATGTAGGTTTCGCTTTTGTGTCAACTTAGAGGTTTCGCTTATACGGCTGCCATATAAGCGAAATCATGCATACTATAAATACCTGTCATGTGTATTCATTCATGGACATTGGAGCGAAATCCTCTCATGCTTGTGGTGTCGAAACTCTGTCAAATTGTTATCTAAAAGCATCAATAAAGAAGATATTGAAAGAGAAAAGCTGTGTAACTTTGCGTGTATTGATTTCGCCTTTATACGTGAAGGTGAACGTCCTTAACTGATCGTTTAGGGTCACGACACGGTCCAACAAGTGGTATCAGAGCTCAGGACGAGGAGTTCATACTACTACAGCTGATTCGACTGAATTTTCTTACTTCTACTCACTTTCTTTCATACGTTTCTGATTTGAACTGGTTCTTACGGATGAAACGGTCTGATTTTTGAGTATTACGTGTGAAACATACGATTAACAAACCCTAGAAAGTTTCAGGTTGAAATATGGACTAAAACATGGTGAAAACTAGTTAAAACCTGATTTCGCTTTTATGAACATCGAGAGATAGTTGACTGATTTCGCTTTTACGGACACTTTAAATCTGATTTCGCTTTTACGGACATTAGTTGTCTGATTTCGCTGATAAGGACATTATTTGATTTCGCTTATTTGTCACTTAGTCAACATTAGTCAGTATAGTCAGTCAACTTTATCAGCATTTCATGTGAATCAATAAATGCAATCGGTGAACATGTGAATGTGCATGAATTAAGTATAATCTCATGTGATAATCATTGATCTGCTACAATCGTTTATGCCAACTTTAATTGTTAAAGTCAGATTCATCACGTGTATATCTCAGCCCAAGATTTATAATTGTTAGAGGCCCACGTGACTCTCTTACTTTGTGACAGAAGCCCATGTGATGTCTACATAGTGTAACGGCCCAATGAAAATTGATTCATCATAAAAGTTGTCGTATATTGCCTTGTGACATTTTATTAAAAAAAAATCAATAGTGCTTGAGAAGTGAATAAATCTATAACAGTCTAATCATAATATCACGAGATTCACTTTAATTGATTGTTTAATAATAACGGTTCAATCAAAATTAATTAGTGTGTATGCATGTGATTGTTTCAGAAATTTGAAAATTGTTGTCAGTTAGCATGTGATATTGTTTTGAAAGATAAAATCTCATTGTTAAAATCTCTTTTGTTGACTCACTTGATCGGATATTCGTTCGATTCATTTGTTTGATATTGATTAAACTCACTGTGTTTGTTTGCTGAAGGTATTTGAAGATGTCAAACAACGGTGAAGAGTTCTACAATACTTTCTACAACACATTCAATTCCGAATCATCAGATAGAAGATCTGAGATGAAAGAATATTCAAAAGAGATTTCGGAAAATTTGAAGTTTGAGAACATGTACGGAAGCCAACAGAAGCCACCAAAGCTAATGAAAGTGGAAGATTATCACTGGTGGAAAAACAGATTTGAAGGTTGGGTAAAAGCTTTTGCTACTGAAAGCTGGTTAAAACTGACACATGAATACGTTGCACCAGTAAAAGAGGGAGGAGAGTTAATAGATGCAAAAGATTTTACACAAAAAGATATAAAAAATGTTGTGGCTGAACATAGAATGATAACATTGATCAAACAGTCAGTAAGAGAGGATATTATTTCATTGCTCGAACAAGAAAAGACTTCAAAGAGTTTGTGGGAAGCGTTAGAGAGAAAATGTGTAGGAAGTAATGAAATTGTTAAAAACAAAAAGAAATTGTTGCGTAAAGAGTTTGATTTATTCAACTGTATGAAAAATGAGTCTGTTGGTAAAATGATTGAGAGA
Source organism: Helianthus tuberosus (assembly GCA_030545235.1). NCBI lineage: Eukaryota > Viridiplantae > Streptophyta > Magnoliopsida > Asterales > Asteraceae > Helianthus > Helianthus tuberosus. The sequence continues at coordinate 149,432,131 of CM060390.1, forward strand.
TTCGGATATCTGAAAATGGAGCTGACCAGACATGAAATCTTACCTTCTGAAGAGGAGCTGGTGGATAAATTGTTTGATTCATTGCCAAATGATCAAGAGTGGCAATACTTTGCTCTAATGTTGAAAAATACAATCAAGCCTGAAGATTTAAAAGTGGATTTGCTGATTGAAAGGCTTGAAAGTCATGAGTTGGAGATAAAGAGATCTAAAGTCAACAATCCAGCTTATCAGCAGAATGTAGAGCTTTACTACAGAGGAAATGTACCACAGGCTGGGTCTCCAAGAACAGCATTTTCTGCAGAAAGTTCAAGTTCAGTGAACAATGAAAGTCTTCACAGTGGAACTTCTTCAACAACTTCTGATCAATCTGCTTCAAAGAATTTATTCCAGTGTAATATCGCAGTGGATTTGAAGAATGGGCAGAATTTCAGCGAAGAATCGGCAAAACAACAGATGGTTTTCTTGGCATCTGTACTTGAATCGTATGAAAGCCTCGTTGCAGGGAAGATTGGCAACACCAACTTGACGAAAGAAGATTATGATCAATTAGACCCCGAGGAGATGGAACTAATGGATATAAGATGGTGCATGGCCAGTGCGGTTCATCGGGCACAGAGGTTCATGGAGATCACGGGGAGAAAGTCAATTGGTGGACCATCTACCAAACTGGGATTTGATAAATCTAAGGTGACATGTTTCAAATGCAAACAAAGAGGTCACTTCAAGCGCGAGTGCAGAAATGCGTATGCTGATGATGATTCTGCAAACCCGTTCAACGAAGATTATTACAAGAAAGCGATTTACCATCAGAACAAGTCTGAGCCACCAAGATTAAAGCAACCAGAAGAAAGATCAAGGGCTCTTGCAGTTATATATGATGATGAAGGTTACGACTGGAGTCAAGTTTGCCCTGAAGAAGATGCAGTTGGATATGCATTTGTTGCAAATGATGATCATGATAATTGGTGGAGAAGAGACAGTGCGAGATGGGAGATTGGCAAATTGTATGAACCATTTAAGGAAGCACAAAGAGCCAAGAGATGGAATGAAGAACTAGAGTGTTACATGGATCCACAGGGTAATCCAGTAGTTGATCCATCAAAAGTGGATTTTGATGCTGTAACCAATGTGTTTCCAAGTGAGGGCACTTTCAACACAAGAAGGCTTTCTGATAAAAGCTATTTGCCAAATTTGATGAACAAGTTAAAAGAAGTTTTTGAAGCAAGTTTACCGAAGGTGGTAGAACTGAAGAAAAGAAAAGAAGAAGAATTGAAGAAGATGATTGAAGAAGTGAAGACTGTTGCAAAGCTTGCTGGAGAGGAACAGAGAGCTGAAGAAACGCAGAAGAATGAAGAAGCTCAGAAAGAAGAAAAGGAGGAAGATCAGAAAACTGAGTCAGAAGAACCGGTGCTGAAAGAAACTGAGGTTAGAAAATCTTCTGATTTGTCGAATGTTGAAATCTTTGATAACAAAGAAAACAAGTGCAGGAATTGCATAGAAATGTGCAAAGCCTGTACTGAAAAAGATGATATAATCAAAACAAAAGATATTGAAACAAGCAAACTTGAAAATGTTTTCAAAATGAAATGTAAAGAAATGATTGAAAAAGAAGAAATTTTGAAACTAAAAGTTGAAAAATTGACACAGAAATGTCAAGGTCTTGAAAAGGATAATGATGTTTATAGACAACTGTGTTCTACAAAATGTGTCGATTGTGTTGAAAAAGAATCGAAATTTCAAGATTTACAAAAATAGTATGATTCTTTAAAGTGGTCGAGTCAGAGAGTACAAGAAGCTTATGATACTTTGAAGAGCCAAGTCAAAAGTTTTGATCAAAGATTGTCTGAAACTTTAACAACCAAAGAAATGTATGAGAGACAGTTTAAAGAAAAGCAAATTGAATTAAACAAATGTGTTGATGAAATTGCAAATCTTAAACAAGTCTTGGCTGAAAAAGAAAAGGTTGTTACCAAACTTCAAAGTTATCATAACTCTTCGTACATTCTCGAACGCATTTTCAACATCACACCAGATGACAAAGATACTGAAAATTGCAAAAAGGGTATTGGTTCAGAATTTCATCAGGTACCACCACCATTGAGAAACAATTATACTTTTTATGATGAGGAAAAGGTGGCAAAGGGTTTGAATATAGCTGACCAGTTACCTGAAAGTATCGATGTGACTTACTCCAAATCTAATGATGCTAATGATTCAGAGGTGGTAAGTAAGGTTGTTGAAAGCGTTTTGAAAGATGAGTCTACAAAAGGTATGATGGTTATCTGAAAAACACAAAATCCGAGAAAAATTTGAATGATGATTCAAAAGGATTGGTTTATACCATGATTGGATCGGACAAATTATTCTTAGATGTTGTATTCCCGATTCAGAATGTGATTTCAGAAAAGGTCAATCAAGTTTTCAAAATGGTTGAGATTGAGAAGTCTGAGATTTCAAAGTTTGCTGGTATAGGTCATAAATCTTTTTATAACAAACCTGGTTTTAAGAAGAAAAACATGAAGGCTGGTTTGGGTTATAAAAAGAAACAGAATTGGAATCAAAGTAAAAAACCAAATTTGCAACAAAAGATGAATTTTGTTCAAGGGAAAAGCTTGAAAGAAGAGGAAAAACTCAAATTTGGACGACAGTCTAATGATGAGTTTGATGCTATGAAAAAGAAACAACAACAGGCCAAGGATGTTTCAAAGAAAGTGTGTTTTAAATGTGATCAAATTGGACATGTTACAAGAAAGTGTCCAAATCCAAAGCCTGTTGATGTTGTAAAACAGAAATCTGAGAATGTGAAACAGAGGTTAACCAGATTTGATTTGAAACAAACTTGGAGGTACAATACAAACAAGTTTGCTTCAAATCAAAATTGGAAATTAAACCCGAACAGGTTTGATTCAAGACAGACCTGGAATTCTCACACACCCAGATTGAGAACAACACAGAGTTGGAGAACATCTGTTGATATGACAAAACCTCAAGAGTTTTGGAAACCTAAAAATGTTGTTCAAAATCAAAAGGTTCAAAAAGAGACAAATTTTTACAAAAGAGGTACTCCGAAAGGTCAAATGTGGAGTGCTAAGAAACAAGTGACGATGGTAAAAGATGAAAAAGTTGAAGTCAAAGTTGAACAAGTTTTAAGTGACAAAGAGTTTCCAAAATTGAATAAACATTATTGTGTTGAAATGCCTAAGGTCCAACAGACCTGGGCTAAATTGTTCAAATGATTGATAAAGTTTGAATGTGCAGGTGCTCAACGAAGCTGAAGACTGTGAGAATAGTAGTTGGAGCAACCTGGCACAGGAAGAGGTTGCAGGACCCTAGTTTGGTTGAACAAGGAGTTTAGTTTGATTGTTTTCTGTACATAAATAAACAATATTTTCAAAATCCTAAAAATTGGAAAAATTAAAAACCAAAATATGTTTTTAGTTTGTTAAAATTTGAAAAACCAAAAATATGTTGTTTTTAATTTTGTTTTGATTGTATGTTGATTGAATACGCCGAAACCCGAGTCAATAACCCATCCGTTACCTTCGTCGAATATACCTGCCATATTTGCCATCGGTTGAGTGACTTCGGTATTAGGCACATGTAACATCCCGAAAATACAAAACTTTATATTAAAATTATAAAGTTTAAATAAACAAGAATTTGTCTAACTAGGAAATTATAACCTAGTTAACTATGGGTCTATGAATAACTAGAATTAAGGTTAGAATAACCAAACTATAAGTAAATAAAAGTAGAAGGGCCAATATTGTTAAAATTGAAACTAGTGTTACTAGTTTACATCTAAAATAAACCAAACACCCCATTTGAAGGGGGTCTGGTCGATCAAGGAACACAGGGGGGCGACACCCACTCCTTCACAACCCTAAATTCTACTAAAATCTCAAATTGAAGGCTCAAATCATGTCATAATCGAAATCTGAGCATAGAATTGTGATCTCCTCGTCAAGGAGGTCATAAGGTATGTCAAATTAGGTTGTTTTGATACAACTCAAATTCTTGCATGTGATTGAAATCGAAGGTTGAGCTTGATTATGTGTTGTAAAACATGAAATTGGAAGTAATGTGAAGTCTAGGGACAAACCCTAGATGATTTCTTGTCAAAATCTTGCATGTTAGTTGTAAGGATCAAAATCACTATAGTGGATGATTAGTAAGTTAGTAGAACTTGATAAACACTAGGATTAAGACTCTTGTTCTAGTGAAAACTGAAATTGTGAGATAATCTCTGAAATTGTTGATGTTAAAATATGTGTATATTGTCTAATTGAAGTTAATTTGAGTGATAAATTCAAGTTATGAACTTGGTTTAGATCATGTAGAAATCTGACCCGTAAGGTGTTTGATAAAACGCCTAAATGAGGGTTAAAATGTTAAAGATTGCTAAAAACGCAGATTTGCATATGTTATGAATGAATGCGTTAAAGTTTATGAAAGAGAGTTCTAATCTTGTTATGAATTGAACTCTTTAGGCAAGGAATCCGGAACGTCAAGTGGACACGCCGGAAGTGATACCCGCGGAAAAGGTGTGCTTTAAAGGTACGTGACTTTAGTCTCGTTGTATTATGCAATAATGTTTGGTTTTAGTGTACAAATGATGTCGGATTGTAATTGATGCGTTTGATGTATCGTTAAAGTGGCGAAGTTCACTAGATCACCAAACGGGTCAAAATAAACATTAGAAATTTGGTTTGGTATGTTAATAAAGTGATGGTCTTCACTAGATAGCCAAACGGGTCAAAATGTTGCTTGAAAACGAATCACATGAGTAGAGACTTAAAAGTCTCATATCTTGCTAGGTGATAGATGGTAATACACCAATAAATTGGTTATGATATTTTAAGTCTACGAACCCGGTATATCGGGTCAAACAATAGAAGTTAATAGAAGGTGTCGTTTGAAACGGGATGCTTGAATTCCGAGAAAACAAGTGTTTAGTTTGGAGAAAACGCGAAGCCATGGTATGGTGCGTATACTCCAAGGTCATAAGCCCGGGAAGTTGGGTAACTATGTCTAATGTGTCATTAGGATGGAAATATGAAATCATGTACTTTGTTAATGGGTTGAAAATTTTGAAATAAAGAAATTGTGAGCCGAACGTCGGTATCTCGGTTTCCATGATGTGTAATTTATATGGTTGGATCCGTAATCTTATTACAGACTCGTAGGAAAAAGAATCGACTAAATCGGACTAATGAGTAAAAAGTTATGAACTTTTAAAGTTGAAAAATAGTTAAAGGGCAAGGATGCAGAACTCACCGTACCGTAAGTTACGGTGGACATCAAAAGTGTACGGTATGAAGCCCCTGTTTTACGGTAGAACTAGGAACATTCCAGGTTCACCGTAACTTACGGTGACACCGTAAGTTACGGTGGAAACCAGAAAATTTATATTTTGTTTGATGCTTTGCGTTGTTAAATTTCGTTTATACGTAATGTATTAATGTCAAAACTAATATTTTAGCATTTGACCCTAGGTATGTATGAAGCCCTCCCGGATGGTGATCAAGTACAATGTCAAGAACCGAACACGCATTTTGAAGCTTCCGCAATAATCTTAATATTGACTAGACATAACTATGTTGTAAACACTTTTGTAATCATGTTTTAAATCCCTTAAACTAGTGGTTAGTTTACTAACAAGGGTTAACTTTTAAACTTGTTATGGATTATCTTGGGATATGTTTGGTACTATCTCAAGTGTGTATGGTTTAAACACGAAATGTTTTTGTAAACTCTGATTTTTATATAAAGTTCATGTAATTATTAGTTAAATTCCGTCAAAATATTAAGGGTGTTACAACACATTCTTAACAGTGAACATGTGTAAGAATTGTTTATATTGTTCTTCGTTTAAGCCCGGTATGGGGCTTGTTCCGTTCTTATTTGATTCGTTCACAATGGAAGCCGTTTCAACACACGCGGCCTTAGCTTTTGCTTTTTCTGGTTTTCCTTTCCCCGGCCACCATTCCGGGTATCCAATTCGCTTGAAGCACCCATCACGGTTATGCCCGTCCTTCCCACAAAAAACACAGTGCTCCACCTTATCATCAGTGGCCTTCTTGCTATTCTTGGACGTGTTTCGATTCTGTGTGCCAGCAGCCCCGTCTTTCTTCATGAAAGCTTGAAACGCAGCGGTATCGGTGTTTGTTCTTTTGCCCATGGAAACAACCTTTTGTTGCTCATCTTCCGAAACGAGATGGTAAGCTTCTCCTAGGCTGGGTATTGGCTTCATAGCAAGGATTTGTGTTCTGATGGTCGAGTATTCGTTATCGAGTCCAAGTAAGAACTCATACAACCTTTCTTTATCCTTGGATTCGGTTAACTTTTTGCTTAGATTGCATGTGCAACCGGCACAAGAACACCTCAGAACCGAAAAAACTGAACTTATCTCGTCCCAGAGAGTTCTTAACCTGGTGTAATATGCCGACACAGATGATCTATCCTGCTTTGTCGTCATCAACTGTTGCTTCAGTTCATATGCCCTCGGGGCACTTTCCTTCCCGAAACGTTTATGTAAATCCTTCCATATTTCTTTCGCTGAATTAGCGTATTTCACACTAACTCTGATTTCCTTCTCCATGGTTGTAGTCAGCCATCCTCTGATCATGGCATCACATCGAAGCCATAGCATGTGATCCGCGTGTGTCTTCTCTGGTTTCTCTATGGTTCCATCGACAAATCCTATCTTGTTTTTTTTGCAAACAGAAAGGTCTCCATCTCTTGAACCCAGTCGAGATAATTGCTATCATTCAAGGCCTCATTCACATGTAACTGCCTTGGATAATCTGATGGATGGAGGTAATAGGGCGAGGTGTGATCTGCTGCGGCATTGCTGACCGCGTTCGATTCCTTTTCTTTGTCGCCGGCCATGTGTGTGATAGTCGGTTTAGGGTTTTGGTTGAGCGTGTTAGGAACAGCGCTCTGATACCATTAAAAATATGGAGTATGGTAATTTCTTGACTTTTCATTCACAGTTCATAAGCAATATATATACAACGAATAGGCAAATATTCTGCCTAATAAAAGGCCTTGACAGAAGGCAGCCCAATCAACAAGAAAAGAAAAAAAAATAATGGACTAAAATAAAGGACTAAAATAATACATAAATTATTTCCTTCCAATACCTTTTTAATGAACCCATTTTCTTTACTCACTCAAAAAAAAATATATATATACACACATGATATAACCCTATTTTAATGAACCCATTTTCTTTACTCACTCAAAAAAAAATCTTAGTTCAGTTGGCATTTGGAAAACTGCCCGAGCGTTAAGGGCTGTTTGTTTACCTTTTAATAAGACTCTTAGTGATTCAGACATCTTACTGGTTCAGCACTTAATGGTTTAGACTGTTTGTTTCACGAGCAGATGTCTGAATGGTTCAGACATTTGCCTCTGAATTGTTAAGATTTATACAGAGTCTGAATAGTTAAGACATCTATTCTGAATTGGTCAGACATTTGTCTCTTAACGGTTAAGCATTATACATGCTCTTAATGGTTCAGACTTCTTACTGGTTCAACACTTAATGGTTCAGACCTCTTACTGGTTCAGCACTTAACCATTCAGATGTTGCCAAACAGCCCCTAAGTTCATACTAGACGGGATTTTTATTCTTTTATTTTTTAGTACTTTTCTTCAAAATACGATTTTCTTATTCATTTAGGACTCGAGAATCCATACATTATTTGTTAAGTCTTCGTTGTAAATTCACACGAAAAGATAAAGTATTTTGCAATCCCACATTTTCCATCCCAAAGGGGAGTACGAACCATTTGAAAAAAAAGGGAGTTATTAGTTTTGAATGGGATGATCTACTCTCGTCTCATCCCTCTTTTGATTGGAACCAAAACACAAGGATGGTGTACGTTGCACTACCAACCCTCGTGTTCACATAAGCAGTATTTTCAATACCAAATTAGTTCTACCTTCGTTAACGGGTGACCTAAGATATAACACCATTTACTACATTTACATTTTCCAATATTGGGAATAGTTTTGTTTTCTGATTGGCCAAAGATGGCGGCAACCAACAAGTGTCCTTTTTTTTAATTAGCATATAATAGTTAAAATTACAATTTTATCTCTAATTCAAAAAAAAATCTTGATTTTGCCCTCAGTTTAAAATTACGATTTTGCCTTCAGCTAAAAATTACAATTTTGCCACAGTTCAAAATAAAAATATGGTTTTGCCCCCAGCTATGGTCCTGCCAAATTACGATTTCATCCCCAGTTAAAAATTATGATTTCGCCCCAGTTAAAAATAAAATTTTGGTATTGCCCGCAGCTTAAAATTACGATTTTGCCCTCAGTTAAAAATTACGATTTTGCCCCCAGTTCATAAAATTATGGTTTTGTCCTCAGTTCAAAATATGATTTTGCCTCAATTTCCAAATTACGATTTTACCCCAGTTCAAAATTGCAATCTTGCTATCGTTTTTTCTTTGGACAAAACTATGGTAGTGTTTTATTTTACTTGGTTGATTCAGTGTAGTTTTTATTCGAGCCAAACAGCTGCCTAGCACTCACTAATTGGTCCTAACAAATTATTGTTTTGCCCCAAGCTCTAAATTACATGTTTGCCATCGTTTTAATTATTTTTTTGGCAAAACTATGGTAGTGTTTTGGTTTAATTGGTTGACTCGATATATTTTTTTGTTTTGAGATCGTGTTATAAGTAGCATGTACAAGTAACCGAAATAAAGACGTACATGCTATTAAACTAAGAAATATTCGGTTTAGCGTCCCGCAACGCAGACGGCGCATAACACTAGTTAACAACAAATTAGTCCTCCTTTACCTTACCAAAAGTGAAAGAAAGATAAACCATCTTTAAAAAAAATTAATTAAGAAACCAAAAGAAATTGTCCTATATATTAAAAATACAATTAATGAATAGTACATTCTCCATTCCAATTTTGCCACATGATAAGTTTTTTTTTTTTTTCGTTTAATTAATAGTATCTTCTTCATTCAAAGCTTGCTAGCAAGCTTTATTTTTTTCATTTTTATTTATCCATCTTTTATCAAAATACCGGTACGTTCCTGTTCGGTCTCAGTACATGAAGGTAAAAACCCGCATTAGCCTGGTACAGAAAACATCAAACGTCGGTACCGAATTGATATTGAAAATTTTTAGTTCGGGAAATTCGGTACTCCAAACCAATACCATTTGTTCATCCCTGATCACATGTACACGTGATAAGTTTTTTTTTTTCATTTAATGAATAGTATCTTCTCCATTCAAAGTTTGCTACGTTACAAGCTTTTTTTTTCATTTTCATTTATCTATCTTTTATCAAAATACCGGTATGGTCCTGTTCGGTCTCAGTACATGAAGGTAAAAACCGGCACCAGCCTGGTACAGAAAACATCAAACGTCGGTACCGAATTGATATTGATAATTTTTAGTTCGGGAAATTCGGTACTCCAAACCAATACCATTTGCTCATCCATGATCACGGGTTCCGTACAAACACCAACGGTATCGTACAACTTTTTTTATTGAATTTCTTCAACTTAGTGTTTTTTTTTTTTTAGTTTCAGGGCTAGGGATGAGCTCGGTGCCAACCGATACTAAATCGGTACTGGTACCGAAAATACGTAAAGCACTGTTTCGGTGCGGGCCGCGAGAGCGGTACCAAATCGAGGCAAACTCTGAATACTAGATATGACCTCAAAATAACAGTGGTCAAGGTCGGCCAGTGAGACGATGGGGGATAAGCTTCATCGTCGAGAGGTACGGTACAGGTATATGAAGGTAAAAACAGGTAGCAAACCGGTACCAGGAACGCCATAAGTTGCTACCGAATTGACTTAAAATCTTTTAGTTCGGGAAATTCGGTACCGGTACCGGTACCCAATATCATTTGCTCATCTCTGACCACGGGTTTCATACGAACATCATTACCATAAAAAATTTTGGTTGATTTTCTTTCGGTTATCTTATACTGTTTTTTTTTTTTTCTAAATTTTCTTTTTATTCTTGTCAGCGGTTCTGTGCGTAACGCGCTCGTAGTGATTTCAAAACACATGTAAACACATACTAAATGACAAAAGAAGTTCGCCGCAACGCGGCGAGAGTGATAAACCTAGTTGATAAAACAAAAGCAATGTTTTAAATAGTTGCTCTCTGTGTGTTGTAGTCTAGGAAAATGTAATTATTGTTCATGAAAGGAGATAGCAAAAAATGAATGCGACATGGGAAGTTGTGGTACGTTATGTGAGGAAAAGTACAACTTTTTGCAGCAGGAGAGTACATGTAAGGACTGCGGCGTTGCAGAGAGCAGAGCATGGCTACTCAAAATCCCAACAGAAGAAAAAGCATTTGTCTTGCATATATGATACAGACTGCCAGTCGTCTACACCCCATAAAATGAAAACAAAACTTTTTTTTAGCTTAAAATAAATAAATAAATCTTTATGTCAGCTTAAAACCAGTAATTCGGGGCCTTTTTCAGTTTTCTTTGTACAACTCATCATTTCCCAATACACACCCCTTCTTTAACCATCAAATCAATATCACATATAAACACCAAAAACCATTTTAGGAAAATATGCATTAAATATACAACACCCTAGTTAAGCTTATCCAAATATAATATAATATTTTATTTGATTTGATTAGATTCTAAGAATCATAATACTTTATTTTCTAGTGTGTTATAAGACCATGTGTAGTGGTGAACTAACATAATGCCTCCATCATGGGGCATTATCTGACACGTGGCATCCTAGTCAGCGTTGGGGCATTGTAGCAAAAGTGGCGTAGTGGGGCATTATGCCAATAACGCCCATATTATTTTTAATGAAAAAAAAAAGGAAAAGGGATGTCAGGTTGAAAAGTGAAGTGGCATGTGGGTATCTCAAATTCATTGGTGGACAAGACCATTTTGTCAGAGACCATATTGCAACTTCAGCGTTTTAATGAAAACGCGCACAACCAATTTTTCCAAAAATAACGCCCCAAAACGCCGGGTGTAATGGGGTGGGGGGCGTTTTTTTCAATTTAAAAAAAAAAAACGCCCCACTACGGGTGGTCTAATTGTACATGTGTATATTGTAACAATTTTGATTCTTAGCTAATGCCTTAACATAAGGGTGCATGGGGTGTAACGGTAAGTGGTGGACTGGTGGGGTAGTTTACCCTTTGTTTTGGTAAAATCTTTAGAAACGAACCCACTTGTCTCATGGTGGGCGTCAAATTGTTTTGGTTAAAAATTTGTTTAATGATAATGTAACCAAATTTGATTTGTGAGGTAGAGTGTTTAGGTGTTAACAATGATGTAAACGAATGTAAAGTGTAAATAGCAATGAACACCGTGATTCATACGAGAAAAAAACCCTTGATCTTTAGAAGATCTCCGGCATAAAAAACCTCGGGTGATAGAAACTACCGATCACCAACTATACTGAACAAATAATGTAGAAATTAATACAACTTCGAAAGATGATTGAGCTTGATACAAGTAAATGCTAGTGTGTATTTGAGAGATGTATTCGAATGCTGTAAAGTGTGCGAGCAGTGTGTTGTTCCTAATAAGCTCAATATCCTCTTAATATAATTAGAAATGTTTAGTTAACTAACTACACGGAAAAAGTGCAAGTCCCCCATGATCGTCCATAACGGCTACTCCTTATTGTTCAAGTGCCTCATTCAAAGCATATTCACTGAGATTCCAGCTTAGACTAAGTCCACGTCGCCCATAACATGCGTATAAACATTATAAACATAGAACTAACATAATAATTGGATGTGGTTAACATAGTTGGACTATAATCGTCACAACAATGAAACCAGAGGGACTAAAATGGCAAATTTTAAATTAATAGACTGAAATAGTGATTTTTGACAAAACACATGGATGAAACGTAATTAACTCTATTTTTGCATGCTAATAATTTTCTTTTGTGAAAATATCAAACTTGTAAATATTTAAACACACGTTATTTTTATAGGGTGCACGCATCATACACAAAATCGCTAGATAATGAGTATTTCTTTTTATTTATTTACCAAAATTTAAACAATTCCAATTACTTCTGAAACACTATAAGGGGCTGTTTGGTAGCATCTGAATGACATTAAGAGGCTACCTCTTAATGAAATCATTTAAGAGTTTAACAAAGATAATGTAGAAGAATGTGACATGTGATGGTTTACCATTCAGATGTTACCTCTTATCCAGTCAGACATAAGGTTACCTCTTATTCATTCAGACATAAGGGCCACAAATGATTTCATTAAGAGACAGCCTCTGAATGGATTAAGAGGCTACCAAACAGCCCCTAAGTTGGTGTTTTATGTGCATATAGTCTCTACCAAACACGTTTAAAAGAAAGCAAATGGTCTCTGCCAAACTCATTTAAAAGAAAAGCTCGTACAGACGTTTAATCCTCTGCAGATCTTAGAAGAGCTCGCACAAACGTTTTGTATTGAAACGTCTTCGAAAAAACAAACAATCTACAGATTACAATGTTTGCGCAACACTGACAGAAGAGCATGCACAAATCTTTTTAAAAAAACAAACACCACCTAACCAGATTAAGCGACTCATGCATGGTTAACTATATAATAAATGACGAGCCTCATAGTCAATGCATGGTTAACCACATAACAAATTGTGGGCCTTAGGCTACTCGGTATGGTGATGGACCATCCTTGGAGGATGATCCGCCACGTAGGCGTCACGTCGTATTCCTCCCAAGGATGGTCCATCCTCCAAAACTAGAGGGCATGGTAAGATGATCCTAGTCATAGTCCTCCACCACTTTTATGTTTTTTTATTTTTTTTAATCTTCAACTTTTTTTTAACATTTAACAAATATACTAACAAAATATTTTCATAAATAATAAAACCACATTACATAAACATAAAAAAAAACATAAACTTAAAAAAAAACATACACTTAATAAAAAAAACCAAAGACTTAATAAAAAAAACATAGAGTTAAATAATTTGATGTTTTTTCATGATGTCGTGTTGTAGTTTTTTCAACATCGAACGTTTCGGCTCGGGTTCGTCCTCGACATTCATCGTCATTATTTCCCATTCCTTGAGCCGAATTTTTTCATCGGAAATTCGGATTTTCTCATTCGACAACCGCACCTTCTCGCGTAACTTTTCTTCCGCTACACGACTTTTTTCTTCGATGGCCCACTCCTTCGCCGTCGTCCTTTAGGCGGTTGGGTTTCGGAAACAACCTCCACATCGTCGTCGGGTTCGGATTGTTGAAAGGGTTGCGTCGGGATCGGTTGGGGTTGAACGGGTGGTGTCGGGTTCGGTGGGAAATTATAAGCACCACGCATCATCATTTGTTGAAGGGCATGATTTTGAGAGAATTGAGCGAATTGGTTTGGCGAGTGTTGGAATGATGCAAACGTATTTGATGAATATTGCGAGAATTGGTTCGGTTCTAGCGTCGGATAATATCCCGGAACCGAGAAAACATTAGGTTGGGTCGGGTTGATGGGAGTCGTCGGGTTATACGGATTGTTCGGGTTGTTCGGGTCGCTCGGGTTGTTGAAGGGATCCATGATAGAGTATAAGGTTTATAAAAGTGGAAGAAGATTTATAAAAATTATGTGAGAGAGAGATCAAATTTTGGGGTTAAAGTTGTGAATGAAAGTGAAAATGGAATGGAAATATATATTTTTTTATAAATATGACCGTTTGTTTGTTGTTTAAAATGGGAATTTTTTTTTTTCAACGGTAACTTTTTGGTTGGGGCCCCACCTTTTTGGATCGTCGCAAACGGCGAGAAGCGGACGAGGACGACGCGACGCGGGGGGGGGGGGGGGCGGCATGGTGTAGCATCCGGCGCCGGACCGGAACGGAACGGTAGGGGGACGACCCCCATACCGTGTAGCCTTAGGCTGTAGGTTGTGGTTATGACCCTCATAACAAACATGACCCTCCACATCAGCGTCATGTCACCCACCTCTAATCCACCATCCAAAACCACTACCCTAAGGTGTGGTGATGACCCAAACCACTATTTTTTTATTTATTTTAATTTATTTTTGTCCGAAGAAAAAAGAAATGAAATCTTGGAAAATAGGACAATGATTGACATGGTTTAATTGATGCGAAATCTTTCATTCATGTTTCTTCTTGCCAAATCATGTCCTAACTATGAACTCCACACCCTTAGGTCAGGTCGATATACCCTTGACCACTAGAGTTCTCTGATGAACTTTTACCAGAAAAATCCAAAATTTAATTATCACATTTTAAACTCATCTATTCTCAAATATATCCCAGCCTTTCTTCAAAAAAAAATCTATTCTCAAATTTCAAATTACATATATGACATCCCCTTCTCGAAAATGATGTTTGTATTTTTATATATTTCATATTCAATATCAGAGGCTATCAAGTATCAAGAGAATCATAAGAATAGCTCCAACTGTACGTTATAAAATTATAAACATTTATAATTATAATTATAATTATAATATTATGGAAATTATATAAAGGTATCTTGAAAAATAAAAAAGAACTTGTTCTAAAAAAAATTAAATATAAGAGATACACTATTTTCGATATGAAGTAAAAAAAAATCATATAGAACTCCTTTTTTATGTTGTATTGTCACTAGTAATCAATGCTTAAAACTTTGTGCATTTAGCCATCAATCAAACAGTTTACACATTTTGGCAAGATTCATACATTTTGCTAAATTCACACATTTTATTTTAGGGTGTTGCTATTCACACACCCCCACCTACCTATTTGTCTATTCACACACCCCCCCAGTGTCGAGCTGTGCCTAGAGCGCGGCGTTTTGGTCCGGTCAACCAGACAAAAGACTGACGGGTGTTTGACGGGTCTGTTGACCTGACCAAAACGCCGAGCTTTGGCCGCGTTCTGGTCCTGTCAACCAGCCAAAAGACTGACCGGGTGTCAGTCTTTTGTCTGGTTGACAGGACCAGAACGCGGCCAAAGCTCGGCGTTTTGGTCCGGTCAACAGACCCGTCAGACACCCGTCAGTCTTTGTCTGGTTAACCGGACCAAAACGTCGGGCTCTGACCACATCTCGACACTAGGGGGTGTGTGGATAGACAACATAGGTGTGTGAATAGACATGGCCTTATTTTATTTAATTTTTTAACGGCAGAAGCTTATATTAGGGTGGGCCCTCCTCTAACTGGGGAATGACCTCTCTTGCCAATCAGCATGCGCCACGTCAACTCCCCACTTAACTCTCACCACACCCTCAATTTGATGGCGGCATTCCTCTCTTGGAGGACTTGTTTTTTTTATTTTTTTAATTAAGAAAATATTTTTATAAAAAGTAAAACATAATTTACATATAATAAAAAATTACATTTCATTTAATAAAATAAAAATTACATCGCAATACTACATAAAAATTTTAGAAATTGCACGGCCACCCGTACTTGTTAGCGATCTCGCTCTTTCGGGCGAGGATGAACGGCAACATTTCCGGCGGAGCATCGTCGTGCGGCTTGAGCAATGTTTTCATATCTCGATCGTGCGCGTAGTATATCCGAAAGGTGGTTGTGGTTGTGCACTTGCACCGCTCGAACCACCACGAGACGGTTGCGAGCCGCGTCCCTTAGTGTTAAAGCCGACGGACTTTTTCTTGGCTTCGCGGGGTTGGTTCTCCATTGCTCGGTTTGGCTTTGTGTTGTATTTGAAAGAATTTTAGAGGAATAAGATTGAAAATTTGTGTGGTAAAAAATTAAATTTAATGGGGTATTTATAGGTTAAAATTGGATTATTTTTTTTAACAAATAGCCGTTGCCAAACGTTCAAAAAAACAAAAAGTTTGAAAAGTTGTGCGGTGAATCAATACCGCAGACCTGTCCCCGCTTAGCCTCCCCGAGGGCGCCCCGTTCACCCTTAGCATAAAAAAAGGAGAAACTATCAACCAAAGGTAACCCACTTGGTAAACGAACATGTCTTTTAAATAGGAGGTCTGAGGTTCAAACCTGGATAAAAGAGAAATTTAATTAGTGTAAAACTAGTAGAATAACAACTGTCATTCAAAAAAAAAAAAGCAAGCGAAAGGCTGGATACAAGGAGATGGGTTAGGATATAATAGTAAGTTTATTTGGGTAGGAAGCCTAGAAAGTAATCTTGATCATCCATTTATTTAATAAAGGGCTAAGATTAAATGAAGGAAAAAAAAAGAGGCACGTGGGTTTGTTTAGGGGCATTCTAGTCAATCTTAGGCAATAGTTTCTCTCTCCTCCAATTCCCTCCATTTTTTAAACGTTAATAACTCTTTCATACGACATTATTTTTTTTATAAAAATTGCACAAAAAAACGAGCGTTTTTTTATCTTTAAAACGAGTATACTATTGCTATATTTTCGAAAAAAAAATTCGAAAACTCAGTTGCGTAAAACGCAATAGAAAAAACCCATGTAACACCTCAAAAATTCATGTCCAATAACGTATTGACACGTGTCATAAGTTTTGAACGTATGAAAAAATACTTTAGAAGGACTAAAGTTGACAAACAAGGAAAGTATGTGAATATAAGGGTTCAAAGTGTCAACAATGAATAAATATACTTTATTATAACCCTACATGATGTTTATACTCTTAAACGAATGAATCATGGATCATACGAAGCTAATTGTGAAAGAAAGTGAGAAATTACAAACTACAGGGGTTAAATGTGTCAACATGTTTAAAGTATACCTCTGAGTGACCTTTTAGCAAACCCGAAGCTTTGTAACAATTGATTATGCTCACTAGAATACGTGATAAAAATTTCACAAGTTTTCGATTAAGTATGAGAAAATTATGACGATATTCGTATACGAGGGGTTAAAAGCGTCAACGAGGCAAAACTTGTGTTTTCGGTTATCATTTAACGAAACCGGACCTAATGATGATTGGTTTATCTCATGGATCATAGAAATATAAATTTCAAGGGTTAAAAGTGCCTAAAATGGAAGTTATTGCGCATTAGAAAGTACAGGGGGGTGAAAATGTCAACATTTGAAACATTTTGGCTGAAATGGGGGGGGGGGTGCTGGCGTAGCGCCAGCACTTGTGCACCATGCCACGGACCACGCGAGCATGTGCCAGTTCCAGAAATCCCTTTCAAACGTGTCAGCTTGCATGTTTACGCGATTCAGCGAGTTTGCCACCCTTTTCTGCACATTACACGTCCCTTAACACCTGTTATCACCTATGGAGTAGCCCTAACACTTGTGTCCATCTCCTTGCACTTCCTTGGCTATATATAGAGCCCTTGGATTCATTTGGGAACTCACACTTTTGAGCATTCACTTGGAAAGCTTCCAAACTCTTGCTCTGAAGATTTCTGAAGCTCAAGGGCACTTCTCAAGCATTCTTAGTCGCGCATAGGACTTCAGTAAGTGTCCATAACCTTTCCTTAATTCGTTTTACTTAGTTAATTAGCCTAAAGTCAAACCGTCATAATTAGAGTTTGACTTCGTGATTAGTTAAGATTTGTCCAGTCAAATCACGAATTAAAAGTAGCTTTGAGTTGGTAATTATGTGGGTAATAAACCCTTAAAAGGGCACCCTCTGATTCCCACCCTAACTAGGTCAATTGTCGGGTCAAAGCTAACCTTAAAAAGTCAACAGAAAGCTTATTTTCAAATTAATGCATAATTAACAATGTAGAAGCTATGTAACCTATTTTATCATTCATATAACTTGGTAATTAATGTAAGAACATGTGTAAGCATGTTCAACCCGACAATTTTCAGTTTAAGCTCGGTTCGGAACCGAAAGTAGCATAATTTGACTTCTGCTTTGACTTTCAGTTCTGGCCCGTTGAGCATAGTTTAGAAATACCTTAGAGCTTTATTTGGACCAGGTTTCATATTAGTATAACCCTCTGTGATTATACAACTTGGTTCAATAGTTATCCGGTTCATATGCATGTTTCCGTTAAGTGCTTAAATGTTGACTATTATGCCCTTTTGACTATAAAACGTGATTTTTGAAAAAGTAAAAGAGTAGAAACCTTAGTTACTGATTTATAAACTTGCACCTAAAATTTGAAATCAGTTCGAGGTCTAGAATAGGAGTTATGCTCATTAGCGTAATTAGAAAGCTTTTTATTAAATAAAAGGCGTAATTTGCATATAGTCTATCTAAACCCGATTTTTAATACCAAAATTTTTACCCACTGATATAAAATAATATTTTGAGAATTTTGAAGATTTTTATTTAATTTTTGGCTGAGCATAACATAGGTCTCTAAGCTTGATTTGGTTATTGTCGGTTTTGCCCTTTTGGGCTATAAAATGAGTTTTTCAAATTATTTTGATATCAAACCTTTTTCTACTGATCTATTATGATAAATAAAACATTTTGAGCCTTCTGGAATAATAAAAATATCAGCTTTCTTTTAAAAACCCGGAAATAGCTCAAAATCGCCTTTTTAAGCGTTTTTAACGCATAGTATGTATTAAAACTATTTTAAACATATAAGGTTTGATGCCTACTGATATTTTAAGTAAATTATTATATATTAACAGTAAGCAAAAGTTTTAAACTCAGATTTCCAGTTTTGACCTTTTAAGCCTATGTGAAATTACCAAAATGCCCCTAAGGTGCATAGTTTGGTTTTAAATGATAAATTTTACATATAGGTAATACCTTACTGTTATAACTTATTAAATTAAGTATTTTTACTGATTATATCAAACCGTAACTCAGATTATTATTTAAACTCTTTTATAACCTTTAAAATAACCAAAATGCCCCTACGGGGCATAGTTTGAGTTTAAATCCATTTCGGGCATAATAGAAGATATCTTACTGATGTCACAACATATTTAAGGCATATTAACTTAGGAAACCTGTATACGACTCATATGGTTACCCGTTATGCATCTTTCGCGTTCGGTTCAGTTTATGTAACTAGTTTGCATAAATTAGCCGAAACGGGTCAAACCTTATCATTTTTGTCTCAAAATCCAGAATGTGTTTAGTTTGCCCATATTATACAAGTCTTCAAACTTGTCGGGTCTGAATCACATTCCATTCCAGTCTTCGCTTAATCGTGCGTTTGAACCGTATCTTCCTTTAAAACTAACCGGTCTAAGTTTAGGCTTAATTAAAGACCCGTTAGGAAATCTAATAGGTTATTTAAAAACCTTTGTTCCAGAATAGGAGACCCGGTAAAAGCTACACGCACTTGCTATTTGTGATTTATACTTGCAAAGGTAAATACTTTTAACTTATTTTCCCTATACGGGCTTGGGGTACGGTATATAAAATACCGCTTGGTCGGGTATTGAATCTTTAATTGTATGAAGGTTAAATCATTGAAATATCCCGTTTAAATTGTTTTGTTTGCTTAAAGCCTTTGGGGGGTTAATGACCATGTCCCGGATATCCTTGACATCATTTTACGAAATGGCCACGACCTAAACACGCGGGTGTAGGCGTACACCCGTTAGTGCATATATAAATAATAAGGTATAACCGCCAGTTTCGTGAATAACCCGCCGCGGGACTATATCATGTGGTGTGTCTATTAAGCTCTAACCCGGTGTCAACCCGGGCTACTGAACGCATAAGAAACATATAATTCTTTTACAAGTTTATATATAAATAATTATCCCAAGTTATAAAATGTTTTGTGCCTTGTGCATTCAAATCAATTTTCTAAACCTTTTCAAAATGAGTCAGTTAATTGTATTTACCAGTGTAAACTGACGTATTTTCCCAAAAAGGTTAAGTGCAGG
This sequence comes from Helianthus tuberosus, assembly GCA_030545235.1. Lineage (NCBI taxonomy): Eukaryota > Viridiplantae > Streptophyta > Magnoliopsida > Asterales > Asteraceae > Helianthus > Helianthus tuberosus. The sequence continues at coordinate 149,451,863 of CM060390.1, forward strand.
TACTACGCGTAATAGGCTGTCCTCTCCTTAGCATCATTAAGAGTCTCGCAAGCTTGGATGCATTTTGAGTCTGTTGAACTACGTTTTCTGTTTATTTGATCCGCCTGTGGATCCGTTTCAACTATGTTGTGATACTTAATATTACAATTTTATTTAGTTGAAATAATATCTATCTTTTGCTTCCGCTGTGCATTTAAATTTGTGTTGTTTGACTATGATGCTATCAACTACGTCACGATACTCCCCACCGGGCCCACCGGTAATACGTGGAAATATCGGGGTGTGACAGGTTGGTATCAGAGCCAACACTGAGTGAATTAAACACTAGCCTTTTGTGTTTAATCTCAGTTACACAGTTGCACATTCCAAAATTTTCGAGTCTAGACAAAGAACTTTGGACAAATTCCGATTTGTTTTTATTTTTGTCATTTATATATATATATCCCTTGTTGTTATCTTTGTTTATGTTGACAGGTTAGAAGATGCCACCAAGAGTCAGAGGTAGAGGAAGAGGCAAAGGGCCATTCGTTGCCCCAAATGATCACGAGGCCGGGCCTTCGCACCGGCGAACACCTTCAGATTCCCATAACCGAAGTCCTCAAGATAACTGGAGGACCCATGTCGAACCAGCAAGGCGCTCAGTTTCGTTGAGCTCCTCCCCTTTGTTTCAAAACTCCTTTGGGCCTCATTCAGAAAATGAGCCCCATAATTCCCATCAATCCTATATAACTCTACAGGGCCACAACTCAACTTTTGATGACCCAACGCCCTTTTTCCAGAGCCGGTTCAACCCGGCAAACTACCTTGGAGAACCAGTGGGTTTTAACCCACAAGGACCTGAAGACCATTTCTCAGGTGACCATGCAATGGACATGGATGAGGACACCGATCCTACAGAGCCACCGTCCGGAACCCCTAACCACCCCATCGAAATTTCAGATGGGTCACCTTTTGTGGTATCACCCTATAATGGTCCCGACAGCTATGAAGAAAGGTTCCGACAGATTGACTGGGTGTTTACTCCCAGTTACCACAACTCTCCACAGCAGCAGTAGCAGGATCCCTCCGAGGATTCTCGTTTTGTCGTGGTTACTCCGCCACCACCACCACCTCAGCAACAGCCTCCGGAGCCACCGAGGCGAAGAAGATCGAATGCACGGATGTCCGTGCGAGGAGGAGTGCGTATCAGCACCCCTCAACCTTCAGGTGGCAGCCGCTACTCGCCACTCCATGAATACCCGCAGATGGGTGGACCTTCAAACCCCGTCTCGGAAGTAACCTCTGCGCCGGTCGCGCCACCACCATTGGGTTTTGGAGACCCAATTCCTACATACACCGGTGCGGCATCATATAACCCCTTTGAGCAGCCGATCCACACGAACTACAATTATGCAGAGGCCGACCCTTACCTTGTAGCAGCGGCAAACTACAATGCCCATCATCCGGAAGGATCCTTTGGTATCCCATACCAAACCGGATACTCACACTATGGGTACCCACTAGGGGCGTGAATTTCTGACACGACCCGAAAACCCGACACGAACCTAACACGAAATTAGTGGGTTTAGGTTTAGTTTAAACGGGTTCGGGTCAGTTTCAAGTTGAACCCGCGAACCCGTTTAGGTTAACGGGTCAGGTTCGGGTCAACCTGGTCGGGTTGGCGGGTTGACCCGTTTAACACATTTATACTATATTATATTTTTTACAATATATTTTATGTCATAAATTAAATGGGGTGTGTATTTTATGCAATGATTATAACTTAAAAAGTGAAATTAACATAGATTTTATAATTTAAATATGATATTATTATATACATTTGTATTTTTAGTGTAAATTTTAATTTTAATATATTAATTTCAGAAAAAAAAATAAAAAAATTCGGGTTAAACGGGTCGTGTTCGGGTCAACCCATGAAACTTCGGGTCGTGTTCGGGTTCTTATGTAGGATACGATTTTCGGGTTCGGGTTTGTGTAAAATTTTTGGGTTCGGGTCGGGTTGAACCCGCCAACCCGCGAACACGACCCGTTTAGCACCCCTAGTACCCACCATATGGGTATCATCAGCCGCCACCTCCTCAACCTCCACTATATCAGCAACCCCCGCAACCGCCAGCTGTGTCACCACCACAGCATCAGGAGATCCTTCAAATGATTAATGAGGTGCGGCAGAAAGTGCGGGAAGACCGCAGGCAAAACCGAGGGATGTTTAAGAGCCTGGCAAACTTAATTAAAGGAAAAGGCAAGAAGGACAATTAAATCCTTCATTTGTTTGTTTGTTATTAGTATTGTAATCATGTCCCTGCGTTGACATTTGTTTCTGTATTCTGCCCCTGCGTGGGCATGTCTTTCTGTATTCCGCCCCTGCGTGGGCGTGTTTTTCTGTTAAACCCCTGCGTGGGTATGTTTGTTTGTTTCGCCCCTGCGCGGGCATGTTATTCTTGTAGAAGTCCCGTTTAGGGCAAATTTGTACTTGTTTAAAATTTTTGCAATGGAATGATTTAATTCAAATTTTCATTTTTATTAAATTATATACATAAATATAATATGTAAAGTAAATGAAAATGTAACATTCCCTTTTATAAGACCTATCATTATAATAAAATGATAAAAATCTAAAAAGGGACAAAACCTAGCCATATGTCATCATAAGACAGGGCCAAAATGGTAGTCCCATAATTAGATTCAGGTCCTTATTAACACCTCAGTTTAGGATTGTTCTGCGTTAAATATTAAAAAGAATCTTAAAGGTAAAACCTAGTCTATATGTCGTTGCAGACATGACCAATATGGTAAGACCTATTCAAAAGGTTCCAATCCTTGTTAACATCTGAAAACATGTTAACACTCTTGACAAAATGTGATTCGATAAAATCGCATGAGTCATCCTTATATTGGATCCTCCCATATACTTTTAATTAATTAAAACATCCACTAAGGATATAACGCCTACGGGCTATACTCATTGTCATATAAGACAAAAGACAGTCGTGGTCTTCGACCCCATGTTAAGAAGAGGTAATGAATTATAATTAAAACCTCAATACCATGACCATATAAGATCATGAATAAAGATTTAAAACTGTCCACGTGACTAGGCCCTTTTTGCCATTTACTATATTTTTAAATCTAACTAAGGATTATTATAATATCCTGAATATATATATGTTTAAACAAATTAATCGAAATGGTTCTTAAATACCATGATTAATAAATCTTTTAGAGTAATAAAACTGTTATAGACCTCTGAATGGGTTAAAAATCATTATTTTATATAGCAAACAAGCTACATGGCCGGGTCAGACGAAGCCAACAGCCACCCCAGAGATAATCATGACACCTCCAGAGTCAACATAGCAGGAGCAGAATTACAAGCATTAATAGATAATGCTTTGACGCGAGCTCTGGAAAGGCAGTTCAATGAATCCAGTGGTACCCATGTGAGGACCCAATCTGTACCACACTCTAAACCACCCTCAAAGACTCATACTGCTCACAAGAGTGATTCTCATCACTCAATGAACCAGAGGAGTGTTCCATCTAAGAGAGTTGTGCTGAACCAGGAACCACGTGCTAAAGGTTGCACCTATAAGTACTTTGTTTCCTGCAAACCCAGGGATTTTACTGGGGAGAAAGGAGCAGTTGACTGCATGTCATGGTTAGATGAGATGGACACTGTAGTAGATATCAGTGGTTGTGCTGATAAGGATGTAGTAAAGTTTGTATCTCAGTCGTTCAAAGGCGAGGCATTAGCATGGTGGAGGTCTTTGATTCAAGCCACTGGGAAGATCCCATTGTACAATCTGGCGTGGGATCAGTTTGTTACTCTCATTAAGGAAAACTACTTCCCTCAGCATGAGGTTGAAAAGATTGAAGCTGATTTCCTATCTTTGGTTATGAAAAACCTAGATTGTCAAGCCTACCTTACAAGCTTCAACACCATGTCAAGACTGGTTCCGTATCTAGTAACTCCGGAACCCAAAAGGATAGCTCGTTTCATCGGGGGTTTAGCCCCAGAGATCAAGGAGAGTGTGAAGGCCTCCAGACCAGCTACTTTTCGGTCTGCAGCTGATATATCATTGTCCCTTACTTTGGACGCGGTCAGGCAGAGATCGCTGAGAAACACAGATTCTGAAAAGAGAAAGCGTGAGGATGACAACTCACGACGTTCAGACAAGAAGCGTAAAGGAAACAATGACCACAAAAAGGGTTTTGGAACTAAAAAGGATGGTCATCAGTCGGGTGATAAGCCCAAGTGTAAAATCTGTAAGAAGCACCACTTCGGGAAGTGCAGATTCGAGTCAAAATCCCAGTCGCAGCCAAGGCCTTGTGGGATTTGTAAATCTTCTGAGCACAAGACCTTAGACTGTAAGAAAATCAAGGATGCTACGTGCTATAGCTGCAATGAAAAGGAGCATATCAAGTCCAACTGCCCAAAGTTTGCTAAGAAAGCTGAGGAAGGGAAAAAGACCAATGCTAGGGTCTTCCAAATGGATGCTCGAGAAGCTGTCCAGAATGATAATGTCATAACAGGTACTTTCCTTATTAATGACGTTTATGCAAGGGTGTTATTTGATTCGGGAGCAGATAAGTCATTTGTTGATAATAAGTTTTGTAAGTTGTTAAACCTACCTGTTAGAACCCTCAGCATAAAATATGAGGTTGAATTAGCCGATGGCACCATAGAAACCGCATCAACTGTGTTAGATGGATGTTGCATATCCATTAGGAACCACTCTTTTCCTTTGTCCTTACTTCCTTTGAAGTTAGCCGGTTTCGACAAAGTAATAGGCATGGACTGGTTATCTCATAACCAGGCCCAGATTGTTTGCAACAAGAAGCAAGTAGTGGTCAAGACTTCGTCTGGTGAGCCACTTACCATTCAGGGAGATACCCAGTATGGACTGCCTGAGCAAGTGTCTATGCTCAAGGCATCTAGGTGTTTGAAGAACGGTTGTGTCATTTATATAGCACAGGTGACTATTGATAAGCAGAAGCCCAAGATTGAAGATATTCCAGTCATTTCTGAATATCCCGAAGTATTCCCTGAAGAACTACCTGGTTTGCCACCAGATAGGCAGGTAGAATTCAGAATTGACATCATCCCTGGAGCAGCGCCTGTTGCGAGAGCGCCTTATAGGTTGGCACCAACAGAAATGAAGGAGTTGAGGACACAACTAGATGATTTGCTAGCCAAAGGTTTCATTAAACCTAGTTCGTCTCCTTGGGGAGCGCTAATCTTGTTTGTGAAAAAGAAGGATGGATCGATGCGTCTGTGCATCGATTACCGTGAGCTTAATAAGGTCACTATTAAGAATAGGTATCCTTTGCCCAGGATCGATGATCTGTTCGATCAATTACAAGGGGCGAGTTACTTCTCTATGATCGATTTGAGGTCAGGCTATCATCAATTGAAGGTTAAAGATGAAGATGTACACAAGACGGCATTTAGGACTCGTTATGGTCATTACGAGTTCCTAGTGACGCCTTTTGGGCTCACTAATGCACCTGCCGCATTCATGGATCTCATGAATCGTGTCTGTAAGCCCTACCTAGATAAATTTGTTATCGTCTTCATTGACGACATTCTGATTTATTCGAAGAATCAAGCTGACCATGAGAAGCATCTTCGATGTATTATGGAACTGCTTCATCAAGAAAAGCTCTATGCCAAATTTTCAAAGTGTGAATTCTGGCTTCGCGAAGTCCAATTCCTTGGACATGTTGTTAGTGAGCGTGGTATCCAAGTAGATCCCGCTAAGGTTGAAGCTGTCATGAATTGGCAAGAGCCAAAGACGCCTACAGAGATTCGTAGTTTTCTAGGTTTAGCAGGATATTATAGGCGATTTATAGAAAATTTCTCAAGGATTGCTGCACCCTGACTTCGTTGACTAGAAAGAAAACTTCTCATCTTTCATATTCAACATCAATGATAACGATCAAAACAAGCAAAATGATAAACAAGATTAGAGATTATAATTGTAAACACTTCATATATTTGAGAAAGAATTAAAAGTGAAAATGAACCTTTTCAAACATATATTAAAGGGAAAATCGCCAAAATGTCCAAGACGTGGTCAAACCTTCCAAAATAGCCTGGTCAACCGTCTCGTGGAGACGTCTGAACCTAGGTGAGACGTCTTGACGGCGGTCCAACCACAACGTGCCACGTGTCCGACAAACACATCAGGTTACTGGACGGCTGAGACGTCTTGGCTAAGACGTTTGCGCCGGCTTAAGACGTTTCATATTGGCTAGCCGTTAAGCTTCTATTTTGCATGGCTTGAGACGTTTGAGAGTGGCTTCGAGACGTTTTGAATGGCTTGAGACGTTTGAGAGTGGCTAGCCGTTAAGCTTATATTTTTTTTTTAAATATTTGATTGTAATGTTTTTTTTTTCTTTTTTAAATATTAGTTTCTAATTTTTTAAAACACTGAAAATATAAAAAAAACCGGTCACATGGGGGGGGGGATCGAACTCGGGGCGTTTCATTCAACAAACGACGTCGTGACCAGCCGGGCTAAGCCCTCATCCGTTGATGTGTCAGACATATATTAAATATATAATAATTTGTTGATGTGTTAGACATAAATTTATAATAATATATAATTATTTATTTATTTTTTAATGTTTTATTTAATTGTTAAGACGTTTCACGGTTTTCAACGTTTCAGACGTATGAGACGTCTCAGACGTTTGAGACGTTTGAGACGTTTGAGACGTTTCCCGATTTTCGAAGAAATTTTCAGGACGTTTTCTTTTGGACGACCTGATTGACGTTTTCTTTTGGACGACCTGATTGACGTTTTGTAATATTCGGAACAGGTTCTTCCCCACGAGACAAGATTCGGTTGTTTTCTTTTGGACGACCTGATTGACGTTTTGTAATATTCGGCGGTAATACACTGCCAAGGCCTTCTGGTATTACCCATTCAGACCTATGAGGCAGAGGATTAATCGATTCTTCATACGTTTTTTTGTATACTTCGTTTGAGTAACACGAGAAAGCATAATGACTACAGTCAGGTTCACCCAAAAATCTTGAAACAACAATCACATGCCCACAAGGTAAACCCGAAACTTGCCAGACACAACAGCTGCACGAACGATTCGAAAGATCAACTACACCCCTTTTCCCACCGTCATCAACAACAAAGCTGTTTACCTGGATGCCTGCAACAGTCCAGGTTCTAGACCCTTCGATTTTCTTTAAAATTTTCTTCTGTGCCCACTGAGTAAGTGAATGGCTCTCCTGCATGCCCTGCAATCGACGGTCATAAAACCATTTTTGTACAGACTCGCGGAAAAATTCGATAAGTTGCGTTATCGGCATCTTACGCGAGAATCTAGACAAAGAGTTAATAGACTCCGCACTATTAGATGTCATATAGTGGTATCGATTGCCGGGACAATGAGCTCTTGCCCATCTACCAAACCCAATATTTGTTAAAACCTGGCGTATTCGAGGAACAGCAAGACACAAAGCATTAAATGACTCGTCAAAGTCAGACATCCGATAAGATTTACACGTCTTCCACCATAGTGCCTCGTACTCTTTTTTTTTAGACGACGGCAAACGTAGATTCATCATTAAATGACGACAACACAGGCCGTGGTACACACGTGGAAACACATTCCTAACACCCACATGTATCGAATTCGCCCTATCCGAAATGATCGCCATATCTGCTATTTCACCAACACAATCTCTAAGCTTTGAGAGAAACCATGTCCAAGATTCACCATCCTCTGATTTTCCAATGCCATAAGCAAGCGGTAAAATCTGATTATTTCCATCCATGCCCACTGCTAAAAACAACGTCCCTTTAAATTCACCCTTTAGGTGTGCCGCGTCAATGATAACAACAGGTCTTAGATTAAACATAAAGCTACGAATCTGAAAATTAACGAAAATGAAATGAGACAAAAACCCATGTTACTTTAAAAAAAATAAGAGAATGTAGAAAATATAATGTATAATTTACCGCCGCCCCTAAACCAACAAAAACCATTTCAAAACGACTCTGCTCATCAACCAAGATGTGGGTAACGCTTCCAGGATTTGCAAGTTTCAAATTGTAACAATATATTGGTAGTTCCGCAAAAGAGTCTCGCGTAGTTCCTTGTAGTAGTTCAAGTGCATAGCTTTTACCACGCCAAGCTTGAAGGTTTGTTATCTCAACCTCGAACCTTTGTCTAAAATCTTTGACAATCTCTTTCGCTCGATATATCCTACCACTGTCTTTTAGTTGTTCCTTCAAAAAGTGACCCAAAACCTTTGGGTTAGCCTGACGAAAATGTGGGTGTGTTTGCGTCTTCGAACAGGTGTGACTATCGTTCATATGTTTAACAAACCATAAATTGCCACAAGGAATAGCATGAGCCTTAAATCGCCATTCACAACCATCACCCCTGCATGAAACTTCATACCGCGTCTTAGATGATCTATCAACTTTAAACTCGAAATGCTCTAACAAACATTTCTTTCCCAACTCGAGCTTCATCTCTTCTTTGTTATTGAATATATGACCGGCCTCGAACACTATAGATGAAGAACCTGATTGGTTGTGAGACGTTAAAGATTGTTCAGAATATTTTTCTAAATTTGGACACTCATCGTTTAAAACATCAAAACTTTCTTTTACTGGAATATTTAGATCTGGAGCTTTAAAATTGTTTAAACAAGACAAACCAGATGAACCAACATCAGACTCTTGAATAACATATAATTTATATAATTCAAAAGGATTCTGCATCGCCAGATCAAAAAAAAATCTAACATCTCGATCATTAATAATATCGATCGGATCGGTAAACGTAGACATCCGGTATGACAACCGTGTAATGTTTGGAGTATCACACATCTTAGAAACATAGTTTAAAAAACTATTATATGAATGATCTGTTTCAATTTCTAAACCACGTCTCCTTGAATCGACACCAGTAACATACTCAATTTCTAAACCACGTCTCCTTGAATCGGCTGGTCACGACGTCGTTTGTTGAATGAAACGCCCCGAGTTCGATCCCCCCCCCCCCATGTGACCGGTTTTTTTTATATTTTCAGTGTTTTAAAAAATTAGAAACTAATATTTAAAAAAGAAAAAAAAAACATTACAATCAAATATTAAAAAAAAAAATATAAGCTTAACGGCTAGCCACTCTCAAACGTCTCAAGCCATTCAAAACGTCTCGAAGCCACTCTCAAACGTCTCAAGCCATGCAAAATAGAAGCTTAACGGCTAGCCAATATGAAACGTCTTAAGCCGGCGCAAACGTCTTTAGCCAAGACGTCTCAGCCGTCCAGTAACCTGATGTGTTTGTCGGACACGTGGCACGTTGTGGTTGGACCGCCGTCAAGACGTCTCACCTAGGTTCAGACGTCTCCACGAGACGGTTGACCAGGCTATTTTGGAAGGTTTGACCACGTCTTGGACATTTTGGCGATTTTCCCTATATTAAATTATACTCTATCCATTTAAAAAAGATGCACCATTTTCAATTTAAAGTCTTTTATCATAAAGAACTCCTTTTTTAGTTAGGATCACGTCAAACTAGTATTCAATGCTTAAAACTTTGTGCAGTTAGTCAACAGTCGCATTTTGGCAAGATTCATACATTTTTTTGCTAATAATAATCCACTTTTATACATTTCACCTTACACTTTTGCCTCATGCTTTATTGCACAAACCTAATCTCTATACATTTTTTAGTAAAAAATGTCACATTTATTTTTTAGATTATTTGGAACAAACAAATACATATAATCAAAATGCCACAAAAGTAGAGGGGGGTCAAGGTAACAACACAAGAAAGATTCTTTACAAACACCAATTTTGTTTTTTGTTTTGTTTTTTACATTTTCCCATCATAGCCATAACCATTTTGGATCTTTACCACTAATAGTACTGCCAAAAAAATCTTTTTGATAACAAAGATCCCAGAAAAGAAACAACCCCAACCCCATTTTTTAACTTTTTCCTTTCTGACCATTCTACCCTCGCCCAAAGAAAACCTCCAAGCTTCCATTTTTTACACTTTCACAAACAGGACAAAACATCAGTAGACCTTCACAACCACTGCAGCAACAGATATGCCTGCAAGGCAACATTAGCACGCACGAGCTTCTCACGTGACACACCTTGCACACCATCCTCTTTTGTCTTTCTTCTTCTTCATGATCATCATTACCTCCACCACATATTGATTCTGCATCTTCATGGCTTCTTGCTCTTGCTTGTTTTAGCTTTGTGTGGAGTTCTGTCATCATGACCTCAGTCTCCATTGCTTTTCTTTCCCAATTGTTGGCTTCTTTTTCAACCATTGATAGATAGTTTTGAAGCTCTTTTGTTCTCATTTTTGCTGTGTTTAATGCTTCTTCTTTTGCATCTAGTATTGCCTTCATCTTTGATTCGTAGTTATGCATCATGATCATCTCTCTTTTTCTTGTTTCTTCGTTTAATACAGCCTTTAGTTTCTCATTCTGCTTTTTTAACATATCATTCAAACATAAGAGTTATATTAAAAAAAACATTTTATAATATATTAATAATATGACAAAACAGCCAATTACAAAAAAAAATAATAATAATAAATAAATTAGCTGGTAAACGGGCAATAAACTACGCAAGCCGATAAAATGTCGCTTATAATAAATACCATTTATTTCATTTAATAGAAGCAAACGTACCCAATAAAATGCCGCTTATTCATCTCAAGAGACATTTTATTTTATTTACAATTATTTTTATTTCATATTTAAGAAATTAACGTACCAAAATGTTTAAATAAAAATTACTGATAGGGTAATTGCAGCCGGAGACAGAACGGATGCTCCCACTTCAAAAGCTTTTATTTTTTTATTTTAAAAACTTTTAGTTTCATATAAAAGAAAGAAAAAAAAAAAATCTTTTTAGTGTGTAAAAAGCATAGAAAAGAAACAAAAAAACTGACCTGAAAATGAAGAAAATAGTCCATCTCTAACCTCTGCCTCTCAAGCTCAGAAGACAAACCCTGAAAACCATTCATCCTAGAGATTGAAGACGAAACAAGATTATGATGAGAATTCATAATCTTTTGAGAATCTTGAAATGTTTGACCTTGTTGATATTGAGAAAGAGAAGAGATGGGTTTATTGTTGTTGTTGTTGTGATCCCCAAATCCAGACATAAAGGGCCAGTCTTGAGAGAAGCCCATGTTGTTGTTGTTATAATAATAATTCTGATAAGGAGGATCAGAGAAAAACTGTGCTTGAACAGCCATAATCACAGGAAAAAGAAAACCAAAATGATGCAATCTTTGACCCTTTTTATTTAATTTCTGAGAGGATAGTAGGTTAGAAAAGCTATTGAGGTAGAATGGTCATGCACTTTAAATTTGTTTGCTTTACAACAACAGAAGAAGCATGACTCTCTCTCTAAAAAGTGTTTAAATGGCAGTGGTTTAGTTCCCTCTTTAATGGGAAATTAAGTCACTTTTTTGCATATAGGTATAGATACAGGACATGTGTGTATATGTGGGAAAAGTGAAAAGGGTCAAAAGAGGAGGAGTGGATTATGCTTAGGTAATCAAAGGGACTAAAAATAGTGGGGTAGGGAGAGAGAGAGAGGGTTTGTGGTTGAATTGTCAAGAGGAGGAAAAGGAAGGGAGGAGTCATGCAGATTTTGTGACAGAAAGAAAGGAAAAATTAGTTTCATTCAATCAACTTGGGAAATGTGAAGTGATCATAATCAATACCTCAACTTCTTATTCATTTGACTAGACCTTTTGCCTTTTATTTTATTTTATTTTTATTTCACTTTACTTTTTTAATTAGGAAAAATCATATACAAACATTTGAGAGTCAAAATATCATGATTTGATCACACATACATATTTGAACTTAAAAAAACCTATCATAAGGCTGATCGGTATGGTGGCGTCGTCCACCCCGTCTCCGCCCGGCGCCGGCATTACCCCATCCCGCCCCCTCCCGTCGAGCTCCGTCCCCGTCTTCAACGTCGGAATATCGACGTTGAGGACGATCCAAATGGTGGGCCCCCTTTCTTCTCTCTCCGACGTCCTCTCCGTCACCCCATCCCGCCCCCTCCGCCTTCATCCCGTCCCGTCTTCATCTCCGTCACCATACCGATCCGCCTAACAATACATATGGTAATATTTGTAGCAAGTGACACAAAGTAGTAACACTTGAATCAAGTGACGAAAAACTATTAATATTTTAACTAGCGCAAAAGTGGTATTGCTTTTGCGCAAAGTATCGTAAAAGGGGTAGTGTTTTTTGCATTGGTATCTAATTGGTGCATGTCTTTTAGATAAAAAGACCTATCACCTCTCTTAAAGTAGAGGTCTCAGATTCAAACATCGATAATATGATAATTCAGATTTATTAGTGGAAAGTATAGCAAGAGTAACATTTTAGAAAATATGGTATTACTTTTAATATATTAATTATTGTTAAATCAACACACAAGTGAATACTTTTTTTTTTCTCGTGAATGACTAAATTTTACGTAAAAATTGTTCACCTTTTTATTATTTATTGTGTTTTCTTTATTTTAAATTAAATATATATTGGTAATGATTAAACTGACAAATATGATAAAATCAATAAATAATTTATCTAGTTAACTTGATACTTCATTTATTCTCATGAATTTTTTTTTTAACGGCCGACAAAATTTTTATTCATTGTAGCAAGACGCTACCCACCAAATTTACAAATGTTCAACACCAAAGACAATAATCAGTTACATTATAACTAACTACCAAGATTAAAACGACACCAATCCTCCCAAGATAAAGTCGCCATTCTTGATCTATTCTTGACCCAAAGGTACGCCATCGCTTTAATCTCATCCAGTATCTTCGTAGTGTTTGGAACAATTTGTCTGAAAACAGCCTCATTCCTATTTTTCCATAAGCTCCAAAACGTCACCAACACGACTGCATGTAATGCTTTCTTCATGCTTCTTGAGCCCGAGCTTGTTTCATGCAAGGAGAGTAGGTCGTTTATACCGAAAGCAAAAATTGGAGGAATCCTACACCACCCTGCTAAATTCTGCCAAATCATCTGAGTAAACTGACACGACACGAAGATATGTTCACACGTTTCGGGACAGTCTCCGCATAAGGCACACATCTGATCCAATACCTGCACGTTCCGAACTGATAGCGCATGTTTGGTCGGTAGCCGCTCCATCTCTGCTCGCCAAGCTACTATACCCACTTTTTTCGGAACCCAACTGTTCCACTCAAATATTCTAACAGGCCTTATACGGTTAATCGAATTCAGACATTCCTTAATGCTAGCAACAGAAAAAATACCATTCAGTTCAAGCTTCCAATTCCATCCATCAGTTCCGGTTGTCAAGACTGATCCATCAATCAGATTTCTAAGCTGTTGTAGTTGGACCGCTTCTACCCCATCCGATATGGGCCTGACCCAGGCCCAATTGTAATCAATACCAAACTGCCCAGCATTCATTCTATCGGCAACAACACACATTTTATCTTTTTCAAGTTTAAATAATACTGGAAATTGAAGATAAAAAGGTAAAGACCCTGCCCAACAATCCAGCCAGAATGAGACGTTTTTACCACTTTGTAGAACTGCTGAGATCGCTTGTTTCAAGTCTATATCGGCTAAAAGTAAAGGTTGCTGAATACTAATAATGTTTTTCCAAGGCCCTGCAATAGAAGCTTTACCTGGAGTATCATTCCATACCCTTGAATTATGATGAATCACCCAGATTACTCTTCGCCACAAAGCTTTTTTTTTCTGATTTAAACCGCCACCACCATTTTGCTAACATGGCCAAATTCGCATCTCTAAGTGAGCCGAAACCCAACCCACCGTACTCAACCGGAGCAATTGTTTTTTTCCCACGCCACCCAATTCATTTTTGCTTTTTCTTCCGAACCTCCCCAAAAGAAAACCCTTCTAATCTTATCCAACGAATCAATAACTTTCAACGGGGCCTTAAACAATGAAAAGTAATATGTTGGAAGCGAGTTCAACACCGATTTAATAAGTGTTATTCTCCCACCATAGGATAACGTTTTAGCTTTCCATAACGAAAGTCTGTTCTTGAATATTTCAACAACCGGTTTCCAATTTCGAGCAAGATTCATATTGGCCCCAACTAATAAACCGAGATGTTTAAACGTGAATGTACCTTGTTTGCAATTCAATAAAGAAGCCATTATTTGAACCTCACTCTCTTCCACCCCAATCCCATATATACTACACTTAGCAAGGTTTATTTTTAACCCTGAAGCTAAGTAAAAGCACCACATCATTCTTCGTAGATTGATAACATTTGACTCGGACCATTCGCCAATGAACATCACGTCATCTGCATAAATCAAATGAGACAACAAAGGACCACTGGTGGAAACATTAATCCCCTTAAACAGACCAAGAGAAGTAGCCCGTTTCATCAAACTTGTTAGAGCTTCCATGACAATAACAAACAAAAAAGGAGATAAAGGATCTCCCTGACGAAGCCCACGTGAACAGTCAAATTCTCTAGTCGGTGAACCATTCACCAATACAGAAGCTCTAGCCGAATGTAAAGTAGCCATCACCCATGTTCTCCATCTACTCGGGAAGTTCATTTGCTCCATAATCGAATTAAGAAATGCCCAATTAACAGAGTCATACGCCTTATTAATGTCAACTTTAAAGTACATTCCACTTTTCTTGTTCTTCTTAAGCCAACTAAACAACTCATTAAGAATTAATGGGCCGTCCGTGATATTTCTTCCAGCCAAGAATGCCGATTGTTGTTCCGAGATCAAATTACCCATCACCCCCTTTAACCGATTTACTAGTACTTTAGAAATCACCTTGCTAATTACACCAATCAAACCGATTGGCCTAAAATTTGCTGGGCCAACCGGGTCTTTTACCTTAGGTATCAACGCAATAAAGGAGGACGAACAACACTTACTCAAAGAACCCTCCTCGAAGAATTTATTGAACAGTTTAATGAAATTTTCTTTGAGGCCCGACCAACACCTCTTAATAAACTTAAAGTTGAAACCATCCGGACCAGGAGCTCGATCACCTTCGCAATCCCACACTGCTTCTTTAATCTCCTCCACGGAAAAAGGACACTCCAGCGAAGATGCCTCATGATCAGAAATAGTAGCCAGGTTCGGGCATACCAATTCCGGTCTAATAGGCATTGGTTCCGTAAACTGAAGACGGAAGAACTCATACAAGGACTCTTTAATAATAAATGGATTTGTAACCCAATCACCATCTATCATTAACCCGTTCAATCTGCTCGAACTGATATTAGAATTGACAATATGATGAAAAAAAGAGGAATTTTCATCACCATCTATAGCCCACCTTGACCTGGATTTCTGTCGAATATCTAACTGTTTCATTCTGTCTCATTCTGCCAAATAACTTTTACATTCCATTCTTTCAGCCAACTCTTCATCAAGAAGCGTTCTTTCCTCCGCCAGGCTTTCAATACTAGCCAACCTGCTTTTTTTCCTACCATATAACCCATCCCTTCTTACCTTTGCAACATGTAACCAGGATTTTATATTGTTTTTTAGCCACCGAAGCTTAATGGCTAAAGCAAGATCTTCAGGTCCCGAAAAAGAAAATGATTCACACTTATGTAAGACATAATCCAAAAAACCGGGGTATTCAAACCAAGAATTAAAGAACCGAAACGGAATATGTCCAAAATCTGACTGGACAGTAGATAAAACAATTGGCCTATGGTCCGATGCTTCACGATCTAAAGCAATCACTGATGCGTTAGGCCAATTCTCCATAAAACCTAGACAAACTAGGAATCGATCCAGCTTGCTAAGTTTCCTTCCATTGTCTGAAATATAAGTAAAATTGCCACCACCCATATTATATTCCACCAAACCAGCCGAGAGGATGAACTGATTAAAAGTATCAGCATTTGCTTCAATAAACTCAGAATTCATACGCTCACTAGCGTTTCGTACCTCATTAAAATCTCCCATAATAACCCACAGTCCTTGTATCGAGTTCCTAATCCCCAAAATTTCCAACCAGACGGCCCTCCTACTAACCGCATCATTTGGCGCATAAACGTTTATCAAATTAATTCTACACCCAGTTTGTACTAGATTACCCGAGACCACAATAAAATTTCTATTGTGAATTAAATTAACACACCTGAACACTGTTGGGCACCACAGACAAGCGAGACCACCCGATCTTCCTTGCGAGTTCACTGCAGCCATTTTGTACTCGGCCCTACCCCAGAACTGATTGAACATAAAAGTCTCCGAATCCTGTAATTTAGTTTCTTGAATAGCGAGAAAATGAATTCCGTAGCTGGTCTTGAGTCCTCGAATCCAATCTGACTTTCTGTTGTCCCGCACCCCCCTTAAGTTAATAGATAAACAATTCATCTCAAACTATTTTGCACACCTTCATTTATAATGACCTGTTCAACGGCAGACTCAAATTCGTTTAGGTTGACCCCAATTAGCGATCCCACCTGAATCGTAGCCGCAACTTCATCTCTAGTGAGAAATACTGGAGCACCAGCAACTGGAACTTGTCTCAACGTTTGTGAACCACCCCAGGCTCCGAATCAGATGCCCTACTTGCAGGATCTTCACCGTTTACCACCGGATCAATATTAACCTCCTTATCTATATCAGAAGCTGCCCTAACAGGTGTATTCAAGTCCAACTGTATCACATTAGAGCTAATCGGATCACAAAAAATTCTCTGACTAGGGCCTTGGACCGACCCAATCGATGGTGGGCTATGCTCATCCCGATTTCTTTTTCCCAGGTTCAAATTAGGAGTTGGGCCATCCCCCACTTTCTCATTAAAAGGCCCATGGCTATTTTCCACAGGGTTAATTGAATTAGGCCCAACATCCCTTTGAAATTCAAAATTTTGATCCCCACAAATTCCCACTTTTACCACATTAATATTACTGTCATCATTTGCCACCATATTATGGTTCCCATGCATACTATCGATAATTCCACCTTCATTTATTTCAGCCGGCCCTTGATCTTCCGGTGATTCTTGGCCTACCTGTGACTGTTCAACCTCCACCGGAATATTCTCAGTCCGGTCAATCCTCCCCTCGTCTACCACATCCGTCGCCGGGTTCTGCTTAATCTCACCATCCTCTAAATCATCCATATCCACCGAAACTTCATCAGAATCTGACTCCATCTCTGAATCCGAAGCCTTAGAGCTCACCGAATTTGCAGAAACATTATTTAGATCCGGAACTTCATAAACACGGATAACAATACTTTTATTATTCCATTTGATCACAACATTTTCATCAATTCTGGACAATTGGGAAGTAAGAATCATAACCCTGCCGGAAGAGTTATCTTCATCCTGCCAGGAAAACGACGACGGTTGCATTATATCCCCGAACAATCCTCCAATATCATCGAACAGTTCATTGTCACGGATAAGAAACGGGACGCCGGAAATGTTTAAACTCACAAGGCGGCTGAAAGGAACATCCTCCCCGTCCCAAAGATGATACTTTGAAAAGATCGCATCAAAGAACTTAGAGTGTAGGTCCATACAAGTATTGGCAGATTTTTTATCATTAAAAGTTAAAATAAAAGTCACCCCACCAACAAATGACAAACCAACTTCGGACAATCCTTCTTCTTCTAGAGCCATTCTAACCATACTCAGAGTCATGACACTTTTAGTATACCCAAGAACCGATCGTCCAATACAATGTAATGGATATATTGAACCTTTACCTTTAACCGTGACAACCTTTGCACCATTGTTATTCTCCCCACTTTTTCCCCTAACCAAGTCAGCAAAGGACCTCCCCTCTTGAACGAACGACGGCCCAGACGGGTTTTGACCGGATGTTTGATTCTTTCTATAACTTTGTCCTCCCGGATTTTGCCCACCATTAGCATTACCACCACCATAATCGTAGGCACTGTCATTCTTCGAATAGTCCTGATTCCGTTCTTTCGGCCTCCATTCACACCGACCTAGCAATTCCGGGTCATATTTGATCTTGTTATGGTCTTTGTCATACTTGGCCAATGAAACAGTAACTTTTAAGCCAAACATCTTCACTGTGTTCATGGAAACAAGAGTCTCCTTCATGTTCTCTACACCAACATAACGGACAAAACCATAACACTTCCCCTTAGTATCCCGTTTCCGAGCCACATAAACATCCGAGACATAGCCAAATGGTTGAAAGGATCTCCAAAGGATGTTTCTCGTTACCCGGTCTGATAAATTCTGGACTAAGAAAGACCATTCCACACCATCGCCTTTGCTTTTCCGATTTTTCCGGTACTGAACATTTGACCATGGGCCACCATTATCATCATATTCACCCCCCCACTCGTTCTGGGACGCCATTGATGTAACCACAAGAACCTAAAGCAGCGAATGGATGTCACAAGGACCCAAATAGAGAGCACGGTTAGATCTAGATGGCCACCCAGGACCGATCGATTAAACCCCACACTCTATGCAGATTCAGGCAAGCATCGTCGAGCAAGACTTTACGAATTCCGGGCGGCGGGATTCAGATGAGCGGAGAGAGAAAAAACCTTTTTAATTATCGATTGAGCTTTCAACTGCACTCAACATTATGTTGGTAATTATTCTAATTTGATTATAGAAAGTGGTTTATTACTTTATACGCGTAACTCATAGTCATAAATATCATAGACTATAACACATAGTACAATAATACCATAGAAGCTTTTCGTATATAATAATTAAATCACCTCTCTTTTGTTAGAGTAAATATATCAAAGTCATTGATCAATAATTTAATACATTTGTATAATTTGTCATGCAAATGTATACTATTTATTTATTGCTGTACGAAATAAATAATGGGTGTAGAAAAAACACCTCCTACAATTATTATAGGTTTTGCTATAGTTTTCTTTTTCTATAATAGCTAATTTGTTTAAATGAAAATGAATTAATTTATGTTCTATTTAACTGATTGTTAAAAGTAAATCAGATATTCTATAATAGCTATTTGTTTAAATGAAAATGGATTAATTTATATTCTGTTTAACTGATTGTTAAAAGAAAATTAGATAAAAATTTGATATGAAAACGTATCAAAGTTTTCGAATACAAAATAATATATATTTAATCTTTATTGTGAGGGCATGCACGGCATGACCATGCTGCAGAGTGCAGCCTCTAGCATGAGCGCCGCTAAAAAAAAGCGGACTATACATGTTTCATGGCCCCTTTAGCACATATAAACTCCCATTAAATATATATAGGGTTGGTTTATTTCCACATCCCCTATAATCTTATTTACACATCCCTATATCTATACGGGCCGTATAAAATGATACCGGCCGTATAGAATGTTTATGCACATAATTTTATGCGGTGGAATGTTTTTTTTGTTTTTATATGTATACGGGACGTATACTTATATACTGGCCGTATACATATTTGCATAATTTTGTTTCGAAGGTTTGCCAAGGGTTTTTAGTTTTGAAATATGTATACGGGCCGTATAATGTTATACGGCCCGTATAGCCCGTATAGAAAAGTTAACTTTTTTGTTGCAACCAGGAAACCGTTTAATAAATTTTTGTATTTAAAATAGTGTTGTATATATCGGATTATGTTACGAGTTTGTAGTTAAACGTATTTATTATGTTTAATAAGTTTCCTCTTTGTAAAACGATAAATATGTATAGAAAAGTTAATTTTTTGTTGCAATCAGGAAACCGTTTAATAAGTTTTATAAATTTTAAAATAGTATTGTATATATCGGATTATGTTACGAGTTTGTAGTTAAACGTATTTATTATGTTTAATAAGTTTTCTATTTGTAAAACGATAAATATGTATAGAAAAGTTAATTTTTGTTGCAATCGGGAAACCATTTAATAAGTTTTATAAATTTTAAAATAGTATTGTATATATCGGATTATGTTACGAGTTTCTAGTTAAACGTATTTTTAATGTTTAGTAAGTTTCCACTATGTAAAACGATAAATATGTGATATGATTATGATAAACTATGACAACAATTATTAAACAAACAACATAACATCTAAACAAAAGATTAATATTTATAATGTTTTACATCTAAAAAAAAAGATAAACTTTTACAAAGTTTCAAACGTAAAATAACAAAATAATAATAATAATACAATAAGCAGCTACGGCGGTGGTGATGGTGGTGGGGCAGCGCCAGCTCGTGGAGGTAGGGGCGCGGCAGAATGCATAGCCACAATCGCCCCGACCATCCACTGTACATCATCTCTCACTGCAGCTAAATCCCCTCTGACTGTAGCTAAATCCCCTCTGACTGCAGCTACAGCCGACTCGACCTGAACGAGTCTCTCCTCCACCCCCGGTGGAGGCATCACACGCTGTCTCACACTGCGTCGAACGTACGGGCGATCACCCCGTAACTCCTCCTCAACTACCTGTGATCGATCGGCAGCATGAGCGACCCCCTCTCCGTCGCCTCCCTCTCCGTCGCCTCCCTCTCCCACGCCCTCGCCCTCGTCTCCCTCTCCCTCGTCTCCCTCCTCATCACCACCCTCTCCACGGGGTCCCTCACCCACACCATAAGCCCAAACCAGCTGCCCTCCCTCGACCTCGCGAGCCAAAACCATCAATAGGGCTGTGTCCCTCCCAACCCTGTCAAGCTGGCGTGTCTGCGTCATATCCCTTGCCACCTGCGGGGTCAGGAGGCGCAAGTAACCCTTCGCCAGACGGGTGACGAAGGCCCCACAGCTGATGTGGGAAGAGGTACGCTTAAAAGCGTACTCGGCGAGATATGCGGCCAACTTGTACGCCAAGTTGGCCCTCCCGCCGGTAAGTAAGTCGTGCAAGAAGAATAGGTCACTTTGGGTGACCCATTCCCTGCTATCATGATGACCGGCGATCGTCACGGCGATACACCGATGTAGGTATCGGTGTAACGGGTCGTAAAGATCAGTCGCCCGTGCCTTCGGGGATCGCTGTCTCGGTTTCGCGAACTCCCCGAACCCAACAGTCTTCCAATACGGCCACAACACGTCAGTGGACGTGCTGACTGGCGCATCAAAAAATGCGCGTGACCTTGAGTCATCCGCTGAGTACAGACCCAAGGCAACAGCGAACTGAGGAAGTGTCATCCTCTGAGGCGTGCCGCAAATAGTAAAAGTTACGGCGTCTGTCGTCAAAAAATGCTGAAAACCCCCACCCCGGGTGTCCGTAAATGTAAAGGTAGATAAAAACTCTAAAGTAATCTCCCTGTGGGCCCGCTCTGCGGCGGCATCAAATAAGCGGTCCCACGGGGAGTTAGCTGGCATGAGCTCCCGGACCCGACCAATCGCTCCAATATCTGTCAAAAACTGAAAATCTATGGTCCGAGGCGCATCCAGCACCATCTCCCGTAATTTGCCCAAAATCCTATAGGCAACCGTACCTCGGGGGATATCTCTAACAAAATGCCCCGTCTCAGTAAAATCGGGCACAATCTCCTCCTCCTGTCCACGTCCACGTCCCCGTACGCGTCCACGTCCACGGTCCCGACCCTGACCTCGACCTCTACGAGCCGCAGCAGCTGCTGATGACTCAGCCATATCGTCTGTAACAAATAACAATTACAACTTAGCAATCACTATACGATTATCGTTAACGTATTATACGAATGATATACGCTCGTACAATGTTTGAAGATTCAACAAGGATACGACCGTATACATTATATACGAGCGTATAATGTTTGAATATTCAAACGTTATACGATCGTATATAAATATACGAGCGTATATTGTTTGAATATTCAAACATTATACGAGCGTATATAATGTATACAATCGTATAACCTTTGAATATTCAAGTGTATACGATCGTATAAATTGTATACGATCGTATATTTTTTGAATATTCAAACACTATACGATCGTATACAATTTATACGACCGTATAGACATAATAATCATTTACAATTTCCTGTTTCAAATTTTTTTTTTCAAATTGAATTATACAATCGTAATCGTTACGCCTATCTACGCTTTACTATACAAGACCATAATCTAACATGTTACGTAATTTAAAATTTCACTATACGAAAACGTACCGTATAGGAAGAACGTGAAGAAAACGCCAAAAACGCCGAAGAACGCTGTCCAAGAACGATCCGAGAGAATTTTTGGTTGAAAGTTGAGGCTGTATGGTGGAAATGAGGTCGTATAAAACTTATACGACCTTTTTTTTTTGTATACGGGCCGTATAAAAGTATACGACCCGTATACAGTGATTTAATTTATTTTAATTCTGTCGTATACTTAATATACGATCACAGTATACGAGGCGTATATTTTTATACGGCCCGTATACAATTCAGTTTTTTTCATTTTTTTCAATTACTATATGCGGAACTGACGAAAATACGGTCGTTATGCGTTAACGTTGATTCGTTTAAACATTTTTTCAAATTCAATTTCAACAAGTTGCCAAAACATTTATATAACGTGTATGTTTATCATTGCAAATCGTCAAAACATGCAAATTGATTCGTTTAAACATTTTTTCAAGTTCAATCTCAAAAAGTTGCCAAAACATTTATATAACGTGTATGTTGATCATTACAAATTGTCAAAACATGCAAATAACATTTTATATTCATAGGCCACCTAAATCTATGTAATCCCTGGTCCTATATTCATCAACGATCGTATTATATTGGTCAATACGTTCCTTGTAATAGTGATACCAACTTTCTGCTGGCGTATTCCGTGTCGGTTGTCGCCAGTATCCTGATGGGGTTGGCATTGGATATTCCCCTTCTAATCTGACGTGAATAAAATGGTTCCTGTGTACATGTACAAGCGCGACTGTTCGATGCGGAATACTTTCTTCGGCTATTCTGAACATGGAAAAAAATGAAGCACAACCAATGTCACTTAATAAGAGACAAATGACATTCCACCGGTTTGCTATCAGAAGCCCCGTGAATGGCATTTGTAGCCACTTATGTCGAGGTGCTCCGTCTATATGGTCTTTTGACCAAACTAATGACTCCAGAACTTCTTGATACTGAGGTCCATTTATACTTTTCCGTAATTCGTCGAACCGGTTGCACTCATCATGAAGCTGCTCCCGTATGAACGGCCACTGATACTCTTTAAGCGATAAGCCGACCGCTATAGATCGAAACCCACAATTACCATCACCCTGCACATTTTGTATGTGACTGAGGTGTGGATAGAAGCACGGTGGAATGAACTTTTTGAAGTGCGTGAACATATTAACTTGTCCGACAGGCAGCAAAGGTAAGTGTGGTGGCTCTTCCTTTGATTTTGCGACCTTCTTTTTCGTTTTCGAATTCTTAGCCCCTTTCGCAATCTCGCCGAAGAACATAGGTGTTTCAGTACAATAACTTTGTGTCTCGACAAACGAGCTATGCCTGGTAGGTTCGATATTTGACTCTTGTGTGCCAAACTCATCTTGTGTGCGAAACCCATCTTTTGAATCACTATACTGGTCCTGCGTTGTTAAAAAGCTGTGTCTTGAAGGCTCCGTAAACGAATCATCCTTCCTTTGTTGCTGAGCTTTCAAAGTTGGACGACCCCGTGTGTTTTTTTGCACAACTGGTTGTTTAAGATTTGTCTTATTGAGTTGTACCAACTCCTTCATCTTTTGAATAAAGTTTTTCCTGAGTTCTCTCGGCTGAGCACTTAAATGTTGTTTGAGAAGCGCAAATTCGCCGTCTAAGTCGAAAGAGTCCACCTTGCTCGGTTCCACTATGGAGTCCAAATTTAACTTTCTCCAAAAAGGGTCTATCACCTCCAACGGGATCATTTGACCTAAGGAACATATCAATAAACAACATAAAACGTCAATAAGATTTTGCGTGATGAAAGGGTATGATTATAAAATGTGGTTGGTCGAATAATGTATTACCATTCGTTATATACGCATCCAACCGACACGCGCACGGCAACCCACTGCTTGTATACAAACGACACGCGCATGTACGGTTATATAACTTTAATTTTTCTATTTCATTTACTTCGTCTGATATCACCTCTAGGCAGGCATGTGAAACCTTCTTTAGTAGGAGATTAAATATTGGTTTGTTATGATGACCCAATGTTCGGCTCCTGCTTGTTTCAATGCTGCCTTTGATTTCTGTCACCTGGTTTCTTATGAGCTTATCGATAAGTGGTACCACTTTCTCTAGGGTGTAATTAGAGTCGCCTAGGTATTGCTTCAAAAGGGCATGTTGACCCTCTGCCCTGTTCGTTGTACGTTGACCGAAGTTCAAATGTTGGTCGCTCCAGAACGAAACAAACCGGTCTCTATATGGTTGTAACCAGATTGAATCCAAATAGTTCATAATCTCTGTAATCAAAGTCAAGTGCAGTTAAGACAAGTCAAATAAATACGATTATTAAACAAAAATTATATAAAACTTACCTTCGTTTTTTTTTCGTGGCAAGTTTGATCGTATTCGCTCGTACCAGTAGTTGTAGTCATGATCGGTCGTTGATTGAATTAGCTCGCCCCACTTGAAAAGAAACCTCGTCCATTTATCCTCTGTTTTAAAGCTTTTCCTGCAATGTTTGAATATGTTTTGCTGTATGTGCCACCTACACAATGAATGTCTAGCCCTGGGAAACACGGTTGCACATGCGTTCATTAGGGCGCGATCTCTATCCGTTACTACTACACGGGGTTCCATAACACTGTCTAATGAGTGTTTCAACCTCTGTAGAACCCATGTGAAGTTTTCCTGTTTCTCGTGGCTTACGAACGCATGAGCAATGCAAAACGACATCAACGTTGATGTAACACCGATAATCTGGACTAGAGGCATTTTGTACCGATTCGTCTTGTAGGTGGCGTCTATAAGCAACACATGCGGGAAAGCGCGCCACAACATGTTCGACTCCGGGTGGATGAAGAAAACATCCTCGACCCGTTCGCCGTTTTGAGATGTTCTATGGTAAAAAACAAACCCAACCTTCTTCAACCGGTCAAAAAGTATCTGCATTGGAGTCTCGCCGACTTGTTCCATTCGACCCAATTTGGCTCGAGCGTTGTATATGGTGTTTCTTGTTGAGACATTATGGGGGTTATGTTCTTTAATGGCAACAAGAATGTCTCGTGGTTTGATGTTCTGATGCGTCATTTGCTCCACCGTCCTCTCTTCCGATGGAGTCAGCCTCATTAGGGACGGATGACCCTCTGGATACATAAATGGTTCGTGGTTATGTTTACCTTCCTCAACCCTTAGATCCCAGTAACCTAACCTCTTTCTGTATGTCCCGACTAGTTGGAACTTGCAACCGGTTTTCCTAGTCCCGCTGCGTCTGACCGTCGCTGTTGATTTGTAATTGCCGGCACAATCGCACGTAAGCCAAATTTTTACCGGCTGACAACTATGGGGTTTATCGTAGATGGTGCGTTTGGTGACGAGGGCGTAGCCATTTACGCGTCCGACGTCTCTACACCAGTCTATCAATTCATCCATGCTAGCGAATTTCTAACGGAAACACTTATATGTGTCAATTAATGATTAACTCAAATGATTAACCCAGGTTTAGTTTTAGTATAAACGGGTTCGGGTCAGTTTCAGCTTGAACCTGCGAACCCGTTTGGATTAACGGGTCGGGTTCGGGTCAACATTGGTCGGGATGGCGGGTTGACCTGTTACACATTTATACTATATTATATATTTTTTACAATATATATAAATTAACGGGTTGGTTTTTTTTTACACCAAACTTGTGGTGTAAAAAACTACGCCCTCGGCCTTTTTTTTTTAATTTTTTTTTACGAATGTGTTGTAAAAAAAAAATTTGGTCAACCGCGGGCCCCTATATATATATATATGTATATATATTTGTGTTTTTAAGTAAATTTTAACTTTAATATATTAATTTTAGAAAAAAAATAAAAAAATTCGCCTTTAATGGGTCGTGTTCGGGTCAACCCATGAAACTTCGGGTCGTGTTCGGGTTCTTATATATGATACGATTTTCGAGTTCGGGTCGGGTTCGGGTTTGTGTAAAAACAACATCAAACGTAAAAACACTAAAATAGTTAACATACAACAAATAAACGTGTAATTAAATGTTATACCTCCTTGTTTTGAAACTCAGTACGTTCCTCTTCAGCATTTGGACCCTCGGGCGGTCCACAACTTATGGGAGAAGAATGAGAACTATCAGTCGGCGGTCGAACACTAACAGGAGGGGCTTCAAAATTAACCGGGTGTTGCGATGGATAATAACCAGCATAATTAGGCTAAATGTCATCCAAACCCCAAGTATCCTGACCTGAACCAGACGCAAAAATGGGATCGAACGGAGCATTCAGATCAAACATGCCCGCTTTGTTATCTTCATTCCCCTGATTCGCCTCGTTACCAAACACATTAAAAATGTCACCCCAACCCGACATTATAACGTAAATAATTTGAATACAGAGAAAAATAGAAGAAACGAATAGAAGTTGAATGAAAATGAATGAAATTAGTGTCGTTTATATAGAGAATTTTACGGAATATTACATCGTTTCAAATGATTAACACGCGAATCGAGGAATCTAACGTCTAATCACATAACTCGCACGAGATTCGAGGAATATAACATCGAATCAGAGAATCTTACGTCTAATCACACGTGAATCGAGTAATAATACGTCGCGTCAAATAGTAATAAAATAATAAAAAAACGAAAATCATTGTATACGGGTCGTATACATATATACGAGCCGTATATCATCGTCGTATAATATATATACGACCACAGTATCATCTTATTCTCACATGGTTGATACGGGCCGTATAAGGTTATACGGCCCGTATAGAATAAAGTGAACCGACAAAGGCTGCTGGCACAGCCTTTGTCAGTTCACTTTATTCTATACGGGCCGTATAACCTTATACGACCCGTATCAACCATGTGAGAATAAGATGATACCATGTGGATTTAATAGGACCCTATATATATAACTAGGTTATCACCCGCGAACTTCGCGGGTAGGAAAATTTACTTTATATTAAACAAAGTATGTCAGAAACTTGTTTTATAATTGTTTTGAATTGAAAGTTGTAGTCATTAGGGTTGCGAACAAACTTGTTTTATAATTGTTTTGAATTGAAAGTTGTAGTCATTAGGGTTGCGAGTAAGGTTAGAAACTTTGGGCAAGAACCGGAGGCAGAAATTTGCCTCACTGAATGACCCACGACACAAAAAAAAAATACTTTTATTTATTATAACAGATTATTAGAACTTTATTAATATTGTGTCCGTTCTTTATTATAACACTTAACATGTACAAAAACTAAAAAACTATAATGAATTCTCCAAGGCTTTAACACCACCACTGTCACCAACCTTTGAAACACACAAACACAATATATTTTGATATGCACAATCACATTGGTTGAGTACCACACATATGGGCCAGACAGGTTGAAAGTTGACTGTAGTGCAATCCAAATTTCAAAAGCATAGTCTTCAAATGTATTTATCATTGTTATAATATTATTTACATAACTATATTTGACCTTACATATTATTTACGAAACATACTAAAAGTGGTTTTTGAAACTTTAAAAGTTAAACATATAAGGTAAAATCTTACTTCATAATAATAGATTGTCAATTTGTAAACAAAATTATTACCTCAAAATTAACAACTGCTGCCCAACCATCAGCCAAAGCCGGTCTAGACTCTAATGTTTTCATCGTTACGGTCCAAGACTTACCACATTCATGAAGGATCTGGAGATCAATACGTGGCCATGGTCGACCCCAATGGTTATAAACAAAAGTGAGAGCTAACTCCTGAATACAAAGATAGTACTATTAAGTATATAATGAAGTTAAATAAATATTATATGAATTAGGCTATTAAACATCAGAATATTCAGTCAAACATAAATAATCATACCAGGTTTAAAGATTTTGGGTCTTCTAGAATCTTCATAAACGATAAATTCGTGATTTCACCTGAATTAATAACATAGATACATTAGATCTTACATTAAATAACATACCCGATTGAACTGAAAGGTTAAGAATAAAAAAAATTACAGATTCTTGAATTATCATTCATATATCAAACAAATAACACATCTACAAATCAAAAAATACTTTCGTCTTCATGGTGAAAAATAATATTAAATATATTTATAAACTATAATGGATATCAAAATCGGCCTAAAACACCAATGAAATTTCTTGTGGAAGTACACAAACTCTTATTGAACATAGAAACTACACAACCTCTTCAAAGAAAGAAACATGGAATTACACAACATTCATACTTGTGGAAGTAAAATTAAAGATAAATATGGTTCATCTTGTGATTAAACATTTTATAGCAATTGAAATTCCAATACGATCAAAACAACAGAGATGTTTGAAGAGATTGAAGGTGTAGATACTCACGGTTGTGGAATATGATGCGACGAAGGAAGATTGATGACTTGATTTTGATTTGAGCAAATGCTTGTTTGAAACCCTAAGATGGATATAAGCTAATGAGGAGAAGATTGTAAGAAAATGGCTAAAAGGACAAACGGTGATGATGATTGAAGTAAGTTCGAGGATGGTGATGATGAATTCAGGTTTCCAATGCAAATCAAATCAACTTTAAAAATTCAACTAATTATAAAATACAATATTAATATTAATATTATAATATAATGAACGGAAATTACATGTCATTTAATTTTAGGATGTTTATATTTATATTTTTCTTTAAATTTGTATATACAAACATAACAATTTCACAGGATCGATATTTTAGAAATATACAAAGTTTTTATATAATTTCACATGATGTCCACTCCCACATACAATCTTAAAATTATCACATGAATAAATATTTAAATCCTTTTTTAAAAAAGATTTGGGAAATATGACACTTTACAAAAGTATTAAGTTGAAAATTGTATTTAAATCCTAATAAGTGTGCGAAATTAATAATTAGTTGTTAGCTATGTCTATCTATTACACTTTTACAGTTAATATATATATACATATACATGTTGATTTATAAATGTAAAATGACAATAAGGATAGAATTGTTAATTATTATCAAATTTGGATAAAAATATATATCATAAATAACATAAGACGATGAGTAGTAAAAGTGATAGTAAATAAAAATGTTACATATTAAATCACAATAAATTTGATACGAAAAACATATTAATGCTAAACTGTAGGTGACACAACGGTCTCTTCAAAAGATGCTACGTTATATAGTCCTTGAAAGGTCTTAGCGTCTTGTAAGTATTGAAAATATTTCATGCCAATTTTTATTTCAATCAAACTACCCAGTCGGTCATAAAAGACCAAGTTTCTCCTCCTTTCTCAACTAACTTCTTAAGCCATGACTCAAATGAAATTGATTTTAGCTTTGTAAAAGAAGACACTTTTGACCATCCTTGATCTTGAAATTTAAATAGCTTCACATTTATAGCATGGGTCTTTACGACAACAAACATATGAAGTGTGTTGCGGATTTTGAAAAACCTGCTTTGGCGAGCAACAACATGAGTACATTGTGGTATTGAAACCTTTGAGAAAGTTTCAGAAACCACATCAAAAGCAATCATATAACTTTTAGCAGGCGCCCAATAGTGTGGAGATGCAAAATATAAAACATTGTTGCATAAAGTGCCGGGAGACCACAAATATAACCTTGAAGCGTAATCTGGTCGTTTGAAAAAAGTTAAAGTTTTCCATTGATGTGTGTTCCGAGAATACACACGAGGTACAACATCATCCATACGACGTTGGAGATGTAATATTTTAACATCGTTAAATGAGTCTAGATATATCCCAACTGCATCTGCCTTGATATCGAAAAAACTTTTAGGTTTATTATGACACAAATTCAAAAATTTATTGGTGGTTGGATTCCACATAATCAGTTGGTCTGAAGGACCTTGGATGCACATCAGTAAAAGACCATATTGAGAAGCAAGAATCGTTAGATTGGAAAGAGGGGTATCAACGGGGAAGGAAATAAACTTCCTATAAGAAATGTCTACCTTTCCACCAATCAAGTTGTCAATATAAATCGATGACATACTCAACGTGACTAGCTTACGATGTTCACAATTAGACACACGGCGAGAGTGAATAATAGAAAACATAGGTGAAGACAATTCATAACGCCATTGCTTGCAAACTGATTTAAATCGTCCAACACATTTACTTGGTAGCCTTGATAGAATTTCGTGAGCAAACATTTCAAACTCAAGAGGTTCCATCCTAAAAAAAAATCATATAAAACAAATGATAAGATTTATGTATATGAATTTGTGAAGCAAGCAACCAAGAAACATTAATGATCTACAAACATATAACAGAGAAATAATGAATCGTATAAAGATGAATGACAATTTAAACAAAAATACCACAATAATAGATACAAAAGCAAACCGAAATTCCGAGTTGGAGATAATAACCTCTTGTGTCAACACATCTAATCCGACCCACTAACAAATTCTTTATTTATAATTCCATTTGAAAGTAAGTATTTATAATTCATGACGATATTTTATTTTAAGCATGAGATGTCAAGGATTATATAAAATTTAATTAAAATGTTGACTCCATAATTAGATAAAGCGGCCAAACATCTATTTCATTTTATAATAAGTTATAAGTAATTAGGATACTCTATTTTAATCATGAGATGTAAAAGATTATATAAATTTGATTGAAAATAGTGACTCAAAATTTGAATTTTGAAATATTTATAATTAATGAGAATATTTTATTTTAAGTATCAGATGTTACCGATTATATAAATTTGAATGACAATATTCAATCCATAATTAGATAAATTGAACATAAATCTATTTCAATTTGATATGATTGATAATTGATAATATTGATAATAATAAATATAAATAATAAATAATAAATAATAAAGAAGAATGAATAAAAACGATCAACAGTGTGCTTGATTAAAGGAAACAAATAAGAAGATTGATAATTGATTTATTATTCGTAAACTTAAAAAACAGTCATTCATAGCAAAATACAAAATAGATGAAGAAAATGAACGCCCATGCAGGTTCTCAAATGTCAAACGGATCTGGAAACATGCCTTGTTCCAATAGTTCATCTTGTGTCAACACATCTAATCCGACCCACTAACAAATGCTTTATTTATAATTCCATTTGAAAGTAAGTATTTATAATTCATGACGATATTTTATTTTAAGCATGAGATGTCAAGGATTATATAAAATTTAATTAAAATGTTGA
This sequence comes from Helianthus tuberosus, assembly GCA_030545235.1. Lineage (NCBI taxonomy): Eukaryota > Viridiplantae > Streptophyta > Magnoliopsida > Asterales > Asteraceae > Helianthus > Helianthus tuberosus. Next base: position 149,483,123 of record CM060390.1, read on the forward strand.
CTCCATAATTAGATAAAGCGGTCATACATCTATTTCATTTTATAATAATTTATAAGTAATTAGGATACTCTATTTTAAGCATGAGATGTAAAAGATTATATAAATTTGATTGAAAATAGTGACTCAAAATTTGAATTTTGAAATATTTATAATTAATGAGAATATTTTATTTTAAGCATCAGATGTAACGGATTATATAAATTTGAATGACAATATTCAATACATAATTAGATAAATTGAACATAAATCTATTTCAATTTGATATGATTGATAATTGACAATATTGATAATAATAAATATAAATAATAAATAATAAAGAAGAATGAATAAAAACGATTAACAGTGTGCTTGATTAAAGGAAACAAATAAGAAGATTGATAATTTGATTTATTATTCGTAAACTTAAAAAACAGTCAATCATAGCAAAATACAAAATAGATGAAGAAAATGAACGCCCATGCAGGTTCTCAAATGTCAAACGGATCTGGAAACATGCCTTGTTCCAATAGTTTATATTGTGTCAACGCATCTAATCCGACCCACTAACAAATGCTTTATTTATAATTCCACTAGGTTATCACCCGCGAAATTCGCGGGTTGGACCATTTAAATTCTATTAAACACAAGTGTATATACATTTTTAAAAGAGATCAGATTTAAATAATCCAAACCAAATCTTTTAACAGCAAGTAAAAACTGTATCGATCATTCAATAGATTCTTCTATACACTAATCAAGGATGTTTATCTACTTACATATATGCCAAATAAATAAATTTAATCAATAAGACTATAGTCATTTCCTTATTCTCCTAATAACTTTGTTCATCTAGCAATCATTTATATGAACTTCTAGCATGATCCATGCCAAAATAATCTCATGCCCTACAATTTAAGCCATACATGAAAGCTTCCAGTACATGAAAAACAAATGAAATTAAATCTCTATGAAAATGTAGCATCTCCATGAATCATATCGCTGAGGTAACTTCCGAACCTATTGAAACCAATGCTGAGATAACTTCTGAATCTACTAATACCAATGCTAACTGACAAATTAGAAGTTCAAATTCAGCAACAACTTATCTATGCAAAAATTACAATCAAACAAAAATTCAAATAAAAAATAAGGTTTGATCGAAAAAAAGTCGCTCAAAACGGACCTAGATGGCAAGTCAAATGTTGATGAGTAACAGGTGACGAAGTAGAGCGTCAGATCAATGAGTAAAACAACTGCAATTACGAGTTTATACAATCCTTTAACTTGCTTCAGCTGTTGTCGGTTATGATGCATTCCTTTGAATGACGCGCCTTCCTTCTTGAAGCCTATAAATATACCAGTAAGATGATATAATATCCAGGAAGTTCAGATAAATCTATAATACACACATTGACGAACAGTTCGGTACGTCTTTTATACATTACCACCATGTATATAGAAAATGATATCTTAAATATTTTTACCTGTTGTAACTTGTAAGGTTATATGTGCTACCATGTATACCCCACCCTCACCACACAAACATGTAAAAGCATAAAATTTTTATAATTAAACAGCACACAACATTCATTATAACATTCCTATGATCCTAATTAAAATATCAACAAAACTTAAACACAATTAAACTTTAAACAAAGGTACAAACAAAAACAATACCAAGTTCGTAGACTCCAAATGTGAAGTCAATGAAGCAGGTGAGAGGACTGGTGAGCTAAACCTAATTTTCGCCAATCATCAAGATCAATCAAAATATTATAAGTAACTAAACAAAACAGGTATCTATCCTTACTCTTAACTTTTGCTTCCCAATTCTTTTAAATTCATCTTGACTTCACCTTTACTTACCTATTAACACTTACCAAATCTCTTATAACAAATCACTGACAATTTTTTTTTTGAGTGAAAGCACCCTCCCGGTAAAGTTTTTATAAAATACAAATCTTTTGTTTGGACATCTTCATGGCTTTAGTAACAAAAGCCTCAAAATTAAAACCATCAAGAGCCAAAACAATTAACTCCCCAAACTATTGCCACCTGAAGACCAAAACCTAATGCTTGCCACCTTTAAATTTCACCTTCCCATAAATTAAAATGCAGTACGTGCCAAGAAGAATGGAACAAACGACCGATCTGCATAAAAGCAAGACACAAAGTCAGCCACTTCCTCTCCAATGTTAATTATAAAATTTATGAGTGAGACATAAATTTAAATACGTACACCAAATCTTCACTTCCTCTCCAATGTTAATTACAAAATTTATTAGTCCCCGTTAGATCCATTTTGTTAGGTGATCATACTTTAACTAATCATTGGGTTTTTTAATGTTAAAATGAAAGCTGGAGCAAATTGTCTACCCATTACTTCTTAGGTTGTTATATGTAAAATAGTTTTGTTCACTATAACAAATACTTTTGAGTGTATAAGAATACTAAAGAGCCATTAGTGCAGCCCAAGAGTCATAGGACAAATATTACAAAACTTTATCATAAAATAACTTTTAATATAAAAGGTAAAAATATATTTTTTTTGTAATCTTTCGGATACATATAAGATATACTTTAGCAAAAGAAAATATAAATCTTTTCACCTTTATTCCTTCCTCAGCAGCTATGCTTTAAACTATAAAATGGGAATGAAACTTGCATGCCAGCCAAAAATATAAAAGAAATAATACACCACATAAATAACAAAAAATCTTTTCGACTCTAAGAACGTACTCACTGTAGACTCTGTGGCCATACCCGTGTACTTCTTTCTCTTTATACAGCCAAACGTGTATATACCCTTTCATGCATCCTTTGAAGGTGTCAGTGATAACCCGCTTTCCATGATCTACAAAAACGATGCACTGGGATGCCTAGAATATCGATCCAATCATTTAATGAATAAAATTCAGTGTTGTTCTTCTAGTGATCCAGAATTTGGATCAATGTAAACCATGGTTCAAGCACAATGGTAAGCCCACTCATTCACTAACAGTTCCAACGGTCGACAATAGCAATGGTGCTTCTGTATTCATAAAAGAAACAGATTATGAGTACAAAAATACAATCATGAAAGCTTAAGGCTTCTAGATTATTGTCAATGGACCTCAAATCAATTGAGCTAACACATGTGCATTTAACTGTGCATTTTAAAAGAGGTGCAAAATTGGCGGGAAGGGCGAGTAATATGTCAAAATGCACCCGTGATAAAAGTTGTAACTCTATAGTACGTGTTAACTTGGAACACCTTTTGTCCTATATCGTAAAAAGTGTATATTAATTATATAATGACAATTTAATATTTTTAAACTAAAAAAATGTATACAGAAAAGGATATTACAGTGCAAACTTCGGGACCTCTCTCACTAAATATCCTAAAGGCATTCAGTGGCTGTACTTGCATTCATGTGCAAACGGCCGAGAGAATCAACAAAGATCAAGTAATAGAATCAAATGAATGAGCACCAAGTCAGGAAGACAATTGCAAGATAATTGGGATTCTATTCTCTTACATAAGGTTTAATTAATATTCTATTTTTTATACCGTCTTATTTCTCGCATTAAAATAAGATTAACTTTTTCATGTAGTATATATGTTGACAAAAAGAGGTTACCTAGAAAAAAATCATGAATTTTAGGAAAGAGGGGGTTGACATCACCAAGCTGTGCAGTGAAGACCAGTGACTGCCATCTTCAGGCATTCGTAGAAGTACTTTTGGTCTACGATGGCAACGCATACATTCGGCGGAAAGTATCCTGATACACCATTCTGCTTGCAACAAAAGGAAACAAAGTTATGTTCATAAATGTTCACCCTAGAGTATAGGCGGCAAATGTACTGGTTGGGTAATAGGTAAAAAAATTGAGACTTGGTAGCGTTGATAGTTGACACACAAGCCCTTTTGTGTCATTTTTAACTAAACGTACCCTAGTAAAATAGACTATTAATCATAATGCAGCCAATTACTCAATCAAACATGCAAATTAATTTGATTTATTGTCTACTTAGGACTGCAACTTCATTATTTACCCGAATACCACCCAAACTTGTTGTCATAACATCCTTGTTTACTAAAAGCCAGTTTTAAATGATCTGTAACAAATAACCACATAATAGAGCACACATTACTACAATAAATCGCATCAGTAATATAAAAAGACTCTTGAGGCAGGAATAATAATTCAAGTTTCGGGGACTGGAGCTTCTAGAAGTTGCAAAATTCTTGATGAAATCAATCGATTAGACAATTCATTTCAGTTTAAAGCTCAATTAAACAACAAAACACGTAAAGTCTACAATAATGGTTTTAGGGTATGAATCTAGATTAAAAGTGGTAAGATAGTATAACAACTACATGCATACCGTGATTGACACCAAAGTACCAGACGTTGTGAACTTCGATTCGCCTCCATAACATCACTAACACCTGCGACATCACCAAAATCAAGCATAAATCATCGCAAAATAGAAGCAAAAACATAAAAATAAAACCAAACTAACACGAATCGATTAATAAGGATAACCTGAACGTCATCATAGCTCCATCGGTTGAACAAAAAAGCATCGTTGCCAGCTTTTCTGTCATCCACAAAAAAAAAAAAAAAAAAAAACCAAATTGCACACTTGATAGTTCATAAACCCTAGGTCATAATTCAATATACCAGTCCAGTTAATCCAACCGTTTTGATCTAAAAAACAAAAAAAATTCACACTTCATAAACCCTAGGTCATAAATCAATCTACCGATTCAGTTATTCTAACCAATTTGATATAAAAAATTACGTCATCAGATCATTGTTGAAGATTAGATGAAATCGAATAGTGAAAACGTACCTTTGGAATCGCTAATGTAGAATACGACAGAGATTTAAGGTTCTTGATTAGAAGAAGCTTCAATCAAAGAAAGTTAGGTTTAGAGCATTAAAGATTCAGAAAAAAAAACTTACATGTTGCTTACTCGCTTCCAGTTGCGATCTAGGCTTTTGAGAAATCGCCTCTAAGAAGAAGTAGCAGCGGCGTGAAGAGGGTTAGGGTTTGGATTATGAGAAGGATAAATGAAAAGGAATATATAAGACCCGGAAATATAATGTCCGACCTAAAATAAAATACGGATCCTGCCTCCAAAAGAATGTAGGTTAGCTAATATTGCTTCCCACCTAAAAAAAGGTTAAGGCTCCACCATAACATGCCATGTCAGCATATGGTTCCACCATCACATGCCACATGGCCCAAATCATTTTCATTTATTAATATACATAGAATATAGATTTGAAGGTAAGTATTTATAATTAATGACGATATTTTATTTTAAGCATGAGATGTCAAGGATTATATAAAATTTAATTAAAATGTTGACTCCATAATTAGATAAAGCGGCCATACATCTATTTCATTTTATAATAATTTATAAGTAATTAGGATACTCTATTTTAAGCATGAGATGTAAAAGATTATATAAATTTGATTGAAAATAGTAACTCAAAAGTTGAATTTTGAAATATTTATAATTAATGAGAATATTTTATTTTAAGTATCAGATGTAACCGATTATATAAATTTGAATGAAAATATTCAATCCATAATTAGATAAATTGAACATAAATCTATTTCAATTTGATATGATTGATAATTGATAATATTGATAATAATAAATATAAATAATAAATAATAAAGAAGAATGAATAAAAACGATCAACAGTGTGCTTGATTAAAGGAAACAAATAAGAAGATTGATAATTGATTTATTATTCGTAAACTTAAAAAACAGTCAATCATAGCAAAATACAAAATAGATGAAGAAAATGAACGCCCATGCAGGTTCTCAAATGTCAAATGGATCTGGAAACATGCCTTGTTCCAATAGTTCATCCTGTAACAGATATGACAAAGAATTTGACAATTAATATGAACGCTGTATAAAGAAATATTAATTTTGTAATCATTAAAATTATCTAACGACATTAACATCTTACCACTGTATTACTAACGCGATTCGTATGCCTCTGTAAAAATTCAAAACTTGAAAGATCTTCATACCATTTTTTACATACACTTCTAAACCGACATAGTGATTTATGAGGGAGCCTAACAAAAATTTCCATGATCACAACATCAAACAAAATTTGATCCATTATACGAAACACCTAGTAAAATGGAAACGTATAATAAAACATAAATGATATTAGTTTGTATTGATACATGAAAAAGAGATTGTGTATTACTTAAGAATTTTGCATAGTACCTGGTTGAAGAAAGAATAGGTTGAAAGTTGATATGTAATGGAGATGTATGTTGTAATTTATATAAAATGATATTATAAATGGAATGTTCTTTTATGAAGGGAAATTTAAATTAATTTTAGTAAACCGGTTGGGATTCACATATGATAAGCAAATTCTTGTATAAATGTAAAGAATTGTTAAAAATTAATACATATACTACTATCTGTAAGTATACATTCACTGGTGATTTAATTATTTATTTAAAAAAACCCCAAAAAAAAGTTGACTAAAATAATTTATATACTAAGAATGTTATTATAATGTTAGGTTTATAATGTTATATTTGGATTGTACATTGTTAATAGTTATGTATAATAATATGTATATATTCTATGAATAAATAAATAACACAATTAAAAACATTTGTACATAAAATTTAAAATATGCAAAGAATAATTAATAATAACTCTTTATTTATATTCAATATCAAGAACTACAATAACTATAAACATAATTACTTACAAAAAATGCAAAGCCTGATCAATACTATCATCTTCTATGGATATATAGATCACAAACCACAATAAAGTGATTAACAATAATTTCATGCTATTGATATAACAATGCAAAACCACACTAAAAATAAAACAACATCGATGTTGGGTAACAAACTAACATCACGTTAACGCATTAAAGTATTGAATTTCAATGTAATAAAAATATAAGTTTTAATGCTAATGTAATAAAAAAACGACGTATAATAAATATAACTCGACGTACAAAAAAATACAAATGCTAATTAATAATATCATCTTTTCTTGATATAACGTTAATAAACGAAAATCAAGATAAACCGCAACAAACATTGAGTAAAAAGCAACATCAAGTACTGACACAAATGTTCTGAATACGATTGAACGAAAAAAAACATTGAAAACTTGTTTGAAGAAACTGAGATGTTTATTAGATTCTGAGACTACTTTTCTAGATTTGGATTCAAAAGACCCACCTTCACATTCAAACCTTCATTGTTCTCACAATCACCCGTACGCGGTTTAGTTGAAGACTGAGATGAACATAAATCCACATCATAAAAGGCATCCAAATTACGCTTAAGTTCATTCTCCAGCATCTTCGAAGAACAACAATTATCCGCTCCGGAGGGTGTAGTAAACATGCTATTGTTCAAATTGGACATCGGCGTGTCGTCATCACCGGTACGGGAAACAGAATCCTGTAAAATAAAATTAAAAAGGTAAATAAACAGTGGAAAAAATAAGGTGAATGACAAAATATTGAAGCATTAGAGAACTAAAGAATTTGTTTTACAGACCCGGATTTGGATGTTAACAGTTGGATTTGAATCAGAAGGAACAACATTTAAAGGTTCATCATCAGCAAACTGTATTTATTTCATATGTTTCAACAAATGTTGTAAAGTGCTATAAGTTTTTTATAACAAAAAGTAAAGCTAACGTATAGAATAATTTTCGAACCTGGAAAGCATCAAAATGCCTATCAAGATCTTTGATGATTGCAGGATTTTCAATCAACTTCGACACCGAGTAGCCATCTGATTTGTTTTTTATGTTAAATGAACCTATGGCTATCTTAAACGCAAACCTCCTATTTAGCAATGCCTTCAGCTCCTTGGGAAAGTTACCTTCGCTGGCTAACTGTTTGATACACATTATTATAAAGTTAACAATGTAACATAAAAACATTAAAACGTATAAAGCAATTAAGGAAATGGTATTTGGAAAATATAAGTTACCTCCATGTTTTTATCCAACAACTGGTTTGCGTTAACCTTTATCAGTTTAACAGCTTCACATTCAAACAACGTCAAAGTAACAATCCTGGTACAATCCTGAACACGTATTATGGACAATAAATGAATCAAGTAAATTAACCTGGGAACAGACACAATAGTTCTTTTATTGCACCGATCAGTTTGGCACTCAAAGACAGTTACTTCATCATATCCTTGACTTCCATCTTCCTTGTCCTTGCAAATAGTGTTCGTAAGAACCTTTTTGTTGTAAGTTTTACATGCATTGTAAAACCATGAGTCTTCTGAAGCAAAGCTCTTAATTGTTCCCAGGATAATAACAAACTTTTCCTGTATAGATAGTATATAATTTACTACATTATGAAAGTTAAAAAAAAAAATACGTATAATAAAAAAATAATAAAAAATTGTAAGAATACTTGGGATATTTCTCTTAATGCTCCAATCGTACTAAAGGAAATATTAGATAGACACTCATCAGACATTGACTTCATAAAAGAGGAACTCAATCCAGAGTAACCGGAAGACGTTGACGCAGTAAGCTGAGCAAGGAAACTGTACAGAAATAATAACGTTCTCTTGATATTTCGCTTAATGTTCAAGTTCTCTTGAAGTTTATCTAATTCTCGTAATTTTCTGTAACACCTCGTAAAATCGTGTCCAATGATGTGGTGACACGTGTAATGAACCCTAATAAAGTCAAACGTTGACTATGAGGGACTAATTTCGTCAAAATCAAAAACTATGAATATAGAAGGACTGAAAGTGTCAACATGCCTAATCTAGGCCTCTGAGTGACCTTATACGATGTCCGTATTCTCAGACGAGCCATTTGCTGGACAAGAGGAGCCGTTTGTGGAATTATGTAAAAGTTTGCGCTTCGAAGGGTTAAAAGTGTCAACATGTTAATTCTTACCTTTGAGTGACCTTTTAACAGACCGAGAGCTTCATTATGCTTCATCATATCCTCGGGAATGCCAAATATTGGCTATGCAAGGATTTTATGCCAATAAGTGAAGTTATGCGCAAGTTTGAAAGTTAGAGGGGTTAAAAGCGTCAACATGTTTAACTATACCTCTGAATGACCTTTTAACGAACCCGAAGCATCGTGATGTATTATAATACTCTCAAAAATGCCTAACATGGACTAGATAAGGCTTCGAAGCTATTAAACGATGATATGCGCAAGTTTGCGCATTAGAGGGACCAAAAGCGTCAACTCTTGAATCTACGCCTCTCGGGGACCTTTTAAGTGAACTGGAGCATTTTAATAATTGGACATACATTCGGCGATGCCCATTATGGGCTATGGAAGGCTTGGATATCATTAAACGGCAATTCGCGCTACTTAGCGCAATTAAAGGACTAATTGCGTCAAACTGCAAATGTAGGTCGAATCATTTGATAACGGACCTTCTGGAATATGTCCATGAGTTAAACATACCCTATTTATCCTTTTTATAGCTTAGATATAGGCTTAGAGGTGTTTGGTGCGCAAAAATATACTTTTATGTCATGCAGGGACTAAAAGTGTCAAAAAGTGCACAAGTTTGCACTTTCGCGCATATCTCGCATTCTGAATATCCCTGGACACCCAAAAATTTATGTAAGCACTAAAATATTTTATTTTAGTGTGTGGCATGATAAAATTCCACCCGTCGCGTGTTTTGGACCATTTTTAGCATCCGTTCGTGTTTCGTCGTAATTAGACGCATAACGCGACCGTACGGCCAAACGAACCGACATCCGAGAGTGTTCCGAGCATATTTTGACTTCTCTAAACATTATTGACCTTGTAGAGCCTTAAACATGGCTTGGCGGGCCTCAGATGTATCAAAAATGGCATTTAAGTAGGTGCAGGGACTGAAAATGACAAGCTGCCAAACTTATTTTTCTGGGCCAGACCCCAGGCGGGCTGCGTGAACCTGGGTTGTTCATCTACGCGGGTCATGAGGCCTAGAGCTACAGTTTATATTTTTTTTCTTTTCTATTTTGCTTGTTCACTACTCTATTCCTTTCCCAACCAATTAAATTCAATTCCTTGGGCTCCAAACCAGTTATAGCAGCTGTAATAACAGGTGTAAGGACCTGATTAATCCTCCTAACACTTGTCTTGATCCAAATTCCAACCCAAAACCTATAAATACTTGACGCTCATTCTTTTCTTCACACCATTTTTTCATTCCATCATTCTATCTCTCAATCTGGAGCTTTAGGATCTGAATGGGACTTGTATTCTTGTAGAAAAGATAGCATGGACCATTTGTAAGTGTCCTAGCCCACCTTATAGTTCAGATTTATATTTTAAATAACCGAAAAGTCAAGTTATCATGTAATAGCTTTGACTTTCAGTTTATACTCTCATGGTCCAGCCCCTAACCAAATTAAAAGTGGGTATAAGACCATAGTTAGGTAGGTGATTAACCCCTGAAAGGTAGAGGTGTACAAAAAAACTGATTACGCAACTGAAACCGAAAAAAAAACCGAAACTGGTTGTTGGAAAAACCGGTTTTTTTGTAACCGGTTCGGTTACTAACCGGTTGAACCGGTTATAAAACGGTTATAGGTTGTTTGTTGGATATCGGTTTTAAAACCGATTTTATAAAAAACCGGTTTTAAAACTGGTTATATGTAAAAACCGGTTATAAAAACTGGTTAAAAACCGGTTAAAACCGGTTAACCGAAAACGGGTCAATAAAAACCGGTTATAAAAACCGGTTAAAACCGGTTTATATCGCTGATGTGCAGAAAACGGTCATATGACCGTTGGGACTAGAAAGTGGCCGTTTTTTTTGTTTTTTTTTGTCAAAAATTCATCTCCAATTACTATAAAAGGGTGTTGGGTGTTTTGGTTCAATCACACCATTCTCTAATCTCCTAAATCTCATAAAAACGCTCACTTTTCTTATTCGATAATTGTGAAAAAAAACATGGCAAGCTCTAGTGCTCATGATTCGGTCAATGTTGGCGAGTCTACAACCGACACGGTTGTTCGTGTTCTTGCAACGAAGCGCAACCCGGAAGTTTGGAACCATTTCGATTTGTGCGAGATGGCGAGCGGACCGAAAAAAGCGCGTTGTCATCATTGTAATAGTTTTTACGCCGTTGGGGCAAACACCACCTTGAAACAACACATCGAAAAACCGTTTTGTAGGGCGTTGAAACAACAAACCGCTAGTGGTCAAGCTTCCATGGCAAGCGACACTACTTTGTTCGCCTACAATTTCGATATGGCAAGGGAGGAAATGGCGAAGTTTGTAATCCAAGAAAGTTTGCCGTTCAACCATTTCGACAACCAACGCTACACCAAAATGGTTCAAAGAACTCTCCAACCGCGATACACTCATGTAAGTCGCGCTACTCTTAGGAGGGATTGTTTAAAAATGTGGAAAAAAGCTAAACTTGAATTAATTTCTTATTTTGAAAAATTAGAAACCGGTGTTAACTTGACTAGCGACGTTTGGTCCGCACCGCACGGTTCACCCGACTCGTATATTTGTGTCACCGCCCATTGGATTGAACCGGCGACGTGGCAAATGATGAAACGCACCATTTTGTTTAAACTTTTTGATTACCCTCACACCGGTGAAGCTATATATAAAGCTATCGACAAATGTATTAAAACATACAAATTGGAAACAAAGATTTTTTCGATAGCTTTTGATAACGCCTCAAACAACACGCTTTCGGTCACGCATTTAAGGTTAAAGTACACTCCGATTTGTGAGGGTATTTTTTTCCATAGTCGATGTGTGGCACACATCATAAATTTGGCCGTTCAAGACGGTTTAAAGGTTATTGAACGACAAAAAGAATCTTTCAAACAAATGTTACGTCATATATATAGTCATACGCAAAGGCATTCAAAATATATTAAAATGTGTAAGGAAGCGGGTCGAGTATGCTACGGACCCAATTGGGACGTCGCTCATCGATGGAACTCGACTTGCACCATGTTTGAAAAAGCTATTTTGCAAAAAGAAAGTTTAATAGAATTTCATAGCCTTTTGGCGAGTCGTGGAAAGGTTTCGTCTTACCACCAATCGAATTGGGGCTTATTGAAACGGTTACACAAGTGCTTCAAGTTTTCAAAACATCAACAAATACTTTATCGGGGGTTTACTATCCAACTAGTTCATTGGTACTTCACAATTTGTTTAAAATGTGTAGAAAATTAAACGAGTTGTCGGGGAGAGGTAGACCATATTGTGATATGGTAGATACGATGAAGGAAAAACTAAGAAAATATTTTAAAGAACTACCCGCGGTTTTCACTTGTGCCGCCGCTTTAAACCCTTGCTTTAATATTTTTGGAGCCGGTTCTTTGATTGAAAAAATTTCAAACGAGTTGAATTTAAACACCGTAGAAGAACCAAACTTTGGCGAAGCCGCAAAATCACGTTTTAATGAACAACTTTCAAAAATGTTTGATGTTTATGTAACAAAATATGGGCATATCTCGTCACACATTCACGAGTCAATGAGAAATGCCGCTTTCGGCGAAGGTTCATCAAATATGGAAGATGACGATTTGTATGTTTACAACTATTTGTATGATGAATCGAGTCAAATGCAACGTGGTAACACTAGTAGTAGCGAACTCGGTCGATATGGTGGGTCGAACTTTCTACGAACAATGACTTCACAAGACTTTAAAAATTTTGATTTGTTGGGTTGGTGGAAAAGTAAGGAAGAACAATTTCCGATCTTAGCCACAATGGCCCGAGATTTACTAACGGTCCAAGCTTCCACGGTAGCTTCGGAAAGTGCTTTTTCTATAAGTGGTAGGGTGATTTCGATACGGAGGACTCGACTAACACCAAAGGCGGTTGAGATGTCGATTTGCTTGAAAGACTACTTGGATGCGGCGGAGAGATGTCAACACATACGCTCACTCGAGGGTGAATTAGATTACGAAGCCGAAGTGTACGAAGACGAGGTTCGAAATGAAATGACAACCCCAATGACCGAAGAAGAAGCCGAACTAGATGAATTACTACGCAATAGTTCGAGTTCGGGTTCGGCCGAAGAAGATTAGACGCGGTTCAAGATATATTACTATTCTCGTCCCACTAAAAAAATATATATACTAGTGTGGACCTTCGTGCGGATTAATTAATATTTGAAGTTTAAGTATTTTTCGTTGTTACGCTTTAGCGTTCGTAGCGTTCTTATTTCCGTATGTTATGTAAAACCGTTTGTTCGTAGACTTAATGATATTATGTTTTGACTTTTTACACTTGCATTGTTTTTTTACAAAAAAACTGCTGTTTTTATACAAAAAAACAGTTAAAAAAGCTGCTGTTTTTTTACCAAAAAAAAGCCCTGAAAACAGTTTAAAAAACTGCTGTTTTTTTACAAAAAAAAGCCCACAAAACAGTTAAAAAACTGCTGTTTTTTTTTTAAAAAAAATCCCACAAAAACAGTTAAAAAAACTGCAGTTTTTTTAAAAAAAAAGGCCCAAAAAACAGCATTCTGCTGCGCAGACCGGTTTTTTTCCGGTTTTTTTAACCAGTTACAACAACCGGTTTTTTTATTCAGTTTTTATAATCAGTTATCAAAACCGGTTAATATATAAACCGGTTATAAACCGGTCAGAACCGGTTGGTACCGGTTATGGTTTTCTAGTTTTTGAAACCGGTTAAAACCGGTTACGGTTTAAAAAAAAACCGGTTTACCATTGTAAAAAAAAAACCGGTTCGGTTAAAAAACCGAAACCGGTTGCTTAAAAAAACCGATTTGTACATCTCTACTGAAAGGGCACCTCCTAATCCCTTCGTTTGCTTGGTTAATTGTCGGGTCAAACCGTTTAGGTAAAAAGTCAAACTTGGCAGATTTGTGGGTATTAATTAAACCATAGATTCAGAGGTTATAAATTATATTTTAACACTCTAATAACTTGGTAATGATTATTAGAACATGTCTAAGCTGGTCCAACTCGACAATTCTAAGTTTAGGGTCGGTTCACAACCGAAAGTCGCAAAAGCTTGACTTTGCTTTGACTTTTCAGTTCTGACCCGATTAAGCTTGATTCTTCCATGTTTTAAGCTTCCATTAGGACCATATTATTCAGTAGTATAACCCTCTGGAGTTATATTGCATGGTTCCTTGTGGTTTGAATTATACGCTTGTTTCCGCTATTATGCTTATAAACGCCCATTTTGCCCTTTTGACATAAGAATGAGATTTTTAGAAATGTGAGAGGACAAAAACCTTTGTTACTGATATATAAGCTTGTCCCGAAAATTTGACATCATTTCTTGGTCCGAAATAGGAGTTATGCTCGATATCGTAATTAGAAACTTTTAACTAAGTAAATTGCGATATCTTGTATAAAGCATGTTTAAACTTGGATTTTGACCCAAAACTCATTACCTACTGTTAAGATATTATTTATGGGGATTGTTGGAATTATTGATCAGATTATAAACTGATCATGTCATAGAGTTCTTGTATTATTCGGTAAATGACGATAATACCCTTTTTATCCATAAGATGAGATTTACAAATGATTTAAATGCCAAACCTTTTCCTACTGATTTCATATATTAAATAAATTATTTTGAGTATTCAAAACTAATCAAAATCTCAGATTTCCATAAAACCCCTTAATTATCGTCAATTAGCGATTTGTACGATATTTAGGTGCATAGTATGGTTTTAAACCATAATTAACACCTAAGACTTGTTACCTACTGAATTTCTAAACAAATTTTAATATTATTACAGTAGGTATAAGTCGTGAACTCAGACTTCCAAAAAATGTCCGTAAAAGGCATATGTGAAATGACCAAAATACCCTTTCGGGGCATAGTTTGGCCATAAATGGTAAACCTCACATATGTATGATATCTTACTGATGTAATGAGATTAATTAAATATTTTTACTAATTAGAAAGGACCAGAACTTCAGTTTGTCATAAAATCTCTTTTATAAGTATTAAAATTACCAAAATGCCCTTACGGGACTTAAAATGGTTTAAATACTTTTTGGGCATATATGTTGACATCCTACTGATGTATTGACATATTCTAAGCATAATAACATATGGAACATGTATATGATTCATTTGGTTACCCGTTACGCATTCTACGCGTTCGGATCGGTTTATGTAACTAGTTTACGTATGTTTGCCGAAACGGGTTTAACCTTATCGTTTTTATCTCAAAATCCGGAATGTGTTTAGTATACCCATATTATACAAGTATCCAAACTTGTTGGGTCTAAATAACATTCTATTCCGGTCATCGCTAGATCTAAGCGTGTCGTACCGCTTTAGATACTTTAAGCTAGCCGGTTTAAGTCTACGACTTAAATGAAGACCGTTAGCATTCTGAATTGGTTATATATTACCATCACTCCATACTAGAGCCACCCGGTAAAAGCTACCTGCATTTAGATAGATTGGATACGACTGAGTTATTTTGTTGTGAATCAAGTATTAGCTCAGGTAAATACTTTTAACTTATTTTCCCTTATACGGGCTTGGGATACGGTAGATTAATACCGCTTGGTCGGGTGTGGATCAATCAAATGCCGGATTGTGGCTAGTAAATCCACAAAACCTGTTTTGATATTGTTCTGTTGATGACTTAAACATTGGGGGTTAACGACCGTGTCCTGGATATATCCTTGGCTCATTCATTTGTAAATGGCCACGACCTATGCGCAGGGTGTAGGCATACACCGAAAAGATGCCAATAATAAATTATTAATTACCCACAAGTTGGGGATAACTCCTTTATGGGTTTTAAAAGTGGTGTGTTGTTTAATCATGTCTCAGTCTCTGTACTGGGCCCCAGATGTACGGTAAACATGTAATTCAGTATACAAGATTTTTATTAAGAATTGTCCCAAGTTATAAAAGGTTTTGTGACTTGTGCACTTAAATCAATTTTCATAAACTCTTTTCAAATGAGTCGGTTAAATTGTATTTACCAGTGAAAACTGATGTATTTTCAAAAGGCTAAGTGGCAGGTACTACTCGTAATAGGCTGGGAGTTGCTCGGCGTCGAAAAAGGGGATCTTGCAAATCCTTAAAGATTCCGTAAGGTCTGCTAAGCTTCATTTTATATATTCTGTAATGATTCTCCTGTGGATTGATATTACAATCGTCTATAATAAATACTTTGATATTTTCAGACATTTGAGTTTGTAATAATATTTTATATTCCAAGACTTCCGCTGTGCTATTCTGTGTGTGTTTGACCATGATGATATCAACTACGTCACGATACCCCACCGGTGATATGTGGAAATATCGGGGTGTGACATTTTCTCTGCAAATTATACCTTCAGAAGCAAAGTACTTGAAAAGCGAACCAATTCACAACTCCTCAAGAAATAGAAAAAACATCCAGCATAGTTAATAAGAATATCTTAATATCTTGAAGTAAAAATAAAAATTTAAAAAGCTTACTGAGGACTCAACAGAACTTGAACCATATGGCATACTCGTACATATAAAATACCTATAACAAACCAAACAAAAAATAGGCTTAAAAAATACATTTTGTAAACATCTATGAAATTCTTTAAATGGCTGGAAATAGTGTGATTGTGTGTTTTCAATTATTGTGTGTTTAATAGGCTTGTGCGTCAACAACTGAACCTAGTTTGACATACAGAGAGGTCATTTAGGTTTAAAACAAATGCTATATATCTTTCCAAATTCTGAGAAACTTGAAAAATAATGTGATTGTCGTAAATTATGGAAACTAACACAAAATTTGGAAGCAATTAAACTTTAATATAAGTTATCTTGATAAATTTGGAAATACGTTACAATTTAGACAACTTTGATAAGTATCCATAATTGATATAAATTTCAAAAATTCAAATTTTGAAATAATCAGTCAAAACAATTTACTTAAATAGTTAAATATTATTTAAACTTAAATTCAAAACCAATGAGCTTAACAATAATTTCTTATTGAATTCGAAGCTCGAGACCACTGATTCAATTCATACCTTAGTTGTCGAATGAAGAATGTTGTCTGGAAAAAAACTAATCTTCACAATCAGTACATTGCTAGAAAGCCTTAATAAACCCTTACCATCTTGTCGGATGAAATACGAAGGATATCAAAATAGAATACGAAAAATTGAAGAACGCAAATCAAATAACAAATCAGAACAAAATCCATGCCCCTGAAAACATAACACGAACCTGTCTAAGAAGTTTAGCATCTAAAACCATAGACAAATGTTCAGGAAATCATACATAATGGCATAACAATTATTGCACCAAAAGTCTTTAACAGCCAGTGTGTAATCTCAACAAACATTATCAAAATCGTACCTTAACATCAAGAGCCAAAATCATTGCACCAAAAAACCTTTAACATCCTGCCGCACCAAGAACGAAGCTCATAACTTACTTGAAGGTAATACACAAAAATTCTCAATAGATGTAATCTGAACAAAAATAAACAATAATATAAACAAATCAATGTAGCCTTAATCTTAATATAAAATCGGTAAAACGAAGTTGAAACAAAGCAAGATATTGTAAGATAAACTAACATTGGAGTGAAGAATTGAAAACATTAACACCTTCATCCTTCCTTGAACCATCGTTATTAACTCAGACCATACAAGTATCAGATATAGCAACTTGAACACGAAACCCTAGATCTGTAAACAAACAAACGATGAACTTGTTTTTTAGAAATCACATACTGAAAGCAGACCGTTTGTTTCCTGAATGATAAACACTGAAAGATGAAAAAAAATCGTACCTTGAAGATGTAAAATGGATGTTTGATGTCTGCAATCCCATAGAACAAATCAATCACATTGCTAATTAGCAACTCAAAGTTCCAAAATAGGATGAAAATAAAAAAAGACGGCATACAAATAGACAAAGAAAAGGATTAACAATTGGAACTGATTAACAAAAGAAGTGATACAATAGATAAAGAAAAGGATTAACAATTAGTAAAGAAAAGATTTCTTACTTGCTGCTTGAATCCATGGATCGAAATCTAAAAAGAGAACTTATTTGAAAATATAGAACATTAGGGTTTCAGTTGTGACCTTGAATCTATGGGATCAGTGGTGAAAAGGTACATGAGAATCACCATTGTCGATTTGCTGAAGAAGATTTTTGGATTTGCGGAAGATGATGCGTAGCGGCGTTAGGGTTATGAAGAAGATGATAGAGATGAAGAGTTCTGAGATGTAATGAAATTAGGATATAAGGGATCCATTTGGATCATTTGGTCGAACCGAATCCTATTCGGATCCCGTGTCCAATGTTTTTTGTTTGTGTATTGAGAATGGATTCCCTCCCAAACTCAAAATCCACCTCCACCATATCTTGCCACATCAGCAAAAATGGCCAAAATCAAATGCCACCTAGCCCAAATCCATCTCATTTATATATATATATAGATGTAAGTATCTAAAGAAAACCCATTTAATCTAGAAAACTTGAGAAACCTGAATTATGTGGACATGATTGATCCACATCATATATTTAAAACACATGCTTAAAGGGCAATTTGGTCATTTGTTCAAGCCATCACTTCACCCTTTCCCCATCCCATCAACTCACCTTTATTACCCATCAACCCATCACTTTTTTAATAAAAAATATATATTACAGATCTTTCATTCCTTTCTTCCTCCTTCATCCTCCATTCCTTTCTTCCTTATAAACCCTCACTGTTTCTTCCTCCATTCCTTTCTTATGTCTTTCATGCCGACCCACATGACTTCGTGTCTGATCTTCAGGCTTACTCTCCTAGCCGTGTATTCCGGAACAACTTCATCGGCGATGAATCACCGACGGTTTACTTCCACCAGGCTTCATCTTCCTCAGGTATGTGAATGAATAAAAAATCTGTTCTTATTTTTTTTAGGAGACAATCATGGCTTTTTTGGTTCCTGTTCTTCTCTTTTTTGGAGTCAATCATCTTCTTTCTGGGTAATCTCTGGCTTCTTTTAATGTGTTTTATGTCCATGAATACCCTGCCATGTACATGTTTGTTGGTGTGGTTGAAGGATAAATTTGTTCTTTTTTTTTTCCAGGCAATTGTGGTTTCTTTTCGAAGTAGTGTTAACTCATTTTTTGTTTAGTTTAGTTTTTTTTTTGTGGATTAGATTATTTGTTTTGGATCATTTTGTTTAACTTATTTGAAGTTTTTTTTCACATTTTTAATATCTTGCACAACCAGGCAACCGATTTGTATTTTCTTTTTGTTTTGTTGGTGTGTTGAAACCCATGACTATACAAGTTTATGATTTATGGTATAATCAGGACTTGAACATGTTAGAGATGAGAAAATGCAACAAGAGGTAGAACTTCAACAGTCACACTTTCAGATATTTTCACCAAATGAAGAAGGTTTTAACATTTAGATTTGAGTAAACTTTCGTTTTGCTCCCTGTGGTTTGGTCACTTTAACGGTTTTGCCTCAAACCTTTAAAAATAGTCATTTTACTCCCTGATGTTACTAGTTTTTCTCTAATTTGCTCCACGGGTCTAACTCCATCCAAATTGTCTGTTATCTGAAATGGTATTTTGGTAACTTCAAGTACAAAACTAAGGGCATTTTAGTAAAACTACAAATAAAAGATTATATTATATATAATAATAATATATAACATCATCATCATCAAAACTCACTGGGGATGTTTCGTCTCTCTCTACCCTCTCTCTACCCTCTGTCTTCTCTCTCTCTACACTCTCTCTTCTCTCCCTATCACCAACAACTACCACCACCAACTGTCACAACCCTCACCGCCCTACCATAAAGCAACCACGACAACCATTCATGTCGTCACTCTCTCATCCTTCCATCTCTCTCCACCACCCGACCACCGCCACCATCACCACTACCTAACCACCACCACCTTTGGCCTTTATCTCTTACACCCCCCCCCACACAACAACCACCATTGAATCGGAGCTCAAACCCCAACCATCACCTTCGTAACCACCCCCACCATAGATCAAATCATGGATTTGAGCGAAAACCACTAACATTTCTCAGATCTGGTTGATAATCGGGTTTAATGACAAATCCATAAAACCTAATCTGGTCAGAAACCTTCGAACAAAGATTGAGCGACGACAATGGCTAGGGTTCCATGAAAAGAACCGGACCAGTTCCCCAAATTGAGTATGATGAAGCGCCTTAAGGCTTCAATCGTCATCGCTTCGTCACTTGTGTCATGAGGTTTATTATATGAAGTGGATGATGATGAAGATGTTACGTTGACTGATAATGGAGTTTTAAGGGGAATATGTTGTGGACGATGTGATTTAGGGTTTATGGAAATTGAATTGAGGTGATTGGGGTTTATGCAAAATGTTCCAACTGGATAGAATGCTGCCATTGGAGTGTATCTGTGTTGAGCTTAATTCTGAAAGAATTTGAGTATGTTCCAACTGGTGAAAACATTTCCATACAACCAAACTACAATATCTTATCCAACTATATATTAATAAATGGATTTTAGAAATCAATTAAATACATATATATAGAATTACCATAATACCCTTACATTTAACAAACATTTTAGATAGAGTTAGATGCGGGGAGTGAAACGAAGATAAGTTAAATAGATCAGGGAGTAAACTAGCTATTTTTAAAGGTTTGGGGCAAAACCATTAAAGTGACCAAACCACAGGGAGCAAAACGGAAGTTTACTATTTAGATTTAAAAGCTTTTTTTTTTCTAAAAAAATACCTTATTCTTGTTTTTCTAATTATCGGTGCAAACTCAATTTTCAGATATGTGGAGTGATGACTATGACGAGGAATAGCCGCTACGCGCCCAAGCTAAACGAGCTAATGATAGAGGAAAATCCCCGCTAATCGGACCTGATGTTCATGAAGGAATAGCTCTTATGTTACAATCTTTTCTGTTACTTCAAAACAATTTGTAACATGTTTTACATATCTGCCTTTTTTTAATTTTCAGACAGTTGTACATGTGTTACACATGTAGCCCTTGTGCTAATAGGTTTTGGAAACAAGATAAATTCATTGTTACTTCAAAATGATAGGCAATTCTAAGATGTGTTATACATGTTACAATTGTCCATTGTTTTGAAGTAACAATAAGCATTCTAATATGTATTTGCATAATGTTGTGAGAAAAGATTCCTTTATTGTTATTTCAAAACAATAGGCAGTTGTAACATGTGTTACACAAGTAGCTCTTATGTTACAATCTTTCCTAACAAACGTAAGGCGTATTACATGTGTTACACATCTAACTATTAAGATAAATGGTTATGAAAAAAGATATCTTTACTGTTACTTCAAAACAATAAGCAATTGTAACATGTGTTACATGTGTTACAGATCTGCATTTTTTTACATTTCTGACACATGTACATGTGTTACACATGTGGGCCTTGTGGCAGGGGGTTTGGGAAAAAAGAAATTCATTGTTAACGATAGGGGATTCTAAGATGTGTTACACATGTTAGAATTGTCTATTGTTTTGAAGTAGCAATAGGCATTCTAACATGTATCTGCATAATGTTGTGAAAAAAGATTCCTTCATTGTTACTTCAAAACAATAGGCAGTTGTAACATGTGTTAGACATGTAGCTCTTATGTTACAATCTTTCCTAACAAATGTAAGGCGTATTACGTGTGTTACATATCTAACTATTAATTAAGATAAATGGTTGTGAAAAAAAGATATCTTTACTGTTACTTCAAAACAATAAGCAATTGTAACATGTGTTACATGTGTTACAGATTTGTATTTTTTAAATTTCTGACACATCTTAGTACAGATGTTACACATGTAGACCTTATGCTAGGGTGTTTAGGAAAAAAGATAAATTCATTGTTAACGATTGGGAATTCTAAGATGTGTTACACATGTTAGAATTGTCTTTTGTTTTGAAGTAACAATACGCATTCTCACAGGTATCTGCATAATGTTGCGAAAAAAAATTTCTTCATTGTTACTTCAAAACAATAGGTAATTGTAACATGTGTTACACATCTTAGAATTGTCTATCTTTTTCAAATAACAACAAGCATTCTGACATGTATCTGCATAATGTTAAGTGTTGGAATAAGAATATGCATTTTTTTTGAGTTCTGACACTTGTTACATGTGTTACACCGACATGTAACATGATTTTATGCTAATCGCCCACCCCTTTTTTCCCAGGTACAACATGATTTTTGTACCATTCACTGGTGTAGACAACCACATGCATTGTGTGACATTTGGTGCTGGGTTGCTTTTAAATGAGACTGTTGAATCTTATAAATGGGTACTCCAAGCATTCCTGAAAGCACATGGGACTGAACCCCGGTTGATCTTAAGCGATCAGGACCCGTCAATGAAACAGGCTATTCAACAAGTCTTTACAACATCTCGTCACAGGCTTTGCATGTGGCATAGTTGGTTATGTATCACCTTACAAGTTATATGTTTTGCTGACAAACGCCATGTCACACATGTTACACACTATAGAGTGAAACAACAGTATTGAACGCCGCTACACATTTCCCATTCTGACATAACACGTGTAACCTTTTTGGGGGTATCGATGTTGTAGGTTTGCTACATCATGTAACATGTATAGAGAAGTTGGATGATATTGTGTTGACTTTGGAGTTTAAGGGATACAATCTGTAACATGTGTTACACTGAAATGTTACATAAGTGTTTCCAATTTACACATGTTACATCTTGTGTAACATGTGTAACCTGATTAAGAAACAGCTAGGACCTGCTTAGTATCGTACAAACTAACTAGTTTTATATCAATAGTTGTAATGCTTAAAAAAAACTAACTAGTTTTATATCAATAGCTGGTGTTAGTAAGTTTATGTCATAATGGGTTGTTAGTATTGCACACATTACAATCAAACTTAAACGTAACAAAAATGTTTATACAAACTTCAATATATATAAAAATGATCCAAAAAATATCATAAGGAAACAAAAATCTAGCTATGATTCGTGGCTTGATAACCATCTTTATCTTGAACACAAACATCCATTCACCTTTGAACAAAACAAGTGCATTAGTGTGAACTCCTAAAGTTAAACTTATTAACACAAATGTAACAACAGGTATGTAACATGTGTAACGTGGCTATACATGTGTTACATATGTGTAGCCCATTTTTGTATCTAAGAAATGGCTGGTGTAACTATAAGTAACATGTGTAACATTGTTACAACACATATAGCAAATTATGCCAGCTAAAAAAACATAATTTTTTATTTATAAAATAAACGAGATCATCCGTTTTCATCCAAAAACATGGCCTTCACAACACATTACAATCAAACTTAAAGGTAACAAAAATGTTTATACAGACTTAAATATATACAAATGATCCAAAAATGATCATACATGTGTTACCCTCTAGTGTAACATAAGTTACAAACATGTCTTACATATGTGCAACCCCGATTTTTTGTAACAAAGGGGTTGAACATAAGTAACACATGTTTGTAACATGTGTTACACTAGAAGTTAACTTATGTACAATGTCAAAGGTACCCACCACCTGCCCTTCATCGACTTCTTGTTCTCATTCTTCATCGGTTTCTCCATCTACCTTCTCTCGCTTTATGGCCACCTTTTGTCGTATCTGATATTGTGGTTCTCTTTCTTCCTGCCAATATCCCTTCTCGTTTGGCTGCAACTGCTATGGTCAAGTCGTAAAAACACAAGTTACAGTCCAGTATTTTTAATCTACTAATTAAAAAAATAGTAGTAACATAACTAACACAAGTTACCTTCTCCCCAATTATGCCCTGAACTTGAAGACTCCCAAAATTTTGAGTTTTTTTCTGCATCATTTCACACACACAAAAAAAGCTAAATAAAACCACCCAAAAAGGTTACATATGTAAACAGTTACCATAAATACCTTTATTTTTCCTACACTTAAAACAACTACTATCCGGTGGAACCAACTCCCTCGCTGCAAGCACTAAAAAAACATGTAACATATGTTAGCACAACCTTTCGTATTTGTTTGTCGTCGTATCACATTTTTTTACATATATAGCTTTTGTTTTTTGTTTTCTAGACTGGACAGTTGTGCTCCTCACAACAATTGTTTGAGATGTGTTGCCCTCCAGTGTAACACACGTTACAAACATGTGTTACATATGTGTAGCCCCTTTTTGTGTCCAAGAAAGGGTTGGTTTTAACATAAGTAACACGTGTAACATTGTTACAACATATGTAGCTAATTATGCCAGCAAAAAGAACAACTTTTTATTTATAAAATAAACGAGAGCATCAACTATTAAATTATGGACTTTCTAAAGGTAATGAAAATGTGATATCCGATTGAAGTTTATACAAGACAACTAACAACCCATCTAAAATAACATTTCAACATTTTAAAAGATATAGATTTGTAAGCTAATAACAACTGATAATATCAAAAAAATAAAAATGATTTTAATACAAAAACAAAAACCTGTAAACTACATAAACATTTACCATTAATAGACCACTTTGAGCACACAAAAACATATTAACAACAGCCTTAACAAAAAAAAAATCAAGTGTGAAATGATTTTTCAAAATAAAAAACTCAACATATTGTTATTTCTCTCTCTAAAATCATGGTAAATTTGGTTCAAACCCGCTTCTCTCACACACACTTGTGTGTGTGTTCTTGGTGTTCGAGACGAACACGATGAAGATTGTTGTTTCTCTCTCTAAAATCATGGTAAATTTGGTTCAAACCTGCTTCTCTCTCACACACTTGTGCGTGTGTTCTTGGTGTTCGAGATGAACACGATGAAGATTGTTGTTTCTCTCTCTAAAAATCTTCATCCCCATTCACTCACCGATCAGAATTTCTCTTTCTACCAAATGAACACAATGAACACGATGGAGAATTTCTCTAAAAACCAGATGAACACGATGGAGATTCTTGTTTCTCTTTCTTAACCAACAACTTTCTCTCTCTAAAACAACAAATGTTTCTCACATATGAACACGTTGGAGATTCTTGTTCTCTTTCTTGATGAACATGATGGAAATTCTTGATATTTTGAATTCTGAAAGAAGAAGAGAGAGAATGAGATATGGATGATGATGATGGGCTGATGGTGACAATTATATAAGAAGATAGAGAATGAGATATATTTAATATTATTTATGTACTTTATGGCAAGGTCTTTTGACACAAATACCCCTCCAGCCACTTAACAACACAAAGAAAATAATATCTTTAAATCAAATTTGGAACCTTTTATCTCAACCATTGTAGAACTTTTCTACGAGTGCCCAATCCGATAAACTATGCTGAGAACAACGAGAAATCAAGGTTTGGAATCTCTCCCAGGCCAGGTGATAAGGCTCATCAGGCTCCATCCTGAACGAATGGATCTGATCGCGTAAACGAGATGCTTTGGCGGGTGGGAAATATTTAGCTAAGAAAGCATCTCGTAGACCTACCCAGGTGGTGAAAGTTCCCGCTGGCTGTGAATTGAACCAGACGGCTGCGCGGCCAGCGAGAGAAAATGGGAAAACCTGAAGGTACCAGGCATCTAGATTAACACCCTCAATAGAGAAGGTGCTACAAAGGCGGGTAATTCGGTTAATGTGGGCGGGAGCATCCTCATCATCACGGCCGTTGAATTGGCACGAATTAGTGATGGCCGTCATGATGTTGGACGGGATTTGCCATGACCTATCATTAGCAATGTTGGGAAGGGTGATGGGTGAAGTAGCACCGGTGAAGCCGGTGGTGGCTTGTTCGTAAACGGTTCGGTTGGCCATTTGGTTATTGGGTGTAGGACTAGGTGTACGGGAACGGGAGGGTGGTGTGGAATTGTGGGGTAACGACTTCGGGGTGAAGTCAAAGGCTGGTGGTTTAGATTGGAGTGTAGAGTCAGAAGTGGCTGAAGATGAAGTAAGAGATTTACTAACCTTTAAACTAGAAGACGAGAAGGCAAACTTGTCTATCGGCGGCTTCGGTGGTTCCTGTGAACGTGTATGGGGCATTCACTGCAAAACCAAAAATAAACAAGTAAGACGACTCTAACAAAGACTCTAAAATAAAAAGACACTAGAACTATTTAGACTCATATGACTCGAAAACACACAAATAGAACGTAATGATATCAGATGAAGTCCAAACAAAGTAATCAACGCAATTGCCAAGAATCCCCGGCAACGGCGCCAAAAACTTGATGTGCTAAAAAGTAGTTTAATAAAATTAACTAAATTAACCTAATTCTAGACTCTAAGTAATACTCTAGACTCACTAAGACACACTAAACTACTAACCGGCAAGTGTATCGATCGAATCTAGTATAGCTACTGTAAGTCCGGATGTCGAACCCACGAGACTCAATCGAATTACGTTAATGACTCTATTTAGACTAGACTGACACGGACTGAACTATTTTGTTTGTTTAATGGGGGGGGGGGGGGGGTTCTAAAAATCCTAAGAAAGCAATTAAACTAAATTAATTAACTAAATTAACTAGAACGAATTACTGTGGGCTTTTACTCAGACGGTGGAAACACTACCTAGACTCGAATCCTGGTTGCTTTTAGTTATGGATTTTATTTGAAAGTTGATTATTATGGACTGGGATTGTAAGATTCTAAACCTCTCGAGTTACCAACTAAGCCTCCTAACCCTTCTCAAGAGTACATTAGGGCACCCTAAAGGCTGTTATAGTCACCGGTAAATTAGACTCCTTGTCAGGACCTCTAATGATTTATGAAAGTACCCTACAAGACTCTCTCCGTTTCGGGACTCAAGTCAAGGATAAATTTGGGTTCATAACTAGACTTGTTAGACAGCAGCTATTAGGTTTACTTCCTAAGAAGGACCCACCTTACGGTTTAATTGCTTAGACCTAACAATAACCTCGCACCTTTCAACTATTGAGGGTTAGTAGAACACTTGATTTTATAAGATTACCGAATATTGCTTTTAAGGTCTATTACGTATTCAACCCTAAAGATTCACGATTTATTATGTGATATAGACACTCACCAAAATCTAGAACCTAACACAACTCTATTATGTGATAAAGACCGTCACCAAGAATTATGTAAAGCAATAAATGTCACACCCCGATATTTCCACGTATTACGGGTGGTCCTGGTGGGGAGTATCGTGACGTAGTTGATATCATCATAAACAATTTATCACAGTTTAATACACAGCGGAAGTCGAAAGATAAAAACATTACAAACCGAATGAAAGTAATATCAATTATTACAAAAACGGTTGTAATGGATCCACAGGCGGATCAAAGTTAAAAGGAACATTGTTCAACAGATTTATAAACATCTAAGCTTGCAAGACTCTTTATTGATGCTAGGAGTAGCCAGCCTATTCCGTTTAGTACCTGCACTTAACCATTTGGAAAATACGTCAGTTTACACTGGTAAATACAATTAACTGACTCATTTTGAAAATGTTTAAGAAAATTGATTTGAATGCACAAGGCACAAAATAATCTTTTATAACTTGGGATAATTATTTAAAAATAAATTTGTTAAAGAATTACATGTTTATTATACGTTCAGTAGCCCGGGCTGAATACCGGGTTAAAGATTAATAGACACACCATATGATATAATCCCACGGCGAGTTATTCTCAAACATGCGGTTATATCTTTTTATATACGCACCGGCAGGTGTATGCCTACACCCCGTGCTTTAAGTCGTGGCCATTTCAATGAATGAGCTGAGGATATCCAGGACATGGTCATTAACCCCCCAAAGGCTTAGAATAAACAAAACAGATTAAATGGGTTATCTCAATAATTTAACCTTCATACGACTAAAAATTCAATACCCGACCAAGCGGTATTTTATATACCGTACCCCAAGCCTGTATAAGGGAAAATAAGTTAAAAGTATTTACCTGAGCAAATTATACAAATTTATCCCAGCCGTACAAATCAGCAAGTGCAGTTATCTTTTACTGGTCTCCTAAATCTGGAACGAAGGTTTTAATTAACCTATTAGATTCCTAACGGGTCTTACTTAAGTTTAAACTTAGACCGGTTAGTTTTAAAGAAAGGTATACGGTTCAAAACGCATGATTAACCGAAGACCGGATTAGAATGTGGTTTAGACCTGACAAGTATGAATACTTGTATAATATGGGTAAACTAATCACATTCTGGATTTTGAAGTTAAAATGATAAGGTTTGACCCGTTTCGGTTATTTTATGCAAACTAGTTACATAAACCGTACCGAACGCGATAAAAGCATAACAGGTAACCAAATGAGTCATGAACAGGTTTCCTAAGTTAATATGCCTTAAATATGTTGTGATATCAGTAAGATACCTTCCATTATGCCCAAAACGGATTTAAAATCAATTTAAGCCCCGTAGGGGTATTTTGGTCATTTTAAGGATTATGAAAGAGGTTAAATATTAACCTGAGGTTTTGGTCTTAAATGATCCGTAAAAATATTTATTTTAATAAGTTATATCAGTAAGGTATTGCGTATATGTGAAATTTATCATTTGTAACCAAACCATGCACCGAAGGGGCATTTTGGTCATTTCACATAAGCTTTAAAGGTCAAAATGGGAAGTCTGAGTTTAAAACTTTATCTTACTATCAAAAAATAAAAAAACTACTTAAAACATCAGTAGGTATTAAGTCTTATATGCCAAAAATAGTTTTAACACATACTGTGCGTTTAAAACGCGTAAAAGTCGGTTTTCGGGTTATATAATGAAAGCTGAGATTTTTATCAGCCCAGATGGCTTAAAATATTTTATTTATCATATAAAATTAGTAGCAAAAGATTTGGTATCAATATGTTATGTAAAACTCATTTTATTAGCAAAAAGGGTATAACCGACAATTAACGAATCAAAGTAAGAACCCTATGCCATGATCAGTTTAAAAATAAATAAAAATCTTCAAAAATCCCAAAATATTATATTACATCAGTGGGTAAAAGGTTTGGTGTAAAAATTTGGGTTTAGATAGGCTTTATGCTAATTATGCTGTTTAATTAATAAAAAGCTTTTAAATTACGCTATTAAGCATAACTCCAGATTTAGACCTCAAACTGATGTCAAAATTTTAGGACATGTTTATAAATCAGTAACAAAGGTTGTTGTCCTCTCACATTTTCAAAAATCTCGTTTTAAGGTCAAAAGGGCATAATGGTCAACATTTAAGCAATTAACGGAAACATGCAAATGAATCGGAATAATTAGGAACCAAGTTGTATAACCTCATAGGGTTACACTAACCTATAACCTGGTCCTAATGGAACTCTAAGGCATATCTAAACTAAGCTACATCGGGTTAGAACTGAAAGTTAAAGCAAAAGTCTACTTTTGCGACTTTCGGTTCCGAACCGAGCCTAAACTCAAAATTGTCGGGTTGAACATGCTTAGACATGTTCTTACATTAGTTACCAAGTTATACAAGTGTTAAAACAGGTTTCATGGCTTCTACATTGTTAATTATGTGTTTATTT
This sequence comes from Helianthus tuberosus, assembly GCA_030545235.1. Taxonomy (NCBI): domain Eukaryota; kingdom Viridiplantae; phylum Streptophyta; class Magnoliopsida; order Asterales; family Asteraceae; genus Helianthus; species Helianthus tuberosus. Next base: position 149,512,566 of record CM060390.1, read on the forward strand.
GCAAAATAGCTTTATGTTGACTTTTTATAATTAAGTTTGACCCGACAATTGACCTAGTTAGAATGGAAATCAGAGGGTGCCCTTTTAAGGGTTTATTACCCACATAATTACCAACTCATAGCCACTTTCAATTCAAAAAATGACTGGACCATTAGTGATTAATCACTAACTCAAAGCTTAATTACGACGGTTTTGACTTTAGGTCATTAAACTAATAAAACATGAATTAGGAAAGCTAAGAACACTCACAATGGTCCTTAGCATGAATTATGATCTGATAGAAGCTTGCTTGAAGTCCAGAGAGCTCCAGAGAGTGTATGAGAATGATTTTCAAATGAGCAAGAAAAATGTTGCAACTTATGTTCTTTATATAGTGATTTCAATTGCACAAGATCATTCCAACAAGGTCTACACATGTTTCCTGATCATCCCAGGTGTCCCCTATGCATGAAATACCACTGGTGCAACCCCTGAATTCGAAAACCATGCATCTAAGGCGGTGGAACCGGCTGAACCTGCAGATGTCCACTATTTTCTACCCAGTTACAGGTCTTACGGACCGTAAGCTTAGGGCCTTACAGTCCGTATCCGCTTTTTAATCTTTATCGCCCAGATCAGCCACCTTATGGTCCGTAAGGCATACACTTTGCGGTCCGTAAGCCTTGTCAGAAGACAAAAATCTTGTGAACTTCTAACATTTGACCATGAAATCTTTTATAACTCATATCTTTAGTCATTATCAACACAATGGGTCCACTTGATCAGGTCTGGTCAATCTTGAAAGTGTTGCCATGAAATGGTGTTGCCTTGGAGTCTTTTGGAAATGATAATGAATGTTAAATTGTCGTTATTGGCACATGATCATTTACTTGACAATTGAATTATTTCTCACAAGGTTTAATTCAGATACCTTGGAATTCTTTAACAGACATTTTCTTGAAAGGATAATATTGTTTTACCGAGCATTGGAAACGTTAAAAGGTCACTCAGAGGTATAAATTAACATGTTGACACTTTTAATTCCTCCGGTTATCTTTTATCATGATCCGGGTTTATAACACGTTTAAGGTCCATGACACGTGTCTTTATTATATTGGACGGGTTTTTCCGAGGTGTTACATCCTCACCCCCTTAAAAGAAATCTCGACCTCGAGATTTACTGGAATAAATGAGGGTACTTTTGTTTCATTGTGGACTCAACCTCCCACATATACTCCGGGCCTCTTCTTGCATCCCATTTAACCTTCACAATTGGTACGTGCTTCTTTCGAAGCTTCTTAACCTGTCGATCTTCAATTGACAAAGGTTTTTCCACAAACTTTAAGCTCTCATCTATATGCACATCCTTATGTGACACGGCTAGCGATTCATCGGCTAGATATTTTTCCAGATTGCAGATGTGGAACACATTATGAATTCCACTGAGCTCTTCAGGCAGGTTTAACTTGTAAGCCAATGTTCTGACACATTCGATGATCTCGAATGGTCCTATGTATCTGGGTCTTAACTTGCCTTTCTTGCCAAATCGCATTACCCCTTTCCAGGGTGATACCTTAAGTAACACTTTGTCACCTACCTCGAATTTCAAAGGTTTACGCCTTTTATCTGTGTAGCTTTTCTGCCTTTCCTGGAAGCTTTGAGACGATCACGTATCTGCACAATCTTATCTGTCGTCTCCAGGATTATATCAGGTCTTGTTCGTTGGACATCTCCAACTTCCGCCCAACAAACTGGCGTCCTGCACTTTCTTCCATACAAGGCTTCAAAATGTGCACCTTGAATACTGGAATGATAGCTATTATTATACGAGAATTCGAATAAACGGAAGATGATCATCCCAACTTCCACGTAAATCAACAACACAAGCTCGTAGCATATCCTCGAGTGTTTGAAATGTACGCTCACTCTGACCATCCGTCTGAGGATGATATTCAGTGCTGAAGTTTAATCGAGTGCCTAGGGATTGCTGAAAGCTTTTTCAAAAATGCGATGTATACCTTGTATCCATATCAGAGATGACAGACACTCGCACTCTATGAAGAGATACAATCTCTTCCACGTACAACTGAGCTAGCTTATCTGAGTTGTGTGTTTCCTTAATAGGTAAGAAGTGGGCTGACTTGGTCAGTCTATCCACTATAACCCAAATAGTATCATTTCCTCGCTTTGTCTTTGGTAACTTGGTGATAAAATCCATAGTCACCATTTCCCACTTCCAGGTGGGAAGTTCAGGGTGTTGCAGTAAGCCTGACGGTTTCTGATGCTCTGCTTTGATTTGCGCGCATGTCAGACATTTAGCCACATAAGTGGCTATAGACTTCTTCAAGCCTATCCACCAATAATTTGCCTTCAAATCCTGGTACATCTTATCACAGCCAGGATGAACATAATATTTGGAGTTATGGGCTTCTTGAAGAATCACATCCCTAAGTCCTCCATAAATTGGAACCCATATTCATCCATTCAATCTTAGGATTCCATCCTTGCCATATGATAACTGTTCAGCAGTTACACCCAACTTTTCATTTGGATAGTTGGCTTCTAATATAGCTTCCTTCTGAACGGCTAACAATCTTTCATTTAAGCTGTTCTTCAATTCAATGCTCTTGGCATTGATTCTAATGGGCTTAACCATTTCCTTTCTGCTTAAAGCATCGGCGACCACATTCGCCTTACCTGGATGGTATCGGATTTCACAATCATAATCATTCAGTGTCTCCATCCATCGACGTTGTCTCATGTTCAGATCTTTCTGGTTGAACAAGTGTTAAAGGCTTTTATGATCAGAATAGATTACACACTTGGTACCATATAAATAATGCCTACAAAGTTTTAGTGCAAATACAACGGCACCCAAATCCAAGTCGTGGGTGGTGTAATTCTTTTCATGCACCTTTAATTGTCGGGAAGCATAGGCAATGACTCTTCCCTTCTGCATTAGCACACATCCCATACCTGTGTGTGATGCGTCGCAGTATACCACAAACTCTTCTATTCCCTCAGGCAATGTCAACACAGGCGCATTGCTTAGTTTCTGCTTAAGTATATCAAAGGATTCTTGCTGCTTAGGACCCCAATCAAACTTTATATTCTTGCGAGTCAGTGAAGTTAGGGGTGCAGCAATCCATGAGAAATTTTCAATAAAACGCCTTTAATATCCTGCCAGACCCAAGAAGCTGCGAATCTCTGTGGGCGTCTTCGGCTCTTGCCAATTCATAATAGCTTCAATCTTAGCGGGATCCACCTGGATACCACGCTCACTAACCACATGTCCAAGGAATTGGACTTCACGAAGCCAAAATTCACACTTTGGAAACTTGGTGTAGAGCTTTTCTTGTTGAAGAAGTTTAAGAATACAACGAAGATGCTTCTCATGATCAGCCTGGTTCTTTGAACAAATAAGGATGTCGTCAATGAATACAATGACAAACTTGTCCAAGTAGGGTTTGCAAACGCGATTCATGAGATCCATGAACGCTGCTGGTGCATTAGTGAGTCCGAACGGCATCACTAAGAACTCGTAGTGACCATAGCGAGTTTTGAATGTAGTCTTGTGCATATCTTCATCTCTAACCTTCAGCTGATGATATCCTGATCTCAAGTCGATCTTGGAGAAGTAACTGGCTCCTTGAAGCTGATCGAATAGATCGTCGATCCTGGGCAATGGATATCTATTCTTGATTGTAACCTTGTTCAGCTCTCGATAATCAATGCATAAACGCATTGATCCATCCTTTTTCTTTACAAACAGGGTCGGTGCTCCCCAAGGAGATGAGCTAGGCCTAATAAATCCTTTTGCCAACAAATCGTCCAACTGCGTTCTCAACTCTTTCATCTCAGTTGGGGCCAACCGGTAAGGTGCTCTTGCGACAGGTGCTACTCCAGGTATAATGTCAATTCCAAACTCCACTTGCCTATCTGGTGGTAAACCAGGTAGTTCTTCAGGGAATACATCTGGATATTCAGAAATGATGGGAATGTCTTCGATCTTGGGCTTTGGTTCATCAATAGTTACTTGTGCCATATAGATAACACAACCTTTCTTCATACACCTTGATGCCTTAAGCATAGACTCTTGCTTAGGCAACCCGTACTGAGTATCTCCTTGTATGGTAGGTGGCTCACCATACGGAGTCTTGATAACCACTTGTTTCTTGTCACAAACGATCTGAGCTTGGTAATGAGATAACCAATCCATGCCTATTACTATGTCGAATCCAGTTAGTTTCAAAGGAAGCAAAGACAATGGAAAAGAGTGGTTCCTAATGGATATGAAACATCCATCTAACACGGTTGAAGCAGTTTCTATGGTACCATCGGTCAATTCTACTTCATATTTTATACTTAAGGTTCTAACGGGCAGATTTAATAACTTACAAAATTTATCATCCACAAACGGCTTATCCGCACCCGAATCAAACAATACCCTTGCAAAAACATCATTTATAAGGAAGGTACCTGTTATCACGTTATCATCCTGAACTGCTTCCCGTGCATTCATTTGAAAGACCCTAGCATTGGTCTTTTTGCCTTCTTCGGGTTTCTTGGCAAACTTTGGGCATTTGGACTTGATGTGCCCCTTCTCGTTACAGTTATAGCACGTCGCATCCTTTATCTTCTTGCGGTCTAACGTCTTGTGCTCATTTGACTTACAAATCCCACAAGCCCTGGGTTGCGATTGGGATTTCGATTCGTACCTGCATTTCCCCATATGACGTTTCTTGCAAATTTTACACTTGGGTTTTTCACCCGACTGTTGATCATCCCTTTTAAACCCGGAACTCTTTTTGTGGTCAGAGTTCCCTTTGTGACTCTTGTCTGAACGGTGTGAGTTATCATCCTCACGTTTTCTCTTCCTAGTATCAGAATGCCTAAGCGATCTCTGCCTGACCGCATCAAGGGTAAGAGATAGTGACAAATCAACTAAAGACCTAAAGGTAGTCGGTCGAGACGCTTTCACACTTGCTTTGATCTCCGGGGCTAAACCCCCAATGAAACGGGCTATACGTTTTGGTTCCGGCGTCACCAAGTAAGGAACCAATTGAGACATGGTATTAAAACTCGTAAGATATGCCTGACAGTCCAAATTTTTCATAACTAATGTCAGGAAGTCAGTCTCGATCTTCTCAACTTCATGTTGAGGACAGAAAGTATCCCTGATTAAAGCAACAAAATGATCCCAAGTCATGTTATATAATGGGATCTTTCCAGTAGCTTGGATCAATGACCTCCACCAAGCTAGAGCTTCTCCTTTAAACGATTGCGACATGAACTTCACTATATCTTGCTCTGCACAACCACTGATATCAACCACGGTATCCATCTCGTCTAGTCACGTCATGCAATCAATGGCTCCTTTTTCCCCAGTGAAATCCCTGGGCTTGCAGGAGACGAAATACTTATAGGAACAACCCCTATCATGAGATCCTTCCTCGCACGGACATCTGTGCTCCTAATCTCCTACGCCTCGGTGGCTCCGGAGGCGGTTGCTGCACTGGTGGTGGTGGTGGCGGAGTGACCGCTATGAAACTTGAATCCTCAGAGGGATCCTGCTGTTGCTGCTGCTGCGATGGGTTGTAGGAAGGAGTAAACACCCACTCGTATAGGGCAAACTTTGCCTCATAGCTGTCTGGACCACGATAAGGTGATCCATGAAAAGACGACCCATCCGAAATCTCGATGGGGTGAGTAGGTGTCCCAGAAGGTGGTTCGGTGGGATCTGGGTCATCATCCATATCCATACCCTGAGCTTCAGGGAAATGGTCTTCAGGGCCCAATGGGTTATGACCCATTGGTTCTTCAACCTGATTTGCCGGGTTGAATCGGCTATGGAAGTATGGGGTCGGGTCCTGGAAGGCCCGATGTGAGGTTGACCACAGTAACGACAAGAAGGAGTGGTGTGAATCTTCGGGCTCGTTCTCCGATTGCGGCCCAAAGGAATGATGGTAAGAGGGTGATGAACTTAGCGAGACAGATCGCCTCGTGGGCTCCAAATAGGTCCTCCAGTCATCTTGAGGACTGGTGCTCATTGTAACAGACGGTGTTCGCCGGTGGGTAGGTCCGGCCTCGTGATCGTTGGGGGCGTTGAGTGGCCCTTTGCCTCGTCCTCCTCTTCAAAACCTTGGTGGAATTTTGTTGGACCTGTCAAAACAAATAAAAGGACAACAAAGAAAAAATAAAAGGATAAAATTAAAATAAATTAGGATTAGTCCTATGTTCTTTGCCTAGACTCGGAAGTCGAGGAATATGCAAACTGTGTCATTGAGATTAAACACAAAAGGCTAGTGTTTAATTAACTCAATGTTGGCTCTGATACCAACCTGTCACACCCCGATATTTCCACGTATTACAGGTGGGCCCAGTGGGGAGTATTGTGACGTAGTTGATATCATCATAGACAATTTATCACAGTTTAATACACAGCAGAAGTCGAAAGATAAAAACATTACAAACCGAATGAAAGTAATATCAATTATTACAAAAACGGTTCTAATGGATCCACAGGTGGATCAAAGTTAAAAGGAACATTGTTCAACAGATTTATAAACATCTAAGCTTGTAAGACTCTTTATTGATGCTAGGAGTAGCCAGCTGTCATGGCCCCCGACCCGGTTTGACCCGTTTCAGGAGCCGCGGGACAGAAAATCCCGTGGTATTTATTTAATTGAGTTAACAGCGGAAGTTTTCTTCATGATCTTTTTAAAACTGCAAATTTCCCGATTATGTTATTTCATAACTCGGGATAAAACCCCGGTAATTTACAATCATGAGATTTCACGGAGAAATCTTTATTTTACAAAACATGTTTCCTTATTTTATATTGAGCCACTTCCTTAAGCTTGTAGTGCTTCGCGGCACTTTACTTGGATCACAACAGATCACCTGAAACATGTTTGAAAAAGGTTTTGTCAGCGAGAAATACTGGTGAATCATTCTTTTTACTAAAATGACACATTTGTTATAATTTACAGTATTAAGAGCGATTACAATGTTTCCATATATCAACCAACTACCCACAGTATTTGTCACTCGAACATCCATCGGTAGCCTCTGAGCCCGATGGTGTCTGTGACTATGGTCATATCACCCCTTGGCTAACTCGTTGTCCAATGGTGAAGTTTATCAAGTAATGTATACAAAACCCCATATACCGGCTGTAATTTGGTGATTACAAAGACTTAATCCCTGTAATTATAACTTTGAAAATAAACATGATTATGAAAGTAATTTGATAAAAAGAGAATGACTCACATTGCAGATTTAATTGAGCAGAGCCTAGCCTACTGATTAGCCTTTTGACCTAAATTTAATAACATGCACACGAACTAGGTTAGTAACTAATACAGCATTTACGATAACTCACGAGATTAAAACCTTCACAGCGAATGACAAAGCATAAACCCTAATGTGGGCAACACTTAAACATCCATTGGATAGTTTTATCGATCGGACATTGAATCGTAGCAGCGATCGAGTTAATACCCGGTATCGGAGCAGCGCCTCGCTAATTATATATGAAATTTCGACTTCAGAGTACTAAAACTTCGTTTTTGAAAGTTCGTTTCGACACCAGTGGACTGTGAAAGTGAGAAGCTATTTATAGGTGAAATTGAGACCTTACGCGGCCCGCGTAAGCCTTCAGCTTAACCTTACGCGGCCCGCGTGGCCGCCCAGTCTACGAGTAGGGTTGACTAGTCATACGTAGGTGTACCAGATGGGCGACATGTGGCACGGTTACGCTTATCCGGTCAAACCCAACGTTGACGCGGCCCGCGTAAGACGTACCTTGTCTTTTACGCGGCCCGCCTGAGAACCAATATTTTGTTTTTCTTGATTTTCGATGTAGGGTAAGGTTTCAGGGGTCCGGGTTTATACTTACGGGTATTTTTAGGACAATTCTGAGAGTCCTTACATCCTCCCCACCTTATTTAAAATCTCGTCCTCGAGATTTATTGGAATAAGTGAGGATACTTTCGCTTCATCTCTGATTCCAGCTCCCAAGTGTATTCAACTCCTCTTTTTGAATCCCACTTGACTTTAACTAGTACTAGTCGCTTGTGCATGAGAAATTTTACCTTTTGTCTTCTATCTGAGGTGGTTTCTCAACAAATTTTAACTTTTCGTTTACCTCTATGTCTTGAAGAGGTACTACCAAAGTTTCATCAGATAGACATTTCTTGAGATTGGATACATGGAATCCATCATGTACTCCGGCTAACTCTTCTGGTACTTGTAAACGATAAGCAACTGGTCCTATACGTTGGATCACTGAAAATCGTCCTACGTATCTTGGACTCAGCTTTCCTTTCTTACCAAATCGAACTACTCCTTTCCAAGGTGAAACTTTTAATAGTACTTTGTCTCCTACTTGGAATTCCAACGGCTTCCGTCTATTATCTGCATAACTCTTCTGGCGATCCCGAGTAGTCTTTAGTCTTTCCTTGATTTGAGTAACCTTGTCGGTCATCTCTTGCACTATTTCAGGACCTGACAATTGATTTTCTCCTATTTCTGCCCAACAAACTGGAGTTCTACACTTTCTTCCATACAGTGCTTCGAATGGGGCAGTTTCAATACTTGAATGATAACTATTGTTATAGGAGAATTCGATCAAAGGTAAGTGATCGTCCCAATTTCCACCAAAATCTATTACACATGCTCTGAGCAGGTCTTCTAGAGTTTGTATCGTCCTTTCACTTTGCCCATCTGTTTGTGGATGATATGCAGTACTCAGATTTAGTCGAGTTCCCATTGCTTCTTGGAAACTTGTCCAAAAATGGGAAGTGAAACGACTATCCCTATCTGATACAATGGAGAGTGGAACTCCATGTAAGGATACTACTTCATCTATGTACAACTTGGCTAATCTTTCCATGCTAAAGTTTTCTTTCATAGGTAAAAAGTGAGCTGATTTGGTTAATCGATCCACAATTACCCAAATCGCATCATTACCTTTTCTGGTTTTGGGTAACTTAGCAACAAAATCCATTGTTATGAGTTCCCATTTCCATACAGGCATTTCTAGTTGTTGTAGTAGACCTGAAGGTTTCTGATGTTCTGCCTTAACTTGTGAACAAGTAAGACACTTAGAAACATATCGAGCTATATCCTTTTTCATTCCTATCCACCAAAAGTTATTTCTTAAATCTTGGTACATTTTATTGTTTCCAGGGTGCATGGTATACCTAGATTTATGGGCTTCTTCTAAAATTTTATTTCTTAATTCTCCCTGCTTAGGTACCCAAATTCTGCTTTTGTGGAATCTCCAAATTCCATCAGCTCCTTGCTCTAATTCTTTTATTCGTCCCTTCATTCCTTCAGCATCATCCTTGATTGCTGTTTCTTGAATATTCTTCAATTGTTCCATTAAATCTAATTGTAGATTTAATCTAAGAGCACGAACTCGCTTTTGCTTTTCATGATATTTACGATTTAAGGCATCAGCAACTACATTTGCCTTTCCTTCGTGATACTGAATATCACAGTCGTAATCGCTTAGGATTTCCATCCATCTCCTTTGCCTCATGTTTAATTCTTTTTGCCCAAATATATATCTTAAACTCTTATGATCCGTATAGACAGTAAATTTACTTCCGTACAGATAATGCCTCCAGATCTTCAGGGCAAAAATTACGGCTCCTAATTCTAAGTCATGAGTCGTATAGTTTTCTTCGTGCTTTTTCAGTTGTCTTGATGCATATGCAATTACCTTCTTGCGTTGCATAAGCACACATCCTAATCCTAGTTTTGAAGCATCACAGTAAACTTCAAAATCTTCAGTCCCTTCTAGTAAAGCTAGGATTGGGGCATTTGTTAACTTTTGCTTTAGAATCCTAAAAGCTTCTTCTTGCTTAGGTCCCCATTCCAACTTAACTGCTTTACAGGTTAGCTTAGTTAATGGTACATCTATCTTGGAAAAATTCTTAATAAACCGTCTATAGTATCCAGCTAAACCTATAAAACTTCTAATTTCCATTGCGGATTGCGGAACCTTCCATTTAGTAATTGCTTCTATTTTAGCAGGATCTACGTGAATACCTTCGTGATTCACCATGTGTCCTAAGAATTGCACTTCTTGTAACCAAAATTCACACTTCGAGAATTTGGCATAAAGCTTTTCTTTTCTTAACAAAGTTAAGAGTGCATGCAAATCCTGACAATGTTCGTCCTGACTTTTGGAATAAATAAGTATATCATCGATAAAAACAATTACAAATTTATCCAAGTACGGTTTACAGATCCTATTCATCATGTCCATAAATGCAGCAGGTGCATTCGTTAATCCGAAGGGCATGACTGTAAACTCGTAATGACCATACCTAGTTCTGAAAGCAGTTTTAGGTATGTCTTCTTCTTGTACCTTCAATTGATGGTATCCGGAGCGTAAGTCGATCTTAGAAAAATATCTAGGTCCTTGAAGTTGATCGAAAAGATCATCAATCCTAGGTAATGGGTATCGATTCTTAATTGTAACCTTATTCAATTCTCTATAATCAATACACATTCTCATCGAACCATCCTTTTTCTTTACAAACAACACCGGTGCTCCCCACGGGGATGAACTAGGTTGTATGAAACCTTTACTTAGTAATTCATCTAATTGCTTTTTCAGTTCTAACATTTCTGTGGGTGCTAACCGATAAGGTGCCTTGGCTATCGGTATAGTTCCGGGAATTTGATGAATTCTAAATTCTACCTCCCTATCTGGTGGTAATCCTGGTAACTCTTCTGGAATACATTTGGGTATTCTGAGACTACAGGAATCTCCTTAATTTTTTTACCCTTAGTACTAATGATTATTGAAATCATATATATACTATTCCTTGCTTTCGTTCATAACTAGCAATTTTCATTACTAATATGAACTTCATGGGTTTACTTGGTTTATCTCCTGTAATCATAATTACTTCCCTAGTAGGTGCCTGAATTTCTATAGAATTTTTATCACAAAGGATTCGAGCATGGTTGGCTACTAACCAATCCATTCCTAACACAACATCGAATCCAACTAAATTCATTGGTAATAGGTTTGCTTGAAATTTATGACCTGAGAGTTCTATATTTTCTTTTTGCAAAACCTTATCTATTTTGACAGAATTTCCGTCTGCTGTTTCGACTGTAAAAATCTACCTAAGGTTGGTTAGGGGTAAATTAAGAGCTAGGCAGAATGAAGTATTTATAAAACTTTGGTTTGCACCAGAGTCAAATAATACTTTTGCGTAAATATTGTGAACTAGGAACTTACCAGCTATCACGTCAGGAATTAGCTCGGCTTCCTGAGTAGTTAACTGGAATGCACGAACATTCTTCTTGGTAGCTCCGTCAGCTGGCTTGACTTTGTTGTCTGCTGGTTTAACCAATTTAGGGCATTCTGTTTTGAAATGCCCATTTTCTCCACAGTTATAGCAGATCCTGGTTTTCTTTCTGCAATCTTCTTCGCGATGTCCTATAGTTTTGCAAAAGTTGCAGATTACATTGCATCTTCCATAATGTTTCTTTTTGCAATTCCTGCAGAACGGCGGAGTTGAAGATTGCCCTGTTCCTCTTCTCCTGAAGCTACTATTATTACCCGTACGAAATCCTTGGATAATTTTCTGAGCCAGTTCCTTTTTCCTGTGTTCATCTCTTGTGCGTACCAGTTCGTCAGTTTGGGTGTTAGCTAGTTCCACCGCATCGTCAATAGTACGAGGTCTCACAGCTTTAACAATATTACGGATTTCACTAATCAATCCCCAAACATAGCGAGAAATGAGTACCGGTTCTGGCGAAGCCAGTGTTGGTACCACTCTAGCATATTCAAAGAACGTCGAAGTATAACCGCGACAATCTACACCCATCATACGATGATTTAGGAACTTATTTGCCATTTGATCTTTTTCATATTCGGGACATAATTTTCTTTCTACAAGACTCTTAAATTCTTCCCAGTTCATGGCATAAGCCATCATTCTTCCTTTTGCTTGTAACACCGTGTTCCACCATTCGAGCGCCCCTTCCTTGAAAAGATTTGACGCATACATAACCTTATCGTCCTTGTCACATTTACTTATTGTAATTACTGCCTCGGTTTTCTCTAACCAGCGCAATGCCGCAGTTGCTCCTTCATTTCCTGCAAATTCAGCGTGTTTACAAGCAAGAAATTCATTGTAAGTGCAACCAGGCATTGCAGCTTTCATTTTCTTAGGGAGCGGAGCCTGCAGTGGATCATTATCGTGATTTGTATGATTATTGCCTCCGTTTACGCTATTACTGAAGTTATCTTCAGAAATACGTTTACTAGGGATGATTTGTTGAGGTTCAACAGGTTTCTAGGCAGCAGCAATTATTGCTGGAATAGCATTGGCTATTCCTTGAGCAACAATAGTTTCTATATCCTGCCTAGTCATAAATTGATCCTCCGGATGTTGCTCAGATTGATTAACCTCATTAACTGGTTCGTTTTTAGCGTTTTCCATCTGATAATTAATATATATAATTTATTAGTAGCGAATAAATAACAATTATACGCAAAACAATCATACAAATTTTACAATACACATATAGTCAAAACTATCAATTTCTCGATTCCCATTTTTATATATATTATGCATCATTACACACCTTTATCTTACAAAGTTTTATTTTAGGTTATTCTACAAGATTATAGTTTACTTTTATTATTATACAACCACATTTTCATCACCCTACTACCCTTCGTCAGTTGGTATTTCAGTAACGACGTTCCCTCTCGTCGTATTTCCAGGAGATTTGTTCTCCTATGTCCCTGATCCTATTTTCGGCATCCACCAATTCTTCGCCAAAATGGCGGAGTTCAGCTAAATTCTCATTGCTCATAGGTGGGTTTGGTATAGGTTCCAGGTCGAACTGAGGGAGAAAGGAATAAGGACTGTTGAGCAGGTTTTGGAACTGCCAATCATTGGTCCACCACTCGTCCATTCCTAGGGGTTGGGTATGAATTATAGGTTCTGGGATTGCTGGTTCCAAGTTCATTGGTAGTTGTGTTTCAGCAGGATAAGAGTATAGATTATTATTAATATGCCTGACGACATCACAGCTTGCCAATGCATGATCTAATTCCTCCTGAAATGGTAACTCCTCAATCTGTCTAGAACTTTCCCCAATTTCCCTTTGGGTTTGCCTAGAACCTTCTCCATACTCCATTTCCAGTGGCCTAGAATTTTCTCCAAATTCCATTTCCAGTGGCCTAGAACTTTCACTGACTTCAATCCCCTTTCCTTTGTCTAAGGGATTTTCTATTTTAGGAATCTTCCTAGTTGCAGGTTTCCTCCTGCGCACACGCCTCCATCCCACAAATCTCCGCCTTTTCTTGGGCTTGGGTTTCTCCGGAGGTGGAGCGTTGAATTCCATAGGTTCTTCTATGTTGGGTATATACCTATTGAAATCTCTGGAAACCTCTATTTTCACCGGATAGAGATTTAGATTTTGAAGGGCTTCAGACAGGTCATTCATGCTGTGTAGCATATATGCAAAATACACACAAATACTAAGTTAAAATTTTATCACAAAATTTCATAAATAACCTTTAAATATTATTTCATACCGGGTGACTACAAAAACCACTGAAAATTAAAACACACTAGGGTTTACTGTGAACTTATTTATTTACTGGATAAGGTTTCTGGATTGTAGGTGATAAGGGTGCTAAAACTTGGGTAAGAGTATTTAAAGATTTGCATTTACTGCCACAGTGGCTAGCATATAAAGATCTGCCCATTTTTCATCTAACTTGTCCTCCCATGGAGGGTTATTGCCCAGTTCTTGGATTTTCTGATTAACTCTCCCTCCTTTGGATTTCTTTAGTTTCTCTTGACTTTTCCTAATAATCAAACTTCTTTTATTAGGAGAAAGTGGTTCCTCATATTGTGCCTTACGGACAAATATTCCTTCTTTAGGATTTACATAGGGTTTTGAGGAATTTGTTTGGGATGAACTTCCCTTCTCGTTGGATGACCTATCTAATTTAAGATAGTTGTTTGAAAGCTTTTGCTTACCCATACTGTACACAAATATTCAAATAATAAAACACATAATCACAAAATAGCAATTAGTAAAATTAAGTATTTTCTAAATTGGCTTAAATCAGTGGCTCTGATACCACCTTTTTCTGTCACGGCCCCCGACCCGGTTTGACCCGTTTCAGGAGCCGCGGGACAGAAAATCCCGTGGTATTTATTTAATTGAGTTAACAGCGGAAGTTTTCTTCAGGATCTTTTTAAAACTGCAAATTTCTCGATTATTTTATTTCATAACTCGGGATAAAACCCCGGTAATTTACAATCATGAGATTTCACGGAGAAATCTTTATTTTACAAAACATGTTTCCTTATTTTATATTGAGCCACTTCCTTAAGCTTGTAGTGCTTCGCGACACTTTTCTTGGATCACAACAGATCACCTGAAACATGTTTGAAAAAGGTTTTGTCAGCGGGAAATACTGGTGAATCATTCTTTTTACTAAAATGACACATTTGTTATAATTTACAGTATTGAGAGCGATTACAATGTTTCCATATATCAACCAACTACCCACAGTATTTGTCACTCGAACATCCATCGGTAGCCTATGAGCCCGATGGTGTCTGTGACTATGGTCATATCACCCCTTGGCTAACTCGTTGTCCAATGGTGAAGTTTATCAAGTAATGTATACAAAACCCCACATACCGGCTGTAATTTGGTGATTACAAATACTTAATCCCTGTAATTATAACTTTGAAAATAAACAAGATTTTGAAAGTAATTTGATAAAAAGAGAATGACTCACATTGCAGATTTAATTGAGCAGAGCCTAGCCTACTGATTAGCCTTTTGACCTAAATTTAATAACATGCACACGAACTCGGTTAGTAACTAATACAGCATTTACGATAACTCACGAGAATAAAACCTTCACAGCGAATGACAAAGTGCGATACTTAAACATCCATCGAATTCACGATGAATGACAAAGCATAAACCCTAATGTGGGCAACACTTAAACATCCATTGGATAGTTTAATCGATCGGACATTGAATCGTAGCAGCGATCGAGTTAATACCCGGTATCGGAGCAGCGCCTCGCTAATTATATAAGAAATTTCGACTTTAGAGTACTAAAACTTCGTTTTTGAAAGTTCGTTTCGACACCAGTGGACTGTGCAAGTGAGAAGCTATTTATAGGTGAAATTGAGACCTTACGCGGCCCGCGTAAGCCTTCAGCTTAACCTTACGCGGCCCGCGTGGCCGCCCAGTCTACGAGTAGGGTTGACTAGTCATACATAGGTGTACCAGATGGGCGACATGTGGCACGGTTACGCTTATCCGGTCAAACCCAACGTTGACGCGGCCCGCGTAAGACATACCTTATCTCTTGCGCGGCCCGCCTGAGAACCAAGATTTTGTTTTTCTTTATTTTCGATGTAGGGTAAGGTTTCAGGGGTCCGGGTTTAAACTTACGGGTATTTTTAGGACAATTTTGAGAGTCCTTACACCAACCTATTCCGTCTAGTACCTGCACTTAACCTTTTGGAAAATACGTCAGTTTACACTCGTAAATACAATTAACCGACTCATTTTGAAAATGTTTAAGAAAATTGATTTGAATGCACAAGGCACAAAATAATCTTTTATAACTTGGGATAATTATTTAAAAATAAAATTGTTAAAGAATTGCATGTTTATTATACGTTCAGTAGCCCGGGCTGAATACCAGGTTAAAGATTAATAGACACACCACATGATATAATCCCGCGGCGAGTTATTCTCGAACAGGCGGTTATATCTTTTTATATACGCACCGGCAGGTGTATGCCTACACCCCGTGCTTTAAGTCGTGTCCATTTCAATGAATGAGCCGAGGATATCCAGGACATGGTCATTAACCCCCCAAAGGCTTAGAATAAACAAAATAGATTAAACGGGTTATCTCAAAAATTTAACCTTCATACGATTAAAAATTCAATACCCGACCAAGCGGTATTTTATATACCGTACCCTAAGCCAGTATAAGGGAAAATAAGTTAAAAGTATTTACCTGAGCAAATTATACAAATTTATCCCAGCCGTATAAATCAACAAGTGCAGTTATCCTTTACTGGTCTCCTAAATCTGGAACGAAGGTTTTAATTAACCTATTAGATTCCTAACGGGTCTTACTTAAGTTTAAACTTAGACCGGTTAGTTTTAAAGAAAGATATACGGTTCAAAATGCATGATTAAGCGAAGACCGGATTAGAATGTGGTTTAGACCCGACAAGTATGAAGACTTGTATAATATGGGTAAACTAATCTCATTCTGGATTTTGAAGTGAAAATGATAAGGTTTGACCCGTTTTGGTTATCTTATGCAAACTAGTTACATAAACCGTACCGAACGCAATAAAAGCATAGCGGGTAACCAAATGAGTCATGAACAGGTTTTCTAAGTTAATATGCCTTAAATATGCTGTGATATCAGTAAGATACCTTCCATTCTGCCCAAAACGGATTTAAAATCAATTTAAGCCCCGTAGGGGTATTTTGGTCATTTTAAGGATTATGAAAGAGGTTAAATATTAACCTGAGGTTCTGGTCTTAAATGATCAGTAAAAATATTTATTTTAATAAGTTATATCAGTAAGGTATTGGGTATATGTTAAATTTATCATTTATAACCAAACCATGCACCGAAGGGGCATTTTGGTCATTTCACATAAGCTTTAAAGGTCAAAATGGGAAGTCTGAGTTTAAAACTTTATCTTACTGCTAAAACATGAAAATTTACTTAAAACATCAGTAGGTATTATGTCTTATATGCCAAAAATAGTGTTAACCCACACTATGCGTTTAAAACGTGTAAAAGTCGGTTTTCGGGTTATATAATGAAAGCTGAGATTTTTATCAGCCCAGAAGGCTTAAAATATTTTATTTATCATATAAAATTAGTAGCAAAAGATTTGGTATCAAAATGTTATGTAAAACTCATTTTATTAGCAAAAAGGGTATAACCGGCAATTACCGAATCAAAGTAAGAACCCTGTGCCATGATCAGTTTAAAAATAAATAAAAATCTTCAAAAATCCCAAAATACTATATTACATCAGTGGGTAAAAGGTTTGGTGTAAAAATTTGGGTTTAGATAGGCTTTATGCTAATTATGTTGTTTAATTAATAAAAAGCTTTTAAATTACGCTATTAAGCATAACTCCTAATTTAGACCTCAAACTGATGTCAAATTTTTAGGACATGTTTATAAATCAGTAACAAAGGTTTTTGTCCTCTCACATTTTCAAAAATCTTGTTTTAAGGTCAAAAGGGCATAATGGTCAACATTTAAGCAATTAACGGAAACATGCATATGAATCGGAATAATTAGGAACCAAGTTGTATAACCTCAGAGGGTTACACTAACCTATAACCAAGTTGTATAACCTCAGAGGGTTACACTAACCTATAACCTGGTCCAGAGAGTGTATGAGAATGATTTTCAAATGAGCAAGAAAAATGTTGCAACTTATGTTCTTTATATAGTGATTTCAATTGCACAAGATCATTCCAACAAGGTCTACACATGTTTCCTGATCATCCCAGGTGTCCCATATGCATGAAATACCGCTGGTGCAGCCCCTGGATTCGAAAACCATGCATCTAAGGCGGTGGAACCGGCTGAACCTGCTGCTGTCCACTACTTTCTACCCAGTTACAGGTCTTACGGACCGTAAGCCTAGGGCCTTACGGTCCGTATCCGCTTTTTAATCTTTATCGCCCAGATCAACCACCTTACAGTCCGTAAGGCATACACTTTGCGGTCCGTAAGCCTTTTCAGAAGACAAAAATCTTGTGAACTTCTGACATCTGACCATGAAATCGTTTATAACTCGTATCTTTAGTCATTATCAACACAATGGGTCCACTTGATCAGGTCTGGTCAATCTTAAAAGTGTTGCCATGCAATGGTGTTGCCTTGGAGTCTTTTGGAAATGATAATGAATGTAAAATTGTCGTTATTGGCACATGATCATTTACTTGACAATTGAATTATTTCTCACAAGGTTTAATTCAGATACCTTGGAATTCTTTAACAGACATTTTCTTGAAAGGATAATATTGTTTTACCGAGAATTGGAAACGTTAAAAGGTCACTCAGAGGTATAAATTAACATGTTGACACTTTTAATTCCTCCGGTTATCTTTTATCATGATCTGGGTTTATAACACGTTTAAGGTCCATGACACGTGTCTTTATTATATTGGACGGGTTTTTCCGAGGTGTTACATCCTCACCCCCTTAAAAGAAATCTCGACCTCGAGATTTACTGGAATAAATGAGGGTACCTTTGTTTCATTGAGGACTCAACCTCCCACGTATACTCTGGGCCTCTTCGTGCATCCCATTTAACCTTCACAATTGGTACGTGCTTCTTTCGAAGCTTCTTAACCTGTCGATCTTCAATTGACAAAGGTTTTTCCACAAACTTTAAGCTCTCGTCTATATGCACATCCTTATGTAACATGGCTAGCGATTCATCGGCTAGACATTTTTTCAGATTACAGATGTGGAACACATTATGAATTCCACTGAGCTCTTCAGGCAGGTTTAACTTGTAAGCCACTGTTCTGACACATTCGATGATCTCGAATGGTCCTATGTATCTGGGGCTTAACTTTCCTTTCTTGCCAAATCGCATTACCCCTTTCCAGGGTGATACCTTAAGTAACACTTTGTTACCTACCTTGAATTTCAGAGGTTTACGCCTTTTATATGCGTAGCTTTTCTGCCTTTCCCTGGCAGCTTTGAGACGATCACGTATCTGTACAATCTTATCTGTCGTCTACAGGACTATATCAGGTCCTGTTAGTTGGACATCTCCAACTTCCGCCCAACAAACTGGCGTCCTGCACTTTCTTCTATACAAGGCTTCAAAAGGTGCAGCTTGAATACAGGAATGATAGCTATTATTATACGAGAATTCGATCAACGAAAGATGATCATCCCAAGCTCGTAGCATATCGTCGAGTGTATGAATCGTACGCTCACTCTGACCATCCGTATGAGGATGATATGCAGTGCTGAAGTTTAATCGAGTGCCTAGGGATTGCTGAAAGCTTTTCCAAAAATGCGATGTATACCTTGTATCCCTATCAGAGATGACAGACACTGGCACTCTGTGAAGAGATACAATCTCGTCCTCGTACACCTGAGCTAGCTTATCTGAGCTGTGTGTTTCCTTAATAGGTAAGAAGTGGGCTGACTTGGTCAGTCTATCCACTATAACCAAAATAGTATCATTTCCTCGCTTTGTCTTTGGTAACTTGGTGATAAAATCCATAGTCACCATTTCCCACTTCCAGGTGGGAAGTTCAGGCTGTTGTAGTAAGCCTGACGGTTTCTGATGCTCTGCTTTGATTTGCGCGCATGTCAGACATTTAGCCACATAAGTGGCTATAGACTTCTTCAATCCTATCCACCAATAATTTGCCTTCAAATCCTGGTACATCTTATCACAGCTAGGATGAACAGAATATTTGGAGTTATGGGCTTCTTGAAGAATCACATCCCTAAGTCCTCCATAAATTGGAACCCATATTCGTCCATTCAATCTTAGGCTTAACCCTTTCCTTTCTGCTTAAAGCATCGGTGACCACATTCGCCTTACCTGGATGGTATCGGATTTCACAATCATAATCATTCAGTGTCTCCATCCATCGACGTTGTCTCATGTTCAGATCTTTCTGGTTGAACAAGTGTTGAAGGCTTTTATGATCAGAATAGATCACACACTTGGTACCATATAAATAATGCCTCCAAAGTTTCAGTGCAAATACAACGGCACCCAAATCCAAGTCGTGGGTGGTGTAATTCTTTTCGTGCTCCTTTAATTGTCGGGAAGCATAGGCAATGGCTTTTCCCTTCTGCATTAGCACACATCCCATACCTGTGTGTGATGCGTCGTAGTATACCACAAACTCTTCTATTCCCTCAGGCAATGTCAACACAGGCGCATTGCTTAGTTTCTGCTTAAGTGTATCAAAGGATTCTTGCTGCTTAGGACCCCAATCAAACTTTATATTCTTGCGAGTCAGTGAAGTTAGGGGTGCAGCAATCCTTAAGAAATTTTCAATAAAACGCCTGTAATATCCTGCCAGGCCCAAGAAGCTGCAAATCTCTGTGGGCGTCTTCGGCTCTTGCCAATTCATGATAGCTTCAATCTTAGCGGGATCCACCTGGATACCACACTCACTAACCACATGTCCAAGGAATTGGACTTCACGAAGCCAAAATTCACACTTTGGAAACTTGGTGTAGAGCTTTTCTTGTTGAAGAAGTTTAAGAATACAACGAAGATGCTTCTCATGATCAGCCTGGTTCTTTGAACAAATAAGGATGTCATCAATGAAGACAATGACAAACTTGTCCAAGTAGGGTTTGCAAACGCGATTCATGAGATCCATGAACGCTGCTGGTGCATTAGTGAGTCCGAACGACATCACTAAGAACTCGTAGTGACCATAGCGAGTTTTGAATGCAGTCTTGTGCACATCTTCTGTGACAACCGTCACTTTTCCGTACATTCCGTACACTAGATGAACAGTAATTTGTGCTTAAATAACTGTGCATGATCTAGTTTACCAGAAAAATAAATTTCTGAATTCCATACAAGTGAATTCATGCATGATATATGTTGCAAGAATTACGTTATGATAGCGTTGCGTCAAAAATATTAGTAAACTCACCGGTAAGACACATCGTGTCAACAGAACTGCAGAAAGCAGTCAGACATTAGAATTGAGGCCTAGGTGTATGTCCGACGACAAAAGTACATTAAAACCCAAGAGTACATGTAAGGGTTTAATTTATAGACATTGCGAAAGCAAAAATAAGCACTAAAAAGCACCCGAAACGCACTTTAAGTGCATAATTTTGTATAATTTAGCTCAATTCAGCATTTTATCATATGAATGTTATACATAAATTTCGTTTTATCATCCAGAATATTTCCCTAAGTGTTGGGAATTGAAAGGGTACAAGAAGGGTACTTAAAAGACACTAAAAAGTGTGATTTAGCACTTTAACGAACCAGTGTCTAACCGAACAACCGGATAATACCCGGAACACGAAAATATTATTATTTTCACTATTTATATTTTTCTGAGCCAGTTAGGGTCCCTGATTACCCTAACACCCGTCATAACACGCTATACTTAACTAACTAGGTTAAACACTTAACTAACCTATATAACCTAACTAGCACTTGGTTACAATCGAACTAGATACCCCCCCCCCATTGGAATCGGCCCCAACCATGGGGAACACAAGAGTACAAGGTTGATTATTATATTGTGTTATGTCTAATATCCTAAAGACACTAAATCCATTGGTCCGTAATCACTAAAATTGCCTATAAAATAACACCTAAACATGAGAGATCATTATCTTAATCAAACACCAACTTACAAACTCTCTCCCTCACCCTTGGAGCTCTCGGCCGAACTCCCCACACCCACCCATCATATTTTCGAGTTTGGTTCTTGCATTCCATCATCATACACACATCAAAGGTCGCGTATTAGGAGTCTTGGTGCACTCGGAGCGCGAAGGACCACTTCCGTTAGCTTTTATCCACCCATTTTCCACCAAGAATCTTCCCTAGCCTTGAGCTAGAGGTATAACACTTAAAGCTCGATTTTGAACTTATCTAAAGTGGTTAAAAGG
This sequence comes from Helianthus tuberosus, assembly GCA_030545235.1. Classification (NCBI taxonomy): domain Eukaryota; kingdom Viridiplantae; phylum Streptophyta; class Magnoliopsida; order Asterales; family Asteraceae; genus Helianthus; species Helianthus tuberosus. The sequence goes on from CM060390.1 coordinate 149,534,257, forward strand.
GTTCGTGTCGGTTAAATATCGTTAACATACATTTTGAAGCATTAAAGTCTACTAAAAGTGTGAGAAATGGTGGTTAATAGCTTACAACTTGTGTAAAAGTTGTAGTACTTGAAAGATGTGTTTATCTAGACCCGATCTATGATTGTGGTAGCTCGGATCACCATTTAACCCGGTTTGGTAAGATCATGGATCTTAACATAAGCTTGTTTTGAATAATACAAGGGTTAAAAGGTGAAACTCTACCACACGCGAATCATGAACTTGCGTAAAAGAGTTTTACTTGTGAAATTGTGTTTAAAACTAGCAGATCTACGCATCTGCATGTGGTATTTTCAAAGGACCACGTGTCAAGAGAAAACATACTTTTAAAGACGGATCTTACATGAACTAAATATATGTTTAGTAAATAAACAAGTGTGTAAACACTTGTGTAACAAGGAAGTTCAACAAAGAAATATTTTTGTGAATCTTGACTAGAAGTTGTGAAACTTCATATTCTTTAAAAATAAAGTTTTTAAGAAACTAAACGTATTTTTAAAGATAACAAGACTTACTAAATGTGCTAGTAAGTTACTACACATTTCTGTAAATATTCAAGTTCATGAAATGGAGAAATTAGTGCTTATTGTTGATGATTATTTGTTGATAATTGTTGTTGATGATTGCTGACGATTTAAAAGAAAATAAACACATGTTTTGAAAACATGGGAAACCTCCATTTTTAGGGGAAACTCTGTCGAAATTTCTATAAATTTCGACACTTAGAAAAAATATAAGTTTTAAGAAACTTATTCCCTAAAAATGTATCTAAAAATATTACCAAGGTTTCCCTAATTTTTGGTGATAAGAAATGAGGATTTCTTCAAGAATAAAAACGGATATAAGTATGTATATTTTTGAGAGAAAAATATATATTATTTCATCACCAACTTTTGTGCTAAGTGTATAAAGTATGTGTTATACGTGCTAGTGTATTAAGACTTAAAAATACACTAAATACTCATGAGGAGTATAAACATAAAAATACACATACAAGATACATAATTCGGGTGCAAAGTGCAAAACATGAAATACTTATATTAATTTTTGAGAAAATAATATAAGTAAAACACTTAGTTAAAAATATAGAATATTTTTAACACAAGAATATATACAAAAGAGAGTGACTGTACTTGTGCGATGCAAGTCTAGTGACTAACGTTAAGAAAACGCGTATAGGTTACGATGTTAAATAAGCAAATCCGGTGAAGTTTACGACGCACAGGAACGCAAAGTTGTGAGTTCATGCTCCCCCTTTTCTTTAACTGTTTTCAGTTTTTATAACTCTCGGGGGTGAAATACATGTTACAAATATTATAATTTTTACAAAGGGTAAAAATACAAGAAGCACTCTTGGTGAGAACGAGAACCGAGTGCAATATGATTTGAGAATACGAGAAGTGCTCGTGGTGAGTGCAATATGATTTGAGAATACGAGAAGTACTCGTGGTGAGTGCAATATGATGAGCATTAATAAATGCCTAGAAAATACTAGATCATGTGAGCATAGACTAATACAAAAGATGCCATAAAGTCTTGGTGAATACTAGACCAAGCCATTAAAAACATTCATTAAATAGGGACGAGGGTTAGATCTAACGGGTACGGCCGAGCCCCACTCATGGTCCTTATGTGACCTCTTGAGTGCTTCGGTGTCCCAGTCGAGGGAAATCGACACAGTCGAGGTTAATCGACACAGTCGAGGGAAATCGACACAGTCAAGGGAAATTGACGCAGTCGAGGTTAATCGACACAGTCGAGGGAAAATCGACACAGTGAAAGGAGAAAATACTAAAGCTCCCTATGTCCTCACATGCCTTAATGTCCTTGCTCATACACTCATTTAGTACGTGGTGTACACAAGAAAACGTGATGTATACAATAAATACTTGATTTGTAAAGGTTACAAACTATGTTTTCATACAAGATATACAAGACGCATGAACTCGCTCAACTTTATGTTGATGTTTTCCAAAATTACATGTATTTCAGGTGACAGGATGGATCTTGGGCGCAAGTGTCATAACTAGAAGTAGACTACAAGTCTAGATGTCATCCACTTTCGTTAAATCGAAACCTTGTCAAAGGTCGTGTTTTGAAAACTTAAAATACAAGTGTTTGTAATACTCAAATTTTCATGAATGGATGAACATCGTTTTGATCATGTAGTTGTTTATTACGATTGAATGCAATGATAACAAGCTAGTCACACATCATACGCTTCCGCAAAAGACAGGGTGTGACATCTTCATCTCTAACCTTCAGCTGATGATATCCTGATCTCAAGTTGATCTTGGAGAAGTAACTGGCTCCTTGAAGCTGATCGAATAGATCGTCGATCCTGGGCAATCGATATCTATTCTTGATTGTAACTTTGTTCAGCTCTCGATAATCAATGCATAAACACATTGATCCATCCTTTTTCTTTACAAACAGGATCGGTGCTCTCCAAGGAGATGAGCTAGGCCTAATAAATCCTTTTGCCAACAAATCATCCAGCTGCGTTCTCAACTCTTTCATCTCAGTTGGGGCCAACCGGTAAGGTGCTCTTGCGACAGGTGCTGCTACAAGTATAATGTCAATTCTAAACTCCACTTGCCTATCTGGTGGTAAACCTGGTAGTTCTTCAGGGAATACGTCTAGATATTCATAAATAATGGGAATGTCTTCAATCTTGGGCTTTGGTTCATCAATAGTCACTTGTGCCATATAGATGACACAACCTTTCTTCATACACCTTGATGCCTTAAGCATAGACGCCTTATGCAACCATTCATCTTGTCTAGGTAGTTAAAGAAATCTAGCCAATCCAAGTCATTGAAACAAACATGAACAAAGTATTTTTAGAGAAACAAAACATAGTCAAAGAATAAGAAACACAAGTGAAAACACCCGGATGTTAAGTAGACGACCCGAATGATTCTCTGAACTTCCAACCTTCAACCGACAACTTCGAATGCTAAAAAACGCTTCAAACGCAGCTCCAACTTCGCCCAGAGGATTATTAATTCGTAAGTTTGGGTTTCTTGAATGTTTAAATATGTTTATATATGATTTTTCAACTCAAACCCTTGCCCAGCTCGAAGAAATCTGACGACAAGACTCTCTCGCGGGGCACGAGAGAGACATGGCACTTGGTCGCGGGCCGCCACCGAGCAATGGACGTCTTCAACTCTTTAGGTCTCTCGCCACCCGCGAGAGACACCCTTAACTGTATCGCGGCCCGCCATAGACCCTTTTTCCAGAATTTTAACTCTGTTTCAGCACCCGATCTCTCCAACACGTTCCAGGACTTGTCTTTTCCATGTTTTAACTCGTTTAATGCAATTTCCAGCAGTTTTAAACACTCAAGACCTGCAAAACGCAATTTGATCAGAAGTACGAAAATTCTAACGAAAACTAAACTATAACTAACAGAAACTATACAAACTATACACGAATAAAGGATGTATTTTACAATACATCAACATGCATCAAATGACTACCTAAATACAGAAAAATCGTCCATAAAAATTTCTAAGGCATCCCTTAACATATCTGAGAAGATACTCATCATGCACCTTTGGAAGGTGGTCGGGGCATTGCACAACACAAATGGCATTCGCCTGAATGCAAAAGTAACATACGGGCACATGAATGTGGTCTTTTCTTGGTCATCGGGGTGGATAGCTATCTGATTGTACCCCGAGTGGCCATCTAAAAGCAGTAATACTTCTGACCTGATAGTTTCTCGACAACCTGATCGATAAAAGGTAAAGGAAAGTGCTCCTTTAACGTGGTGGCATTCAGCTTTCTGTAATCAATACACATATGTCACCCGGTTACCGGCCGGGTGGCTATTTGCTCGTCACTCTCACCTTTAACAATCTGAATGCCCACTTTCTTTAGCACCGTTTGTGTTGGGCTCACCCACACACTATCCGAGATGGGATATATGATCCCGACATTATAACAACCATCCTAGAACCCTTAACGTGACCCTAAATGTCCTAATATATACCTCGGATGTGAGAAACGGACCCAGAATACCTTAATATTTATAAAAAACAAATAAAAAGGGCCGCTTGCTGGCCGCGACCCAGATGGTCGTAGGTCTTGCGGGGTGCGAGCCCCTTTGTTTATCGGACAAGGCATTGCGCCACGTGTCCCAAAGCGTGTCAAGCCTACACCCCTGACTCGACCAAGCTAGGGCCTAACCTACCCCTCTCGCGGGCCGCGAAGGCTGAAGCCAAAGGAGTCATGGGTCGCGGCTCGCTGTACGATTAGCCCTATAAATAGGTGCTTCAGGTCTCATTTGCAAACCGTTCAAAATTCAGATTCTCTCTCAATCTCTAATAATCTAAATACTCGGGTATTATACCCCTATAAAGTGAAGCTCTGCGTCATTGTAAGTATTATAACCTTGCCTGTTTCCCTACACGATCGATCTGGGGCTCCGTAACGCATCTCAAGGCTCTGCCTGACTCAGTCGTTGGAGTTCTGTCTCGTGTTACACCCGATTGATCTAGGACTCCGTAATGCATGTCAAGGCTCTGCCTGACTCAGTCATTGGAGTTCTGTCTCAAGTTGTACGGTTAATGTGATTTGGGTTATTTTACTAACACTTGTGCATTGTTTAATTTTAATAGATAATAACCAGGAGATTCACCAAGAAGCTTTAGTTTTACCTAAGTAAACAATGTGAGTACATTATCTTTTTGTCACCTTTTTAAATATATTCTTGTGAGTCAAAATGTTTTACCAAAACCTCAAATGTTTTAAATTACACTTAACAGTATTTGAGTATTTGTGATTCTACAACCACTGGTTTAAGCCAATGAAATTTTCTGCTGGCACTTAAATTCTGTGTTAGGAAATAATTTACGTGATTACGTGTAAATATGTATATTATTGTTTTGTGTTATTTGACAATTTGTTAGTTTACAGCATGAGTGAGCAAGGTACATCGGACGCTTATCGTCAAGTAGCTAGTTCACCAAAAGATGAAGGAACTTCATCTCAACCAAATCCCTCAGGATACTCAGCCGATACTGAGGAAGGGATATTTATTTTTAAGGCATAGTCTGAGGAACCGTTCCCTTCCCAAAAGAGAGAATGGTTTAATAGGGAGCACATGAGAGAAGAAAGAGGATGAAGAAATTGCAACAACAGAGAGCATTAGTCAGAGCTAATAGGGAAGCGAATGCACAAACTCAGGAAACAGTCAATATGCCACCTTGGGAAGAGGAACTAGATAGACAGTTGGCAGATTTTCATATGCTAGCCACTACAGCAGTAGACTCTAATTTAAACCAAATAGCTAAACCGCCACTGTTACTTTATATCCAGACCAACAAATACTAGAACCCGACCAGGAAGACCAGTTTCCAATTCCAGATGTAGATACTTATGAGATTCCCAGAATTCCCCCACCAAACCCCATAGCTAAGTACACTGACTTTAACCCTTTAGACCCATTTTGGAACATCGACTGGTGGAAGCAGAGTGTGATACACAATCCATACCCTTATGGACACCCTATTCCTCGACACCTTGATCCAGTACCAGCACCCATGCCACCTATGAGCCAAGAAAATTTGGAAGAATTTCGCTCATATGGTGACGAATTAGTGGAAGAAGGGGATAGAATTCGACAAATTGGAGAAAAACTAATATGGAAGCATGTTGAGCGAGAGATACACGATTGGATACATGATACTTAGAAAATGCATAGATATATGTGCAATTTTGTATTTTGATAATATATATATATATATAACCAATAAGACTAAAATAGATACGGATGCATAACTACTAGTATATTTATTTCTAGTTGTAGTATGTAACCGATGCATATATATATAAAAAGAGTAAAAGTCGCAATGTTTGACGTTTTTGATCAATCTGTTGATGTAATTGTTTTCTGTGATAATTAATACCTAATAAATGTTTCCAATCCAGATGGACAACGAAGTAAATCAGGAAAATCAGAATAATGATAATAACGGAAACCAAATAGATAACAGTGCCATCCAACATATAGTAGCACAAGGAATTATAGATGCTATGCCCTATATTATCAAGACTGTTAAAGAAGCAGAAGAAAATAATAAATCTGCACATGGAAGTAAATGCCAACACACTGAACCAAGTCACAGTGTAAACGATAATAACGGACCAATAATCCAAGCTCCAATTCCTAAAAGAAGAAGAACCGTTTCTTACGGTTGTTCTTATAAAGAATTCTTGGCCTGCAAACCAATATAATTCTCAGGCAATGAATGAGCCATTGCAGCCTTACATTGGATAGAAAAGACAGAAGCATTCATAAAAATAAGTAAATGTGCAGATGAAGATAAGATTATGTTTGCTTCTAATCTTTTCAAAAATGCAGCCTTAGAATGGTGGAATACTATTCTCCAGACTAGAGGAAGTGACAGAGTTTATAATATGGAATGGAATAACTTAAGGAGATAGTCGAAAGAAAATTCTTTCCTCCTAATGAAAAGGAACAAATCGCCAATAAGTTCCTAAATCTTAAAATGACTGGAATAGACTACAAAGGTTACACTACCATATTCTTCGAATATGCTAGGATAGTGCCAACCTTAGCCTCACCTGAACCAGTGTTAATCTCCCGTTACGTTTGGAGATTAATTAGTGAGATTAGACACGTAGTCAAGGCAGCTAGACCACAAACCATAGAAGAAGAAGAAGTAGAACTAGCCAATACCCTGACTGATGAACTGGTACGCACACAAGAAGAAAACCAGAGAAAGAACCTAGCTTAAAATCTTACCCAGGAATTTCGCTACGGTAATTCCAACCGTGGGAAAGGTACACGTTCCTCCTCTACACCCTACTGTAAGTATTGCAAAAGAAAGCACTATGGAAGATGCTCCATATACTACAACTTTTGCAAAATGTCTGGAGACAAGGAAGAAGATTGTAGGAAGAAACCTAGCAATAGGATATGCTTCAATTGTGGAGAAACTGGGCACATCAGACCGAATTGTCCAAAACTAGCTCTAGCAACAACTAACAAGGCTAAGACAACTGAAGGACCTAAAAAGAATGCCAGAGCGTTTGTGCTAATAGCTGAGGAAGCCAAGATGATTCCGGATGTGATTGCCGGTACGTTCTTAGTTAATAATATATTTGCCAAAGTATTATTTGACTCTAGTGCAAACCAAAGTTTTATCAATACTTCTTTGTACAAACTTCTCGACCAACCCTTAACCAAACTTCAACAAAATTGTCTGGTAGAGACAGCAAACGGAGAATCCATTAAGATAAGTGAAATCTTGCAGGGAGCAGCAGGGAGCAAGAATAGAAATTTTGAATCATAACTTTTCAGCTAACCTTTACCCGATGAATCTAGCTGGATTCGATATTGTATTAGGAATGGATTAGTTGGTAGCCAATCATGCCAGTATTTTATGTGATCAAAAGTCAGTACAAATAAGTACAATCAAAGGAGATAAGCCAACCAGGTCGACAAAATTCATCTCCGTGATGAAAGCTGCAAGTTATGAAAGGAAAGGAGGAGTAGTATATATGATTTCTGTAATCATCAACACTAAAGGAAAAGAATTAAAAGATATCCATGTGTAGGGCTGGCAATTCTGACACGAACACGATAACATGACACGAACCTACATGAAGTTATCATGTTTCGTGTTTGACCTTAACAGGTTTCGTGTCTAAAACAGGTCGACACGATAAGACCTTAACAGGTTTCGTGTCTAAACAGGTTAAAACCCGTTAACCTGTTAAGACCCATTAAGTACATGTTAATAATTACAAATTAAAAAATATTATATGTGGGTGTGGACATGGGGTCATTAGTCGTGGGACCTAGGATGAATTATACAAAAACAAACGCGGTTCTTTTTTCAAAATCCAAGCCCTAATTTTTAAATCTCTATAAAAAAACACCACAATTCGCAATTCGGTTCACAACTTCTCCAATTCGGTCGTGTTCGTGTCTTAATAGGTCGTGTTCGTGTCTTAAACAGGTCGTATAATACGTTGGTAATTTTTTCGTGTCTTAACAGGTCAGTTCGTGTAACCTGTTTATTAACAGGTTCGTGTTCGTGTTTCAAAAATCTAACACGATTAGATTTCGTGTCGTGTTCGTGTTTACGTGTTTCGGGTTCGTGTCTTATCGTGTTCGTGTCTTAACAGATCGGGTTGACCCGTTATGCCAGCCCTATCCCTGTGATATCTAAATTTTCAGACGTTGTAACACCCCGAAAATGTAAATCATTTATTTTAAATATAATGTCGGTAAATAAACAAGTGAACTAACTAGGATTAAAAATAACCTAGTTAGATAAAAGTCTTGTAGTGACTTACAAGTGGGTTAAAACACTAAAAATATGAACTAAATGATAGTTGAGGGACCAAAAGTGTTTGAATTGAAATTAATTGTAATAAAACATAATTTAAACATAAAACACACACTTGTGTGTGTGCTGGTTCGATCAAAACACAGAGGGGGCGACCAGAGTTCTTTCAAAACCCTAGTTCTTGCTATTTGATCAAAATTGAAGATAAAATTAAGTCCCAGATCAAAATCCGAACATAGAATAGTGATCTCCATTGCGAAGGGGTCATAAGGTATGTAAATTTCATAGAAAAGCTTTGTCTAAATTTCTGGATAAACCTAAGAAATTCGAAATCCATGTTGCATGTATGTTGTTTGGATGAGATAAGAATGATATTGTGTCTAGGAGTAAAACCCTAGTCAATCACTTGTTGAAATTATGTCTAATTCTTGTGAATTCATAATCACCATTGAAGGTGATAAGTGGGTTTTGTAGGAACATGCTAAACACTAGAATTTGATTGTTGTTCTAGTGTAATTTGAATTCTAGGAAGTAAAATTCAGATGTTGATAATGTGAAAATTGATATGAATATGCTTAGTTGATGTTAATATTGGCTAAATAACAAGCCATGAACTTGATTACAAATTGTGTAAAATTATGCCCTTAAACTGTTTGTAAAAATGCCAAAGAGAAGGCTAAATGTTGAAATATGGACAAAAACGCATACTTGTACTAGTTGGTAAACTATGCGTTATAAGTAAATCAAAGAGTTCTAAATGTGTCGTGATTGAACTGTATAGGGAAGGAAACCGGAGCGTCGAGCAGACAAGCCGGTGGTGACGCACGTTTGAAGGGTGTGCTTTGAAGGTATGTAACTTGTTTCGTTACATTAAGTAAATTTGATATTGAAATCATTCATAGTCGTGTTTTAGAGTAAGGAATTGTATTAGTCGAAGTGATAATGATCGTCACCAAATTGAATGAATCAAATAAGCCTAGAGAAACGTTTGGTAGTCTTTACAAATGGTGGAATTCCATAAATGAGCCAAACGGGTCGAATAACTGTTTAATTTGTAGTAAAAGTATGTTTGAATTGCTTTTGGAGAGGATGGATCACAAGAGCGCGAAACCATAGGGTTGGTATTGAAACGCCGGTGATTGTAAGCCCCGGATGTTGGGGTGAATACGCCTTGCGACCATAAAAATTGTTAGTGAGTAAATTAGTGTAAAATTTATACAGGTCAAATAAATACATTATGCATTTATAGACTTCCAGCTCGTACATCCTATTTTTGACACAATGATTATGATAGATGCGTCGGTAATTTTATTACGGACGCATAGGAAAAAGAATCGGCTAAAACGGACGTTTAAATCGAAAGTTATGATAGTTTAAAGATTGACATATGAAAATAGTAATGCTGGGTAGATATGCAGCTCCATTTAACGAGCTTACTGCCAAAATAATGGCCTCGCGCTGCGCCACGCCTAATCATAATCATCGTCGCGTCACGCGATGACCGTCGCGGGCCGCGAAGGCTTAGACTTGATCTGTCGCGTGGCGCGACAAACCTAATTTGCTGAAATTGTTGTTTGTTTTCATTGTTTGGCATTAGAACTTATGTACACTTGATTATATGTTGTCAAACTAACATTTGATGTGGTTTTGACCTTAGGTGATGTTTATCTTGCTCCGGATGACGATCAAGCAACATTTCAAGAACCGAACACTATCTTTTGAAGCTTCCGTGCTTATCAGATCTTGTTGAAAACAATGTTTATGTAGTAAATATTTAACATGTCGTTTGGAATGTTTGAAACTAGTTGTTAGTAACTCGAATACTTTGTCATGTAAACTTCCGTTTTGTTTAACTAATTAAGGATGCAAAGTATTTCCTTATTAAATGCGTATTTTTATATTAAATATTTTAAATAAATGAGACGGGTGTTACAGACGTCTTTCCAGAAGAGTTACCTGGATTACCACCTGATAGAGAGGTTGAATTTAGGATTCACCTAATACTAGGAACGACACCGATTTCCAAAGCACCATATCGACTAGCACAAACGGAGATGCAGGAATGTCACACTCCGATTTCCATGTGTCACCGGTGGGCCCGGTGGGGAGTATCGTGACGTGGTTGGCAACATAATAGTCAAACAACACAATATTTAATATGCACAGCGGAAGCAATTTAAAAGATATAATACAACCGAATTTAATATTGTAATATCGAATGTCACAATATTCGGAAGTTTATCCACAGAAGGATCGAACATAAAATGGAAACAATAGTTCAACAGACTTCAGGCATCTTAAGCTTGCGAGACTCTTTATTGATGCTAAGGAGACAATCCAGCCAATTACGTTTAGTACCTGCATTTAGTCTTTTTGGGAAAATACGTCAGTTTACACTGGTAAATATAATCAACTGACTCATTTTGAAAAATGATTGAAAATTGGTTTGGATGCACATGGCATAAACATTTTATTTAACTTGGGAGAATTATTTAATATTATAATCTTGTGAACGAATTACATGTTACTTGTGCGTTCAGTAGCCCGGATCTTGTCCGGGTTAAAGATCAATTGACACACCACATTATTCTTTTGTGCACTGACGGGTGTACGCCTACACCCCGCGCTTAAGTCGTGGCCATTTCGTAAAATGATGCCAGGGATATCCGGGACATGGTCATTAACCCCCCAAAGCTTTAAGTAAACAAGACTGTTTAAACGAGCCGATCAAATTATCAATTAGCCACCCAACGATGGAAGATTTGATGCTCGATCAAGCGGTATGCTATATACCGTAACCCAAGCCCGTATAGGGAAAATAAATTAAAAGTATTTACCTGAGCAATGTATAAATCACAATAAGCAAAATGCACATAGCTTTTACTGGTACTCCTAATCTGGAACGAAGGTTTATAATAACCTATTAGAATCCTAACGGGTCTTTAATTAAGCTTAAGCTTAGACCGATTAGTTTTAAAGATACGGTTCGCACGCACGATAAAGCGAAGACCGGATAGAATGTGATTTAGACCCGACAAGTTCAGAGACTTGCTTAATATGGGTATTACATACACATTCTGGATTTTGAGATAAAACCGATAAGGTTTGACCCGTTTCAGCTAATTTATGTAAACTTGTTACATAAACCGAACCGTACGCGTAAAAAGCGTGAAGTATTCATGAGAGCTATAGACAGGTTTCCTAAGTTAATTATGCCTCAAATATGTTGTGACATCAGTAAGATGTCTTTCATTATGCCCAAAACGTATTTAAACACAAACTAGGCCCCGTAGGGGTAGTTTGGTCATTTAAAAGGTTATAAAAGAGTTTAAGTGTTTAACTGAGTTACAGGTCTGATATAATCAGCAAAAATACTTAGTTTACTGATTTATAACAATAAGGTATTGTAGATATGTGAAATTTATCAATTATAATCAAACTATGCCCCGTATGGGTATTTTGGTAATTTCACATAAGCCGAAAAGCTCAAAACTAAAGTCTGAGTTAATCAAATTTTGCTTACTATTAAAATATCATAATTTATCTCAAATATCAGTAGGTATCAACCTTAGTATGTTTAAAATAGTTTTAGTACATACTATGCGTTAAAAACGCTTAAAAAGGCGATTAGAGGCCATTTCCGGGTTTGATACATAAATCTGAAATTTTTATATTTCCAGAAGGCTTAAAATAATTTATTTATCATATGTGATCAGTAGCAAAAGGTTTGGAGTCGTTTAGATATGAAAAATCATTTTATAGCCCGTAAGGGCAAAACCGACAATTACCGGATTAAGCCTAGGACTATAAGTTATGCTCAGCCTAAAATTAATTAAAAATATTTAAAAATCCAAAAATAATATATTACATCAGTGGGTAAAGAGTTTGATATCAAAAAGTATGTTTAAGTAGGCTATACGCTAAATACGCCGTTTAATTAACACAAAGCTTTAATTTTACGCTAACGAGCATAACTCTTAACCTACACCTCAAACTGATGTCAAATTTTGTATGCAAGTTTATATATCAGTAATTAAGGTTTCTACTCTTTTACATTTCCAAAAATCACGTTTTAAGGTAATAAGGGCATAACGGTCAACATATGAGCAATTAACGGAATCATGCAAATTAATTGGATAACTAATGATCCGAGGTGTATAATCACAGAGGGTTATACTAGCATGTAACTTGGTCCAAATAAAGCTCTAATGCATTTCTAAAACATACCATAACGGGTCAGAACTGAAAGTCAAAGTATAAGTCAAACTATGCGACTTTCGGTTCCGAACCGGGTCTAAACAGGAAATTGTCGGGTTGAACATGTTTAGACATGTCCTTACACTAATTACCAAGTTATATTAATGATCAAACAGGTTGTATATGTTCTACACTGCTAATTATGCATAAATTGTAATTTACACATTCTGTTGACTTTTTAAATACAAGTTTGACCCGACATTTGACCTAGTTAGAGTGGGAATCAGGGGGAACCCTTTTGAGGTTTTATTACCCACATAATTACCAACTTATAACTACTTTTAATTTGAGATTTGACTGAGCCATTATTAATTAATCTCGAAGTCAAACCGTAATTACGATGGTTTGACTTTTAGCTAAATAACTAAGCTAAACTCAATTAAAGAAGAATTAGCAAACTTAGAAAAGTCCTAAGCTTGATTAGTGATCACTTGAGAGTGCCCTGGAGCTCCAGAAATGATCAGATTGCAAGAGGAAGGTGTGAAGAACAAAGGTTGCACATCATGGCCTTTTATAGTGAATTAATCACCACAAATCTTTGACACATGAGTCTACAACCCACCACAACTGATTAACACATGTCCCTAAGTGTTTAGGGGGTGCCTAGGGGTCGCACAAGATGTGAAAAATCGGTTAAAGTCGCGCATAAAGGCCATGGCAGACAACAACCCAAGGTTTTCGGAGCTGGGAGTCCCTCGCGTGGCGCGACAGTCTTCTGCAGAAAATCTGCATTTTTTGATTTTTGCTATTTGATCCTTGGCTCTTCAAACTTCGTTTAGACACTTGTTTCTTGCATCTTGAACCCTCCAAATTGATTTATAAGGGCTTTAAAACATATACCCACTTTGTTAAGTCCCCGGTTAACATTATTGTTACCCGAAAAGTCCTAACTATCAACGTTTATGCTTTAACCTTTCGCACACGAATTCGATCATAACTTTCTCATACGATAACGAAACTTTACAAAATTTATATCGTGCATTATAGTGAGCAAAATTAACAGTTACAAAGCTTCGGGTTTGTCAAAAGGTCACTCAGAGGTATAACTTAAACATGTTGACACATTTAACCCCTCTAGTTTGTATTCTCTCACTTTTAGCTTCGCATGATCCGTGATTTATTCGTTTGACGTTATAAACATCATGTAGGGTTAATGTACAATATATTTATTCACTGTTGATACTTAGAATACGTATATTCATATACTTTCCATGTTTGTCAACTTTAGTCCTTTTATAATATTCTTTCACACGTTTAAACATTTGACACGTGTCTACACATTATAGGACGTGAATTTTCGAGGTGTTACATCTTCACCCCCTTAAAATAAATCTCGACCCGAGATTTACTGAAATAAGTAAGGGTACTTTTCTTTCATCATGGATTCAACTTCCCACGTATATTCGGGACCTCTACGGGCATCCCATTTGACCTTTACAATCGGTACATGCTTCCTTCGAAGCTTCTTTACCTGTCGATCTTCAATCGACAACGGTTTTTCCCCAAATTTTAAGCTCTCATCTATATGCACATCTGTATGCGGTATTACCAGTGATTCGTCAGCGAAACACTTTTTCAGATTGCAGATGTGGAACACATTGTGAATTCCACTGAGCTATTCCGGTAAGTTTAACTTATAGGCAACTGACCCGACACGTTCGATAACCTCGAAAGGTCCTATGTATCCCGGGCTTAGCTTGCCTTTCTTACCAAATCGCATCACCCCCTTCCAGGGTGATACTTTAAGCAATACTTTGTTACCTACTTCGAAGTGAAAAGCTTTACGCTTTGGATCTGCGTAACTCTTCTGCCTATCTCGGGCAGCTTTGAGACGGTCACGAATCTGGACAACCTTGTCCGTCGTTTCAAAGACTATCTCTGGTCCTGATAATTGGACGTCTCCAACTTCTGCCCAACAAATGGGCGATCTACACTTTCTACCATATAATGCCTCAAAAGGCGCAGCCTTAATGCTGGTGTGGTAGCTATTGTTGTAGGAGAATTCGACTAAGGGTAGGTGCTTATCCCAACTACCACCCAAGTCAATCGCACATGCACGTAGCATGTCTTCCAACGTTTGAATAGTACGCTCACTCTGACCGTCTGTCTGAGGATGGTAAGCCGTACTAAAGTTCAAACGTGTGCCCAAAGATTGTTGGAAGCTTTTCAAAAAATGGGACGTGTATCTAGTATCTCTGTCAGAGTTAATAGACACAGGTATGCCATGTAAAGCTACAATCTTATCCACGTATAACTGGGCTAACATATCGGAGCTATAAGTCTCCTTGATGGGTAAGAAATGTACTGACTTAGTCAGTCTATCAACTATAACCCATATCGTATCATTGCCTTTCCTTGTCTTCGGAAATTTGGTGATGAAATCCATCGTCACCATCTCCCACTTCCAGGTGGGAAGTTCACGCTGTTGTAGCAAACCTGGCGGCTTTTGATGCTCGGCTTTGACTTGCGCACATGTCAAGCATTTAGCTACATAGGTGGCTACAGACTTTTTCAAGCCTATCCACCAATAATTTGCCCTTAGATCCCGGATGAACGGAGTATTTGGAACTATGGGCTTCCTGGAGGATGACATCTCGAAGTCCTCCATAAATTGGAACCCATATTCGTCCATTTAATCTTAGAATTCCGTCCTTGCTAAGAGTTAACTGCTCCTCAGTTACCCCTAACTTTTCGTTAGGATAGTTAGCTTCCAACACAGCTTCCTTCTGTGCAGCTAACAACCTTTCAATCAAATTATTCTTTACTTCAATGCTCTTGGCATTGATTCGGATGGGTTTCACCCTTTCCTTTCGGCTCAAGGCATCGGCGACTACATTCGCCTTGCCGGGATGATATCTGATTTCACAATCATAATCATTCAAGGTCTCCATCCAACGGTGTTGCCTCACGTTTAATTCTTTCTGATTAAACAGATGTTGGAGGCTCTTATGATCAGAATAGATCACACATTTGATTCCATATAAATAATGTCTCCAGAGTTTTAGTGCGAATACAACGGCACCCAACTCCAACTCGTGGGTGGTGTAATTCTTTTCATGCACCTTTAACTGTCGTGATGCATAGGCAATAACCTTGCCTTTCTGCATAAGCACACACCCCATCCTGGTGTGTGATGCATCACAATAAACTACAAATTCTTCGATTCCATCAGGCAATCTCAACACAGGAGCATTGCTCAACTTCTGCTTGAGAATATCGAAAGCTTCTTGCTGCTTAGGCCCCCAAACGAACTTTACTTTCTTCTTAGTCAAGGAAGTTTGGGGTGCAGCAATCCTTGAAAATTTTTCAATGAAACGCCTGTAATATCCTGCCAATCCCAGGAAGCTACGAATCTCCGTAGGCGTCTTTGGCTCTTGCCAGTTCTTAAAAGCTTCAACTTTAGCGGGATCCACTTGGATACCACGCTCACTGACCACATGTCTAAGGAATTGGACTTCTCGAAGCCAAAACTCACACTTGGAAAATTTGGCGTAGAGTTTCTCGTGATGTAGAAGCTTGAGAATACAGCGAAGATGTTTCTCCTGGTGAGCTTGGTTTTTAGAGTAAATGAGAATGTCGTCGATGAAAACGATGACGAATTTATCTAAGTACGGCTTGTAAACGCGACTCATGAGATCCATGAACGCGGCCGGCGCATTAGTGAGCCCAAAAGGCATCACTAGGAACTCGTAATGACCATAACGAGTCCTAAATGCAGTTTTATGCACGTCATCATCTCTAACCTTCAATTGATGGTAGCCTGACCTCAAGTCAATCTTCGAGAAATAACTTGCCCCTTGTAATTGATCAAACAAATCGTCGATTCTGGGCAAGGGATACCTATTCTTTATCGTGACCTTATTCAGCTCACGATAATCGATGCACAGACGCATCGATCCATCCTTCTTCTTGACAAACAAGACTGGCGCTCCCCATGGAGACGAATTAGTAATATGTAGATGGGGATCCTCGTCCGCAAGCCCATGAAAGGTTGCGGAGTTTTGGAGCATTTGTATCAAATGCGGCCGAAGTTCGAAGTTGTTGGCTTCGACATTCGGTGCATTGATAGCGGCGCCGAGATTGCCTACGGTGGGCCGTAGGTAATCCATGAGGGTACGTTGGTCCGCCATTGGAAGTGGGTCCCCCGAAACTTTCTCTTGATTTTTAGCTTTAAGTCTTTTTCTGAGAAAGCGTTCGGGTTCTTCAAGAGGTTCTTTTATGTCTCTACTAGAACTGGAGCTCATGCACTACGTAGGAGGTTCAAATGTGGCGCCTGGGTTCCAAGTCCTGCAATAAAAACAGAAAAGAACGTTGGTCAGAATGTTCACCACGGCCCCGTGCTCGGTGAACACGGCCCGTGGTCAGAGATACAGTGATTGTTTTCTGGATCCCTGTTACTGGGAGTTGGACACGGCCCCGTGTTGCACCGACACGGCCCCGTGTTCAGCTCTCTGTAACTCAGAAAATAAAAACTGCCAGTGATGATGCTGGGCACGGCCCGTGTCCGACCAGGCACGGCCCGTGCTGAGCTCTGCAGAAGCTGAAAAACTAAAAGAAAATCCTAAAAAAAAATGAAAAAACAAGGAAAACGCTTAGGCCGTTGATTCCAAACTTTCTTAAAATCCTTGTGTCCCCGGCAACGGCGCCAAAAACTTGATGCGTATTCTAGTGTTATATATATTAGGTGTATATTTTAAGCCCCTTTAACACTTTTTATTCAAGTTTTAAATTTATAAAAACACGATATTTACTAACACTAGACACATATATGGGCAAGTGCACCCCATCGTGAGCGTAGTATAGTGTTGGTAAGATACAGAGGTCGTCCAAGGACACAAGAGCTTTTAGTACCCGGTTTATCCTCAACGTCTAATCAAAAATAAAAAGTTTAGAAAAATGTTTTAAACTAAGAAAAATAAAAACCTAACTAAAATGCTGAAAATAAAAATAAAAAGAAAAAACAGATAGACAAGATGAATCACTTGGTTCCCGACTCGTATCTAGTGTAACCTTTGATTATTTCCGCACTTCTGCACTATTTTAAGAGATTATCTTAGTTATTGTAGTAGGCCCCTCTTTTGAAGGTGACGTTACCCTCACCCCAGTAGTTTGAGTCAGCAAGGATACAATCCTAAAAGGGTGGATTATTGGGAGATAATTAATTAAGTTATTAATGCAAATTATGGTAGGCCCCTCTTTTGGAGGTGACGTTACCCTCGACTAAGTAGTCTGAGTCAGCAGGGATACAGTCCTAAATAGCCGGGTTATAGTATTAATAGTAGTTAACTTATGAGGGGATCAAAGAGTTTGGACCCTCGCCATCCAATACCGTTAAGTATTGAAGGAGGTCCTACTAAATTTGACCCAGGTCCCATTGCAGGACCTCTAAACGCTGAACAATGGCAAGACCTTTACCAAAACCGTTCCCTTAACCCCCGACCAGGTAGCCAACATACCTCCATATAGACCGTGGAGATATGAATGGTGAAAATCCTTTTATTTTATATAGACAGTAAAATAATGCCAAGACACCACGGACAAACGATAAGGGAAAGATCACCTTCAACATAAGCAACTAGTTATTAAAGTCATTAATACAAAACCAAGTAAAAAGTGCAAAAGATTAGAAATAAAAAGTATTATACTAGACACTTTGTCTTCACCAAGTGATGTAAGAGACTTAGGCAAACATGGCCCTTGATTGTCAAGAACTCTTACGATCA
Source organism: Helianthus tuberosus (assembly GCA_030545235.1). Lineage (NCBI taxonomy): Eukaryota > Viridiplantae > Streptophyta > Magnoliopsida > Asterales > Asteraceae > Helianthus > Helianthus tuberosus. The sequence continues at coordinate 149,552,606 of CM060390.1, forward strand.
ATCTTGAATCCCGAGACGACTCACACACTCTACGATGGACAATGGATGATGGTGGTGGATGATGGTGTTATGGTGGTGGTGGGTGGTGGGTGAAGTGTGAGAGAGGTGGTGTGCCAAGGGATGGTTTGAGCTTGAGCCAAGCACTTCTATTTATAGGCTGAACAGAAGCTCGGGGCACAACCCCGTGTCCCACATCCTTCTCTTTCTTCATTTAATGCTGTTTTGTCTTTTTAGTTGACCACGCCCCCGTGGTGCAGAAGAATCTTTGTACTATGCAGATTTGCTGGATTGTGCGAATCTTATAGTTGACCCACGGCCCCGTGTCCGCTGAGCACGGCCCCGTGGTGGGCAATAGAAGCTTCTACCACCTTTGTCTTTTCTGCTGACACTTGGGCACGCCCCCGTGCTGGCTGAGCACGGGGCGTGTTCAGGCTTCTGATCTCTTGTTTTGCTTGGGAAGATGCTGTCGTGGGGTCGGGCATGTCAC